>JAXCHO010000038.1:0-2400000 GCA_036630365.1 Acanthiza pusilla
TCCAGCTTACACTCCTATTTAGATTATATTAACCCTTACTGCACAGAAAATCGATTTATACCAGATATCTTCAGAGTTAAATATTTACACTTCCATCTAATTACATATCAGCCTCTTCAGATTTAGGTATCCTACACACTTACATATAACCTCTATTGAGATTCCATGTATCATCTACTTTTACCCTGCAATGCAAAGCAAATGTAGATGGTTCTAGCTGGACAGAAATTCTGTATTTTAAATCATCCTCCTGCATTCAGCAGCCTCCTTAGGTATTGTTGGTGGCTCTCAGGCTCTCTCTGGTCCCTCCCTGACACCTCAGCTGTTTGCTTTGCAAGCCCAGGCAACTAAAACCAACCTGACTTGGGCATCTTTTCCAGTTCTGTCCTAATTTTATTTTCTCCTCACTGAATCATGAGCCAACTAATAGCAAGTGACATGGTTTGTAGTGTCAATTTTAGCAAATTCAATGTTAATTTTCAGGGGACAGACAAAAAATTATTCAGCTTCCTGACATCATTACTGTGTTTACACTTTATGGTTGGTCACTGGGCCAAACTTTCATTCTGCAAAGATTTTCGTCTCAACTTTAGGCCATTAAGGAAAAGCCTACAATTTGCCCAGATCATTCTTGTCTTTCTTAAGTTTTAGAAAAGTTGCAGCCTGGGATATTCATGTGAATTCCCTGTGGAGCTCCTGTGTCTCCCAAGTTATTCTGCGTTGGACAAGCACCACTATTAAATTTGAGCATTAAATTAAAATTAAATAAAATCCTGAGAGATGAGAATTTTCTGTCTGCTCTGTGCAGACCTTCCCTGCCCTGCCCTGATTGAGCAGGGACAGCAATTCCCCTAATTGAGCAGGTGTCTGTATCTTGTTGAACTTCTGTTTATCTTTGTGTTGCACAACCATGCCTCCCTATCTGCAGCAGTTATTTGAGTAGGATGAGATATTTACAACCAAATAATGACAGAGTTTACAGAAATAAGGGCTGGGCAGAATATCAGAGGCCTTGGGAAGTGGAAACACAGGATGCAGTGTGTGAGATAAGAGATGGGGCACAGGCTTGGCACTGGAGACCCCACAGCTATAAACAATTCACTAAAGGTCAGTTAAAACCAAAAGCAGTCCTGAAGAAGGACAGAACTGGTTGGAAGGGTAACAGAGAACAAAAAAAAAGCTATTTCACACACATAAAGGGGAATATGACATGGCAAATTCAGATGGAACCTGGAGCTGCCCAGCAATGAGGAAATGGGGAAAAGGGTGTTAGGAGATATTTTTAAGTGACTCCAAGTGGATCCCAGGAGAGAAAGGAGAAACTGTCACCACAAACATTGTATTCCTCCCTGTTAAGGACATGAGATGTCAACAATTCATTGTGTTCTTCCCCTCTTCGTCCTGCAGCAAATTGTACCTCAGGAACCGGAGAAGCATAAACACCAGCAAAACAGGCAGAAGTTTAGAAGTAGGTTTTACAGTTTTAATTTAATTTTTACTAAGCTTGCAGCTTTTTAATTAGTAAATTTTTTAAATTGCATTTGATATTTGTAACAATTAGATCTGGACTAACTAGGTTATTCTACCACTAAATTCTACTTTTATAATATGTGCTTACCCTTCCTTACAAAGAACCCTGAGTACAATATTTAATCTTGCTTTCAGCCACACCTTATCTATTAACTCTGACTTTCCATTCTTGAAAAACCTTATTTCATTTCCCTTTTTCCCAAGGCTGGCTCAGTCACTGGTTTCATGGCACTGCCCAACCTCCTGCACCAAGGCTCCAGGAAACCTCTCTGAGCAGTAAGTTCTTCCAACACAGAAGTCAGGAAAACCCCACAAGGGCCTGTATTTAATGGGAAGATCCTGCTGGATCCTCAAACATAACAGAAGAGAAACCCAATTACTGATTTCACCATCAAGAGTAAATTTCCATGACAGGATCTTGGATTTTCTGCCTTCCTTCTCTCGCCCAGAGCCTCACACAGCAAGACCATGTATATTCTGGGTCCCAGAGTAAAAATTATCAGGGCTGCATCAGTGAAATAGCTTACCAAAAACTTTACAGTTTGTCAGGTCAATTTACAACCTCACTTTAAAAAGCTGCCTCTGTTTTGTTATCAGTCAGTATGTTGACTTGAACACAATTTATTTACTTCTCTAATTTTCTACGTTTCTGGTATTTTAACAGTTACCTCAAATACTCATTTTGGCAACAAAACATCTATTCTGGGGTATCCCTCCTTTTCAACTCATAATTATTACTTTTTCCCGCCACTGCTGTGCTGATAGTGCCTAGAAAAAGTCTGAAGGAGCTGCAAACACCTTCCCGTGGTCTCTGGGAACATCTGGTACAAAGGCACTGCTCGAGTCTGGTGTGACCACTGATCCAAACCCTGCTCTTAAATCAGGCACAACAGGGAGTTGAATAAATGCAGAACAAAAATAAATTTTTAAACCTCAAAAGCTGCCAGATTTAATCAGGAGTAAGAGTGGGTTTGGCAGAGTTTGTTGTGCTCTTCCTGCACCTCCCCTTGCCCCATCCCCACCCCCAGTCCTCTCATCCCTTTGGCCACGCAGGACAAACCACAGAATTCACTGGAACTTCTCACTCAGGGCTGAACCAGTAAAGACTGAAAGCTTTCCGGTAAAGATTTAAAAAAAAAAATTAAAATTGTGTTTCCACAGTTCTTACACATGGGCAAGTACCTTTAATAAAAGTTCTGAACTGACAGAAATGGAGAAGTTAAACAGCTCCACACTGACCACAAAGCCACCACCATCTGCTGAACCCACCTCCTTAAGAGCATGGCACTTGTCAGAAGGGTGGGATCTGGATACTTTCTCATGCTAATTTGGTGCATATCTTTATATTTATGATTTTTAGACTTACTGACAGCTATGCAGACCCTCAAAAGCTTCGGTGCTTGCTTTATTCTGTTAATTTTGGCCACGTGTTTTTTCTCACCTTTCCCTCAGCTTGTCAGCACTGGAGTCTCTGAATCCACTTCATTTAAAATGTTTGCTTCTTTTTGTGTACTGCAGATTGTAATCCACCTACACCACGAAGGGCAAGCAGCTCCTTCTCCCAGTGGGAAATGGCAGCAGTCTCTGGGAACAGCCAGCCCATTCCCAGATAGGTGAATGCTGGAATGGCTTACAGACAGAATAAATCAACATTAACACTGCTGCACATTTTAGATGAGAGGGCTGACAAAGGCAAGGGGGGCAGAGAAAACTGCAGGTCTCTTCCCACTCCTGGTAAAAAGTTATTCTCGTGCAGTTTTGCTTTAAACTTCACATAGATCAGCATACAAAAAACTCCAGAAAGCAAACAGAAAAAGGCACAGTGATAAATACGGAATTTTATTTTTAGCCCAGCAGAGATTTATCACTGTGAGAGTCTTGTGACTTTGACAAATCTAACAATAATGAGTTGTGTATACAACCTACAACAGCTGACAGAGAATAATATATTCCATCTGCTGCAGCTGTCCCAGGAGGCTGACCTTCAAGGTCTAAAAACTTTCAAATGTCTATAATTTTTTTTCCTCCCTAATAAAAAGCATTATGAAACAGCTATTTGGTTCATTTTGTGAAGGATGCATTGCACTGAGTGGGGGATATCTGAAAACTCAAAATGCTCATAGAAAATTCCAGTTACACCAAAAGGCTGTTTCCCCTCTGTATGGATCAGTCTCTGTGACCTGCACTCACTCTTGCTCAGCACCATCTCAATATTGAGTGACTTCTTTAAACTTTACAGAGCATTAAAGATGCCATTAAAGAGACCTTGCACATGTCTTGTCATCCTACAGGTAACAGACCCTGCAGGAGTGGGTACAATGACAGGCAAAAGTGAAATAAATTTAACTTCAGGACGACAGAGAATACTTACAGATATAATCTAGAATATTTCTGGATATAATCTCAGGTGTGGATGAAATCATGGAGAGTTTAATCACTATATTAAAATATTAAATCAGACATGCTGGGATGAAATAGCTCCTTAGCTGAAGCAATAGACAGCTGATGCCTGAATAATTTCTGCTTTTTTACTCTTCATGTATCTGTAACTTGCTGCAGTTCTGTGCTTCTCACAAAGTGCTAAAATCCTCTGTTCCAGCACCTTTGGCCAAACAAGGCTCTCTGAACACAGATTCAAGGACATATTCATTGCCTTAGGGCCCAAAAATATGTGAACAACTGTGAGCTGGGGGGAGCAGGGCTGGGGTGGTGAACATCATCACCTGAGGAGATTGGAGAATTAAGGGCCAATGTGCTAATGGACAGAACTTGTAAAAGGTGAAGGGCTCGTGACCCAGAGTCCATTTTGGGTGTCGTCCCCGACACGGGACTTTGCTTGTCCGAAGGCCTTGAATAAATTTGTGCACTTTTTACACTCCTAATTTGTATTGGCCTCTGTTTCAGGTAGCCTGTCTTTTAGGCACCACAGCCATGGAAAAAGCCTGCACGGGAGGGCCACAAAGGTGCTCCAGGAGCTGGAGCCCCTCTCCTCTAGAGACAGGAGAGAGAGATGGGGTAGTCAGGCTGGGGAAGGCTCTGGGGACATCTCATTAGAGCCTTCCAGCAGCTCAAGCGAGCTTGTGAAAACACCAGAGAGGGACTTTTTACATGGACAGACAGTGACAGGGCAAGGGGAATGGTTTTAAACTGAAAGAGGATGTGTTTGGATTAGATATTAGGAAGAAGTTCTTCCCTGTGAGGGTGTGAGGCCCTGGCACAGGTGCCCAGTGAAGCTGTGGTTGCCCCTGGAGCCCTGGCAGTGTCCAAGGCCAGGCTGGATGGGGCTTGGAGCAGCCTGGGATGGTGGGAGGTGTCCCTGCCCATGGCTTCAGGATCCCTTCAAACCCAAACCATTCTGTGATTCCCTGGTCCTTAAGGTCCCTTCCACCCCAATCCATTCCATGGCAATGCCATTCTGTGATTCGGCATCACAGTTATTTTCTTCAGCTTTCTAAAACTCTGTGTTTGCTTTAGTTTTTCCTTATTAATTAGTTGCTGAATAGCTTCATTTCAGGAGGTTTGACTTCAAACAAGGAAACAATTGTGGAAGACTTTTGGCCTTTTCCCTTCTGTAAGGATGGACAAGTTCCTTGAGCTGCAGAGCACTCTGCATCAGTCACACCCAAAACCCCAGCACAGTGGGGAAGGTCAGGAATTATTTTGCTTTTATGTTAGCAAGTGTTTGTTTCAAAACTCCACCATTTTTGGTGAAGGAAGGTCTTGTTTGTATATTATGCACAATCCAATACATGGGGGTTTTTATTCCATGTACACAAGTATCTCAGAAACTTTGATGTTGATCAGAAAAGGTTTCCCTTTTCTCAGCCCTTCTTAAGAGAAAAAAAGGGAAGCATTTTTGCCCAGCTTGGGAAGATTTGCCTCCTAAGCAAGTTTTGAGCAAGCCAGGAGTATGCTGGGTGGATGTGGACATGTGAGCAAGATATCACAAGAAAAGGTTTATTTGCATGAAAAAAGGTGTGTTCACATAATGCCCTTCCCAGATTAAGGTAAAGGTCTCCTTTTCCAAGGATACTTGAACTACATTTCTATCCATTTCTGCCCAGAACTAGGAATTTTCTTAGTGGGACTGCTCCTCTGTTGCCTGTTCTGGACAGGCTTTTATTTCAGGCCCTCCTGCAGCCCCTGTGCCACACCTGCCCAGAGCAGCAGACAGGAGCTGGGTGAAGCACAGCTCTGCTCCTCCCGGGGCAGCCCCAGGAAAGTGATTAACTCAACCTTCACTTTGCCATCATCTGGTGATTAACTCAACCTTCACTTTGCCATCATCTGGTGATTAACTCAACCCTCACTTCGCCATCATCTGCACAACATTCAGCCCCCACCAACAATGAATAAAATATTCCACTATAGCAACACTCAAACAGAAGCTGGCATGGCTCCTCTCAATTACCTTTTTTGAATTATTATTCTCTCTGCCTTTTCTACTTTCAGCTTTTTTGACAGGGAAAAAATGCCCCCATTTACAGGCTTGAAGCCCAGGACCTCCACTTCCCAGGAATAGAAGCCTATTAATTCTGGCAAAGGAGAACTTCACTGAGAGAAATCAGGTTTAAACTTTTGAGAGGTGTCAAGAATGTTCAGTCAATTGAGCAATTGAGTTTGCCAGCCACATTCCTGGAAGCTTTGCAACAGAAGGAATGAATCAGGAAAATCGAATTGAGTGTGATTTAACCCTGACACTGGCTAAGGCAAAATGTGAAAGGAAATGAAAAATAGATAAAATTTAATTGGTAAGGGAATAATACTCATGGCTGTCTCTCAGAATAAGAATAAATTAGACCAGCTATAATAAAACTACAAGTAGAAAACATTTTCAGAAAAAATGGGAAAAATTCCTTCGTTTTCCTGTCAAGCAGAAAAAGATACAGGTTTGTCTTTTCACTCCCTGTGACACAGAACTCTGCTCAGATTAACTCTGCCCATTGAGAGAACACAGCTTTAGTGAACAAACCTGCCCTGGCAGAGCCCTCAGCATCTCAGTGCCCTCCAGGACTGGTCCCAGCTGCACAACACTGCTGCTTCCATCCATCACAGCACACCACCAAAATACACCCAGCAAAATCTGCTCCGTGTGGGCAGCAAGGGAGGCTGCAGCACCCAATAAATGTGCTGAGAATGAACACAATATTCTGAGACGGGAGTTAAAGCAGAAACGTTAGGGTTATAAATATCATTCCCCTCATCCCAGAACCCTAAAAGCACTGGAAATGCCAAGCAACAGTTAAAATAAAGCAACCTGACCTCAAAGTGGATGTTAGGAGACCTACACAAGATTAGGAAACACAGAGAAGAACAGGAGGGGCAATGAAACCTTCCCTCAGGGAAGGGGAGCCCTCCCTCCCTCACTGGCACTTCATGGCTGTAGGTCGCATGCAAGGTCTGGAAGGTCTGTCCAAATCCCTGCCAGATGTTCCTGTCCCTTCCAGATGTGCCCCACCATGGCCCAGCTGCCCAGATCCTGCTGTCCCACAGCCCAGTGCCCCAGCAGGGATGGCACAGGTGGCACTGACACCCCAAACCCAGGGCAGCAGTGGAACTCCTCCCTCTGACTGTGTCCTTCAGGAGTTCACGTTCCCCTGGGGGAAAAACACCTGAAGTACTCTTTAGTAAAGAGACCTTCTTTATTGGAGAACCACAGCCACACTCTGTCCAGGCTGGCACTTCCTGTCACTCTCAATGTCGTGGGAGAGCAGCAATTCTATCCTGAGCTGGTGTTCAGCTTTCTCAAACAGACAAAGGCCTGACCCAGAGCCCACACAGCACACTGAGACCAGTGCCAGCACCTCTGGGTGCCTCAGGAACACACCTGAGATCAGTGCCAGCACCTCTGGGTGCCTCAGAACACACCTGAGATCAGTGCCAGCACCTCTGGGTGCCTCAGGAACACCTGGAAGCAGTGTCAGCACCTCTGGGTGCCTCAGAACACACCTGAGATCAGTGCCAGCACCTCTGGGTGCCTCAGGAACACACCTGAGATCAGTGCCAGCACCTCTAGGTGCCCCAGAACACACCTGAGATCAGTGCCAGCACCTCTGGGTGCCTCAGGAACACATCTGAGATCAGTGCCAGCACCTCTGGGTGCCCCAGAACACACCTGAGATCAGTGCCAGCACTTCTGGGTGCCTCAGGAACACATCTGAGATCAGTGCCAGCACCCCTGGGTGCCTCAGGAACACACCTGAGATCAGTGCCAGCACCTCTGGGTGCCTCAGGAACACACCTGAGATCAGTGCCAGCACCTCTGGGTGCCTCAGGAACACACCTGAGATCAGTGCCAGCACCTCTGGGTGCCTCAGGAACACCTGGAAGCAGTGCCAGCACCTCTGGGTGCCTCAGGAACACTTGAGATCAGTGCCAGCACCTCTGGGTGCCTCAGGAACACACCTGAGATCAGTGCCAGCACCTCTGGGTGCCCCAGAACACACCTGGAAGCAGTGCCAGCACCTCTGGGTGCCTCAGGAACACACCTGGAATCAGTGCCAGCACCTCTGGGTGCCTCAGGAACACACCTGAGATCAGTGCCAGCACCTCTGGGTGCCTCAGGAACACCTGAGATCAGTGCCAGCACCTCTGGGTGCCTCAGGAACACCTGGAAGCAGTGCCAGCACCTCTGGGTGCCTCAGGAACACCTGGAATCAGTGCCAGCACCTCTGGGTGCCTCAGGAACACCTGGAAGCAGTGCCAGCACCTCTGGGTGCCTCAGGAACACCTGGAATCAGTGCCAGCACCTCTGGGTGCCTCAGGAACCTTGGCAAGGCTGCAGTGCCTCGGGGTATGGAACAGAACTCGGACTGTGAGCAAACATTCTCCCCATTAGCTCAAGATCCAGAACAGATTCCCAACCCCTTCAGTCAAAGGAGTTCAACACAAAAGTGGAAAAGTTAGCTTTCCAGAAAACCTTTTTTTATAGTAAGCAATACCATTCTATATGCACATTTCCATTACAAACTTAATTTTAAAAATAAAAGTATTTTACGAACAAAGCAAGTATGTTAACTCAGCAGTGAAATTCGGACAGTTTCCATGCTGAAATACAACCATCATTTATATAAACACACAATACTTTAAATGAATCAAGAGAAAAAAGCCCCACTTATCAAAACCTCTTGGTTGATGTGGCCATAAAAATATTTCATTTTTCTTATCATAATTTGTTTGCATAATGTTTAAGAGGGTGCTGTAAAACAAAAAAAGAAAACAAAAAAAAAAAAAAAAAAAAAAAAACAACCAAACAAGCAAAAAAATCTTTCCTGGTTAATTTTTCCTTCTTTCAGAGGTAAAAAGAGGTAAAGTCAAAAGGTGGGGTAGATCTGAGGAAGCTTTCCATCCTCCTCTGAAATAATGCAAAACTGGAGAATGAACAGTGTATCCAACATCTTAATTGATGGTGAACAAAGAAAGCTCTTTTGATATTCACACTATATGAACTAAAGACTTATGTCCTCCTGGTTTTGAAATGCAACCATCCTTGGCTGGAGGCATTTTGATTTCCTGATTAGCTTAGAATTGGGTTTTCCATAACTTTTCCCCTCACTGAGTCAATTCTTTGTAACACTGCCTCTTGAAGAATGACAAACTGAGCAAAAGTGAATTACCTCTGGGTTCATCGATGTAGAAAGAGGAATATTTTTTGTCTTCCTGTTCATCAACGTGGTCGTAAGTGATCTGGGGAACAGACAAGGCATTGTCTCCTGGGTTTATTGCAGGTGCAGAGCCATTCCCACAGCCCAGCCTCCCTTTCCTTCTGGATCTTCTGGCCTGGGAGAGGAGCAATGGAGAGATATCAGGAGATGCTCAGACACAGACAGGAATGGAGTGATATCAGGAGATGTTCTCAGACACAAACAGGAATGGAGTGAAATCAGGAGATGCTCAGACACAGACAGGAATGGAGTGAAATCAGGAGATGTTCAGACACAGACAGGAATGGAGTGATATCAGGAGATGCTCTCAGACTCAGGAATGGAGAGATATCAGGAGATGTTCTCAGACTCAGGAATGGAGAGATATCAGGAGATGTTCTCAGACTCAGGAATGGAGTGAAATCAGGAGATGTTCTCAGACACAGACAGGAATGGAGTGAAATCAGGAGATGTTCTCAGACTCAGGAATGGAGTGATATCAGGAGATGTTCTCAGACTCAGGAATGGAGAGATATCAGGAGATGCTCTCACAGATAAGTGCACGTGTGAGCTTCACTGCACACTGAATTCACTTGAGGTCGTGTGGTTTTTATTTAAAGGATGAAACTGGAATTCAGTGAAGCGGTCACAACCTTTGTTTATGGTTTTAAAGAGTCTGATTCTGAATGACCAACTAAACTCTGGTAAGAATTTGATTCTCAGAAGGCAAACAAAACATTCTGAAAAATCACATCTTCAGTAAAATGTCTCAAATTGGGACCAAAACTCAAGGCACACAAAATTCTAATGACTTTAGCATGTAACACCTTGTCTGTAACATCTTTCAAAAGCTCTAATTAAACATAACCAGAGACTCTGAACTGTGAACTAGGCCTTGTGCTGCCTTTTCAACTAAAGAAAACTTCAGCTTTTGCCAAAAAGGCTAAATGAGGCACATCAGGAGAAGAGAGATCCTCCCTCCTGCCTCCAGACAGTTCTACTCACTTTAGAAGCCCGAAGACAACCTAACAAACACCCTGAAATTCATATTTAAAAATGAAAAATGAAGGTTTGGATCTACACAAAGAGCTGCAGGGTCAATATATTCACAAATGGGACAAGGCTACTTGATCTAAGTAAAGCCAGGTCTTATTTTGTATGGTCTACACTCAGACTTTTGGAATTCATTCTTCTGTTCAGCTCTGCAGCAGTTAAACAAATGCATGTTCAAAATTAAATGGGGGAAGAAACGGTAGAAATAGCTATTTATGGTGGGCAGTGGGTGCACTAACATGCATCAAAATACTCCTAAAAGCAAAGATTACAGGCTTTTATAGCAGGAAAAGAAACTAGGAATCCTCTGGAGAACAAAATGCTACAACATGCAAAAAATGATCAATGTATATTTGAGTCCTTAAAATAAGAAGTTACAGAGGAAGAAAGAACAGAAGACGATCTTTGGTAAGAGGTGAAAGATCCACTGCTGTGCTCTTAAATGAGGGCTCACAGGTCACAGGGAGGTGCAGAGAAATAATAAATTATGGAAACCCCTCTCACTAAATAGGGGGAAACTACTTTTTTTTTTTCCCCAGCTCTCCAGCCATGGACTGCTTGCTGTTCAGCAGCAAACACAAAGCATTCTTACTTCACCTTCACCCCTTTCCTCCTGTTTTTTCTGGCTGCAGCTGTGACAGAGTAAGGTCACTGCTCCAACACCAAATCCCAGAGATGCACACAGATCAGGCTGCTCCAGCTCCCTCCATGCGCCATGGGGGCATTGGGCAGCCCTTTTTCCCTGGGAAATGGGCACTGGTGGGATCCCACTGCCTACACGCAGCCCTCGTCATTGGGAAACCCTGGGTGCCTGAGCTGGACCTGCTGCAGAGCTCTTGTTTGGGCAATTTCACCTTTGGGGACAAACACCATTCTCCTTTCCTGCACCCCCAGCCTGGGAATTTGCCCTCATCCCTGAAGAGATAAAAGCAGGGATGCTTTTGTGTGTATATATATATATATATATATATATATATGTATATATATATGTATGTATGTATGTATGTATGTATGTATATTTTTATATTCATATTCATAATCATATTCATATTCATATTCATATTTTTCTATATATATTTATAAAGGGAGTGCTTCAGAGAAGAGTAGCTGCTGTCAGCCACGTTTTGAATGTGAACATCAATTTTTAAACTGTCTTACTCATTCTTCTTGTGTGAACTGCTTTGAGCAATAAATGCAAAATGGGAAAGTGCACATTGCCCTGTGCTTGGAGAAGGAAGGAGACTCCAAAGGGGATAAAACAACGGAGAGCTGGCACCTCTCTGACCAACAAGGCAAATTTAGTTAGAAGACATTTGTTCCTCCAGAGTATTTTCACGAAAACGAAACTAATCTTGCTGTAGCAAGACGAAAACAAACATTTTTCGTGTGTCCAAACTCCTCAGGCGCTTCACGAGGCTCTTGGCAAGTTAATTGTAATTTAAAATTACAATTTAATTTAATTTTTAATTTGAAACACAAAGCAAGCAGCAAGCAGGGCTGTCACCTGTTTTCTCAGGCCGGGACTAGATGGCGCTGGAGCCTTTTTGGGGTTTTGCGCGGGAGCTGTCACATAGATCTTCCAGGTGGCCGTGGAGGCGCAGGATTTCTCTGCTGCATAGCAGCGCCACAGGGTCTGCAAAAAACCAAACCAAGAACCTCAGTGAGGAGCAGCCCCTGCAAAGCAGATCTTCCTGAAAATCCAGACCTTCAGCCCAGGGGAACAGAATTCCCCGGAAAATACAGCCGTGGTGGGGGCCACGGGCACCAGGACACGCGCACTCATCACTCTGTGCTCTTGGAGCTGGGAGCAAACCCTGCCCACAGCAAAAATAAAATTAAAAATCAGTCAAACCCAAACAACCCTCAGAAAAGTGAATCCCTCACTGAATGCTGCAGTTTCCTTTTCCTGCACTGTGCCACCTTTAATATTTGTGCACTGTGCTATTTAATTCTTTATATTATCATATAGAACGTTATGCTGGGAGATTTTTCTAAAAACAGGTGTGTTTTTTCATGTATTTGTACACACTTTCATCACTTAAGGATCTGGCAGATGCACAGGACCTAAATTAATATGAAAGTTATGAATTAAATATTATGATTAAGGTTGGGGGTTTTTTTGTTGTTGGGGTTTTTTTTTTTTTTTTTAGTATTTCACTACTTATACTCACTGCATTGAGTTAGTGTCATTAAGCCTGTGAATATCAGGTTAGTACAACTTCCAGAAAGGGAGAGGCAATTATCTCATTTTCTCCACTGACAGAAGTGGATCAAAATGACAAAGTGGTTAAACACAAGTTATAGATCCATAATAAATTTAGGAATGGTGGTTCTCGGTACTGGAACTTCCAGGGCTCACTCTCTCTCCAATGAACTCTGAGGTGTTTTACTGTTGTGGCCTTACCTGGATTAGGGAAGCTGCAGCTGGGATTTGTCTATTGAAATGCTTCTGCCGTTGCTTCTGCTGTACTTTCAGGGCAAAACCAGACCCCAGAATTCCCTAAATATAACCAAAATTAATAGTCAGGCTTGGATATGGCTTCCTGAACCTAAATCAAATACTTACCACATGGAATAAACAGACATTTAATAAAAGGCTTTATAAAATGAATTTTCCAACATCTACAGTGACAGAGTCCTATTTATTCCAACAAATAAATCTGAAAATGAGCTGATCAGCAGTGGAATCATGCAACTTCAATAAATAATGAAATCATAATAAAGAAATAATAATAAGCATGTGTTTATTGCTGTGATCCACAGGCTATGGGAGCCAGAGGCACTCCCAGAGGTGGGCACACCTTTAGTGGAGGGATTCAAGTTCTACTTACGGCTGGCAGGGCAAAGAAGGAGATGGCAAACACTGAGAAGCAGGAAGCTATTGTCTTCCCAATCCACGTCTGGGGAACTTTGTCTCCGTAGCCAATTGTTGTGACTGTCACCTAGGCCAGAAACAAACAGCTGTTTCAGTGCAGTGGGGCATCTTCTTTTCTCCAAAAAGCAAGGTGAAAAGGAATGAAAGGGAAAAGAAACCAGTGAGATGTCAGGAGATAGGTGTGAATCAATAGTGTTTGGATTTGGGGATGAGGAAACCTGACAGGAGTGGGAAGGGACAGAGCTGGCCCATCCCAGCAAATCCTCAGGGCAAGAGGAGGAACACAGCCACCTCAGGATGTGTTATCCCCAAATCAACCTGCCAGCAGAGCTGGACCTGAGCTCAGCTGAGCCTGGCCTTAGCTTTCCTCCTAGCTGTCCTAGGTTACACGGAAGGTGTAACCAAAAGCATGTATTCTATTACCATCTCCATGAGCTGTTAAACAGGTGGGGCAGTGCTCTTTGTGTTCAGCATGACCCAGCCCTGCTAACACCATCGGGGCTATCTCTGCTCATGGCCATCAATGTCCCCAGGAGTGTCCCAGCCCTGCTAACACCATCGGGGCTATCTCTGCTCATGGCCATCAATGTCCCCAGGAGTGACCCAGCCCTGCTAACACCGTCGGGGCTATCTCTGCTCATGGCCATCAATGTCCCCAGGAGTGTCCCAGCCCTGCTAACACCATCGGGGCTGTCTCTGCTCATGGCCATCGAGGGGTCCGGGAGTGACTCACAGATTCCATCAGCCATTGTGAGTTGTCCCACCCAGAGGGGAGGAGCTGAACATTCCTATCTGCAGATAAGATGAGACCCTGCAACACCGAGCTACCCTTTTCCCACTGATTCCCAGAGGAGAAGAGCTCAAGAGCCACTGCTGGACCTCCAGAGACCGACGAGACCTTTCCACAAGATCACCACTCCAACAAGAGCACATCCATCACTCCAACGGGACTGCAGCACCATTGAACTGCACTGCAGCACCACCCTGACAGGGTGCAGGTTGTGTTCTGACTTTGTCTATCTAAACCATTGTTTCTGTATTATTGCCTGCTCTAACTATTAGTAAAGAACTGTTATTCCTTTTCCCATATCTTTGCCTAAAAGCCCTTGATTCCAAAGTTATGATAATTCAGAGGGAGGGGGGTTTACATTTTCAATTCCAAGGGAGGTTCTCTCCTTCCTTAGCAGACACCTGTCTTTCAAACCAAGACACCAGCCCACAGACACAGCACCTGGCCACTCAGAATGGTGTTTAAACCACGAGATGCTTAAACTTGGATCTGATCTCTGCTTATCAGGGCCAGGTACTCCCTAAGGGACATGGGACACAGCAGAGCCAGCAGGGCAGCAGCTCTCCACGCAGGACCCTGTCCCTTGAAAGCAAAACAGAAGCAGAAAGTGCAGCCAGGTCCAGCCAAAAGTCTGGGTTATGGTGCAGAACAAGAGGGCAGCTCTGGCAGCAGACAGGTCAGGATTCGGATCAAGGGCACATGAGCCCACCGGGAGGAGGTGACAGCAATCATCCCATGGTGGAAATCAGGACTGAGGGAGTCCATGAATAGACACAGCTGAGCTAAAGACAGTCTCTCCTGCAGGAATGTGCATTAAATAATGCCCCTGGGTGGGCATGGGGGTCCACACTGCTGATCTCAAGGTCAAGGTCACAGGGAAGTTCAGATAAATTATAAATTATGGAAATCCCTCTCACTAAATAGGGGGAAACTACTTTTTTTTTCCCCCCAGCTCTCCAGCCATGGATTGCTTGCTGTTCAGCAGCAAACACAAAGCATTCTTACTTCACCTTCACCCCTTTCCTCCTGTTTTTTCTGACTGCAGCTGTGACAGAGTAAGGTCATTGCTCCAACACCAAATCCCAGAGATGCACATAGATCAGGCTGCTTCAGCTCCCTCCACGTGCCATGGGGGAACTGGGCAGCCCATTTCCCTGGGAAACGGGCACTAATGGTCATTAGGCCAATTAGTGCCCTCAGTCAGGGACCTGTAGGGACTTGCTGTGGAGGTGGCAGGCCAGGCCTGAAAAGTCACAGAGGCAGGAGGACCTGAGTGGGACTGAGGGTTGGGGCTGCTCCTGGAGAGCCCCAGGAGGATGGAGGAGAATTCACGATGAGCCAGAGGTCAGGCAGGACCTGGTGCAGGGGGAAAGAGGGTCCAGATGGAGGCAGGTCCATCAGGAAGGTTTGTGGTGTAACAAGGACCCCCTGTTTCCCAGCGGAAGGGGATGATGAGCTGATCCCAAAGGGGAACCCACAGCAAGCCAAGGGGTCCCAGCAGACAGGGCCTCGGCAGGATAAGGCTCACAGCCCAAGGGGTACAACACAGACCCTGACCCATGGGCTGCTGCATTTCCAGCAGCCCCAGAGCTCTGCTGCTGCCATAAAATGGGGTGAGAAACGTGCCTTGGACCCCTGCAGAAATGAAAAGCTTCTGGTAAGGAACAGAAGAGTTCTGTCACCAACACTAACCACTGGGGAGAGCTTTAAATAGGAAAAATGTACTTCTATTTGGAAGTCCCAGCCCCAAATGTTGTCCCCTTCCCTTCACCTCGCCTTGAATGGAAGCAGAAACACAGCCAAAACTGACTTCAAAGGATATGTAAATTTACACTGACTATAAAGAGGCTGCCTTTTATGGAAAAATTTGCTGACAAATGCTTAGATGTTATGCAAAAATAGTCTTCTCAGAAGAAACTATCAAGCAATAAAGGCATGGGAAGAATATATTTCCTCCTGCTCTCAGAGAAGTTCTACAGAGAGCTGGAAGAGAGGTTTTCAGGGAGAAAATTACCAACTCCCACCAAACTTTGTTTGTCCAAGTTCGAAAAAAAAAGTTATATTTGTGTTCATTCATCATGAATTTTCCACTTGATGAAGATCACTTTGTAGTATCCAAATCCTTGACTGAATATTGTTCTTTTGAGCTGCGAACTGCTCTCAGCAGGAGCTCTGCCTTGCCAGGTGTTTGTCCAGATTTCATGTGGCTGCTCAAGTGACTCAGGTGCTGTGTGCCACCAGCAGGACAAACACGTGAGATTGCCAGTCCCCAAAATCCAACCAGACCCCCCAAAATTCAACTTTGAAATTCACTGTGTTACTGGGCAGTGGAGGAGGTCACAGCTCTGTTCCTATAACAACTCTTCAGCTCCTCAGTGCACCCAGCTGACCCCCCAAAGTCTGTGATTTTTCCTTCTTTTTCCTCTCTTTTTTCTTATGAAAGGCTTCTTGGTTTTTTGGGGGAGGTTTGGTTTTTGGGGTTTTTTTTTTGAGTTCTCCAGCACCCAGGACTTAAAAACAAACCACAGTACTGTTGAGCTGCCTTAGTGTTCCTATGGAAGACAGCATGAAAGCAGTAACCACAGAAAAGATGAATTTTCCATCTCCACAGCAGGGATTTGGCTGGCAGACTCCTGCAGGTGCCTGGACATCCCTCAGAAAGTTTTTCCCTGGCTACCCCAAGAGAGTTCCCCCTTGGTACTCTAATTAGGACATTGAATACGTGGAAAGGCTTATAAATAATGCAATTCTCTGGCTTTCTTCATCACAACAGAAATCTTTTTTTTCTACGTGTACATCCCAAAGTTATGAGTATTTCTGAGCAGGGAATGCTGAATAACTCTGGAAAATGACACCTCTGGTAACACAGATTTACGATGGCACATTCCAGCTAAGTGCACAGGCTCCGAACACACACATCTGCAATTCAAGAAGGGAAAAACTCTGATTTAGTAGAAGTCAGCAGGGCTGCTCAGAGGCTTTAAGACAGGCAGGTGTCCTCAGGTGTGAGGAGTCAGAACTGCACACCTCAGGAAAAACCACACTAAATATAAAGGGATTCAAACTGCTACCTCTGGCATGGAAATTTACTGCTGGAAATTCTGAGCAGTTGATCCCAAGTAGCTCTGCCAGTTAACACCAATTTACTGCAGCAAGGATTTCACTCCAGTCCAGCAGCACAGAACAGCTGAGTTTGCAGCAAGACCAATAAGCATTACCAGCAGACAAGCAAGGAAGGGCCAAAGTCTCTTATGTGCTCTTCTTTCCTCAAGATAAAAATACCAAAAGGGACAGGGAAGCTGCTGGGACATGAGTTGCAAATCTGGCAGCCTGACCCTGCTGCTGGAAGTGCTTTTACATGTGTCCTGCATGCTACAATTTCTGAGAATGGCTTTGTGTAAAATACAAGTCTTGGTAAGTCCTTGCAGTTTAACTTTTGCCTGCCAAAGCCAGGAGAAAAGGCTTTGCCTTTCACTGGAGCAGGTGAACGTAGTTAGCATTTCATTCCAGCTCTCATTCCTTATTTTCTCTTTTCTCCATATTTAAACCTTCCAGGTCATTGGTATCAAGTTCAGCAAGCTTGCACTTTCTCCCCAAAGCAGAACGTTCCCCATAACACATTCTGTGGTTTCTGTCAGACACGTAAGACTTTCAGATATTTGCTACCAATACTTTTATTTTTTCCTACGGCTCAGTTTTGAAAGGCGAAAGTAAAAAATCAAATTTCACTCCCTAGTAACTCCACATCTGTGTTTCTATGTTCCAGGAGATTTGAAAAGAAAAAGAAACTGATTGACTTTGTCCTTTGTCCCTGTTCCCAGCTGTGAACTGCACCTGCACCGTGACTCACAAATGCTGAGGAGGCCTGGATGCCTGAAAAGCTTCAGCAACAATTTGAACACTGTTCCTCACACAGCCAGAGAAAGAGAAGCTGATTTTATCTTGCTGGTACACAGAGCAAGTCGAGTTTTGGAAAATAACAAAACCTCCTGAACACTTTGCGTGTCCCATCCACACACTTTAAAACACTGACCTCAAGTCATCGATCTCACCAAGGTATTGTGCATTTCAAACTTCTCTGTTCATCCCTCCTTTTAAACTCCCAAAGCCCAAAATACTCTTGTAGAAACACACCCTGACTTTTTTGACCTTATTTTTTTTACTCTTTATTCACATCAATGCCATAGCTTTGAGTATTTCGAAATATTTTGTAATTCATACCTAAATATTCAATGCAACTCATGAAGCAAGCTCTGGAAAACTAGAGATTTAAAAAAAAAAAAAAAAAAAAAAAAAAAAAAGGAAAGGCAGAAAAAGTACACTGGATTTACATGGAATTTTTATTACATGCAGGAATAACCTCTGCATGAATATACATGAATAGAACAGGATGCTGAAAGTGATTCCTTCGTGTTGGAGGTGAACTGCTCAAATGATAGAAGTGAGAATAAGAGTCCTGGTTTGTTTTCTTAAAGCAGACATGGGCTACCTTTCAATTATACCCTAACTGTTTTTCTTTTGAAATGCAGCACAATCCATGCTCCTGAGACATTCATTATTTTCCTCCACTGGCTACAGCTTGCCTCACTTCTCTAACCATGAGCTTTTATATTCTTAAAATGTATCCCATGGCCACCAAGGACTTCAACAAGTGATTGTTGGATGGGTTGGGTCATGGTTTCATTGCTTCCCAACACCTTAGATAATCAGGTCCATCTGGCCATTGAATGGATTTTTCTTTTTTCATCAGATTCTTCTGGGTTTGCACTGCTTAGCACAGCCACAGGTGACACTCTGCAGATGAAATCAATACCTGACAGCCTAGTGACAGGAATTGAATGTTTAAATTATTTTTATAGTGAACCACTTGAAGAGGGGTGACAATGTAATATAGTCTACATTTCTGTGTACTTCACTGAAGGAGAGGCTTAGGCAGCATCTCAGTTAAAGATCAGAAACAAAGAACAGGAACCTATAACCTGCATCAAGGTTTGAATTATTACTGAGAGAGTGAGTTTTGCACAAAAATATATGAAAAACAGAGTAATTAACCCAACTTCCAAGTACAGAAGATGCTTTTAAGTCAGGCACCTTTTGCAGATAATTAAGTAGAGTTTAAATTGGTATAGGTTTTGAAGGGAATTTCTGCTCTTTTTGAGAAGTGGACTTTTTATGTCTGCAAACTTCAGTGTCCTTTGCTAACCTGCTCTCACAATGATATTTAATACCCCAATTATTTCATTGTATTATTATATTTTCTTGTATCCCCCTTAAGAGGCTGTCAAGCTCCCCTACAGAAATACACTCTGCAAAGAAAGAAATGTCCAATTTTTCTAAAAAGATCACAACTCAAACAGAAAACCTTTTCTCTCTTTGCACACACATTTCGTTGGTGAGGACTTACCACACCCCACCAAAGGGCATCAGCATAGCTGGAGAAACCTGTCTTTCCATCCTCATCAACTGCATCCTTCTCAGCAAGGTACACAAAATAGGAGGAGAAAATTAATCCCAGGAATCCGATGTACAACGTGGTTATGAGTTCCTGTTAAAAGAGAAAGCCAACAAGCATATAAGGTTTTCATCTCATATATATATATATATATTCTATCATTGTAAACCATTGCATTTGTAGCCGTTTTTGCATTCCAGTAGAAAAATTAATATATTTCAGGTATGAAATTTGCCTCCAGTAAAACAAGTAATACATTCACTTGGGTTTTATTCATACCAGGCTAAAGAGTTAAAAAAAACATCATTTATACAACCTCCTTAGGGCAGCTAAATGGAGAGTAGGACATCTCTCCTAATTATGGAATGGGAATCATTCCACTTAAGCATCTACTCAAAATATTAATTGCCTAAACATTTTAAAAAAGCAAAGCAGCTTTAGAAATGCTCTTTCTGAAGAGTACACTACAAATACCAACCGTGTCCTGTGACTGCGGCCATATCTCAGGAATTAACTTTTCTATCTGATGTTTAGATTGCTTAAGACTGAACAGTGAAGCCCCAACAGTTTCATTTTATGATAAAATAAAATCTTAAGATATGTTAGGGCAATGTGAGGTTTTCAGTCCTGATAAACAAGGCTAGGGCAATTTATCAGAAGGGACTTTTGCGAGGGCACGACACAGTCCTTGTGGAAATAAAATTCTCTCTAAAGATTCTTGGGCAGGAAAGTTGTGTCAGAACTGCTGTGACTTAGAGGATTCTCACAGCCTTCAGGGAAAAAAAGTGCTTGTGCATTGAAACAAGCCCAAATGTGTGGTGTCACAGATGCAAAAACATGTAAAGCTTTTAAAAGCAGTGCTAAATGAGATATCCACCTGCCCCCAAGGAAATCCAATGCCTGGTTAGGAGGGAAAACAGCTTCTTTGAATTACTGAAAGTTTACATGCCTTATTCCTTTATTTTCTCTGCACATATTTGGCCATCTTTATCACAAAACTTTGCTGTGCTATATTTCAGTGGCATCTTCCTTAAGCTCCTGACAGTCATTTCCCTTTCCTTGGACCCCAGCCAATAAGGGAACTGAAATATTGTCATATGACAAACTGAAAATTAATCGACTTGGAAGGATTGCCTCAACATTTAAAGCATGTCAGGTTTCCACAGATTTTCTGTAATACTCTACCCATGTCTCAAACTGTTTGTAAGGGAAGCTTCAATTTTATCATCAAACTTCCCTCAGATTTTCTTTTTTCTTTCTTTCTTCTCATTTCCTTATAAGAGCTTTCTGGGGAGATGTAGCCCTGGCATCAAGTTCCAACATTCAGCAGCAGGAACAGTAAACAATCTTCCTTCTCCTATAGCACTAATTAAAATCTAGGTTCAGCAAATCTCTAAGTCCTCTTGGCACAAAGAAAAATTGATGGTTTTCCTCTAATCATTTAATGATGTCCTAAATAATGAATTTTGATAGTATTTTGTTTTGCCCACGGGCAAGTCTTTTAATCTAAGCCTGAACTTTTTTCAGACCTGTTTGCTAAACAAGGCAGCTGTAAAAGGAAATAAACCCTGGGGTTTCAGTGGTTCCTCTGCTGGTCACCTTTATTTTCTCATCTTTATCTCATGATAATGGAGCACTGTGTACTTGCAGATATGACTTGCTGTGAAAAGCTCCTTGTGTTAACATCCACAATTGTTTGAGGATGATAATTGGAATATTTCTGGTTGAAGTGCTGGCTTTTGGGAAGCAGGCAGGAAAATAGCAGAGTCCTGTGAAATCCTTCCAAAGTGGCTGAAATATCAACAGAACTACTGAGCTTATTTCACCACTGGCACCTCAGCTCCAGTGCTATTCATCTAAAGACTGAATCCCTTTGAAGTGAAGGCCAGATGAATATGCAACTGCCTTAGACTTTCTCTAAATGTCTTCAGGATTTAAAGGCTAATGATATAAATTTCAATCCATGTTCCATGTGTACAGACTATATTTAATTATTAAGAACAATGGCAGCAATCTCAAACTTACTGCATTTAAGAGAGAGTCAGAAACTTCTTAAATAACAAGAAACATCATCACAAAACGAAGAGCATTGTGCAGACATCAGGCCTGAAAATTACATATTTCTGTGGGTTTTATTAGACAAGGACTTAAAAATAAAGAGTGCTGCCTAAAACAAGTGGCTCTTTTCAGCAGGGACTTTCAAATACACACACAGAGGAAAGACGAAGAACAAAAAATGCACCAAGGTAAATTTGAATATTGAGAGAGTTGAGTCAGTGCGTTTTTTATACTCTGCTAGATCTCCATTCTCAGTTAAAATAAGGACCACACAACACAAAGTTCCACACGTGGAAAAAACACAATGAACCACCCTTATCCTAAAAACAGAAGACCTCACCAAGAAGGTGAGGAAGGAGTGAGCCCAACCCAGAGGCTCCCAGGCTGGGGCTGGAGTGGCTAACTGAGTTTTTCAGCAAGCTGCAGGATTTCTCCATGGCCTTCCACCTCCACATGTGATACTGACTCACGTTTTGTTGTCTTTGGCAAGAAATGCTGGTGTGTAAGCTCAACCTGCTGAAAATAGAAGAGCATCCCAGCCAAAGCGGGCCTGAGTGAGCTAATGCAGCTATATGTGAAATTCCAAAACACATGGAAATCGTTGGTGGCAACTTTACAAAGTTCTTCTGGGCCCACAGAGGTACAAGTCCTTGCTGTTTGCACAGGGCACAGAGATGTGAATTTATTTTCTCACACTGCTTAAGGGTTTAGGGGCCCATTTTTTCTGAAAGAATATCAAAAGCAAAAAATAAATAGATGAGGACTTTGTACTCTGCCTGTGAAGAAAAAGCAGCTGAGGTGTTTTTGTTTTGGTTTTGGTTTTTTATTTTTAAACAAAAATGTCTTTCAGGGGCTGGAGAGGAATAAAGGTTCCATTTTCCCTTCCGTTTGGTACTGCTTAGGGTTTCCAATGTCAATACAGAACTGTGTGCTTGATATTTTCTTTCCTTAATGTGTTAGTGGGTGATCTGCTTGGATAAGTACTACAGATCTGTGGAGTTTTATTTATCACCATAATCACTTCTTTGCATAAGCAGAACTTCAGGTGCATTTACTCATAAATTCACTTTTCCAAGGATTTTTTTTTTCCTTTTAAATCATTGAACTTATGCTTGCGATGTGAGATTTAAGTGTTGCATTTTGGAGATAATATTTCCTGAGTCTTGACTAAAACTCTGAATACCCACAGCAAAAAAAAAGTTCTCAAACAGCTCTGTCAGTGAGGTTAGCAAATGTTGAGAGTTATTTGGATATCAGCTCTGCCCTAGCAAGATACCCAGGCAGTGCAAGCAGAATAAATGAAGACCACACAGACTTGGAGCACTAAAATCATCCTGCTGTGCAGAATGAAGGGAGGGTTTATCCCAGAGCACTTTGCTGTGCATCACTTCTGCACAGCCATCGGGACATTAGAGTTCCTATTGTACTGGGGGGTAAAAATAAAAGGAAGAAAATTAACTTTTAGCATTAAATTAATCACTTGGATTAAGTGCATGCCATTCCCTGGGCCAGAAAAAGAGTTTTCTACCTAGAAAATTTAAAAATGTCTGTGTGGAAATCTGTAAGTGTTTGTCAATATCTGGAGAACAAATCTACACTCATAAGTTACCCACCCTTCCAAGGGATGTGGAGATAACAGCAGAGATTAGCCCTCCACAGTGTGGGGTGAGAAATCTTTAAATGCAAGATTTAAAGGCTAATGATACAAATTTCTATTCTATTGATAAAGCTAAGTTGGCTTTCCATAAAGAAATTCCATGAAGACTCAAAAAGAAGCCTTCAACTGGAAATATTTTGAAGTCTGCAGAAAAACTTTTAAACTCTTCCTGCTTAATGAGCTTTTATACAGAAAAATTGTTTCAAAGCTTTAGCAGACACCCAACTATTTGCAGCCAGGTTTGCCTCTGTGAGCACACCCTTGAAAAAGCAACTTTTCTTACACAGCTTCATAACAAAGTCCATATTTTTTATTTACTGAATGAATTACAAAACTTCTTATTCAAGGAAGAAAAAATAGAAATATTTAAATAACTAACTTCTTTACTTTCTAAAGGAAGGCTTTTCCACCAGTGCTTGGTTTTCCACAGAACAACCAAGATCAGAACACATCTCCTGTGGAGACAGTGGACAGGATTTGCAATAGGAAAGGCAGCCCCCAAACTGCATTTAATAAATTACACTGAAGGATAACATCAAAGAGTACGACAGTTAATGAAAAACCCCAAATACTGATGTTTACACCCTGTCAGCCACTGCCCTGAATAACAAAGAACATTCTCCCTTTTTAAAAGCGGAAAGAACCACAAGATGGGACTTTTAAAGTATTTTTTCTCTCACAACACAGGAGTTCACCTCAACCAGACCACGATTTGAATCCCCCAGAGAGGATTTGCCCAAGTCACCGAGGTGCTGGGGGTGTTTGAGGGGGGGTACCTGCCGATGGATGAACACCACCGAGCCCAGGAGCCTCCAGGTGCCGCCCTGGCGATCGACGTGCAGCATCCGCAGGATCTGCAGGAAGCGGATCCCCCTGCGAGGAAGCATTCAAGTAAATGCAATAAATCAATAAAAATCAGAATAAATGCAAAAAATCAATCAATTAATAAAAGGACAATACTGCCTTATCCACCACAGCTATGGCCACTAACACTGCCGTGGTACAGAGCTGTGACAGCACTGTCCCTGCCTCGGGGGCATCTCTGTGTTTAGATCATATTTCATTACAGTCAAATTTATTCAGAAATATTGACTAGGAAAACAATTATTTAATGGAAGAACAAACAAAATCAGGGGAAGCTTGTGTATTTGATATGATTCCCATTCTCAGATGCCTCCTTTCCAAGGAAAACCAGTGTTTCAAGCTCTGTTAACATAACTACGAGCAAAATTTTTCTCTCTTTGCCAAAAGCAGAATTTGAATCAAACATGCTATTACTGAAATCATTGCTGTGTGAGTTATTGAAACCTATCTGATCAGATAGGTTTATCAGAATAAATGCAAAAATCAATACATCAGTAAAAGGAAAACACTGCCTCATCCACCACAGCTATGGCCACTAACACAGTGCCATGGTGCAGAGCTGTGACAGCACTGCCCCTGCCTCGGGGGCATCTCTGTGTTTAGATCACATTTCATTACTGTAATTTTATTCAGAAATATCGACTAGGAAAACAATTATTTAATGGAAAAACAAACAAACTCACGGGAAGCTTGTGTATTTGATACGATTCTGATTGTTAAATCCCTCCTTTCCAAGGTAAACCAGTGTTTCAAGCTTTGTTAACAGAAATATGAGCAAACTTTTTTCTCTCTTTGCCAAAAGCAGAATATGAACCAAACATGGTATTACTGAAATCACTGTTGTGTGAGTTATTGAAACCTATCTGATCTAACTGGAAATAGCTACAGTCCTATATCTATAGTTTTTAAGAGAATAACTGAATCAATCATGAGCTCCAAATATTTTCAACTAAAGAAAAACAATTATCAGTATGGTTATTCAGTATGATTTTATTCCAAGGGAATATTTCATTTATTTGCCCTTCTGACAATGAATTTTGTTTGCCCACAGTCACCTTACCATCTTATCCCTGAAACAAACCAGTGAAGAGCAGGAAAGGACGAATGCTGAATTCATCTCCCTGAAAATTTTTCACTAGAAGTATTTTCGGCTCTTTTTAGCTATCCTTAAAATCTTGTTGTGGGTGTAGGTTTTGCTTTTTCATTCAGACTTGCCTGACCCTGCTGGTTTTTCAGTGGAGCAGAGACAACACCGCAGGGATGTGAGTTCAGCTTCTCTGCAGATTCTGAGCTGTAGGACAGTGACTGTGGAGCTAACCCTGGGAAAGGCTGCCCTGAGCCCAAAACCCACTGCCTCAAACCCCAAAAGCTCACATATTAACACACAGAGGCCTTTCATTGAAGTCCTTCTTACACTTCTAGTTAAATTAAAATTTAAAAAAAGAAAAACCTTTGGAATTTTCATGTGCACCTTCCTCTTTTCGTATAGGAGCTGGTAAATGCCATTTCTGCTGCCTGTGTGAGTCCTGATCATCACATAAGGATGAATGTTCTATTGTTGCCTTTTGCTGGTCTTAGAATTCTGAGGCAGACACGGTTAAAGGGATAAAAGGTTTTTACTTTGGTATTTAACAGGGTCTGAGGTGCGCAGCTCTTCAAGGTGGAACACACTGAGATGTACTCACACAAATTACACAGATACAATTTTTATAAACCTTGCAAATTAGCATATTTGTTTAGAATTTCTCAATAAGACACTTAGTTAATGAAGTAATGTCTTCTTATTCTAAAGAAATTCTCTTTAAATGAGGCTAGAGCTTAATTTACAAAATGTGTTCCAGAGAGAAGGTTTCAGTCAAGGTTTCAGCCTCGAGTTTTTGATAGCACAGAGCTCCCTGGCCTTTTACTGTGAAAGTTTGGTTTTTCTGTCTTACAGAACCCCAAAGTAAGCTAGAATATTAGACTACAAAAATTACAAGCATGTAGGTTAAGGGTATAGAGGATACAGAGGATATATAAAAGGTACAAAAATGTATAAAAGTGTATATAAAAAAGAAAAGGCAAAAATTACTAGGCATCATTATGGTGAGAGTTACCTTAAAAACACTTGTACATGGAGTTCCCCCCAGTGCTTGCCTACAGAGCTGCACAGCTCAGACAGAATTGGACATTCCCTGGTGGACATTCCCAGTTCCCAGGGACTCGGCTGCACTGGAAGCAGAGCCTTGAGACAGAACGTGCAGCACACCTTGGGAGTGAAGTCAGGAGTGGGAAGTGCACCTACTGCTTATCATTCCTTTATTTACCCTCCTTACCTCCCAAAACAAGCCTGCAGCACTCGGTGCAAGCTGAACAAACACTGTGGACATCAAATGTTTCTGGTTCACGTACAGTGTGAGCTCCTCGTGCCAGACAAATCCACCAAAGCATAATTACTCTTTAAACAAAGTAATTACTCATACTCAAAAAGCAGCAAGTTAAGTGCTGTCTGGATTACTTCTTAAATAAACCCATGCTCTGTAATACTCTCTTGTCTCAGAGACAGAGCTGTTTGATGTTTTAAATAGGACACAACGTTTTGATTTTCCCACCTGGCTTCAGCATTGGCACCATTTTTCATTTGCCTCCTTCTGCTCTCATTTCCCAGTGACCAAGCCCAGCAGCACCCAGTCCTCAGTGCTTCAACAGAGAAACCTTTCCTGCACTAGGAAAATCAGATGTGCAGCTGAACTGGGAATTAGCAATCAGGAAAGCATCTGACAGATGTGGCAGTGAGGAGCTGCCGTCCCAGCAGAACTTACCTGATGGCAGAGGTGGCAAACACCTGCCCATTGGATCCTATGCTCAGCACAATAATTGAGGCTACCACCACAATTAGATCTGTTAAAAAACAAACAAACACACAAACAATCAGAAGAAGAAAGAATGTATTCTTTTTTTTTTTCTTCTTTAAGATCTCAGCCCTGAAAAACACAACAAATACACACTAAGGAAAGCACTTCAAAAAAAGAAATTGCTAGGTGAGATTTGGTGGGCATGTTAAGTTCATGGAATAGTTTGACATAAAACCCCAATGGCTACAGTTTCTTCCAGGATTAATTCAGTAAGAGAAGTTTCACAGAACCTGAGGGATCAGGCAGCTTGCCACAGAAACAGCAAATGCAAATGCAGATGTGCCCCCTAGGAATGAATTTATATTTTGGCTCCAGGCTTTTGATTTAAGAGGAAATGCAAGGTTTTGCTTCACTCAGTGATGAAGTCAAGTACCATGCACACAAACACACATACACTTGATTTAAACGTTGTACCAAAGCTGTAAAGCCAAGCTTTCAAAGTTAAGGGAACCATCACAACAAAGGCTGGCTAAAAAAAAAATCAGAATTGTTAGTTTACTTTGCAATATAGTCTTTATTTGCTCGAAAAAAATAATTGTTTCCAGAGTTCCTTTTTTTCTTTTTTTTTTTTTGTTTCCACAACTCTTCAGTTTACACAGCTCCAGCTCTGTACAATGCAAATGACAGATTGTGTTCAGCACCTCTGATTTTCTCTCATCCAAGTTCAGTGACCATGTCCACTTCTTTTATTATTGAACCTTGCTGTAACATTATTCTGAGAAGATATTTTTCTAATTTCCTCACAGGCATTTCTGTGGTAAACCTCTTCAGACCATCCAAATGCTTCCCCTTCACATTCTAACCAGAAAATGAAGGACAGCATTATAAATGGGGAACAAATGGAGTCAGAAAGAGGAAAAGTTTTGGTAAACTTCCCTTTGCCAGTTTTAAACAGGCAGTACTTTGTAGTTGCACTGTTTTAGAAATCTTTCTCTTCTTTCTCAGGGAGAAGACAGATAAGCTGCATTTTTGTACTTTCTTAATCTCTGTGTTTGGTACTAGGTGTTGTATAGCTGTGACCAATGGTTTGAGGAGGTGGATTCCCTGCTGAGCAATAGTTGCTGGATTATTAATGGATATATAAAGAAGTTTCTGTAAATAAAGTTTCTCTTTTTGCCATCTTGGGTCCTCCTGCCTGCTTCCTGTGCCAGCTTCTGCGAATCCCAGGAAATCTAAACCAACAGTACTTTATTCTTCAGGGCACTTAACATTACAGAGCACTTTTAAAAACAAGCCCTGCTGATTTCACTTGCAGCTGTGAGGGCTCAGAACCTCTGCAGCCCAACTTCAGAGTCTTCCTTTGCACACCCAGAAAGTGAGGCTCACTTGTGCAAATGGATTTAACCAAATTTCCATGGGCGAGAGGCAGTTTGGGATCCAACCTGAGCAGCAACAACAGTTCCCTTCAGCAAGGTTAACTTGTTTTTTCCTCTCTTTTAAATGTTCTCCTGCCTCATTCACAGCCATGGGGCTGCAGCAACAAATATTGCAGAAGTTCTGCACCCAACAGTGTTCTTCACTCTCCAAGCTGAATTAATTTCCAGTATCAGTCTGATTTTTTTCTGTAAAAGGTTGATTCCTCCCCAAGGGGAAGCACTCAGTCAGCTTAAAGACTGTACTACAATAATTTTACATTTCTGAAAATGAAAATAAATAAAGGGAGGGATGAGGCTACAGAAAGAGCTTCCATTTGGGATTAATCTTAACTTTTGAATGCCTGACTTTCCAAACTTCTTACGCTGCTCCTTTGCCATGTATGTGTGTGAACATGTATTTGTGAACATCAGAATTTAGGGTGGGTTCTCTTCCCATCACATCAGAATACAGAACTCTGCCCTTAAGCAAATGATTCCTCATGTGTTCACTGAATTATCAGACACACTCACATCCATCTGATGACAGGCACTGAAGATGGAAAAGAGTGATGCTCAGAAAATGAGTTTCAACCAGGTAAGGAGAGTAAAGAGATTTTTCCGTCTGTACTTTCTCCTTTTCTGAAAGTGTTCTCATGGTAGAAATACTTCATTTTTTTTCTTTTTCCCCAAACCCGTTCTTCTCTCTGTTCCTAGTTTTCATCCCACTTCCCACTGCTTAGACTTCTCCCATTAATCTCAGTTCACTGCTCCAAACAGAGCTATTTGACATTCTAGCTCCTCAGCAAATCCTGCCCTTTCCCTGCCACCTTTCAATCCCAAATATTTCCAGCCCCTGCTGATTTTCCTTCAAGCCCCTGCTTGCTTTAAACTCAATTTCTCAGTCTCTTTAAACATTCCTCTCCCAGACCTTTGCAGCAGAATCCACCTCCTGTCTTTTTGCTGAGCCTGTGTGTCCCAGAACATTCCTCTGGGATTTTCCACATACCCTGGGCAGGAAGGGAACCACAAAACCAAAACAAATGGATTTTCCACTGCCAGCCCCAGCTCAGAGGAGCAGCAGTGTGAGCTGTGCAGGCTCACTGCAGATGGAATCCCCGAGGGAAAGGAGAGCATCCTCCAGCAGGGTGTTGGGACAATCAATTTTCAGAGCTTGTTCATCAGCTTGGAATTTAATTTCAGTGACAAGCAAAAAGCTATTTTCTCATTAAATTTCTGTTTCAAGGTGTGAAATTCCTAGTGATTCTCTGTAAGAAATCAGCAGAGTTGCCTTTTTCAGGAGCTGTTTAAACATTTTGCATGCAACGTCTCCACAAGACTCAAACCGAAGCAGACACCGGCATGGAAAGCTTCAGGAAAAAGGGAAAACACTTGTTTAAATAACTTTTCTAGCTCTAACAACCATCAGGATTTAGAATAGAATTACACTGGTATTTATGGTAGTTTTAAAAAGTAAAGTGTCAGGAATTTTGGTCGTTTAAAAAAAATTAATTCCAAATATCACCTGTAATATATCTCACCTGAGTATTGCTTTTTTTTCTTTTGAGTAAATTGCTGATGTGTTTTTAATGCCCTCAAAAGTTTCCTTTCTAGAATTCAATTCTCAGCTTTTTCATTAACAGCAATTAATTATTATTTAATTTAAAGCAGTAAGAATATTTGTATTTTATTTCTGTATTTTATTGCTGTACTGTTTTACAGCACGGAAATTGTCCCCAGCTCAAAGGTGTATTTTAAGAAAGGTCTCACTATTGTTTCTGCTGCTGTGGTCAATGAGCACCACACTCTAAACATTCCCTCATGACAGGGAATGAAGAAGCATGGAGAGACAAAGGGATTTTTCTAGAGGTTCTTGAGATGGGAATTAATGTCTTCTGACAAGTTATTTATTATTTGTCTTTTCTCACACGCATGTAATCATCTGCAATCTGCCTGCAAGCAGAGAAACACCAGGCTAACTTTAGAAAATCTACTTTAAAAAATGAAAAAAATTGATTTAATAGGCAGGGAAGTTGGATCGTTTTCCATTTTAGCTAAAATGTTAAAAGAGCATTCAAGAAATAATGTGTCCTATCTTAACACTCTCCCAGGTATGGAAGTTGCATGTTAACATATGAGTTCATGCAGCAGGGAACCCAGTAAGGTTTTAAAAATTTATAAATTAAAGTACTAAATAGGCTTGACTACAAAATCTCTTCCTGGTAATAAGCACCAATGTGATTCTTATTTACAGCTAGAGAGGGAAGGAAAGGAAAGATAATGGAAGAACTTAGAGAAATTCAAAATTGCTACTCAAGTTGAACTTTCTAAGAATTAATCCAAATTTTAGCGAGAACAAAAACTCACAGAAGAAATCTCCCTGCTACCAAAGAAATTTCAGTGGTTTTTTTCTGATTTTAAAATAAAGACTTTAGTATTAATGAAGAAATAAAATGAATCCATTATGTTTTACATTTTGTTCTAATCCTTTCATTTCATTTTCTAGTGTTTGCATTTTATTCCTGTTGATTTGAAAATGAAGAGTCAGTAGGATTCAATTCAATTCATTCACACCAGAGGTATTTCCCCAGTTGAGCTTGTTCTGTCAGTGCAGACACTGTTCCATCTGCATTTGATATGGAAAAGCAAATCTTGACTTCCAGGGTATTGTATTCTTGGGGAATTTCAAAGGTGAAAAAAAGGCACTGATAGCTGTGAGTGCACAATGAGCTGCAGCCATTCCGAGCTTTTCTGTAAAAACCCACAGTACCAACCCCAAGGGCTCCAACACAAACATGAATTTTACTGTGGGAGAAGCACAACACCAGCAGAGAGAGCCACTTGAAGCCAGAGTTCAGTGAGACTATCACTTTCTCTACCATAGCCACCTAAGAAGCACTTTCAGCTGGGAGAGCAATCAAGGACACAAGGAGTAAAATTGGTACCTCAAAGGCCCCACGGATACACCACAAAATTAGATTAGCTCTAGAAACAGACAAAGAATTTGTTTGTACCTAAGGAAGGATTTAGTGTTCAAACTCTTTATCGATTTCCTGCAGTTACCCAAGGTTTGGTCATTTCTTCACTTTCCAATCCTGTCTTTCTGAGGCTGATGTCTGCCTCAGCCGTATTTGAAGCGTTCAGTTCTAGCAACGCAAAACAAGATAAATCCCAAAGGAGATAAAAGCTTGAGGGGCAGACATAGCTCAGAATTGGAATAAAGCCCCTGCAGAAGTTGACATCTTTATTCACAACCAAGAGGAGGGTTGGGAAAGAGTTTCAGTCTTACCAATGATGGATATTGGCTTCCTGGCAAAGCGGATCCTGCCCTGGAAGCCAACGTATTTGCTCCTGCAGCCTGCAGACCACAGCCTCACCACGTACTCAGCACCGAAAAACACCACCAGGACTATTTCCTAGCAGAGGGGAAAGGAGAAGAGATCACGGTTGGGTTTTTTTCATTAAAAGTCAGAGTATAGTTTGCACATCTAATTTATTCATAGACTAATACAAATGAGCTTGTTGAGAGGGATGATGCAATGAAAAGGATTTTGCCTAATCTGTTCACTTTTTATATGCATACGCCAGGCAGTACATAAAAGGGAGAGGTAATCAGTTCCTGAATGTGATTTACATGAATAAACAGATGGTTTAAGCTCCATTCCATCAGGACATCACGGGGAAAACACTGCATTGGTCTGCTTTTGTCTTTTTCCAAAACTTAAGATTTTAGAAAATAAGGACTAGTGGGAGGCTACAAGCATATCATTCCTAAAACTTACAAGTGTACAAAGTATTTCTAGACGGTGAAAAAGAATTTATGAACAAAAACCCAGAAGGTTAATGTCAACTTTTGTAAATCCAAAATAGAATCACAGAATACACCAGGTTGGAAGGGACCCATGAGGATCCTCGGGTGGGATGCTCCTCACAGGGCCATCTGAAACTAAACCAAAATATTTCAAAGCTGAAAAAAAAAGTTAAGAAAAACTCTACACTAATACACAAAAATTCATGTCAATGTGGCCAAAAGTGCCATCCCTGTGCTCCTTGAGCTCTCTCAGGCACTGCCTGTGTTCTCAGGCTGCTCCTTTATCCACACCCCCAAGAGACTTCACTCAGCAGCTCCTTCAGCAGCCCCGACTGCTCTCCACTCTCAGGCTCAAAGTTCTGCTGACAGTTCCTCTTTTAGCACCAACCTTTGAAACTCAGTTCCTCCAAGGCCTCCGTGGACCAAGGCACAAGCAGCAAGCACAACGAGTGCCTCTCCAACAGCTCCAGGAGGGCACCTTCCCCAGCCCACCACCTGCACCCAGAGTTACCTTCAGCATGCTCAGGAATCTCCTGGAGCTGTCTGAGTTCTCTCTATGCTGTTCCCAGTTGGTGTCTGGGAAGGTAAAATCACCCGTGAGGATTGCTGACTGAGGTGAGCTCTATATTCAGTGTATAAATAAATGAATTATTGATATTTTGCACTCGTGCATGACCAAAGATCGGTGTACTTTGAAATGCTCCTAAAGAAAGCAATTTAGCAAAGCTCACAGATTCACTGAGATATTTGTTCCTCCCTTGCTTCTCTTCCTCTCTGCTGCAATGTGGTAGCACAACCCAAACACAGCTTCCAGGCTTTGTTCCAACCCAAACTGTGCCCGGTAATTCAGAGTCACCAAACACCTACTACACGAGTCACAGCTTTGGAAAATGTTTGCATTTTAGCTTAAATGTGCTTGCAATCTGCACCTGGGGAATTCTAAAGCGCCCAGAAAACAAAACACACTTAAATCACAATTTTCACTGAATGACAGCACCGACCTGATTTTAAAACTGACATTCTGAATGGTTCAAGAGAGACCAAAGCTGAAAAAAAAAAGGAAAAACTCTACACTAATACGCAAAAATTCACGTCAATTTTCATTTTTAACAAGGTTAGGTTAAGATTTCTGTATTCACTTCTGCCTCCTTGTTTTGCCTGGAATGAGAACCAAGAAAATATGCACAGTCTTCCTCTTTTTTGCATGACACTTTCAGCCTGACTAAAAGCAAGGATTAGCACAAAACTAAGAAAGCTTACAGCCATTTTCAAGGCAGAAGCACAAGAAAATACACAGCAAATTAACTCCCCAGGTTTCATTTTTTAGTATATGTATTACCTAGAGCGTCTAGAACTAATTCTAAGTTTGCATTTGGTCCGTAATCTAAATTGAAATATTTATTCAAGTATAATAGTCAAATCAAACCCCAAGAACAATCTGCAAAGGAAAGCAATTCTTGCATTTCTGGAATCTTGAAAAATACTCTCACTTATTAAACTGTTTTTAGCATGTTCCTGGTATCAGCAGCATCATTTTGTTTTTCTTCTCTAATTTCTCCTCTAATTTCCACCAAAGGAAGCAGAGCACTGTTTATGGCAGTGGAAGAATCATTTTCATGAACCTTCATGTTACACTAATTGTGTCACTTTGGTAAAAAGTTGTGTAGAAAGGAGACAAGCAGAGAACTTCCAAGGAAGCAAAACCTCCTTAGTCTTAGATTTTCCTTGATTATCCTCTGAGGGCACTTTTAAAAGCTGAAATTAAAACTATATCTGCCCTAAGGGTATTTTATTCTCAAGGCAAATGCCAGACCCCATGATTTTATTTCTCCTACCAACAAGAACCCATCTTGGCTATGTCCAGAAAACCCTGACGAAGTCAATAAGGTTTCACCATCCATGGAAAGGAAAAATAAATTGTTGACAGGAAGGAGGAAAAGGAGGAAATTACATCTTCAACGAATTTGAAATTAATTACTCATCTCATTTCATTTTGTCCTGGACAGGTGTCCACATTACCAAACCCACAGCAATTAACACATTTGTTGGCAACCTCAGACAGGCCAAAGACCAAAAAAGCATGGAAACTGGACAACCATCACAGCTCCACAGGTGGTCCCTCAAAAACACACAGAAGATTATGACATTTACACTCTTTTTTTGTATATTCCTAATGTAAGATAGGAGACATCCATTTCCAGGCTGATTTCCAGGCTGCCAAGGCTGATCGAGCTCCACCTCACTAAATTCACCTTCGAAAAAAACCTTAACCTGCCTCCTTTTCCTCTTCTGCACATAAACACTTTTCAGAGCCTTAAATTTATTGCCTCACATTTACCCTCTGGTAAAGGGGAAAAAAAAACCAAGCCAGCAATCTTCTGGAAAGTCAGAAAAAAGTGCTAATTCTCAGTGGAATGGTAACAAATGACAGTGAGAACTTGTGGACAAAATATGAACCAGAATAAAATCAGCAAAACCAAATTAAATTTACATCCATCTGTGTGTCAGTTGGAGACCTTTCTCCAGCTTTCTGCAGTTTTCCAGCACCCTTGCTTTCAAAATGGGATTACACTCACAAGGAACCCCCAAAACCTTTTGATCTAGGCTCCCAGCAGGATTTTTCTCCTTCTCCTGGAAGTGGGCGAGGAAGAAATGCATGATGAAGGATTCTGAGCAGATTTGATAAACTAGGAAAGGAGTTTGGCATCAACAGAAAGCCAGGGATGAACTGTAATGAAACTGAAATCAAAATAACGAGTGGCAACAAACCATTATTTCAGAAAAACAGGAGCCATATCAGACTCAACTCTTCACACTCACATGTCACAGTCTCTCCTGTTTTGCTCGTGGCAACTCAAATTGCCACAGTAAAACAAAAAAAAGAATTTAATCAAAGATTTTAAACTGGGTCTGTGGTCTCTAACACCTCTGCTAAAGTCAGGAACAGCATTCCAGTACTCTGTGCTTCTCTCACTTTTCTGGGAAAAAGACCCAAAGCACACCCATGATAATCCTTGACCTTAAATTAGTTTCATCTTTGTATTTCTTTTTTTACTTTTCTGAAGTTTAGCCACAGCATAAGTCTTCCCTCCTCCAGCCCCCCGAATTAATAATAAAATAATTCATAGTCATGTTTATGCTATTTTTAGTATAATTTAATTATGTTAATGAAAAATATGTAAAAATAGGCTTAAAGGGAAATATGTATACAAATTACTTCCACCTGTATCTAATTCAATCAGTCAAATGAAAAACTCTTGTGGAAAATCCATCAACTTTTTCTCCAAGAATGTCATTGATGAAAAAAAAATAAATTCTCACATGAACACAGCAAACCAACCCTTTTACACAGGAGCGTGTGTGTGTGTAAATTAAATATATAGCCTGGAATTTCCAATCCATCCCAGTCTGGTTCTGGATAACTGCACGGGAGAAGCAGGAGAGGGAAGTTCGCTGCAGTGATTAAAGTGCACACATGAAAAAGAAGGGTATTTTCTCAGCTGCAGCTGTGTTTTAGGTGGAGAGCACACACAAGGCTCTCTTCACTTTTTTTATTGGAATATTTAGGTGCTGGGGTAAAAAGGAAGTGGGATGGCTAAATGAATAGTGTGTGCTCACGGAGATTCAATCGAGGAATGGCAGCTCCAGACAATGAAGCCTCAGAAAGAGCACAAAGGTTTAATAGTCCCAATGTTTGCACACGTGTGCTTGTGTCCCAAATTTAATCTGATAACCTGTCCTCAAGGTTTTCCAGCCCTTAGAGCTGAAAATGTCCATTTAGTGACCTGTTTAGTTTAATGGCTACTCAAATGCTATGAAAACCTAGCGATACTGAAAATGTTTATTTTCTACCATCATGCAGGCTCTTACAAAGATGATGGACATCCTATGTGAAAGTAGAAAACCCAATCTATGGGGGAAAAAATGCCAAATGCTGCTAAGGGTCCTATTAGTGCCATTAGCTTACTCACACTCACAACCTTCAGGTGAAACCGATTCACTCGAACTTTAGAAATCTGTTGTTTAGATACAAATGGATTTAGCATTTCTAAAAAAAACCATTTCATACACACTTGATAAATATGCTGAATGTGCTGACTTCCTACCAGGAGTATGCTTGTCTTCCATTTTATTGACATGTGCAGTTTCTGGAGCTGCACGCTCAGGAGGGAAGCACACGGTGCTCACATTCAGGGGAGCTGTGTGAGCCACACAGGAAGAGTTCTTTTTTAATTCTGTTTAAACAGGTAACAATTTCTCTCTCAAAAAAAAAAAAAAATGGACTAGTTTTGAGCAGGACTTTTTTTCTCGATTGCTCAATTCTGACAGATACCATTAAGGCAAATATAACCAAATAAGGAATGAAGAAGATTCAGTAACTTAGTGCCTGAAGTTTTTAATTCCTCTGCAGATCCCACGGCAGCCTTGCAGCTCCCCCCAGCACATCCTAAAGGATCACCTCTGGCAGGAGGCGAAGGTTTAACTTTGCTCCTGGAGTGGAATCTACCCAATGTGAATATGCACTTCAGGATTTTAAATAATTATATTCCCATGGTTCTTAGCCTTTTCGTTTGGGAGGGTATCAATATTTTGAGGAGAGGAATTGAAAAAATCCTGCATGTGTCTCTGCACCTTGCCGTCAATCCCCAGAAATGATCCTCAAGTCTCTTGGCCACATTCTGAAATCACTTTGCACAGAGAACTCCACACAGCCCCAGTGAGTCAAACGTGAGTAAAGGAATTATGAGTTTGCCCCTTGTTAATTAGTGTCAGCCTTACTCACTGCACAAGGATTTCTATTCCAGACATTTGAAAAGCACACAGCAATCATTCAATATGTTCTGTGATGCACTAGGCACAAGGTAATATATAACCTGCAAGCATAATTGTATTTTAATTCACATCAAGAAGCTGGAGAGTTTCATTTTTTTGCAGAAAAACAATGGCAACTCAGCAAGATCACTTGGCAGACAACCTGAGCTTATGGAATGTGTTGAAAGACTTGTGGACTCAATTTTTTGCCTAATATGTTTAACGTAGGAAACAATATTCCATCTCTATTTTAATAATCCTTTGTATTGTAATAATTTAATCTTCCCGGTATGTTTTTCCATCTTCCCACAGATCAACAGGAAGCTCAGAAAGAAACAGGGAATCTCCTCCTTTTTTTCTCTCTCAGAGTTCACAGGAGTAAAAGAACACAGCAAATGCTTATGAGTCATAAGGTTATTTTTATCTTACTTATTTTATCTTATCAAGTGTATTCTGCACTCACACAGTCTGGGTCTCCCCTAACACACAGGAATAAATGTATTTTCTCCTGAGGCAGTTTGCTTGTCAGTGCCTTTATGGGACTGGACACCTCCTGAACACTTCCTGTCACACAGACAACAGACACTGCACAAATATCACAAAATGCCAGAATTGCTGTGGATACCCTGTAAGGAATCCATTGGTAAGAAATTATGTGGTGAGGCCAGCAGGAAGAGCACCTTGACCTTCATGGATTACACTGAAAAAGGTTCACTTTATCCAACAGAGCTGGGGACAGCCCTGAGTGCCAATGCTGAATGGCAGAGACAATGTATTAATTTTATTAATAAATCTATTTATGAATAATAAATAGTTTAATTAATTAATTTGATAATAAATAATTAATACTATTTATTAATAATAAATAATATTGCTTTATTAATTGGCACAAAGGCAGAAAATAGATAAAACTCCACCATTTTTACTTTCAAACGCTGACTGCTTTGATGGGATGGAGAAAACGCCCTCAAGCCTATCAGAATACCTGCATTTCACCATAAATCACAGAGACCACTCAATGAAGCTTCTTGCAGCCTTGGTTCCACTGCCACAGCTGGGGGTGAGCCAGCATTGGATGAGCTGAGTACACAGCCTAAATGGGAGCTGGGGCAAAAGCAGAGACAAACAAAAGCTACAGGAGAGCTCCTCCAGTGTAGAAAGGAAGGGTGTGGCCTCCTTTCAAAGCACTCACTTTGAAAATGGTGTTTTTCCAAAGAGAAAAGCCACCCTGATGTCCAGCTCAGAACCAGAACAGTCAGACAGTGACATGCTTAAGTAATTGAGTGATGTCTTAAGCAATGTGATGTCTTAAGTGTGATGTTTTAAGTGTGATGTCTTAAGATGTCTTAATGTGATGGCTCAAGTAAATATCCCTTGGCACTCTGAAGTTTCAGTACTTTGGACAGCCTTGCCTGTATTTATAGCAGGAGGAAGTTTGTGTTCACAGCATTTGATGCAGAAAAAACATCATATAAACCCAAAACTGAGCGGTGACTTTGGGAAAGCCACCTAACAACAAGGACCCATCTGCAGCCAAAAACTCTTCCATAAGATCCTCCTCCTAAGCCCTGACTCCTAAATGCAGCCACAACTGAGCCTCTGGGCTGACAAACCTAAGCAACAGCTGGTGTGGAAACTTCTGATTTCACACCTCAGCCTCCTGTCCAACAGCATTTTCAAACATGGCAGTGCTCATCCATGATAATGCAGTCACTATATCAGAATTTCCAGAAACTGAGAGGGCAGCTGGGGCTGAGAGTAGAGGCAGCAAGTGAAATATTTTCTCCCTGAACATAGTGTCTCAGAGGGGATTGTGTACCTGTGGGGCTGCAACGCTGGGAACGAGAGGTGTTCCTGTGTGGGGGGAGATGCTGGTGCTTTTCCCAGCCTAGAAACACCCTGGAGGAAAGCAGAGGCATAAAGTCTGTCTCCAAAAGGAAGAGCTACCACAGGGCCTGATTTCCCCCAGAAAAAGCCCTGGAATGTAGGACCCAGCCCTGCTGAAGCAGGAAGGTGATGGCAGCTGAATCCCTCGGACTGTCCTTGCTGTGGCTCTGCTCCCAGGACAGCACGAGCCCTTCAAGCCATACCCAGTGAGGCTGAGAAATCTGCAGGAGAATATCAGCAGAACATGCTGAGCCCTGGGGAAAGCCAGAGGGAACACTCAGAACCCCTCTGGGTTCCATTTTCATATAGAATAGTTTTGTTATTTTAATATAGAATAGTTTTGTAAGAAAGTTTTGTATTATTTTTTCACTGAAAAAAGAAAGAGACACAACACTGAAATAACTAAGCATTGGGTCCAATCCAGCAGATCCATTTTGCCATTTTGCCAAACACAGTTTTGCTATTACCACTCAGCCAGAAAATGCTGCACTGATTCACATTTGGATCATTGAGATAGCAGTATTTCCCATCCCTCCTTTGGTCCAGTTGCAATGGTCACATCACTTATTTCTTGGCACACAATTAAAACCAAATTAACAAAGTTGAATTAATATGATTTATAGCAAAACCAATCTAGTTTCTCAAAGTCAAGAATACACTTGGTATTCTTAAATTTGAAAAGGAATTAACATCAAGATATTAAATCTAAGAAAACTTTTCCCTTACACCTGTAACACTGTCATTATACAAACTGATTATTTATTGTGCTGTTACTCAGTGTGTAAAAACATCATGTGTATGATAAAAATAATATTTTGTTCCAGTATTTAGACTGGCACAGTTAGTAAAAGTAGTCCCACAAGCCAAGCTCTCTTTTTGCAAGGTTTTTTGTGATTAAATAAAAATAAAAATTGGTCTTTTACAAACTACCATGGTGACCTCTCCTGGTAGAAAAATATATGACCTCTAACCACGAGAACAGTCAGATTAATCCTCAAAGGAGGAAGTACACCTGGCACACTTGATAGTTTATATTTTCATTACAATCTTTTGTAATTAAAGTGAACTTATTCCAGACCAAACCAAGTTTTAAGACAAATATTTTCTAGGCAAGTGACTCTGCAGTAGCCAGCAGAACAGCTACCCTCTGTGCTGGCCATTTCCAGGAAGGAAACTAAGGAAACAGCAGGAGGAAAACAAACTCCAGAGGGGCATCCTCCAGGGTAAGGCTGCAACACAAGGAGGCCAAGAAATCATTCCAGTGCTGCCATTGGCTGTGAACGATTCATTTGTTAGATGATAACATCACCTAAAAATGTTAGTGATTGGTTTGATTAATTCATTTGTTAGATGATAACATCACCTAAAAATGTTAATGATTGGTTTTATTAATTCATTTGTTAGATGATAGCATCACCTAAAAATAACCGGCAGTGCAATGTGGGAGAGGCACACACCCATCTCCATCTCGATCCTTTGTGCAGCACTGTGTGCACAGCACATTCCATCTGCACAGAGAGCATCAGCCGAGCCAGGATGGCTGCTCCAGCAGGAGCTGTGCTGCCCTGCAGTCCCCACAGCCCAGCGAGCAATGTGGGAGAGGCACACATCCATCTCCATCTCTATCCTTTGTGCAGCACTGTGTGTGCACAGCACACTCCATCTGCAGAGAGCATCAGCCGAGCCAGGATCGCTGCTCCAGCAGGAGCTGTGCTGCCCTGCAGTCCCCACAGCCCAGCGAGCAATGTGGGAGAGGCACACACCCATCTCCATCTCGATCCTTTGTGCAGCACTGTGTGCACAGCCCATTCCATCTGCACACAGAGCATCAGCCGAGCCAGGATCGCTGCTCCATCAGGAGCTGTGCTGCCCTGCAGTCCCCATCCCAGGGAGCACCAGAGGACCACTCATGATTGGCAGAACACTGAACTTTGGCTGACACTGGATGTGGCTCAAAGGCCAAGCAGCATTTGTTACAGGGCTAGCTTTAATCGAGGTCTCAGAGTAACTCTGGGATCTGATGATGGCTCAGCCCACTGCACACAAAAGCTGCACATGCTAATGTAGCCCAAGCCACAGGAAAACAAAGAAGTAACTGGTTTTTATTTTCAAACCATATGGAAAAGCAAATTCTATCACATTAGAAGTCACCATTTAGCAAAAGGAAACGACCATGATTATCACACACTGAGATCCGAGGAACTGAGTGGCTAAATACAGATATTGCAAGCAACTGCTTGAAAGTTATTTACTCCATTTTTATCAAGGATGTTTAATCTCCACTTTTAACTTTCTAAAGGTGAAGAGAGACAGGGAGGAACAGAGGAGGTACATTGTCCAGAGTCCTCATGCAAGTTATTTGTACTTTTGATTCCCACCAAGCAAGCACCAACTTCAAATCCAAATCACAGGTGACAGAAGTGTGACAGGAGCTCTTCCTTCCTGTTCTGTACAGTACCAAACCATGGCTGACGTCTGAAAAGCAACGTTCTTGGCCAACATCTTACCACAAGACAGAAAATACACATTTTAAATATCCATTCCTAGAGAACATCCTGTTCCATGCTGGCTAAGACTGGTGAACACCAGCTGTCCTCTCTAAGAGATACACTTCGGGAAAAGTAAGTTTATAAAAACTGATAATCTAGCAAGTGTCCTCAGTGTCTAAGGATCTAGAAAATAATCACCCTCATTAAACTGTGACCTTTCTTTAATGAAAGCAGGTACTCTTTGAAATGTCCTGGTAGTATCAGGATTTTTAACAGTTATCTCCCTTGCTCACCCAAAGCAATTTAGGTTCAGTCAAACTGATCAGTCCTTCCCAAAAAAGTTCACTTACCATCCAGAAAAGGGTTCCAATGGCAAACTCAGAATAGTGCTCTATAGTAGACAGTACACTGAATATTAAACAAATCAGCACCAGGAGAAACCTGTAAAAAGAAAACAGTGTTTAGTGACTTGTCAAGCTGAACTGTAAGTCTAGATCAATTTTTTCTCTCTCTCATTCACATAACGTTTTTCATCACAAGTACTTTGTGTTTAATCAGTTAATTCTCCCTAGTCAAATGAGTATCATCATTTGCATTCATTCAGTTGTAAGAAACATTGAATAAAAATGACAGGAAGGCTGAACACAGTAAAATCATTACGTAAATCTCAAATTATCAAGTATATTTCTCAGGGAAGATTGCCATAATGAATGTTTCATGTTTCACTGATTGCTACATGATTTAAAACAGACACAAACTACACTTAGTGGGTTTTGGAAGATTTACATGAAAATTATAGATGGAAGAGCTTATCATGAAGGGGAAAAACTCATGTACAACCTTGAGACCGGGGGCAAGATGAATTCCTTTGGAGTTTACCCACGATGTTGCCCCAGTGAACACTTTTCTCAGTGCTCCAGAAGAAGAGATGAAATGCACCTCATCAAGCCCAAGGAGTTTGGTCCATCAGCTTGAGGGCAGAGCTCCTGGTTAGGGATGCCTGGACAGGCTCCAGAACAGACGTTCAGGGATCTCACAGAACTCGACAGGAACAAACATCAAGTCCTACACAAAGTGTGGGGAAGACTAAAACATTTCCCCCCCCGACCTTCCTTTCCCAGGTCAGCTCCTGTCCTTCGTTCCCAGCTCCTGTGCCTCCCTCCCTCACACGAGCAGCAAGGAGGGATGGGGAATGTGGGGTCAGACTACAGCACTTTGTCTCTGCCCCTCCTTCCTCCTGCTCACACTGCTCCCCTGCTCCATCGTGGGCCTCTCCACGACCTGCAGTCCCTCAGGATAAACCTGTCCCAGGGAATCTCTGCTCTGGAGCACCTCGTCCTCTCCTCCTGCTGCCCCTCTCACCTCGGGGCTCAGAGGCTGTTTCTCATACTTTGCTTTTCCCTCTCTTCTCACAGCCCTGGGGTTTTGGCCTCTCCCAGTGTCTTCCCAGGAGCTTTGGCACCCATGGCTCAGCAGCACATCTACACACACAGATATAAAAGAGCTCACAGTTCCATAGGATCCCAGAATCGTGCTGGTTGGAAAAGGCCTCAAAGATCATCAAGTCATCAACCCAGCACTTCCAGACCCACCAGAAAACACTAAGCGCCACATCTCTGTATTTTTCTAACACTTCCAAGGGTGGTGACTGCACCACTTCCCTGGGCAGCCTGTTCCACTCACTTACAGATGCACTTCATATCTATATACGTACATAGAGAGAGAAAGCTCTCACAGGACAGATAGAGATTTGGATATGGATGGAACACCCAGAACAAGTGTTTGCCTCAGACAGAGGTTAGGCTGAGCCAATGTTCGTTACACAGCACATTCAAACCACAATTAGAGCCAGGGAAAATGGGAGAATGCTGATCTCTGTGGAGCCCTTCAGCTTTCTTTTCCTCTTGTTGGAGTGCCTCAGAGTTTCAGACTGCCTTGGGATCCCCAGAACACTGAACAGGAGATAATGGACACCAAAAACAATTCTCTGGCATGTTTGGTCCAGTCATTCACACACTGGAAATAAACTGCAAGGAGAAACTTTTGTTCCTCAGCTGCCATATAGACAGTGGCTGACCTCTTCAAGCCTAAAATTGGATTTGAAATTATGTAAAAAACCAAAAGGTCCTGCTTCCTTTCACCTGGCTCCGAAAGGACTCTGACACTATTTATCCACAAGTGGAGATTTGAGAAGATCGGGGCCACCACTAATAAATAGATCTCTTAAGCAGTGGCTGGAGCGCTACATACACGTCTCTGAATCAAGTTTGCATTTCTTCAGTATTTACCTAACCTGATCCACAATATTGGCATTGACCTTTACCATGGCTTATCCAAGTTCCTCATCTGGAAATGGGTGTTTATTTAGCAGCACCCATGGGCAGTGGGATAGTTCTAGCTCCTTCTGAGCCGAAGGCAAGGGGACAGAATCTGATAGATGTAATTTTTCCATCTGATATCTGCTGCTGTGCACTCTTGTACTTAAATGGAATAATCTGATTGGCATGGAAGGGTTCAATGTGTATGACAAACCCCTCAGGAGCAGCAGAAAGGATTGCTGTGCAGAGCCACGGGAAGGAATGGTCACTTACCACCTCAACCTCCCACAGTGCCATCATCTTTATGGCAGAGTTCTGATGGATTGGACACAACCTGTGCTGGATATAGAGGAAACTGAGATAAGAGATGGGGAAGGACGGGAGTTTCATTTATTTTATTGTTTGCAGTGGTCTCTTTTTTGCAGTAACAGAAGTTTGCATTGTTTGGCAACAAACCCCTCCCAATTCCCTGGCTCGAGACTGCTCTGCCTGTGGCTCCAGGCTGAAAACTGCTCAGAGGGGACTAAGCCAACTCATGGAGCTCCTTGAGCTTCCTGCCCAACCCCTCCAAGGGCAGCAGCCTCCTGGATGCCTCCAGCAAAGCTCTCCTGAAGCCAAGCCACTCTCTGGCTCTCTTGAGCCCTGCTCCTGAGTCTGCCCTGCTTGGCCTTGTCCTAGCTGAGAGGCAGCTGGGAAATGCCTAAGGCTCAGCAGCTCTGTAAATTAAAATCTGATTTCTCTGAGTCTCTCGATTTCAGCAAGCTGTTTCACCATTTTTTTATGTGGTTAAGAAGGAAAAATTTGTTCATGGTGGGCATCTTAATGATTTCTAGTACTTCATTAATGGCAAATACCCAGGGCTGAAACATCTTTGGAAAAAGCAAGGCTGAAAGGGAAAAGGGATCCAGACAACACATCCTAGTCAAGGGTAACAGCACCTTTAGCTCAGGACAGGCCTTAGCCACACTCTGATTCATGAGTTCCACAGCTCAGTCCTGCTCCTCCTTTTGCTTCAATGTGCATGAATTGCCAAATATATTATTCACCAGTTTTTCTCCCATCCCCAAGTGTTTATCTCTGAACACAGGGCTATGTTATAGGGGGTACAGAGGTCTGTCCAAGCCATACTAAAACTGATTTATTGCTTCGGTGAGCTGCTGCACTGCCCCGAGATAAACCAGCAGAGGGGGCAGAACGCAGCATTCCCGGAGAGTGATGCTCCAAGAAGGAAACCAGAGCAAAGCCTCGAGGAGAGACACTGAAACACGAGCCAGGTTTGACAAATGGAAAAGAACAAATCGATGAGGAGTTCAAAGCGTAAGGGTCTTGCCAGTGTCCAACACGAGAAGAGTCTAGGCTTGGAAAATTGCAAAACTTTAGCCCTTTCTTAACACAGCATTTCCATGTAAAGAAAAGGCAGGTGTGAAAGCAAGGCAGGCAGGTCACAAGAATCTCTTTTTCTTACACATCTGAGATCAGTACCTTACCACACAGAAGCCCTGGCAGGCACTGAGTGCCCACTCTGTTGGATGCTGGGCTCCATCAGAGAGTTTCCTTATCCATTATTGCTTTAGCTTTTACTTCCAATTAGCAATCACAGTGATGGATACATGGAGAAAGACACAAAAAGGTGAACAGACTTATCCACACATCAGGACAGTGTTAAAGGCACACAGAACTCTCTTGCAGCTCAGACTATCCTTCAGTCACTGGTCAAGGGAACATTTAAATTTGGCTGGTCCCCAAAATCAGCATATCAAGAAACTCTAGCAGAGATGTCCCAAGCACTTCTCCAAACTAGTCAGACTGTTGGTTCTCATCTTTTGCTGTGAGACTGTTGCTCTACTCCTGCCATTGTTGCACAACTTATTCCCAGGCAAAATGCATGGACAAAGGGAAGGACACTTCCTCGGAGTGCAAACTCTTGATTTCTTCCAGATCCCTGCCATTTCGGTTATCTCCTTTCAAAATACCTCTGTCTTCTTTTACTGCCCCCACTAGTAATACATTAAAATCCAGGCGGAATTCCCATTCTAAACATTTTCTATCAAGACCCTGAGGATGACAGTGCACTTTGCACCTTTTCCACCCTAAGAGAAGCAAAGAGAAAAACCAATATTCTTACATACCCTGGAGATATTAAAACTACATCATCAACCACATCATTTAGGCTTCAGAAAAAGCAACTAAAAAGAGGTTTACCAAAAAATCAAGAAAAAAAAAATACAAAGAGCCAAGCTGTAGGTGCATAAGAATAAAGGAGGACAATTGGTGCTTCTTTTTTAGTAAGGGACCCCAAACTGCCGACACAGCCTGCATGTCTTGTAACTCTGACCTAATTGTTGTTTCTCTCCCAGTTTTATGCATTGAGACTCTCTGTCTTTTTCCATTTACAAATCAGACATGGAAACCACTCAAAGGACCCTTTAAGTTCACTTAAATTATGGCACTATATCCTCTGGCCAGAGAGTGTCACTCCTCCCCAGTGAACAGCACGGGCAGCTCACAGGAGCTGAGAACAGATTCAGCTGCAGGGGGGACAAAGTGAAAGACAACCACACATTAATGAGTGAGGGCATCAGAACAGCAACAACCACTAAAGAACAAAACAAAACACACAAAAAAAAATCAACCAACAAAAAAAAAACTCCCAAACATTAAAAGAACCCCCAAAAACCAAAAGAAAGCAAGCTCATTCGCCTAGTGAACCAGTAAGATAGTGAAGATATTGTCCTACTGATCTCCAATCGCAGCAAAGAGGAACAGCAGCAATAGGTTTAGAAAAGAAGATTGCAATGATTTGTATGGAATGAGAGACACGTGCTGCAGATGTTCTTCTCCTGCACAGCTCTGCAGCAAATTGTGGTAGCATTCCTCCAAGGAGTTTGTCATTGGAGAAAGACGTGCTTTATTTTTAAAAAGGTTCCCTTTTTGAGTCCACCATGGCGGAAAGATATGATGGACTAAAAAGATACAGCCCTTAACTGCCCTAAGCTGTAAATCCTAAACCAATCTCAGTGACTTTCACCTTTTACGTGATGAGAAGACCATACTCATTTTCCAGCCAGGCAATTTATGTGGAGAGAAAAAGAAGTGTTAACAGACATTAAAATTGGTAGTAGTTATGCAATTGTGTGTCAGATGAGACAGATAAGGGACAGTTCCTGGTATTACCAGCCAGAGTCAGATAGACTTAAGAAGGTAAAAATACCAGGAGTGTTTCAAGGTAGATACAAAACCACATCCAAGCCCAAAATGGTTCTGTTGAAGGCACTGATATCACAGTACATGAACATCCCACCCAGGGGGCAGTTCATGGATGGACCCCTCCGTGGGAAGGAGCTGGGGCTGTGTTCCCCTTGGGTGTGTGTGTCTGGAGGAGGAAGGACAGGGCTGGAGCCCAGAGCCCTGAGGTGCCATTCAGGACCCCTGGGGTACACAGCAGCCCCACAGACAGGGTTTAACCCCTGGTGGTGATACCTGAGTGCAGCTGGAGCAGTTTAGAGCCAGGGCTCACCACAGGCTGCTGGGAGGGAGCCACAAGTGGAGTTTGGGGAGCAGGCACTATCTGAGTTATGACAAAAGTGCTGGAGACAAGCAGTGCAAACAAAGGTCAAGTCCTCCCTGTGGCCCACATAAATCCAGAGAAACACACAACCCTTTTGCACCTTCTTCTCTAAGGCAGTGGAGCAGCATTTCCTTCCCCCTCTGCTATCTTGGAGCCAGCAGTCAGTGCACGGTGCCATCACAGCTTCCTTTGGGTCACTATCCCTGTCACTGCCATACCCCAGTGCACAGGAGAGCTCTGACGAGGCTATCCTCAAACAGCTCCATCAATTGCAGCTGATCTGAGGAATCCAACAAGCTGCAGTTCTCCTGCCTCTTAGGCCATCAGCAAACAGCTCCCAATAGCCTCTGGAAGGCTAAGCACAGCTCTAACCAATGACCTTTTTAAACACTGGAGGGAAAAGCCTCTGGAAGGCTAAACACAGCTCCAACCAATGACCTTTTTTAAACACAGCTCCAACCAATGACTTTTTAGACACTGGAGGGAAAAGCCCTGGGCGAGTGCCACATTCCCTGAGAAGAGCTGGATGTGTGGTGCCACAGGCAAACCTCAGGCAAGGCTCCTCACTGAACACCTCCGGCTTTGTCCCAAGGTCTCACTGCAGGGCTTGGTTTGAGGAAAAAGCTGTTCCTCCAAAGGCAATGGTGAACTCCACCACTGTTAACTCATTAGCAAGTGCCAAACAGATCCTGGGTCTCCCTAAATGTTCATGATTAGATTTCTAGGATACCCACAGGTAAGGCAAGTGGATGGGTGTGTGTTTCATATTGTTGACTAGGGATGAGGCTATTTAAAGCTCTCATGGGGGAGTTTCCCTTTCCCCAGCAGCTTCCTCACGTTGCCCCTTTATCCACTCTCTCCTGCAAAGGACAATTCTCTGTGCTACAAGGGTCAGCAAGCAGGTTGGGATTGTTCATTGGCTTGCAGGGAGTTATTTTCATCCACAGAGAACAATTTCACCTGCTGGCAGCTGTTCAGCTCCTAAAGGAGGAAGTGAGTAAGGCAGAGAAATAAGTAATTATCAACTCGTACAGTTGGTCTGCTCTTTGCTATCCTAAAAGAACTGAGGTTCTGCTGTCTAGTATTTTGTCCTCTTTGTTTTTTCTGTGATTCTTGAGGATGTTGAGCCACAATTTGAGCTGTTACTTCAGCAAATAACTTTTTTCCTTTTCTGCCACAGAGCTACTAAAAATGGCAAAGTATTTCCTCTCAAAACACCTAGCTTTCTTTTCCCTCTTTTTTTTTAAACTTTTCTGAAGACAGACACTTTTCGCCAATCACCTATTTGCAGACTCTTCCTCATTCCCTCTTTAAATAGAAAAGAAAATATTTTACTTCTCAGAGGAAAGAGGAGTATTTCAGAACCTCCCATTTAAGTTCAGATTCTCACGTAACACAGTCCACACTCACAGAAGATGAAGTGTCATGCTTTCCCAAGAGACATCTTGTGAATGTGAACTCAATTTTAGTGTTTCTTGACTTCTCCTCAGTTCCTTAAGCCTCAAGCATATACAAAACCACAAATGCTTCCTCCTCAGTGTTTTCAGACCATCATCCTTAAACCAGTGCCAGGTGTTACCCAGCTTGAAGGGGCAGAACTGCACTGGACTGTTGATCAACCTGAAGGGTTAAAGGCTACAAATTAGTGCTTCTCTATGTCCTGGTCCTCCTAAGCATTGCTTCCTTTTGGAGAGCAGCTAGTGTGACTGTAAACATCTTTCTGCTGCTATTGTAGCCAGGGACAAATTCTGTTTAATAGATTTATTGACCTGAAGCCTACCAACTTTCATTCACTGAAGCTTATGAACGCAGGGAACAAAGAGGCTAACAATCAACACTGAGAGCAAAATGATGTCAAGAGCTTTCCCCATGGTGAACCTTTTCGAGGTCATGCTATAACAAACTCATTTCCATGGAAGACAAGCCTAATGGAAGTTCTTAAAGGAGGAGTATTCATAATTCCTGCTTTAAAGTTTTGCAGCAAATAATTCCATTTCTAGCAAAAACCGTGCACATGGGGCTTTGTGTTTATCTCATGCAGATTAAGTGTATTTGAAGTGCTGATGTATGAGATGCTTGTGGGAATGTTATCTCTTGGACAATAAAAAAGGGATGGGTGGGGAGGGGACAAACCTGTAAATCCACAGAGAGAGATACACTCCTTGGCAACCAAGCACAAAACAGCTTTGTGGCCATCTGGGCTTTACCAAACTTCTTTGGCTCTGCAAAGCTTTGTTCAGAGAAAAAAACACTTGTAGAAAAATATGAGCTCTACAATGAAAGCAAATCAACAGAAATTATCATGGAAAAGCTATTGAAACCTGTGCACTGAGGTATGCCTGGACCGTGAATCGCTGATGATTTAACACAATCAGAGGTGTCCTGTTCCTTCCTCAAAACTGAGCCACTGTGCCTCACTCACCATGAAAGCCCTCCAGGGAGATAACTGCAAACAGCTTCTATGTGTCTCCAGCTGAGATTGTATGGAAACCCTGCCTTTTAAATTCCTTAGATAATCTGTTATTCTCTCTGCTGTTTGCTCCTGATGATCTGAGCAGCCTGGGTTAGTGGGAGGTGTCCCTGCCCATGGCAGCGGGTGGAACTCCAGGATCTGCAGGGTAGGAAGGTCCAACCCAAACCATTCCAGGAGTCTAAGATATGAAGCCAAAATGTTCAGGTCTACTATCACAGTAGGAGAGATGAAATACAGTTGCTTCAACTGGAATCAAAAGAGAAAAAGGATTGAATTTAGGCTACTCTGTCCAAGTAAATCTGTGTGCAACTACAGTCATTGGAGCTTCAGCTTTCTTCTGGATGACAGACTACAGAGCTGTCTAAAGGACACCAACAGCTTTAAGCCAGCCTGTCCCCTGTAGGGACAATAAATGAGTTCGGCAAACAGAAAGTTCTTTGAGGGGCTCCAGCAGCATGGGCTGCTTTCTATTTTAACTGCTCATTTTGTGACAGGAAAACTGAGGAGAGCATTTCTGGTTTTTCACACTACAGAAGTGCAAGATGTTCTCATTCCTGAGTGCAGGAAGCACTGCCCTTCCTTCCAAATGGGACTATAGTGTCTTATGTTGAATAGCCAGGTGCTTCTGAAAACATTCCTGCTGCTCTGAACAAAACTCACTCCTGGTCCTTACATATTTTTGTTACCCAAAGGAGTTTCTAAGTCATGAAGAGAAGGTTGTCCATTTGCCTTTGTAGGCAAGTTTTGATGTCCCTCGGTTCTCTCATAAATCTATTTCCAGGCTCCTGACGTTTGATGTTTTGTTGAAAGGTCTTGTTCTTATACATATGTGATCATACACAAATTAGAGTTGGTTGGAAACTTTGGTACAGGGACAATTTTTCTGCTGAAAATACCTGTTAATATTAGAAATAGCCTGGGAATGTGCTGGTTTCAGCAGAACCAGAGAAGGAGACCAGACAGGTTCAAATGGAACTGTGCCTAGCTTTGGACTCTGCTAAGAGGGAGCATGCCTGGCAGAGAATTTGGGCACATCTGACTTTCTTTTTCTGTCTCAGAATAAAATATCTTCAGAGCTTTGAAGCCCTCAACCAAAGGAAAATTCTGCCTATCTGATGGATATACTTACGATATCTGTGTTCAGTTGTCTCTTCTGGGCTGCTCCCCACTGCATGGAACATCAAGTTGCCCTCCTGGCTCCATCAGAAATAACAAGTCAGTATTTCTACAGCACCAAGGGAATTTAAAATTTCCTTTACAGACTCACCTACATACACACAAATCATCACAAACAGGATTGGATCAACAGCTAAAAGCAATGCTTTTCAAACCACAGCATGAGCCACACAGCCTACAAAAGATCTCCCACTTGAAACCATCTTTCTGTATCAACTGACCCAAACTGTTCTGTTATTTATAAAATATCCACTGCTCCCAGTAGTAACAAGCACTTCACATTTCCAAAACATCTGACAGCCTAACTCACTTGCTGTTCTTTGAAGAGCACTAAGACCTGGGTTTTGCTTTTTCTACGAGTTCATCTGGCAGTAGTTCAGAACTGACAAATTGCATTCACACAGCCCTTACCATCACCAGGAGCACTGATCTTACTGAAACCTTCCATTCAGCTTCCTGGATGAAACTGGAATGCCTTTCCTGGAATTTAAGTTCCTTGAGTCCACTGAGGTGGACTGAGGCCTGTGTCTTCCACTGACATCTGTGCTTGTGTTTCTCTTGCTTTTGTCTGCATGCCCTGCAATTTTCCATTCTGATTCTATAGCCAAGACTTTCTAGGAGAGACATAATCAGGTCTTTAACCAGTGGCAAAACCTGAACCAAAAAACAGTTCATCATCCTGACTTCGGCGTTGATGATTCTGATCCATTTATCACCAGCCTTGACCGTGACACAAAAGTCAGAAGGTTTTGGCCTGTGATTTATGACACACCTCCAAAGGAACAGGAAATTCTCACCATCATTTACAAAGCAACACCAGCCTCTGCATAGGACTCACATTAAATAATGTCTCTTGGGTTCAGAAGCAGAAAAAGGAAAGAAAAAATGCATAGAAGGATGCTGTGCAAATAAATCCACTAAGTTACTGCCAGCTTGATTCTCAGGGAGACACCTGAAACACTTTTCTTCTTGAATTTGGTCCACAATTTAATGAGCAATTGTAACGTTTACACCAAGGAATATCTTTTTATTTTGCTGGTTTGTGTAAGAACAGAGGGTTTTTTCCCACAAAGGCATAACCAAATTCCATCAATGGCACCATATCAATGTCATGCTACAGTATTTTTTTCACTACAGAAACAACATTAGCCTGTGGGACCAGCCATTAATGCATACTCATTTCTCAGATTATTATAAAACGGAGCTTCTAGAATAAAACGGATTGAATTTCTTACAAAAAATATGGAAACAAGTCATCAATAACTTCAAAAAATGAAAATAAAACTTACTCATGCTGCTGTTCTGTGCCCTGTGGTTAGGTGACTCCGTGCCTAACACAAAGTACTCCCAGATTCTTAGAAGCTTTTGTGACATCTCTCTCCTGGGAAGACTCCTTGGTGCCAAACAATCTCATAGAGCTCAAAGTGAAGTGTTTCTGTCTTTGGGGTTATTCATTTCTCTCTCCTCCAGACAAAGGTCTATTTTAACCAAACGAGAACACAGTACCTCTGACATGCCTCATCCCCTGCCCACCTTAGCTGGAACTTGCCAAGTGGCTCCAAAGTTTTTGGTAAGGCCCTTTCAGACAGCCCTGCTCACACAGCGTGGCTGAGGAACCTCATTTCCTTAGGAAGCAAGGTTAAAAATTAACAACTATCCCCATGTATTTTTAGAACACAAAATCCTGGAACTTTACAGAAGCCAAATGACAATTTTCTTTAATATCAGAGCACCTCCATTCGCAGCTTCAGCCATTCCACCATCTCATCCAGCTGAACATGCAACCCTAAGCAGTAAGAGGAACATCCCCCTTTAATAAGGAGTTCCTGAGTTCCTTCCCTTCAATACTGCTCATCTTTTGGTACCTGAAGTCCATCATCACAGACATCCTCTTGGTACCTCCCAGTAGTTAGTACATAGATGAAAAGCAGCTACTAAAGTTCTAAACAGAAAACTTTGTCAGGGAAATTTCTATATAAAATTCCAAATAAGTAACTGTTCTGCTGGCCATAAACACCCTGAAAATAATAATAATAATAATAATAATAATAATAATAATAATAATAATAATAGGCCTAACTTACTCTCATGAAAGCACACCATGTCCAGAACTAAGCTGTGACATCAAGGTCAAAGCCAGAATCTCAAAAGGAGCCATGTGCTTGTAATTACTCTGAACTTTAGTTGTTTCTTGTGTTGGTCATATTACAATCACATCATTGGAAAAAGCAAAATATCTGCTTGCATTCTAGAGATAATTGTGGAAAGGACAGAAATGGGAATTTGACAGTCCCTTTGAGATAAACAGTTATAAATAATGGGTTATACGCTCCATTTCCAGATAAAAACAGGAGCTGGAGAACACTGTGCTAACTTACTTCAGTTCACCAAAGAGCTGCTACACTCAAAGAATCAAAATATATGCAGGCAAGTGCCCCACAGCCATTAAAAGGAACCACTAGACCCTTACATTTTTTGCCTTTTAAAGTCCTTTGTATGCCAAACAAAAATGAAATATCAGCCAGAGTGGTGGCTCTGAGCTTCTCCAGATGCATTAACAGAGCATGACTACAGCACTTCTTACATGAAGTTGAAGTAAAACAACCTGAGAAAGCAAAGTCTGAAGAGAAACAATAATAGGAAAAAATTGCAATTTTTCATTTTTTAAATAATCGGAATTCACTTACTTATATATTACAGTGACACAGACATTGGCACCTAGAACCTTTCCTAAAGGAAAGAAACCTTTGCTAGGCAGCCCCCTTTCATAAACATGTTTTTGATCTTTTGTACTTTTCTCCCAAAGTTTTAAGTCTGTGACGTTATTGATGTTGTTCACACTTTTTTAAGGATCATGCACTTTTAATTATTCAACAGCAATTCTTTAGTGGAGTTTTTTTTCAACAAGCTGCCAGAAACAGGTATTTGTGTGTGTGTGTGTGTGTTTCTCTTTGAAGGAGATGTGGGAGTGAGTCTGGAGGAGGAGAGGGGTAACAAAGTAAATCTAGGGCGTGTTTTCCTATAAAACTGAGCCCACACCACAGCTCTCTGGTGGAGAAAAAATGGAAAAAAGGACAACTTTCATTCCATTCCAGGCTTGGCCAGCTGTGTTAGCATAGGTTGCAGTCCCATCAGACCACTTACTGACGTGCTGCAACTCCTTAAGGTCCCAAAAGCTCCTCATTTTGGGCTGACCTAGGTTCCTTCCATGGCAGGGAGCTGCTGAGGTGGAGGAGGGCTCCACTGAGTGCCAGAAGCAACACAAGTTGTGCTGCAAAACTGTGTGTCCAGAAGAGAAAAAGGAAGGTGAGAGGGGCACCAAGACCTTTTGGTGTTGGTAAAGCACAATCTCTTCCCTTGTGAGATCACACTCTAGCGAAGACATTTTCCATGTCTGTGCCACAGAGTCCCCACAAACAGGGAGCATCCCCTAGGAATGATTGGGACAGCAGACATTGCGCCCTCAGAGTCACCATCTGGAGGAGTTGGTTTCCCAAAAACCACAAGGCAGCCTGCAGAGCAACCCAAACTCTGCATCTATGAAATGTTCTGCAGTCAAGCCAGGCACTCTGCAGTCCTTGCCAGATGATTTGCAATGTTACTTTACAATTATTGCATTCAATTTTATATGAAATTCACCAAGTGATTTTGATCCACGAAGAGAACAGTAGTGGGGCAGTGTTTCAAGGTGCTTCATGTGCATTACTAACCCAACAGAAGCCCATCCACTCTTTCCCACGGGGGCAGGTTTCTGCTGGTGGCAGAAGCTGAGCTGACTACCCAAGTGTAACTCCAAGCTGAACTATGCAAGGACAGCTCCAGCTGGCAGGAGCAAGCTGAGTGCTGAAGGTGGACGAGGGGAGCAGAACTGGTGCTGGCTCGTTAGCCATGAGCTGTTAGATCAGCTCACCTCACCCCACAGGAAGTTATGAGATAGAAACTTTCCAAACTCTAACTTTCCAAGGCCTAACATTCATTTAGCAAGTGGCCAAACCAGCACAAAGTGACCTGAAACAGCTGCAAGTTCTCACTTTTGCAGTGTTACACAGCAAGAAAATGGCAGGTCTGAGAACACAATTCAGAGTCCTCCCTCTTGCCTTGGACTTGCCTCCCTCCCCAGCCAGGCTGTGGTTTCTGCAGTGCCTCACAGAGCCCTTCCAGCTGTGGTGTGACATCCATTTGCGAAGAACTGGACTGGGACCAGCAGCTCCCTTTGGATCTCCCCTCAGCCATCACTGCTTCTTCTTCACTGTTGCCTTGGCCAGGATTCAAACCAGTTGCCTGTGGGTGAAAGGTTCCTCGTCCCATCATGAATTCCACGCTCCCACTTTTCCCTCGCCCCCAGCTGTCATCTCCTGCCCCTCTTCCTCCCAGGGGCTCTCTGAGCTTCTTGGCCATTTTCAGCTGTCTCCTTGGTGCCTGTACCAGCCTTCTGATCTCCAGAACCTGCCTGTCCTTTTTCCTCTGTCCCCGCTGCGTAAGTCACGTTCTCTTTGCTCTCGAGCGGCACTGCTCTCATTTCCCTCCAGTTTCAGCATCACTGGCACCAGTCTGAGCTTCCATCACAAACCAACACACACCTCAGTGTCTCAGTCCCAGGCTCTCCTCTCTCCCTCTGTCACCACACTCAGTGTTACCCCACTGTCCTGCTCCCTCACTTCTCAGTCCAAGGGAACACAGTCAATCTCAGTCCAAGGGAATCCCTCCAAGTTTCTGGCTTTTAACCGAAAAATTGATCTCCCCAGCCAACAGCAGCTGAAATGACCAAAATTAGCAGTCACTGCGTGCTCCAGAGAAATGGAAAAGACAGGACAAGAGGGTTGGACTGCAGTGATAAAACCCCAGGGTGTATCTGAGCGGGACAGGATGATGGACCCTGGGCACACTCAGATGTCTCCTGCCTGGAAGCTGAGCTGTGCCATCGCCTCGGGCTGACACAAGGTGGCCTCTGTGGCTCACAGAACAGTGACATGTGACAGCAGCCAGGTGGACACAGCGTTCCAGCCTACAATGGAGCCCTTCCAGGAGGCACTAAATGAATATATGCTTCAGAAACACATCCATCACATAATTAACATTCCGCTTGCAATTAAATGATTTCAATGTGTAGATTTGCCATCTAACATCATTGCCATACATAACGTGTAATGAAAGAATGTTGTATTTTTCTTTCAAGAGATAAAATATGAGCATTATACCCTAATACCTGATATTTGGATGGGATTTAAGCAGGTTCATAGCTGAGTTTAGAAATGAACCCAAGCCAAGCACATGTTTCTTTTTTCTGGACTGGGGGCCACCCAGCAAATAGCTGCACTTTAACACACCTGATCTCCAACAGCCTAAGGCTCTTATACAGCCACAGCAATTGCTTGGTTAGATCAATACATTGCCATTTCACAGAACAGCTGCTTCTCAAGCCCTCAGCTCTTGCTGAATGAGATCCTCTGTTGGGCATTTTAGAAGTGAAGTGTTTCACAGTCCTTCCAGTAGGGAGGAAAAGTATCTGAGTGAAGTTTTCATGGGAGGAGGGATTCTCACATAAACCCACTCACCCCTTCAAACATTGTGTTTGGAAACCATCATTGCAACCTCCACTAAAACTCCAATAACTCCACTAAAACAATACAAATTCTAGATTTAATTAGGCACAAACTTTCTAACACTGTTACAATGTCCCTTAAGAACCATGAGCTTATTCCTTAAAGAACCCTCCTGCAAATGTTAACAGAGATGAGATTATTTTGGTAATTTCAGAATGAGAGAAGGTCACCTCCTGGAGCACTTGCTGTTCCCTCATCTTGCCTGGTTTTGGAAAGTTAGGTTCCTTCTAGCAGAACTGACTCCAGATCGGAACAGACTCCAGTTCCTCCTGGACAGAAAGTTCCCCCAAGTTTGTACATGAGCTGTGTGATCTTTGTGGCACACGAAGGACAGGAGGGACAGAGCACATCCAGCTCCTCCAGGCTACACAAACATCAGCCATGTACTGGAAAGTTGGATTTGTTAGGAAAATAGTCATAACCATCAGCATCAGATCAGCTGTACTTAAGTTACCTCCAAACCCACACATAAAACATGGGAAGCTTTTTAAAAATCAATTACGGGTTGTTCTAATTATAAAATTAAGTGTATTTTAGATTAGTAGTTTATTTCTTAAACAATATTCCCTTTAATGATATATAATCTTATTAAGCATGTTCTTTCCAAATCAGAAACTTGTTATTTGAATGAACACACCATGTAGTTATTGGCATAATAAACAGCACGAACATCCTTGAGACAAAATGCTTGCCAAAAGCTGTTTCAAATGTTTCCTTTCTAGTAAACTCAGAGAAAATAACTTTTAAAAGCAGTCCATTTACATATTCTTTCATGTAAGTTAGGAATCTTTGTTTAAAAAAAAGATTGCTGTTGGTATTACCTCTATTTTCCCCAATTTTCTGGTATGAAGAGTATAGGGTTTTATTTTTTTTATTTTGTTTTAATGCCCATTTCAGAATATAAAGTGCATATTAAAGGTCAACCTTATTTGGGAATAAAAGCAACACAGATGATGAAATAGATGCATTTTAGCAAGATTAGTAGGTACTAGTCTCAAACAGGCTTAAATCATGACTATTGATATATTTAAATCTCCACAAATTCAATCTGTTTAGTTCTTAGGAATTACAAGACACTATAAGCATAGCCCTTGAAAGAGACCCTATCTCTTTACTTGGAGAAATTTCCTGAATCAAAAAATCCTTTAAAAAATCTCTACATAATATTGAGGAGGGGAAAGGAAGCAAGCATTAATAAGACTATTTAATGCCAAATAGAAGCATTAGGATTCATCCTCGGAATTACCATATATTTCTCTGGGCAGTTCCTGACTGCAGCCACTGATAATGATTTTTTTTCCAAAATAGACCATAGTTTATCTGAGACAAACAGAATAATTTCAACACTCTGCATTTCTTTAGGAAATATGCTAATTTTATAATAAAAGCAAGGCCTTTTGGCTCAGCTGGATTCACTCCAGCCAGAAAAACTTGCTCTGGTCTCAGTGAGAGCACAACTGGACCCTTCCTACAGCTAAGATGACAAATTATCACTCTGTTGAGCAGCATTCAGAACAGTAATTGAGGTCTTGCTAAGCCAAACAGATACCATAAGCAACTCAAAGAAAACAGTAATAGCTGGATTAATAGATTAACCACTGCTTTACAAGGCTAAATGGAAACTTTAATTTTCTCCTCGCATGCACCACATACATGGTATAATGAAAAACATTTTGCTAAATTTCTATTCATTTCATGTTCATGACTATAAACCAATTCAAATTAGTTATGTTATATGTTTGTCTAACAAATTACTTGGTTTGGTACGTTGGCATGAGCAAAACAAACTTACAGGAGCAGGATGTGTCTGATCACAGCTGGACCTGCCACACCTCCTGCTAAACCTGCAGTGTCTGAAGCTGGAGCACTGTAAAACAGCTCAATCAGAAATCAGAACTGCCATGGGCAGAGAGGACTTGCCCTCAGAAATACCAAATATACATGTACATCCTTGAACACAAAGATGGTTTGAAGAATAGAAAGCCTTCTCTGGAAATGATAATGGATATAGTGGCTGATCCTTTGAGGAACTGCCTTTTCCATTGCCTTCAGTGGGATATTCATGCAACAGGTTTTGAGCCCGGCAGCTCAAGCACTGATTCCTGGCTGAATTCAGATTTTTCTTACACCAAAGATCACATGAAAATGTAGGTACTTACACAGCAAAATGATAGATAAAACACTTCCAGCCGCTGGGCCTCTCCAGGAAGTTGTAGACCTGTCCCTGGGCGCTGGTTCTGCTCAGATAGTGGCTCTGGAAGCACTCGGTGCCCCTGGCACTGCCAGCTCTGCTGTCCCTGCAGCCTCCAGCCTGTGTCCCTTCCCCAGGGCTCCGGGCACTGCCAGCTCTGCTGTCCCTGCAGCCTGCAGCCTCTGTCCCTTCCCCAGGGCCATGGGCACTGCCAGCTCTGCTGTCCCTGCAGCCTCCAGCCTGTGTCCCTTCCCCAGGGTCATGGGCACTGCCAGCTCTGCTGTCCCTGCAGCCTGCAGCCTCTGTCCCTTCCCCAGGGCCATGGGCACTGCCAGCTCCCTCGCCCAGTGCAGGCTCTGCACTCAGTGCCACAGGAGAATAGTCCATGGTGCTTGGCTTGCCCCTGCCCTCCAGCAGCGCTGCAGAGTTCCTCTTTCCACGCAGAGTGCTCAGCTGGACCGTGGAGCCCTGGCCCTCCCACGGTGGTTGCACAGAGGGGACGCAGCAGTTTCTCCTGCAGGACATCCTGCAGCAGCACACAGGTAGCGCTGCCTCTGATCAATATTTAAAATCATCAGGGACGGATTGGATGTCTTCCCTGCCCGGGCTTCTCCAGCAGCTGATAAGATGAGTCTGTGCTGTTATCACGGAGCTTCTCTGTGACACACAAGTGTGAGCTGCCAGCCTGTCACCTGCTGTCACTCACAGCCTCTGAAATTAAATCAGAAAAACATAGGAGACAGTGACACGTGCTTGATGCCAGAAGGAACAAGAGTCTGAAGGAAAGAGGTTGAGACTTCTGGGGGAAGGAAGGAAAATTAAGTTTCAAAATTACACTGTTAAGAATGAAGCCTAGAACCATTTAAACAGTGCAGCACCTGTACAGCAGCAGAAGTGTCCTGAGAGCTGGTCCTACCAGAATCCTTTAAGCTGAGCAGTTCTTGAAGTGTCCTGGTTAGAGATGGAAGTGTTGCCCAAAACACACCTGAATGAGGCTTTGAACCTCAACACCTACAGCTCAGGAACACTTACCTAAAGCATCAGTGTTACAGCAAGATTTTGAGACTTAAATAAATTATTTCAGTCACCTCATGGGACCCCACCTTGCAGTCCACAGTACTCTGGAACAATTTTTCTCACGTGTAAAAAAGGTGGACACCATTAATGATAATGGATACTGGGAGGTTAATATTGCTGCAAGGGAAAAGATCAAACCTCCTGGCCTGATCCTCAATTTTCTTCAAGTCCTTTAATATTTGCAGCTAATTTTGCTACTCTCAAACAAGTACCTAGACAAAATAGAATAGATAATAGGGTTCTTCTAGATCAATATATATTTCATGGAGCAGACTTAAATTGCTGCTAATACACAGCAGCAATTTGTTAGCAGCATCATTAATAATTTTGTGAGACTGAGAGTACTTTTTCTGTACTGCCTTATTTCTTACACACCACCATGTGAGCTTCCTCATTTGAAATGCTTAGCTAAAATGAAAATATGAAAAGAAGTATTAAAAGAATCATGAGAGGTGACTTTTCTTTCAATAAAATAAAACAGCACAGTTGCTGTTAATGTCAAAGTCACATTTGTAATATCATACTGAAGTGTAATGTGTTATCTGCAAGATAAATCCCACATGCTAAGGAGTAGCAGCACACTGCTCCTCTCTCAGAAGAGACTCACTCCCACATTCAGAGTTACTTTAGCCTCAGCAGAATAGAATATTTTAGAGAGAGAATTTCAGCCTTCACCCCCTCTTTTTAAATTAAGCTTTTTTTTTGCTGTTGCTTTAAAGATCCTCATGTGTAGTGAATGAACTCCCACTGCAGTAAATCTGAACAGAGCCCTCCAAGTTATTCCACAAAATATTTACATGTATCCATTTTAACATCACTTTTTACACTAGGCTCATTTCTAAACACTGCTCATGGAAATCTGAGCTTCACTTCACATTTCCACAGCAGCCCCAGAGCAGAGGGAAACATACCCCATCCCTTGGCAGTTCTCTGAATGAAAAGCTGGAGGCTGCAAGCACTAAAGCACAGAGCCCTTCACCCAAGGCAGCCTGAGCAGGTCCCTCAGAAGCAGGGACATCATCTCTCAGTCCATTCCTTCCCTTGGGAACTGAGGCTGCGTGGCAGAGCTGCAAGCACAGCTCCTGGAACACCTTTCCCAGGCTGCCCCCGCCAAGCAGGCATCCCCAGACATGGCACAGAAAATCCTGAACCAGCACCTACTTTCTCCAGGCGGGTCCCTCTCCTGCGGCTGCTCCACAGCGCAGATTCCCCGCAGAGGAGCAGGACAGGAGCTGCTGCAGGGCTCTGCCCACAGCTCCCCTAGTCCCACCCTGAGCAAGGCAGGAGCCCTCCCTTTGGGCTGCCTTATATGGCTGCCCTTGCAAAGGCACTGAAAGGAAAGAAAGTTTGGATGATTTCACAGAGTTCCTTCTGTCCCTTCCTGCTGTCAAAACCAGCCATCACAAGCAGCAGCTAATTTCCCTCTCAGTCCTTTTCTCATCTGCAGACACTTCATTGCAATGGGTTAAAAGCAGCATTTCCTTACTGCATGTCTTTAAACACTGAATTAGGTGATGCCTGGGGCAAGCTGGAGGCTCTGCACCCTCCTTTCGTAAAGTCTAAACAGCAGCTTCAGTTGTGCAGGGTTTTATCATCAAAGTTTTGGCAACGCCAAAAGCAGCACTTCATTCTTACATCAAGTAATGGAAAATCAGGGTTCTCTAATCTCTAATGTTGTTGTCTTTCTGAACCACAGCTCATTTTTTGAATTAATCTCAGAGGAAGAGAATCCCAAACATAAGCATTCCAGCATCAAACTCCTCATTTTACTGTCGACCTTTCTAATCAGGAAGGAGAAAGTGAACACTGCTATTTCTCTCCTTTCCTCCCTCTTGCAACAGAGATCAGACTGTTGTCTGCAATGCCAGCATTTGAACATCAGCTTCCCACTCTTCCAGAGCCAGGAGTCTGAGGATGGAACAAAGGTACCCCTTTCACCCTATGGTTATCATCAGTTGGGGAACACTGCCATTGCAAACAGTCTTCAAATTTTATCATAAATGTTCATGGAGCTAAGGCATCTCTTCCCTTGTAAACATTATCCCAGAAAGCTATTTCTTAGTTTCGCAGTTATATTTCCACACCACTGCAAAAACCCCAAAACCAAACCCTCTTAGTTCCTTTTTTTTTAAATACACATGGTCTGACCTAAAAGTCACCCCATCCAGAACATTTCCCTTGGATGCTGTGTTGCTCAGTTTACCCTGTGCCCAGAACTGAATACAATATTCCACACAGGCAGGTGAGTGCTCATCGAGAACTGGAGCCACAAAAATCCTTCTCCAGGTTTTTGCTTCTTCCTAAAATGCTTTCTGCATCAATTAATACTTTTATACTCTCTTTTCTATTAACTTTTCCAGGCAGTAATTTGCTAAATGAAAAAAACTGCCATCTCTCCTCACCTCTGACCTCTCCTGAATATAATTATTCAAGCTCTACAATTATTCAAGCCAAAGTATGTAGGGGACAGAAAAGCATTTAAAAAACCCAACAAACGAAACAAAAACCCCTGACCAACCAACCAACCAACCAACCAACCAACCAACCAACCAACCAACCATTATCTTGGATATTTTAAAGTTAAAATGTTAAAGTTAAAAGTTTCCTTTGAGAGAACAGCAGTACCCAGCTTTACTGCAAATGCAAAAACTCAACAAAATAGCAGCAGGTCTGAAACCACAGCAGAAATAGAAACTAGAGTATCTGACTCCTATTTCTCGGTCAAGGAAAAGATGATTAAATGTTCAGATTTTAATAGAATGAACTGTGGAAGACCTGAACTCATTCCTTCACACCTTCCCCAAAAGTAGCATATCACATCTTTGGGCCAAATTCTCCTAAGGCAATTAGTCACCTAATTTATGGCATAAAATTCATGTTTTTAGGAATATCCAAATGCTGAAGTGTTCACTGGTGACACTACAGATGCACACAACACCCTGCAAGTGTGCACCTGCAGAAGCCTGGCTGCTGTGGCTGGGCTCTCTTGGTGTGTTTGATTTGCTCAGAGAGCACATCTTCCTCACCCTGACAGCACTGCATTTAGCACTAGACTTGGGAATTTCTAACCAAAAGGGCAGGATGGCAAGGCACAGAGAAATGTCTGCCTTTGAGATGCACATTTGAGGCCCTTCTGGAGGAGGAGGCACTTCTCAGAGACAAAGCTGAACACAGCACCATGGGCACCACCATTACTGTCTCCTCTGGGCTGTGTTTTAGAAGGAAAGTGTTAATGAGACATGCAAGAAACAGAAAGGGATAATATGGAACCCAAATGCTAGAAAATATCTCGAAGGGTAAATAATAGATGAGACTTGCAAAACATTCCCGCGCCCCTCTGTCCATCCCAGATTCCATCCTCTGGACATAAACTCTCTGCATCCAAGCTCTTGAAGATCCTCTCTGGCTCTGTGAGCTCCAGCACTGCCAGCAGTGCCACCCAGCAGCAGGACAGTGCTGAGTGCCACAGGGCCCTCGGGGTTAGCTGTGGATCTGCTCCTAGCAGTGACCATGCTGGGAGGGGCACGAGTTCAGCGAGTTGGGTGGCTCCAGTTCTGCAGTTCTGGTGGTGCCCAGAGCACCTTTAAGGGAGCAAAACGCCAGCCCTTGCTCTCTGCTTCAGCTTCCCAGCCTGGTGAGCCAATGAAGGCTCCAATGAAGGCCACCAGGCTCTGCCAAGGAACTGCAAACAAAGGTAATTAGGGATGGGGAAATGGGGCTTTGGTTCCAAGTTCACTTAACAGTGCTCTCTGGGCTTTTTGGTTTTGAACTGTAGGTTGAAAAATGGGGCAATGTTTGTCTTGCAACTCCATGGCACAGTTCAGTTGTCTGTGGAGCCCTTGGCAGTCCCTTTGCTGTGCACCATGAACCATTATTCTCCTTCACAAGGATATGCTGAATGTAAACTGAGATTATCATGACTTGTACACTGTGCTATTGGAAAGATGGTGCATGGCCAGACTGAGACACTGGGGCACTGAGACACTTCCAAAAGTTTGCCAAGTGAAATCTGCTGTAGCATTTTACCACACAGGGAAAGATATGACATGATAAAATGCCTTTTATGTGTGCTGGCAGTGCCTCATGATTTTTGTATTAACATAGATAGTCTACAAGGCTGACTGCTTGACACAGAGTAGTATAAAAAAATTCCATAAATCTCTCATTTTCATGATGGAATTCCTGCAAGAGATTAACATGACTCTTTCAGTTAGGAAGGTTTTTTCCTGTCTGTTCAAACTGAAACTAAAACATTTTATTGGAAAAATGAAACAGAAGATACAAGTTCTTCAAGAAATGCCTGAACTTATTAACAGCTGTGATGTGAAGAAAATGTCAGTCTCATAGTATGATGTATAGATCCTATCATAAACTTATAGAATTTGTAATAAATCCTACAGCAAGATTTAAACTATGGTTGTTATGCTGACTCGAATGAAACAAATTCTATCTGCCTGATGGAAATTTTTTTAAAAATCAATTCACATGATTATTAGAGGGGAACTAGTAGCAACCTTTAGATCACGTTTTTTGCCTGTTCCTACCATGTGTCCCTTTCATTTCTTGAAAATTCATCAAGACTGTAAGCACCTGGGCTCAAATTTTATCCTGAAAATTTCTAGTTCTTCTTTCGACTGGTTGATTAAAAAGCTATGCAGCCACTTTTGACCATGCAGACAGAGGAAAATAGGCTCTTTTAAAATAAACCCCACTGCTAATAGACATCTATAACCATCACAAAATGGGAAAACAACCAAGAAACCAACAAAGCAGAACAGCTTGTGTACTGGAAGCATCCCTGAGGATGTATCCCCTTCCAAAGGATGTCCAGTGGTACCCATGGGATTCAGCACCCTGGAGAGAGCAAAGAGACCCTGCCCAACAACTCCCTGCCCTGCCCCAGACCCCACCCGCCCAAAAATCCCTTCTCACCACCATCAGGTAACTGAGAGGGACCCCAAATCCTGTTTATCTCTCATTTTTATGAGTTCGAATGAGTCCACAGTCACCCAACACTCATCTCCTAAAAAAACCCCCACAATTTTAATCTCAGAAAGGATGTAATATATTCAGTTTATGTGTGGGTGTGGGTGTGTGTGCATGTAAAATCTCAGATAAGCAAATTATTTGTGTGGTGTAACTATTATTCCACAGCCATTCAGGATAAATTTCAGTTTTCCATGAACAATGGCTGTATTCTGTGCTTCAGTCTCTCAGCTCGGTATCCTGTTGCTATTTAACGTTGTCTCCCACTATAAGGAGGGGGGAGATGAAAGCTGGAGAACCCAGCGTAAGAGCTGACACAGAAGTGTGTTCTCCTCTGCAGGAACTGGGACAGGTTTTAATTCCATGCCTTTTGCACCACAGTTCAGCAGAGTTTCAAGAGCACTCATTTCTATTAGACAGATGCCAGCATCACAGGTCCTGATCCTATTTGCCATTTGAGGCACAATCAAACAATAAAATTGTGGGAAATCAAACAATAGTTATAATGCATTCCATGAGAGTCATTTTAAGAATGATGCAGCCAAATTCCACTGCTCTCATGTTATTCCACCTGGACAATCTTGGTGTGCAGTTTAAGTCAGTAGAATTCTTTAATTATAAATCAGAGTATAGCTTTATATAAACCCACGGCATTTTTAATATCTGGATATTAATGAAGTAGATGAACTTCAGAAAACTCCTACCACATAGGGCAAAGTATCTGTTGTGATGCTTATGTTGCATAGAAGGAAGACAAAATTACTATGTGAAATGGGTTCTCTATGGTCACTGCTGAAGAGGTAACCAGATAGCAGCCACGGAGAGCCTTCAAATAATAAGAGGCAATATAAATTCTTGCATAGTGAACCTCAGCTGTTACTTGATTCCTATCTTCAATTATATTAAGTGTCCCAGCATTGTTTGATTGGGTTTGTTTAAATCATTAGTGATGCACTGGAGGAAAAGGATACTGTTATTGGTTCTAAGGTTGTAACAGAATACCATGAAAAGTGGGTGCTTATTTCAAGTATATCTGAAAAGATTGACCAAAATAGAACTATTGCTTCAGGAGAGACTCTTTATGTAGGAGCTGTGTGCTATAACTGAAGAGACAGTTTGGAAAGATGACAATGATCCTTTCAGGTAAGTGCAGTTGTGCATTTTTACATATATGAGTTTAAAAGTCAACTAAGACATTTTATTAATTTAGTTAACGTTTCCACAAAGGTTCTTTTCTGTGGGCTCTTGTATACAACCTTCAATTGATTACCAAGCTGATATTAAAGAAAGTAAACTGAACTCGAAATTCTTAATGTACCAGGTCCAAATGTGCTAAGTAGGACCCTGAGGCAGTAACTCTTCTGAAATTATTCACCTCATGCCCAAAGTGGAGAATATCCTCAGTTAGAAATCCCCTATTTCTTATTCCATCTCCTGCAATTTTTTTGAGAGCTGTCTATTGCTTTCTCTGGCTGTTCTAACCCCTTCACTGCTTCCAGAGCACTGTGGAAGGTTGGGGGGAGGGCAGGGGGCAAGTGGAATTTTTCCCATTCTGTTGCTAAGCAACTAATGACCGGTCTTTAAGGGCCATTTACTCTCACAAAAGAGACAAAGACTTTAGCTGGGCGGCACTGGAAGAAGAGATTACACGATTTGATAAGGGGACACTCGCTCGCTGCTCTCGGAGAGAGAACAGCGGAGGAGACATCTCTCTGTGTTTCTGGCTGGGACCACCAGAAAAGAAAAGCCTGGCTCTGCACTAGTTTTTCTCTGCCTGCTGGGTGAGTCCTTGCTTTGAGGGGAAGGTCACGGGACTCCGATCCTCTCGTCCCCTCCGGGAGGGCATCTACCAGCCGCGCCGCCGCGGAGCGAGACCCCCCTGCCTGCCACCACCCCGCGGCCTGCCTGCTGCTGCCCCGCGCCCTGCCTGCCCCAACTGCGGAGTTTCCTGCCGCCTCCTCTGCTGGCTGGCCCCGGTGGGCTGACCCGGCTGCTCCATCTCCCGGCTCTGGGCTCTCTGCTGCTCCCCCGTCCTCTGCGCTCCACCCAGCTCCAACCCGTCCGCCATTACACGTGTGGCACAGATCCAACCGCGCCACAGCGCCATCTGCAGCTTCCCGGGAGTCATCGCACCTGCCCTGCGGGTCTGGGAGACCAACAGCGCCCCTGCTGGCCGTGACCGTGACTGCACCAAACGGGAAAGTGCCTGACAGCCCCAGGGACATTTGCCACCGAGTTTTTGGTTTTGTTATTGTTTTTTCTTAATCTTGTTTACTGTTTTTATTACTGATTGTTTACCTCATTCTAGATACTAGTAAAAACTCTTATTCCTTTTCCCATACCTTTGCCGGAGAGCCCTTGATTCTAAAGTTATAATAATTCGGAGGGAAGGGGGTTCACATTTTCTGCTCTAAGGAAGGTTCCCACCTTCCTTAGCAGACACCTGTCTATCAAACGAAGACAGATTTTGGCGCCCAACGTGGGGCACGAGGGCATAGAGAAAAAGGTGCAAAAGGAATAAAAGTTTCTGGGAGACCCATTTTTAGTGCGCCGAACATAGAAGCCTCATTAAGCGGCACCATGTGGTCTAAGATACCTTGGTTTGGCTGGCACATTCTCGTGGCCACATTTTTCCCATTTGCAGCTCCCTGTCTAAAGATGGGTCTTATGACTAAGGTCGTGGTGGTTGTTATCCAGTTCTCACAATGGGTCAATAAGATGAGAAATTTATGGATTTTTCACGTCCTTTGGACGGCGGGCACTTGGTTACAGGGCTGGCCCTGCCCAATCTAAATCCTTGCAAACAGCAGACGGGGATAAGGTTCCAGTGGTGCAAATGAGAGGCATGCTGGGAAAAACTGTTTGGATTCATTCCGCCTTGAGCAAAGATAGACCCACCCGTGGGGTTGTCTTTGCTCAAGGACCAGGGTGTACCTGGTGGGTGATGCAAGAGGATGGAGAGACACGATGCATACCTCAGGGGGACCTCAGTTGGGGTTGAACTGTTCATAACACTGTGCCTGTATGCATATCTGTATGTATATAATCAGAGTAATGCTTGTATGTATATAGTTTAACAGTTTAAGTTCAATGTAATATGTTGGAATGGAAAAAATTCGGGGTGGATAATGTGGAAGGTTGGGGGGAGGGCAGGGGGCAAGTGGAATTTTTCCCATTCTGTTGCTAAGCAACTAATGACCGGTCTTTAAGGGCCATTTACTCTCACAAAAGAGACAAAGACTTTAGCTGGGCGGCACTGGAAGAAGAGATTACACGATTTGATAAGGGGACACTCGCTCGCTGCTCTCGGAGAGAGAACAGCGGAGGAGACATCTCTCTGTGTTTCTGGCTGGGACCACCAGAAAAGAAAAGCCTGGCTCTGCACTAGTTTTTCTCTGCCTGCTGGGTGAGTCCTTGCTTTGAGGGGAAGGTCACGGGACTCCGATCCTCTCGTCCCCTCCGGGAGGGCATCTACCAGCCGCGCCGCCGCGGAGCGAGACCCCCCTGCCTGCCACCACCCCGCAGCCTGCCTGCCGCTGCCCCGCGCCCTGCCTGCCCCAACTGCGGAGTTTCCTGCCGCCTCCTCTGCTGGCTGGCCCCGGTGGGCTGACCCGGCTGCTCCATCTCCCGGCTCTGGGCTCTCTGCTGCTCCCCCGTCCTCTGCGCTCCACCCAGCTCCAACCCGTCCGCCATTACACGTGTGGCACAGATCCAACCGCGCCACAGCGCCATCTGCAGCTTCCCGGGAGTCATCGCACCTGCCCTGCGGGTCTGGGAGACCAACAGCGCCCCTGCTGGCCGTGACCGTGACTGCACCAAACGGGAAAGTGCCTGACAGCCCCAGGGACATTTGCCACCGAGTTTTTGGTTTTGTTATTGTTTTTTCTTAATCTTGTTTACTGTTTTTATTACTGATTGTTTACCTCATTCTAGATACTAGTAAAAACTCTTATTCCTTTTCCCATACCTTTGCCGGAGAGCCCTTGATTCTAAAGTTATAATAATTCGGAGGGAAGGGGGTTCACATTTTCTGCTCTAAGGAAGGTTCCCACCTTCCTTAGCAGACACCTGTCTATCAAACGAAGACAAGCACCTAACACGCAGTGCACACGTGTGCAGCATGAGGAGAAGGTCAGGTTTAGTCTGTTCTGCAGAGATTTAAAGAACACCAGCACAGGCTGGCCAAGGGTCTACCCACTGCGTTCCAAGCAATCCCAATAACCCCGGCTGACTTTGCTCTCCCACACACAGAAGGTACAGAGCTCCCTGGTGAGAGCCCCCCACTGCTCTGGGCACCCAGAACGGCACCCAGGAGGCTTCCAGCAGAGAGGCAGATCCTACACTCTTCCCAGAATTAATACATTCAGCTGGATATGATGAGTTCTGTGGGAACTGTAGGCATGTAGTGAGAACTGCCTCACTGTGAGAGAGGCCTGTTTGTCCAGTTCACATGATTTCTGTCTAGCTCAAAACAAGCAGGAATCCATAAACAACAAGAGACTCACAGGTGGTGTTATTGCAAGATGTTGTTCTAACTCTAAGTAACCAATGACATTGTGGGGCGGTGAATTGAGAGCCAATGGATGTGACATGAGTGTTAGAAATACTATAAAAAGAGTGTAAAAGAAAGAGTTAGTTCCTTTTCTCTGACCAAGTTTTCTTTTGTGGTGAGTTTTTTATGTGTGGTGACCGTCTCAACTGCGACAGAGCTCAGCCAAGACACTTGTGTTAGGAATGGAGATGGGAGCTTAGGTAAGTGCGTGCCTCTGCCCAGGCCTCTGGCAGCAGGCAGCAGCTTCATCGGGGCAGCCAGCACCCCAAAACCTACTCTCCTTCACAAGTTCTTACTCATGGCCCTAAGGGGCTATTGCAAAAGAAACTATTTATTTAATAGACACAAAACTAACAGACATAAGAGTATAAACAGACTATTTATTACACAGGAATAAAACCAAAGGGCCTACTAGTAGATAAAATGCAGTACACGATATTACAGCTAGAGAAGAAAAGTACAGCTTAAGATTCAATGGACTTCAATGCACCAAACTGATGATGGGGTACACTTAGAACCCTTCCTCTCAATTCCCAGGAAATTAACCACATAAATCGCATCCAAGCTGAGGGAGAAGTTCCCTGCACATTTCCAGGGTGTGTGTAGGAGGCTTCTACCTCTGCAGAAATATGTGTAGCTTTTCTAGTTTGTCAAACAGTTTCTCTTGGTCAGGAATTTCTAGCTTATCTCCCCAGCTCTATTCTTACACCCAGCTGTTTATTGGGAGCTCTACCCCTCGTGCCAGAGAGGAGGAATAATTCACTAGCAAGTGACAACCTGGGTTATCTCATCACTTCAGTGGGACGAAGAATGTCCAGAGCTATGCACCAGCTGACGGACAGAGCAGATGAGCTCTTCTGTGGTAGAGGGATGCCCTGCCACAACCTGGGATCTGAGGCACTTCAGTTTTGTCTGCCTTTTGGAAATCTTGAACTGTGTTTAGCTTGGCTGACCCCAGGAAACCTAAATAAAGATATTTGTGATAAGAGGTCTCTGGGAACAGGTAAGATTTGTTTAAAATTCACTGCAGAAAAGTAGCTGCCTTAGCAGAAATGATTCTGGAAGAGGTGAGTGAACTTGAGAGCTATGTGTTCCAGCAACTAGAACATCCCATAAATGTTTTTTTTAAAAACATGCTCCTGAAGCAGGTGATTTGATGTTCATCTGCAGCAAAATTTAACAAAAGCAGCAGTGTGCTGCACATGGATCATTCAACTGAAAGCTGACTTTTAAACAGTAAATGTGACTTACTGAATCCTTTTTAGGAAAACTAGGAAAATTTGGAGAGCTTTTTAAGATAAATCAGTAACTTTTGATACTGCAACCCACGACATGCAAGTGACCCACACTGAAGTCATGAAACAGGAACTCAGAGCTAATATCTAACACCTGCAGCTGATCTTGTTCTGGGATTGGCACTACATGCATTCAACAACAAAAGGTCTCTTCTTACATTACCCTGATGTGGAAAATAAGATAAAATTCAGAGTGGCTTCTAAGTAAGAATGTTCTAGTGAGAATACAGAGCAGGACTTCAATAAGACAGGCTAAGGCATTGTTGAGAATTTGTAAAAGGCACAAATTAAGTACTACTGTAATCCAAAGAGGTCTCCAACTCTGCATGCTAACACCACTCTCCATTTTGCACTCACGTACATAAGCTGACTTGCAAAGTTTCTGTCCTGAGGACGTATAGGAGCTGATGTGTGTAAATACAGCATTTCTCTCAACCTTGACAATGACACATCATGATGAGGGCAATATGGTATGTCTGACACATATGTTGAAAATGAAGATGCAAAGAGTTATTCTTTTAAATTGGAAAAGCAGTTATTATTTATAAGAGATATTTGTGAATGCATTATATGATATTCAGTGCCATATCATTATATGATATTCATGTGTACAGCATGAGGAATGTATACCCTCCAGAGGTGTGTCCATGCACCTTACTACTACTAACAATTCAACTTTTAGTTCAGGATATAAAATTTTCCATTTTCAGGTTCAGGATAGATTCACTTCTTTGGGTGCTCAAGTCCAAATGCTCACTTGGATGCCTTCTTGTCCTTGATCTCTGGACATGTTTGCTTCAGAATTAACTTTGAGAATACAAAGATTTATATAATTTAAATAATTAACCTTAGCTTTGAACTAATTTATCAGATACTGCTACTAAAAATTCCATCCCATTTCTTTGTCCTTTTGCCATCAGCTGTTAACAATGGATGGACATTCCATACCTCAGAATTTGTAAAATTAACAAAACTCTTGTGGAAATCTGTAACTGAAAAGTTTATACTTTAATTAGCAGTAGTAATTACTCACTGTCCATCATTCATAATGCACTCTGACCAATAATTGTGCTAAGGTGGATGAAGTCACTGTGAAATACTGTATTGGTAATGAAAGGGTAAAATACATTTCAGCTCTGTTGCAATTTGAAACAAATAGATTAAAACCAGAACTCCTGGGCACGGCCAGGGGCACAAGTATATTGCTACCAAAAAACCCAATTAACCTCTGCACCTAACATGTCCTGAAAAAAAAGCTGAAGTTTAAGAAATGCAGCACTACCTAGTCCAGATTTACACAGGAAAGCATCACTTCTGTTTCCATGGGACAGGGCTGAATCCATTCGTGTTCTCCTGAAAAAATCCACAAAGCTTTGCTTACAGAAGTGGCTGAAAGAGCCTGTCCCCGTTTTGGGGAGACCAAGAGCGTACAATGACTGAGCAGTTGTATTTTTAATTGTGAGGGGGGAAAACTGACTTGGAGGAGATTGAAGGGAGCCCTCAGTGGGGTCTACAGCTTTATCCCAAGGGACAGCAGAGGGGCAGCTCCAATCTCTGCTCTCTGGGACAGGGACAGGGTCTGGGGACGGCTGGAGCTGTGCCAGGGCAGGGCAGGCTGGAGATCAGGGAAAGGCTCTTCCCCAGAGGCTGTGGGCACTGCCCAGGCTCCCCAGGGAATGGGCACGGCCCCGAGGCTGCCACAGCTCCAGGAGCGTTTGGACAATGCCCTCAGGGTGCACAGGGTGGCATTGTTGGGGGTCTGTGCAGGGCCAGGCCTCCCTTCCAACACTCTCTTCCAACCCAGGATATTCCATGACTCCATACAATGGCACATGTATGGCTCTGTGGCTCCACAGCCACACACAGGGACAGGCCCCAGCATGGCAGAGCCCAAGGCTCCTTCACTGGGGCTCGTGTGGAGGAAGAGCCCTAAGCCATGAGTTGGAAATTTGTCCAGGAATCCATTCTGCAGCCAAACCCTGGTGAAACAATCTGCTGTGACTTTTCCAGGAGGAGGTTATTCCAAAAGAGAAATGGAGGCACAAGAAGACTGGAAGGAGACAGAATCCTAGAATTGTTTAGGTTGGAAAAGACCTTTCATATCATCCAGTCAAGCCATTAACCCAATGCCACCTTGTCCACCAAACCAGTGGGGTCTGAAAAAGAGGGACAAGCCCAGTGCAGGAAATCCCCAGGGACACACTGGAAGGAAGCCTAGATGGCTTTGGGTGGATTTAGGCACTTATGCACCATAGCCCATCCCCTACAGGGATTGTAATAAGCAGTGTTTCTTTCTTTCTCTCTTCTCCTTACAGAGAGAAACTGTAGGGACTCTTGTTTTGTAGACTCCAGGAGAGACGTTCCCCAAAGCAGAATGTGAAAACTGGAACTAAATAGAACAAATGCATCAAATGCAAGCCATTACATAATATGGAGCATTTATTTTTTTTTCTACCCTTGGAGCTGTTCTAAAATGTGTAACTATTCATTGCTTCAAAAGAGAGAAAGATCCTCTTTCTTCTGGGGTAACATAGCACCCCCACAGCTCATCCATTGCTCTTCAAAGTATTGGAGCCTCCCAGGCAAATGTATTTGGGGAATTGGACTCACCAGGCCTGGCAAGCTCATGCTCCTCAACTTCTCTGTTAAAAGCATCACAGGTGGAGTCTTTGGGGAGGTTGGGCTGGTGCTGGGATATCTGTGATCCCGAAGTGATTCTTTTGGCTGTCCCAGAACTGGTGGTAATGGTGTAGATGTTGCTTCTGTGGTGTTTCCACACGCAAAAAGTTTCTTTCATCCCTCTTCTGAAGCTTGCATTATAGATGCAGAAGAGGATTGGCTTAGAGGCTGAGGAACTGAAAGAGATCCAGGTGACAGCCAGGAAAAGCAAGGAGCTCCTTCTGTAGTCTGTTTCCTGTGGGTGCCACAACTGTACGGTGAAGAAAGGGAGCCACGACAGGAGAAAATCCAAGACAAAGACAAAGAACATCTGAACAGTTTTCACTTTTCTTCTTGAGACAAGACTCACTGTCCTCCTGCCAGCTGTGTCTTCAGGGCCACTTCTCCAAATATAGGTGAAGAGCTTCTGGTAGAAGAGGATAAGGAGGAGTGATGGGATCAAAAGCAACAGCACCAAGAGGTGGATGACACCAGAGGCAGCTCCTTGCCAAGAACTGGGGAAAAAGAAGTTGCAGTGGTGGTCGCTGCTGGAGCTGTAGAGGAAATAGGCTGGTGATGCAAAGAGAACACCACAGAGCCAAGAGACCAGAGCCATTCTCTTGGCTTTCTCCCTGGACACTTTGGAGCTCAGGGGGTGGGCAAGAGTGTAGCATCGATCCACACTGATGGCAAGGAGCACGTAGATCTGGACGCCGGGCGTGAGGTACTGCAGGTACCTGACCAGGCGGCACACGGCGCTGCCCAGCAGCCACCGCCCCGAGAGCAGCTGCAGCAGCAGGAAGGGCGCGCTGCCCACGCTGCTCACCAGGTCTGCACACGCCATGGACACCACAAAATAGTTGGTGGTGGACTGTGTCCTCCTGCTCCTGTGGATCACCAAGCAAACGAGGAAGTTTCCCAGGACGGAAATCAGCCACAGCACTCCCCAAACCACGCCGGCAGCTGCCATTTCCGCCGGCCTCAGCCCGTACTCGGACAGAGTGTGGTTCCTGCTGGAGCTGGGTCCTGGGGGTGGAGGCTCTGCCATGTCGTAGCCAGCACGAGGGGTGGAGGCTTTGGGGCTGCTCGTGTTCTGCAGCAGCAGCAAGGTAGGGAGGAGAAAAGAGCCACTGCTGTTATCCATGCTGCGAGCAAACTTGGCCACGTCTTTAGCTCAGGCTGCAGACACAGAGGAGAGAAAAAGTTTTGTTGAACAGCTCTGTGTGAAAACCCAATAGAAGATAACTTTTTAAAGTCTCCATACTCTAAAGAGTAGTAGATCTCAGAGAAAAGGGTCAGAAATAAATGGCGACACTACCTGGCATGGTAGAAAACATTAAGTTTCATGCAGATTTTTGGGAATAGCCTGAGTATTTCAGACAGGCATTTCTGTCTTCGAAAAGATAAATGTCCCTGTCACAGCTGGAGACAGAGGTGCCATTTCACCAGTGCTGGTGAGCTGCAAACTGAGCAGAACATGCCCCAGATATGAGATGTACTTCCTGGTGTCTGTGGAAGTGTCAGAAAAGCAGACCAAGAGGGTCCTTGCACCCTTGACTTGACCTTGAGTTTTGATTCATAAGGAAAACACTGAAGGAGGAGGTCAGTGTCCTCAGACAGGTGAGATGAGAGGTGGGGGAGAGTTGGGGGAGCCTTTTGAGTTCCAGCAGTGGAGCCTCAGCTTGTCTTGTCAGAACTGTCAATACATGTGACTGCAGTCAGCTGCTGAGGACCTCTGTGCTCTGGAGAAAAGCCAGGGAGAGGACAATGTCCTTACCTTGGTCAAGGACCTTCCACCCAGACAGCAGCAAGGCTGACCCTTCACAGCAGGACCAGCCCGAAGGTTCTGCAGGTCTGCGGGTGACCCAAGGGACAACTGAAGGACTGCCAGGAGCAACTGACACCAACAGTCAACCGAGAAGCTCTGCCCTCGATTTTGTAACTGAGTTCTACAAGCTGAGAATCCCTGTGGCCCAGCGCACGGCCCTGCGTTTGGCCCTGCTGTACCTCATCCCATGCAGCCTGTCCAGGCCCCTCTGCAGAGCCCTCCCACCCTCCAGCAGACCAACCCCCCCCGCACCGATCGGTGTCACCTGCACACTGACTGCAGGAGCACTCAGCACCCTCGGCCTTGGTCATTGATAACCACAGCAGGCACGACTGGCCCTGCCCAGCTCTGGGAAGGACAGTCACCTGGGGGAAGACAGCTTTCCCACCATAATAATATATCCATTGATAAGCACACCGGCAGCCAAACCCTGCTCCCCTCCAATGCTCAGTCACCTGGGTGTTATGAACTGCTTCACACTTTCAGAATTTTAGAACTTTAAAACCCATTGTCTTGCCCACCACCCCACACTGAAGCCCTTTAGGGAATAGAGTTTTCAATTCCATACAGGTTTTATTCCTTGTCCTCCCCCTCCTGATTTATCCCAAGGCAGGAGAATTGCAAGTTCTTCCTAAGCATCTCTGCCATCAAATGCAGTGGAAGATTGGGAAAGGCCTGGTAGCCAAATGGGAGAGGCTCTCTGCTAAAAATTCCTCTACAAATCAGCACTAACTTTTGCTGTAAAAGAGCCTTGAAATTCCTGGGGTCTTGGATGCACTAACACCAACATTTGCAGGTCAGCGCTGGCCATGGTGTCACAGGCAGAGCAAAGAGCTCAGATGCTCAGAGAGCTTTGGATCTCCTCCCCTTAAAACCAGCAGGTGGTGAATGTATGTGAATTTGTTGCTTTCTAAGCCTTGTAAAGTATTACCAGATATAAATGTCTCCTGTGAAATGTAGCCATTAAGACAAGATGTTGGACTCTGGGTTGGCTCTGCTGCAGCAGAGAGGAAAACTCAGATAATAGTTTATCACTAAAAAGTCCCATTTGAAAGCAGGAAGGAGAAGCAAATGGAGAAGGAAGTCAATTTTCCAGTAAGCAAAAATTTTTATTGTCGTTCAGTTCTCCTTGCTCCAATTCCACATGATGTTTGTCAATGTTTTGATTTTCTATATATAAACAAATCACATAGTCTTTTCTGTTTACGTGTTTTTCTTAGAATTTTCCCCCCTCTTACATTTCCTGTCCTTCAGGATGATATATTGGTGTATTTTACATAAAATAAATACAACATGGATAAAATTGTGCCTATCTTTTTTCGATCAGACACAGAAATCTGGGCAGTTTACCGGGATCACCTGTGCTACCAACAGTTTCATTTCCCTATCAAGATTTATTTTGTGGCTAAAACACTAGGATAGCTGAAAGGTGCTTTCCCTTGAAAAGGAACTTTCATGCTGCGTTCCAGAGAAAACTCTCAATGCGCCTGTTGATATTTCACTTCATTCTGAGTGGGTTCTAAGGCCCAAGCTCTGAGCAGTATCCATATCTTTAATACAGAACTTTCCAGGCAGCTATTTAGATTACTTTTAATTTGAAGCTCTTTCACTATGAAATATTACTCAAAATCTTGAGTCCTTTTTGCAGCGTATTTGCTAGAAAAGTCACAGTCCATTGTCATCAAAGTGAGGTTTTTAGCGTGTCTCAAATGTAGCCCAGCACAATTTGATTTGTTCTGCAGCAAAAGAAAGGGAGGGTTGAATGATTTTGTGGGAAAAGCTGAATGTGAGAGACAGGAGACTCTGGTTGAACAGCATGAGGGAGAGATTAATGTCATAAAACTTTCAGCAGGTTTTGACTATTAGTTTTAAGAAACACACTGTTTTTGCAGGACTGTGTCTTATCCTAGCAAATTTTACTGGTGATCCTGTTTTGATTTACAGCTACACTGACTTAAACATTTCTTCTTAAGTCGCTGTCTCAATCTCCTGTTCTGAACTGCATTTTATGCCCGTTTTCACCAGTCCTTCCCTTCAGGTCTGGTGGGGGGAATAAATCCCCCAAAAAATAAACTGGAGGAGACTGAAGAAGTTGTATTTTCACTTGTGAGGGGAAGAAACTTGACTTGGAGGAGACTAAGGGGTGCCCTCATGGCCGTCTGCAGCTTCATCATGAGGGGCAGCAGAGGGGCAGCTCCGATCTCTGTTCTGTTACCAGGGCCAGGACCCGAGGGAATGGCCTCACGGTGTGTCAGGGAAGGCTTTAAGCTGATATCAGGAAAAGGTTCTTCCCTCAGTGGGTGCTGGGCACTGGGAGAGCTCCCCAGGGCACGGTCATGGCCCCACGGCTGCCAGAGCGCCAGGAGCGTTTGGACAACGCTTCCAGGGACATGGTGGGATTATTGAGGCGTCCCTGCAGGGCCAGGACACACTCCCAACCCCAGATATTCCCAGCTCAATGACAGAACCGGGGACAGCGCAGTTCGCGGCTCCTCCCCGGGGCGGCGCAGGCCCTGCCCGGCTCCGCGCGGGCGGCGCGGCCGCGGTCGCTGTCGCTGCGGGGCCGGGCCCTCACGGCCGCCGTCGGGCGGGGCGGGGCGGGGCGGAGCGGAGCGCGGCGGACCGGCATGGCGGCGCGGGCTGGGCCGTGCTGTGGGGCTGTGCTGTCCCGGCTCGGGCTTGCCCACGCTGGGCTGGCTCGGCCTGTGCTGCCCCGGGGCCCCTTGCCTGGCTGGGGACCCGCTGCTTTCTCGTCGGCGCCCGCGGTGAGCGGCAGGGAAGGGCCGCAGCCTCAGGAAGGTGAGCGCGGGTGCCCGGCGGCATGGCGGGGAGGGCAGGGCTGCGGCGGAGCGTTGCCTCTCTGAGGTTATTCCCAAAGGCAATCTCATCGCTGTGCGTCCTCCTGTGAAACGTTTAATGTCGTGCCTGGCCTCTGCGAATGGGAGCTGGGGGTCAGGCTTTGGCAGCCTTTTCCCGGTGGGCATGCAGGGCACGGCAGGTCGCTAGAAGCGCCTTTGAGTGATGTCCGGTAACACTGCAGTAATTAAATGTGTCCTGGCCTGAAATTGCAGCTGTTTGTAACAAAAATGGTAAGGTTATTGTGAAGTGTGGCTGTGTGTGAAAGCACCACGATAAAGGCAGGTCAAGGGATAAAGCAATGCTATATATTATCTGTTGGAGAGCTCCGGATGTACAGTTCTGTTTGAGATTTTAATAGCAAGAAAAGGATGAAGAGAATCAGATCCATAAAGTCCTCAGATAAGGAAAACAAAAAAAAATTTTGAAATCCGGAAATTGTTATGGGTTTGGGTTGTAAGACATATGAATGAAAAAAAAAAGAACAAACAACTCCTCCTAAATCCCACTCATTTCATTTTGCTAAATATGTGCAATCGATGTACAAACCTCTGGACTCAAACCAGACACTTGAAAATAAATGTCATCAGGTTCATCTTCACGTGTCTGAGGCCACATTATTCTGGTGTTGCTTTTTGGAGATTGAGTTTTGAAAGTGTTTTAGAGTTTAAGGAGTCTTGAGTGTCTGATCTTCCCCTTCTTCCATGTAAAGGTTGGGGACTATTACTGGATTGTCACAAAGACAAAAAAGCCATACAAAATTATGGTACATTTTTTGCTCCCAAAACCATATAATGATCTATTTTTAAAATGTTTTTGTTTTTTCTCTTTTCTTTTTCCTTCTTTCAGCTTCAGGAAGGAGAAGGGGCAGGACATCACAGTTTGTAAGATCCGTAAGTACTGAAATGCTTTACAGTTAACTCAGGTGTTTGGGAAAGTTTGCTAAGTTTGTTTAGAAAGCCCTTTTGCAGTCAAATCCTGGTGAAACAATCCACTGGGACTGTTTCAGGCCAGCCTCTGCCTTCTGTAAGCTTTTCAGTCTATGTTACCAAAAATCAAAAATGCAACACTAAGCTAATGGTTAACTTGTATTGACACCATATACTGCAGGTCTGAAAAATAAATTTGCATTTCCAATAAACCAGACATGTCAGATGTTGTTTTCAGTCTGAGTTTACAGGATTTGTGGTGGTTGCTTTCTGGCATAAAACTTTTCTTTTTCTAAGAGCATTTGACTGAAATGATGGTCAGTTGTTGGAGGATCTAAGCTATTGCTGCAATGTACTGATGCACTGCTCCTACACTGGAATTTCTATGGCAAGAACTTTCAGCATTATTAGTGTCTGTTTATTTTATTATGAGCTGTTCCACTCATACAGAATTCCAGAATTTTAAAACTCATTGTTTTGCCTGTCACCCCACACTGAAGCCCTTTAGGGAATAGAGTTTTCAATTCCATACTGATTTTATTCCCCATCCTCCCCCTCCTGGTTTATCCCAAGGCAGGAGAATTGCAAGTTCTTCCTAAGCATCTCTGCCATCAAATGCAGTGGAAGATTGGGAAAGGCCTGGTAGATAATATAGGAGAGGGTCTGTTAAAAATTCCTCTACAAATCAGCACTAACTTTTGCTGTAAAGGTGCCTTGAAATGTCCTGCTGTGGGAATTGATTCCTGAAATCACTGTTAGGTGTGTTGATCCTGCCTTGTCTTACATCCAGTGTGTCTCCCATCCCACTTGGTCCCTTTTCCATTGATCAGGCTGCACCTCCCAGGACGGAGAGGATGGCTGTTGATCAGGACTGGAGCAGTGTGTACCCCACAGCAGCTCCCTTCAAACCTGCCTCTGTGCCTCTGCCCATCCGGATGGGTTACCCAGTGAAGAGAGGAGTGCCTCCTCCCAAAGAAGGCAACTTGGAGCTTATCAAGGTAAGACACATGCCATGGCTGGACTGGTCACTTCCAAAGTCATTATTCACTAAGGCTGTGCTGCTTTGATGGGAATATTTGTCTTGGAGACTGCTTTCTGTTACTAAGTCAGATAATCCTCTTGAGTTTCTGAGTGGTAACAAATATAAAGTTAATTAACAAAGGACAGTATCAGGAGACTTTTTCAGGGTGATCTTGCCTGTGACTTTTGTCACAGACTTAAGTCTTCTCCTAAATTAGCCTTGAGAAGAGCCTGCTTATCTGAATAATTCCTTAAGCACATTGTCCTGCCTTAGGAAATATGAGAAGTGTAATCAGATTTCAGTAATGCCCATTTACTTATGATCAGACAAAAAGTTATTATTTTGGTAACTACTAATGTCTGTGTTTCAGATTCCCAATTTTTTGCATCTTACTCCTCCTGCAATTAAGAAGCACTGTGCAGCTCTTAAAGGTGAGGGGGATTTGAGGTTTTGGGGGGTGTTTGTTTGTTTGTTTGTTTGTTTGTTTGTTTGGTATTTTCCTTTTAAACCAGTCCTCGAAGTTCTAAGCAATACAGAATGTTACTGTGTGTGATGGAGGTGAGACATGGGAGCCCAGCACAAAGAGAGACATGGCAATAACTGGAGCAAGTCTAGCAGAAACACTGCTGTTACCTAAATGTTTGTGGTTTCTAGGACCAGTACTTTTAAAAACATTTCTTGCAATACATTTGAAAGAAAAAAGCCAAATATACCAGACAGGTATTACTGGTAGTGTTTTCTCTTTATTGTACAGATTTCTGCACTGAATGGCCAAGTGCCCTGGACAGTGATGAGAAATGTGAACAGCATTTTCCCATTGAAATTGAAACAGTAGATTACGTTTCTTCAGGGACTTCTATTCGGAATCCCAAAGCAAGAGTGGTGACTTTAAGGGTAAGTATTACTTTTGGTAAGCAGCCTTTGTTTCAAAACCCTAAATGTGTGACTTTCTTTTCAAAATGTGCAAGAGTGATCTGCTGTAAGGAAGGGAGGGAAATGGAGGGAATTCAAAATTGTGCACAAATGAGTATATTTGTATGTTCCTGACCAGATGTGTCCAGTCATATTGACTGGCTTTGGGGCTTGTGAGGCATTGTGGGGATTTTATTATGCCTGTATATATTGTTTGAATACTCACATTATTTTTGCCTTGTGTTAAGACTTCCAATGTGATACAATCAGAAGAAATTCCTTAAATGCATCCTGAATAGCTCTCCTAAATCTAGATAGAAGATGTGCCTGTCTCAGGTACTTTCAGAGTTCAGGGATTGGATTTTCCAAGGAATTCAAGTTGTTTTCTCTCGTTCTTGAAGGTTAAACTGTCTAACCTGAATTTGGATGACCATGCAAAGAAGAAGCTCATTAAGCTTGTGGGAGAGCGGTACTGTCAGGAGACAGATGTGCTCACAATCACAACAGACAGGTGAGCTGCCAGAAGGAAACAAAAATATTGCAGCAATATCCACAGTATAGAAAGGGCTGGGTGTCTTCTAGTAATACCAGTTATTGTCTTGGTGAATTATTGGATTTTAAGGCTAAAATAGGACTTAATTAACACTACCCCTGTTATTAACTGTTAAAAACAGGTTTTTAAAAAGTTCAGACTTCATGTATATTGGATTCCACTTTGGCACAGGTAGTAAAGAATATTATGATGTTTCCAGAAGATTTGTAAATTCTTGGATATTGTATATTTCCCTGCTGACTTGCAGTTGCCCATTTTCCTGTGTTATTAATATTCACACCACCATGACATTATTCTTGGTTGTGTGTAATTCAGAAAAGCACATGAATCAACCACTCATTTCCTCAGGTTCCCTACATTACGCAGTAGAAATTTTGATGGTAGGTTTTAACCTTTTGTTCCAAAAGCTGAGCTTTGTTTCTGCATTTCCAGGTGTCCCCTGAGAAGACAGAACTATGATTATGCCATACACCTGCTCACAGTTCTGTACCACGAATCCTGGGTAAGCAGTTGTGCATGGCCTCTCTTAATGTGCTCTCTGTCATAACTTAAATTTTCTTACAATTCTTTTCCAACTCACTTTTCTTCAAATTCAACCAACAAAACATTTTGCCTGATTCCAAACTGCTGTCTGTTAATTAGAGTGTGTCTTTTCTTGGGCTGTTCCTGGGCTTCAGTTAACCATGGCTGTCATTTGGAAGTGTTCTGCTTCTTAAATGTTCTCTCACATACCTTGCCTTTCTTTTCTGAGCTCCCTCTGAGCTCCTTGACTTTTTTTCTGAGCTCCCTCTTGCTCAGGGCATTCTTCACACTTGTCTCCTGCATTTTCTGGTTAATTGTGTTGGTTGCCTTCAGCAGTTTTACAGGCATTTTTTACAGAAAACATGTGGGCAGTCTGAACTGAAATTGTTGTTGAAAATCCATAGTAATGTTTTGGATGACTGAACTTTGTTTAAATGTCCCCTGTCACTATCACATGGTTTGAGACAGCCAGTGAAAGCCTTCATCATCACCATATGTTGCTCTCTGACAGAAGTTGTACCTGATTCACTGCTAAAATGCCTCCTTACTGTTTTCAGTTGTTCTGCAGTAGTTCAATGACATGTCCATATTTAACATTTTTGTGAATTGAAGTGTTCTTGATTTTGATCACTGCAGTGCTAATGTTAAAACATGCTAAGGAGGATGAGCTATATTTCGCTTTCAGTGGCAACTGCCTTGAAGGATAATTTTGTAATTGAGTACATCAAATTAAATTGGTGGTGAAAGATTAACATTTACTCTTTCAAGTACATGTGGATTTTTTCCCCCCAGCAGCATCACATTGCATTACAAATCTTAAATAAATGGCAGAGTGGTTTCCAGTATTAAGCAATGACAAGAGAGCTAGACAGTGCTCACTTTATTAATTTCAGACAAACACCACGGCGGTGCTGTGCTCCAGCTTTAATTAGTGCTGGCAGACAGAGCTATGCAATATTGATACGTGAGTGTTCAGTGTGTATTGAATATGCACAAGTCTCCTGCACTTTTATTACCTTTCATCCTCCACATTAATATTTGATGAGCTCATCAATCAGTTGTAATTGTCTTTGATTCTCATGAAAAATTCATGGTTTCCCGAGACATGGTTTTTTATTTTGTGTGACATGTTTTGTTTTGTGGCATGGTTTTTTCCCCCTGATCAGGCATAATGCCTTTTAATAACTTGCTGAAAGATAGTTTGGATCTGTTTTGTAAACCATGAGCAAATGATGTGTGGTATATTTTCATTTACATGAACTTTAATATTGGAGAGGGGTGGACAGAGCCTGGCTTTCCATTTAGACAGTGACATTAGTCCTGTTTGCAGAACTAATTTTAAGATTTAATTAATTGCAGAATTAATTATAAGATTTGATGAGTTGCCCAGCAGAGTGGTGCCCCACTGTCAGGGGATGTGGGTAATGGAATTGAACCCAAAGATGAGGGCAGTGTTCCATTCCTGCTGAGTGAAGGACAGCTGGATCCATGCACCTTTTGCCATCAAGCCTGAAAGCTTTGCCCACCATCTCTTTAAATGGGGCAGAAGTTTTATGATTTATGTTAGTATCTAGATTACTGACATTTTGTGAATTGGCAGGGAAATGTTACATGCAGATATACATCAGGAAATGTAACTTCAAGTGTAATTATGTTTTAGTTGCTAGTGATAGCAACTTCTTCTATTACTGTTACAATTGCAGTTATCAGACCTGTGAGTTCAGTTACTTTCAAACAATCTTTAAAATCTTTAAAACCTAAGAATATTCATTTATTTTCTCACTCTAAAATACTTGGAAGTCTTTTGCTTCCTGTTTACTAGTTCTCAGGTTATTAATCAAATATTTGTGTTTTATTAGCTTTCAGGAAATATTAATTAAATATCTGACTTGCCCCAATTAGTAAGAATTGAATGTATCTTCTTTGGACTTTTTCTGTGATTCCTTTCAAATTATCCCCCAGGATTGTGCCTGGATTGAATTAATCTGTAGAAGAGTGAGATGTATTAGATAGATTATTAAACAGCAGCTTAACCAGTTGTATTTTTGCTGGCTTTAAATGATTGTATTTCTTGAATGCTGTAACATCACTCCAAACCTGAATGTATTTTTATGGTGCAAATGGTTTTTAAAGAGTAAGAGTTTGCTGCCCTCGAGTGGTTGAAAGGATCATGGACTGATTTGTCCACACAGCTTGGATTAATTGTGTATCACTCAAAAGTCCACTTCTATTAGGAGCTGAAAGCAGGAATGAGAAGCAAATGCAGGAGGAAGTCAATTTTCCAGTAAGGAAAAACATTCAGAGTAACTAAATTTTTATTGCTCCAATTCCATGTGTTGTTTCAACATACACAGGATGAGGCAGAGTGAGGGATCTCGATTCTGCCTTACAGAGCTGGGATCTTGAAAGATTACTAAAAAGTTGCCCTGGATTTTCTGTTCTCCATTACTTCTTCCAGTAAGAAGTCTAATCTGACATATTAACAGCAGAATAATGCTGCCCACATTTTGGAATTCTCTCACTTATGCTGTTAGTGTAGTTACGGGAGTTCGATGGAAGATCCAAGAGTTAAAAATAACAGTAAGGAAGAAGGAATTTAGCAGTAGGGATAGCTGGCAAGTGGCTTCTTTAGATGAATAATAATAACCAAGGGTCTCCTGGGTGCATCTCTGCTCTGTGCCTGCCTTGTAGGTGCTGATAGTGATGAAAGAGCAGGGAAGTTGAAACAGAAAGGTGAGGGAAGGAAAAAAATGAAGAATGGACAGACAGCATGGCACTGGAGGCTTAATTAAAATTTACCCATCAATTCCACAGCTGTACAACTTGATTGAATTTGAGGGGAACTTCTTTTGCATTTCTTTTCAGAGCTTTCGGTGTCAGGGCACTGGTGGGGTGGAGGGTCTGTGTCTGCATGCTGAATGGGTATTTTTACATGGCCATTGGTGAGAACACTGAAATCCATCATACAGCTTTCCTTTAGGCCTTATCTTCATTTTTTTCTACTACAGTCATTTTAAGCCATTCCAAATGAACATAATTCTTACCATTTCAGGTTGTTCCCAGTAACAATTGGTAACTGCAGAGTTTTGCAGTTTCACAGGAGGAGTTTACCTTGTAATTCAGCCAAAAATATGTGAAAGGATATGAGTCCACGGCTGAACCCAAGCAGGTCTCTGGCTACTTAGGATTCCAAAGTTCATGTTAAGAACACTCAGGATGTTATGACATGAGGGTTGTAGAATTACAGTGGGAGGTGGAGGAGGCACTCAAGTCTTGCTGAAACTCCCTGGGCACCTTTTAGTATAACTGAAGGTTTTCAGGGTAAATCTCCAGACTTTGAGATATTAGAACAAGGGCCCTCATTGTGTAATTGCCTGTAATTGTCCCTCATTGCCTGTAATTGTGCCCTCCCTACCTGGAGCAGGCTTCTTTCTCAGTGTGTCTTTGTATGTGGTTTAAGTAATGCAAACTGAGGCTGATCTCTCAGTGTTGCAATATATCCTTTGTTTTGAGCCATGGATTCCATTGTGTTCCCAGCAGTGCTCAGACAGCTGAGAGAGTCCTCAGCAGTAATGGGAGCCAGACAAGGGAAAGCTAAAGTGGCACAGGAGGTGTTAAATTTGATACATTTTTTCTGAATTCAAATATTTAAAATCAAAGGAAAGAGGTTTCCTGACAGGAAATGTGTATTCTGGTAGAAGAAGGTTGCACCTTTTTTTTGGTACCTCTTGGAACCAAAAAGGAGGAGCATTCCAGCAAAAGGTTGAAATAAGAATTGTCTTTGTAATATTTCAGACTGTAGTAAGCTCTTTGCAATACCTTGTGCTTATGCTCCATGTTTCTTGTTGCTGGAGAAACAAGGCTCCTTTTTGATGTATAAATACAATTTTTGCAGTTGTTCAATTTTCAGTCCCTATGTTGGAGTGAAGCAAAGTCTTGTGGGGTGTAGACATTAAAAAACTGAACAGAAAATCATCAGAGACTTGGACTTATAGTATCACTGATCTCTCTTGATGAGATCAAAATCTTATCTGATCAGCCTTCAGAAAACAAACTGAGGTAGATAAATACCTCACAAATGATCCTTTTGATGCCTGGATTTTCCAGAAAATGCATGCAGACACTTCAGCCCAGAGAAATTAGATGCTGTCCTTAGTTTTCAAAGAGGCTGATGGCAATTTCCTCAAGTTAGTTACAGAGGCAGAGATTAAACTTGAGAGTATCATTAATTATGAGAGCATCATTAATTATGAGAGCATCTCTTGTGCAGTATTACTTTTTGAGGCAGTATTCTGTTTTTTCTTCTCTGCTTGTTCTCCTTTTGTGTTACACATTTGTATCTCACTGGAACGTTAGTCCTCACACTTTCTCTTGATTTTTCCTTGACCCTCTAGAGGTCCTACCTGTCCTGTGCCATTGCTGTGTCCTAGAAAATGCTGTTCTGCTTATTCAGAAGAACGGAGTAAGCTACAGGATGTCCTTTTGTTCTTTTTTTTTCCCCTCTAGAAATTGAATGAGGTCCTTTTACTCCTGTGGTTTGTTGTGTCCAGGGTTTCATGTCAGTCACATGAGCCTTGGAGCAGTGTGAATTGTGCTGCTGCTGACTAAACATTTGGACTCAGATTCAAAAGGCAAGGGATTCCATTTGCCAGGTGCAGGACGCAGCAGTTGGGAAAGTGCTTTAAGTTCAGATAGAGGAATCCAAGCACACAGAGTTGTAGGGGGAAAAAAGATCTTGGGTGTTAATTAGTGGTTATTGAATACTGTGGTTTGACTGCAGCAGTTGTGATGCTTAGTGGAAAGAATACTTTAAAATACACAAATGAAAACCACATACCCACCCCCTCTCCTCCCCCCAGAAAAGAAAAAAACAAAACCACAAAAAACCCCAAACAACAACAACAAAAAAACCTCCTCCTATGACTTGCAAGGGGTTTTTTTTGTTCTGCCTAGCATAGCTAAAAATTTACTGAAGAGCCCTTTTTGGCAAATGAGTTTAAAAAAAAAATCTGCATTATGTCAATGCTTTACTAAAAGGTTTCTCTGGATTTATTTCCAGAGAAATGCAAGACATATTTAGACATGATTTTATAACAATTGTAAGAAAAACATGAACAGCAAAAATAAACCCAAAATACTTCAAACTGTGATTCTTACATGATTGAAGTAATTTAAAGATAGGACATACTGCTTACATCAGTAAAATCCTAAAGAATTATAAATACACAAATACACATACAGCCTGCAATATGTAGAAATGCAAATGTATTCCTCAAGCATCTATATTTACCAAAGTACAATAAAAATAAAATATACAAAAATAGCAGGTTATAAGATTTGAAATAGTCCTTAAACAATTTTTGAAATTCTGCTGGAGAAATGTTGAGACAGAATTTGTACAGAACAAGTGTATTTACAGTGGGATGGTGTCTTCTGTCAGCGTCCAGCTTGTGATCCTGTGTGATCTTGCAGCACTGATTAGGTAAAGGTTAGCACCTTGTGGATAGAGATTCTTTTGAGGAGCAATTTGTTTTGCAGGAAGAAGAACTGGATTTGTTGGTGGTGCTTTTCCTTATGAGTCACATCATGAGTTGCTTGTTAGGCACTGTCTCACTTTCCTCTTCCAGCCAGTGTAGCCAGAGCAGAGTCCTGTGCTGGGGACATGATGGCTGGATGGTCCTTCAGCTTCCAGAACTGCAGTGTTTAGGGCTCTTTAAAATCACTGCTTCTACAAAGATTTTAGCTCTTCATTGTGTATAGTCCATGAGCTTTTCCTTCCACTCCAACTCCCCCAGCTGTATCTGCCAGATACATAAAGAACCTTGAGTGGGAGAAGGGAACTCATCCTGCTCATACAGACTTGAGTTACAAGCCTTGGACTCCAGAGGAGGAAACACCTTCCACAATGAATGCAGTTCCTGAAGTGAATTGGTACAACAGAGAAATTTCTTCAAATTATTGCTGCTTTGTTTCAGTCTTAAGGCTGTGTGTTTTCTTTCAGAAAACTGAGAAGTGGGAGAGTGAGAAGACTGAGGAAGACATGGAGGAGTATGTCTGGGAAAACAGTCGCTCCCAGAAAAATGCCTTGGACACACTGCTTCGAATAAAAGCCTCGGAGAACGCCAGTGGTGTCACTAAGGAGGAGCTGCTGGCATCTGAAGTGGTTCAGAATTACAGAAACTCTGTCATTGCGCTTAGAAATGAAGGGGAAACAGAAAGTAACATGGCTCAGTACAAGGAATCTGTGAAGAAACTGTTGAATATACAAGCGTGAGAGCAGAGTCTGCAGGAGCCCTGATCATTACAGAAATGTTCAGCTACAGTGGTAGTATTTCTAAATTATATGGATGTATAATATTCAGAACCTGAACCAAAAATACGGAACTTGATGATCAGTTAAGTCCTGTTCATGAATCTTGTCCTTTGAATAAAATATGTTTGGGTTAATACTGGTAACTTGAATGTTTTATTCTGTGTTTTCTTAGCATGGGAGATCCTGGTTCAGTTCTTCTCTGGGCATTAAACCTAGAGCAACAATGTCAAAACCAATGAAATTACTTAACCTCCCAGTTCCTCTAATTAAAAGCATAAAAATTAAGAGTTTTAAATGCTTTTCAAATCCCATTCAGATTTTTCCCTGTCTGTAAGATCAGGATAATGTTGCCCTAGTGGTCTGACTTGGAGAGGTGTTGGAGCACTCTGGACAGTGTGAGGTTCTGAGTTGTTACCATGAGGGCAAGCAAATACCCTGTGTAAAAACACCTGTCTCTAAAATAATGGAGTAAAACAAGGTGGGAAATGGCATGGCACGGGGAGTTAAGGATTCTGCACACCTATAAAAGAGCTGCCAGCAGCTCGTTGAGAAGCAGCAGTGTAAGAGCAAAGACACAGAGCTGAAGGGAATTGATTCCTGCAGAGCTCTGTGCTGACCTCACTCCCTGCCAGGATTTCTCACTCTGTGCTCTGTGTGCATTCAGCCAGGGAGTGCATCTGTTCCACTGCCAAAGTACTGTCATTTAGGAAGGATTCTTCTTAGGTCAGGATTGTTTTCATATGGTGAGAGACTGAGTTTAAAGCAGCTTTTTAATTCCTGCGAGAATTTGCCAGAGCTGTAGCTAAGGCTGAAAATGCTTGTCCTGTAATCCCAATTTTGCACTTACCAACTTGGTTCTTTACTAGTCCTTCCTTTTGGATGTGTATTCAGTTTTAGCAGAAGCTTAATATGGGGAAAGTTTCAGCTGTTATCAGATTGCTTCTTTATCCAGGGACAATGAGGGAAATGTTTAAAATTCTCATTTGAAACAGTACATCTGTGTAATTTCAAATCTTTCCTGAGCAGCCATGAAACCAGAATGACTGAGGAAGTAAGTGCAGCTTGACTCAAGAGAACGCTGTGGCTGTGCCTGGAGCTGTGCCTGGCTCTGTTCCAGGGGCAGTTTGGTCCTACCATGTGCACAGGAGAAATCTGTTTCCTTAATCTGCTGTGTCAGTGCCTGCTCTGGGGCTGCCCTAGGAGCCACTCTGCAGCCAGTGCTGTGTGCAAGGCTGGCAGGAGCAGGGCCCTCAAGTGTCTGAAGAAACCCCAAGCCCCATAAATTTGCTTTTCTCCACAGAGCTGTCCTTATGTACTCAGGACCTGACAAAATCCTCTCTGCAGCAGAGGACATCCCACACACATAGGGAGGCCAGACTCAAGGCAGGTCAAAGTACAGCTGTAGTTATTACCCTGACAGCTCACTAATTTTGGAAGGCTTCTTGATAAAAACCTGATTAATCTGAGAGAATGCTTCTGCTACAGCATCTGCAGAGTACACTGGAAAAGGAAGGAAAAAGTTATATTCATGGTTACAGGTGAGGAAATGCCATTTATTTTTATATTCCTTAAATAAATATGTCTACAGGATGAAAATGCCTTTGAAGAGACAAAGCATGAAAAATATAAATATATTTTATATAAATAGTGTTTTATATAAATAGTAAAGGGGGCGCTTTCTTTGTATGGAGAGTAAGGGCCAGAGTAACAGTGCTGGTAGCTGACTGCACAAAATGTCAGTGCCAGAAAAGAAAACTCTTCACCCTTTTCTTGGCTCCAGCATTACTGAAAGAAGCTTGGCATTATTGCCCCTGGATGCTATGAGAATACCATATGGTAACAAATAAGTGTGAAAACTTTGTTTCCAGTGCTGTGCAGGGTCATGTAATTCTAGAGCAGTTTGCTTTCTTCAGCTCAAGAAGGATTGTATGTGAAATACTCCCAGCTATAAAAGGGGATGAAAAAACCTCTTGTGTGGAGTGCTTTGGGTGCAAGAGAAAAGGACCTTGTTTGAGTGCCTGTAACTAAACAGACCCTGCAAATACTAAGTATTAGGTGAGGTGCAGGTCCTTACTTTATATCAGCATCTGCTGTTTTGACTTTCCTGAAGACGGATAGGATGAGGAATACAAGTAGCTGTTAATGGGAAAAGCTGAGGCTTTAGAAACTACAGGAGTCGTATGATCTTCATACTGAATTCTGCATTAAATGGCCACATTATCATGTGGCGTTGCCCCTTTTGACAAAGCCACCTGGTTTTTGCTGTCGGGTATGAGAATCCCAGTTATTTGCAAGCCCTTGCCTTGACAAGGGACACCTCGGGTCTCGGAGCACCCTTGGTGGCTCTGGAAGCCAGGGCAGGCTCCATGGGCTGTGCTCCCTCAGCTGAACCCCCAGTTGGGGTTTTTCTGCAGCTTAGTTTAGTCTGGAGCCTGTCTGTGACTCTGGTAAGTAATTGCTTGTCAAACCTCTTTGTGCAGAGCTTCCTGTCTGCCCTGCCTTAGCTTTCCTGCCCTGTCTGGACAGAGGTGGAGGCTGCACCCTGAGCAGATGGCACAAACTGTTCCCGTAGGTCTCAGAACCTGTGACTAAATGAAACTGAGTTTTCTGGACACCACTAGATGGTGCCTGGGGATCGCTGTTGCTGGGAAAGCAGCGCTGCTGATGCAGGAACACCCAGCAGCGTGGCCAGCAGGCTGAGGGAGAGCATTCTGCCTCTGTTCTGCTCTGGTTCAGCTCACCAGGGTGCTGCACCCAGCCTGGGCTTCTGCTCTGGTTCAGCTCACTGGGTGCTGCACCCAGCACAGGCAGGACATGGTCCTGGGGGAGCAGGGCCAGAGAGCAATGAGGATAATCACAGGGCTGGAGCAGCTCTCTTACTGGGAAAAGCTGAGAGCTGGGATGGTTTGGATGCCTAAACAGGCTTACCTAAATCAGAGGCTAGACAAAGTTAAGAGAATAAAAAGCAGTTCTATTTATTGAAGGGCCTTCAGGTACTTTTAGGGCAGTCACAGCCCACCCAGGGGCTACACCCAAAATGGACAGTGGGTCACAGGTTTTTCTTACTTTATATGTTTTGTCCATTTGCATATCAGGGGTTAATCTTCCAAATACAGCTTCAGGTAATGAAGTCAATTACTCCAAGTTTGCTCCCCCCCCCCCCCCCCCCAATTCACTGTTATTTACATATCTCGGGGCCTGAGACAGTGAGGTGTCCTTGAGTTTGGGGCTTAGAGAGGAATTGTTTTGTCTAAAAACGAGAGAACAGCATCTCAGCACCTGTATGGAGTTCAGAGTTATACACTAAAAGTTATAGGATTACAGACACATGAAAAATACAGAAGCTAAAATGCTAAGGCATCAGTTTAGACTGCAGAAGAGGGGGATCTGGGGAGATATGATAGCAGCCTTTCAGTGCTTACAAGTAAAAAAATGAGGACAAATGTTTGTTTCTGTTGTAACAGGACAAGGAACAATAGTTTTAAACTAAAAGAGGGTAAACTTATAAGAAGGAGTAATTTTTTTACAATGAGAGTGGTAAAACACTGCAATAGGTTGGTCAAAGACATGAATGGATGCCCCATCCCTGAAAATCTCCAGGCCAGGTTCGATGGGGCTCTGAGCATCTGATCTAGTCAAAGGCAGAGCTGTCCCTCAGAAAGGACAGGAAATTGCTTTGTTTTCTTCCTTAAAAGATGATGATGCATTAACTTCTGTCTTGTGAGCTCCCCCAAACAAGAAAAGATGCTTTAGAGAGAAGAGAGAACCTTTGGTTATGTGTAAACTGTGGGTTTTTTCCTTTCAGCATGGAAGGAGATTTAGTAGCTTATACTTGCAGGAAGTCTGTGCAATTAGGTGAATCCCAGGGGCAGAAGTGATCCCTGGATCCTGTGGCCTGTTAGTGATCTGAAGGACTTAAATTATTCCATTAATAAGCCAAATGTGGGAAGAAGCATATCCAAAAGAGCTGGGGTACAGATATATTTGTAGTAGCAATATTAGCTAAAACAAAGAAAGCAAAACAATTAGAAGCATCACCTCCATCAGGGAAAAAAAAATACTTCTGAGCATCTTAAACATCGCCCTGTGCATTTTTTAATTTTAAAACATTATTTTTGTTTCCTATACCCATAATCTTGTCTCACAGTATCAGTTTTGTTCTTAAAAAATTCAAGGCCTAGAATCTTTCTTTGTTAAGATAATAAAATTGAGCTCAGAGTAGCCCAGACCTGTGTCATGGATGCCTGTTACACGTCTGACCTGCTGCCTGGGGGCCTGTAATGAGTTTGTTTTCTCCAGTCACTGTCTGACTGGAGTCACTGCTCCTCTGCAGGGGGACAGTGCATTTTCAGCAGCATTCCCAGCTCGTGTTGCCTTGGGCAGGGGAGGGAGCAGGGATGTGGATGGGGAAGGTGAGAGAAGAGCTGCTTTGCCCTCTGCTTTGCTGCTCACATCAGCTCTGTGCCTGCCTGAGGACTGGGGCGTGGTCAGAAATGCCTCTGAACGCTCAGGGACAGACCCTGCCTTGTGTCAGCCTGGGCTTACCTTCACCCATGAGGATATTCAAAGGTTAGGAATAAATCCAGCCTGGGGCCTGCCACTTGCTGACAAACACATCTGCAAAACAGTTCCATGTTTGACCACCTTCCCCCTGGAGCAGGGCTCAGCTCTGTTCTCAACCCTGACTTATTTTTTCCTTCTCCTTCCCCTCTTTCTCCTGCTCTTGTGATCATGCTGCTCGAACACGTGTGCTTTCTGCTGGGGGATAAAATCCTCTGTTCAGACACCTCCTGCTCTGCCCTGGGTTTCAGTGCTGAGCTTTATGCCAAGGCTGGTGGGAGCAGCAGCCAGGTCCAGAATCTCCTGGGGGAAGGGTGTGCTCCTTCCTGCAGCACTCGTGCAAAGACAGGATGTTGCTGTGTTTAGCTTGGGCTCCTCTTGGCGATAAAACATTTTCCATAAAATATCTCACACAAACTTCAGGTGGAATGTTAGAAACCCATCCGCGATGCTGTGACTCTAGTAAGAAACACAGTGAAAAAATCGATCCAGCATGCAGGGAACACAGGATGTGAAAATGCACAAAGCTCTGAAAATCAGTTGGTTTGGGTAGTAAGAACAAGGCAGTAAAATGATAACCTGTAAAACAGTAATGCTGCCATCTCTTATTATGTCCTTGAATGCTTTTATTTGATTAGTCGATATTGCCTACACTTCAAAGAGGGTAATAGGTGGTGGAGGAGGTCTGGAAAAGTTTAGAAAATGTTTGAGGTTAATTCAGGAAAATGTGTGTAGCAAAATCCATGTTTAGTTTGCTTATATGAAAAAGGATTAATTAGTGTGATGAGTCCACTGCTAGATGGCTCTCTAACCCAAGAGAAAATTGTGATGCACAGTGGTTGGCACCTGAAGTGAGCCAAAGTCTGGCTAAAAATCGAGTTCCAGCTCCCTACAGTGAGGATAATTGGTTAATGGGGTGACTAATTGGAGGGAGGGCATGAGGTCTGTGACTTAAATCTTGATTAAAATGCTGGCTCTCCCTCTCGGAGTGCTTTGCATCTCAAAGACAGGGCTTGGGCTGGGTGCAGGAATCTCCACAGAAGTTTTGGGTCTGCTCTGCAGAGGGCGAACTTCAGCCTCTGAAATAAAGCAATTTTGGAAGAACAACTTCAGAGTTGGTAAGAAGTATGGCTCTTGAGTAGGAATAAGGAAAAATTCCTGAGTAGGAATAAGGAATAATTCCTGAGTGGGAATAAGGAATAATTCCTGAGCAGGAATAACTAATAATTCCTGAGTGGGAATAAGGAAAAATTCCTGAGTAGGAATAAGGAATAATTCCTGAGCAGGAACAAGGGATGATGTGACAGGGACGAGGCTGGGATGGGCTAGCTGAGCTTGGCACAGGGGCACAGTCACCAAAATGTGTGCACAGGGGGGTTCCCTGTAGCACAGTGATGCAGGGGAGCAGTGCACCTCGAGGGCTGTGCTGATGCTCAGTCCTGTGTGACTGTAGTCAGTGATCTATTTTCATCCCCATTTCCCTCCTCTCTGGAGTTCAGAGCTCCTTGCTTGCCTCAGGTGCATCCTTGTAGCTGAGTTTGCACACCTGAGGTTATAAATTAACGGAATGGCCTATCCCAGACCCAGAGAAGCTGTGTTTTCTGGCAAAGAGTGGTGGGATTTACTGGTCAGGCTCTGCTGTATAGCTGCATTCCTCAGACTAGGAATGGAGGCTGCGTTTCTCAGGCAGAGTTATGGTGGTGTGTGGAAAAATCAGCTGGGATGAAAGGAAGCCATCGCAGTCTGTGCCCCTTTGAGGGAAATCACCTGAGGTTCCCTGAAAAGCTCTCTTTGGCTTGCCCAGAGTCCTGCAGTGTTTCTCCAGCTCATTCTCTGCTGCACTCTGGGGCTAAACCAACTTTTGCAGGAGCTTTGAGGGCTGGTGAATGCATCCGTGGAGGATGGCACTGTGAAGGACACCGGCTTGGAGGGGAATGGAAGGGATGGCTTTGGTCATTGCAGGTCCTGCTTTCAGTGATGGAGCCCTCACCATTGCGTGGTGCTCCCATGGAGCAGGAGCTGGGGCTGCTGCAGGAGAGCTCTGCTCTGCAGTCACCCGTGAGCAGCACAGTGCCAGAGCACACTTCCACACTTCTTGAAAATTCCTGCTCACAAAACTGTCCCTGAAGAATTTCCTTTGCAGGTGTGCCATCCTGCCTGCCCTCTGTGTGATTTCCAGAGATCTTGAGCAGCCCCTCCAGCTGCTGATGGCTAGAATTGCTCAGGGATACAGCAAAGACACACAGCTGTCTGCTGAAGTTGGTCTTTGTCTGCTGTATTCTGGTGGCACCCCACCTGCAGGGCTGCACACAGCTTTAGAAGGACTTGGAGCTGCTGAGGTGAGCCCAGGAAAGGCCACGGAGATGATCAGAGGGATGGATCACCTCTCCTGGGAGGCAAGGCTGAGAGAGTCACAGTTGCTAGCCTGGAGAAGGCTGCAGGGAGAGCTTACAGCACCTTCCAGTCCTCAGGGGGAACACAGGAGAGCTGAAGAGGAACTTTTAGAAGGGCATGTAGTGATAGGACAAGGGGGAATGGCTTTAAACTGAAAGAGGGTGGGTTTAGAATAGATATTGGGCAGCAATTCTTTGCTGTGAGGGTGCTGAGGCACTGGCACAGGCTGTCCAGAGGAGCTGTGGATGCCACAGCCCTGGAAGTGTTGGATTGGGCTTTGAGTGATCTGGTCCAGTGGAGGGTGCTCCTGCTCATGGCAGGGGTGGAACTAGGTCAGATTGAAGGTCCCTTCCAACCCAAACTATTCTGTGATGGTTTAAAATTTGCCTCAACAATATTTCTAAGCCTCTCTGGTTTCCAGACGAGGTAAGCCTTGTCTATTTACTCACAGGAGTGTTCAATGGATTTTTTTTTTTAATATTTAAATATCACACACACACTCTCTCCATTGAGTTTATGAACAAGCACAGCTTCTGAACCATTTGTAGGCTTCATCCATCTGCAAAAACACCTCAGTGCAGAGGCTCTGCTCTCTCCATGGTATGAATAATGCAGAAGAATTGCTCTGTTGAAGCTGGCTTCATTGTTAGTTTAAGCTGAACATGAATAATTGATCACATTTTCTTTTCAGGGACAAGAGCAGCTGCCATCTAAGCTGTTTAACCCCAATTGCCTTCTCACATTTCTCCTTCGACTCGCTAAAGCCCCTCTGCTTAGCCATGCCATATAGGAATGCATCAAATCCATTTGGGCTGTTTTACAGGCTCGAGGTTGTGTCACAGACGATCTGCTGTGCTCGTTAAGCAGCCCTAAACAGGGCTGGTGACAATTATTGTGTGTACCCCACTCATCCTCAGCTTTAACTCTTTGGCTGCTGCCTTCCCGCAGGACTCTGCTTGGATTTCCACAGCAGAGAAATTCTCATGGTCAGTGAGTGCCTTCAGAAAGCTCAACCTTCAGCAGTCAGCAATGTCATTAACAAGTGTCAAGAGATTAAATATTTAAGCAGCTGATGTGGAAAATATGGAATTAATAGCCTGTCAGTTAAGCCTTCAAAGCTGTGACAGACTCCCCATGGCACATAGGGACCATGGTCCCGTTAGGTGAAGAAAGGAAACCTCTGATGTTCCTTCCAATGTATTTTTTTTTTTTTAAATGGAACATGTCCATTTGAAATCATGGGAGCTGGCCTGTCAAACTGAACTTGTCTGTTCATTGAGAAATTTGGTGTTTGTAATTATCTATTCTTAAATAAAATTGTTTATGAAGGGAGAGCATGATATTCTAATTAGGTGTGAGGTCTATGATGGGGAAAGCTGACGGGAGGAGGGATTTTTTTTTTTTCTGAAGCCTCATATGGGAGCATTAGGAAGTTATAAAGGACCTGTAAAATGTTATTCTAAGAACAGTGCAAGAGCATTCAGAGTAACTGTCACAAAATTCAGTCTTTCAAAATGCCTTCATAATTGCCCAATTATATTCCTTTTGATATAGTAATTTCATCTAGATACTTGCAAATGTTATATATTACAAGTGCCTATAACCTCGGGAGTGTACTATATATTATAATAAGCATATATTGAGATATGTTCATATTTCTTATCTTTCTCCTCAGGAATCTTTTTCCTTCCCGTTTAGTAAATCCCTCTTTACATGTGTTTCTGAAGCCTTCCAGTGCAAATATCCTCTTCCTTTTTTTAAAACATCAGGACAGATTTTTTTTTTCTTCTTCCAACATATTTCCCTCTATCGTAGAGGCTTTGTCCAGCAAGAAATGCACTACATTATGAATGGGTAAGTAAATCCATAAAATTATTATTTGCATAATAAACATTTTACCTAGTGCTAGTGCTAGTGAGGGAGCTGTTCTGCATGTTACATGTGCTGACTAAATTACACCCTATTTTTCACATCCTTAAAGCACTGCAGTTTGATAAGAAAGTAGTTAATTACAGATATTTAAGCTGTCTCTGAAACAGTTTTCCTGAAGGAAGGCAGGCAAGGTGGGTGTGGGAGGGTCTTCATCCTTGGAGGAATATACTCCTGGAAATGCAGTGTTTTATATCTGAAGTGCTACAGGTTGTGTGGGCTCTGAGGAGCTGCTGGCACAGATCACGGCAGAGAGCTCTGTGCCCTGGTGTGCAGTGCTTGGTGCAGGAAAGCTGTGACCTCTCACAACCTGCCTGCTCCTCGTGCCTTACAGAGCTCCTCAAAACCGCAGACTCCCTTGGTGAATGTTCCTTTCTGTGCAGCTGGGAAGTTGTTTCTCACCTTCCAACCCCCAGACTGGCTGTGTTTAGTGCTGTCATGGTTCTGACCCTGTGAAATTATCAGTGCAGCTTGAGATTTCTGCTTTAAGAAAAGAATAAGCGTCTGAGTGGCTGAACAAATGTGCTTCAGGATAAGAACTAGGAGACAAGAGCAGGGGACCTGGGATGATCTGGGACAAACTGGGTGTTACTGCACCAAAATAGCCAAAGTTCCAACCTCCTGCATCTGAGTTGTGCCTCGCTGGTGGCCTGGCCATGGTGCATGGGGTGCTGCTGACCTCCCCTGGGATAGCAGGGCTGGCTGCAGCCATGCAGGAAAGATTAAATTCTGTGTGTTCAATTCACTTTATGCCCCACAGGGCTCTGCTGAGAGGAGCTGAGCTCGCAGCTTCCGTCCCAGGAGCTCCAAAGGGCTGTGCCTCCTACCAATAACATTTTAGAAAGGAGTCTGGAAAAGTCTCACTTTCCTACTGAAAGATTTTTCTTTTCCCCCAAGGAGGAAGCATCACAAAAACCTTGAAAACTGATTGAGCCATTAATTGAACATACTGGTTTAAAGCTTTTTTTAAAAAAAGATGTCTGCCCAGAGCCTATTCTGTGCAGATACCTTAGCCTTACCCTGACTTCAGAGCCTCAGCTAGTTTCAATAGCCCATTTACTGAAAGCACTGAACTAGCTGAGCAGAGGCACTTAGGAATTTAGTGAGAGAGATAAAACTTAAATATGAGCACTTTAGTCCTAACTTCTGAACAGTAAACAGCCCCAATGAGACCAGGGCAATTTGCCTCTCCAGCACTGTGCCAGTGAGGCACAGAGATAAGAGTAATTCAGCTGGGCATGCTGCAGGTCCAAAAGTGATTTGCAGCCCACACTGCCTTAGCTGCCTCTCCCACTCTTGCTGAAAGGGCCCTCTTGTTTTCTTTTTTTCCTTTTCTCCTTCTTTCTCCTTTCCTTTCCTTTCCTTCCCTTTCCTTCCCTTTCCTTCCCTTCCCTTCCCTTTCCTTTCCTTTCCTTTCCTTTCCTTTCCTTTCCTTTCCTTTCCTTTCCTTTCCTTTCCTTTCCTTTCCTTTCCTTTCCTTTCCTTTCCTTTCCTTTCCTTTCCTTTCCTTTCCTTTCCTTTCCTTTCCTTTCCTTTCCTTTCCTTTCCTTTCCTTTCCTTTCCTTTCCTTTCCTTTCCTTTCCTTTCCTTTCCTTTCCTTTCCTTTCCTTTCCTTTCCTTTCCTTTCCTTTCCTTTCCTTTCCTTTCCTTTCCTTTCCTTTCCTTTCCTTTCCTTTCCTTTTCCTTCCTCCTTTTCCTTTCTCCTTTCCTTTTCTCTCCTTTTCTTTGCAGTAGTAGGCAATGCAAAACTGTGTTTTTGCTGCTCTTCAGCAAGTGCTCAAGTTGCTAATCAGTGAATTGGTGGGAAGTGAATGAAGCAGCAGAAGTCATCTCATGTGATATAAAAAGCTGGGCTCCCAAAGCTCTGGAGAGGCAGTGATTGCCACAAGCCAGGATATCAGTAAAGTTCTTCCCATGGCTGTTTCTTTGCTGTCTCTTCAACACGAGGTTATGATTTTTGATGTAGAAGGTCTGTTTCCAACAGGCTCAGTTCGGTTCAGCTGGGGGAAGCCACCTGAAGGCAGTGCAGGTTGGGTAAGGCAGGGTGCCCTTCACAGCTCATCTCTTTTCCACTCCAAAGCCTGATCTGATAAAAGGATCAGAGATAACGGCTGGGCTGTTCAGCAGGAGAAATTTCTGAGTTTTGGATGTGGTCTTTCAGGCAAAGTGGCACTAGAAATGGCACACACATTTTTCACAGCCTGCCTGTGGCTCTGTGTTTGGTTGCCTGTCCGTGGCTGCTCAGCAGATCTGCTGTGACCAGGGATAAATTGCAAGAAGGAGATGTCACAAGCTGAAAGGACACATCTCTGGATATCCTGAAGGTGTTCAAGACCTCTCTAAAATCTTTCTGATTGGATGAGAACAATGTTTAACAGCAAGAAAACTTCAGCATTTCTTGTGACAAACCACCTGGGCTGAGCTGTGCTCTAGGACAGGATGCAGTGAAACACTCATGCTGTGTTTGGATTTGGAAACAGGATTACCTGGGAGCCGCTTTGCCTTGCCCTTGCTCTCAGCAGCTGCTCAGGAGGCTATTTTCCTTTTATTGGGAAATGTTGGCCTCCAAAGATGAGTATCTTTTTAAAGACTATGCCTCCAACTTTTAATTTCTTTCCTTCCACCAGGCTCTGCAGAACTGGTGGAATGAAGTCTGCAGATGTATTTAAATATGTGCCATAATGCAAAGTGCATGAACGCTCTGGCAAGAGGTGGGCTTTGCTAATGAACTCCTTCACACTGACCCAACTCTGAGTCAAAGATTTTCCCTTGTGCTTGACTTTTCTCGGAGCTGACAGAAGTCATCTAGAAGCAGCAGAAGCAAACCAGGCTGCTGAGGCCAAAATTAGAGCATTATCCCTTTCTGATTCATTAGGGGAGGGAGGCACAGGAATTATTTACCTGCGTGTCTCCTCATTGCAGCTAAATGTCTGTGTTTTCATGAGCTCATTCCTCACGAGCTCTGCTTCTCAGGGTGGCAGGGAGGCAGCAGCTCTGTGCAGTCTGCTCAGCGCTGATTTAATGAGGCTCAGCTCTGCTGTGCAGCACAGCCCTTCAATCACAGCCAAAGGGAAGGAATTCCCTGAGGGCAGGCTGGAGGAGTTTGGCTCTGACAGTGCCATGCTTCCAGCTGAGAGATTAATTTTCTCTGATGGGTTCCATGGAGACAAATGAACCCAAGTGAGTAAATTCATATTGCCTGTTTGGCAGCACATTTATCAATAGCTGTGATTTCCATTGCAAACCCAACGAGAGATAGACTGGAATCTGTCTGCCCCCCTGCTCCCCTCTGCCCATCAGTGGTGCCACAGTGTCTTGTCTGGGGTGGGGAAAGAGAGGAGCTAACAATTTCCTTGTCATTCCTTTCAGAAGTCAGGCACAGGCAGGATGGATACTGATGCTGAGACAATTACTTTGGTTGGAGTGTGTGGGTTGTCCATTTTTAGCTGCTCTGTGTGGGTGCCTGTGTAGAGCACCAATCCCTTCCACTCTCTCAGTTCCTGTAGCATCCCTGGATGCTTTTCTTCCCCCTCCCAGCAGACCCAGTCCTGCACACCCCCGATCCTCCCTGGCTGGGCTGACTCTGATGTCCTGTCCATGATTTAGGCAGAGCTCTGTCTGTTCTGCTGACCCTGGCACACTGTGGGCTGTCCCACCCTGGCCTGTCCCACCAGGGCTGCCACAACACACTCTGACTGCAAATGGTGTCTGAAAATGCAGAACTGTGTGATGTGATACTAATCCGGGTCATGAACAGTTTATATTTGTGTTCCCACAGTGCTGAATTACCCCCAGAACAGGAACTGTGCAGTCAGAGTGACACTGCAGCACAAGCTGGGGACAAAGCTGCTGCACCTCTGGGCTCCTAGGGTGAAGCTTTAGGTGGCTGCAACTGCCCAAAGCCAAAGGATATCCCAAAATCTGCCCCCTGGGAAGGGCTGTAGCACCTGGAATGCCTCCTCAGGCTCTCAGCCCTGCCCTGCTGTCCAACTGTGCTGAGGGATGCTCCAGGGGAGCCTGCTGGGGTTTGAGTTCTCCTCCAGGAGCTCAGGAGCTGATGAAGAGGGAAAGGGAAGGACATTGTACCCTGCAAACAAGGAGTCAGATTCTCAGAAGCACAGAGAGACTGAGAAGCATCAGTACAAAATGAGTCTAACTAAAGGGAAGAGGAAGTTCAGCATTTTAGTTACTGCATCTAATTTATTTGAGATCCATGGAAATGCAACTTAGTGTCCAATACTGGGAGAGCAAGTGAGATTGTTATGCAGCTATCAAAAATCTGGGAAACATATTTTCTTTTTCTTTTCTTTTTTTTTCCCCTTTTTTTTTTCTTTTACCTGTCCTGTTTATCTGTCACATCTCTTTCAAGGAATAAAATAAATCTTGATCCTAAGATTTACAATAAATATCTAAAGGTCAGAGCAGAGGAGGCACCTGGCATTGATATGCTCAGTAGTTTCCTCTGAAAAGGGAGTTTTCAAACGTCTTTTGGGGGAGCTTCAATTTACGAAAAGGGTATAGCATATTATTTTGATTTGCAAAAGTAGCAATAAGGAAAAAGGTTAATCACAGTCTCAAAATTTTATACTGCTCTCAAGAAATTTTCTACTTCGTTTTCTTACAGCAAATCCTGCACTCACATTCAATAGGTTTGGTATAGCTCACCCCTGGCTGCTGGATCTGAAATCAAACCCAACTGACCTGGATTTTCTCATTTCTGTGACTGATCTAGAGCTTCGGTAACTCTTTGGTTCAATATCTTTTAGTCCTTGCTCTGGATTTCGAAGTCTTGATTAATACAGAGTTTCAGAGAGAGAAGGCTTTAGGTAATGTATTCTCAGCCAGCTGTGGGAGTTGAGTGTGGAGATCTCAATTCTGCATACCCACCCTAGCAAGAGAGAGTAATTAAATTCCTTGTAGTAATTGAATTAGGCCAGGATTCAGTCTTTTAATCAAATTGGTACCCTAACCACACCCACAGAGTCCATCAGAATGCACCAGTGTAGTATTTTCTTCAGTTTCTTCATCATTAATAACAATATCAAACACAGGCTGAGGCACTTCTGCCCTCTGTCATCTCTCAGAACGATAAAAGAAGTTTAGAAAATATTGCATGAAAATACAGAAAATTTTCCAGCCTTCAGCCTGTGAGAACAACTGTCTGGTCTGTGGAATTAATTTTTCTACTTAAAATTGAAATGCAGCCAATTTTCTTCAGGCTTTTTGCAATTGAAATTTTTATGTGTGTGTGTGTGCAGCCCCACATAAGCTCTATTTTTCTGTCTTCTGGGCAGCTTACTAATGATGTTTCTGCAAAGATAACATTAGTCTCTCTCATATAGCTCTGAAATGGAACACCAACACATTCTGCTGTGACAGCAGCTTTGTTTCCTCTCTTGGGGAAGGTAAAAAATGCACTTGCCTGAATTCAAAATTCAATGTGTATTTTATTAGATCTCCTTCTGACACAAAATTCCCCAGGGTTTTGTACGCAACTGTTGCTAATCTTCTGGAAAAGTCTTGCAAATAAACAGATACGGATTCTTTTTTTCCCCCAAACTCCCTCTGATTGTGGTGGCACAACACTGTTGAGCAAATGCTGCTCGAGGACTAGACCAAAAAAAAAAAAAACAAAAAGAAACCAACCAAACAAAAAAAACCCACACACAAAAAAGCCCACAAAAAGCCCACAAACAGCAACAAAAGAACCCCAAACCAAAACAAACAAAAAACCCCAAAAAAACCAAAAAACCCCACAAAAACAAAAAAAAATCAGTCTGAGCCATCTTAAAAGACAAGAGATGCACATCAGCAGCGTGAAGTGATTTGCTGAAGGACAAAAATGCCTTCACTGCTGGTGGTCCCTGCAGCTCTTCAGCTCTTGTCAAGGATGGTGAGGTTTTTCTGGAAATGTCCTGGCTGGCTGTGCTGATGAGACTCAGAGCTGCACCCCAAACAGTGGCCAAGCTCTCCATATTTCTTGCCAAATAAGTTAGAGCAAACTGCTAAACTGCCATGGGGTTGAGGGTTTGGTCAGATCTCTCATCCCCTTTGCTCAGTGATGCTGTGTGACAATATTGCCTCCCAGGTTAATAGAGAGGTGCACAGCCTAAAGCAGCTCTTCAGAACAGCTATGTTTTTTGGAAGCATTTTGGGCTGAAGTTCTCTCCTGCAGTGGGTGCCAGCTCACTGTGCATTTGTGGCACACAGTGAGGAGGCTATTCCTGGGGCCAGGCTGGTGCCTTCAGCTCAGCCTCCCTCCCACAATGTCTTCCTGCCCTAATAATTACCTTCATTAGTCTGTTCAAAAGCTTAAAACATTCGTGTGGTCTAATTTCAGGCTGCACATCACTCATTCGATGCAATTCCTTAAGTGTGTGAATTGGTCCTTGTGCTGGAAGGTTAATTGTTGCTCTCTAGTGAATAAGCTGAGGTTTAAAAATAAGAGCCAGACTGTCAAAACAAGTGAGGCTTTCTTTTTTCCTTGAATAATGCTAGCAAAAAAAAAAAAAAAAAAAGCGATTGAGACACCTAGGAAATTCTAGAGCACTCCAGTGTACTCTTTAACTGAGTATATCATATTAGCTGCTTTCCTTTCTTTCTTTTTTTTTCTTTTTTTCTTTTTTTTTTTTTTTTTTTTTTGGGTATCTGTTTTTTTGTTTTTCTAAAGTTTACGGTATCACCATGTCCTATCATGTTGCAGAAGTAGTAACAATGACTCCACATGCCTTAATCGTTTTTCTTTTTTATGTTTCTTATCCTTGAGTGGACTTGTTCCCCCACCTGAAGTGGAGAAGCTGCTTCATGGGTTTTACCTGAAGTGAAGACAAATCCTCACTTTTTTCCATCAAATTCGGGAGTCCTCTGCCCTACTCTGTTTTAGCATCTTCCATGACTGTGTAAGATATTGACTGAAGGGGAACAAATGTCCTAATCCAAATGCAAAAATTGCAGTTTTCTCTAACATGAGCTTATTTCATGGCTAAAACAGTTGAATTTGAGGTTCTGTGCTGTAGGTAACTTCAGCTAACAGTTTTCTAAAGAGTTTGCTAATTGCTGGGGCGAGCTGAGAGATGGAGGTGGAGGATCCCCTTGAGATAATTGCATTTTTATCATCTTCAACATGAACGGAGCCTGCCATGGGAAATAATCAGCATGTAAGCTTCAAAGATGGATTTAAACTTGGAGTAGAGGATTTCAGAGACAACTCCAATAAAAATGATAAAAATCTCCTTGAATGCTTTTTGCTTGACATTTCACCATATCCAATCCTCTTGTTCATGAAAACTGGAACAGGAAGAACACTTATTCAACACCAAATTGGTCCAAAAGAAAATTTTGTCTGTTTTAATGGAAATCTTTTTCTTCAGGGCTTCTGAACTTATCTGAAATCCAGACATGCCTCACGGGAGCAGCAAAGGAGGTGTTCCATGACAACACAGCTCTTGAGCGGATTGAGTGTCTTGGCCAAATTTATTCAGTGAGGGAAATTAAGAGGTCCTACCCCAACAAAGTGTTGAAATTGTTCCTTTTGACAGGGAATACATCAGGCCTGAATTCTGATCCAATGATCTTGGATTTCTTTATTGGCCATCCACTCTATAGAGCTGGCAGAACTCTTTGCAGCAGTTGAGCAAAACACCTTAAAGTAATGTCTGTGAGTTGACTCTGACCCAGGAAAAGAAAGTGTAATATGTGCCATTTTAAAACTGACTTAACGCAAATTTTGTAGATTTGTCACTTCTGATCTCAGCCTACAGAATTAGTCAGGCATTTAGCAGCAGTCAAAAGGAATCTGCTGTAAAACATATCTATGTTTTAATGACAGTTTAAGAAACATAGCCAAGCTATGCTTTTCCTCTTCCCTGAATATTGTGGATAGAGGGGGCGGAGGAAATATCCTTTATTCTTCTAGCCAAGCAGTTTTGATTTTACAGTCGAGACTGCATCACGAATCTTGTGCCAACTTCATGCTGTGCTAATATAATTTACCAAGCACACAAAGCTAAGGAAGAACAATACAATCCAGAAGAAAATCAGCTCTTTTCTCGTTTCTGCAAAAGAAGTTGCAAAGCACAGTTTATTTCAAAATAAAACTAAAAGTCATTTAATTTTGTTCCTTCGAGCAACAAATTAATTACGGTAGAAGGAGGTAATTGCACAATAGGATTACTATTTGCTTCTGGAGAGAGAAGAGCAGCAAATCAGAGTGACAGAAATGCTGTGAGGAAAATAGGAGGGGAGTCAGCAGATGACCCTTTTTCCTACTGATGTGTTTGCATTAGCGTAATCTCATAATTCTCTTTTGTTGGATGGAATTAAATCACCCAGAGTGTTGGCCTGAGGTATATTTGTGCTTCTCTCTGTAAGAGGGGTGGAAGGATTGCCCCAGACATGGAACAGAGTAAGAAAGAGCTAATTTCCTGCAGGAACTGCCTCGCCCTTCTGACCTGGTCACCAGACATGACCACCTCAAAGGCAGGCGTGAGATTTACATCATTTATTTCATACACTGTGCTTCAAGGGAAGCTATCTTAGCCTAGTTTTAAGTGCTGGGCCAGTTTCTTAAGTAAAGAATGAAAAATAACAGCTGCTGCCATTTTGTCCTTGCTAAAGACTGTGTTGTCAGTGGCAGACCTGGAACCACCATGGGAGCCCTGCAGGTCGATTTTGCTGGAAGACCTTCAAGGTGCAGCAAGTGACCTCTCCAACCTAATATTTTTCTCCCAGAAGGGAGCTACATGGGTTAATCATGTGGATTTGGTTTATTTAATGAAGTGTAAAACGCTCAGGTCAGTGAGGTCTTGTTTCGAATATCCACACATCCTCCGGGCACAGCCCAAATGGCACAGGACAGCTGGTGAGGAACACCTCGCCTGCCCCTCTCTGGTGCCCAGCTAACACTGAATATTGCCTCCCAGCACATTCTGGGATGCTTTTCCGTGGCAGTGCTTGGGAGCTGACACATCCAGATGGCTCAGAGCAGTGGGGATCAGCCTGCTGGGGACTGTGAGGGCAGAGCAGAGAGGTTTCTGTACAAGTGCCCGAATGACAAACAGCCAAGGCATTGCCTCCTGAGGGACAGGGATCCTGTGACCTGCTCGGGGCAGTGCAGATTTCCTGAGGGTGCAGGATGCTCGGGGAAGGGGAGATTGCTGTTTGGGCAGGCTGCCTTCTCCTTTAGCTGCCACCTGCCCACCAAGGGCTGGAGTGTTCAGAGCCCTTCACCGGCAGGGCTGAAATTAGCCCTCACTTCAGACGTGGGGATGTGGCTTTGATTTAACCTTCAGTAGTCCCTATCCAAACCTATACACTTCTGCAAGTCCCCCTGCCCACTTTTGCCCTTTTGTGAGAAACCTTCTTCGCTGTTTCCCCACCTGCAAAGAGGAAAAAGGCAGAAAATTACTGTACTTCTTTCTCATAACATTGCCTTTCAGTCTCCAAACCTAAATGTGTTAAATGTTTTGGACTAATTGAGGTATCCACAGCAGTTGTTGTTCAATGTATGTCCACAAATGCTCACCTCACATTGGTGTATATATGAGACTAAATCTTGGTGAATTTTCAGCTAATGGCTAAGCATCTTTTATGATCTTTAAAGGACTGTTAGAAAAATGGCCATGCTGCAGAAATGCAGAGATGTTCTGTGCCTGAGCCGTGGATCAGACATTTGTGCACAGCACCAGGGACTCTCCAAACACAGTGTCAGAGCTGATGGCTGCCTGGCAGCCTCCTGCAATCTCTCCTCTGGAAAAATTACCAACTGTTCCACGCTGTTGACATGAAAAATACATCCTTTCAGCTTTAGCAGCTCTGAACTGGGGCTGTCCTTGTGTCAGGCACGTTCAGATGGAGAGCCTGTGACAGGACAGGGCTGATAGAGGTAGCAACCACCTTGCCATCTGTCATTTCTGATGTAAACCCTCTCCGTGTGGTGGCAGCCCTGTGTGATGTTAAACTCCATGACCAAAGAGCAGAATTAGGCTGGATTTTTTCTTTGTATCTGAAAGGTGATTTGAAAGCTTTTTCTTGGCACAAAGATCAAGAGGCACACAATGAATTCGGCAGAGCTGGTCCAGAAATAGCTTCCATCCCTGGAAAGCTTAAACATTTAAAAATTAGCCTCTCCCTTGGTCCACAGAGGCAGAAATGTACTGAAAGAAAACACTTTCTGAAAGTCTTCAAATTAGAGATGCTGAATTCTTTTGATCAGAAATTACATCCTTCATTCTGACAAAGGAAAATTAAAGGGTTGTCACTTCAAATCTTCCTATATACAAGATTGAAAAACTGCACTTTCAAATTCTTCTGAGAATCTTCTGTGCTGTTAATGCAAGACTGTTGCTTCTATCAAGGCTTCAACCTAAATTTCAGTTGTTGAAAATCCCCAAGTTCCTAATGTTTTGACATATTGCATGTGAAACTTCAGAAACCATTTAGGATCAAGATTAAGACTGTTGCCAGGAAGAAGCAGAAATCCTTTAAAGCTCCCTTCCAACCCAAACTGTTCTATGATTCTGTGATTTTTCTGTTATAGGTGGCAGTTTTTTGGTTTATGCTCTGTGAAATGGATTGGGGGAACAAGGGGAATTTTTTTGTATATGCAGTAACGGTAATTATAGTGACACAATTAGAGATTCACTGTGGATTAAGTTTTGGGTTAGCTGTGTTTTCACAATATAATTTCTAACCTTATTCCTCCAGAATTGCGCCTCCTTTACTACAGCTAAGAATATCAGACCAGGAAAAGTTGTTAGATTATTCCAGGGCTTGCCATTTTTTTTTTTCAGGGCTGAAGTGTGATTTTAAAAGTTTGTAAAAGCCCCAGAGCTTGGACACCAATAACAAGCTGAAGATTGTCTGATATTCATGAACATGCCTGCACTGTTTACAAATAAGGACAGAGATCCCTTCCTGGAATGAGACAGAAAACTGCCAAATTCTGTGGTGTATATCCAAGTAAGCTGTGGAAGATGCCAGGAAAGGATACAGAGGTGAGAATCTGACCCCTGTGTCCCTGAGAGCCTGAGCTGGCAGTGAGTATTCACTCCTCTCTTTGGCTAGAGGGGCATGGTGTTCACAGCTATCTCTTTCTTAGCCTTGGGCTCCTGCTTGGTTTATTTTTTAATCATTCTACTTTCATGCTCTCTTTTAACTGTTGTCTCTAAAACTTCTCTCACGTGAACAGCAGGAGCTCACACCTCATTAGCAGCCATGCAATGCTCATTGCAATTTGTGTTTATGCACACATCCCCTTCCGCCTCCCCCCCAATCTTTTTTTTTATTTTTAATGCATCTTTTTAATTACAAAGAATTATTTCTTTAGTCATAAGTAAACCACAGGACCTCACTTTCAGCCCTCTGATTCCCTCCTCCATCGCACAGGGAGCAGTGGAATGTTCTAGCAGCTCTCGGTGCTGTCTGAGCTGCTGGCTGGGGCCAAGCCATGCCCCCAGGCTGGCTGCAAGCCATTCCTGGCTGATCCTTTAGGCTCTCCATGTTATTCTTACCATGGAATATTCGTGCCATGTCACTCCTCCCACCCTGAGAGGCCATCCACAATCCTCACTGCTGCTTCGGAGCACCTGCTCCTGCTCAAGCAGCAGTACTCACGCCATGAAAACGTCCCTGTCACCCAACCCTGGGGAGTGATTCTGCCACAGACAGAGTGAAACAGCCCCAGCACAACCTACAGCAGTTCTGCCTCTCAAGGGACCCAGCAGGTCCCCCTTTTTCCCCCCTTTTTATCTAGCTAGGCTGGGAGTACCTGCAGGAACTGCTACCCCTGCGTCTCCTTCCCGGGATGGTGGCTTTGCCCCGTGTGTGTGCTGCCCAGGTCATCACTGCAGGGACACAGACAGCCTGGAGAGCTGTACCCCGAGTTATTCCTGTCCATAGTGCAGCCTGGAGAGCTTTACCCTGAGTTATTCCTGTCCACAGTGCAGCCTGGAGAGCTTTACCCTGAGATATTCCTGTCCACAGTGCAGCTTGGAGAGCTTTACCTTGAGTTATTGCTGTCCCTTTGGGTAGGAGAGCTGTACCCTGAGTTATTGCTGTCCCTTTGGGTAGGAGAGCTGTACCCTGAGTTATTCCTGTCCCCTTTGGGTAGGAGAGCTGTACCCCAAGTTTTTGCTGTCCCTCTGGGCAGCAGCAGCTGTGTCTCTGGCAGAGACAGCCCTTGCTCAGGATGAGGGCAGGGGTGACCCCAGGCTGCTGTGTCAGGGGACTGTGCTCTCTGGGGACTGGGTGAAGTAAATCTGAGCAACATTCTGCACTGCCAGGGCTCTTCACAAGGGAGCCACGCTCTGGGTTCAGCAGAAGCCCAGATGATGTTGGTCGCAGGTGTCACTGTGCACAGGAATTTGGATTATTCTTTCTTGTTTGAGGAGAGTCATCTTGTCTTGCCTTGTAGCCCAAACAATCCAAAACAGTCGGATTCAAGTTGCAAAAGCCTTTGATGTCAGAGCAAGGCCCAGGCTCTACCAGCACTGTATTTCAGCTGTGTTGGCAGAGCTGGGGAAGGGCACAAACAACAGAACACACAGACAAAACTATTTGTTACTGCTCTAAGGTGAAAATCGACCAAAGTTAAGCGGCACTTGGTTTCCTTGTTGCTAGAACATCCTAAAATAAGGAAGTTCTTGCATTGGGATCCCAATGTCCTTGCACTGGGACAAGTCCAGACAATTCCTGAGACCCTGAGCTGTCAGAACAACACAAAGTCTCCAGCCTTTAAGTCACAGTAAGAAAGATCAAATTTATTGGGTGTTACAGCAAATCTTGGTGTCATGAGGGTGAGAAAAATATCCCATGTGATGTAAGTATGGTGCTCAGCATCAGCACTGCTTTCAGGACCATCTCTGTAATCCAGTCAGAGGCTTAGTGTTTCTTTTATATCAACTCAGTCAGGCCTCATTATTTCTGCTTGTAAAAATCTTTCAAGCTAGAACATAAAAGTGTTTTCTACGCTTGCACACCCCATTTGCAATTGCCTTATTACACCCACTCATCCTTTCTTTTTTTTCTAATACTGGCTGCAATGCAGCTTACATAGCCAGGGAATAAAAGTCTTGCAAAAGCGAAGGTGCACATCAAAACTGCTTTTTGAACCACCACAGACCTTCAATTTTATCAAATCCCTCTTCTTGTGTGCTGGGAGCACTGCAAATCAAAGGACTAATCCGTTCTCACAAACAATTCTTACCCTGGATGGAAAAATGACATTGCATGGCAGGAGATGCTGATGAAAGAGCTCTGAGGGATACAAAGAGAAGCAAATTCTGGGTGTGTTCTGCTGGGCCCAGCTTGGGCTGCAGCCACACAACAGAGCCAGACCAAAGGCTTTGGGAATTGTAAGGTTGGAAGTGCTGTCCTCTAGTTGCACTGTTTAAAAATCTTTCTCTTCTTTCTCATAGAGAATGGAGCTAAGTTGCATTCTTGTACTTTCTAATCTCTTTGTTTTGGTACTGGATGCTCTAGGGCTCCAGCCAATCTTCTTGGGGGGTGGAAAAACTGTTGACCAATAATTATTAGATTATTAATGAATATAAATAGAAGGTCTTGTAAATAAAGTTTGCTCTTTCGCCATTTTGTCATGCTCCTGCCTGACTTCCCTGCGAGCTTCCGTGAATCTCCACAAATATCAGAAAATCAGAGCCAGCACTGTCCCTTCATGCCCACCTTCAGACTTGCCTGGGGAAACCTTACATTTGACAGCAGGCAGGAGTTGGTTGGGTGAATGACATGAGGTGATTCACAACAAATAGAATATCTATTTCATCAACCAGTGAGGGGACTTCTGAGGATCCCTGGTCATTACCATGGGCCAGGAGAAACATCTGGGAGCCTTCAAGCTGCCAATATATAATATATTAATATATTAATATATTGATATATTGATATATTAATATATTAATATTAATATATTAATATTCCTTATTAATGGAATAATAATATTGTGGGAGAGAGCTGCTGTGGCTGTGCCCAGGGCTGTGCTACTCAGAGAGAGTGAACAGCACCTGAGGAAGAGAAAATATTCTTGGTGAGAGGGGGTGGGACAGCAGCACAGCTCCTGAGGAAGACACCTACAGTGCTTCAAAAGCTGCTTGGGAAAGGAGACTGAGCAGCAGCAGGTCTGGGCTCAGCCATTCACAGATCAAACATCTGTGTCGCTGTGGATAACCTGTGCTGAGCCTGCCCTTTCTCCTGTGAGACTCTGCTTCACTTGGTTTGTTTTTCTGTCTGTCCTCTGGCCTGGGAGAGGCAGGGACTAGGGCAATTTCATGTGGTCATTTGAAATGCCTCTGCCATGCTCTGTGCAGTGTGGTGCTGCTGGCACAGGAAAGATGGTGCTTGGTAAAAAGAAATTGAGATTTAGCCCAGCACCTCTGTCCATCCAAATTTGCCATGCTGCTTGCCAGCAGGCAGACACCTGCAGCCTCAGAGCTGCTCAGAAATTCTCCCACTTGCACATCCTCAATCATCAATAGAGCCCCAGCAGAAAGCAATTACAGCAAATTGGGAGAAAAACTCTGACAGTGAGTCAACAACAGTTGGGAGTGGAGGAGGAGGAAATCCAAGTTATAAAAGCATAAGGAGGGGGTGGCATGGGGTTGCCTACTGGCATTACAAATAGCAAATGCTGATATGACTGGAAAGCTTTGTTTTGGGTTCTAATGTGGCTGGGCTAGGATGCTTGAATAACCCTTTGACAAGAGGTTTGGAAATGGTTTTCCAAGGTCCTGCTCTGTAAACACAACCTGAAATTGCTCAGAGGAGCCTCCTGGTTGACTTTGAGGCTGTTGATATTCTTCCATGTCTTTGTTGAAGTAAACAGCCTTACGTGAGGCCAGGTTTTATGTTTACAATAGTACTACACAAAAAAACCTTTCACTATCCCATGGCTAAATTCCCAATTCAACAAAACAGTTTCACTCTGAAATGCTTGGCCAAGCCTCAACTTAAACTGTGCTGGAAGGGCATGAGTTCAAAGCAGCTAGGAAAGCTACTTTGGGCTCAGGGGATTGAACTCCTCATTGATTGATTAATTGATTGATTGACCATTGTATGACGGACAGATCGAAACCATGGCTGAGCTGAGTCCCTGTAGAATTGTGGAGGATTATTCAGTTTGCCTTGCTCACAGTTCCCTTCTCTGAGCGCACTTGCTCTGCTTTCTTCTGTGACAAGAACTTTTATTGAATGGCTTCATGGCAAAAGCCACAGCTCAATCCCACATGGCAGGGGCCCAATTAAAGAGAAGTTGATTAGTGGGTGCATTTGTGGATCCCATCCAATTTGAGATATGCTACAGTCACAGCCACAATAGCCTAGGTTTTGTAGTGATGAAGAAGCCCTTCTAGAAGGGAGGCACATGCACTGTGTGTTACACATGGTAAAACCAGGGAACTTTCTAATTCTTCCTATTTCTCATCAAGCTGCCAAAGCTTTTGTCTGGGAGACATGTAATGAAAACACAAGCCTTAAGTTCCCTTTGTCTGAGTTACCTTGACAGTCTGGCATCACTGATGACAAATGGAAGCCAAATGGCATTTGCACTAGTAAGAGATTTAATTACATTTTTTCTGATGTCTGAAGACAATGCCTTAAAGCACTTTATCACGAGAAGATTTTTTTCCCCTCCTTCCTCTTCAGTGGCTTTTTTTCTGCAATACTTCTCTTGATAGACTGATATATTTGCTGAATGGAAGCTCACTGGCTCCTGCTGCTCATTCTCCTGATACCAAATCGAGTTTTTGCTTTAGTGTGATAAACATCAGGCAGGTCCTCTCTCACCAGCTTTCCCCCACTGCAGCTCCATTGATTTACAACTCAGTAGTTACCTTAATTTGGAGCATGAGAGAAGCTTTTGAAACTACAGATTAAAATCTGGACAGGGTTGGCTTGGCCATTCTTTCTGAATAGCTGGTTTCAGTTGCATATAGTTTTCTGCAAGGTCATTTCAGTTCAGGCTTTCTGAAAAACAGCAAAAACTCTAAAAGTCTCGCAGCACTTGGGCAGCAGTCAAAGACAGCATTGTTGTTTCAGCTAAAAAAGCACAGACCCCAGTGGCCTTCACCAATGACTTCTCTGTCCTGCTCTTGGGGTGCCCATGGAATGTCACTATCAATCAAAAGGGACAGCAACAACACTTTGTCATTGCTACAGACCCTACAGGGAAAAATGTAGATTGAAAGGCTTTATGCAAAGCATTGACGTTCTTTATCCGTGAGGCAACAACAGCTGTTAGACCCTGACAGGAGTGTGTCAGCCAGAGCTGCTCCGACTGCGAGGGCTGGCAGAGGAAATGCACCTTCCCATCAGCATCTCATTTTGGTCACGGTGGTCCTGCAGCAGAGCTTTGTCCATGGCAGCTCATCTGCACTCCAGTGGCACCAGTTTGGCACAAGGATGGAAAGGTCACTGGGGCCAGCAAACCTCAGACAGCTGTGGAGGCACTCGCAGCACAGTCACGTCCAGTTTGACAGATTATACACGGCCAGGAGCTTCCCTGGTGCTGAGGCCAGCTGGCATGGGGTGGGCTGATTCTGTGGCAGCAAACGCTGCTGGGCCACAAACCAGCATGGCTTGTACAATGTGCCTGCTGGAACACCCCAGCACTGCCCTCAGCGCTCAGCCAGCAGTGGGGACAGCTGGTGAGTGTCCCAGCACAGCCTGCAGGCAAGCTGGGCACACAAATGTCCTCCCCTCAGGTCAGAAAGGTCCTGCTGTGTCCCACTCACCTCATCACAGCTGACCTGCTCTGATGTGGGACATCTGATTGTGGGACACACAGAACACAGCTGCACTGCAGACTTGAAAATGGTGATCCCAAATGTCTGTGGCTATTGAACTGCAGCTCTTTCTTGAGGTGAAAAATCTGTGCTCATTTTGAGAAATGTTTGCGCCGTGAATCGTTTCCTAAATTAAAATTTTAAAACAGGAGAAGGAAAAAGCATTACGTGATGTAACTGACATAAATACACAGTGAGGACTGAATGGTGTTTCCTAAAATACATCGTGCTTGAAAGGAAAACAGAGAATAGGGGGATGCTAGGAGCCAGGCTCTGGAATATCTCGCTTTCTCCTGCAGTTGGTGTTGCTTTCCCTGTGTGTGACAGAGCCTCGTGTCTGTGTGAGTGAGTGAGTGAGAGCTCCACTCCCTCTGCCATCTGCTCCCTGCGTGAATAATTGGAAGGAGGGAACAGGCCCAGCTTGGGAAGAGAGGGATGCACAGAGCAGGCTAATGTGGGGAGGAGAATATTCCACCCCAGGCAGCGGCAGGAGGGGAGCAGGGAGAAGGGGAGCTGGGTTTGGAGCCTTGGGCAGGTGCAGGCTGCAGTGAATGAGGCTGCTCCCAAACAACCTGCAGCGCCTGGAGAGGGAGGGCTGGAGGGAAGGGAGCAGAATTCGGCTGCAGGGAACGCTGGGCTCACACACATGCTTGGCTGAGCGCTGATGGGGGTGCTGGGGCTCTCCAGGCTGTCTGTGCTGCTCAGGATTTCTCTCTGGGCTCTCTGAGGTGTTCTGCACTGGCCAACAGCAGGACTGGAGGTGTGATCCGCTCTGGAGCAAACCTGCTCTCACTGCACCCTGGTTTAACCTCTGATTGTCTCAGTCGTGCCTTAGGGGATCTGTTTCCTTTTGCAGGTGACAGGGTCATGTCATCCTTTATTTCTCAGAGCAAGAGATTTGCATTCCTTGTGGCCTTGTGGAATATCAAAAAACAAGTACCAAAGACACCCTCCACAGCCTAGAAATTAGACATTTCTGTCTGATGTTGACTGCTCACACAGAGTTCACACAGGACATGGCAGGACATCCACCAGGAACTCTGGTTTGTGTTCTGTGTGTTCATATTAAAATGATGAATCTTTATCACCTGCATCTCTTGATGTAAAACCATGGTTCTTTTGAGGAAACCTAGAACCATGGAAATACAAGAAAACACAGATGCTCTTCTCGTGCTACCAATGAAATGTTTGCAGACCATCTCACAGGGAACGGAAGAAGGCAATTGCTATTCCAGCCCTGGATTCTACAAAATTCTTCAGCCTAACTAATCCTGCAAGTAGATAGTCAACCGTTTCATACCCTAAACTCAGTATCATGGCTTTTTCCCAGTAAACCTTTAAATGAAAATGTGAAAAGTCGCACTGAGTTCTTCCTGGTCACCACTGAGGACAGGGCACAGCTCCCAAGGCTTGTGATGTGTGCAGCACATCTCACACAAAGCACAGACCATGCAGTCCTGTCCTCTGCTCCCAGAGCTGTGGAACAGGCAGGGAATGCAGGACTGAAATTGCTGTGCCGTGGGCAGGACGGCTGTGATCTCCTGTTTGAGTGGAGATCTGATTTGATGAGCTCTGGGGTGCCTGGATGTGCAGGATGTGCTCCCTCTGCTCTGCCCCAGAAGATATTCCAGGAGAGAAGAAACTCAACTCCACTTGTTCATGCACAGGCAAACAAATGCCTGTGTTCACTTTTCCTCCTGCAGTAATGAGATTTTCCCCACTTCCCTCAGTCTGTACCTTCTGTATTTAACCTCTCACACCTCCTGCCCATGCACAGGCACGCATTTTTAAAACAGACAATTTGAGAGCCTTGTTTCAGGGGGAAAAGTTGCTTGCAGGTTTTTTTTCTGAATTCTTTCATTGTCCCCTTTGTGTGACAAAACTTTCCTCCAGGTCTGCAGCTGCCTTTTCCACATGTGACACACCTGTCTCGGAACAAGTTGTGCAATTCTGTGTATCTATCCATTCTTGTTAGCCATTGATCTACCTTTATTTTAATTTTAATCTTAATTTTAATTGTTCCCTTTGTGTAAGATTGCAGGAGTGTTTTATCAAAAGACTTCTAGAAGTTGCCTCAATCTAATTCCTTTCTTCTGCAATAACAAACTCCAGCTGCATTTTTTATATTTTTGTTTGGTAGCAATGGGGCTCATTTTGGCCAACACCAAAGCAGAATGTACATATTTTATCTTCTCTCTCACCTTTACCTCACCCTCGTGGTTTCTGTTGATTATTTGAACTTTTATTTCGTGCAGTAATTAATGTGTTGTAATAAATTAATTCTTGGCTTTCTTTCTTCCTTCATTAATGCAGGAAATGCTTTGTAGTTCAAAGAGGTTATGTGTCTGCCAGATTTCACACAACTCATTAAAAAGGGCTTTAAATACTGCAAACAAATCAACCTTCAACTCAAACAACATGGAAGGAATATGGAAAAGTGTGGTGGCTCTACTTTCATATGAATCTCTCCCTTTTGCAGAGATAAACTGATATTTTTTCTAACTGACATTCCTGAGATTTCACCATTTCTTTATTTTTTACTTGTGATGTACATATTAGAATCAGAAATCTTTAATTCAGGGTGAGGGCTGCTCAGCCCTCACTATTATAAAATCTAGGGGGAAAAAAAGAAGATAATGTGTTTTTTTCTCTCTTCTTCCTCGAAGCAGAAGGTGTTTTGTTTTGGTTTTCTCCTTCTTCACAACTGGCAGTACATAATCTGGGACAGTATCTATCTGCTTAGTGACCACAGTGCCCTTCCTGGTATTGTAATGGTTTGAAAGCCTGCAGGACTTAAAGATATGTCAGAAGGCATCAAAATGTAGAGGTTTCATCCACCCACAGTGGTTCCTGTTGATCTTTTTAACTTTTGCTACAGCAAAGAATCCTTGGGTGTTTTCCTCCTCTCTTTAATTAGAGCAGACAGAAGACTTCTCTGAGGTTCTGTGCCTGTTGAATTTCACACTTTGCTTTATTTGGGTAAACAGACCCCACCAAGGAGAAGGCCCAGCACAAATAAATTGTTGCAGCTCTTTTCTAAAATTATCAATCTCTCTGTTTTCCTGGCAGGGCTCAGCACGTTGTTGCACTGGGAGAATATTTCAAGGTTTCTGAACTTCTGCTCAAGTCCAATGTTGATTTAGAGAATGGGCAGCGTTTCCCCAGCAATGTGCACAAAGAAAGCACAGGTGCTGCAGCTACAAAATTTGGGGTTCTCAGTGCTGTCTTTCCTTCTCTGTGGAATTCCTCAGAACCTACTGACTGGAGAAAAGAAGTTTATTCAAACAGCATTTGAATGAGATGTCTGAGGGCACCTGGGAAGGAGTCCTGGGTAGAAAATCTTGAAGAGATTGAGGCACAGAAATCTTGAATCTGTCCAGACACATTCAATCCAAATACCTCAAGAACAGGAGAGAGAAATATACCTAAGATATAAGTTTAAAACCCATGAAAATGAAAAGACATCCATCCTTTTGTCACTGTGTAATTTAGGCAGAAATCACTTCCGCAGCAGCAGAAGCAGAAACAATTCAGAAATAGGGAAGACCCCACGGTAGAGATCTGTGCCAAGTCGGACTGAGCTGTGGATATTAAAGTTTTCTCCTGCTCAGGGGACAGATTGCTGTGGGATTTTGCTGAAGTGTATCTGTGGGGCAGGACTGGGGAAAACTAGGGAAAATTTCTGGGTAATAATACCAAAGGTACTGAGGGGGAACAGTGGGCAATATCTGCACTGTCCTGCTGTGTCACTAGGTCCTAGAAATCAATCCTGTCTGGTGCTGTAGGACACACTCAGCTTTGTCTCCAGTTCCTCCCAGCCTGCTGCCACTGTCCCCTTCTCCTTGGAAAGGGAACAGCTCAGAGAAAGGCATTTAACAGCAGCCTTCAGAAACGTGTTCGTATTCTGACCCTCTTCATCAGCCAGCGAGTAATTCCAAAATAAAACATGACTTTTCTGTGTTTAATTTTGCAGCCTGAAGAGTTTTTGATTCCCATACCCCTGCTAAGTGAGCTGTATGTAAATGCAGCATTGAAATGCTCCCCTAGGATTCCTGCATCCATGAAGGGATTTATTCCCTCACCTTTCTTCCACACAAAGCAAGACTTTTAACCACTTCAAACAAGAGGGGGGAAAATTATTCCTAAATCCTAGTTTCCTTTCCTGGGTCACTCTAAACTTCAATTTTCCACTCCAAAAACTGCAAATGTACTCTTGAGATTTTGTAATAGAACACTTCTTTGTGTTTCAGACCTCAGCAGAAATACAGTAGGCCAAAATGTGACCTTGGATGTGACAGGAAAAAGCAAAAAACAATCAGAAAAAAAATTAACAAGTTTTATCTCACTGTTAGAGAACTGAAGGAGAAACCTGCTGGTGCAAGGGCTGAACTTGAAGGCTGGATGCTGTTGTTTGAGAAAGGCTCAAAGAAGAACAATAGGAGCCAGAGGAGGACCTTTGCAGTTGTGAAATTATTTCATTCCCAGTAAAACTCAGCCTTGGTTGAGGTATAGGTGGGGGAGGAAAAGCACTTCTGCTTTCCACTAAGAGCAATCTGTGGGTCTGGTGAGGACGAGGTCATGGAGATCAGTAATCTTAATATCTGTGGGATACACAGAAACAGCAGGTGGTGCTCAGAGGGGCCGGGAGGGAAGGAGAGGTTTTGGGGAAACTGCAAAAATTCCCAAGACATTTGGGATATGTGGTTAGGTGGATATGTGAACTGTGACTTCAGTCCTGAATGCTGTTAGGCTGAATGGCCTCAGGGCACAGTGTTTAGTCATTTAGGCAGCACAATAGAAAATAGAAAGCAAAAACTTTGCTTAGAAAAGATGGCTTTTCTGGCATGATATATGGAAGTGGTGTACAAACCAGATTTTTGTGTGTCTTAATAAGTCTCAAAAATATGCCTGAAATACTGACAAGCATTGAGAATTCAGTGTGGTAACGGGAAATGAAAATTGATATTGAAGTTGGTGAAATAGAAAGTTCCTCTCTTTTTTGCTGGATTCAATTTCACACAGGATAAGGCTTTGCAAATCGAGCTTGTTTTGAAATTAAAGTCGTAGCTGTGTGTCTAATCTTCAGGTATTTTCTTTGTCCAATTTTTTACCTCTGGTTAGCTCATGCCACCATTTTTAAAACTAAATTACATTTTGAAATACTAATGGTTCCAACCATCAGATGCTGAGAGGGAGTTTTTGATACACTTGAGGTTATCCCTAGGATAGTGAGTGAGGCTATAACCTTTGGGATATTGCCTATGCTGGCACAGAGTTAGGGCAGGTCTTTCTTTTCTGATCTTTGGGAGGGAGAAACCTGTCCCCCCAGTAAACAGGGACACTGTTTTTGCCTTTGAAAACAGCCTGGAAATGGTGATTTGCAAAACATGGCACAGTATTTGATGAAAAGGTGATGTGTTTTTAAAGTTGATTGCTATTAAATAGATTCTCACTCAAAAAGCTGTATGGGAAAAATTGATATTTGTGCTTTCTGGTGTTAGAATAGCACAGTGGGATAAAACATGGCATTTTAAGGCCCCATTGCTATCATCTTTGAGACAGCAAGAAGTCACTGCAATGAATAAGCTAATTACAGAGAAATATTACTGAATCATGGACTCGTAGGATCATTTGGGGTGGAAAAGGCCTCTAGGATCAATTCCAGCCATCCTGTTACTGTGTCCCCAAGCACCACATGGGCACATTTTTAAACACCTCCAGGGTGGTGACTCAAGCCCTTCCTTGGGCACTGTGCTCCAGTGCCTGACAACCCTTTCAGGAAGGAATGTTTTTTCCTTTCCAGGTCATGGTGAGTGCGACTGGGAAAAATAACAGGGAAAAAATGGGAAAAAAATGAGTATCCAATCTACACATGCCCTAGTGCATGCAACCCGAGCCAGGTTCCTTCTGTCCCATTGCTGTCACTTGTGAGCAGTGACCGACCCCCAGCTCAGCCTCCTTCCAGGAGCTGTGGAGAGCAATGAGGTCTCCCCTGAGCCTCCTTTTCTGCAGGCAAAGCAGCCCCAGCTCCCTCAGCCTCTCCTCACCTTTACTGACTGAAGGAAGTAAAGAATGCCAGCAAAAACCATTGTTTGCTTTTCTTTCCCTGGATTAAGACATGATAACTAGAATTTCCTGAAAAATTTATTTCAATAAGTCACCATTGCAGAAGAATGAAAAATTATTTTAATTAAGAACAAGTTTAGGACACTAAAGCATGTTTTCAGTGGGATGGTAATATGCTTTCCATAGAGACCACCACCCACGTGTACAGCAGCATTGGAGGCCCAGAGTAAAGCTTCAGTCTGAATAGGTAAAATGAACTCAGCTTGTCCCAAAGGCATTCCATTCCAAAACAGCATCTCAGGCACTTCGAGGAGCCCATTCCTCTTCTGCTGTGCTCTGTTCTTCTTTCCATCGCCTGTTCTCTTCTCCTCAGGTCCCTCAGATTTATTTCTGCAGAACCTGCCCCTTCAATGCCATCCCAGGAGAGCTTTTGCCAAGCTGGCATCTGTCCAAGAGGCTGTCACAATATGAAAAAGAAAGCTCATTTCAACCTCTCATCTCCACCACATGTTGAGGGTCCAAAACAAGCCTACATGGCTTGTGTGCAGCCCAGCCTGCCCCTGCTGCTGCAGTGTGATTAGTTTTTATTAGTGGGGCTTTTTTCATCATTTCTTGAACATTTGGATCCCTACAGTATGTTTGCTTTTGCTTGGCAAGTATCCTACTTGGACTGCAACACTCATGACAATACAATCATTTATCTATCCCTAAATTTCTCAATTGCTTCTGATTTTCGTCGCTAAACACAGTTCTTCATCTGGGGATGAAGAGGGAGGAAGAGAAACTTTTGCAATTTACTCCATTTGTCTGTGTGCTTAATTTTCCCTAATTTTGGATGTGCTCTTACTTATTGCTGCTGCCCTCCAAAAGGAGCTTGTGCCCAGTAAGGCACCATTTCAAAGGAGAACACCAAAACCTCCACTGGCAATAAATTTTATGATCAAAAATAATTATGAGGAAGGAGAGATCTTCTATGAAAACTACAAAACTTCCTGGAATTTTTCCAAAGTAATGTTCTTTGTTTTCAGCCAAGAATACATCAGCTATTGCAATTGAGAACCAAAAGACTTCACTGAAAAATTTCTATTAAAATAGTGATCTTCTTAGAAGGCTTTCAACAGAAAAAATGTCCAGCTAAAAGAAAAAAAAACAGACAGAGAACCAGCTTTGAAGGAAAATATTCCACAATCCTACCAAGGATTTAATTCCTTCAAAATAACTGTAATGTAGTAGCTTGTCTTCCATTTGCTTAGTTTGTCAGCTTCTTCTAATCCTGCCATTTTGTTCACTTATTTGCTTTAATTAATTTCTGGGGGTTGGCAAAAGACTTTGCTCAGCTTGTTTCAACTTTCGGAGGGTTTCCACCAGAGGTGGTGAGGACGCTCCTTCCTTCTCTCCTTCTCCCTGTCCCCTGTGGAAGCTGTCACTCATCTTCACTGCACCACAGGGTCAGGATCTGCTCCTAATTATTAAAGCCTTTGTCAGGGAGGCTTTGATGCTGGTAATTAACTTGAAAGGAATTTGATAACCAAGGGCCATATTCATGATGTGGAGATCTCCACTGAAGGGCTCTCCTCCCTCCCCAGCATCTCCTGAATTTTGAGCAGATTCTCTAGTTGTCATGGCAACAGCCTAATTTGCTCTCTTTTTGTGGTTTAAGTAAGCATCATGTAAGAGCTCCTCAATAAATGATGCTAAAACATCCTGAGCTTTGCTAGTGACATCGGGCAACTTGCCACACGGCTTAATTTAATTGCTCTGAGGCTACCACCAAGTGCATAATTCAGGGTTTCCTTCAACACAAAAGCTCTTAAAACTTTGGATGGCTGCAAGGGAAAGAGGAGGAGGAGGAAAAGAGCAGCTGCCATTCTTCAGAAGTGAAGCATCTTCTGGAGCAGGAGGGCAGTTCTGCCCCTTTTTGTGGCAAAGAAGTCCATAACAGAGAAAGACAAAAACTTAGTTGAGCCTCTTGCTTTTTCACCCTTCAGATCACTTTGAATTTCATGGGAAAGGCAAAATCATTCCCTGCTCCTGTGCTCTGCTCTCCCAGGGAAGGCAGCACGGCTCCATCCCACTTCAGGACTGAGATGGAGAGAGACAGCCCAGGGATTTGGGAGGTGCAATCCCCATCATTGTCCCAGCTCCCTGCCACTCCTTCAGTGTGCAGGCAGTGCCTAAATAAAGACTCTGCCTTCAGGGAAACCTCTAGTCTGCCACCAGTGTCTGCTTTGTGCTTTGCTGGTGCTTGGGCTTGGCCTCACCCTGGGGTCCCTCTGCCCCTGGAGGCAGAGCTGAGGCTCACCAGGGCTGGGAGCGGAGCCAGACTGAGAGCTGCTGTAGGAGTTGCTTGAAGGAGTTTGGGCTCTAGAGCAAATTTGAACCTCTCATCATGATGGCAGTGGAGATACAGATTCTGCTGAGTAAATATGAGCACATGGGAAGCAGAGTGCAAAGGGTGCTCTTGGAATCTAAGGGAAGGAGATCAGGACTTCATCCTGTTTTTTTATTTTTCAGTTGTGGAATGATACAGCTGTTTGTAAATACTGTGCACATGAATATGTATTAGCAGTAGCTTTCAATATTGCTGTGAATGGTTCTTCAAAATCCCTGTGGGCTGCTTGCTCTGTTCTGAGGGTGCAAAAGGGTTGTCCTGCTGAGCTCCTCCACTTTCACTCTTCCTCCCATAACAATAAAACTCTTCAGGCAATTGAGGTGGCCCGAGGCTTAATTTAGACAGTAGTGACCCTGCTGAGGGAATCTGCAATGCTTTGTAACTCTTCAAACAAAGCATCACCTGAGGAAAAAGAGCACTGTTCATTTGGGGGCCAAGTCCTTCCTAGAAAATACAAATACAGATAGCTGTCACTGCAATTTTTTGGTCAGGAAGGAAAAAAACAAACCCAAAACAGAGCAGTTTAGTCATTTGGTTTGGGGGGAAAACTGCCACTTTGGTGTGGTGTTTTTATGCGGGGATTCAGAGTCCCACAGCAGGCTTGTGGATTCACAGTCCCTGGGCAGTGCATCCGCAAACCTTTCCCTTCAGGAGCCGCGTCCTTGCCCCCTGTGGGTGTCTGAGCTGATGGGGTGACAGCGCAGTTGCTTTACAGGGGACACTGTGACACAAGGCAGACTCTCCCTTTTCCTTGTGATCTGCTTGTCTTGTCACTCCCTTCTCCAGAATGGTTTTGTTCTTTTCTCATGTTCTGCATTCGGGGAAGAGGCAATGTTTGATGCCCTGTGGTGTCACTGCCTGTGCAGAAGTGCCTGCATCCACTGAGATGGCAATGACCATTCCCAAGGGAAACACTGCACTGTGAGCTGAGGATGGGGTTGCAGCAATAAAATGGGAATGCCATGCCTTAGGGGAGCAGGACAAGAGGGATGGAATGGGAAATACAAGTGGGTGATCTAAGGTCTCCTTTCCAGGAGCGGCAGACAGATTCTGGTTTCTTTACCTCCTCTCTGATAAAAGCCTGGCGGTGGGGGTGAAGTCTGTGACACCAGAGCCTGCACACCCTTGTTGTTTTACTAAATTATTCATCCCTGTTCCTGTGATAATACAGTTCTGAGGAGGAGCCTAATTGAATTTACTGTCGGGGCTGGCCAATCGGGCGGTCCGGAGCCGGCGGAGCGGTGACGGTGATGTGCTGTGTGCTGGGAATGTGAAGCAGCACGGGCTGCCAGTGTGTGTGTGCAGCAGGAGAGCAGCACCGCTCCAGGGCCCGGCACTAGAGCAGGAGGAAAGGTAAGGGCTGGGGTGAATCTGCCAGGATCATCTAGTGCATCATTCAGAGAGGCTGGGTTTGTCCATAGCAAGGCAGTGTTTTCCTGCAGGGTTTGGGGGAGCAGGGATGCATGTGGTGGCACTTGTGAGCGCATGCAGCGTGTGCCTTTGTCTCCATGCGTGCTGCAGGGCTGTGCGATGCTGCAGGGCTGTGTGAGGCTGCAGGGCTGTGCGATGCTGCAGGGCTGTGCGAGGCTGCAGGGCTGTGTGAGGCTGCAGGGCTGTGCGAGGCTGCAGGGCTGTGTGAGGCTGCAGGGCTGTGTGAGGCTGCAGGGCTGTGTGAGGCTGCAGGGCTGTGCGAGGCTGCAGGGCTGTGCGAGGCTGCAGGGCTGTGTGAGGCTGCAGGGCTGTGTGAGGCTGCAGGGCTGTGTGAGGCTGCAGGGCTGTGCGAGGCTGCAGGGCTGTGCGAGGCTGCAGGGCTGTGCGAGGCTGCAGGGCTGTGCGAGGCTGCAGCCTGTGTGGTGCTGCCTGCTCTCAGCCTGGCTGTGCACAGCTCCCTGGGGTTCGTGCGGATCCAGCAGAGCCACAGCCTGTGCCGAGTGAATGCAAGGAGGGGAGCCACAGGGAGGCATTACCTCATGGCACAGTGGGAAAACACCGGTGTTTGTGGCTGGATTGAAAAGGAAAACGCCGAGGCTCTTAGCGAGGTGTTTGCAAACAAAACAGAGCGAGTGCGTGTGCATCGTCCCTGGATGTGTTGGATCTGCAGTGGGATGGTGAAAAGGGAAAGAGGAGGTGAGGCTGGAGCGCTCGGCGTGGCAGGTGGAGATGGATTGCAGGCAATCTGTGTAATCAGATCCTCTAACATGGAGAATGCAAGTGAGTACGAGAGTGGATTGATCCTGTCTGGAGAGCCAGGGGGAGACGGGCTGGGTTCGGGACAGGCACTGGGACTGCCTAGAGAGATTGGTGCTCAGAGCTGCTGTGCCTGCTGCTACAGTCACAGCTTGTGGAGCTGCTTCCACACATTTGTTATGTCCCTTTTAATGAGGCAAGGAAAAGGTGAGCCTCTCTGAGGATCGGGTTAGAGGCACAAATGGATGTCGTCTGGAAGAACAGGAGCACATCAAGCAGATTAGCCTCTGCCCTTGCTTTTGTTTCACTGCCTTTGCTCTGATAACAAGTGACTGCTGAACAGGCAGGGCAGGTGGGGAAGATGGATTAGGAATGTGGCGAGTGGCATCAAGCCCTGCAGACAGCAAATGCTGCTCGTGCTGATGTTACAATCACACTTCTCTAGCTTTCGTCTTTGCAAGCCTGCAAGACAAGGCTGTCCCGGGCTGGGGTAAGCCTATCCTGGTGACTAGCTGGAGCAGGGATCACAGCTCACTGTGAGGCACTAAAATTTTTAGCTGCTTCTCATAGGGATTTACCACCTCACTCTTTTCAAGCCAGGATCCAGAGGAGAGTGTTGTTGAGACAAAGCTGGTGCTCACCTGTGGATATCTCATCTCTGTTGGAAACTGATTCTTGTGATGAGCGTGGCAGGAGATACGCTTTTTGTGCTTGGTCAGAAAGCAACAGCCAGAGGATGCCTCCAAGAAGAGAAATAAGGCAGAAAGCCCCACAGGGAAAAGCAACAAAATGGCTTATCTTGGATTAGACAAACCTGTTTGCGCAAACCTGTTTGCCTCTCCTTCCTCCCTGACACCAGATTTCTTACATCAGGGGTCAGCTTTACCCAAACTTCTTCCTTTTCTGTGGTTTTCTCACGTGGCCTGAAGATCAAGAAAATTGCTGATATTCCCATCAGAGAGCACCTTCATGTTCTTGTCTGCACTCTGCCCATGACACCTCCTGGAGTCTCTGGGCTGTGCTCCTCTCACACCCTCGGTCTCTCAGGTTGTGCACGCACCCCAAGTGAGACCAAAGGGATACTCACTTGGTAAATGTATGAAAAGAATCCACCTTGCAGAGGATATCTGTATTTGGGGATGAAGGAAAAGGGAATGTGTTGCAGATTTCTGTAGGATGGAGGCAGGCTCTCCTCATGTCACCTGGAACAGCTGACTAAAGAATGGATCTAACACAGGGCCTGTGGTCATAGCTGAGTTTGACTCCAGCTTCCAAAGCACTCACAGCAACGGAGTGAGCTAAGAAATGAAGAAAAGTGAGCCTGGCCATGGGAGAATAAACTCCACAGTACAACAAAATCCTTTCCCTTCACCCCAGAAACAGAGGGGCAGTCAAATCAAACTGAAAACTTGCACATTCCCACCCTGCAAAGAGCTGCACAGCTGCCAGGCGCAGAGCAGGAGGCTCTCCCTACTCCAGAGTGGGCAGATACTCACTGCCCCCGCAGAGTCCATCCCCTGCACATCAGAGAGGAGAGTGCACCCAGGGATTCAGCTCTTGCCCATTTTGGGGAGTGCCCCCAGGGATTTGACAGGAGAGCATTGCTCTGGGGGCGGCTGGCAGCTGTCACCGCCGGCTGGGTGACCACACTGCTCTGCCCAGGGTCACCAGAGAGCCTCAGCAATGGCAAAACGCCGGCATGTTCCCAGGGAAGCTTACGTCACTGCCAAGGCGCTGGTGCCAGGCTCCGTGCTGGGAACCTGAGGTCGCTTTGTGCCATTAATTGCTCAGATGATTAATTCATGCAATGATATCATTTTCCTGGGTGGAGGTGAGGAGGTTATGTACTCTAGTAATGAGAGGCGTGATGGGATGCAAAACTCGTGCTCCTCATTGGTGTTAGCACTAATTAAAACAAAGTGCCACGGCGTGCTCCACATCATCCTTCCTCCCCCAGAAAGGGTCCCAGAATTTTCTTGGGTGTTTTAGGGGTGGTTTTGGGTGAGATGGGATGTGTGAGCAAGTGTTCTTATGAGATTTGCAGTATTGCAAATTCTACAGCAGAGGACTGAACCGTAACTCCCTTAACTTTCACAACTACTCTGCAGCAAGGATTTTTGCTTTAATTATTTTCATGCTAATTATTTTATTCATGTCGTTTACACTGTGCTTTCCAAGAAGAAAAAACAGTATTATCCTGCTTAGAAAAAAAAGGGAAAGGAAAAGGGAAAGGAAAAGGAAAAGGGAAAGGGAAAGGAAAAGGGAAAGGAAAAGGGAAAGGAAAAGGGAAAGGAAAAGGAAAAGGGAAAGGAAAAGGAAAAGGGAAAGGAAAAGGAAAAGGAGTGAGTTTGTTTCTCATTGCACAGTGGCTGGTGTGTTGTATCATGGTGTTCTCCCCTCAGGCGGTCCTGCTCTGTCTCTAGGGGTGTAGGATCACTTTTATTTGGTCTGGAAATTCTCCAGAATGTCAGGTTTTGCAGTAAATACTCTAGGATATTTAATTATTTTTGGACGTTTTTAGGCTAAATATCCCTTTCCTGTCTCTTTAATAGCTAAGCAAATAAGCCTAGAATTCCCAGGTGGGCATTACAAAGAGCTGTGCTGGCCCAGATACAATTAATAGCTGATAAAGTTGCAGCACCTTCATCTGATAATCTATTGGTAGGTGAAACTGCTAACTCGAAATGCCAAACAAACCACCCAGGGCATTTTCAGAGCTGTTCCAAGAGCATTTTGTGTCAAAAAACGTCACTGCTCTGCCATGTGGGTCCCTCCCTCTCGCTCACTCCAGTGGTGTTGTTCTCACTTCAGGCCTCCGTGGTTTTGGCTGATTTGCATCCCCAGAGGTGTACAAAGCCCTGGATCATAAGTTTTCAAACAGACTTGGTAAGGCCAGGTGGAAATCTTCCAATTTCTAGATAGGCCTTTTATTTATGGGATAAAATGGTTTCCTTTCTGTTTAAGCAGTGGGGGAGCCACACTCTCTCTCCATTCTGGATAATTCTTCACTTCTTCCCATCCTTCGTGATTTGTTGTGGTATTCTCCTGCCTCATCCAGAGATTCAAAAATGCCAAGGAGCTTTTCTGAATGCTGACAAATAAGAGAGATTTGATTAACAACAGTAGCAGATCATTTACCAGTCCACTACTGGAGACTCATCTATATTTATAATGCAGTTATTGAGGAAAATGAAGTGATTATGCAGAACCCACATTGTCTCCATGAATGGCTATCAGGTTCCAGACATTCATCTATTGTCTGTCTAATGAGGGATAATTCTCCTGTGTCTGGGCAGATCAAATGCTAAGGCCAGGGTGCATTTTGGCTCTGCTACCCTTAGTAGATTAAACCACAAAAAAGGTGGCCCAGGGCATGAGCTTATCATTTGGACCCAGCTCATAAAGGGGAGGAAAACAAATGGCATGGCCTTGCTAAAGTAGGAGGAAGTCTGTGAGGTAGCCCTGGGGTGGAAATGACCTTTTTTCCTGGAAGAACCTCCACTGCAAAGGGCTGAATTCTGTATTGCCTTCAGAGTGACAGGAAGGGGAAGAAAAGATCTTCTGCTTCCCAGGATGGCCTGGGCTGGGCTGGCATGGAGGGTGGGGGAAAAGTGAATTGAATGGGGTAGGAAAGACTCTTTTTGTAGACTTCCTGAAACTGCGAAGAACTTGCCTTCAACTCAGTTCTGGGAGAGTAACTACAGCCATTTTTAAAAGCACACTAAATTTTGCTGTGAACTATCAGGCTGGGATGTGAACGAGACAGAGATGCTGTGTGGCATCAGCCTGAAGGACACAACCAGCATTGCTTTCCTAGGTGTCTGAAAAAGATGGCAGAGTCCAAGTTAAAGGGAGGGAAAACAGTAGGGCAAAGGCAGGACTGAAGAGCCACGTGAAAAGCTGTACAAGGTAAGAGAGAGGGGTGTGCCTTTTTTAGGAAAAAGGAAATTTTGGGTTTTGCCAAACTTTATGGGTTTTGGCTGAGTTATTTCCCACTCTCAGCATGAACTAGAGCCAGCACTTCCTCCCTGGATACTTCAGCTGGGAACTGGGAAAAGAATTGGCTTCCTTGTTTTTTCTCATACACAGGAGCAAACATACACATACCAGCTCTTTTAAAAAAAAAATGGCGAACAGTGTCTTCAGCCAGGTCTTCATGGTTTGAAATGGCTGTTTGTTGAACTCCCTCGAGTTTAGAAAGCATGCTACCTCAAGCCCTATGTTTCAATTTACAATTTAATTTTCGACAACAGCACAAGAAGGAAATAGTGTTTTAACTTGTTGGCTCTAGCCCTTTAAAACCACAAAGCCATTTAGGAAAAGATACTAATTGATCACTTTTTGGTAAAAGCCATAGCTAAAGCCACTTGCATTATTTGGAGTCAAAAAAGGAGTTAACTGATTCCCATCTGAATGAATGGAGAAAGTCCCACTCCTCTGTGACTCAGGACTTCCAAGCCTGGTAGAAAAAAATAGCCAAAAATGCTTACATCATGCCTTTTATGTAGCCAATGCAAAATATTTTTAATCTAGAAGGACTGGTAGGCTTTCACCAGCACTAAAATAAGTTTATAAGCAAACACAAGCATATTTACATAGAGCTATTAGAGAAGCTAAAGCAATAGCAGCAGAACATTCAGCTCCAGGATGATTCAGACCCTTAAAATCTGTTGTTTAAAATATAGTAACACTCCTTTTTTAGATAAAATGTATTATTTTTAATATAGGGTATTTTGGACCTGTGTGGTTGTCTTCTTCATAAAATACAATGAACATATCCCTTATGGTGTCATCTTTCTCTCCCATTTTTATCTGTATTTTGCTGGGTTTAGAGCAGGGCTGAACAGCCCAGGAATATGTCAAAGACATTCCTGGCTGCAGAAACACTTTTTCTTGACTTTGCAGACCAAGCTGATAAACTCCAGAGGACAATTCCAGAAAATACAGATCCTTCTTGGAGAAAGAAAATCAGGAGTTTTCTCATTGAGCTCACCAGCACAGCACAGCTGTTTATAGGCACCGCTGCATAGCGGTGCATTAAAAAAACGGAAATTTCTTGAAAATTTGAAAATGAAAACAGTAAAATGGAAATTTGGGATAAAGAATGATCACATGGTGCCAGAGGTGATGGCACCTCGTGTTTCTGTCCCCGAGTCACTGCACACACTGTGCCCAGGCAGCTGCCAGGGGCTGTGGACAACACATGGGCAGGGAAACACTCTTGGCACACGGCTTTTTCCTGAAGTGGGCTTGACAAAAACAGGAGATGTGACAAGCTAGGAAGCATTTATTCCTTTTTTAGCCCCAAAGTTTATTGGTTTGATGCTTAAAGATGAGATTCAGTGCCTATATTTCCCTTTCTGTTTGCTAAAGCATTGATTGCACTTTGGCAAGATGGGTTGGATGAAACCCTGTGCTCCCTCCAGCAGCTCGAGGCTGCTGTATTTAGCTTGATGCTTCTATCTAAAATAGGCCTGTGTGTATTTAGTTAATCTTTTGGGCAGGCTTTCTTACTTCAGCAGCCTTGTGAAGTTTCTTTTAGCAGGAGAGAGAGGAGTAGGCGAGGCAGGGGGTTGCTGCTTTAGAATAAAACTGAAAGAGGCTGACAGGAATTCACACGAAGGTTACCTTGGTTTACTCTGGGCAACCTTAATAATTCAGCAGAGCCTTTCAGTCAGGGCTTCCCACGCTGTTCCCCACAGGGGCAGAATTTCTTGAGGCCATTCGAGGCACCAGCTCCTGAGAAACAGCAGGCACAGGAGAGGATGGCGCCTGTCAAGAGCTGGAGCTGACAATTCCTGTTAATGCTCAGGGAGGCTTTTCCAGGGAGGATTCTTTGATGTCTCTGACTCTTGGTCACAGCTCACAGGCCTCTGGCTTTAATGTCATGCTGCTTTCACGAAGGAAAGTGCTGCCTCTTTCTTCTGCCGAGCCCCACGGTCACTCTGTCCCCTCCTCAGTGTGACCCTCGGGGCAGGACAGTGCCTGTGGTGACCCAGGGCACACTCAGAGCTCGGGAGGTCACAGCTGACATCTCCTGCAAAAGCTGTGCCAGCTGGGCAAGGTCCTCTGCCTTCCACCACAGCCTGAAAGGGAGAGGGATTGCTGCTAATTCCCAAATTTCTTTATTTCAGAGAGGATCCCTTAGAAGTTGATGTGAATTTTGCTTGAGCTACAGGGGATTGGCTTTCTGAGATAGTTTCCAGTGAAATAAGCAGCACTGCAAGTTTTTCTGTGTGCCCTGCTCTGCTAATAGCAGCAATAACTGCTTACTTCACACTGTGCTGTGAGACCAGGATATTTTCCAAGAACAGAGTAGGTGGTGAAGAATGAATAGACTCTTTAATTTTCTAAATTCCTAAGTGCATGTTTTCATGCTTAGTGATGGGGCACTAAAGGCTATGGGCAGGTAAGGAAAACTGATTTTTTTAAGAGAACCCTGTTTGATGGTATGGTCATGGTCAGGGGTGGCAGCTGGTGGGGAGGTGAAATAATAATAGACTTTCAGAATGTCTTGGGCTGGGAGACCTTAAAGATCACCTCGTTCCAGCCATGGGCAAGGACACCTTCCACAGATCAGGCTGCTCAGGGCCCTATTCAACAATCATCAGCAAGAAATAACAAACCAGCTGCCATCTCCTGCATCACCTGGCACTGTTTCTTCTTTCAGAGCGGCACAAACCGAAAAATCAGCTCAGGTAGGACTGCTGCCAGGCCCTGCCAGGCCCTGCAGATGCTGCACTGTCAGCAGCTGCTGCTCAAGGTGTAGCTGCCCAGGAGAGAGCTTCTGCTTCCCAGCACGAACATCTGAGCTCTCCTGGGATGCCTGAGCAAGTGTCTTTGCATTGGGGCATCATATGGTGCTGCAGTCCTTGCAGAAGTGGGGAGAAACGCTGTTTTCTGCTCTCAGGCTGGGAGGGAGCTGCTGCTTTGCTTTTCCTGCAGGGGCTGTGGCGTAGACACAGCACTGGTTTGGGCCAGCTGGGGAGTATTTACAAACTAGCCTTGGAGCTGTTTTTTCAATCAGAAATTATAAACTCATGATGGGAGGAGATGGGAGAAACCACACAAGCTGCACTAGTGGGAGGACAGGCTCAATGATCCTAGACTTCAAATTCATTTGATTTTTACAAGTGCTCTGCAGTGCTTTAGTGGTAATTGAGGAGATCCAAAGCAATTATCCTCTTTCAGAAATGAGATACTAATGATGGAGAGCTGAAGCAAGACAAGAGCAAGTGATTAAGCTGATGATAGGGAAGGACTCCTATATATTTGTTGCCATGCAGTGTACATTATTCGTGCTCGCAGCGTGGCCCTCTCTTGCCCTGGTTTTACATTTGTACTCCAGTATGAAGTGATTTAACCAGGATTGCTCCTGCAACCCTTAGGAAAATACACGTGGACGTGCAGGGCCTGCCACCAACATGTGAAGGTGATTCAATACTTTGATGGAGTCCAGGGATGATAGCAGATATTATAACCCCATCACTGGGACGTGTTTGGTTACGGTTTTTGCACTGAAATAGATAAGAAAGGGGACAGAGGTCCTTGTGTCTCACCTGGCTTATTTATAAAAGATCATTCACACGCTACTTTCTTACACATTATCATCTTCTGGGCATCAACAACAGTTTTTGCAGCAATCAGCTCTGAAATTGGACTCCAGTGACATGAGCAATACTCCTGTGAGTGAGAACCCTGTGTATCTTTCCATGTTAACAAGTAATACGTTTTTCAGGTAGAATTAATTTTAAACAGTTGCTGTACTTACATTGCATGTTACTGAACACCTCTGCAATCTGTATTTATATCACTGCACTTCTCAGTCTTCCTCAAATGTGACCCAATTTAGCCTTTTCATGCTTTATTTATACAGTTAGAGACTTGCTTGAAGTCCTTAAGAAAAAACCAGAGCAAGGAACTGGTCTTTCGATTCGCAAAATCCAAAGATTGGTTTTCTTTTCTGTGCAATCTTGAAATAAAGAGTAATGGTTTGTGTGTTTTAGTGAACTGACATGCAGGAATATCAGCTCTGCCCTTCAGCTCAAAGCTGTGGAAAACAGTGGATATGCAAGTGTGAGCCCAGGCAGATTTTGGGTTGTCATCTCAACAGGAGGCCAGGCTGAGTGCAGAGCTCCCTGCAAGGCTGCAGGAATAAACAAACTTCCTCAGCCTGCTTTGTTTAACACCTGGCCATCCATGCCAGCCACTGAAATCTTGAAAATAGGAAATTTTGCTCTGGGGTTTGTTTCTTTGGTTTGGTTCGGTTCGGTTTGGGTTGGTTTGGTTTGGTTTGGTTTGGTTTGGTTTGGTTTGGTTTGGTTTGGTTTGGTTTGGTTTGGTTTTTCAATCAGTTCTGTGCTTCCATAGTGATGACAAAGAGATGCAGTTGTTATCAGTTTAAAGTTTAAAACTTCCTGGCCTTTTTGATGCTGAGAGCACAGGCTGGAAATAAACCCAGCAGAGCAAGGCAACTCTCCAGCTCTTACTCAGAGGTCTGTGTGCTTTGGTTTTCATTCTTCAGCTGATGTTGCAGTCTACTCTTGGGCACATTTTTTGCTTTGTAAATGCACATCCAGAGTAAAAGTGGCTTTTTTCTGTAAGCTTCGGTCATGTGGGACAGCACTACTTAGCTCAGAAAAATGCAGATTGTCCCAGAGAGGAGCAGGAATACTTTGCAATGCTGCTTCCATCATTATCTGCATCACTGTATAATTGTACACAAGCAGTGACTGCCTGCCTGTCCAGAGTGGCTCTCAGACAACTTCTGTGTGAGTTTGTAGGATGTTCCCATTTCTGCCCTGCCTGCAGTGCTGCTGCTCTCTGTGACCACTAATTCACACCATACCTGTGAGTGTGCCCAGCAGGAGCTGCCGTCAGTGTGTGTGCCTTGGCTTCCTCCTGCCGTGCCCTGCAGGGCTGCTCCTGCTCCCCATCCCCTCTTCCCTTCCTCTCTCCTTTCCTTGAGAAAGAACTTCTCAAAGCACAGGAGAAGGACAACCTAAAATAGCTGCTCACATTCATCCTTTATGTTCCCTGTTATAAAACCTTCCAAGTGCCACTTTTTTCCTCCGAGAAAGTTTTTTGTGTTTTCCCCCACTCATGGTGGCTACATACTCTCCAGGTCTTGAAAGGTTTGGTGGTTGGTTTCTGACCATTTTTGTAACCCCTAAAAGCTTTGTGATTCGGCTATTGATCAGCAGGGGAGGCAGAGCTCGGGAAGCTCAGTGTTTCTCAGCCCCTGCTTGGCTCAGAGGTGCAGCACGGAGGTGTCTGAGCCTTGCAATATTTCCGCACTCCTAGAAATAAAGCTTTTCTTCTGAAATGGGAAACCAAGGCACTGATCCTGAGCCACCTTTCCCCAAGCTGATGGCAGAAGTCTCTGTTAAAATCCTATTGTGCTTTATTTCCATCTCTGGTCACTCGCTTGATCTCTCAGGACTTTGTCTAAGTCCAGAATCTAATCCAGTTCCCACACTCATGTATTTTATGTTTTGATGTTTTTTGTCTAAACACAGTATCCAGTGTTTGGAGCCAGTTCTGGAGGGCTCCTGCACCATCCAGCACCAGTACAAAGACTGGATAGGCAAGCAGGCAGGAACTGGGAGACAAGACAACTAGATAAAAGAGAGTTAGTGAAATAAGGTACTGAGATAATCTATCACTAGCTTTTTAAAAGCTACCTTCTAATTCTAGCAGTGCACCTCTGGTGATGCAACTCTTTGTCGACACAGCACCCCTAGAGAGAAAACATAAATTCATAAATGGTGCTCCCGACCTGTCCAGATTCTTTATTATAAAGAAGCCAAACACCCACCCCTGCCTGTCCTGCAGAGGCTCTGCTGACACCACAAAAATGTTTGGCTTGCCTTTCCAGCCATGCTAGAGCATGGCTTGTCCCTGGGCTCTTAGGGACAATGGTGGGGTAGCAGCAGGGAAGGAGGCACTGGCAATGCCACGAAGACTGGGGTGCTCAGTCCAGCTCTGGGGCAGGGAATTGTGCCCTTGCTGGGGTGAGCAGGGTGTGCGAGCAAAAGGGACGTGTTCCACGAACCCACACATCTTTTCGTGGGTCTCCACCTGATCAATTGTAAAGATGCAAAAAAAGTGAAGAAAAACACCTCCCACGAATGTTCAGCACCGTTTGGGTTGGCTGTCCCAGGCCTTGAGACAGAGCCCTGCAGTCTCCAGCTGAGGGTTCCCCAATCCTCATTTCCTCTGTCTCCCTGGCAGGAATAGCCCAGCCAGTGAATCTCCCACTTCTCCATCACATGAACGCCTCTGGCACCGAGCTGTCCTACAGTTGTATCAGAATTCTTGTCCAGAATGCAGTAAAACATTGCCTTTCTCTTCCATCATCAAAATAAATCCGAAATCGTGCTCCAATTCTTGGCTTAGTCTTTGTGTTGCTACACGAGATGGGCACAGGGTTAGAAAGCAAACGTGCTACACAAAGGCAAATTATAGGATTTATTTCTCCAGGTATCTGCTGTTTGCACCATCAGGTTAAGCAAATCTCAAGTATGCAATAAGAGGTTTTTTGCCACATGGGGAAATCTGGGAAACTGGAATATGGTGGTGCCTGGAATGATGCAAGGGGAAGAAATGAGGCAGATGCAAATGGCAGCAGAGCTTCGATGGAGTATATTAGTACTACAGATGCTTTAGAGGACTTCAGACATTTAAAGAAGACTTTTTAACCCCTAGAAGCATAGAACATTTAGGAAAGAAATTGAATTTCTGTGGCACCTTAAAATTAATTAGAAGCATAGATGCAAGAATTATAAAGTTGTGTTTGAAAATTTGTTATTTGGAAACATGCAATAGATTTTTTGTCTTATAAAAAATATACAAATTGTGCTCCAAACAGAAAATCCTTCTTTATCCTTCAGTATCAATTAACCAATAATTATCTATCTGATGAATATTGTAATCTCTCAGTTAATTGTTTCTTCCTGCTTCACAGCCCACAGCACTTTTCCTCCCACAACACATCTAGCTCACTGTATGGGAATTAAACATTTTGTTTACCTGCATTTTGAATAAGCAGCCTATTGAGGCAGAACTGAAACAGAGCAGAAAGAAAATAGGAACGAGGAGGTGTTTGTGATGGCAATCAAGACATCAGCTCTGGGCGAGCTGCTGCAGTCTCCTCTGAGCCCCTGGGAGCTGTCAGTCCCCAGGGCACCTCTGATCTGGATCAGCCCTAATGCATATTGGCAGCCCCTGCATATTGAATGCACCCAGCTTCTTGATTTTATTCACATCAGCACTCTTCAAAGCAGCGTGGCTCTCGGCTGAGGGAAATCCCTGCTCCATTAATGGCGTGTCTGGTGCCACTTCCACTCTGATCCCCATGAAATCAGGGCTTGCACGGCTGCTGCAGGAAACTCTGAGTGTGTCCCAGCACACACAGCACCAACTGCAGCACATCCACGTCTGGGAAGGAAAATGACAGCACTTTCTGAGCCCTGCTTTCTTCATTCTTACAGTTCCACTTGATATGCAGAGCGATGCCTGCAAGTATTTCTCATTTTTTCTCTTCATGTATCTGTAACTTGGTGTAGTTCTGTGCTTCTTACAAAGTGCTAAAATCCTCTGTTCCAGCACCTTTGGCCAAACAAGGCTCTCTGAACACAGATCCAAGAACATATTCATTGCCTTAGGGCCCAAAAATATGTGAACAACAGTGAGCTGGGGGAGCAGGCCTGGGGTGGTGAACATCATCACCTGAGGAGATTGGAGAATTAAGGGCCAATGTGCTAATGGACACAACTTACAAAAGGTGAAGGGCTCATGGCCCAATGTCCATTTTGGGTGTCATCCCCGATGGGGGACTTTGCTTGCCCAAATGTACCTTCAAGGCTTCTGCAGGCCTTGAATAAATTGTCTGCTTTTACACCCCTGATTTGTCTTGGCCTCTGTTTCAGGTGGCCTGTCTTTTAGGCAACGAGAGCATTTATCACTACAGACTCTCTGCTGTCTCCTGCTTTCCTCCACCATCACTGTGAGGAGCTGCTTTGGTGTGTGTGACTCTCAGCCCTAATGGAAGCATTAGTGTCGCTATTGCTGGGGGTGGGAATGACCACAGCACTCCTGGGAAATCAGAAATGGAGCCTGGATGCAAACCCCACTGACTTTCAGATGGAGATGGCTCTGTGGCAGTCAAGGATTAGACACACTGCCTGCTCCAGCTGAGCTGGCGCTGGCTTTGCTGATAAACAATTCTTGATATTGAGCAGAGACAGCCACAAAAGGCCTCCAAAAGCTCATTGACAAGAGCTCATTACCACTGAGACAACACCACAGCCATTAGGTGCCAACAGCATTTCCAAAGTGAGACTAAAATGAGGAAATAATGTATTGTTTCCAAGAAGTAGCACATCATAATTTGTTGTTGGGGGATATTAAAGCCAGAGAGTATTATCGTAATATTCAGATTTATTTTTCACTAGAAAATTTTTTACTATTGTTCATGGCTTTAGTCGTCTTCCCTTGCAATCTGCGTGAAAGTCTGATGATCTTACAGCAACATTTTGTCACTTCAGATTGTTTTTCCCCAACTTCTTTTCCTTGCTTGCCATTACAAAATAATAGCAAAAGAGGAGGCAAACGAACTCATTTGCAGTGCGGGGTGTAGCTTTGGGAAGTGGTCCCAGCTGCACTTGGTTTGATGTGCACACCCCCACTATCTCCAGGAGATAAGACAAACCTCCTGCCATGAAAATGTTCTGTAGAAAGCACTAACAGCTTTGCAAAAGGAAATTACAAACAGGATTTGTGAAACCCAGACTTCCAGTTCAATAGCCACCCAGGCAAGCAGAGAGGATTTCTTTTTTTTTTAAGGTCTACAGGAATGCAGCAATAAGACAATGGAATCATTGCACCTTTCTGTGTTCCAGTGGCTTAATGGAGCATGTTGAGCATTGTGACAAGGAGACATCCTGCCAGCTCTGACAATCTCTGTCTGAGCAGAGAAATTGAGTGCACAAGAGCCTGACTTCTTGTGCAAACCTACAGCAGGGCAAGCAGGACCAGAAGATCTTTAGGATCCTTCCAGCCCAGGCCATTCCATGGCTCTGGTGAGCTGCTGGCTCACACAGGGCAGGAGACTCAGGCTCTGTGTAGGATTATTGTCCTGATGGAATCTGTTCTGCTCCCTGCCCTGGCACCCCTCCAGCTGCAGCCTCCTTGCACCTGCCCCAAAAATACCACACGGCTCTGCTGGTGGCGGTGGGATCCGTGCTGGAGTTTTACACACTCTGGAAAATTTAAACCAGGGCCTGCATCAGGGCTGTGCTCTCTTGCTGATGTTTGGGACAGCTCTCCACAATCTGAAAACTCTGGAAAAAACACATGGAAGCTCTGCTGCCCTCTGTTCTCTGGGCTGGCACACAGTCTTTTCAACTCTTGTGCTTTCTGTATGTGCTTCAGGTTTACAGAATGTGGAGTATTTGGTGGGCTATCCTCTTCCTTTTTTTTCTAACCCACATGGTTGTAAACTCCTGATTTATGGAATTTCAGCTGTTGCTGAAAAATACCAAGAAATGTTTGAACATGTGAACCTCTTAAGTCCAGAACTGTGGCAAATGAAGTAAAAATCTAACAAAAATTCTAATTAATTTCAGAACAATTTGTTTTATTCTGCTTTCAATTCTTCCCAAGAAATGCCATGTTATGCCAAGCTTGGGAATGCTGAAGCCATTCAGGGTGAAACACTGAAATCCTGACAATAATAAATAATCCCTTGCTTTCCTCTGTTTCAAAATACACTAGAAATGTGGAAAATACCCTTTTTTAACATATACTGTGTGTGGAAAGCTATCCAGCTGGATTTTGATTTTCCCAACACAGCTGTCGTGTCGTGACAGAAGTCGACTCCCACGTTATGTCGATATGCCTGAAGGCAGAAAGGGAGCCATGGGAATGGATTAACACTTGAATGTGTGCTGAAGACTGTAGGATTTTGTAGCTGGCTTGGTTCAGACGGTCGGGACAGAGACGAGAGATCTCTGGAGTTTGGTCTTAGAGCATGAGGTTTATTGTGAAAGGGCGTGGGTGTAGGGGACCTGCTGGGAGCTGCCAGACACAGCTCAGAGCAGGGCAGAGAGGTGAGAGAGGGAGAGAGAAGGAGGAGGATTGAATAATAATAGAATAATCCCATGGTTGCCATTTACAATACAATAAATCATCTTCTGTGCTGAATATTCTAATTTTCACTAACCAATCTAGAACAAGCTACAAATCCTACAACATTTACACACAGCCTATGAGAGTCATTGCATTACCATACAATGTTATATTTTAAACTCTAAAAACTGCTTTTTGGACCCTCTGCCAAGCTGGTAGGGTCTGCTCTGACCCTTGGGCCTGTCTGCAAGCAGAGGGGATTGTCTAATCAAGGAGGGGGATTGTTTAATCAAAAGGGGGATTGTTTAATCAAAAAGGGAAATTGTTTAATCCAAAGGGGATTACCTTCACTGGCCATAGCATTGTTTTCCAGTTATTCAGTAACTGAGGTTTGGTATCTCAAAGCTTGTCTTCATTTCAGTCTCGCTTATAGTTTCCATATTCTCAGCGTCTTTTGCCAGGTAATCATATTTATAAGGCTTTCCTATTTCATCTTCCCTAACAGAAGACTACCTGCAAAATGGATGTGAGGGGAGTAATTCAGTGTTTTTGCCAGGTGAGGAGCATCCCCTCACCTCCCCACCCTCCATGGGGCAGCAGGAGGTGCGCAGTGCCTTAGGGTGAGGTGGGAGAATAATCCCCCAGCGTTGTTTTTCCATGCACTGCTCCGTGAGGCTGTCAGGAGCAGCAGTCAGACACAGCCTGGCGTGGCCGTGCCAGTTCATTAGCTGACACACAAGATAACGAGCCCAGGGGAACCTGAGCATGGTTAGCAGCCATCAGCCAGCTGAGCTGAGCTGAGCTGAGATGGGCTCCCTCCGGACGCTGCACCGCATCAGAAAATAACCCCACGAGAGGTTTAAGTGAACGTTTTGTTCCTGTTTTCCAACACATGTCAACAGGTTTTCTGAGATAACTTGCATCTCCATGGAGTGTATCCTTGAGAGGAAGCAGGTAGGTGCCTGGCTGCTGTCAGAGCGCCGAGTGAGGAGATTGCACAGCCTCCCTTGCACTTCCAAAAATACCAGCCAGGAAGTTTGACATCATGTTGGGAAGGGCTGACAGCGCCAGCCTCTTAGCTGCTGTTTGCAGGGGCAGCCCTAATTGATCCTCTTGCCTCACCTAGTTGCTCACATTGTTTGTTTTTGATCCCTGGCGGTGCTCTGTCATTGGGATTTCTGTGCTCCTGCACTGCCTCCTGGTTAAGCCAATTCCTGCCTACTTCCTCCCTTTCTGCTGTGCCTTTTCCTCCTCCTCCTCCTCTCCCCGTTTCTCTTACCTGCTGTCTTTCCTCGGGACTCTCTCACTCTCCTGTTGGTTGCCTTTTGCTGGTCTTAGAATTATGAGGTAGACACAGTTAAGGGATAAAAGGGTTTTAGCTCAGTGTTTAATAGGATCCGAGGGGCACAGCTCTTCAAGGTGGAACACACCGAGATGCACACACACGTATAGCACAGATACAATTTTTATAGACCTTGAAAATTAGCATATCTGTCTAGAATCCCCCAATAAGAAACTTAGTAAATGAAGTAATGTCCTCCTACTCTAAAGAACCCCCCACACACCCGCCAGATGAGGCTAGAGCCCAGTTTACAGAATATGTTCCAGAGTGAAGGTTTCAGCCAAGGTTGAAACCTCAAGTTTTTGATAGCACAGAGCTCTCTGGCTTCTTACTGTGGATGTTTGGTCTTTCTGCCTTGCAGAATCCCAAAGCTAAACTAGAATATCACACTACAAAAATTACAGGCATGTAGGCTAAGGGTACAGAAAATATATAAAGGGTACAGAAATATATAAAAGGGTATATAAAATATATAAAAGGCTGTAGAAAATACATAAAAGGGTATATAAAAGAGAAAAGGCAAAAATCATCAGGCATCACTGTGCCTCAGTAATTATTTCCCCACCCTGAGGTACAGACCAGCTCCCCAGCCTGCAGCTCCATGCCCACCCAGCCCTGATTTCCCATCCAGCCCTGATTTCCCCATCCAGCCCTGATTCCCAGCTAGCCCTGATTCCCAGCTAGCCCTGATTTCCCAGCCAGCCCTGATTCCCAGCCAGCCCTCATTTCCCCAGCTAGCCCTGATTCCCAGCCAGCCCTGATTCCCAGCTAGCCCTCATTTCCCCAGCTAGCCCTGATTTCCCAGCCAGCCCTGATTCCCAGCCCACCCTGATTCCCAGCTAGCCCTAATTTCCCCAGCCAGCCCTCATTTCCCCAGCTAGCCCTGATTCCCAGCCAGCCCTGATTCCCAGCTAGCCCTCATTTCCCCAGCTAGCCCTGATTTCCCAGCCAGCCCTGATTCCCAGCCCACCCTGATTCCCAGCCCACCCTGATTCCCAGCCAGCCCTGATTTCCCCAGCTAGCCCTGATTCCCAGCTAGCCCTCATTTCCCCAGCTAGCCCAGATTTTCCCAACTATCCCTGATTCCCCAGCCAGCCCTGGTTCCCAGCTGGCTCTAAGAGCAGCTGTTCCCCAGCAGCCGCTGAGCCCTGCTTGGCAAGCAGCAGCTGCTTGTCTTGCAGCCTGGGGAAGTCCCAGGAGCTGCTGCCGTGTCTGGGAGCAGCCCTGGGCTGTGTTTCCAGCTGTGCAGGGAGCTCCCTTGCTGCAGGCAGGTCTGTGCCTGGCACAGCACTCAGGAGGTGCTGTGTGAGACGTGGGAAGGCTCTGGTGCTCGCAGGGAGCGCAGCACTGATGGTGCAGAGCCAGCAGCTCTGCTGCCTGTGGCTCTGGAGTGACAAAACACACTCAGCAGATCTGTCTCGCTGCTGATGGAGGTGTGGGCTCCTGGCTTTGTGAAATTGCGGTCCCACTCACTTGCTGGGGCGATATCTGTGTGCACTGGGGATGCTGTGCTGCATGAGCCACAGGCTCTCAGATTTGGCCTGGCAGGCTGAGCCCTCGGGGAGGCCACAGGGAGCAGGAAAATGAGACCTGACCTACTCAGCCTGTGCCTGTATGGGAATGCCTGCTCGTGAAAGTTAAATAACAGCAATTGTGAGCATGCAGGAGCAGACTGTGAGGTTTTCCAGCAATCAAAGCAGTGTGAACTGCTGGCAGAGCACCTCATGGCAGTTTGCGCCGCTCCCGTCGCAGAGAAGATCTCCTCTGTGGTGGCACTAATGGCAATTGACAAATCAATACGGCAAAGCCACCAATAACTTCATTAAAAAAAAAAATCTATTTTAATTATGTCAGCCAGATCATTAGAAAAATGTATCTAATGAGAGGAGGACAGTCTGTGGCATCACTCTGAGGTACGTGAAGCTGAAGCTGCTGACAGGAGCCCCAGGGGGAGCCAGGCGTTACTCTGCTGCAGCAGTGCCATCCTGTTGGATTTTAACCTCTCCGTGCTTTGCCAGAGGGAGATTTCCCTCTGACATCAGAGCTTGGGTTCCCTGTCCTTCCTCCCCAAGGCGAGGCAGGCAGCCCAGTCCTGGCAGACGTGGGGACAGTGCCAGCCGGCAGAGGGACAGGCCAGGCTGAGTGCAGCATCCCAAACTCTCTAGAGGAGAGAATTGTGCCAGCTCCCACATCTCCTGGGCAGCATCTTCTACTGCGAAACCCCTGGTGGAGAAAAAGGACAGGGCACTGCAAATATTGGTGTTTAAAAGGGGCCAGCAGGAGAGTGGTCATGGCCTTGCACTAAGTTTGATGAATTGTTTAGTGCAAGCACTGGTCACAATTTGGGAAACCTGTGTGCCTTCCATGCATGCCATGGATACTCTGAGGGCTATAAGTCAAAGATTGTTGCCAGGTGAGGAGCATTAAAAAACTTTTTTCCTCTAGGCACATCCCAGAAAACAGACCTCCACAGTAATTTCCCAATAAATTTTTAGCTGCAACGACAGTCTTTGAACCTTGGTGAGATTTAGGGGAGAAACAAAAGAAAATTATTGCTGGTAAAACACATTTATTTTTCAAGACATACATATTTGCAGCAACAAAAATGAGAGTTATCGCATTCATCAAGTGAGATGAGCCACATGCGTTCTTGGTATTGTTGTTTAAATTATGCCTAACCCCCTTCAAGTCTCTTTGAAGATCAAACTTATGTCCCACGTCTTGCCAGTTAATACCAAGGCCCTAGAAGAGAGTGTTGCCTTTTGCTGGTCTTAGAGTTATGAGGCAGACACGGTTAAAGGGATAAAAGGGTTTTACCTCAGTGTTTAATAGGATCTGAGATGTACACACTGTATAACACGAATACAATTTTTACAGACGTTGCAAATTAGCACATCTGACAAGGATCCCCCAATAAAAAGCTTAATAAATGAAGTAATGTCCCCCTGCTCTAAAGAATTCCCCCCTGGATGAGGCTTGAGCTCAGTTTACAGAATATGTTCCAGAGAGAAGGTTTCAAACAAGGCTGACACTTCAAGTTTTCGAGATAGCATAGGGCTCCTCACGCTCCTGCTGAGGATGTATGGTCTGCCTGCCTTGCAGAGCCCCAAACCTAAGCTAGAATATCAGACTACAAGAATTACAAGCATGTAGGCTAAGGGTACAGAGGATACAGAGGATACATAAAAGGTATAAAAAATATAGAAAAGGGTATATAAAAGAGAAAAGGCAAAAATCATCAGGCATCAAGAGCAGGCCTAACTGCTGTACACAGCAATGGGATATGAATTTGGAGCCCTTTCGACTGCAGACAGGTCTCTGGGATGCTCCTCTTTAACCAGGACTACTCTTGAGTGGATTGTCACTCAAGGGAAGGGATTTTTCTTACTTGAGTTATGTGACGAGAAAACACAGGTTCCTGAGCACAGTACTTTTTTACCCAGTCTGTGGTAAAATATAAATATTTGGATTTATATACCATCCTGTGGTATATAAATCCAAATCTGTCTAGTCTGTGGTACATAATTCCCACAAAGCCTTTGCAGGCTGCAGCCCCCCGGCCACCTGGGGCAGGTGGCAGTGCTGGCTCTGTGCTTCCCCCCCTGTCCCTGCAGCAGGACAGTGTGTGGTGTGTGTATGGGGTGAGTAGCTGCTCCTGATCCGTGGGTACTCTCCATTGCCTGTTTTGTGGAGCCATTGCTGCCACAGCAGCAGTGTGGTGCCCCTGAGGTGCTCCCTGGTGTGTGTGTGATGCTGTGCAGTCGCTGTGCCCCAGCACTGAGCGGGAAGTCAGCACAATGCCTGAGATACGCTATCCACTGGAAATGTGGCAGGAAGTCATTAAAGACTTCCTGAGCCATTCCCTGGGGAAAAAAACACCTCCAGGCTCCAGCAGTCGGAGGGCTTGCACTGCCAGGGCTTAGAAATCAAAAGAATCACTGAAAGAAGCCAACGTCAGCAGCTCCAGCAGGGAGCCCTCTGCTCCAGATGGGTCCTGTGCCCATGGGGTCGGGGTGGAGCTGGGTGACAAGGTTTGGGGACATGTGCCAAGGGCTCTTTGGAGCTGGATTGCTGCCAGGGAGGCTCATCTGAGCCTCTCTAGGGGTTTGGGGGCTACAAGAGGTACGGACATGGACAGGTCTGAGTCCTTTGGTCTGCAAAGTTTGTAAATCCCTGGAGGTGAAAATAAATGAACGCTTATTTTAAGAAAACTGTTTGGTTGCTCCATGAGCTCTCACCCCCAGCTCCAGGAGGGAGATTCACAATGAGCTCTCTTGGACAACTGGGAAAAGACAATTTTCTGCCATCAGGAGGCAATCAGAGCTTGGGACAGGAGGGTGAGCAGTAAGGGAGACCAAACCAAGTAGAGGCAAACAGCTCCAGTATTTGTATTCAGAGAGACTTGAAGTGGGATAGGCATAATTTAAACAACAATACCAAGAATGCATGTGACTCATCTCACTTGATGAATAGAATAGCTCTCATTTTTGTTGCTGCAAATATCTCTGTCTTGAAAAACATATGTGTTTTACCAGCAATAACTTTCTTTCATTTTCCCCCTAAATCTCACCAACCAAAATTCAAAGGCTGTCATAGCAGTTAAAAATTTATTGGGAAATTACTGTGGAGGTCTGTTTTCTGGGATGTGCCTAGAGGAGAAAAGTTTTTTAAACTGTGAGATTATTTAACTGCTGAAATGCTTAGTATTCTGAGTAAAAACAAAGCCATCACGTTATGGTCAAGGGAGAAGAGTCAAATACTTATATTTCAGAGTGTTCGTTTTCTCAATTGAAGAGATGAGCAGAATAGAGACTCTTATGGAAATAAAACAAACAAACAAAAAAAAACAAAACAAAAACACCAACAAGAGAGGAAAAGAAGTGAAGATTAGACAGCCAAGTTTCTAGTTTTGAATACCTGCAAAATTCCTACAAGTGAATTTGTGTCATCAGATAGCCTGCTCAGGCATGCACCTGGCTCCGGGTCTGAGCCCAGGCAGGAGGAGGAACAGAAAAGAGTAATTTGAAGCTGTCACTGACTTGGCCAAAATGTGTATAGGAATTTTTCCGCTATTTGTTGTTTGCATGCTATTTGAATTTAGGACATTTATTCCTTACATTCTGAGCCTTGCTTACAGTCCTACCAAAGATTATACAGCTTTATATCCATTCGGATCATTTGCTGATTATTCCGTAACGAGCATGTGCTCTTTTTAAAAGACAAGATGCCAGAAATAAGATGTTTCTCTTTTTAAAATTAACTTTTATCAGAATATTTTTTTTTCTCCACAATTGTTAGCCCCGAAGCTAGTGCAGGCTGATTTGTGCTGACCAGAAAATGTTTGGGGATGAGGATTGTGACACATATTTTGTCCTACCTGTTTGGCTGTAGCAGTGTGGCATCGTGCACAGCAAGCAGCAGTCCTTTCTTCTCTTGTTGGCTAAGGTATTGTTGCTTTTCAGCTGGTAGAAATATGACACAGAGACAGTTAAAAAGGAGTAAAAGGGTTTTACTTTGGTATTTTAATAGGATTCTAGGTGCACAGCTCTTCAAAGGTGGAACACGCTGAGATGCACACTCCGAATAACACATATACAATTTTATGGACCTTGAAAATTAGCATATCTGCCTAAAATCCTTCAGTAAGAAACTTAACAAATGAAGTAATTGTCCTCTTATTCTAATTACCCCCCTAAATGAGGCTAGAGCTCAGTTTACAAAATATGTTCCAGAAAAAATTATGTTTTGAAATAATATAGAACTCCCTGGCCTTCTGCTGTGAATGTTTGTTCTTTTTGCCTTGCAGGACTCCAAACGAAGTTAAAATAGAAGACTACAAAAATTACAAGCACGAGGGGCTAAGGGTACAAAAGGTGTAAAAAGGGTACAAAAAAATAGAAAAAGGGCATAAAAATTGATAAAAGGGTATATAAAAAAGAAAGGTGAAAAATCATCAGGCATCAGTACCTAAGAGACCAAAAGGGATTTTCATATCTCAGTCTCACAGAGTGTATCTCAAATATATTTTCTCTCTTCCCACAGGAGAGAAAGAAAATAGAGCTGAAAGAATCAGGCATATCCAGCAGGATTCAAGGGGGAAAGGCTTGACACGGACACGGGGACATCCCCCAGGCCTGGTGACAGCACCGTGCAGCCTCGCTCTCGCTGAGGAAGCTTTCAGCAACGCTGAGCCATGAATTTCCTGCGGCGGCGCCTGTCGGACAGCAGCTTCGTGGCCAACCTGCCCAATGGCTACATGATGGACCTGCAGCGCCCCGAGAGCTCCACCAGCTCCCCGGTGTCCCCTGCCACCGAGAGGAAGCACCTGCAGCCGCCCCAGCCCTCGCACTCCTCCTCCACGGGCGCCAGCATCTTCAGCTCCATCTCCAGCGCCATGAAGCAAACCACGCAGGCGGCGGCAGGGCTGATGGAGCACTCGGCCAGCCCCGCGCCCCCCGTGGCACCCAAACCCAAAATCCTGCTGGTGATCGACGATGCGCACACGGACTGGTGAGTCTGGAGTGATCCTCCCGCTGGATGCAGCTCTGGGGCCTGGGGGGATGAGGAGCTGCCTTCTGCTGGTCTTAGAGTTATGAGGCTGTCACAGTTAAGGGATAAAAGGGTTTTACTTTGGTATTTAATAGGATCTGAGGGACACAGCTCTTCAAGGTGGAACACACCAACACGCACACGCACCATATAACGTGTATACTATTTTACAGACCATGCAAATTAGCATAACTATCTAGGATCCCCCAATGGGAAGCTTAATAAATGAAGTAATGTCCACCTATGCTAAAGAACCATCCCCCCTAGATGAGGCTTGAGCCCATTTTACAAAATATATTCCAGAGAGAAGGTTTCAACCAATGTTGAAACCTTGAGTTTTCAATAACACAGAGCTCTCTGGTCTCCTCTTGTGAATGTTTGGTCTTCCTGCATAGCAGAGGCCCAAAACTGAGCTAGAATATCACACTACAAAAATTACAAGCATGTAGGCTAAGGGTACAGAAAATATATAAAGGGTACAGAAAATACATAAAAGGGTACAGAAAATATATAAAAGGGTACAGAAAAGATATAAAAAGGTATAGAAAATATATAAAAGGGTATATAACAAGAAAAGGTGAAAATCATCAGGCATCAGAGGGATGTGGGAATCGCAGATAACCTGCATGGAGTGCATGGATACTTCCACATCTGGGTCACCAGCTCCGGCCCCAGGTTGGTGTCTGTCGGACAGCTTGGTAAATGGCAGAGTGGGATTGTTCATAACTTTCTTGGTAAAAAATCATTTGGTATTTTCATTTTAATTTGGTATTCTTTGACCAACTTCTTCATAGCCTCAATATATGAACACCCACAGGGCATTCTTGGCTCAGCAGGCTTAGCCGAGCTGTCATACCTAGCAACAATTCAAAGAGGTCACAGCTGAAGGTGTGTTAATGATGTGGTTCAGGACCTTCGTCCACTGTGCTGACTCTAAAAATTAAAAGTGACTCAATCTCTCCAGCTCTCCATCTCTCCTGAGCTTTTCTCTGTATGCAACTTCATATATAAATTATTAAAAGATAACCAAGCTTACTGCTACCTGTCAAGGGCCCTTCACCTGCTTAGCATAGCAATAACTATTGGCAAAAGGATCTCAGGCTCAGCTAAGCCTCAAATTTGTCTTGTTCATGCAGGTTTCTTTACAAACAAAAGTTTGGAAGTTTGTTTCCTATGATATTGGGCAGCACAGTACACTTTCCAAAGGGCAGGACAATTGAAGCCTTCTGAAATGTTAGAGAAATTAATTACTGCTTTTCGTATGCTCCTTATCAAAGTCAGCCAGTTTAGAAAGCTTTAGGCAACCTGTCTGAGAGATTTATCTTGGGGAAAAATCCACAGAATGTGTTGAGAAGATGCTCTTGTTTCATCTGCCAGCTTGTCACAAGACAAAAGAAGGAAAGAGCAGCACAGGTAAAGAGGTAGTATAAAAGAGTTCAAAATTAAAGAAGTTGGGTTACTGGGTCTTGGCCAAGGGAGATTATTTTATTTTTCTTGTCCTCCCACACCACTCTTCAGTCCAGTTGTCACCTTTGGTCTTCTCTGTTTAACCAGAAGAGTGGGGACAAGGTGAGACCTACTTTTTTAGGTGCATCTTCACAAATCCAGAGCTTAGCTCTTACCTGAACGAGACCATGACTGAGTACAACCAGGTCAGGCATCATCAGTCAGCTTGAAGTAAGAGAGGGAAAACAGTGGGATTTTTCTCAAAGGAAGGACAACTTCTTAACTGAGTGGGAAAGTCCCTGCTGAGGTTGTCCCCATGAGTATTTCCGTGCCAGCAGCCCTCAATGCCAGCTCGTTCAGTCAGCAGCTCCAGTCTGGCACGGGCAGAGCTGATCTCTCTTTCCTGGAGCCCCACGAGTGTCCCCAGGCTGATGCTCACCCAGCTCTGTCTCTGCCGAGTGTTTTTGCAGTTCCTTGGAGATGCTGCCAGGTGGCAGTCCCTTAACGCAGCATCCTCCGGCCGGGAACGGGAGAGCCTTCAGCTGCAGCATCAGGGCTCAGCCCCAGCGCTGTAGTCAGACAGGACAGCCCCAGCTCTAGGGCCAGCCTAGTTTAAACTTGAGATTAATGGTGCTGAAGGTAGTCAGGGCAGTGGGAAGGACCAGGAGGGGTTGGACCCTGCCGCAGTGTTTTCATGTTTTAAAACACACACACTTAGTTTGAATCCTGCCTTTGTATCTCCCAGCTGCTGTTCTGTCCTGCACTTTGTGGTGTGAGCTGAGCTTGCTGAGGGAGCAGCAGCTGGGAGAAATAAAGAGGAATCATAACTGCCCATGCTGTGCTCCCTCCTCCACTCCTGTGAGCCCTCCACGCTGTCCTGGCTGTCCCTCTGCTGTCCATACTTGCAGTTTAGAGGATTGATGGGACACCCCTTTCATTTATCTCTCTGACTCAGCCCACAAGTCTGCAGGTACCAAATGCTGCTTGCAAAGCCTCCCTGCATTTACTTTCTCTAAGGCTGTGAGGGCACGGAGCAGAATTAGTGTATGAATTCATGACCATGCCCTGATGTATGTATGACATGAAAAACAAGGAAAGAACATTCCCAGCCCTTGCCTGCCGTGGCTCTTTGTAGCATGGACACAAATACATGCCTGGGAACTTCCCCAGCCCAGAGGCAGGACATGGTCCTTTCTGAGAGAGCGTATCAACTCCAGTGGGCCAGGACTGCTCCTTGCTGGTTGGTTTTTGTGTCTCCAGGGAACTCAGCGAGCCCTTGAGAGCAGCACTGAAGAGCAGTGGCTCCATGGCTCCGTGGATGTTTATTTTTGGTAAGGTCCTTCCGAGCAGTGCCAGTGATCCCCTTGGGCTCGGCCAGGGTGTTATGAGCTCAGGCTGAGCAGCCTCAGGGAGCAGTGTTTGCCCTGGGAGAGCCCAGCTGGCAGAGCTGGTTATCCAGGGATTCTCACTGTCCACTCTGCATCGTGCAGGGAAACAGTCCCAGGCTTTGGGAGGTGGATGACTGACAGCACATTGGTGCTCCTGTGCTGGTGACTGTGGGTTTTGGAAGGAGCATCGTGTTTGTAATGCATTTCACCTCTGCCTGCTCTGCCCTTTCTACTTGTGAAACCTTTGTGTTTGGTTTTCAAGAACCTTTTCCTTCTCCTTTTGAAATAGTTTACTAAAAAGAATCCCCAAGGAATAACTACTGAAGAGCTGCCCTTATTTAAGGGTGGGGGGCTCCCACAGTGCCTTCTCCCACAGGGCAAGTTACACAGGGTTTACAACAAGGAGCAGCTTGTTCAGGGACAGGAAGGGTGAGAGACAGTGGAATCTGCCATTTGATTTCCCTTCTCTCAATGAAAACACTTTCTCAGAATTGGAGACTGCAGCGATATTGCCAAGCCCGACACTAATTTATCATCACTGTTTGTATTTCAGCAGTGGCTGCATTGTGGGTTAGGATGAGGTGTTGCACAAGTGCTTGACGAAATCCTTCAACAACCCAAACAGGCAAGTGCATGTTGAATGCACTTTCAAGTGACAAATGGCAATCCTTTCTATTTTTGAGGAGCTACTCTGACGGTGGAGTATAGCACTCAATTTCTCTCAGAAGTCTGAAGGAAAGAAAGAGCATCCATGGCAATCCATGGCCTGTCTTCCACTGTAAAATCCTTGCTGTTCTTGACATGCAATACACTCTGGTTTATTCCAAAGGCAAAGTACTATAAAAATAATGTGAGTCCCACAGAGTATGATCAGCTGCTTTCTGCATTAGCAGCAGTAAAAGAAAGGTACATTCTATTAAAAACAAGGGAACTCACCCAGCTTTCTGTTAAAGTGGCAACATTTTGACGGATTTTCCATTCTCCTCAAAGACACTCTAGACATTGCAAGGAAGCCCACAGTGAATTGCCATGTGTAGGACGTGCCCGAGAGGAAAATCCTATTTATACAGCTCCCTTGTGCTCCTGGCTGTGACAGGAACACAGCAGAGAATGTACCTGTGCATCAACTCTCCAGGGAGAAGCTTGGCTTCTCTTCAGTCATTATTGGCACATTTTTCATCTGGGGAGCCTCCACCTGGAGAATGCTGCTCCTTCTGGTGGCCTGGGAGTCTCTGTGCCTTGGGAGACTTCCAAAAACACATCCACAGCTCACCTGCAGCAGCTGCCAGAAGAAATGGAACTCGGACACCAATCCACGTGCACGTGTTAAACACACAGCAAAGGGGAGCAGGACCCTGAGGAAGGGGCACAGCAGAGCTCCGGGTTTGGGCACATGGGGCAGCTCTGCAGCCTGACCTCAGCCAGGAGCAGAACATCCCACCCTGGAAATCTCCTCACCCGCCATGCTATTGAGCAAAATTATGCTCTTGCAGGAGCGAATTTCTCAGCAGATCAAACAGGATTTTGTGCTGTGAATTATTAACCCCCATCCTCTGTGAAAGTGCTCAGCTCTCCAGCCTAATGCCTCGTGTTTAAACAGCTTATGGGGGAAGCGATCAAGCGCAGCTAAGGCTCCTGTTAGCCACACATGCTAAAAGCATTGCTCTCTGCGCCAGACAGCATTACCAAAGTTGTTGCATTTGCTGGGTATCTGAGTTACATTTGTGAAACAGCTCCTGTGGCTTTTCAAAGCCATTGGTGAGTTTTGTCCACATTTCAGGCTGTTCCAAGAGCTCACTGTGCTGTGTTTGCTGCCTTGAAATGCCCTGTGTGCAGCAGTTCCACACGTGAGCATTGGGACAAGCTTCACCGGGAGGTAAGTCACAGAGGGCATTTTAGGAAACACAAAATTGCATTGTTTTTTCTTTCTCCCTTTTAATTGGCAGCCAAATCTGCCTGAATGTACAGTCTCCAAAAATTTTAAGATCAAGGAAGAGAAAAACTGTGATTAACACTGAATGGAATCCTCTTAATACATTTGAAATGGTTCTTTGTGTAACAATAACGTCATGATTCAGGTCTAATTATGGACTGATTTGACAGGATTTTATACTGGTCAAAGCGAATTATCAACTTTTTTTTTTTAATAAAATGATTTTTACTTCTGAAACATTAAAATATTGAGCCCTAAATATGTCATTTACCCAAAAAGATGATTGGTTAAATAATAACACTCTAATACTCAATTTTAGTAACATGGGAGTTCCTAAATCCTATTTTTTTCAAGGAATTCCTTTTAAAAATATGCAGTGAGTGTCATGAGTTATTTCATGCTTTCAGTAGGCTGAAGGTGATATAATAAGGCTCCCACTAAGAGGAATAGTTCTGTACCTGACTCATTTAAACATAATGGGAATTTTTGGAGTTTAAGCTTGAACTGAGGAATTTGCTGGCTAAACTGCAAAGTTTTGCGTATATTTCCTGATAAGAAAGTCCCAAATTGTCTCATGTGGTGGTCATTGACAATAGATTATTGTGAATTATCTCTTTTTATACAGTGGTGACCTTTTCAGGTTTCACAAGTTCTGCAACAGTGCAGCAATAATTTAAAAAAACTTACATTTAAAATTTCCATTTTCACAAATCTGGTTAAAAAGCCCTTCTATTTTCATCATTTAGCCTTGCCTATCCAGGACCAAATTTTTTTTTTCCTATAATTCTTGCCAAATTCCACTTTTTGAGAAGTGGAAAGCAGAAAGAGGAGGCAAGTTTGTGTTTAATGAGTGTGTTTGTGCACGTTTGCACACCTAGAAGCAGCGTGGAAAAGTTCTGTATTGCCCAGCAGACAGACACAGGGGTGTATAGGAGGCAAGGCTGGCAAAAGTTTTCAAGAAATTGTGTTTATCGCATCACTTTCCAGTCTGTTTTAGGTATATCACCGTCATGTCTGTCTGTATTTTTGTCCTGCAGATGTAAAGTATCTTGGGATCTGGCCCCCCTAAATGAAAGGTGATACAGAAATGTAAAGGATTAGTATCATTACAAAAATAGACATGAGGAATATGGAAAACATTCCCCACCAGGTTATAACTATGCTAATGCAAGTCAAATCTGGGTCCTTAATTACTTTACCAGAGTTCCTACAAACGCATAGAATTTAACCTCAGAATATCCTGCCTAGTCCTGTACATATTAAAAAAAACTCCAACAAACCCAACCCTCAGATACATTTCTCAAGGTTTTTGAGCCAGATTTCTTCTGCCTGAAAGTCCCCAGCCCTGCCCCAGTGTTGGTCCAAGCTAGACCAGTTCTCCTACTCCTCAAATCCAAGGAGAACCAAAGCAGGCTGGAAAATAATATGAAAATCCTCAACAAAAATGATACCCCTAGCAAACAGCTCCGGGCTGTATTATTTACATTTAGCGACTTGGAAATGTTCCAGCAAGGCACTATTTTGCTAATACACAAAATCAAATTGCTGCCTCATGTTGCTCTCAGTGCAGTCCCCCACCTCCACCCCTGCCCTCCCAGCCCCAGCTCTCTGTGGGCAGGAGGAATGTGACCACAGCCCAGCCTGGGTGGGGGACCAGACCTACAGCAAAGTGTCCTTCCCATTCTGACGGCTCCGAGCAGCACAAAAAGCTGTGCTGAAAGCAGCAGAGCTGTGCTAACCAGTGCTTGTCCTCTTGGTGGGGGATGGCTTTGATTGCCCTGTTTGAGGAGCAGGAGGTGGCACGGGAAGATGCTGGGAGGCCAGGATTGTGTGGGACTGCAGAATTCTGTGAATAGGAAGAGTGGCCTGAGTGGCTGTGTCTGTGATTGTTAAAGGGCTGGTGGCTTGCCAAGCCAGGTCTCCCCAGAAAACAGCCCTGCAGAAAGGGAGGACTCACAAAAGACTTTAAAAACCCTTCTCCCTCACTGCCCCAAAGCTTCCCCTTCCGTCTGCGCTCAAGCCAAGAAAATCCTCCCAGCGCTGTAGGGTTGGACCTCAGATCTCATCAAGGACCTCACCAGGAGGAATTCCTTCATCCAAGAGGAAAACCAACCCCGTGCCACCCTCGGAGCCCAGCACAGCCCCTTCAGGCAAGGCCTTCTTCCCTTGCTGTGATCCCATAGCTAATCACATTGGGGGTGATTTTACAGTCACCACGGCGGGCTGGGCTTTGTGTCCTCCCCAGGAGGCAACAAGAGCTGTCTGCTCCGAGTGAGGACACTGAGGACACACCTGCAGAGCTGTCCCTCCCTTCGGTGGCCACAGCAAGGCAGGACAGAGCCCAGAGCAAGGGGATCCTGCCCCGGGGAGGAACAGGGCTGATCCCAGCACTGCTGTGCCCCAGGGATGGAGCTGAGACTTCTGTGGAGCTCCTGGTGTTGCCTTTTTCAGCCTAGAGATGAAACTCGAGATAATTTTAGTACAGGAGGTCATAGAAAAGTGGATCTTTCTTGGAGTTCCAGGGGCAGTTCTGGAAGCATATCCACAAAAGCCCAGCCCCACAGGGGTGAATACAGTTTTAGGAAATTAGCATAACTGATAAAAAGCACCAATTCAGAGGACAAGTGGTGATGCAATTTGTCCCAGGTCAAGCCCCTTCTCTGGAGCCCCCACCCTTGGTACTGGTTGGACTTGTTGAAAATGTGTTTTGAAGATTTTGTTTTCAGCCTTGGTTCCCAGAAAGAGCTAAGATAGAACAGGGGTCTTGTGCCCTCTGGGGCTTGGAGTTTTGGAATGTGTTTGGTCTTTCTAGCTGGAGAAAAAGGTAGGGAAAAGTACTGGGAAGGTTACAAATATATAAAAGAAAAAAGGCAAAAATCATCCAGCATCACTGGCAAAGTATCAGTGTATTTAGGGTTACCTCTTGACCCCCCACACACTAGAGATTTACCCACTGGTTCCTCCCTGGCAGTATGTACAATGTGAATACCTTTTCTTTCTTTCTGCACTTACTTCTGGTCCATTTAACCTTTAATCCAAACCTTGTTTTCTGAGGTGTCAAAGCACACATCCTTCACTCTTATTCAGCATCCTCAGCATCCTGAGACCCTCACCCCTGGCCCAAGGTATCCTTGCAGAATAAATATTAACTACCAACCAGTCCATCCCACAGGTGAGCACTGTATAAAGGTCTCTGGGCCAAAGTCAATGTGGACAAAAGCTCCAGCAGTTTGCAGACCTCAGCATTTATGGAATGATTTTTCCCATCCTTATGCCCTGGGGCAGTCAGGGCTTGACCATTTCAAAATTTCTTACTACGCACGGCTGAGAATTTCTGAAGTGGCCAAAAGTGATTTTGGGTGTTGAGAACTGGCTCCTGAAACAGGAAAACCTTCCTTATTTTCACCCTTGGGAAAAAAAAAAGGCACAAATGCATCTCTCCCCCCTCCTCCCCTCCCCGCTGCCCTTCCAGCGTGGCGGGGCTGGGGGCTGGGGGCATTCCTGCAGCTGCTGGCCAGTATCCTGGAAACTGCCTCCTTTCTGCCAGCCCCAGCCCCTTGTATGGGAGACAATGCGGACACACAGTGAGTGCCTTGTGCATCCCTCGGGCCCCCAGGCCCTTTGACACGGGCATTTTGTACAGTGCCTCCCCACCCTCCCCGAGGTGCCCCCACGCCCAAACCAGGGGGCTTCAGCCTCGCCTTTTCCAGGATGATCCAGAAAGAAATTACATGCCTTGTGTTCCCAAGGGCCCGAGAGAAATATGTGTAATGTGATAGCAGGGAAATAAATCAGATAATTCCAGAATTTATCCATGGATGCCTTTTGGTTTGTTTACTCAGGTCTCTTCTTACCATTTCTCTTTCTTCCACCCTTTCCCTTGCCCACCTCTCCCCAAGAGTCCCACACATTTCTCTCTTCATCGTGTTTTGCCCTGGCCCCTCCACAGGGTGGGAAAGGCTGCTTCCTGCTCCAGATTAGCAGTGGTTTTTATCCAAAGCGTGGCTTGGCTTTCTTTGCTTGTTGTGTCTTGATCCAGAATCTAAGCTCAGTCAGAGAATTTGGAGGAATTTGCCATTCCAATATTCTGGTGTTCCTCTTCCGCGTGCTCTCAGTGAGGAGAGCCCAGTTTGGGGTTGGAGGTACAAGACAGCCCTTGGGTTTGTAGCTCAAGTACTCTGTTGAACAGGGATGTAGATGTGAGTCTGGGTTCACCCACACCACAGGGGATTTGGGATCATGCTTATTAGTCCATCTAAAGAACGGCTTTCCAGCTCCCAAGACAGCATTACAGTATTTGCTGTATCAGTTCCACTGAGCTCTCTCGTAGGAAGATCTGAAAATGTGTGAATTAGCCTTAGGTAGGTAATTGGATGTGAATTGATCATTTATTATTCCCTGCTGCTGTTAAAGGTGCCTCCATATCTTACAGAAAATCATTGTATATGCTTCCTCCAGCCATGGTAATTGAGGCAGACTGGCGCTGGTTTACAGAATATCTCTGCAAAATAAACTTCTATTCTTTCCAGATCACTTCATAAGAAGAGGCATTGGGTTTCTCATGTCCCTGTAATCATGTCAGAGCTGAGCAGAAAGCAAAAGAGATGTTTGTCTGGTGCCTTTGCACCCAGAAAATGTCCTTTTCCAGAGCTTGCAGCTTCTTCATGAGAAAGAGAGATGGGTTCAGGGCAAGATTCTTTGCTCAAGCCAGGGCAGACCTTTGGCTGTTTGTTATGTTGATTGCTCCCTCCTAGTCCATGGGGCCACACTGGAATGGATTGCCTAGCACTGTAAATCCCACCCAGGAACTGCTCTGGAGCGTGGCCCCGCAGTGTTCTTCAGTCAAAACATGTTTACATGCTGATCCACTGAGATCACAGCACCCGCCCGCCCCATCTGCACCCTCCCCAGCCCAGTTAGAGCTCTGCTCTGCTGAGCTGAACATCTGACACGCTTTAGAGCAAAGGGCTGGCCAGCCAGGCAGTGCTGCAGGCACTGGAGAGGTGTGTGACAAGTGGCTTGCCCATTGTCCCGAGCTGGGGACATTGAGCCCTCCTGGGGCCATGGGCTGCTCCTCTCATCACTGGCTGTGCTGAAGGGCAGTGGGGAGACACCTCAGGCTCCCCAGAAAGGTTTCTGACTGCTCTTCTGCTGCTCTAAAGCTGCCTAGATAACTCTGCAGCAGTCAGTCCTGGGCAGAGGACTGGAAGAGACTTGCTCAGGTGGTTTTGGGGCAGGGAGCATCCACAAATGTCTTGTGCAGCATGGGACTGCCAGAAACATCTGTCCATCTGTCCTTCTCATGCATCCATCCCCCCACAGCAGCGTGGTCTCCCTTTCTTCTGTCCCCTGGCCCCTGTAAGGGCCCCAGGCCATCTCACACATTATGCAGAACTGACCACAGGAGTCTCTCTTTCTTGCAAGAGGTGTGATGCTCCCACAGCATCAGCAATGATTCCAGCTTGCTTAAAATTTGAGGGGCTCCAGGAGGAAGCTAAGGTCATTCTTCACTTCAGTGTGATAGCCTCTGCTGTCCAGGGTCTCCAAAACCCCAGGTGGGAGCTGAAGACATCACTCCATCCATTTCAGAGATGTTTCAGTCTGAAGTGTTTTATTATAACCCTGAGCTGTGGCCACATGATGGGTGGACCAAAATATTTGGCTGCAAATTGCTTAGCACCTGTAGGGTCACTGAGAGCAGGTTAAGCTTCCTGGGGGCTGCCTTGGAAGGAAAGTGATGTATTGTGCTGTTAAAGGGAAGTTCTCTGAGGCACTGGGTGAGGTTGATGCCTAAAACAGGGCTTGCCTGACACAGAGGCCAGGGAAAGTCAGGAGAATAAAAAGCAGACAAATCTAATGAAGATCTACAGGTGCATTCAGGGCAGACAGAGCCTACTCGAGAGGCTACACCCAAAATGGATGGCGAGTCACAGGTTCTTCACATTTTATGAGTTCTGTCTTATTAAGATATCAGGAATTAATTATCCAATTACACCTTCAGGTGATGATGTCAATTACCCCAAGCCTGCTCCTCCCTTTTTGATTACATATTTTGGGGCTCTGAGGCAGTAAAGTATCCTTGGATTTTCCAACTGAGAGGAATTGTTTTGTCTAAAATGCTGGAAACATTGGGTTGGTTTTTTTTAGTGCTTTATATGAAGCCTAGAGCTACACACCAAAGCTACAGACACATGAAGAATAAAAATTCCTAAGGCATTGAGACAACCTGTGTGGAAAGAGGTGTGGGACAGAGAGGTCACAGAGTCTGAGCTGAGGTCCTTTGCACAACTCCAACAGCTCCTAAGGCTGGATGCACCCTCTGTGTGCCCATCCATAGAACAGGCAGCACTCCAGAGAGGACTTTGTAGGATTTTGTAGCTGTGGGGAGGCACTGGAGGCCTCTTTGCTCCCTCTGAACCAGGCTGAAGGCTGTGCTTAACCCCAATTCGTTCCAAGCTGGAGCAAAGCAGCACCGAGGAGTTTGCAATGAGCTGGTCAGCAAAGGGGAGAGGCTGTGGAGGGAGGAAGTGTGTTCCATAAATGGGGGTAAGGAATATATATGATGAGTGTGCTGGGAATAAAAACAAACTTGTACCAGGGAACAGTGCACCTCAAATTTCAGACCAGTTCCTGTGAGCCCTCTGAGAGCTTCTTGCAGGTTTTAAGGAGTCCCTGGTTCCAGCAATATCCCCAATGTTTAGGAGTGAGGAATGCTGCCAGACCCTCTAGAGCCATGCCTCCAGAAATTCAATGGAATTATTAAGTGCATTTAGGGTTCCTGTTTATTGTTAGGGGCGTGATGCCTTTGCTTGGCTGCTGAGTTGCCTTTTTTCATGCAATGCTGATAAATTAAAAAAAAAAAAAAGAAGGAAAAGTGCCCAGAGCTCTGTTTTTTATACCAGAGAGGAGCTGTTTGTGTCACCAGGACTTGGTCACACCTGGCTGCTACCTTGTCCCTCACCTATGCAGAAATCTTATTTGCACCGTGCTGATGGATGGGCTGTCTGGGAAGGGAAGGAAGTGTGGTACAGCCTTCAGATGTCCTTGTTAGAATTAAGCAGGAAGCTTTTGACATTTGTAATGTATTTTTCTATTATAATGAAAAATTTTGACTTCATTTTGAGCCAGAATGACAAAACATCCCTTTTATTTACACTTCATGTTTCTGGGGGAGGGGAGCATTCAGCTAAAAACTTGTGTGTTTCAGCCATGGGGAAAATTGCCTCCCTACCATCTCTCCTTTTTTTCCTTTTTTTATTGGAACAAATAGACACATAGTAAAAATGTGAGCCAGCTCTTTTTTTTTCTTCTTATACTGTAAAATAGGGAGCAAAGCCGGCTTCCCCTCATTTTCCTTTACTTCTTTATTCTGTCCTGTCTTTGCCAATTGGAAACAGAACCCAGAGTTACTTTGTCTCTGGAAACAGCTCTTGCAGGGCTAAACTGTTTTCAATGCTTTCCAAATAGAAGAGCCCTTTGGAGGCTCCACGGCCTTCTGAAAGTTTATAGGGGAGGAGATCTGACAAAATAAATTCATATTTTCTTCTGTCAGGCTTGTTTGGTGAGAGGAAGAACTGGGGAGAAATATTCACAGGGAAGTTTCTATTGGCAGTTTCCCCACTGGCTAATCAATATAAAGGGCAATATACACAAATATGAATAGAGAGAGCTAAAACTGCCTGTCCTTCTCCTGCAGATGCAGCTAGCCTTTCTCTAAATCAATAGCAAAAAGAAACAGAATTGAAAAACAGCTCTGTGGTGAGAGAGAATGAGAACAGGCTCCACTTTTCCTTCAGCTATGATGACAAAGCTCCTTGCTCAACATCAGAAGAAGTTCCTGATGCTCTGCCATATGTTGCTCTGCTCTTACAGAATAAAGATTGAGTATTAAATGAGAATCTAGCAAGGAATCATTGATTAGAGTTGTTCCCTGGAAAAGATTAGAGAACATTTGGTTTTCAGTTTGAAAATTAAATGAAAAGGTAACAAGCCTTGAAGGAACTTTCCAATGTGGTTTGCATCTGGCTTGGCATGTTTCTCCTGGAGAACAGAAAGCTAACAGAAGACAGGAATTAGAAAAACATGCTGTGACCCGGATAGAAATTCTTCAGCAAAAAGGGAAGTGCAGAAGCAAAACAGTATGTAATGAAAGCCAAAAATCTTATTTAACCATGTTTGTCTCTCACGTTTCTTCTGCAGGGCCAAATACTTTCAGGGGAAGAAGGTGAATGGAGAGTTTGATATCCGAGTGGAGCAGGTCAGTGACAAGTGAATTTCTCTCTAAGAAATGTGTGCAGAGAGGGCTAAGGAGAAGGAATCTCTCCCAGGAACAGCAACGGGGTTCATAACCTCTTTTCTGTGTGCTCCACAGGGCACTGGGCACATCCTGTTCCCCTTGGCACCACACATTCATTCAGCTGAAACCTCCTCACCTTGGGTCTGTCCCTGCTCTGTGTGCTGGTGCAGTGTCTGTCAAACAAAAGTCCTGTATGGACTGAGAATGGGTGCTGTTATCAAAACAGAAATTTCTATTAATCTAACAATCATCACCTGCAGGCACCCAGCTTGAAAGCAGGTGTAAGAAGAGAGAGATGTAGAGCTAAGAGGATGATCCTGAAGGAAACATATGCTTGTTTCATACTCAGTGGGGCTGTAAAACTGTTTGGGTGGATAGAGAAAGTTGCTGAATGTTGTTTGAATGACCTTGTATTTTCTGTTTTTATAAAGCTGTTGATTCTGTATCATGTGTGCATACAGATTATTGATGCAGTGGTTTTGAAGAGTTTCTTAGGACCCATTGCCCTTGAAATGGCATTTTTTCCCTTTTCAAAGGTGTCCTGTCCAATCATCTACAACTGTTCATGAGCACACATGTTCTGATCAAACTGTGTCTGGGACAGATTTTTCTTTTTTATTGATATGGCACTTACCAGTCAGGGTGGTATTAGTGAGAATAATTCTTCCTGGCATTTCCTTATCAAAGTCTTTGTTTTGCTGGCTGCCTTAGCAACTATCCTAAAAGAGAATAGGAAAAATTTTTAAAAATCATGCTTCTCACTTGGAATCATGCAATCAAACAATTTCGGTTTTCCCTTCAAGTGTATCATTGAGGTCAAGAGAGAGGCACCTCTTTCTTCAAACTTTGGCTTTTTATCCCCTTCTTATTTTGTCCATCCATTCTTGCTCAGTATCTCTTGATATTTTATTTTCATTCATTGCCCCTACCCTGTTTATCTGGAGCCTTCCCAACTTCTTCACACTCTTCCCCAAACACAGTCCAGGAGCCTAAACTGTTGTGGGAACAGGTGCCCTGAGGCTGAATGCTGACCCCCTCTACCTGAAAAATTAATGTTTGTACACAGTTTTCTTATGAAAGAGGGGGGAAAAGGGGAATAACTGTGTTCATTAACACAGTCCACATCTTTCTCTTGGAGTTCTCAGCTCAGCAGTCCTCACTGCTGTAACTCTCCCTGAATGGCACCTGGACTGTGCCATGGTGCACAAGCCTTAACTTGGCTGTTCAGCTCTGAACAAACTCTCCAGCAAACAGTTTGACTCTTAGGCACCTCTTGAACCATTTAGTCTGCTCAGTAAATTCATTTAGTTGTTCCTTTTTCCATTTGATCCTGTTTCAGATAACCACACATTATTAATTCAGCCAGAAACACAGTTTGCCTTAGGAACTTTTTTTAGATTTTATAGGAGAAAAACCACTTTTGATCTGAAAAGCTAAATAACAAAGAAGTTTGAATGGCAGAAAGCAATGAAAGGAAATATCCAAATGTTAAATACTCTTGAAAAACCACATTGGGCAAAAGCCACTGCCCTGTTTTTACTGACCACACTAACTCTTTTGCCATTCTTCCAGGATGTTCTGTAGTTGGTTTGAACTTTTTCTCCTTCTCTTTCATATCCGTCTCTGTTACATCTTAATTCTTCCTTAGTGAGCCATTTTAGCAATCTGTGGGGGAAGCAGAGCAGGATAGTAGGTGATAACTTTTGAAAGCCATGAGATCACTTATTTGTAAGGGAGCAGGAGTGCTGAAAGCAGCAGTCTCTCCTGAGGAATGCAGACATATGGGATCGTGCTGTCCCCACACCCAGCTCTGGGGGAAGCATTGGCTGATTTCAGCTCAATTGGAGAAACTCAGGATGCTGAGTTTCTGCAGGAGGTGAATTCAGTTCATGTTAGGCACTGGATAATGCTCAGGGAAGAGACTGTTAAATGCCATCCTGCTGCTCAGGGAGCTGCTTGTGAGAGTCTCAGCTTGTATGAAAATAGGTTTTATGGACTCTCAAATAACGTTTTTCTGGTTCTTCAGCACTGAATGAATTGCACAACCTCAATAGCAACCCCAGGCTCTTGTTCTTCGCATCCATTACCCCCAGGAAGGGACAGGGTTACCTGTGGACATCACCTGGTGCCAGGGGATAAGGAGAGAGTTGGCAGGAACACTGTGGTGGCTGCACCACTCTCCTGTCATTCATTAAAATGGATGTGAAGCCTTTCTTTCCACCTTTGCTTCCACCTTTGTTTCTTCTAATCCTCAGTGTAACACTGAAACCATATTTATTAATGTGCTTTAAAGGCTGCAGGATTTATTGTTGTTGTTGTCCATCATTTAGTGAAACCAGGCATGCAGGTCCAAGCGCTCTCCTGAGTCATGGCCCCTTTCTCTTTGGAGGCAGTTTGGATTACATTTTGGTTTTTTGGGTGTTTTTCCACTTCTGTGGCAATGATAGTCATTCATGAGACTGATTGAAACACTGATCCAAAAGTGAAAATCTATTTGCCTTATTCCCATTAAAACCCTGATTTAAGTTTTACTCAGTGTGGGTAAAGCCCTAAGCTTTAAGGAACAGCTGAGTCTAAAAATACTATCTCTGTTTTATGCTAAAATAAGCTGCTTAGATTTTGATCCACGTTGTTGCTTTTACATGCCTGGTGATTTCTAGCTTTCAGAACTGCAGTGGGTGCATCTCCAGTCCTTTTCTCTAGAAACACAAATACTATAAAAGTTCTTTTAGAAATGAAAAGCGTAAGTTTGAATAAATGGCTCTAAGGCTAAGTTGAACTTAAAGAAGAATCTTAAAGTGCCACAGGAGTGGACCACATTGCTTTTAGTGTCTCACAAAAGTAATTTTACTTTTATCTCCTCAGTTCTTCATTGGCCACAGGACAGGAGGCATTAGGCACCACAGTATAGTGAGCAAGAGGAGGAATTATACCTTAGGCCTTTCACTTGTTCCCACTGCTCAGTTTATTTTCAGGAAATGATTATTCACTGAACTCCTATGTACACACTTCTGGAAAAGTCTTGTGGTATAGATTATGACTCCATTGGCAGCATTGTCAGGAAAAAAGTTGTACTTGGCAGTGACAGAAGATAATTGTAATACAAATCATGAATTCCAGCCCCATTGTACTTCCCACCCCAAAGAGGTATTTTCATGTGTGGCATTAAATGGTCCTTTCAAAAGGTAGAGTCTGACAGGTCCATGTGTGATGAAAGGAAAATTAGCCTCTTGTCAAACAACTGTATAATTTTTATTCATTATATGTTTAGGGTTTGGGGTTTTTTCCAACTGAATGCCAGAGAAAAGTTTAAGAACAGCAGCAGCAATTCTCATGGCTTAGCCACAGGCAAGCATTCAGAAACCATGAAAAAAGGGACCTGGAGAACAAGCAGGAATGACTCAAAAATAATTGTTTTCTTAAATACATAGTACCTTTTCTTTTCTTTCTTTTTTCTTTTCTTTTTTTCCTTTTTTTCTTTTTTTTCCTCCTTTTTTTAATTTTTATTTTTAATTTCCATTGGCTTTTGGAGGCTTACAGAGTTCACAGCTTTGAGCCTTTTCCTGGGATCAAAATATTCAGAAATGTGCTTTTCCTAAACCTCAAATTTTCAGGCAGTCACAAAACATCTGGAATGAAAATTCAGGAGACAATTCTGAACACCATCTGAGCTGATGGCAGCAAAAGGTGTTCACACAGGTGAAGGCAAGTGGAGCTTCTAGTCAGCAGCCTAGACAAAGCAATGCAAGGATTACAGTGGATCTCAGCCAGAGTAGGAATTTAAAAATAGTCACACTGCTGCATGTATGACAAATCCATACTCAAGCTTATGGCTGGCAGGATTACAAATGGGGGGAGTTGTGGATGTGCCAGAGAGAATCCCAGCAAGAACTGTGATCAATTCATTGAAAAACATCATCTATGTGAAAATCTTACAAGGATGGGACTGGTTTTGTCTAGAAAAAAAAGGAAGAAGGAAGGGCAAGTTTTTGAGGAATAAGCCTCCAGGTTCTGCAGGAAGAAGTAATGGACACAAAAAAATTACTGCCTTAAAAGGTAAGGGGAGAGATTTAGGTTGGGCATTGGGAAAACTTTCCATGGTTGTAGAGGTCCAGACTGCCTGAGGAGGCTCCTCATCTGTGGAAGACAGAAAAAGGTTATGTAGTGTGTGCACACAATGGCAGAGGCAGAGCTGATCATGCCTGAGGAAGGAATGACTGTGATGTCTTGAGGGCCTTCCAACACAACTTTCTGTTATTCTAGGAAAAATGCTTAAAATACACCTTGATCATGTGCTTCCCTCTAATCACCAACAGGCATAGCTACCAAGCCAGGCATTTCTACTGCTGCATGAGTTAAAATGGCAAAATCTTCCTTGTTTTAATATCAGGAAACACAAACAGACACTCTAAAATAGCTCACCAAAAAGATCTCCAGCACAGAGAACACTAATGGAAACTGAGAGTACCTTAAAGTTTAGTCCAAATGATCTGGAGAGTTCCCTGATTCTTAATACCTGAAATAGGCATTTTTGACAAAACTATGATCAAAATAGCTGTGGGCATCCTCTCATATCTGAGCCTCTCAGAGGTATGAAATATTTCCACTCCCACAGCCTGTATCACATTATTCTTCACGACAGATTGTGTCACGTTTGTCACACACAGTTTGCTCTTGCCCTGAATGTTTTTGCAGCCACTGGCACTGCTGCAAAGTGAGGATGGAACACCACCAGGCTAATGCAATGTGTTTTTCTGTTCCATGATTCCTGGTGTAAAGGCCACGGGGAGCTGTGCTCTCCTGCTTTGTGCAGTTACCTGTCACCCTATCTGCACGAGCTGCTTTCAAAACCCTCTTTGTCTGCAAGGTAAACTCAGGCTGGAGATGATCTCAGAGCTCAAATCCCAGCCAAGGGAAGTCATCAGGCTGCAAAACCCACGAAGTTAAAAATACAGGGAGCGCTGGAAAATCAACAGGAAACAATTTCTGCTGACTGGAGGTTTTAGCCTTCTTCTAAACGCCAGCTAGTAGCAGCCTGCTGGATGGGACAAAGCAGCTCCATGAAAGCAGCAGCATTCCTTGACTTTGTCTGCATGCCAGGAAAAGGTCAGGATTGTCCCTCAGCTCTGGTTGTAGATCTGGATGTTTTGGGGGTGAGAGAGCTGAATCCCCCGATCCTCTCTCCACTTCTCTCTCCTTGCCTGGGTTCCCTGGACAATGGTTGCCAAAAGGGATTTCTCCTTTTTTTCTGGCTCCTGACATTAGCAGGCCTGAAATCGGTGCTGGCAGTTTGGTATGAAGCTCTCAGCAGCTCGGGGGATTCTCAGGGCTGTCTGCAGGTCAGGTGTCTGAGCACAGCTTTGTTCGGTGTGACTGCCTCGGGAAACGCCTGTCACACCAACTTAGTGAGACTGCAAGTGCTCTCATCGAATGGAGAGTGCCCATTTTCACCCCCAGCAAACGGGAGTGTTCAGCTCTTTGCTACAAACCATTATGGAAAAAAATTCTGGAAGAAAAGCACAGAAAACATGAAAACACGGGCTGAAAACTTCCCTTTCTTGCACTAAGTTCACATCAGATGAAGCATTCCTCAGCAGCCAAAGCTGGAGGTCCAGCTCAGCAGAGTGGGACATCTCTGAGGGACATGGAGACACAGAGGTGGCAAAAACATCATTTCATCTTCCCAGTCCACGGATCCTCTGAGCTTGTGTGAAAACTGGCAAGATTGCCTTGATGCATTGGGGAGACCACTGATAGTACCCAAAGCACCTGTTCTTAATTTGTCCAAGGTGGACTTCTCTCTCCCTACATCTCCCGAGGCTTTTTAAAAGGCATAAAATGCCTTTTAGAGGGACGTGTTTTCTTGTCTCTAATCTGACAGGGTCACTGAGGCAGCGTGGCTGTGGCCAAGGCAACACGGTGCAATCTCTCAGGAGTAAAACCCAGGCAGTAAACCCCACCTGAACCCCTGCCAATCCCTCCCTGCGAGTGTGTCTGTGTGTATATGTGCTTGAAGCAGAATTTGTTTCTTGGCAACAGGAATTTTCCCCCTCTTTTCATTGTAATTGGGAGTTACAGTGATGTAAGATCATGAGAGGGTGTTGCTTTAAAAAGTTTACGCAGGGCCACAGACGTGAAATCTCATTACATCATCGGGTCACCAGTCCACAGGCATTGCTTTAAAATTATGTGGATTTTAAAAAAAGCAAGTGGGAAATGATTTTTTCATTTGGTGTCTGGCCTTTGAGCCTTTACAGGTGCACTAGTTCTCCGTTGGCAAGTTTTTTCCATGAGTTCATGAGGACAAAACATGCTGCTTTTTTTTTTCATTTTTGCTTTTTTTTCGCCTTTTTTAATGTATAAAAGTGCTTCCTGGCACTATCTCTTGGTTCCAGCTAATAGAAGTAGCAGAAGAGCATTAAACAGCACAAGGATCTCAATGAAATCATAAGTATTAGCAGCACCATCTGAGTGTTCTGGTATTAGATAGCTACTGGTTAGAAGATGATTTTACTGCTGCCCAGTCTTCATCGTAATAAGTCTGAAAAAATGCCTTAAAAGGAAGGGGGGGAAAAACTGTTCAAAGGGAGAAGACTAAATTTTCTGCCTCAAGAAAATGAAACCTGTTTATTTATATGTATATCACAGGCACTACTTTAATATAAGAAATTCTGAATCTGTGCAGGTGTGTTTGATTCATGCTGGAAAAGGAGGAGCTGCATGGCACAATAGGATGTTCTAGTTCAAGGTTTATTCATAAAGAACAGAGTTAGGATTTGAAGCCCAAGATAAATGCTGATGAGGCAATCCTGCCATCCTCCTCCTACCGAGGGTAGCCTGAGACCAGCAAGCCTTGTTAGCACTCCAGTCACGATTTTCACACCTCTCACCCAGCTGGTCACTCCGATTTGTGCCTTAACCTCCACTGACACCCTCTGCACTCAGAATCACCCTGTGTGTTTAGCTCCCCATGGCTGAAATATCCCTTGCCAGCCTTTGCAGCCTCTTTAAAAATATAAAGTGTTTTAATGGTTGAGGACTGTTAATAACCCGCCCAGCTTTGCCAACTCTTCAACAGTAAAAATCTTAAGAAGCAAATCGTATCAGGTGACCTCTGCTTATCACCTTCCTGCAGCATAATGAGGTTTAAAAAGATTTAGATCTTTTGTGTTAGGTTTATAGCTGGCCAGTGGCACAACAGGCAGCTCCAACATAATTCTAGATGGATGTCTCCAAGTGGAAACTTGGAATTTGAATTCAAATTACCTAACAACTTATTATTTTTAGTATTACTATTACTATTACTATTACTATTACTATTACTATTACTACTTTTATTACTATTATTACTATTACTGTTACTATTATTATTTTTCTTTCCTGTGTGCATTTTTCAGCTTGCTCATTCTTAATTCCTTCAGTACTCATTACTGCAATAAGCCTAATCCTGGGTACTTTTACACTCCAAGTGTGGGAGCCGTAAATACTTCTGCAGTCTCTCAGGGCAGACCACCTATAACTGGATCTCCAGGTGCCTCACAGGAAAAAAAATTTTAAAAATTTTAAAAAAAGAAGGAAAGGCACATTCCAGACAAAGCAAATTCTGCGTCTGTGTCCGTCTGTTTGTGTCTGTGCCGCCCCTGAGTAACGCTTTGTCCTTTTGCTCCGCTGCAGGCCGAGTTCTCCGAGCTGAACCTGGCTGCGTACGTCACGGGCGGTTGCATGGTGGACATGCAGGTGGTGAGGAACGGCACCAAGGTGGTCAGGTGAGAGCTTGAGCACGGCGCTCTGTGGATGTGGCTGGCCTCGGGCTGGCAAGTGTCCGAATCAGGGCAGCCTGGTCAGTCCTGGTGGGCTCAGGGACTCCTGGAAGGGTGAGAAGCCAGGCCTGGCTCCAGTGGTTTGTACAGGCCTGGCTCATGTGATAAATAACCGTGTGTGTTTGTTAATCAAATCTTGCCTAAGCCAGGGGATAAATAGTTAAAACTGAGTCAGGAAGCTCAGAAGTCTTGTCTAACAAAAAGCTAAGCAAGGCCAGGAAAAACAGGTGTCTAAGCAAGAACAGAGGGAACAGATAACGAAGTCAGGTCAGGATGAGCTATACCCAGTGAAGTAAGCAATGTATGAGCCCCTCCTGAGGAAGACTATGGCCTTCAGCCTCACGACCACCAGAAGGCAGGAAGAGACCCCCTAGCAACAGCCCGCGCCGACGCAGAGTACTCCCGGAAGATATACGTGTACCGGGACAAGGAGGCCATAAAACTAGAGACATTAGAGGGGGCGGGTGCGAGCTGTTGGCGGAGCGGAGACTCCCCGGTCGCCCAGTGCTGCTTTGCTTGTTGTAGCTTGCTCAATAAATCAAACTATTTTAATTGGTCTGGCTTTTGTCTCTAACCTATAACAGCACAGTTGGTTTGTACACGCCTGGCTCCGGTGGTTGTACAGGCCTCAGGTGCTCACCATGCCTTTCACTCACTGTTTGCAGTCCAGGCCCCTCAGCAACAGCCAATGCCTCCTTCTCAGGTTCTTTTTAGCCTCAAGACTCCCCAAAAAAGGACAATAGGTCTTTCTTTCCCTTGATTTTTCTCTCCTTCCCTGTGATTCGCCCCAAGCAGGCCCAGAGACTCTTCAGAGACACAGTCAGAGCAGTGGGGATTTGCTTTATTCAGCGCTGGGTGTGGGGATTCACTCCTCCAAACACACACACCCCGGCACTTCCAACACACAATATTATGGGTAACATTCATGAATATTCATCACATTCCCTGGGATAGGAGTGGTTATACAAATCATTTCTCAGCAATCATTAATATCATTAGCATGTGTGCCAAGCATGGCTGTGTGTCCTGGTGCTCTTTGGGGTCTGCTCGTGATGAAGATCTGTAGTCTTCATCACAGTGCACTTTTCACCTTTCTCTCTGGAGCATGGGCAGTCCTTGGTGGGTGATTCAGAGTTTCTGTGCTGGCCTCACACAGATTCTTGTCCCTCTTATCAAGATAAAGAGAATCCTATTTTTCCTAGGTTTAGAATTCACATATTCTGTCTCTCAGTAGTTAACTTGAGTTACCTATTGACCACTCCTTTCTCACCTGTCAAGTAGCCTTCATTTTAAACAGTGGCTCGAATTCATCAGCTTAGCCATCTTGGGCCCTGATCCCAGTGAGCTATCCTTGCTCCTGAAATGTCACTTCTTTTTTTGCCAGAGATTCCCAGCGCTCTGGCCTCGCCCTGTGGTATATCTCAGAGGTAATTCCTACCTCTGTTTGATGGGGATTTCGGTCCTTCTGGCATCTCCTCAGAATTGCAGTCATGGCAAGCAGACTCTTTTCCCAAGCAATGCTTCTCCAACCGCACATCCAATTCACTTTCCAAAAGCACTCCTCCCCTTCTTTCAAGCACCAGAGTGCCAGCGATTTGCAGCTAATGTTAGATGCATTTTTACAAGTTCTGTGTAAAGAGTAGCATGTGTTATCACATCTGTGTGTGATGCCTGTTTACACAGCACCAATATTACCAATAATTACCAATATTACCTTCCACCCTACAATTCCCAAGCCTCCATCTTGATGAGTTCCTGTCATTACAACTCTACATTTCATCTTTGATACAATAGCTTTTCTCTCTTTGTGTTGAAATCTCATTGCTATTCCAATTTCATTTTTCTAGCCCTTTTGTACAATTCCCTTGCACTTTTTTGCTTATTCAGCATCTTTGAATTTAATACTGTTGACACATTTAATCAATGCTTCTGTCTGTTTGCAGCTGGTTCAAAATTAGAAATAGGGACATATAATGTAGCACGCGGTGATATTTTTGAAAGGGATTATCAGAACAGCTGAAAAACTGTGATTTTGAGCATGCTGGTCTTAGTTTAATTTCTCAAGATGTCATTTCCAGTCCAAAGAACACAAAGCAAAACTTGTCACCATCAATTAGCTATGACTGTGGTCCGTCAATCCATTTCAGGTCTTGACATCTCTTAGTGCATCCACAAGTCTGCATTTGTTCTTCGGTAAAATTTCATGAGCCTCTGCTAAAAACCTTTCAATTTGTGTCTGTTACATCCATTTGCTCTCTCCTGTCCCACAGATGTCTGTTTCTGAGTGAAACAAAGCATTCTGTCCCACGAAGCAGCCGCTGGAGCACTCATCAGACAGCGTGCCGTGCTAATGCACTCCTGTGTTCGCTTGCTCACGGTGCTGGAAGCTTTCCCAAGAACCATTTCCTAGGTTGATCACATCTTCATTTTCCTTCCTGTGTCTTTCCTCCCAAAGCCATTCATACATCTGGTAGAAAGATCTTGAGCTATTAAACTGAAACTGAAGACAAAATTTATTTCACAAAACTGTCTGGGGCATGGTGTTCATGTTTCTTCTCGCAGTGAATACACAGGTACTCCAGCTAGCATTTTTGTGTGGATATTTATATATGAAATATGTGGTTTTTTGAATGGCATGAGCTCAGGGTTTTTGTATTTTCATCCCTGCGTGTTTAAGGACACATTTGCTTTGTGGGAAGTGGATTTGGTAAATACATGCTTGTCTGGATATGCAATTCATATAGCATATGCCACATGTCATAATCCGTACGAGCAGCAGATGTTTGTTTACGGCCTGTGCTGCTGTGCCCCTGTTGTGCCCAGCCCAGTGAGTTTGAGCTCAGCTCAGCCAGCTCCCACAGCCACTCCTAGAAGGTATGGAAATCAATACTCTAGAAGGCATGGAAATCAAAACTCTTCTTCACTTTAGAAAGCGAACTGAGGAATTGAGTTGTGTAGAGGCACCTCCGCCCATCCCCATGGGTGCAGCTGCTTCCCACTCCCTTCAGGTGCCTCCATCCCACCCAGAGCCGTGTCCTGCCTGGCCACAGACACCTTCAGCGTGCCCACGGAGACACCTTCAGCTCCCGTGGGCACCAGCCCTGCTCCTGCTCTCATCTCCTTCCCATCACTTAGTAGGCCTCTGTTAAGTACCGAGCAGAACATTCAGTCAATAGTCAGAATGCTTCTAGATGTGAAATACAACACTCATCATGATTTTGGATTACCCAGAGTCACGGAAATCCCACTGGCAGGTTACAGGAAGGTAAATACAGCAGCATCTTGCTAACAAGTGCATTTGGGATTCCCCCTGCAGGAGCCCTGCCTGCTTCACATTCCTCTTCAAAGGCAGAGCAGTAGAATGGAGTAGGTTAGTGGAAAGACAGTGAATAAACCACAGACCAGTAGGTTTAAATCACTGAAATAATAAATATTTTTAAGAGAAACAAATTAATAATAATATTAGTATGAAGCAACCACTGGGTTGTTCTCTCCAATTTGACATTGCATTTACTAAAAAGCTATCCAGCAATTTATTAGCCCATTAAATTCTGTCATTTTTTAGCAGATCTCCTAGTTCTTTCTTTAGACTGGATATACCCTGTTGTACATGTAAAACAAAGTGTAAACTAAAGTAATTTTCTGCTGATCACTTGTCATTCTGTCATTCTGTCACCTTGGAGTTAAGGCATTCTTTCAGACCCCATGTCAACAGATTGGAGCTGCACCAGGAAAAAATTGTGGTTCTTTTACCTGGAAAATAAATCCGCTAATTAGAAGGTACAACAGTCCTTGAAGCACTCCATTTACCACTTGCATCAGGAAAATTTAAAAAAACCGAAAAACCAAAAAAAACCAAAAAAACCCCAACAACAACCAAAAAACAAAAAGAAAAAAAAGCAACAAAAGATGCTTTAGAAATATTATTGGCAATTACAGAAAGCAAAGAAATGGATATATACAGACCTCCATGACTCCTAGCCTGTGTATCTTGAAATAAGTAGCTACAAGTAAGTTACCAAACAATGAGCCAGCTATTACTTTGCTTGCCTGATTTTTAAAACAAGAGTGGCTCCAAGAATTTAATTTTACAGTAAAAGCATTCTGGGTCTCCAGCTTCTCTTTTTTAGCTACTAAGTTCTGCACATCTGCAGGAGGGGGTGGAGGATTTGAGACAGTGTCAGCAAAATGTGCTGCTGGAGACAGAGGCTATCATCTCACAAATCTAAAAAACTGCATCTGTATTTTCTGTGCCAGTTCCACCATGGTTTGCAAAGGCTCCATCAGCCTATTCAGCACATTTTGTTCAGACAAAGAGCTGGCCATGAAGTATCTTGTGCAGTCTCTAGCAAGGCCTTTCCTGTGTCAGTGCCCTTTACCCCATGACTGAGGATGCTGTGGGATGAGCTGGGCACAGGGAGAAGGGTTGGGCTCAGCCAGGACTGACTTTGTTTTCATCCCTGCATGTTTCATCCCTGCAATTCCACACCTTGGTGCTTGTTACCCCAGCACTTCTTTGGAAAAAAATTGGTAGCAGACCTTCCCAATTGAAAAGTTAAATATGGGAAGCAGGAGGTAGTGTTTATTCATCCCAAAGGATCCCTCACCAAGTTAGACATAGCAACTCTTTCAACAGAGAAATGGAGTCATTTCTGGGTGCAGTAGCTGGAATACTAAAGGGTGTGTAAAAACAAGTGTGGGTTTATGCCTACTTTTAAAACTCTTGGGTGGATTGTTCATCCTCCTCCCAGTGCATACACAACCTCCTTTTGGACAAGTCTGCACACACAGAAAGACAGAGACAGAGTGAACCATCTGGAGTCTAAATTACTCTAGAAAACTCTTGGACTGTGTCACTTTTACTGGGGTTAAGTGTGAGGAATGGGATTGTTATTTTCGCATGTCTCTGAAGGGCCCTTCATATCAATATTTTGGCAGTGTCAAGAGGCTCTCGGTGCTGGCACTGCACCCAGTCTGAGGTGCATTTATGCTTTCAGGATATTATAGAAGTGTCTAAATAGAAATGAAAATTCGGACTGCGTCTGCTTCTGACAACAACATTTAGACTCCCAAACTATGATCTCAGGTTCTGGATTATATTAAATGCAGTTCTATGCTCGACTGTTGGGCTTCACAAGACTTCAGCTACTAATTCCAGTAGATATGAGAATCAGGCAGGGATATGTTGAAAATCTGGACAGCTCTTTTACCTGGGGAATACAAATGTCTTTGGGAGCATTTCAGAATTTTAAGGATATAAATAAATCATGCACCAGACTGCTCTCATCTCCTGTCTCCCTGTAGAGCTGCCTCTTGCCACTGGGGCCGATCATCCCGGAGAGAAAGCACATTTTCATGTTTCCATGGGACCTATCCCAGGGGTGCCCATCCCACTCCCAGTGCGCTTTGCAGCTCAGTGCAGCACCACAGGACAGACCATGGACCTGCTGCTGGCCCAGGAGATGCCCAGGGGCTGAGTGGGGAGGACCCTGATGCCTAGAGGGGCTTACCTGAAACAGAGGCTAGACAGAATTAAGAGAATAAAAAGCAGTTCTATTTATTGAAGGCCTTCAGGTGCATTTAGGGCAGTCACAGCCACCCAGGGGCTACACCGAAAATGGACAGTGGGTCACAGGTTTTTCATACTTTATAAGTTTTGTCCATTTGCATATCGGGGGTTAACCCTCTAATTACAGCTTCAGGTAATGAAGTCAATCACTCCAAGTTTGCTCCCCCAATTCACTGCTGTTTACATATCTTGGGGCCTGAGACAGTGAGGTGTCCTTGAGTTTGGGTCTTAGAGAGGAATTGTTTTGTCTAAAAACGAGAGAACAGCAGCTCAGCACCTGTATGGAGTCCAGAGTTATACACTAAAAATTACAGGGTTACAGACACATGAAAAATACAGAAGCTAAAATGCTAAGGCATCAACCCTGTGTGGAGAAATGGCCCTGGCAAGGGTAGCAGGGTGTCCAAAACGACAGCAAAGCACAGAGGAACTGAGCCCCAGGGACAAAGCCTGGCTGTGGGGAAGGATCTCTGCCATGGAGTGATGTCCTGATGCCTGGCCTGGATTTGGGGTGCTGTGTAAGGTGTGTGTCCCCTGCTCACCCTGGAGGATGTTCCCTTGCCACCCAGCCATGGTGAGCTCAGGGAACTCTCCAGTTTGTGCACACAAACCTCTCCATTCCTGGAGTTAACCCTGCCATTCCTGTGGGCTCCAGCTGGCTCAGTACTCCTGTGATGCTCCGTGCTGTGACAGCAGCCCAGCAGCCTGTTGAATCACCATCCCCAAAATCCCTGAAAGTGCTTTTTTTTTTTTCTTGAAGGATATTTTTACACTGCAAGCTGCAGCACAGCCACAGCATGAGGCAGCAAATCCTTTTCCACGGGAGAAGCAGTGATGAAAATGCCCAGCCCACAGGTGTTTTCCTGATATTCAGAGCTTGCAGACCTCAGGAAATGTGCAGTCTGACTAAAAAAGATCTGCCTGCTCCAGAATGCAAGACGCTTTAAAGTCCAGTGAGGACGGGACTTTTCGTTTTGTTTTGTTTTTTCTTTGCTTTGCTGCTTCCAAACCAAATTTCTGCAATTTTCTGTGGAGTTTCAGATAGGAGGGAAAAAAAAAATGGCAGCAACTGATTGGGAAAGTTTAGGTTTCCAGCAGCCAGATGGAAAAATATGTTGAGCTCACGGTTTTCCCAAGTTTCACAGAAAGTGCCACATGGTGGAGTACAATATGTGCTATGTATGTAACACTGAGAAACATTTGGGCAATATTTTTTCTGTTGATGGCATGGCAATCCATAAATGTAATGGAGAAGTGTGTGTAACAGGCTGTAAGCTCTTGAAAATTCAGTTTAGGCAAGAGACCAATGTGCCAAATGACCACTTTCCTCCCTGAAATACCCTGCAGAGACAATGAGCTGGGCGAGGTGTCTAACAGGGTACACCCTGGCAAGCTGCACTTACATATGAAGCAATTTAACACCTCCACTAAACATTTATAAACAGAGAAATTATTCCCATATGGGGGATGATCTAACATTGTTTTTCACTAATATCTCTCCCCTCTTCACCTGTGCGTCCCCATCCTCTTCTTTTCTTTTTTTTTTTTTTTTTTCCCCTGTAAGCAGGAAGTACAAAAGAGAAGAGCCAGTGGGGTGTGATTATTTATGTATTTATTCTCAGTTCCTTCCACCTCAGCTCCTGCTGCTAAACAGCTGCTTGGAGGCCTGCTTCTCCCTGCAGGGCTTTGCTGATGTCCCAGATGAAAAATGTCCCCTTCACCTCCCGGCAGCTGGCGCCCAGCCCACGTGCGGGCAGGATGCTGACAGCTATTGGGAAAACATTTGGCATGCAGGCAGCTGCCAGAAAGCAAAAGTCACTCTGAGCAGACCAGGGTGGGGAGCAGCTCGGATGCTAAACTACTGCCTGACCCTTCTTGCATTTACAGTAATTCTTTCCAATGAGGAATGTGCCTCCAGGGCCTAGAGCACTCAATAATTAGTTAATCCAGGATTAAATGCAAGAATTATTAAAAACTTCTGTACATTGTTGCAGTCTTGATCAGCTATTTTAATTCTTATCAGTCCTGCTATAATTTGTCTCCTCTCCACATGGGTTTTTACTACGGCTTCTTCCAGGGAAGGGCAACCACCCTAATGCCACTTTAAAGTTAGCCCTGCAGTGAGCATGGTGTTGGGCCAGATGGTTTCCAAAGATCCTCTCCAACCTAAATCACTGTGTGACTTTACTCTGTGATGTTGGAAAGTATTTGGATCACCTTCTGTAGAAGCTTTGGACCACAAGCATTTTGAAGGCAAGTTGCTGTTGGCAGGTGCAGTTTTTCCTGCGTTCAGGCTTTGTCCGAGCCCACGTGCATTTCCTTGTCAATGCTGATCAGTTTTGAACTAAAATACATGGCAGACTTTTGAGAGTGCCACAGTGCAGTTCAGAGAGCGTGTGACATGATTTAATGGTTATTTGACCGCTGGCCTGTGGCTGAGAGGCAAATCAGAGCATTTTCCAGGGTGTCCTCGTCTGCCTGCCGTGGTTTTGGTCCTGCTGCAACTGCGGCTCCTGGTTCCTGCTGCTTTTGCTGCACTGATCTCCCACACCCCTCTTGTTTTTTACCCAGCCATTCTCTATTACAATGTTTAAAAAAACCCTGCTTCTCTCCTCCAGCCTGGTAAAGAGAGGTTATTCTTTATTCCATGTTGCTTTCTTTTTTCTCTAAAACCAGTTCAGCGTTATCTTATTTATATAAGCAATCACACTCATTCTTTCTTTGAATAACTTCAGCAGGGTTTATTTCTTTCTGTGGAAAATATGACATGAGGTTTTGACTGAAATGACATTTTTTTCTTAGCAAATTTTCCACTTTACTAAAACATCAAACAGAATGTTAAATCTAACACCATGATAGGTGAAAATGTCAGTGATTTCGTATTAATTTTCAATAATGTAATAACAATGTTATTAACACCCAAGCAAAGCACAAAAAGAACTTGTTCCTAGTTGCAAATGCCACTTCCTATTAGATGTCAGACACCTGAGGCACTGCATATTTGGAGGGATTTTTGCACTTCTTGGGTAGTTACAGCCACTTACAGCTTGGACTTGTGCCTCAGAAGCTTCCCTGAAGGCTTCATTAATTGCCAGTAACACGAAACTTATTGTATCATCTTGCTTAATTATGCATTTGTCTTCTTCCCCGTGTCATGCTCCAGCTCCTCAATATCTTTTTTCCAGCGAGGGACCCAAAACTTGAAGCCAGGATTTGAGGTGTGGCCTCACCAGTGCTCAGTACAGGGGGACAATCTGACGTGCTGATCACACTATTTCTGATACAGTTAATCTGTTCGTGTGTGTTCTTTCTTCATGCCCTTGAATCTCTTTGTGCTTCAGGGAGAAGAGCTGAAGGACCAGGGAGCAAGCCTGAGTTATATGCAGAAATAAGAAATAGGAGATCTCTGTAAGGCATGAAACCTCCCAGCAGGATTTGCTGTCATCATCTTCTCTACCACGGAGCAGGCTGGGGACCTGCTTTCTGCACAGGAATGCTATTGGTTGTTACTCGTTTTGCCACTGCTCTGTGTTTCTGTGCTGAGCTCTGGTGCTCTTCAGCTGATGTTTATTCTCAGCCAGTCCCGGGCCTGGCACTGCACTGCCTTGTTCTCAGTATCCATGGGAACACTGCCATTGTTCCATGGCTCAAAACGGGTTCAGTGTCCACCTTCGCTTTAGAGATTCACTCCTCATCTGCTGCATGGGAGAGTGCCCTGCCTTCCTACGAGACACAGAGCTTGAGAATAGGCTTTTCTGCATTAATTCTGTATTCTTGTGCCCATCTTCTAAGTGGGGAAACTCATTCTTTGCCAGGATCTGAAAAGACAAGAGCTTTTTTCCTGAGCTTTTGGCTGGCAAAAGCAAAGCCAACAAAGGCAGTTTCCCAGCCACTCTGTGTCCTCCCCCCAAAGATGGCCATGCTCATTTGCATCCTTCCTCCCCACCACAGCATTGGCTGTTGGGGCAGATGTTCTAGGGGAAACACTGCAGCTTCACCTGGGGAGGCTGGAGCAGTGATCTGAACCATTACTGTGCAGCCCTGGCGGGTGCTGTCCCATGAGCCAAGGCTGTACCAAGCACCATTTATTTCTTCACACACTCAGAAAGCAGGATGGAGAGAGACACACACAGAGCTCCTGCCTCTCCAGGCCCCACAGCTGTTCAGGAGCTCAGCACAGATCCCAAGCCCTGCCCCTAAGCAGCTGGTTAATCCCTCTAACCTCGTAGTTCTCCGTGAGGTTATGCCGATCCATGATGTTTGGTGGTGTAACCACCTGAGAGCTATCAGCTTGTCTGGCAGCAGTTGCAATTTTCCCTAATGCGTTTGTGGTGGCCAGGAAACCCTTGCACAAATCCAGATATTGTTCACCCCGCAGAACTTGAAGGAGGAAGAATCTGCATGAGGAGTCAAGACCACTTCTGCATGCTGAACCAAAGCCTTTAGTTCAGGAAAGAAGTCATCAGGCAAATCATCAGGAACAGTAATGGCTTTACAACTACAGGATCCATATATACCAGAATTAGCTAATTCCATTAACTAACAAAGATCTATAAGGTACAATAACAGAGTACAACAGCAAGAACAAGATGTAAAAAGGCCTTGGCTGAGCTCGGGACGGAGGTGTGAGTGATCGGGCTGGTGCCTGCCTCCAGGGTACTTTCTACACAGCAAGCCCAGCAGAAAGGAGCAGCTCAAACGTCCCAAGATTTGTATTCCCCTGCTGTTTCTCAGCAGGGCTCACGGTGTGCCTCATCCCCACTGACCCCAGGGAGGTCCATAAACCAGCAGAGCCCTCACGATGCTCATTAGGCATCTCGCTGCTGGAGGAGAGCAGCACCTTTGGTGCCAAGTACATCAGCGAACATGCCTGGGTTTAAAAAAACTCCATGGGAGGGAATCACAACATTTCTAAAGCTTGGCCTCTGGCATCCCAACAGCTGAGCGTGGTCCTCACCGTGTCTCAGGTGGGCAATAACAAAAGTCCAAGGCCAACAAACAAAATGAACGCTTTAAAACAACAAAGCTGGGCTGGGGTTCGTGTACAGTGTTTGTTGCCACAGTCTGGCCCAGAGTCACCATCTCATATTTCCCTGCCAGAACGATGGAAATATAAATAGGGGCTATAAACCCAAAGTATTTCCAGCTCATACATCCAAAGGATAGAAATTATAGTCTCTTAGCAAGGAAAATGTTCGAGGGTAGTGAGGTAATGGGACCTGGTTACAGAGCTCATTTCTCTGAAAATCTTTAATACAGCATGGAAATTTTTCAATGTCCTTGATGCAACCTCTGTTAACATATAAAATAACCCTGTTTCAGTGGAAAAGCCCCTTCCTTCGAGAATGAGCTGCTGAGCTCCATTTTGGGAACAGTTTCTTTCCAGCTGCTGTTCCCAGATATTTTTGAATGGCTCTGAAGACAGAGCGTCAGCAAGGAATGAAATTTGGCCTCTTGGAAGATAATGCATTGCCTGTTGGCTTACCTCGAAAGGGCCTCACTCCTCTGTGCATGAGCTGAGAGCTGCTGCCATTGAACCATGGGAGCCCAAGCTCCAGTCTTGCTAAATAATATTCTGGAAGTCCATGCCATGAGTCCCAGCAGCGTATGAGGGGCTCTGCTCATTTGATTAATTACATTACCATGCCTGCCCTTTGCTTGTTGACTCGCAGCCATAGGAGCCCGGGATGTGCTGCGTGTGTAGCAAACAGATTAAAGGGGAATGTGTGTCAATGTATGGATGTGTGCGAGAGCTTTTTGAAATCCCTTATGATCTTCCCACCCACTGGGCATTGCTTCAATGTGGAGTTCAATCATCAGGAAACAAACTTGCTCCCTCATCTGCGCTGCACATTGCAGCGAGCCTGCCAAGTACGGCCAAGCTTTCAGAAAGAAAAGAGAATCCCCCCACCAGTGAATTTATGACCCTTGGCTCTGCTTGTGGCTTGTTCCTGTGCATGCCTGAGTGACATGGAAACTGCAGAAAATCTGTTTGGCCTCCTTCTGTGCTCTCACACTTGCAGCTACGTCGGATTTTTCCTTTTTTTAATGACTAGGGGGTTTTGTTGGGTTTGTTGCCTTATAACACAAGCAACACATGATGAGAGGCCCAGAGAAGAGCAAAAAGAAAGGGGAAAGATGGAAAGGAAGCAAGGAGTGCTTAGAAGTGCTTCTGAGCGTTTGAAAGTAAAACATCACCGATGTTTCCCTCTCTTGCAGGTCCTTCAAGCCGGATTTTGTCCTGATCCGGCAGCACGCCTACAGCATGGCGCTGGGAGAGGATTTCCGCAGCCTCATCATCGGCCTGCAGTACGGGGGCATCCACACGGTCAACTCCCTCTACTCCATCTACAACTTCTGCAGCAAGCCCTGGGTGGTAAGTGCTGGCCCAGCCCTGTGCATGTCAGCCCTCCAAAGCAGACAGCTCCACTGATAACACACCGAGCTCACCTTCCAGGCTGGGGCAAAGGAATTGGGCTCTTCAGGTTAAAATCTAAACAGCCTCAGGAATCTGGGTGGGAGTTCTTGGGGGAATAGACCTGCCAGCACTGCTTCTTTATCAGCCTCAGGTGTGTCAGGGTGTTATTGCTTCACCCTGAGTGGGACATTTCACTTGTCCCAGACTCTAAAGGATCACCAGCAGTGAACAGTGCAGCAATACCTGGGATTCTTTTAAGGCATGGGAGGGACCCACTTTGGAGAAGTTCATGAAGGACTCTCTGCCTGGGAGAGATCCCACACAGGAGCAGGGGAAGAGTGTGAGGAGTCCTCTCCCTGAGGAGGAAGGATCAGTGGAGGTAACGTGTGATGAACCAAAACCACCATTCCCAATCCTCCTGCAGCGTTGGCTGGGAGGAGGTAGAGAAAATCAGTCCAGCCAGGGTCAAACCACAACACAGGTAGAGTTTTTCAACAGAACCAGAAGGAAATACAGTATTATCATAAAGTATTGGTTCATTGAACCTGAAACACTGCACCTTGGAAAGGCCTGGGCTGTGTCAGCTCCTGATGAGGACAGGGCAGGGTTTTGATATTTTGCACTGGAAGCTCTCTTCACCCGTTCCTTAAATTTTGTCAAGTTCACAGAAGAATCTCAGAAGACCTTGAAAAATACTGTCATTGGCTTTTCTCAGCCCCAAATCAAAGTATGTAATGATTCCCCAGGCCATTTCTATGACCAGCTCCAGGTCAGCTGAAGCTGCAGCAGCAGCAGAGCTGGAGGGATAACTTGGCCATGGGCCACAAGAGTAAGGCTGCTCATTGCAGCGCCTGCAGGAGGAACACAGATGTTGATACCATTTTGGGGTTGACATATGGGTTTTCCAAGCAGTTTCATCCCAAAATGCCTCCTCTGATCACTGGTGATTCCCGATTGGAAATTTCCCTGCACTGTTCTAGGCTGGAAGCAGGAAACTGCAGCTATATGGATGTGAGGAGATGGGACTTCCTAATGTGCCCCCATGGAAAACTTTCGGATACATTCTCAGGAATTCCCTTACACATTGCACATACTGAGCTTGGGGTGAGATGGAATGTATAGAGCAAATGATAATTATCTTCCTCATCACCTCTTTAAGTGGATTTTTATTGTTTTTTCCTTGGAATAAATATCCTAGTGGTCCTCAGTGTGTTGGTTGGTAGCTCAAGTTCAGATGAGCTCTGTGGTGACTCGGACTTTTGCTTCCATGACTGAGCAGTGTTTGATTTAACTAATTCCTTACTAAAATGGCACCAGTGTAATAGACAGAGTCTTCTCAGTTTTCACCCCTTTCAGAACATTTGTGGGGTTCACTGAGACCAAAAGCTCTTTCCAAAAATGTTCCAGTGCAGTAATGAGGGCAGTGAGAACAACCTCGCGTTGCCATCACTGTATAGGTGGTTAATGTACATTTGACATCAGTTTGCATTTGATTTTTGAATTCCAGGCTCAGTACCACACCTTCACATTGTTTCTGCCAGTCAGTCCTACACACAAATGCCCTGAGCCTGGTGACCAGATAAAATCCCCCACATTTACCCTGCCTTTTGCTGACAGCCACGTGCTCCACTCCATCTGATTTTGGGCTTGAGTCAGTCAGGGCTCAGTTGATGCTTTGCAACTCAGGCCTCGCAATTACGTTTCTGATAGTGTGAAGGGGCCTCAAAATGTGAAAGGCCTATTTTTAGGCACCTAAAATAAAAGAAAACAAACACATTTAGCACATATTAAAAAAAAATTAAGAAAGAAAGAAAGGAGCAGTGCTGGAAAGGCAGTGTGGGAGAACTTGGCTCTGCCAGCAGCTTGGCTCAAGCTCCTCTGGCTCTGGTTGTGCCATGCTTTCCTCACGGGAATGCAGCTGGCACAGAAAACCTTCCCAGAGGAGTCAAGGAAACCACTTGCAAACACTTTGAACAGGTTTGCAGAATGCCTCCTTCCCCACTGCCCCTGCACACACACCACCCCAAAGCAGGGACTGTGATGTGCTCAGCAGCCCAAGAGCTCAGACGGCATTTGGCACTGCTGACATTTTACCAGGTTGAAGCTCACGCAGAGATTGCAGTGGGGCATTTGAGGGCGAAAAGATTCAGTGGCAGCAGAAAATTTTGTTTTTGTGATAGCTGAGAAGTGAGAGATAGGGACACTTGGGTGCACGTTCCACTTTGATTGCAAAACAGGCATCTTGAAATAAGGGATCTGCATGACAAAGATTACTGGAAACTTTTTGGATCTAGAAAACAGTTGAGATGCATGAAGAAATGAAATTAAATACCCCTGGGAAATGTGCTTCTCACTCTCATTTTTTATTTTCTCCTAAAATGGTTCCATTTCATAGAAATGTTTATGATTTTGTGGAGGGGGATGAAATTGAGGCTGTTTTTCCTTGGCAATTTGCAACCATGTTTTATTCTCAGCAACTCTAATTACAATCAGCTGAGTTTGGGTTTGAGTTTACTCAAACATGCAGCCCCATTTTTTAATGACATTTGCCAGGTTTCCAGTTCTGCAATACACAAACTTCTTCAGAGATTAAAATTTGCGTTAAACACAAGCACAATTTGAATTAGACGTTTCTGAGAGGGGAAAAAAAAAAAAAAGTATTTGGGGGTCTCACAACCTGAGAGAAACATCTAAGAAATCTAAGTTTTAAGATGATCCCAGAATTATTGAGAAATACTGCTACAAGCACACTAAGCACAATGCTTCAACCACTAATAATAATTTTTGTGTATTCTAATTTAAAATCCAAAACACAGTGGGAAGAATGCTCAGAGCAGTACTCACACTACATGCAGGTAATATTTGAAATTGGAAGCCAACTTTTGCATCTGTAAGGCAGCAGGAAACATGAAGTTTTTCTGACAGTCACCTCCCTAGTCCAGGGGCTCCCAGCCAAACTGTTATTGAGTGTCAGGGGATTCAGGCTCCCTGGTGACCTAGGTGCTTTCAAAATATGCAAAATGCCTTGAGGTCCTCTGAATGGATCTTCTCATTTCTATAAAGACTCCCTGAGTGTAACTCTGATCTCCCAGCAGCCAGGCCAAGGCCATCACTTGCCCAGGTACTCAGACCAGGCTGTGCCTCATTGCCGTGCCCCGTGCTGTGTCTGTGCTCTGGATGCAATCCCTCTGAAAGCAGTGGGACCACAGAAATCAGGAGCTGCTGGCAGATGTGGAAGGTGTGGCTGTGTGTGGCTGAGCTGCTGACAGCAGCACCCCTGCCCATGCACGGGGGTGTTACCTGAGCTCTGTTCTCAGGGATCTGCTGCCCTACGGACGTGGGAGGCTCTTTGTCCATATCCTGTCCCTAACAACTGAAAAAAGGGAAAATGGGAGGGAATTGTCCCATGAGGGGCAATACCAAAGTCAGGCCTTTCTGCAGGCTTGGCCCAGGGGTGAGGCTCCCAGATGTGTGAATCTCTCCTCTGAAACTCTCGCTATTTCAGCAGCAGCCAAGAGCTGTATGCTTCAAAAGGAAGCCTGAGGAACAGGTCAGAACATTGTCTATGAGCTGCACAGTTCCAGTTATTTTGCTGGAGCTGTTTTCCCAGGACAAATGTGCACTGCCTCAGCACCACGGTGTCCATGGCTCTCCAGGGCTGCCTGCACACCCAGCAAGGGGCATGGGCTGTTCTCAGCCTCAGTGTTTTTCCTTCTCTCCCTGTCTCTGTCTCGTTGTGTTTAACTTTTCAGCCCTGTTTGCTCACCTTGCTAGTCTAAACAGGGCTTTATTTTTCTTTTCTAGAATGTGCAGGGCTGGTGCGAGTAGTTGAGGAAAGCAAGCTGTCCTCCTTGCACAACATCAATACCCTCCTTGCCAACAATAATTATTCTACTTGGGGAGTTTCTCCTCTTATCTGCTGATGCATGTGAGGGTGGTGGTGGTGCTAGTGATGGGATATGCTGCCTCTTGATGTTTCCTGGATTTTCTTCCAGTGCCGTGTTTTGAACTATGAGATTAGGAAAAGGATTCTTTGCCTTTGTCTGCAAATCTGCTGGCAGCTGCCCCTTCAGCATGTGGCCTGGCTCTGGCACACACCTTGCAGCCTAATTTCTTTGCACAGTGACTGCATGCCAAGCTTTAACTCTCAAAGGGGTTTTCCTTCTCCATCTGCAAATGAAGTTTCAACTTCTTGTGCAGCAAAGCTTTTGCTTAGACTGGCCCAGGACCCAGGTGAGGAGCCCTAACAGGGCTGCTCAGGAGAAAACATCCTCAGTAGCTCTCTCTATCTGCACTGTAACCTTGGTGCTGTGATTTGGTGCATTCACTGGCTCCAGCTCTTGCCCAGAAGTGCTCAGAACATGCAAGATTGAGCAGCTAATGCCATTGGGAGGAAAGGGAGCTTGCTTTTCTTTCCCTTCTTCCCTAGATGACTGTTTCCTTCCCTTAACCTGTGTTACTTACCTCAGGGGGCACAGGATCTCCTTCAAGATTAATGCATGCCTAGCTTTGATGGGGAACTTGAGAAACTCATGTGAAGGACTTACAATCTGTCCTTACTTGGGCCAGGCTGGAGGCCTTTATTAATTTCCTTGATTTCACCACATTCTGGGGGTCTCGGAAACTGAATTCAGTTTATAAACTTTGTGAACAGGACTCAGTGGGGAACTCAGTCCTGTCTACCAGCCCAGCAGGAGCCAATCCCCAAACATTTCATTCTCCTTCACAGCACCAGTCCGAGCACTCCACCATCACTGCCAGTTCAGCACTGTCTGTGGCTGCAGGGCTGTGTCTCCTCAGAGAGTGAGCAGGATGGCTAAATGCCTGACTTTGTAAGCTCTAAGCTTCTCCTGAGGTCTGAAAGGTTTCTGGGATGTAAACCACCTCTTGCTCTCCTTGGTAAATCAACGCTGCTTCAGAAACATTTTCTGTCGTGGTTATTAAGTTTCTCTCCTGTAGTTTTGATTTTTTCTCCAGGTGATGAATGGTGGATCGAACAGGGAGGCTGCAGACAGCAAACAGAACAGTCTGCTTGCTTCACAGATGGCTGAAGCGAAGCAGGAATTCACTGTGCTGGGTTACACTTCTGTTGGGGTTTTGGAACCTGAACAGAAATCAAAACCCAGTCCTACCATGGGGAGCTTTGTGTCTGGTTGGGCACAGCCCTGAATGACAGAACAGTTTATAGTGGTGATGATAGTGGTGATGATGGTGACGTTCATGCTGACCGGTGGGGACAAATGCTCCCCTGGTGTGTGAAATACCAGGGCTGCTGCTTTCCCCACTGATGTGACATCCTGCTCTCTGCAGGTCCCACCCTCACACACCAGTGCCTCTCACACCTCATGGGACACGGGGCAGGGGCAGCAGATGAACTCCTCCTCCTCCTCCTCCCATTCGTGAAGGGCTGTTGGGGGCCCTTGGTTCATGATAAATGTCAGTCATGATTCAAGTGTGCTCCTGTTCCTTGGTCTGACACTCACACCAGGCAGCACAGGCAATTCCTTTAGCAATCACTGTCCGTTAGCTGCTCTCCTGCCCTCCAGCACAAAGGGCTTTGCTTTGCTTTGCTTTGGCTGAGGAAGAGATCCCAAGGACAGCTTTGGTTTATTTGGTCACTGATGGGGAGTGGTGGCACTGATTTCCTGGCTTCTATCCTCTGCCAAGAAAGGCTCCTCTCCCCAGGTGCATTGGGGATGCAAAACTTCATAGTAGTTTGCTCTGTAATTAAAGCCAAACTGATTCTCTTCTGGCTCTTGAATCCCTTCAGTGCTCTCTTAGTCCAAGGTTTTTGTACATAGGTTGGATTGGCCACAGATAAATACAGCAGCTTCATAATTTCTTGCTGCTCTCATGTCAAGAAAGTGAGGTGGGAAAGACATAATAATGTTTCTCTCACCTCCCTCACCACTATCAGAATATTTTGCAAGCGCTTGCCTGTTACAGTAAGTCACTGACATCCACTGTCTGTTTTTTGTTCCCCCTCCCTCACCCCAAGTTCTCTCAGCTCATTAAAATCTTCAACTCGCTGGGTCCTGAGAAGTTCCCCCTCGTGGAGCAGACGTTCTTCCCAAGCCACAAGCAGATGGTGAGTAACTTTGCTTTCCTCTGATGCCAGTATGGATGGGGTAGAAACAAAAGATGCAAGCTGGGCACAAGAAATGGTGGCAGGAATGCTGGGAAGAGTCTAAATTTTACTTACAGAGAAATAGCAGCTAAAAAGTGCTATGCAAAAGGCACTGCTTGGGAACCTCTTTCCCTTCTTGCCCAGCCCTTCCCTAGGTCATGTAAGGACCCTGAACAAATGTACAGAGAGGCTCAAAGGTTCAAAACTAAAGCAGAATTCCATTGTAAAACATAGTCAACAAAAAGCTCATCTCTTAGAGCAAAGAATCACTCTATTCAGATAAAGTGGATTTTCCCTACTCCTGGAATTGTTTAAAATATGTTGACAATTTGGGACATGGGTGCTAAGAGGTGTTTGTTTCACAATGTTAGTTTGCTTGGTCTGTCACGGGATCACCATCCATGGAACATTTATCAGCCTGAAGGTACTCAGAGTAACTCGGAGTTCTTGAAAGAGTTTGTTTCAGCTTCTCATGTTTTCTTTGCACAGTGCCCTGGGGTCTGGTCTTTCTGTCAACAGCTGAACACTCAGTGCCCTGTGTGGCTGCTGGGCACTGTCCCAAACTCTTAGGGCACCTTCCAAAGAAATCTGCGTAGGTGCCTTTAGTCCTGGAGAACATGGCAAAGAAGGGCTTTGTTTAAAGCTGCTCACGGCTCTTGTTTTGCCTGTGTTCAAAGGAAGACTAGGCCTTTGTGCATTTTTGCTCCCAACTTACATCCATGAATTAGTGGCTCTTCCCTGCATGGCTGAGGCTTTGATGAAACCCTGCATGAACCATGACCCCTGTGTGACCACTGGCTGGCCGAGCTGATTTCCCAGGCCTGACTGTGAACTCGAGGAGCACTGCCAGCCTGAACATGAGGGCTGTTGAGATGTCAAACTAAGGCTCAAAAATATTCAAACCCCTTTTTTCTCACACACTTTTTGCAACACTGTGGGCCAACCACAATGTGTAACAGTTTGAAGGTACCTGATCATCTCATGGCCTGTGAAAAACCCCACTGACTGAGCTAGGGACTCAAATACCTTGAAACGCCAGTCCTTCACCTCTCTGTTCCAATATTCTGCTCTCTGCCTCTGCTGTGTAGACTACAGCACTTCCATGCTTCACAGGCACATCGTGGAGGTAAGTTTTGGAGTTGTATTATCATTTCAAACATAAGGAAATGGATGGTCCTTAACAATGTGACAGTTTGTTGCACATTCGTGAGATGAATTAGTTGGTAATACCTGCTGCATTTAATTCCTAATGATTTCTGAAGAAGGTTTTGTGACATATGTAATGCTTCAGGACAGATGTGACTTTGACCACCAGGAATGGTATTTTTGGAAGACTTGATAAGGTTATCATTGCAAATAAGTCAGTTAGCACTTTTAGCAAGATCTTGTCTGGAAATCTGACTCTTGGTTCCTCAGATGTATTTGGTAGCAGCACAGTAGTTTGGCTCTGCACTGATCTTAACTTCACTTATTTTCTGTCTTTATAACTAAACACTTGGAGATGCTATTACTTATTCCTAAAGGGTACAGGAAGCCTTTTAAACTATAGGTAACCTCATATGAACACACACACTGCTGCTGCCATGCAAGCCTCAGTAATTTGGTTTAAATCAGTCACTTTCCAACAATTTGCAGAAGCCACAATCCACCTGGGCAAATTCAGGTCAGCCCTCCCCAGGCAGGGGGATCTGCCTCGCAGAATGAATCTACACAAATTCCACATATTTTTTTGGAAGAAGCATCATCTTCACAGCAGCCTGGGCTGTGAGACACTGGAAGGTCCAGTTTACACCAAGCAAGTTGCACTGCAGTCATCACCAAATGCCTGTGGAAGTTGCTTGCCCATGGTGCATCAGCTTCTCCATCTGTCAGACAGGAATATAATTATCTCCCTCTACCTTTCTCTTTCCCTTTCTCTTCCCTCTCCTGGAGGCATTTCCAAGCTGAAACAGTTAGCACTCATCAAACACACTGTGGTCCTTTGATGGCTGATCCCCAAGAGTGTTTATAATGAGAGTTATGGTTTTACCTCTCTGCAATGGGATACACTTTAAGTTCTCACATAAGAGACCCTCATCCTTCTATAGCCAACGTTTTCCAGAATCTACTTTCTAAATCTTTGGATTAAACAGAGAACAGATTCAAAGATCTGTCTCATTCTTTCATCTGTGTAGAGAATACAGATTTTCCAAGAGTAAAAGTGAGATACAGAAATTTTCTAACAGTAGGTCCATTTTTGTGAGCATTTTAATTCAGCTGAAAACATTTTTTCCGAAGCTTCTGTCCCATGAGAACAGGGCACTTTTAATCAGCCTTCAGCACTCAGCCTAAAGAGAGGACACAAAATTCTGACATTTCGCAGCAGATATGAACCTCTCTTCCCTTTGCCATGGCCATGTGCCTTTCAGACCTCGCCATAATGATCAATTTTCTGGAAATAAGAGCAATCTGGCAAGTGTTCTTCCAAGGACCTACTGTGCTACAGCCAGCCCTAATGACTGCCTTGCTCTGTACTGACCTCCTATGGCCAATTAACAACGGGGAGTCATTAACTTCAAAAGGGACTTTTCGCCCCTCCTGGGCTTATGACCACAGTAACAATTCTTAGAGAGACCAACCTCTTAAAAAGAGGAGAGGATTCCTGGAGGGATCTTTGCATTGCCAGAGGTGGAATATCTGCTTTGGGACCAATAAAATGGTATCAGGAAAGGGAAGGAAATTAATAAATCCAGTTGCAAATCCATTTGTGTACATTTGAAGTCGACAGAAACTAATATAAGTGAAGCAGAGACAGAATGTCTGTGATAGAAATAAAACCACTTTACTGTTTAGAATAAAAGGACACTATAAAAAGTGAACATTATGCAACATTACCTTAAAAGACAATATACATTCACTGAATATAAAATTTATAAATAACATGGAGGAAAACTGTAAACAGTGCTAGAAAATTTAGCAACAAATACATTCCTTCTGGACAAGATTTTTCACATGGGTTTGGTTCTCTCCCCAAGTTTCCATGACTATCAGGAACAGCAGAGTGGCTCTATGAAGGAAGGACAGTGTCAGAGAGAAGGAGAAGCCAGTACAAGCAAAACAGCAGCAAATGTTGAGTGGGTTTTTATGTTTTTTCTCAAGACTGGTAGCCCCAAAAGTCACTTATTCTAAAAAAGACAAAAACTTTTTGCAGTTCCCTCAGTTTTGCTCCACCCTTCTAAGCTATAAAGGACAGGGTAAGTGAGCAGTACTTTCAGAGACATCTGACAGGATATTCTCATGGAGGTCTTTACCTCCAGCAGTCCTTACTGTAAAAAACACAACAGTATGTTTCCCATCACCGTGAGGTAGCATTTCACTCTGACAAGTATGAATGGGACACAATGAGAGATTTAGATTTTAGAACAGTCCTACCTGAAGGGTCATGTAATTCTTCAAAACATGGGAAATTTAGACCTAAAAATGGCATTTTTGTCCATACAGGGGAGGTAGAAGCCTCCCACAAGAGGACTTTATTCAAGGAACTCCTTGCACAGACCTGCTCCTGCTCTCTACCCCATTTTGGAAAAGGAAAATAGAATCTAATCTTTCCCAAACCTTCAATATATATTTTCATAATATTTTAAAGGGGAAAACACTCTCCAGCAAGTAAGGAAAAAATATGCATAAATAAGAAACTGAACAGCTTCAGTCTAGAAATTAGCTATGCACTTTTAAAGGTACTTTTAATAATAAAGCATGGTGGCAGGGAGTGTGTGTAATCCTGAATATCCAAAGGTCCTGCTCACAAGAGCTGAGCCATTGGCAGCTCTCTGGCCTTAGGTTTTGGGGTGAAGTGAGGAGCATGGAAGGAACTTGTGCTGCTGCCAGACATTGGGTGCTCCATGTCCTGGGGCACACCTGCCTCCTCCCACCTCCATTCCTGCTGCTCCCACATGGCTCACTGGAACGAGGGAGCAGGTTTGCCCACTGGCAGGCAGAAGTGACTTAGCAAGGCAGAAGGAAGGAGAGCAGAGAGGAAGGAAGAAGTCTCTGAGGCTGATTCAGAGCCTGTTCAATCCATGCAACAGCTTCCACTTCAGGAGTGCCTTCAGGCAGCTCCTGAATGCAAGCACAAGCTGAAGCTCAGCCCAAGAAATGCATGTCCCTGATAGCATGCACAGAAACAAAATAAAGAAGCTTCCCAAAAGAAATGTATTTTCACTGGATTTTTCCCCCTCCTTTTGGCTCCACATTTTGAAAAGCCTTAACAACTGTTTCTTTACACAGCAAGGGCAAAGATTTGCCACCAAACCTCCACCCCTGCCAGTCTAGCTGTCTGCACCTCAGAAATATTTTACCATCCGCAAAATAAACTGGGAATATGCTTCATTTTCTGGTAATGCATCTGCTGTTTTGTTGTTTACAAAGCACATAGCTACATTATATCCTACTTAGGGACACGAGTCCTCATAGTATTAGAATGCAAATATTTTCACAATAATTTGAGTGCAATACTGTGATGTCTCAGCTAGCTAAATGAATCAGTGACAGGTAAAATAGGCAGAGCTGCAGTTTAATGAAAATTCAAATCAACACTTTACTGCATGGAGGGGCATTTTCATTTAGCCTTCCAAAGCTGTGAAAAGTGGCTGCAGCTCAAAGAGACACTGGCTTTGGCGAGTCACCTGGAGCTCGAGGAGGGCCATCTCCAGCCATGCTGACTCCAAACAATGCCAACACCCAGGGTGGCTCCATTCTGCCCTCAGTGACCCCACGGGTTTTGTCAGCCATGCACAACTCCAACAGAGATTGTTCCACTGGGCCCAAAGCCATATTTTGCCAAAAGGGCCAACATTCTGAAGCCCCACCTGATCCTGTGATGGGTGTCATGAAGCACCCTACTCTCCCTCTCATCTCCAACCCACAATTTTGGGGTAGTCAGAGGGAAGAGCACTTCTGAGAAGTGTTCCAAGTCTGAATCACAGGAAAATCCAATAGACTTCCAATGTGTTTTGTGCTGCATCGCCACTCAGAGCTGCTGGGGAAATAAATATATGCAGCAGACCTAGGCACCTCTTACATCAACTCTGAAAATGCCCTTTAAAGTTCATGCTAAAAATGAAGCTTTTTGCTCCAACAAGTCATCTAGCAAATGGGGCATTTCAGAGATCATATATTTGGCAGAGCTCTGGTGGCACGAAAGGAACATAAAAACACAGCAGGGCCCATCTCAGACACCCTTTCTTTTCCATTTGGCAAAGAGGTTCTAAACAATTCTCCACTAATTGAGGTCACTGACTGTAAAATGCTCTATTGCCCCAAGCTGGAATCACTGCAACAACTTTTTCCTGTTGGTGGCAGCTCTGCTTTCTAAGTGGAATGAACAGAAGATATATGGAAACTTAAGATAAATAATCATAATAATACAAAAATGAAGTTAAGCACAATCTTCTCCCTGCCCAAGCCCTCCCCATCCAAAACTCAGTCACCCATTTTGTCAGCACCCCTTCTTCACCATCATTAAAACTTAAAATACTTTTATTTGATAAGAAAAATTATATTATAGTTTTCTTAATAATAAAAAAAAACCAAAATAGAATGAAAAAAATTTCTCCAGTCAACAGCAAAGCACAAGACAGTAAGGCTTCTCCTCCCACGACTGCAGGACATGGTATGAGCACATGCACAGGGCGATGCTTAACAGTGCCTAGAGGGAAACACAGCACTTGACACACAAGGAATCCTCCGGGCAGCTGAAAATTTTATGATCCCAGACAACACTTACTAGGAGAGCACTTTTCCTTGCCTAGCCCACACACACACTTCCTTTCACTATATAAACAAATGCAGCTATTGTAGCTGCAGGGGAGGAACTGTGGTGCAAGGAGTTACAGAGGAAACAATGACCGTAGCCACTACTGCAGATACACTGGAGCTTCTATATCTTAAAAGCAACTCACCGACTCGGAATGTCAATATTTCTGTCTTTAAAACACAATCAAACCATTCTTTTGTTTATAACACCAAAAAAAAATTCCACATCCTGTCAAAAATAGCTTATGTCATTACGTGTATATACATCTTCGTTCAGCAAAACACTATTTTGGCAATATTTTTTTTTTTAATAATAGGAGTTTTAGCAAGTCTCCCCTTTCCCTCTTGCACGTGATTGATTTACAGTTGTTATTTTTGCATTTGTTTGGTTTAAGGTGTGCACAAGCTGGTTTTGCTGTTGAAGCTAAGCTGCAAAAATTTCAGGGGCCAATGCCGCTCAAAACAGGATGGCACAACCCTTCATCTGCTCTGCTGTAGTTGCATTTACCTCCCTGAAAATAGGGGATGGGGCTTTTGTTTTTGAAACAACAAAAATACAAAATACTCTCTCTTTTGTTCTGGGGAAAGCCAGAACCTCAGATGTGCTGTTGCATTCACACTGTGACTGAATGAGCAAGGACAGTCAGTCAGCAATGCTTTCACTAGATGATGTGCTCAGACACATCAGGTAAAGTCTCCCACTGCTGGAGTCAATCACATTGCCAGTCTCTCCTACAGAGGAGGATTTCTTTTGGATGTCATTTTGTCCAGAGTGTAGGCTGGGTTTCTTTTCATTTTGCTTCATTTGCCTGATTAATGAAATCTGTTTCCCTTGGAATAGATTTGTCTATGTATTTTCAGCACTTAGTGCATGAGGAGGGTGATGGGAAGCCAGCGCATAGAAGAATACAGTGCCTAATTGGCATAGTTTTTAGATTTTTGTTTTCCTAAAAAAATAGAGATTATATTGCTACAGCTAATGATACATGTAAGAGAGCAAGAGCTCCATCTTTTTTATTTTTTTTCCTTTTTTTTCCCTCCCATTTTTCCCTCTGGTGTGCAAAAGTAAGCTCCCAAATGTTGTCTGATCAAAATGAGTGGTATCAAAAAATGGAAAAGGTGATTACAAATTCAGTAAGGTAGCACAGACCTTTTTCTTTCCTTTTTTTTTTCTCCTTTTCTTTTTTAAGTGTTCGAAGTGCTAGAATTTGCATGAAAATAGGCACTAATTTCATTGTCATCATCATGATCTGGTAAGAGTTAGTGTCCAAAGGAAGATCAGCCACAAGTAAGGGAGAGGGGAGATAAGGAAAGGGCTATCTGCTCAGGGATCTGTGGCATTGATTATCGTTTTGTCTGGAGGTGCCCATCCTCTGTACCAGCTGCAGTAACCTTCCACCCTCTGGATGCAGGAGTAGTGCTTGGCTTGGTATCCCGAGTGGCCAAAGTTGGAGAGCATGTCTGTCCAAATGCACTCATTCTTGGAGGTGGCAAAGCAGGGCAAATAGTAGCAGGGCCTGATCTGCAAGTGGAAAGAGAAATCAGGTAAGGCTACGTGTGAAAACAACATTATATAAAATGTCTTTTTAACAGAGACAAATGATTCAAAATTCCACTCCCTCAAACCTTGCTTGCTAGTCCAAAATTCAGCCTCAGTTCTGTAAGCACGTAAGCATGTGCTTAGCTTCACACACACAGCTAATTCCATACTCAAAAGGGCTTTTCAGGTGCAGAAAAGTTGAGTTTACGTCTATGTTTTTGCAGGCCTGAGGCCATGTGCAAAAGTCTTAGTTCCAGTGCCAGGCTGTGAGGTTTTAAGCACTCAAAATGTTTACACAGGAAAAAAACTGGACACATCTTGCCAAGCCTTTGGTACCTGATTTCATTCACCTGCAAATGATTCTGCATGGATTCTGAAATTCTTCCCCAACCCCAATTAACTCCAACAGCCTATTAAAGGCATAGATTTGGCATTTTTATTTGATTGTCTCTTCTCTGGTCTCAACACTAAAAATCAGCTTTACTTCTCTGTAAAAATTGTTGTCCTCCATTTCTCTTCCTGGTTGCTCTCCAGCATCACTGAGTTTTACCAGCCAGAGGAAACAGTTCTTGGGTTAAATGTCTGAACAGCACCTCAGAGCCACACGTACCTTGCAGCCACAGCCCAGGTGATAGCGGTGATTGAGTCCTTTGCGCTGGGACAGGGTCAGCCGGTCCCATTTCTCATACCAGTTGCACAGCCCAGTGTAAACCTTCCCCTCGTACACCCGGCCTTGAAAACAGAGACATGGTCACAAGTTAGCACTTCTCAGCTCAAACACTTCTCTTGTTTCCTGAGATTGCTAATGCTCTCAATATGTTTGGCTTCAGCCGCTGCTCAGCAAATGCTTTCTTTTTATTAACTGGTTCAGGAATCTCTGGCCAGCAAGACAACAGCACTTCTGAAAGTCAGGAGTGTTGTGCTGGGTTGTGCTGGGTGTAAGCACCACCAGCAACATGCAGGTTGGTAATGCTGTCAAGCTCCTCTTAAAAACAGAGAAAATGAACTGACACCTTCACTAGAAACAAGACTTTGCAACCGCCACATGTCCATCCCCTTGCATCCCCTCATCCCAGCAGCCTGCATTTCTCCAGCTCATTCCAGAAACAAGCTTCCATTTCTGACCCAGCCCAGCAGATCCCAGTTTCCTGTGACAGACATGCCAGTTCAGGTATAGATTGAGCTGTGGACTGTCATACGACATCCTTGTCACAGCATGCCTGGGTAGAAGATACACTCTAGGAAAGAGAGGAACATCTAGGGAGTGAAATGACTCTCAGCACTGTAGGGTACTCAACACCAGAATACTGTTGGCCATCTTAACACTTGGAAAATCATGTGCAGAGCTGTTTATACTGCTGCCCATGGCCTTAGCACGTGAATGTATAGAACAGAAGAGGTTTTGCTTATGGAGAAGTACATGGTCCTTTACCTGTAATCAGATACTGGTACTTGTTGACCTCCAGCTTGACTCCACAAAGACTCTCAGACGCTTCTGTGTAGATGTACTGCACGTGTGGCATTATCTGGAAGCCCCTGTACATCTAGAGAAAGAATAAAAAGGCTTTATGTCATCTTAAGAGGACAAATTTCATTTAAGATTCTTTACAATTTACATTCCTAATTTGTGGTGGTAAGCAATCAATTTTCTGGTTTTTCCAAGAGTGAAGGAATAATGACAGTGGCTGGACTCATGGAAGTCTCCCTACCAGATCTGCTGGTAAAGCAGAAAAACCACCTGCTAACGAGCCATTGCAATTCAGCACAGGGACCAGTTTTTCCCATTCATATTAGTTCCAGTGGCACTGAGTGCACAAAGCGCCAACGCTGCAAGCTCTGCCAACATCCTGAAATTTTTTTTCCCTTATAAAGGTCATAATTAGGGAGAAATAAAATTAGTTCAAGCTTGGAATCTTTCTCCTTTATGTGATTTAAACAGTTTCTTCCAAACTAAGGGTTTTTTCTTTTAAACAATTACCCTATTTTCCAGTGTTGCTGCTGTAAGTTTCAAACCTTTGGCGCTTGATCTAAGTCATCAAGCCAGACACCTCCTTCTCAAATGCGTAGCACACGCAACTCCTGCTGACCTCAGCAAGGACTTACTGTTTCTCTAACTCAATGAATGCAGACATAGAATTCTACACCATCTTCTAAAATTAGTCCTGTACTGATGGGCGCCATAAAGAAAATATCATGTATACATAATTCCTCTGCACTCCTACTCCTTCTTCATAATCTTTCTTCCAGCTCGGTTTAGTCGAAACATGAGCCCACAGATACACTGGCAGTTGGATTCAGTCAGAAATTAGCACATGTCCCCATCTGACCTGGCCTTACTGCTGCAATTTAGAGAAACTCATGCCCACCTGTTAGCAGCATAATGAAGTCTTTGCATAGCAATGAAACAACCACTGCATGTGTACATTGGACCCATTAAACATATCCTATTTTTGAAACACAGAAGATGATTTCCCTGAGAATTTCATCTTGAAAATTTGTCTTTTCAAAGCATTCAGTCACTCTTATTTCCCCGCCAACTCCATGAATGGCCAATATTTAGTAGTTAAAGAAGAAACAATAGAAGTCAGAGAGAATCAGAGTTTCCTGGCACTTCCCAGCCTATCCTTTTCTCTCTTGGCTTTATTGATAGACAGCACATACACGTTCAGTTTAGCAGTAAATACTAATGTGAGGCAAAAGAGGACCAAAAAATCCCAAACAACTCCAGAGCTATAGATCCTTGCTGCTGTGTCACCTAAGCTGTAGTATTCTTCTCCAGGCTGCATTCTATTTCTTGAAGTCCCCTATTATCCCAGGGTATTTCACCATTCCCCCACCTTCTTTAAAAACAACAAATCTTTTTCTTTCTGAAAGAAGATCTGTTAATTAAACAGATTTTATGCTAGGACCAAATAGTTCATATAAGACCGTAAGAAACTACTACTAATTCTACTACACTGAGAGGCCAGATTCTCTTTGGAGCATCTACAGAATGTCAGCCAGGTGAGTTTTTTCTCTCCTTAGATAGATTCCCCCAATCAGCATGATCTTGTAGCAGTATCACAACTCAGTAACAGCACTGCTGTGCACAGCAAAACACATGCTAAAGAGTTTGCATTTTCCAGCCTTTCTTCTACACCCAGCTAATAGGCAAGGCAAATATTTTTTTCATTAACCATACTATAGCAACAAAAACTCATAGATCATGCTTGATACATAACATTGTGTCCACAAGTGGCCAAAGTCTTTCAATGGATATGGAAGAAGTGAACTTTACCTAATCTCTGTTTTATCCCTGCAATTTTCTTGGTGTCAGATGACCTACTCAGATTTTCCAATCACAGTCAACATAGCTGGAGATGTAGATTCTGGCACAAGCATCCTGTCTGTCCTTGGATAAGTTATTTAGCCCTCAGCACGCTTTTGTTTCTTGCCTCCCAAGGATAGTGTGAGGAGAGGCACACAGAACAAAGGTCAGGTGTCCAGACCCCATTCTGGTGGGTGTCACAGCAAGAAGCTGGGATAAGAGTATCTAAGCAGATAAGAGTGGCTGAGATAGCTGCTGGGGCTGCCCAGTGCCTGCAGGCAGTGCAAGGGCTCTGGCACTCACCGTGCTGAGCTCCCAGCCATGCTGCACTAATTCATTATCTGTTATTGGAGCCCTTTCTTCCTCTTGCCACAAGGCCAGAGCTACACTGCCCATTCCTCTGGGAGGCTGCTCAGGTCCCTCCTACAGGACTGTCACAGTCAGAACTTTACATATCTTCTGAGCCATCAAGCCCAACACGATTGCCTATGAAGTACCCAGTGATGATAAACTGGGCCTTGGTTTCCAGCTCCTGGACCTGATTTCCTGCTCACATTAGCATCAGGGACACCTCTGCCAGGGCTGCTAAAGGAAGCATGCCCAGCCTGTCACAAAGCACTGCCACCCTGCCCTCAGTGACCCTCACTGACTGAAGCCACTGCCACTGACTGAACTCATGCTGGGGCACACAGGGCCTGCCTCACCCTCTGATGACTGAGCAAACTTCACCAGGACTTCGGTTTTCAGGGAAGGAAAGAGAAAGTTTGGCAAGGGGGAACCCTCTACAGATGCCTACTGTCAAAACAAATAAAACAATACCTTGAGCATTATTTTTGGATATACAAAGTGTCTTGGAAGTGCTGTTAGACCAGTCAGAAGAAACCCAATCATAAAAAGCTAGCCTCTCTCCTAACTGCTACCCTTGAAGTTCTCCTGTCCCCACAAATGTGTATTTTTGGAAGTATAATAACAGGGAACAAAGTATTAGCAAGCATGACATGGTGATGTCTGCTAGGGCTGCTCTATTTCCATCTGTGTCAGCATTCCCCTCAGCAGCCCCCACACTGCCTCAGAAATGCACAGGCAAATCCTGTGGTGGTTCCTGCTGCTTAAACAGCTTCACCCTGTAAAATTGTTCATGATGTTCCTCCCTCTACCATGAGAGGCTGCACTAGATACCAAGAGCTCGGAATCACACCTTGCCTAACCTTCAGCTCCCTAAAATATAGGCAATTCACATGAATTAGGCATCCTCTCTAGTCAAATGCCAAGAACAGACACCTCCAGCAACTCAGCCCATCCTAAAATATCTGTCTACAACTTGTGGGCTGAATTACACTTTGGTGGTTCCTGCCTCTATCCATTGACAATCAAGAGAGCAGGAAAGACTCAACACCTCATTTTAGTCTGTCTAAAATTAAACTAAATTAATCCTACCCCACTTCTTTCCTCTTGGGACTATCACATTTCCCCCTGTAGACTCATTTTACAGATAAGCAACAAACCAAGGGAAGTCTCCTTGCTTCTGGCAGCCTGTGTAGAGTGCTGCTATGGTCAACCAGGACTGTTTGTGCACATGGAGGAGAAATATCTTATCTCCTTGTTTCCTTTGCAGTTTCCTGAAATAGGCTTGGGCCATTCTCAGAATGCACTGCAGGATTACAGAACACGCAGGGGTTAGCTCAGTCCTGTGCAGATTTATGACATGTGATCTCAAAGTATTCTTATATTATTTAAGAAAGCAGTGGGGGGGAGGCAGAGGTTCCTTGGACAAGCACAAGGCCTCTTCAGACAACAAACCTGAACGCTAGAAAGCCTGGCACTGCTCTGTCCCTGTGGGCTGACCTTGTGCTCCAGTCCAGGCCCCAAGCTGGTTCAGTTGTGAAATGCAGCAGTGAGTTCAGGAATGTTAGTGAGATCGAGAATCTAACCTGGCAAACCCCAAGGAGCCCCTGAAAGTACTACGGAGATTGCTGGCTGCTCTTTAAGGCTTTCAGTGCTTTCCACAGGCAATTCAGCACACACTGATAGACTAAATGGCTTGTTTATTTTTCACCTGCAGGTGCAGAAGAGTTTATGCAGACTGACATGTTAGTTTTATCTTCAGAGTTGTTCCCATGCAGCTGTGCAGAGCCATAGGCCTCCTTAGTTCTCTTTTCAGGACAGTCAGCTTTCATTGGAGTAAACAAGGGAGTAATCTGCTGCATCACTCTGAACTCCCCCCTGGATGGATCTAAATCCCTCTTTATACTGAAGTCTCTAAGCTCAGCAGAAAGACAGCAGGGTTTCCAATGAAGACACTTGGTTTGTTTGTGTATGAAGAACTATGTCCTCCGGACATTCCAGTTCTACTGAGCACTTTGCTTCAGGTTCCTTCCTGCCAAAGGTCACAGTTACATGTCCAGCATCATCCCACCAGCCCACCATCTAAGCAGCAGACACAAGGGCAGTTTGACCAACACATGATTTCCTCTTTAAAATCCCTCTTGCTTTTGTTGGACACACAGCTTCCTAACAAAACACTGTGGAAATGCTCCTGCAGAAAGGCCCTGTGCTGTGGAATAACCCAATGAAAAAGGCCAGGACAGGCTCAGGTGTCTTATTTAGTTGTAACAGGGGCTAGTGTTATGGCTGGTGAAGGGCAGCAGTTCACTTCAGGGACTACCATTATTCTATCACTGCTGCACCCTGCTCAAATGTTAGACAGGAAGCACCAAACTCTTGGTGCTGAGAAGGAGGGAAGGTGGTGGCACTGGACAGACCAGGAGGAAATCAGAAAGAGAAGCTGATGAAGGCACTGCAGCCTGTGGGCACTGAGTAGTTTTGTGAAGCAGAGTACACTTGCTGAGCTGGAGAGTGACAAAACTGGAGAACAGCACAGAGTGCTGCGAGCCTGATGAGGCCAATGACAGCCATTTTAAAAAAAAAAAGTGGCAGCGTTGTCTCATTGTTGCCAATATAACCAGTTCCCTTTTTTTAAATAAATATATATTTCCTTTACAGAGAATTTTTTAAAGTTAAGGAAGTCAATAAGCCCAGCACCTCTCGCCCTCTTATTCGAAGTGCAGGCATTCCACTCTTGTGGAAGAGCCATGCCAGGACCAGATTTGGCTACGTGCATGGTTTTGCGACAGCTTATGAAACAGGCTTTGCTCTCCTCCTCCTGCTTTCGTGCTTAGCTATAAACTGCCTTATAAAGAGAGTTACTGTTACAAGGCAGGCAAGTGACTGGTTTTTTCTGAACCTTTACTTTGTCTAATATGTTTCAGATTTCTGCAGTCTCTGCCAAGCTTTTCCATTCCCTTTCTTTTTTTCTTTTTTTTTTTTTTTTCTCCTAAAGATATAAACCAGTCTTATGACTGGAATGGCATTGCCAAGAAAAACAATCTAGGGCTGATTTTTAGCATTACATAACAAGGGGACAGTTTAAGAAAAAAATCTAAGTCCAAAGCAGCAGGTTGAGAGCAGTTTGTGCAGCAAAGAATTAGAGCTCTGAAGAAAGGAACTAAAGAAATCAAACAACTGGTGTAGTTCTGCCTCTTTTAATCTCTGAATCAACACTTTACAGCTCTTCTGAACTGACAACATTTAAAAGCTGCAATGTTCCATTTAGTTTTATATGAAGACTACACTATATGATTTTCATTTGTTCTGTACATGGAAAAAATGCCATCACCCTAACTGGTGGCCACAAAGAATGCAAGGAAAAAAGAGAAACACGAGCAGGCTGCCAAGGCTGGCAGACCCCCTACCATAATTTCCTTCTTGGATTTAATGAAAGGGCTGCATGGAAAAGCTGGTGTTTCCAGTCTAATGCTGTGCATGTTGAACACAAAACACAACTTCAATACCTAGAGAAGACCATCTGGCATCTTTTACTACCAGAAACTTTAAAATAATGGAAGAATTCAGGTATTCAGCACTGTATGTCAGGAATGATCTCCTCCTGCTCCTCTCCCCTCTTCAGGCAAATTTCTACCAATTGCTGGTTTTTTCCACTCTTTATGGCCACTACAAAAAGCTGAGGTGCTGTCAAGTATGCAAAGTGTTTGTCATTAGGTGCTAATTAGATTCCTTCCCATATCTGCTAGAATATGTGAAATGTCTGCAAACATACCTTCATCTGCTTGACCGTGTATCGCATCGTTCCAAATGGTCCATCCTTCATGAGCTTCTTCCCCACCACTTTAGCTCGGATCACTGTCAGAAGGGAAGAGAAAATACAGCAATTTATAGACAACTTTACACAATATTTATGCTATACCCTCCAGTTAAAAAAAAAAAACAACCAACCCTAGAATGTTTAGATAAATTATGCTGTAAAATAAACAAAACTCCAGGTCAACCTTCCTCTCAATTTATTCTAAATGTCACACATAGTGAAGGCATGCAAAATGGGATGCCAAAGCAGGTATTTATTTAGAGGAAATCCAGTTCTGTGTGAAGAATAAGAACAAGCATTATTTGTGGTTAAATCTCACTGAAATCTGCAGTGCAGACTGTAGCTGGGACCAAGACAGATTAAAATCTTTGCAGCAAGCCAAAGGGATGAAGTTTGTAATGTGTTAACTCTCAACATACAGGATGGAGCTCAATAGGATACTGCTTTCAAATTGCTCTTTGTGTGCCCAGTGCAGCTCCTGTTTCCCAATAATCACACCACCACAGCACAGTGCACTGGAATATCCCATATCTGGGGATTTCACTACAGCTGCCACCTTTGAGGGACTGCAAAACCAACAAAAACTCCCTGGAACAAACAGCTACCGTGCAAAACCAGATTATTCAGCACCCATCAAGTGCCCAGGGAAAGCCTCCACAGCAGCCAGGTGTCACCTGGAACTAGAGCTGACCCTCACACCTTGTGCACACTGCACTGCATTTCCTCATGGATAGCAAGGGGCAGTGTGTGCTCTGGGACACAGGGGTCACCACTGTACCACAGATGCACCACAGCAATGCCAACGGAGCCCGAGCCATCAGAGATAAGCAATCTGACATCCCATAGATAAGGATTTTTAATTTTTTATCTACTGGGCAGTTTACAGTCAGAGCTTAATGAAGTGTTCTCTTGCTCATCTGTTTTTGGAAAATTCCACATACACACAAAAGAAAATTTAAAAAATTATTCAATTTTTCCTCTTTGGCAAAGTTCTACAACAACCTGCTCATCTCAGTAGAGGAGCAAAGCTTAGGGACAGGGCAGGCATTATTCATTTTAACCCATCACAGAAAACCAACAAAAAGCAGGGAGGCATAGAAGGAAGACAAAGAGGTGGAAGCAGGAAAATGCAGTGAGTTATTTGCATTACAGCAAACAGCAGCAATAAAGTTCAGGGATACATTTTCCTGAATATATAGGATATTAAACAAGCATCTTGTTGCATCTTAGCTTATTTAGGTTTCAAACATCTGTAGAAGCCCACTGGAAGAAACAGGAAAAGACTAAGGGTTTTTTCACTACCTAGATCCAACTAAAGAGGCAAAAAGCTTCTCCCAGCTTTCTGAATAATCAGAAGAACAGATTCAGAGGAACAGATAGGTCTGGTTTTACACACCAGTTCCTGGACCTTTTTCCACAAGGGTGGTGTGAAAAGAAGACAAATCCACTCTGCTCTGATTTATATCCTGTGCTTCAGCCAGACTTGTCAAAGAAATTTTATACTAGGTAAGACAGCCCTGGCTGTGATTCAAAGAACCAACAAAACCTCCATTCATTGAGTGTAAAACTTAATTTTTTTTTAACTTCTATTTCCCAATGACAGTAAAAGCAATTTTATTGATTCGTCTATTTAACAAGTTGTTCAGACTTCAATTTACTCTCATCTTCCACCTTTAGTAGCTATATTGAACTGTGTGCTTGAGGACTGCAAATATCTGTAAAGAACTAGCTTCCTCCTCTTGCTGCCCCCAACCACAGCCACCAGCAAAGCCACAGAAAACACTCTCCAAGGGTCAGTGAGAAAGAACACAATTCCTTAAGGCTTTATGAATTCCAGGACAGCTCACTAACACTGGAGTCTACAGCAGAGAGTGTCAAAAGCCTTATCTTCATCTGCTGCATATCTGATACAATAAAATTGAAAAAACTGGTGCTTGCCCAGCACATCTAAAACCAACAAAGAAATCTTATATCTTATTCACAATGATAAGAAATATACTAAAAGGCAGTGTTACAGAATGCTAGGGTTTCCAAACCAGAACACAGTTAGCATGTAAGATCACAAGCACATTCTCAGTTGCTAACAAAATACCTCAAAAACATTTTCTTCATGTATTTCACTGCTAGCTTGTCAGTTCTTCAACTTCTAGTTAGAGTACCACAGCCACTTCAGACAGAAACTTTGATTTATGGACTAATCAACAGCTTCACCAAATATTCAAAATGCATATCTCCACTAGCATGTAAGAGCATTCCAATTGCAACTAATTATACTCTCGCAAACAAGTAGAAGGGTCTGTATTTTCGTTTTTTTGTTCCCCAGTGAAGTTAGAGAAGAACAACCATCCTAGCAAATTCACCTAGAGATGCCATGACAAACCTTAGTGTGGGCTGTCACTTCAAGCCTTTTGTAAATGGCTCAAGCCCTCTGTTTTTCAGGGCAGTTGCCTTTATCACCCCAATGGTAACTTTTCTAGCTAAGTTCTTTTCTTTACTGAAGAGCTAGAAATGAACAAAGATCCACCCTGCCTCATTTTTCCCATATTAAAGGAAAAATCATGCTGTTATAGCCAAGGAGCTGAGGATATTCTAACTCAAGTCTATCCCCTGTAATTTGTGAGGTTAAATTCCCATCCCATGAGGATTAGATGCATCTGAGCCACGGGAGAGCAATTCTGGACGGACAGAACTGCTCAGAGGTTGCTCTTGCATGTGTAGCTTCAAGGCTCCAAGCTGCACATCTGCACTTTCCCAGTCCCTACCTTTGCCCCTTCAAACCACCACTCCCCAGTTTTATGGACCACCCTTCCCACCTGGCCAGAAAATGAAGAACATTTCGCTCCTGACTGAGCAGGGGCGATGCATACTTGCCAGAGGAACTTTTCACCCTCTGCAAATTATGTCAAATTTACAGCATTTCTGTTGCAAATTCAGTCCATGTTAAGTTAATGAAGTCAACTGTTTACTCCTGCAAACTCCTACTTCTCGAGCAGAAGGAGGCAAAAGGTGCTGTGACTGCTCTCCTGAGCTCCTCCCTTCTCCTTGAAGCTCCATTACAGTCCTGCTATTACTGATGGGAAACTTTATCCCACACAAGTGGTCACCAAAATAGCTGCATATTTTTAAACCGCAATTCCTTTGAAGTACTGCCTATGAAAATACTCCAAGATGAATGTTTCTCAGTACTTTGGGGTTTCAGGTCGGGTCACTTTGTGGGACTGGAGCAGTTGGCAAGGTCTCATGAGTGATTTGTAATTATTTATGAAAAGCTAAATTAGACAAGGATATAAATCTTGATAAGCATGGCAGCCATGCCATGATACAAAGAGGAGAAAACATACGCACTGCTTCCCAACATTTGACATGACAAAAAAATTGAGGAAGAAAATATCCCCTTGTGAAAGAAAGGAAACCAGGCATTTAGTTGATACTCTTAAAAACAAACAAACAAACAAATAAAAAAAAACCAAAAAACATGCTGTGTTTGAGTATTCAAAAAATGCATCTAAGAATGTATTACAAATTATTAGTGTATTTATCCCTCTTCCCTGCCTTTTTGTGGTTTTGTTTGTTTGGTTTTTTTTTTAATGTAAACTAGCTTGGTAGTTAGAAAAACAGAGATGGCTCAGATTTGCCAGTTCTGGTACAGTAGCAGCAGCTAATGGTTTGTGTTTCCCTGGCATCTCTAGTGTGGTACAAACTGTCTGCAGGTGCAGGTGTACACACAAATACAGGCAAAAATCACTTACATCTTTTCCAATTGTCACTGGATGAGGTAAAGGCAAGCAAATCAGAATGGGCATAGGAGGAAAAGGACCTATATGACCTTTTATTTGCTCATACACTTACATTTCTAACTCAAGTACTCTTTAACTCATCACTTACTCCGTGGCTATTGTCCCAAGGACTCATAGGGAGAATAGGCCTAAAGGCAAGACATGAAGCAGAAGAGGATGTTGACTTTACATCTGAGATGGCAGAAGGCATTCTTTTCACGAGTCAAGGAACAGAAAAGCAGGCAAGGAGAGATTAAGACATGCACTTGCCAAGCTGAGGAAACAACATGGTGAAAAGACTTGTAGCTACCAAGTAATTTCATCCAGGCACACGCATATGGGATAGCTCTTTTCCCAACTGAAAAGCAAAGGCATTGAATGTCCTGGTTCAATCCAGCCTGTGTCCTTTATCGGGGCCAGCCACTAGATGGTGACCCTGTCCCAAATCTCACCTTCCCGTAAGGAGAGGGCAGAGGTACAGAGCCAGGCTAACACCACCAGTTCCAGCTGCTTGCTCAACTGCACCATGAGAACCAGATGCTTTCACACAAGAGGGCTGCTTGTCATCCATAAACAGCATTTTAAATGGAGGCACACCCTTCAGAGACCAGGCTTTGCTCCAAACCCATTTCCCCCGTGACCAATTACCATGAAGGGCTCAGGAGAGTAACAACTGTTACACTTCTCATTATTGTTTCAAGGATTTATTTTATTGGTGTGCAATATGAGTATTTCTAAGTGAGAGCTTTGGCTGAGATGCATGCTCACTGCATTTAAGTGAGCGACGGATGTGGAGCACTCACGTTGTCTGCTAATGGAGACACATGGGACAAGTTATTCTCCCAGGCCATTCTCTGAGATTCAAATAGTGGCTAAATAAAATATATAGGGAGCAGCAATGTGACTGGGAGGCTGAAGAAAAGCTCCTTCTGTCCTGTGGCCACTGACTGCACCAACACTTAAAAACTCTGCTTAAACACCAGACACGTGGCATGCCACAGAGGATTGTTGCCATTTTACTCATCCAAGGACTATACAAGGGTGCACTTCCGAGAGCAATTTACTGAGACCTTTTTACCAGCTTTACAAGCAGTTCTCTCATTTGATCAGCCTCACAAGAACTCCTTTCTGTGCTGGTGCATGCTGGAGGGCTCACATCACACAGGGCTAAGGCAGCAATATGTTTTAAACTCCTGAGTATACCTAGCACACTACTGAAATATTAGTGCCATTTATGGGGGTCTCTCCTAATGTGGTCAGGGCAGGATGCTTTTACACACATTTTTAGTGCTGGTGCTGATGGTGCTGCTAAGATGGAATTGCTGTCTCCCTTACTCTCTCTTACAAGATGCATTCCTTTTCCCCCTCCCCTGGCTGATCTGTTAGCAATTATTACCAACACTCTTGGCTGCCCTAAAACCAGAGGACCATAACTAAAGGTGGATTGTGTCCTTTGAACTGGAAGTATGGCCCTACTCTATGCAGCCTCTTGGGAGTCTCTATTAAATTGCCTGGCGGCTGCAGGCAGCTATGAGTAGCAATTAGCTGGTGCCTGCTTTAGCAGGGGGAAGAGATTGCAGCCCTTCACCCATGCCTCCACTTCCACAGCACAGCAGAATGGAGAAGGAAGTACTGATTACAGCAGGGGATTTATGAAGAGGGGAAAAAACAGAAGCCTCCAGTCTGTTTGATGATCTGTTAATACTGAAAGTCACCTCCTCCTCCTCCATAACCAAAATAGAATTCTTTTACAAAGAGTGTTGAATTTGAAGGCTTATTGCAAAGCAGAAGAAGGCTGAAAAAATACCATAGAGGAGCTTCCTTTTGCCTCAATCCATCGTGACCTTCAGCCAAAGCCAAAAAAGGCAAAGCAAACCCCTTTTGCTTTGCCTTGGAAGAAGTCAAGTCCAGCTGTGCTGGTACACAACATCACCAAAGAACTTCATCAAGGAAGCAAAAAAGAGGTAGTGAAGTAAGAGGCTCACTGCTGGTTGCCTTCATGCCCTGACCAACAAACTAGTTCCCATTACTGGCAGTCCAAATCTCGACTTCCCATCTTTTCAAAGTGCTCTGAGGAACACTAACAGAGAAAGAGCACCTTCTCAACACCGTTCACCTCTGCCAGACACCACACAAATATCACATTGTAAAGCACTTATGTGTATGTCAGCAAGTGTGTTGGTAACTAACAATAAAACTCTAAATAAAAACAGGAAAGCAAGACACAGATAACTGTCCTTCCCATGTCCTAACCAGAACTATGACATTGGCATTTGGCCTTTGTTTCACAGATCCAAAAAAACTTTCCCTGTCTGTGGCATGGGAAGTCTGAAGGCCTCCTGAAAACAAGTGGAAGGCAATTAAATGGGTTTGTCCAGGCCTAAGCTCTGTATAAAACAACTGATCACAATTGCACTTGCTAAATATTAACCACATTTCCCATCCCTGCAGAATTCCTTGCCACTGAGAGTTTGTTTGCACAACATGCTGTGCTGCTTGATTTCCAACACTGCAAAGTAAGGAGTGATACAACTCTTTCATACAAGACTATGATCGTGTCAGACCTTCCATCACCTCAAAAAGTATAAACTGCTCTAGAAGGGCTTTACTTGGGAGAAAGTTAATCCTCCCAACAAGTCCATAAATTAAAGAAACAAGGTTGTATAAAACAAGCAGGACTTGGTTAGTGCTTGGCATTTCACCCATAGCTTATTCACTGGATACAACCTTTCTGAAGGCAGCAGTATCAAGCATTTTTCTCTTTCCCTATAATGGTGCATCTCACCCTATGGAAGTCACAGTACCCTTTGAAATACATTGGAATCAGAGAGAAACAAGAAATCTGTTAGATACAACTCTACAAATTCTCTTCTAGACATTTCTTCCAGGTTCCTATATGCAACTTGGTTGAAGACCCTTCAACTGCCCAGCACTGCCCCTGCATTTAACTCCTGATGTTAGCTCCCTTGCTTCCTCATCATAGACACTGTTTGTTGGAGGAAAGACTGAATGGAGAAGGAAGAATGGATGATCTCAAATGCATTTATGCTCATTTAGAAGATCCAAGTAGAATCTCTTAGATCCATATGTAGATGTTAGTACATGTAAAAACTAGCTTCAGGAAATGCCTCATGAAAAACACGGAGAAGCTAAAGGAATAAAAGGAGGAAAAAACCCACTGTCTGTTGTTACCAGCTATTACACCTACTAAACTCAGTGAAGCCAAGCAGACCTAAGAGATTAGTTAGATCAGGCACAGAGCTGAGTTACTGGAGTTGCATGCATTGCTAGGTTAGTCTCACACTTGCATGAACAAAACATTCTGGGTTTGCTATAGATGTAAGCAGAGACATTGCAAACTACGTAATGAGTGTGCCTACAGCATTGAGCACCCCCTGGTAAAATAAAATGAGAAACCAATCTCATTCCTGCCAACGAGATATTTCTCTGTCTCCCTTTTGGCAGGCTATTTTTTTAACTTTCCACCTGTATTTTTTAACTAGTCACTGGAAGCTGAATTCAGGCTAAAGGCAAAAGGCAGTAGGCAAGAATCAGAGTAAGGGAAGGAAAAACGATACAAGTGGAGGGAGGGGAAGGGAGTGCCTCATGTACAGAGCACAGTGGAGGCATCGTGCATCTCTCCAAGGAGTGTTTTCAGCAGAGTGCACTTTACTTCATTCTGTCTCTGACAACTGCCAAAGGCAGAAATGCTTTCAGCCAAGGTTAGCAGTGTTGGAAAGATGGTTGTCAAAACCAAGACACAAAAGCACTTCCAAAGCCAGCTTACAGCAGTGGATAAAAATAACAAGCATATGACTCAAAGCAATACTCAGCTCAAAACACCTTTTCCGCTTGCTTTCGTCTACATAAGATTGGTGCAACAGAATAAGATTTAGTTCAGCCCTCTCTTCCAGATCAAGTACTTCTTGACACAGTACACAGAGGACATGGGGAAGCCAGGCTGAGACAAGGCTCTGGTTTCCCACAGTTCTTTGGAATTGTTCAAAGGAGCCACAGGTCTAAGCTTTCCACTCAGAGAATATGGCAGAGCTGATGTGAGACCAATTAGGGGCAAATGGAAACCATATGTGATTTTAATGAAACAAGAAGCTGGTGCACATAACTTACTGCTGCAGGAGCATTTACTGCCTTAAAGGAATGTGCATCTGGCATTGATCGTTTCCCAACCCACCAAGTGAGCAGTAACATGAAAAGCAAATTGGAGCATACAATGAGAGATGAATTGCCTAAAGACGACAGTTAGGGGAGCAGCCTCTGCAAGGAGAAAACATGTCCTTTGCCTGTGATTTAGTGATCATGTAAGTGAGGCTGATCTTCCATTTCCACAGATCATGATGATCAACTGCAAGAACGAGTGCTAGAGTGATTAAAATGGATCAATTGATATTTTAAAGAACCTCCTACAATCACAGAAATCCCATTCTGATTCACATGGGCAGACTTTTTCTCTCTTGAGGTCATGGGCACTCCTTGAAGAACAAAGTTCTGTTGAAACTAAACAAGGGTAATATACAGTCCTCAAATGACTGCTTTCTGGTGTACATCAAAATGGGTACACAATAAGATTTCAAGTTGAAGAGGCAGTGTAGACACAACCTTTTGAAATTTTTTTTAAACTGTAAATTTCCCAGGAACTTTCAGTTCTGCTGAGAAAGGGAAATCCCTAACGTGCAAAGTTGTAGATAAGTTATCTCACTGGGCTATGGTCACTTCTGTAGGCTGCTGTATTGCTACTTGATACCAGATTTCAGAACAAAACCACTGTCCTCCCTAAGCAGCCAAGAGATGGCTCACATACATCAGAGGAGATAAGGGAAGATGCTCTGATCCAGCCCTTGCCCAGTGAATGCCCAGGGCTTGAACCTGGTAGATGTTACTTTGCATTTCAAATAATAGTGAGACTTCTGCAAAACCAGACTCGTTGAACTGGCGTGTCTTTACTCCTTTCTAGGATGAAGATTTCCCCTGGGGTATATCCAGAGTTAACAAGCATAAATTCATCACTGTATTTTTTAAGGATGCAATAGAAAAATTTTTGAGCCAAATCTGCCTATTGATTAGTCTTTCTTAACCCACTGTGCAATCCATGAACGCACTGGGCACCAGATCCAAACAGTTCAACAGGAGGCAGAGCAGGAGGAAAGACAGTCCTGCCAAAGAGAACATCTGAAGGCAGTTTTCATCTAGGCATTGGAAATAGGGCATCTCTGACAGCCCATGTAAACCTTTCAAAAGAGGGATTATCAAAAGCCACAGGCCCGGACACTCCCTGCTTCATCAACTTACTTCAGAGGACTCTCCTTGCTTCAGCACCTTGCCCATCTGGGCCGGGTGCCAGCGTTCTGCAGGAGGCTGCACTCCGCTGATCACATGGCTTATGCTCCATTTTGCACGTAGGAGCCAGAGAGGAAGAGCTGTTTGGGAACATGTATAGATTTCAAGGGTACTGGGTGGGCCTGCAAATTCCTTCCTGCATTACAAAACTTGCACTAAACTGACAGGCTAAGCAGCTGTCCACACCAGAGAGGTATACATGTTCAACCAGGTCAGGCCTACATGTGCTGCTCTGCTGCTCCTATTTGCACTGCACCTGACAGGACCTAGTCTTTGTTCTGCCAGATCCTGGAATTAAACCTGCATTCAAACTATGTCCCCAGTGAAAGGGGAAATTGCCTGCCATTCTCAAGACACAGTCAATTGTTCTGAAGCTGTCAGCATCTGTAGACTATTTACATACACTGGACATGTCCATGACACAGCTAAGGTTTGTCATAATGCTTAAGGAATTTACTAATTGCCCATTTCATTAATGTCTGTTATGTAACCACAGTAATTAGTGCTATTTGGCTGATCTTAGGTACATGAAGAATTTTACCCTGGAGTTTGAGCACCATGTAAAGCCTTAGGTGTAGCACTCAGAGCCTGATTCACTGTTCATTAAAGCAAATGAAAACTTCCCTGAGTCCTGAGTGAGCCTCACATACCACAGTCCCCATCAGCCTACAGGTCAAGGTCAGGACAGTATCAGGGCAATTGGACCAGTTTGCCCACCTAGCCAGAACTTTCCAGAAGTCCATGCAGTGCCCTGTCATAACTGCATTCCAAAGCATCATCCTTCATTTTTGACCTTAGAAGGCCTGAAAAACTCAGTATTAACCTGTTGTGGAAGTCAGGTTAAAAAAAAAAAAAATTAAAAAAAGGAGAGTGATATGAAAAGACCTTGAATTCTAAAAACATCTACAAGCAACAACTCTTTATGTGAATAACACAAATACTGCACACTGTACATCCTCTGGCTCTGAAGATTTCCCTGTGCAGTGACACAGAGCACTGACAGCAGAAAAGGCAGATAGCCAATGGCCAATTACCTTTCTTCTTCAAACAGTTTGCTCCAACTCCCTGGCTGTCCTACTGACAGACTGACAACTGCAGTGAAAAGTGTACAACCATCTCATTCTCCTACTCCCCAAACTTCCTTCATACATACTTTTCCTGCACATTTCATGTCCATGAACAACCCAATAGATCATAATCAAAACGGATTTCGAGAAGTTGTGTATCATTACTTGGATGCTTATATGCATCCTTGGTGCTACCAGTGACATATTGATTAGTTATGACTCTTAGTCAGACTTCTGTAAGCACAGAGAACAACACACTGAATGGTTAAGAGTGCCTGTCTACCACCAATTGTTGACTTTTTTTTTGCACAACAAATATTTTTGCAAATTAAAGATTATCCCATGTTATTTTGCTCTTAGACAGTATTGATAATTATTGGGTTTTAACTGGAAATTCCCAAGTCCTACCATATGAATCTGATGGAGATTCACTTAAAGTGAACATAACGAGTCACCCAGCTCATCTGTGCTACTGGAATTTGAGCTTCTGAAGGAATTCTTACTTGCAAACTTTCATAAATTTCCAATTTGAGGGAGGCAAGCTTGCATTCCCATATCACTTCTTAGGTGTCCTTGTAACATTTTAGAAAAAACCCTAAAGGTCACAAGATATGGGTGGATAATCATTTCACAGCTACCCTGGCACAGTGATGGCTATTTGTGAATGCTCTAAGGCCCATTAACTGTTTGGGAGGCAGAAGTTCTCTGGACACTGCAGCGCTGAATGTTTACAGAGAAGGGTAATCATTTCCAGGGTATCCACCGAGCCTGACCGCTTCCTGCCTGTCTAGGTCTCCTCAGACATTGCTGTAACAGGACTGTTTGGGCAAAGTCATGAACACCCTCCCCAGTGCCAGCTTTTCAGGGCTGGAGTTCAGCTCGCACCTGGAGCACAGGTGTAAGTTTGTTTAAACATTGACAGGGAGGGAACTAACAGAAATTCAAGGGGAAATACCTCGTCTCAGTCCACTGGCAGCTACACAATTACAAAGCAAACTTGTTTGTTCATTAATGCAGCAAACCCAAGGAGAACAGCCCATTGACAAGGACGGGTGCAAGCGAAGGGAATCTCAGTTTGTGTTGTACAGGGAATTCTCAGCATTCAGGAAAAGCTAGATTTGTGTTTTAAAGGGAATTCTCAGCATTCAGAAAAAGCTAACTATAAACCTCAAAGGACTTATGAACTGGAATGTCTCCCAGCTTGAGAGGTAGCACATAACCTGATCAAAATCAGCACTTCCAGAAGGGAAGGCTGTTAGTGTTAAGCTATCAGGGATGTATTTGGAAAGGCTTTTTCCTGTCAGGGATCATGGCATTACTTAAGTCACAAATTTCTAAGGAAAGTATCAACTTCAGCAAAATTGTTTTTCAGTTTTTTTCTCAGAAAAAATTCAATCTATTTTGATCCTGCATCAGCAGTTCTCTTCAATTTCACTCGAAGCATTAATATTGATGTGAAATGACACTTTCATTCAAACTGGACATTTTGAATTAACTCTTCAAAACATTAGATTCAAATGCATCTGAATCACTTTTCCCAGAAAATGCCATGCTGAAAACTCCATTATAATTTTCCCTCACATTCCAGATGGAATAAGTTTCCACCATTTCAAAAGTCTTTATGAAACAGAAATTCTGACCCTCCTCAGCCAGTTTCTAGAATTATCTTTCACTGCATAAGTCAGAGGTGCCAACAACAATCTCTAATAAAAGAAGCAAGAATAAATTCAATTTTTTCTCCTCATTTTTCAGAAGTGGCAAGTAAATTCATACCAATGAGAGCTGCAGGTACTGAGAACTTGCATAATTTCCAAAAGTGAGCCATTATCCCCTGTGATCTTAGGGTATCTAAACTAAACTCAGCATTCAACACCATAGATCAATCCTTTAATTCACTGTGCCAATAAAAGTCTGTCAACACTGCAGACTGTAAATGAATGTAGACATACATGAGCTATTTTTTAAAAGCAACTTAGGATACCACAAACACTAATTTAACCTGTTCCTCGAGTAAAACATTGGCCTGCTGAGTGATTGTACTTTGAGACTGCAGGCAAGTCAGAAAGTCAGCTCTGTGACAAATGCCTTCCTACTCTCTTTTCCCTTTCTGGCTGTTTCCAGCATTTTGAAGCAGTATTGTTTGATTGCAGGCTGCTTCCTGAAGCTGCTTCCTTCAACTGCCTGCTGAACCCAGCTGGAATCTTTCTACTGATTTTAACTGGAGTGGGATCAGGCCCTAAATAACTAGTGGAGGAATCCCTAGACTTACAAACTGCACAGCTGCCTCTGGCTTTCCAAAAGAAAAGTTATTCCTGCAGCTGTTTTCCCCTAAGTGCCATATCGCTCCAAACTGTTAGGGGACTGGAGGGAGGGGGAGAAGGTGGAATCTCAATAACACATTAAAAAGGAGCATGGGCCATTGCGCAGCAGCTCTTTCAGTTCCACCCGGGCAGGGTCACTGCTGCCAGGCTCAGACAGCCCTAAGGGCACGGGAAAAGTCTTCTACTTGTTTTCACATCTCATTCACGGAATGGATAACGAGGGGGAGGGAGGAATCAGATTTGGGGTTAATTAGCACCATGAACAGACAGCTGCATTGTCATTAAAAGTTCAAGAAGTCAGCAGGGTCGTCACCGAGCCGCAAGATGTACACACACGCACACGAGGCACACGTCTGAGCCCGGGCCTTGGCAGCCTTGCTCGGGCTCTGATTTTCCCCTACCCCATGGACACACTTGGAGTCAAGAACACTGAGCTGTTGTAGCTCTGAGGAAAAGACAGAAGCATTAAGGTACTCCCCCTGAATAGCAGTTGTTCATCCCCTTGGAACGGCTTCATTTCACACTTAATATACCAGCTAAGAATAGTTACACAGCTTTTTTCCCCTGAGAAAAATCAGAGGTGTGGCTTACCAATGTATAGTTTCATGTTCACTTCTAATGCTCTGTGGGATAAGCAGAACCCCAGTTAACAAAACCATGCTGTTGGTGCACACTGTTTCCTTCCACAGCTTCCTTCCACCAGCAAGGAAGCTGAGGAAGTGCAAGCGCACATTAGCAAATTCAGAAATGAGCGTGTATGAACAATAATGAAAAGATAAAACCTCTACAATGTCAAGGACTGCTATTAATAAGATTTGGAACAGTGTTAGCCTCAGAGAGTCACAAGCTGGCTTAAAAACAAAAACAACAAATTATCCAACTATGCAAAACAGCCACAGATTACTTTCTTATTGCCTCAGATTGCAGTAACATTTTCTGGTAAGGGATTTTAAGGAAAACACAAGAGGACAATTAAGGATTCCCCTGCCACCTTCCAAACAGGGCAGAGAAGAAATATAATCTTGAATAGCAGAAGCATTACTGCTTCTGCAGAAAGCAGACTGGCGCTGCCTGGTTCTGTCAGCTTTAGCTTTGCTGCCTATATATTCTAAAACCAAAATTGATCTGAAACCACCATCATTACAGTGAAATCTCACCAAAATATCTTTTTGTTTTTCTGGGTGAAAGGATTACAGATCCTGCTTGCTCTTGCTATTACATTGACAGGCAAGCATGTAGCTAGCTCATGAGTGTATAGTGCCATTCAGTGCCTGGTCTTTGGCAAGGGAAATTACCCTGGGAATGCAGAAACAAGATTTATTTTATTTTATTTAACACCTCTTAATCCCGGTGTACAATGATTTGTCCACATTACTGAATTTTGGCATGTTTATGACCATACAGCATGTTTCAGCAACTCTAGCAGAGATGTTCGCATGAGGAAAAAGCAGAATAAAGAGATACAGTCCAAAATTCAGTAGGGAAACAACATACATCAGCATTTTGGTTCTAATTGCCCAAGTTAAGATGGGAACTACAAGCTCTGGTGGATTTCATCAGAGAAGGGAACCAAGTGGGCCAAACAACTCCTCTTAGAAAACTCATCTGAATTCTTTCCCTCCCATTCAGGGCCTGGATATCTTTTTGAACCTAAACTGCCTTTCCCATATTTTTCAACAGTGCAACCTGGTGATGCTTCCTCAAAGCACCACCACAATATTTCAAGGACAACTTTGGTCAATCTTTCCTTGTTGGTCCACATATATCTTGAGGAGTATGTGCTGAAAGGAACCCTGCCATGTGCTGACCTTAGGACAGTTTGATGAACAAACATAGAACCTGAGCAAAAATGCGAACCCCTGGGTGTGCCAAGACAACTACCACCCTAGAATCCTGTTCTGTCCTCTCTCCTCCTTTCTGTCAAAACAGCAGCCAAGATGTGAGTAGGCAATGTCAAATTCAGAAGAGAGCTTTGAACAGCACAAAGGACAAAGTTTACGTCAATAGCCCAAGCTGCCACACTGCCTAAAGGACAAACAGGAAAGCCATTTCTGAGACAGGAGGGAAAGAAAGACCTGGTGCTTTCCTTTACCCAGCTCTTCCAACAGCCATTAGTACTAGAGGAAATCGCTGTGAGAGAAGGGCATGCAGAAACAAACATGAGATCTTGACTGACAGGAAGGAACCTATTGGCTTGAAAACTTTCCGGTACTAGTGAAAGCTTTGTTTCCCATACAGCCAAATACACCAGGCAGGTGCAGGCTGATTCTCTCAATCTACACCAGTTCTTCAATCAATTTAAACATGGCATTGGAATAAAGGCTGGCAAGGACCTGCTTCCCACCCTGTCGGCCTCCCAGTCAAACAGAACAAGAGGAAACCAGAATACACTGGCAAACTCAAGAAATAGCTATAATTTAGAACACATGTGGGAGGTAGATTAGACACTCATCCTGGTAAAGAAAAATAGACTCCAGAGTTGAAGTAACAAGTGCCTCTAAAGAGTTTTGGAAGGAACTTAAAATGCCACGGATTGAATCAATCTCTAGTAACACGGAATTAGGATGACAGCCTCAGAAGGGAGCTTTGGGAGGTACATTTTATCAGCACCAGAACTCCAGCCTAGCTGGATGATGCATATGGCTCACTACCACAGGCTCTGCTGCAGTGTATTTGTTCCAAAGTAAAGGTGTTGAAGGCAAAATACTGATAAGGGTCATTGGCTATTTGCCATCTGATGTAGTTGAGCTTTTCTCTGAATGGGTAACATTTCATTAAAACCTTCCTGTGATAATTTGAGGTCTCTTAAAGTACTGCCTAGAAGTTCTATCTGATACTATAAAATCTTCTATTTCTGTGCTGCTCTGTAAAGCTGCAAAACTGTTACACAGTGGGGGGAAAGCAGGACAGCTGCTTAATTCTATTGAAAATATACTGTCTGTAGAGAAGATGGAAAGAGACTTATTGAAGTGTCTTTTTTATCTTGATCCTCTAAGGAAATAACCAACTAAATCCTTAATCCTCAACCCCTTGGGGAACGAAGAAAAAGGAAAAAATAAAAAAGAGACAGGTGCTGCTCTTCATATTTAAAAAAGTAAAACAAAGGGCTTAAGAACTCATCCTGCCCTCACCCCTGCACAATAATTTGCAATACTGAAGTTCTTGCACAGGAACCGCAGTCCTTGTCTTCCCACGCTTCTCTGGGTTTGTGATTTTTGCCCTGCAGGATGCTAAGGGAGGGCTGGGTATTTCATGGCTATTGAAGTACTGTACATGATGGTTATTTAAGTGCCCCAGGGATCACTTTGCTCTTTTATTTCCTCTTGGACTGATCCACCTCACCAAAGCATTTAAGATATTCAGCATTGCAATTGCTATACTTTTGCATGCAGTGTGGTCTCTCAGCTAGTTCTGCCTCTTCTCCACCCTACATTCTCCCAAATACCAGAATTCTTTCAGCTTTCAGCTCTGCGCCACATGTAGCACATTATTTACTGGAAGAAATAATTTCCTTAGAAACAGACCCATGTATCCTAATCCAGAGGTGAGCGTGACAAACAAGGAGGATGTTTCACTCTTAAAGGAATTTAAAGCAGGGGACCCAGCAACCTCACCCTTCACATGTTAAAGCAGAGGACGCAGCAGTCACTCACTTCAGAAGAGCTTTCATACTGTCACCTCAGATCCCTTTTATCTGCAATGTGCATTTCTCTGGACCCACGAAAGGCAGGCAGGATATTTATAGCAGTGTCAGAGGAGGCAGGGAGTAGGGAACTGGGGTGGCTGCTTGGAAAGTGTATAAAGGGCTTGGAGCACAGGGGTCAGCCTGGAACTCCATCCCCCAAAACAACACAGAGATGAAGGAGGAGTGTCTGGTTTTCCATAGATGTCCTCTGGGTCACTCCTCCTCTACCTGTTCCCTTTCCAACACCAGCCATTTCCTGTCTTTCAAAGTTAAGCGGAAGTTTTCCATTCTGTGGTTTTCCTGTCTTGGTACAAGCAAGAACATTTTTTCCCTTATATTTTAACTGTTTGGAGACCAACAATAAAACCTGCTCACTGGAGGGAGAGCTTCCTATTTACAGCTGATCCATGAAATCTGAGAGAGCTGATTAAACATCAGAGGAGGAAGATCTTTGCTTGTTCGTGTATTCACTGAGCATAAGAGATTGAACTTGTTGTCTGAACAAATGCTCCAGTGCTCCTCTATAGAAAATGAACAGACTAACATAATGCCAGCAGGCCTCCCTGCTGACTTCACTGCAGTAACACCCAACACTGAGGGAAACACGGAGAAAAGGAAACAGATGTTGAAATCTCCATACTGTAATTACAATGCAGCACGAGGGAGTTAAAATTCACATCCTTCATTCTAGGCCAGCAGGAGCTTGGGTAATTTTGAACATAGCCCTGCTGTGAAATAGAAGTACTCCTGTTTCCTATGTGCTGTTGTGGGACTTTTTTTTTTTTTTTTTTAATGAATCCGTAGGGAGCAAGAAATAATAATGTTACCTTCATGCTGTTGCACCTGGTGTAACCATTGCTACCTGCTAAAGCTTTGTGCACATTTGGTGCAATTTATAGCTGCTTTGCTGAAGTACCAATGATCATGCAGGCCAGCAGAAACCTGGACCTTTTCATGTCAAAATCAAGGAATTTAGAAAAGAAAAAATCTATGGGGTCTCCTTTTCCTCCTTGGGCCCTTTAACATACCTTTTCTTAGCTCCCCAATAAACTAGGTCTAACCTCTTATGAACCAGCAGGATTACAGTGCTCTGGCACTTTAGAAACAGATGGGTAGCTAAGGAAGATTGCACGTTTTTTTACTAGTGTGTATTTTTGCCCACGATCAATAACAACGTGTTGAACAATGATGGCTCTGCCATTTGCACACTCTCCTTATCTCCTGGCTGCAGTGGGGCAGGTTACTACATCATGTATCTCAAAAGTACCTATAGACAACAAGTTTTATATGGCTTAATTTCATTTGCTTCTCCTACTGCTCAATGTGAGGAATTTTCCAGCTAAGCAGTATTTTCCTTATAACTCACCTGGCAAAAATAAAAGACCAAGCCCTGCAGACACACCCACACAAGCTGCATTTCTTGAAAGGCTATTTGAAGGAACTTTGCATTCATCTGAACAGAGGAAGGCAACAGCTTGGCAGGAATCCAGATAGAGTAAAGGGCATGTGCTCTGTCCATGGCCAGTCCACACAGGCAGATTTGCTCCAAGCCCAAGCCTTGATGGGCAGTCAGAAATTAACATGATCAACCAGTACAACATCAGATCATTTATAGGGACTCTCCTACCGAGGTGATCCCTGAAGCTCAAGTACACACTCCCTCTCCTGGATGGATAAGATGCACCTTAGGCATGTCCCACATAGTTCCCACAGCTCCAGATGGGCTGGCCTGCCGTGTGTCACAGCTGGTGACTCCTCTTAGCTTGACCAGCCTGTGCTGCTTCTTCACTGGGGCTTCCATGCTGCACCTCTACCTTCTCCAGGGATCCTTCTCTCCTCCTCATGCTCTGAGATTGTCTCTGGAGGGGCTTTGCCACTCCTGCAGCTCCTAAATACCTTCTCCCGTTACAGCTTTGCCATTGAGCCTATTGCTGTGGCTATTCCCTTCCCCAACCCAAAACAGACAGAAGGTTTCAAAGCTGAGCCCACCAACACAGACCTCTAGCCCCCCACTAGCCCAGCCCTAGACCATATCCCTGAGTTGACAATGGCCTCCCCACTCTCCAAGCACAGCTCTCCGTTGGTTCTTGGCACAGTTCTGTCCCAGGAGGGACACCCCAAATCACCTCCTTTCTTCCTAAAGTAAAAATGAGATTCTACATTGCAGGCAAACCATAGCTGATTTTTATGAGGTTTCATATAATTTTTTATATGTGCACCTCTCTGCTATTTAACTGGAGTTTTACTGTCTGTATACTGTTTCTAAGGGCTCAAATTGCCCTTTAGAAAGGTCTTATATAAACACTAGCAGGAATTTGGACTATTCATAGTCCACATTAATTTTAGCACCACGCAACTCAAGAGACTTCTGTCCTGTTTCCAGAAGACTCCCACTATCTTTTCTAGCTGGCAGAAATTTTGAATAAATAAAGTAATCAGGGTTATGTGAAATTACTTGCATTTTTATGTTATTAGACACTGCCAGTTAACGCACTTTGTTTTCACTCTGGTCACTCAAGAGAACTACTTCACATTACAGTAGAATGTTAAGTTTGTTTTTGACAGTAGCTTTTAAGCTCTCTAGTGTTTGTAACATTCCTCTTAGAAACCTGAAACGATCAAGTCAAATCCAGCTCTGACAAGCAGCAATGCACCTGCCTTACACAAAGCATGAGGCTTATGAGGCAGGTTCAGTATTTCCTCTCTATATTCATTACTAGGACAGATTTTAGACCTCATATAAGATGGTGTAAATCCATTTAACCCACTTTGATCTCATTTAGCTCAGGTCAAGCACCAGCCTAATACTTTCAAATAGCTGAAACTTGAAATTCTCACTGCTTAACCTTCTTTCCTCAAGCTATTCCTACACAGACCCAGTTTAGCCCTAGTTTCAAACAAGAACCTAGCCCACTATGGGCAAATAACACTGGTGGTTGCATCACTGGTGGGCACAGAAGTGACAAAGCCCCAGCAATGTGCAGCCCTCCCATGTGCCCTGAGTACTTCCACACAGAGGGTTACCAAATAGACTGACCTTCAGCTCAGCAATTTGCTAAGAGTGTTTAGTGCCACAAAGCCGTGGAAAAGTTGAAGCAGTCTTGCAATAATTTCAAATGTAGTCAGCTGCTCTGATCAGCCTTGTCTCAGAGAAGTCTATGTAAGGATAGCTAGCTTGAAGAATAGTTAGAGTCCAGTAAAGTTCTGCCAGTAAAATTTCAAGTGTCACATGTTGAGGCTCTTCACAGGTCTAGATGAGCTACAGTAGGCCTTTAAGTTTAATGAACTCTGCATTTACTTAACTAATTGGTGCTTGAAGGCACAATTTTCCTCTCATCTTCTACACTATTATCATTTTACCAGTATAATTTGCTTCCAATTTATATTATTATCTGAAAGACAGAATCATATCCTGAAAGTCTAGAGCAATAAGCAGCACATTAGACCAAAAGCCTCTTCATCTTGAAATGAAAAAAAGAATCATAATTATAGGGAAACTCAAACACAGGCACTGCAGACATTATTAGGACTGAAAATAAGTTCCTTAGCTTAGTCTCGTTCAGAGCTGGCAAACACAGCATGCCTGTTAACTCAAACCAAGCTCTTCTCTCAGGTTTACCAGCTCTTACAGACTCCCAGAGAGCATCTGGTGGAAGTTTCACTTAATTCCAAACCTCCTGCCCAGACCAAAAGGACTCCCTCCTTCAGTGATGCATGCTTGGCTGGGCTACATAAGAGCATCACATGGTACTGGAGCTGTGAGGAAAAAGTAGTATGACCTCAGACAACATTGTTATGTCATCAAACTAAGTTTTCATCTTAACAGTTCTAACATCCAACTTAGGGCAAGGTGACTCAATCAGTGCTCCTACTAAAACTTCTTGGCCCCACCCACCACGGCTGGGATTGCATTTGAGTACAGAGATCCATTTCAACAGATGCAACTCAGCTGAAACTCTGAAAGTGCAGGACTAACTGTAGTTAAGTGTCTTGGAAAATGTAAAGACCATTGATGAAGCCAAGAACAAATTTGTCACCTTGTGCCACTTCTCCTATGGTCAAACAATCAAATCTGCTCATCCTGAAAAACAGAGATGAATAAGGCAGGTCCTTCCCAAACCCAGATGAAAATGCTAGTAGTGCATGTGGCTGTACATAACTATGTTCCCATCAGCCCAATTCTTTCCAGAAACATCAGAGGAGCAATTGGCAGGTGGAGAGTTCCAAAGAACATGTGGAAAATCAGTGAAAATAAGAAGGAAAGAAACGTCTACATAAAGCAAGGAGCTCCAAGGCTTAAGGTTAGAACATCTGGCTCTCTGCTGGCTCAGAGGCCTTCTGGAACTACTTCCTGCAGGAAATCTGGAATAAGCATATGCAATAATAAAAAGATATAACATTCTGCACTACATCTTCCAAACAGTCATTTCCACCACTTCTATTTTTTAATACATAACATTTGGAGAAGTGACTAACTCCAGATACCACCACTCTTATAAGGACTTAAATTGCAAATAACCACACCAAAAAAAACCACAAACAAACAACCAAACAACCCAAAAAACAATGAAGAAACAACTTCTATTTCCACTTTTACTAAATAGGACAATTCAGATGAGTGGTCATCTTTCTGTCTTGCAATATTCTCTTTCAACAGAGTTTTTACCATGGACATTGGAATTCCATAGAAGTTAAACAAATCTCCTCAATTTCTTCCCTCATAAAATGAAATTTGCAGTACTTTTTTTTATTATTTTTTTGAAGCTTTACAGGATGCTTCTCAGATTTCCTGCTTATAAAATGCCTCCAAGGGAAGTCCAGTCTAAAAATAAAATCCCATCATTACTTCCTCAACAAAAGTCTGATTCCAAAGTGGATACACTTTTGCAACCATTACCACAACACATAGCCAAAAAACATTTGTTTTAAATTCATCTCAACCCTAAAGATTGGTATAATTAATTGGAGATGGTTTATTATAACTTTTAAGTTAGTCTGGCAGACCTCACCTATCTGCCTTAAAGGCTAAGACAGCATATTTGGTGTCACTATAACAAAGTAAAGAATGCACGTTCAAAATCTCATCTATGATCAAGTAGAGAATGCATGTTCAAAATCTCATCTATGATCAAGCTGTTCCAGCTATCTCTTTTAGCTTAATAGTGAGATGTGATCAACTCAAGAAAACCAGTGAAAGGGCAGATTTTCAATTAGGTGCTTAGACTTCAGGCCAAACAAATTCACAAATTTCGTCCTCTACCGCTTCTTTCTTGCTCTTCTCTCACATTCACAGTTCAAAGGATGGGAAGCACTGCAGGTGTTGTGAACTCAGTGCTGTGGGTATTGGAGGATGGAACAAAAAATGGCTTCCACAGAACCAAGGGACCCTTTAGAACTTACCTTCACCTCCCCAAAGCTTGCCAACTCCATCTCACCAAGAGGAAGGTTATTTAGAAGAGAGGGGCACTGCCCACTGCCATCCTTGCTGATATAGGTATTTCTTCCCCCAACACAAACCATACAAAGGAATGTTATTTTGAGCTCCTTTGAACTCAGAGACATCTAATAGTGCCATAGCTCTTTTCTAAAGTATATGCACAAGACAGAAGTAAGACGGCTGTGGAGTGAACAAAGTACTTTATCACTTGCAGACTGGTTTGTCAAATGCAGTCTGCAATTTCACATATTTTCTTCCCTTTTTTTTCTTTTTTTTGTTTGAAAGGAGATGTGGGGCAGAGGGGGCCAAGCAGGAGGTGTTTTCCAAACCTGTGAATTCAACATTCAGCAGCCAAGCTCAAAAGTTCCTGCTGTTCGTGCAAAAAAAAGGACAAACAAGTCCCTTTAATGTCAGCTGTGTCCAGCTGGAAATGTCACAGCTTTGTCACAAGAGAACAAAGCATGCCTGGTGTCTGTTCTTTCAAAAGATCTCTTAATTCAAACAAAAGAAAAATATTCACATCTGGAAGGGGTCGTAGGCAGAGGGCGGGAGAGGAGGAAGCAAAGTTCAGATGGCAAATCATAGCAGTTGCTGTTTGGCCAATTATGGTACTGCCTCTTCTGGCACTCACTGATCCCGTTAAAGAAAGAAAGCCAAGAGTTAACACAACAATTTTATTATTGATTGATCCCACAGGGCTGGCCCTCTTGTGTGCGAAGAGTGCCACACCTCTTCACTTTTGCTCCCTTCATTATGCTGCAACACTCCGGCTGAGTGAAAAGACCCCTCGTGACCAGCCTAGCAGTAGTACCTTTTTTCTCCCCTCCCTCCTTTTATAAAATTAAAGATGTATATATATTGTTGTTTATGAAGTTCCAGCTTCCTTCAAAGACCACAACCTTCACTTTTAAAGGACGTACATATTGAAATCCTGTCCTTTCCAATGAGTTTATTTGACCATTTTTTTCTGTAAAGATTAAAACCTCCTAACGACTGCAGGGTTGGGAGGCTGCATCAGAACTGAGCCACTGGAAAATGAAAAACTAAATGTCCAGTGAGATCAGATAAAAGGAGGTGAGAATAAACTTGAGAGTAGGACTTCACTGGTTAAACATGAAACACAAACAGTAGAAGTTTCTACTACAGTCCTCAACTACAAGTTTTCTCGTTCAAAATTCAGTGCTTCTGAACATGAAAAGCCTCTCCTAGGCTGCCACCTAGCTAGTTAATTTCTTATATTGTTTTAGGAGCTATTTTAAAAGCCTCCTTTGCTCCAGCCCATTCTGCACTGACTCCTCCCTTTAGAGCTGGTATTTTGTCAGAAGTTTCAAGAGCGATAAAAACTTGCTGCCAAGTCCCTTTCTTCCCCACAATGTATTTTATAACCCAGCGTATAGTTTAGTCTGTCTAAACACTGCGCTAGTACACTGCCATCAGTTTCCATGGAGATGATTAACTCCTCCCAAGCCAGAAAGCTTTAGTGTGCTTTTTGTCCTTTCGCTTATGGAGAACATGACAACATTTACTAAAATCAGTCTGCAGAAATACCACGTTTTCCAGGCAGTTCTAGCAAATGTCTTTACTTTTGCTTCAACCCATCAGAGACCTGCAGTCTTAATCAAACTTGCATTCAAGTCATTTACTAGAATGGGTTGCTCTTTCCCCTCAAGCTTCCCCTCCTTTGCATTGCTGTGATGTCTGCAGGCATGACAGCCCCAGAGACATCAACTTTTTGAACTACTTTGTCTCAGAGCAAAGCCAAGGCTTGAGATATAATGAAGAGCCCAGAAGAGAGAAAGATGAAGGACAAGACTTTGAACTCAACCAGAAATCAGAGTAGAAAACAGAAAAATTTTGTGCCCTAAAGTTTAGGAGCACTGTTACATGAAACTTCATCGTTTACTCCAACTCAATTGCACGTCTAGTAAAAATATACTGTCAGTGTGTATTCACGAAAAAATGTATTCAATACCATTTTTAAAAGTTGAACTGAACTGAAAACTACCCCTAATCTATTATAATATGATCTAACCAGAGCAAGAAAGCAGTCCTTCTCCCAAAATGCAGCTAATGAAAGCCACATGCTGCCATCAGCTTTTGCTGTGGAAAAACGGTTTCCCAGTCTCATTTTCACAGAAAGGACAATCTCCCTGGCAGTTGACACTTAGGTGGCACACTTGTTGATCCAAACTATGAAAATGGCAACAGAACTTCGAATACTTTAGTTTCCTGGAAGAAATCCCCAGTAAAAGCAATTTTATAAATGTTTTTCAGGCTATCATCAGTGAAGCAAACTATAACCTTCACAACACTTCTAGTATGTAAGGGGTTTGTTGGCATTCAAGAGCAGATACACTATACAAACTAGGCAGGAATAACCAGGCACAACTGCAGTTTCTGTAGAAGAACTGAAGGCAAGAGATAGATCTTTTGCCACTAACCTTGGCTAACTTGAAAGGGCTACTGGCAGCATTCAGAGCAATGGGTGTTCTGCTGCAGTGAGAATTATTTTCTATTTAACTTCCACAGCAGCTGCCAGGAGGATTTCTTTGCAGACTCTACTCAAGAGTCAGCACCATGTGGGGACCAGCAGTGCAAAGTCCCCAGCCCCTTTTATGCTGTGCTACTAAGAAAACCTACAGAGAAGGCAGGAGACTTCCCTTGTGCCGTCCACTCACCACTGCTGAAGTGACAGCCTGTGTTTACCATGACATGGACATGTGTCCAGTGTTATCTCAAAGGGCACCACTAATTGATTTCATATACTTTGCCACGGAAGAGTTACCAAGCAGCAACCATATTTTGTTACCCACCCTGGGCTACAAGCAAGCCAACAAACTTGTGAACAGAACCTTTATCACCCCTCCTCAGAGGTTTTTTGTGTTGTCCTTGTCCCCTACCTAAGGTTAGTATAAGGAAGAACCCTAGGGATGCTGAAACCCATAGTGGAAAATGTCAGTCAGGATGTAATATAAGTGCTTCAACTTTCCCAAAAGCGTGCAGGCTTGCATACCTCCCGCAGCTGCACAGATCACAGCGCAGCAGGCAGAAAGCCTGGAGACACTCGGAACCTGCTCCTCCAGCCCTTGCCAGCGCTACAGGCACAGCACCACAGCCGTGCGAGCCGCACCTCCAGCGCCAGCGGGAGAACCCATCCTAATCCTGCCTCCCACTTCTTGTCACCAAGCTGAGGAGGAAATTTTGGCAGCCTACACGTCCAATTGTGTCTCTGTCCTGCTGTAGGAAACATGCCACTCTAACAATCGCTGACTTCTCTAAGGTACCTCTGGGAGCGGCTGCTGCCGCGGGACAGGGCTGGGCGGGGGTCTGCCACCACTCGCCTCTCCTCTAACCGACCGGGGCGTGTGCGGCAGCGACGGAGACCTTGGAAAGTCAGGTCACCCCTGTCGGTTGGACCCGCCGCACCTGTGTCCCCACCGGGAGCCTTGCGGTGACAGCCCGGCCGCTGCCCGCACCCTCGAGGTTCCCCCGAGCCCTGCCGGTCCGGGCGGCTGCGGGCGGCGGCACTTACCGATGTCCGAGTTGCAGAAAGCGTCCTGCGGATGGATGGGGACGCAAGTGCAAGCCTCCACCACCAAGTCCCGCAGGCTCCAGCCGCACAGGAACACGACGAGGAAGCTCAGCCACGCCGTCATGTTGCCCCCGAGGTGCCTCCTCACTTCTGCGGAGCGGGAGGCGGCCGCTGCCGTGCTCGCCTGACTTTATTCTCGCTCCCTAGCAGCCCGTGCGCCGCGGCTGCCCGCGCTGCCCCGTCTCTCTCGCCGGCTCTGCAGCGCAGCCCTCGCTCGGCGGGACGGAGCGGTGCGGAGGCGCTAGGGGAGCGAGGCTGAAGGGAGCTGAAGTGCAGTGCTGAGCGGAGCTGAAGCGCTGAGGGAGCTGAGGCGCAGAGCCGTGCGGGCACAGCGCGGCCGGCGCGCCAAGTTATACCCGGCTCGCGCCGCTCGCGCCCCGGGGGCGCCGCCGCGCGCGGCCAATGGCAGCCCCGCATTACCTCATCGGCGCGAGCGCGCGGGGCGGGGCCGCGCCCGCCGCGCCTTGTAGGGAAGAGTGAGGGAGCGCGGGAGCGCGGCGGGGCGGGGACAGCGCCGGGACAGCGCCTGGCCGGGACAGGGCCACAGCCACAGCCCCGGGACACGGAGATGGCCCCGGGACACGGGCACTGCCCACTCTGTCCGCTGGTACCGCGGGCAGCGCCGAAACCGGGACACGGCCCCGGGTCACAGCCCCGGCCCGCTCCGCTGCCCCGGTGCCTCACGCCGTGCCGGCTGTCCCTCCGTGCTAGCGGCGAGTGTGGTCCCGAGGCTGTCGCAGCACAGCCCCCAGGCCCTGCCGCCGCTCCTCAGGGTGCGAAAGGGCACCTGGAAGCGCACGCGGGGCACTGCGGTTCGCTTGGGAAGCTTGGGCTGCTTTCCCTCGAGCCCGTCTGCAGAGTGGCTCTAAAGCGGAGGCGGCGGCGCGCTGCTCGCACCGTTCCGGAGAGCTTCCCGGCAGCGATCCGAAAGAGCACGAGTGCAGTGTGCTGCTGCTTTTCCTCTTACTACAGGCAGTAGAAAGAGGATGGGGGAAAAGAAGGACAAGAGCTGTCTGAACTGTAAACCAGGATTTTGCCCTGAATGTTTTTAATCCTGCTCGAGTTCTCCTTCACCACCACCCAGCAATTCCCCTTCTTGGGCTTTTCGGTCAGAAAGGGGTCATAAACTGCTAAAACCAAGCTGGAAAAAGCAGTATTGTATCTATCCGGGCACTCCCAACATTTAATCTCAAAGTATATTTTAGCAGAGCAGCTTTAGTGGAATTTATAGAAATGTCCTGTTTGTTTTGTTTTCCTTTATCCCCTTTCGGAGCCATAAATTTCTATCAGCTGTAGAAATGTAAATGTTATAGAAGAGCTGGGACTGTAAGGAAGGAGATTGCCAGCTGCATGATACAGACAGCCCTATTATCCTCCAAAGGGGACTGAGGGGTGATTAATCACAGTATCAAACCAGTGTATATAATGTCAGAGTACTTTCCATGGGGTTTACAAGACTTAAGCGCGTCTAGTTATAAATTATGCTGGTATTAAAGGCCAGGGACCAGCTGTCCTAAATTTCTGTATAGTCAGCTAAGTCTGTAGATTTACAATTCTGCTCCATCTGGGTGAAGCACAGCCTGCCTACACCTTTTCTTTAATCATACCATCCATATAAAATTAAAATCTCCTGTCTTATGGAAGCACAGGCTTTTATTTAGAGCATCAGTAGGCAAAAGCCTCGGGATGGGTGTTGTCAGTAGGGATCAAGATTACAATGCCAACAGTGGAAAACACAAGTTGCTATCCTCGCTGTGACACAGACAACCTGTGTGACAGCTTTGCCTCACTGTGCTTCAGATCCCTGTGCAATGGGATAATAGTGATGGCAGCTGCTCAGGACTGTGTGTTAGTGAACACACTGACAAAATCAGATGGGTCTGAGGTGCTAACGGGTCCTGTAAGTATGGATGAGCCAGAGTGTTAAATGGGTCGTTCAATTTAGACACGTCAGTGTCTGAGTCATTGGGCCCAAATTGCAATATGAGAAACCTTATGCAAAAAATGCTTTAGGTGCTTGGGCTGTCTGTCCAGGGTACTGCAGCTGAAGCTGGATCCATCAGATTGGGTGGACTGTCATTTCAGTCTCACTGGGTGTGAACAAGGAACCCCTCCACTGACCTCAGCAGGGTAACATGGAAGAAAAATGAGGTGTGTCTGACACTCTCATTTTTCCTTTGCTGTTGTAAGGAGTTTGATATCCACCGACATCATGATACACCTGGCCTATCAACATCTCAGATCAATATCTGAGAGAAGTGGAATTCTTCCAGAGCCTGGCACTGGTGTAAATAAGGGAGAGTTTGGCCCACACACAACCAGATTATAATCACAGCTCCTGCCCCACCTCCCTTCGCTCTCTGGCCAAGTAACTCCCCTGAGTATGTTTCTTCATTTCTATAATAACACCTTTCCTGTGTGTTCCGAGACTAACAAGCTAAATGCTTTGTAATAAGCTTTGAAGCTGTTGTGTGCTGTGTAAATGCTGCGTGTCTATGATACACAGATGCAGGAAACATTGAGAGGAGACTGAAAAACAAACCCTTTAGTCACCTTCTCAATTTCTGAAACAGGAGAGGAAGGGGCCTAGAAATTACTCAAGTTCCACAGGGCTCTCCAAGGTGTGGAAGTGGCTTGTTTCCAGTGAGGCTGACCAAACTTGTTAAAATGGCACCAAGTTTGTGCTGATTGCAGGGAACTAGTTCACTTTTCGGATATAATCTAGAGAAGTAATCAGACAAAAAGGACTGACATGGCTTGATCCAAGGCTAGGACTTGCTCTTTGGAAGCAATATTGTGCAGGCTGTCTGTATGGCAAGGCTTACCACTGTCTGCTACACCACTGTTTGGGAGGTGATCCAGAAATTTTTTTAGTGCTTGTATTATCATTGCCTGGAGTAGCAGTACTTGTGTTTGGTCAGGGCTTAGCTGATTCACCTTTTTTTACACCTGATTCAGCTGTTTTTACACTTAGATATTCTTTATCAAAGAGATGAACTTCTCTACAGTAGTAGGCATGCAGTTTTTTCAACCAGGACAGAACAATATTTATTTGCCACTTAAAGAGTACACTTCACACACAGAGACCAGAGTGCATTATTTTTGTAAAGTACGGGTAAGTCATACTCAGGAAAGCTCAGTCTGGCCAGTGGCCTGCTCGATATTTAAACTTAAATAGTTTAATCTGCCTGTACACTTATTTTATCATCTGTAAATAGAGATATTCTATGTTATCCTCTGATAATATCCATTAGATATTCAATATCCTCTCCCCTTTAAGATTTACCAGCAAAGTGAACTCTGGAAGATCCAGGCAAGGATTCTGAGTGTTTCTTTATGTGAGAAAACATTGATAATGGTGTCAGAGTAACAGAGGAAGTCAATGAAGGAACTGAAAGGAGAATTCTCTCTGAATTCACGTTCTATGTCCTGTCTGCATGGGAGAAACGGCAAAGGAAAAAAAAAATAAAAGCTATCATTCCACTTCTTTGCTCAGATAAAAGTTTAAGCCTTGTATGGCCATAAAAACGGTAGCAGTGGAAGGAGAAAATAGAGACCTTGATCTTCATATGAGAAAATTCCAGTTCACGTTTGGTGAATGTCACCAAATAAAGAAATCTGTGTTACTCCAGTCCCCCATCAGGAATCACACTGCTGAACACAGTTAAAGATCTCTCTGCTTTGCCTCACGCTGTGATCCTGTCGGATCCCGCAGGTCAAGCACGGCCGGGCTGGGTCAGTGGCTGTGTGAGCATTCCCAGGGACAGCCGTGTCCCCAGGTGTTGGTGGCGGAGCAGTGTCCTGTTCGTCCGTGCTGCAGGATGTGCGCGGGCAGGGCTAGGGGGCAGTGCGCTGCAAGGGATGCTCCAACCTGCACGAATACAGAACCGGCTCTTTGGGAAGGGAAGCGTGTTGATCTCCATGTCTTATTGAAATTTCAGGAAGGAGAGCTACCTTCTGCTTGCACACATACGTTAGTTTAGATCAGAAGCACATTAGCATCATTATTTTCGTTTCACAAGACCGTCCTGGAACTGGGGCGGAGACTGAGATATGAACTAAAGGCATGTTCGATTGCCTTCTGGTCACATTTCATTGCGAGGGATGCTGGCTGCTTCAGTTTCACTTGATTTCCGATCACATTTCATTGCGAGGGATGCTGGCTGCTTCAGTTTCACTTGATTTCCGATCACATTTCATTGCGAGGGATGCTGGCTGCTTCAGTACAGAAGGGCTTCACCAAACTACAGCAACTGCTGGCAAAAAAAAACCAAACAAAAACAAAAACAGGGTGGAGGGTTAAGAGAAAGAGCGAGAGAGAGAGAGAGACCCCGCTACCACCAGAGAAAAATACCCTGAGAAATGTCACATGAAGTGGCTGGTAACACTCCAGTTCCTCACCAGACCTTAGCTGGCTTAAACTGAGCATGGCATGAATGAAATCAGGAGAATTCAGCCTGCAGTTCAACAGCCCTGCCACCTCCTTAACCATTTATTAACTTTAAAAGCTTCTGAAGTAAGGGCCTTTTTCTGTTTTAATTTTTCGACAGTAAATTGACTTGATTCTGAGCATGGAGTCTTGCCATTAGCATTCTAAATTGTCCAGCTGACAAGTTGCTCAAAAGCATCCTCTTGTCCTAAAAACTCTTCTTGATGATCTTCATATATTTTACACCAGCTCAGCCTCATGCCCTCTAGGAGGGCTCATTGTTTTTCTGCTTTTATGCAGCATGAGGGAAAGGATAGGTGTTTTTAGAGCTTTCTGTCCTTTTTTACAGCACACTCATACCATCTTGTAGGACAGTACAGAATGGTCATGCATCACTTTAGAAAAAGATTCTCACATTTCTTGATTATCTGTTTCTCTTTCAGTACATTGTTTCTTTTCTGTGTCCTTTGAGAAGACTGTTTTGTTTCAATTGTTTGTATTTGCTATGATTTATAGGTGCGAAACAAGTTGAAAAAATCCTATTATTTGCACCATTGTATCAGTGAACTTTACATGCTATTTAAAATGAGAAGACTCCTTCTTCAAAAATGCCTTTGATTCTATAAATACATTCCGAAAAAAATTCATTTGATCTCTTTCTCTGAGGTTGCAAAGGAATTATGTCACCTTCCTGTCTGCAAGCCAAACATAGGTAACACTCTGTGCCATTCCCAAGCTTTTTGTTGGAGGTACACCATTAAATCTTCATCAGCTCTAACAGTCCTGTACTGTGTTCAGTCCCCAAGGATCCTTTACAGATTGTGCCCACAGACGGCACCCAGCCTGGGAGCACACTGTAGGCACCATGTGTTTCCAGGAATATTACATTATAAAGCCTTGTGGAATATGAAATCACCCTCTCAGTAATGTGGGGATGCTCCAGTCAGGCTATGATGTGGCATCAGCTGCAGAAGAGCAACCAGGAAATGTCTTTTAACAGCCTTATCAAGCTGAAAATGTTTCCTGCACATGACTGCGCTGCTTGGCCCAAATCCAGCAAAACTAAGGCACATGTTCGATTTAAGCACACAAGATGCTCTGGTGAAGTCAACAGAACCATTTACATACACAAAGTTAAATATAAGCTTAAGTGCATTTCTGGAGCAGGGCCAAAGGGCTCAGTACCATGCAGGGTTCAGGCCAGGAGGCTGTGATTAGATGGTCTGACAGAATCCGGGAGGGAAGGACACGACGTGATTTGCTTGGTTCTACCTGCCTATGCCTCATTCCAAGCAATTAATTTTCTCTCGTTTTTGTTTGTAATAAGTCTTTCCATTTCTCTTGTTTTGTTTTCCTGCTGCTGTAGCTATTTCCAAATTGAAGTTTTGATTTTCTTTTTTAAACCCTTCTAAACTGCATCAATAGCTTTAAGTGAGTGAACAAAGAGATTTCAAATAGATGAAGTGCTTCAAATGGTAATAAGAGCTGGTGTTCCCAGAGCTTTGGAGGCTGCACTAAGTACAGAAGAGAGTGAGAGCAATTGAAAATCACTTTTCTGTTGTTCCTTTGTATGAACTGGTTTCTGGCTTATGCAATGCACAGTAATTAAAATTACTGGAATGCCTCACATTTTTAAGAGAGCTTTAAGGCAGCTCTGTGGCATTGCAGCCAGCAGAGTTCATGAGCAGATTCATGGCTGCAGTCGAGGTTTGACGTTTCTATCCACGTAACTTGAAGAAGACAATATCTCTGTAGGGGCCTTTGAGGGATGTTTGAGGAAGAGGAGTAGACACAGTAAAGCAGCAACATCTGCTCTCTGCATCAGCTCCATGAGCAGCTGTGGGGCAAGCCTTCCTTCTGATGAGGCAAGAGCCTAAAGGTTGGTGTGGTCTCAGAGATTCCATTGTCTTCTCTCACTGTCTCCTGCTCAAATTCAAGTGTGGAACAGCACTTATACATTCCCTTGCTCACTGTGGTATCAGAATCTCATAGTGCCTCCTCCTGGGTACTGTACAGGAAATGTCTCTGTCTTTGAGAGAGGGTTTGTGTTTGAGTGGTGGCCCCTGTGTGTATCTGTGGGGCTCCAAGCAGCTCCCCGGTGTTTAGCGCAGAGCCTGGCAGACTTTAGCAGAGAGCCTGGCAGACTGGCATATCTCTGCTCACAATTCTTGCCCTCCCTGTGATGAGGTTTGCTCTGCTTGGCCAGGGTGAGCCACTGTCTTGGTGCTTTTCAGTCCCCCTGGCACAGTCCAGCATTTCATTTTCATCTTTTCCAATGTTTCTTTACTGAAGGTGGCTGACCACTGCACCCCTGGTTTTCTCTCAAGACCTGGCCTGGCTTTTTCACAGCAGTGATTGTCCAGAGGAGCAGGAGAGCTGAATACAGCCTTGCTTGGGAGGGGAGCTGACTGACCTGAAACCTGGCCTTTTTGGCATGTTGAGCAACTAGATCCTTCTTCCCCTATCTCTCTGCCTCTCACCAGCCTTCCAAAGGCATGGGCTGGGCCTGCTTCCTCATCTCTCAGCCTCTCCTCTTTCTCCCCTTCTCATCAGAGGACCCTGCCAGGATGCAGCTGCCTCCACAGCCCTGTGTGAGCACAGGGAGGTAGAACAAGATCCCAGGCAGGAGGCAGAAATCCTGGATCTCTTAGGCCATGCTGAGGCTCTCAGAGCTGCAGTCCCTCCATATGCCAGTCCCTAGGATGTGTCACTGGTTTTAAAGCATGTTGGGATCCCCTGAAATCACCACACTTGTGAAAAGCAGAAAGAGCAGCACCAGGGGGCTTGAATCCCTGTTTTTGCTTCTTTAATAAACCAGAGGTAGTGCTGGGCTGTCAGGTCTGAAGGAAGGGTCCTTTCTTTACCTGCAGAACAGGTGCAAGTGCAGGGAAAGTTGCTGTCTCGAGTTGCTTCTCCCTGCACAACCTTCAGAACATTCCTGTAAGAATAAGCCAGTCTCATCATCCCCACAGTGCAGGTGTTGCCAGTCTCTCTCCTGAAACTGCAAATTAAGGTATTAGTTACCAGGACAGTCTCTAATGACAAGGATAGTGTCCCAGCAGGAATGAACTCAGTGATTCCTGTCATGCATGCCAGCGCACGATGTCAAAAGTGAGAAGCAGTTTCTCTCTGTGGAAATCCCAACAGAGATTGTTGCCTCGGCGTAGGATTTTTCTTATAAATCCAAACTGACTTTTTCAATGCTTTTTTCCCAGCGTTCCCAAATCAAAGCTGTGTTCTAAACAGTAGCTGGCTGCTCACTTACATCAGTCCCTTCCCTCAGACTCACATCCCAGCCAGGAGAAGCTGGGGAATTTCCGATGTGAGATTTCCAGGATGGATCTCTTTCTTCTCTAGAGCAAAAGGCAGCACTTCAGTTTCCTCACTCTTTTGGAATTTTTCTCCATAAATCTTGGCATACAGTGTGAGACAAAAGATGAGGAGATGGTAGATCTGCAGTCTGAAGTGAGGACTCTTATTTATTGTCTTGCTCTTCCCAAGTGAAGAGTAATGCATTCCTCAAAGGAACTTCTCAGATCAGCAGTGTGGGTTCCACACCTAATGTATTAATGTCAGGAGTGAAAGAATCAGTGTTTGATTTAGCACAGATGTGCCAAAATGGTATTCTTTCTCCACTGAAGGCAGAGGTAACAATCCCCAGCCCCTCTTCCCTTTCCTTCAGTCTGACAGCCTCTATGTCTCACTTGTGTTTCAGTAAGAGCCACCAGAGCTGACAGGAGCCAGGAGGTGTAGCTTGAATGTACACATTACACACCAGGAGTTGGACTGTGAAGGTACCAAAGCTTGGCCGCGTGCTCTGAGGCAGAAAACAGCTCTCTGTAGCTTTGCTCCTCGTAGCTGTGCCACCAAATCTCGCCCAGAGTGCTGACCAGGGTTTGGCATCATCCCAAGTGCCCTGCTGTGGGAGCCTGGGCTGCTCCAAGGCAGTGCTTCAGCTCAAGTGCTGAGAGATTGGAGTACTGAACATTTTTAGTAGTAGCAGGTGTCCAGCAGAAGCTTAGCACAGCACATTCTCTCTTGTCCCTCTCCTTTTCCTCTCCCTCTCCTCTTTCTCTGCCTCTCCAAGGTAGCTGCAGGAAGAGATTGAACTCTCACCACACCAGCCAGGGAGGCAGAAGGGCTCTCCCCAGACATCTCCCCAGACACCTAAGATGAAGTCAGTGAGGAAAGTGCTCTCAGTTTAAAAGTTATGCAATGCATGGGAGGAATCTACAGTTTTAATCATGAGATAATTAATGGAAAACAATTAAATTAAAAAAGGGCTGAGCAACAGCAATTTCTACCAACAGAGATTTGATTCTGCAGCAGACTTTCTCCAGCACCTGACAGTAAAAAACACAGTGGATAGACAAGCATCTTACGTGTTTTCATTTTAGCTGTGTCTTTATGTTCCCTAGATTACAACCAAGCATTTTTTAACCAAAAGCTTGCATTCTTTTCTCTCAGTTCAAGTTCAGCAGGGACACCACAAGACCAGTGAGTGGAATGGGAAGGCAGGGGCGGAGGGCTGCTCAATGCCAACAAATCCTTAGTACAGCCAGGATAGAAGGCACTGATCTGGTCTCCCTCACAGGACAGCTGTGGGTGTACCTGCTGAAGGCATTTCAATTCTCTCCTTGAATGAGATATTGCTGGAGAAAACCTTCTCCCATTGACATTTCCATAAAGTCCCTTTTGTGCCAAAGAAGCAAATCATCAAGAAGAGCCCAGTCTACCTCATGAAAAGAGAAGGAGCAAGCTAGGAAGGGAATTTTTTACTTCATTTGAAACTGATTTCCTCATCCAGAATAAAACTTCACCTTTGAACATCATATATAATGGCAATTTAGCCTAGAGGGGCTAATCTAGCACAATCTGTGTATGGATGTAAGCAATAGCCCCACAGAGAGCTGGCTGGAGGAGACCAACACTCACTCCTCGTGAATGCAGGAGCATTTCCTCCTCCTCCTCCTCCTCCAGAACCTTGCTCCTTACCTTAGACAATATCTCCAGCTCCCCTAAGGTGTTTCCACAAGTATCAACGCAATTACTTTTAGCTATCTTTTTCCTTTCTAACGATCTTTTTCTTCTTTTTTAAACTATCAATTACTTTTAACTATTCTTTTTCCCCTGAAATTATAATCTGAAGGATTAGGCAGTCATGGTCATTTGGTTTTATTTTGAGAAGAGGCTTTTAAGCATAGGAAGGAGAAAAGAGAAGAACCTGGTACTACCAAAAAAACCCCAATTTATTCCATCAGGCATTTCTGGGAAGAAGGAGGGAGGGCAGCTTTTAAAGCCATGCCTGTGGCTGCATGTAAGGGCTAGTTCTCAAAGGATTCCCTTAATCAGATTCTGGAGAAGATGGGCTGTCTCTTTGTAATTCACTCCCTGTCTTATTCCAAGGCCATATGCTCTGGTCACGTGAAGATTTACAGTCTCCAATTTGCTGGCCTTAGAGAATCTGAAAGAATTATGCAAGAAATCATGTTCCATCATAAGTGAGGCCTCACACAGCCGTGCTTCCTAAAGACTGCTCCTAACTCGATATATGGCCCCTGTGGGGCTTCGTAAGCCCTTCTGGGGTAGAGGGGAGGGGAGGAAAAAGGGGAGCTGCAGATGATTGCCATATGTGAGAAGCACCGCTGGCTGCACGTGGGTGTGACGTTGGTGCTGTCAGGGGCCGAGCTCTGCAGATCCCCTGTTTCCTGTTTGCAGTCAGAATCCTGCCGCCGGAATCCCAGAGCGCTCTGTCCTGCAGCTACAAGAGAGGAGAATTATGGCCAATGGAGGGGGAAGGGGCGGGGGAAATCCTCTGAAATAGCCATGTAGGATGTCTGGGCAGGGATGTGAGCCAAGAGTCCTCAGAGGCAGTAGAATAAGTGGGAGTTTAGCAAACAACCATTTTCTTCCTTTGACTAGTGGTCCTCAGAGACCTCAGCACTCCAGTTCTCATAGCTAATTTTAGCTTTTAGTGGTTGACCTGTTCCTAATGTTCCTTTCCTATCTCTCACACACACACACTGAACCTTGGGAGACTCTCTGTGGGCTGACAGATGACGTGAAAACCTCTAATCTGCAGGTCAAATATCAAAAAATGAAGTGGGATCATGAAACTGGGAGCTTAATTTGCTTTTTTTTCCAAATAAGGGAGATTTACTCATATTAGAAGTTCTTAGCATACCAAGTTTGTGAGGTTTTCTAAAAGTATATGAGGGGAATGACTTATTCTTTAAAATTTTATGGTAACCACCAAAGATGTTATCATCCCATGGACACTGCCTTTCCTATGCAGACTATGACTGATAGGCTTTCATTATTTTTTGGCGCTGCTCTTTGTTAGAAAAACCAAAACCACATTGTCCCAAACACTACACTGACACATAGCAGGCAGGGTGAGTCCCTGCCAAAGGGCATTGAGTACGTGTTAGAGAGGGTTTGAAGGGAATATAGTGGTGATAAATGTGTCATGTCAGGAGTGAAGGAGTTCACAGCATGTGGCATTCATACTGCAGATATCACATTCATGGAGCTCTGAGTCTTACCTGCTTTACACTCCTGTGCTGAGTTCATGCCAATGTTTTATCCTCCATGAAGTCTGATATACAGTTTGTGATGAGTCTGATGTCCAGAGGCACCACAGGGTACAGAAGAAAGGTGAAGGGCTAGGGATGGCTCCACCTGTCTCAACCAAATTTTCCCAGAAACATAAGCAACAGGTGGCTCTTTTTCTTCCCCTAAATTTCTCCTGGATCCCCTATCCTGATCGCCCCTCCTCTTCACATGCAACTCTGTAGAGGATGCTCTGCAGGCACAAAGTGTCTGCTCTCAGTGAGGGATGTGTGGGGCTGTGGACAGTAAAAGGGCACATGGGCCCTTGAGGGATGGGGAAGAGATGCTGGCTCCGCTCTGTAAGAAAATTTAGTTCAGGGCGTGGAAGTCAGGTCACTAACCTTATTTTCACTTGATTGATTTAAAAAGTCTTAGAGTCAGGTGAGGAATCCTGGGAAGCTATTTAAGAGGAAAAAAGGTAGTTATTATGTCTCTCAAGGATACAAAATCACTATTGCTTGAGCTGACAGAGGCCAGATTTACACTGCTAATTGGGCAGACACCTTGGGTTTTGTGTTGGACCAGAAATAACAGACTGACCAGGGTATCTTTGACAAGAGTGCTGTAGCACCCTGGCTGGCTGGCAGGAACAGTCAGGCTGCACAGAAAACCGACCTCACGAGCTGCTTCCCTGGGAGCTCTGCTGTTGCTGAAGGTCCCTTAATTTTTGAGAAGTGTTGGCAGCTTGTTTGCTCTTCAGACAGAGATAAGTCCTGCGCAAACTGAAGGAATGAATGGGGGAACCTCCCCCCACACCCCATCTACAGGTTGTCCTAATAATCCCTGAACAGATGGACATGGTCATGTGAGCCCTTGAAACTCTATCTGTTTTGGAGGAGCAGTGGGTGTGGTGCTGTGGGCATGGACAGATATATGTGTTGCCTTTCACAGAGAAGCTCACTGTCCTCCAAAGACTGAATATCAACAAAATCCTTCCTGTGGGGACTTCCAGTTCTGCCCGAGCCAGCTGTAAATTCCTTTGAGGTTAAGACTAAGAAAACTGGAATCCTGGGAGGGCTTTGGTACAGTCCCAAAACCATTTCCACTGAACCTTCCCAAAAATATGGTTTCTCTGACCCAGGAATGTGAGCTCTGTAACAATGCGGAGCTGAAGTCCTAGACCGCTGGAATTAACCAGTATTAGCTCATTGCGTCTTTGCGCTCCGTCTGTCTCATCTAATATGAAAATCATTGTCCCTCTGGGAGACAGACTTTGTTCCATTTTTGTGTAGCACCTGGCCTGATGGGAATGTTAGTATTTGGGTGAGGTGCTACCTCCATTTAAACAAATAAAAACATTCATGGGACCCCTGGATTCTCTCTTTGCTGCTTTTGAGTTGATTATTTAGGAGTAAATGATCGTAAAGCATCTGAGTGAGCACAGCAGAGCTAACAGCTGCTTCAGCCAGGAAATGCCTGAGGAGCAGAGAAAACAGAGACTGGCATAGAAATTGCCATAGCACAGTGGAACAGAAGCCATGGATTGGTACAGACTGGCTGAAGCAGGAGATACCAGAAAAGACATTTTGTACACAGAGAGCTCCTCCACTGGTCCCAATAAAGCTGGAACAAAACTGCATTTGCTCTCCAGCAGGTGAAGGTCCAGTTCTCCACACCCAGGACAGCTGGCCGTGCTGACCACCAGACCTGCCAGCTGCCTCCTCACTTGCCAGACCTTCTGCTTTTGGATTCTGTCCCTCACCATCTGTTTGTCCTTTTTATGGGAGAGGTCCCTTCCAGTTGTCACCCTCTCCATGAACCAGTTGAAATATTTGCCTCCCCTACTGTGACAAGTTTCCTTCACATTTTTTGTGCTTCCTTGTATGATACAGTTCATTTTCTGAATGAACATTTTCAGTCCTCCTCTTTTAAACACAAAGGTTCTGGAGCGACGTAACACCTCTTGGAGCGAGTGCATTCCCCAAAAGCCTTCCCCACGATGCTGTGGCCCCAATTGTCAACACTCTTTCTTCCAAGGATGGAGAATGTAATGCAGGCCTCCCTCCCCTGCCTGTGGTTTGCACTGAAGTCTCCAGCGAGCAGACAGCCAGAATAGCCACCAGCGTGCCGGGAAGGGCATGTCAAGGGTGGGAAGGAAGAGTGGCTGCACCACATTGTGTTCCAGGCGTGTTTTGTTGGCAGATGGTCCCTGAGGGACTGCTGGATGCCAGAGTATATTTAGGGCAGCTTCTGGGCTGCTTGTGCTCACACTGAGAGAGGTAAAGCAAAATCATGAGGCTGCACCCAGCTGCTGGGGACTGTCCTTCCCTCTGCTTGTGAGCAAGGTCTGAGCAGAGAGCCCAGTCCCACATCAGCCCACTCACACCCCAACTTCTCTGCCTCTTCTTGTCTGCCAGAGTACCAGGGTGGAAGTTCCAGTGAAAACTTTCTCCTGGAGTGAGGAAAAAGACAGGTAGAGAATAGCCAAGTGGTTTGCTGTGCTCACACTCTTCTTTGTATTATCCTAAACCAGACCCACAGACTGATGTGGATGATCTTACTAACCTGTGCTCACAAACACAGAGCAGGGAAGACTGTCAGGGCTGTTCCCGGCTCTAAAGCAGCCCTTTGACAGGACCAGAGTGCTTGTTTTTTTTTCCCCAGATGAGAGGCTGGTCAACACCACCCCTAAACTCACCTCCACCCCCAAACAGCTGCTATGCCAAAGGGTGGAGAAGCAGACCTCCTGACTGAGGGTGGAGCAGTTTGAAGGGGAGGAAAGCAGTGACTTCACTTTTTATTAAGTAATAGCAGAGCGGGGTGTGCGTCACTCTGAAAAACAAGACTTTGGGTGGGGGCAAAGGCTCTCTGCAGCATCTTATGCATGGAGCCTTCCCCTTTGTGGGAAAGGAACAGAATACACCATTCTGAAGAGGGAATGCAAAAGGTCAAAGATGTAGTAGGTTGAGCACTGTGTAAACTTATTTAAGAGGATCCAGTAAGAGCATCAAGGTGAAAGGGCTTATAATGGTGAAGGTCATTTGGGCTAGACTTAGGGAAACTTTCCTCCAGCAAGGACACAGAAACATGGGCACAGATCAAGTCCATGTGAAAAAAGCAGCGCATGGGGGTCAGCGTTCTTGGGGGCAGATGGCCCCAGAGTCTGTGTACAAATACCAGCAGGGTGATGGCAGAATAGACAGAGGTGTCTTTGTGACCACAGAGAGTTACCTGCAAGGACACTGCTGTTCCTAGGCTGGGGACAGCCTCTTTTCATGCTGTGCTAGTGTGCAAGTACCACAAGATCTACATCTATCTCCCCCAATAATCCCTTCCCTGCAGCTGCCTCCTCCAGGGCTGTGTGGACAGCCTCAGGCCAGTCTGATGCATTCCCTCTGCCTGATTCAATTGGCTTTGCCAGTCCTGACTGCTGCTGAAGGTCTCTCAGGCTTGAGAGCAGTCTGGTATGTTAGACATCATTCCAGCTGCTCTGAGCAACACCAGAGTGAGAAGCAGACTTAGGCACCAAAGGCTTCAAATGTAACCAATATTTTCATCCTGCTGATCCTGTTTACACTGCTCTGAAAGCTCAGTCACCAGAGTAGCCATCGGAACAGGAGCTGCTGCACAGATGGCTGTGAGCCAGCTGTAAAAAGCCTTCCCAAGGGCTCTGTGCAATGCCTGTGGCATCATCAGAGTGCACCTCTGGTCCCTCTTACAGCAGGGACAAAACCGAAGGCAATTCTGTCCTCCCCTGGTCCTCCCAGGTGAAACTCAGAATACCTTGGCAGTGTCCTGGAGAGACAGGGCAGTGTGGGGACACACCTGCCTCACGTTCCTCTGCTGGCACAGGGAGCTGCCACACAGTGCCATCCGTGCTGGTGAGTGCTTCCCGTGTTGGGTATTTACCTAGGACCTTGCCTGGGCACGTTTGACCTCAGAAGCTCAGGCTGTTGGGTTTAGAGCTGTGCCACCCCTCATGGGAGTCATTTCATGTCCACTTTCTACACACCTTCGCATTCTGCAACCCCACATGGTGAGCACCTCTCAGAGGCAGGCAAGAATTCACTTAGGAGAGGTTTAAAAGTGCCAGGCAGCCAAGGGGTCAAGCACTTTATTTTTTTCCTGTATATAAACTGAAACCCCAGTTTTGTGGTACCAACCTGCCAATGGCTCCTCATGCAGACTTTCACTGGAGACTCATCAAATCTGCAAAGAACTCAAACACAAGCAATAAGCAGCTTTCCTTGTCCTGCCTCAACTGTACAAGAAAGGAGAGATAAAAAATTAAGGAAACAATGAATGTACCCTTCCTGCCAGACTGATTGACAGCAGCAAGGGCATTTCAATTCCATTAATAAACAGAATTCTGTGTTCCAGCTTCCAACCTGAGAAAAATAAATTAACTGAGTGTTCAGAGAGCTCTACTTCCTTGCTCGCAAATCATAAATGGCTTATCAGAACAGCACTGTTTTGGAAATAAAGAAGAAAAGGACAAAGGAACATAAACAAAATAACAGGCATCCACCAGCTCCCAAAATGGTACTTGCCAAAGTCCTTTCTCACTGCTTGCTGGCGCAGCTGCTAGAGCAGACCGTTGCTCCCTTGCTTTGGAAACACTCCACCCACAGCTGACACTTCAGGGGCACTGCCACACTCCTGCTGGGTGCCAAAGGCTTCCTCGAGCTGGAGCTGAGGCAGAGTAGGAGCCCTGGCCAGCCCCTCTGCCTTGCTGCTTCCTGCAGCATTCCAGCTCCATTTGCAGCTCCTCTTAAGCAGCTCCAGAGCAGTATCTCCCACTACCTGCAGCTCATGTTAAGTACTCCTAATCCTCACTGGGTCCTGGCATTTTGTTGCTGAAAGACACCTTCTTCAACAGACTTTCCTGCTCCACTAGTTTGCTATGTTTTTATCAGCCAAGCCTGCAAACTATTACATGAAGCTAAGGATGGTCTACTGTGCACATCGACTATGGCACAGCTTGTGGCAGCTTTTCATATTTGGTCATCCTCAGTATCCTCATTTCTATGATGATGTTGTTTTCTTACACATATCCTCCCATATGTGACTTGATCAGTATGAGGACCACCTCTAGGCTTTTTTTAGTTCTTTTCTCTCCAGCTGAGGCCACTACAGCAGTTCTGTCCCTCTAGGTCTCCATCGCTCTGGGCCTCCTTGCTGGCCAGCCAATAAAACAGAAAGGAAAATGTTGGTTTAGATTTCCTGGGATTTGCAGAAGCTGGCAGAGGAAGCAGGCAGGAGAACCCAAGATGGTGAAAAGAGAAACTTTATTTACAGAAACTTCTTTATATATCCATTAATAATCTAGCAACTATTGGTCAGCAGGGAATCCACCTCCTAAAACCATTGGTCACAGCTATACAACACCTAGTACCAAACACAGAGATTAAGAAAGTACAAAAATGCAGCTTATCTCTATTCTCCCTGAGAAAGAAGAGAAAGATTTCTAAAACAGTGCAACTACAGGAAAACACCATGTCCAAGTTAGTTCCTTGTACCTTGCAGTCAGCCTGAGCCTCTCATTAGGATTCACCAAAAACTAGCAGTTGTCCTATATAAACCTCAGGACAATCCTCTGTTTGTAACAATTCAAGATCCTACTGTTGTTGTGTTTGTGGCACAGACAGATGAACTCAGAAAGGCTGAGGGATGGTTTGAAAGAAAGGCGAGTGATTTGGGAGTTCCAGTGCTTCTCCAGCCCTTCCCTGTGTTCTCAGAGCAGGCACTCTCCCCTTCCCAGAGCAGGGAGTCAGTGACACTGCTGGAAATGTGTCACCCCTGCATGCTGAGCGTGACTCACAAAGTCAATATGGCCTCAGCAGCCCAAGGAACAATGAGTTGTGTTCTCAGTTATGCTTTTTTTTGGCTCCACCATCACTGGAGCCCAGAACAAGGGCAATGATGTCATGGCCATAGGCTGAATGTGTAAGGATCATATACAACACTACAAGAGCTCTGTGATCTATTGCTTCCACATTAATGCGACTTGGGGCATATATACACAAAAATAGTTGCCAGAGCCAAGAGTAAGTAATTTGGAACAGATTATTTTATTTCAGGCTTTTAACAAGAGTGCTTGTCAGGTTCATTCTGGAGAGGTAGTACCTAGCTCAGCCCTGAACTATATAATTTAGTCAAGACCTCAGCTATAAAGACAGAAGTTTGGAATGTAGAAATGGGCAGACAAGAATCCTGCTAAGAAATAGCTTACATTTTTCTGACAATTAGCCATTGTTGCAAGTATTTATATAAATAAAGAAAGAGTAAGAAAAAGTTCTGAGGCAAAGAACAAAATTACTCCCAGCCTTTTCCGAGAAAATTACTTTGAAGCATTTCGTGCACTTGTATTTGAACAAGACTTTTCTCCATTAGCCTCTGAGTGGAGTGGGGATGTTGCAGAGCAGAAAGGCCTTACAAAATGAAGGCCTTGTTACCCTTGTAAGATCCTTGCTCACTTCTGTTACTTTGGCTAACCAGAAAAGCATTCTGGGAATGACTCAGCTAAACTAAAGGTAGAAAGCAAGTGACAGAATTGTAACACAATGATTAGAAGCAAGAAGTGCTCACACCATAGAGCTCGTGGTTGGTTCCATCTGATGCCTATTCCTATTGTGGTCTGTGGTGGTTGGTTAAGCACATTTGTTGTGCCTCACAAGGATGGAAACTCATAACAAATAACAGTTTAAAACCCTGGATTTTTGCAGTAAGGTGTCTTTGCCATACCATGGTGGAGATCCTGTGTGCCTTAACACCACCTGGGGGATTGTTCCTTCCTTTCAAAGCCGTGTTATATATGGAACAGTCAGTCACAGGAGGCAGGGCAGGAGGGACAGGACATTGCAGGGCTGAGCACCCAGGGACACTGCGGTCAGAGGCCAGCCCGGGGGTCACACACACTCTGGAACTCACTCCAGCCTGCCTGCCGTGAGAGCTGAGAGCCAGGCTGGGCAGGGCACAGCTCAGAGCAGAATCCTCACCCCGGGAGCTGCCTGGGCTCGGGGCAGCCCCCCTGCTGCAGGAGCCTCTGCCTGCCTTCCCCAGGGACAGCTGTGCCAAGGTGGCAGCTCCCTGCTTTAGCAGACCTTCCCTGTGTGCTGCCAGGTGCCTCAGGTGACAAGGCCAGCCTGTGTCCCATATCAATCCCTTGCTGGGTTAAGCCAGGATTCCTCTGCCCAGAAAAACAGGGGAAGCCCTGAGAATTCACAACACGAAATCTTATCTCAAGGGAAAAAACAGAGGCATGTGTGCGGAGGCTTGTTGAACCACGCATTCCTCTAATAGTTTCCCAACGCTGAGCAGCAGTGGGACGGTGCCACACTCTGCTGCGAGTTCCCAACAGGCTGGAAGCTCGCTCTGCTGGGGCTGGAGCCCTGCCAGGGTCCCTGGAGAGCAGCTGTGGCCCCTCGGTGCCTGTGCCGCTGCGCCGGGCGGCAGATTGGCGCAGGCTGGTGCAAAGCTGCCGGTCCGATTAAATTCGTTGTTTTGCGAAAGGATTTAGCTTTGTTTGTTGGTTATTACTAAAGAAAAATCCTAAGCTGGTGCTTTAACCTGTTTTAAACCTTTCACAGAGTGAAAGAATCTGGTTCCCTTGCTTCCAAGTTGTAAACAAGGAGCAGAAAGCTAAGAGAGGGCAAAGAAAACAAAAAAGTTTTCAAATACTATTTTTCTTACATTCTTTTTATTTTCCTATCAAAAATTACTTGAAAATTTCCTGTACTAAAAGGCTGCCACATCAGAAGGGTTGCTGAACTTTGTTTCTGAAAACCATCTGACAACAGGTCATCAGCCACCATCTCAGACATTCTCTAGCTCCCACACATACCTGCTGTCTCTCCAGGGTAAGCCCTTCCAGAAGGGTTTGCAGATTATAAAGATGATGAGAGATGTTCACATGTTTCATAATTTTCCTGTACAAAAGGAAAAAAAAAAAAAAAAAGCAAGGGAAGCCAAATAAAATAAACGATTTATTCCAAGAAAAGATCTCTATAGACAAGATTTGCTCTGGATTAATTGAGCTTGTGGCTGACTATTAGTTAAAACAATAAAACGTTTTCAGTTGAGAAGGTTTTAGGTCAGCAGGGACTGGTCGGCTACAAAGGAAGATGACTGAAAATGACAAAAACTACATTCAAATACTACTGTAGTTGCAAAGCCAGGAATTGCCCATGGGAAGTTCCCATCCAAGGGTTGACACTGAAGTTTTAATTTCCATTCTCTGACCCATTCAATGTAGATAATTTCTTTCACAAGATTCCTGTCACTGAATTACTGCAATTAAAAAGATAAACATTTCATACTTAGCTTTGTCCTTCCTCTCAGTGGATTGACTTAGATCTTCTCTAGCACACAGAATTTAAACCAAGAGCAGAATGACTAAACTCCTTTTGAGTTCATGGCACTCAGCAAGATATATCTAACTGTTTCAGAAACATCAACAAATTTGTTTTCACAGCAGTGCAGTAGATATGAGGTATTTTGTCAACGAGAGGCTGCCTGCTGAAAGTGCAAAGTCAGAAGATTTCTGTACTTGATAGAGAATGACAAGGGCTTGGATTTTCCATTTCTACCACGCTGCAGCACTTGATATTCAGAGCACAAAGTCCAGGTGCAAGTGTTCATTCCCTTTTGCAGGTGAGCTGTGGCTCAGCCCTTCAGGGCTCTGGTGGCGGTGCCAGCCCCAGAGCTTCCCCCTGGTCACCAGAGCCCCTGCCTGCCTTCCCTCCCTGGCCCTGCAGCAAGTCCCACAGCACACACACACTCTCAGTTCTGGGCCTGTTCTGCAAATAGGATCAGGGAATTGATTCATAATAAAAATAACCCTTCTTGGCTCCCAAGCACAGTCTGGGACTGGAGGGTATGTCAGGCACACAGAAAGCCATGGATGGCCTTGTCACAGTCACCTGTGGGGAATCCAGCAGGCTTGCCCAGCATCACAGGAGCACTGGGCAGCTCTGCAGGGCAGCACTCCATCCCCTCAGTCCCAGGGTGACTCCTGCTCCTTCTGCAGTCTCTTTTCCTCCAGTGACCACCACCACCCACATCCCACAGTGCCTGAGGCAGGGCTACTGCAGAGAACGCTTGGGAGGCTTTCACAGCCATGAGCAGCCATCAGGTGAAGCTCAGATGTTGCCCAGGTAACTTTAATCCTGGGTTTCCCAGATTTCCAAACACTCCATAACCATTACAAAGCTTTTCAGCAGGCTTTTTGCATGCAGTGTGCAGCAGATGTAGATGTGGTGCTTAGGGATGTGGTTCAGTGGTGGACTCAGCAGTGTTAGGTTGATGGTTGGACTCGATCTTAGTGATCTTTTCCCACCTAAACCGTCCCATGATTCCGCATGTCCTCATTTAAAGTAACCTGAAGCACAAGAAGAATGAGGGAGGGAGGAGATGGCTGTCTGGGCCATGCTGAGGACCAGAGCCAGTTCTTTCTCCTGGCCCTTTATGCTAGAGTATTTGGAGAGAAAGGAATCTGGAGGGATTGCCAGCAAAGGTTCCTCTCTCTCAGAACCTGTTGCTGCTGTAAACTGCAGAGCTGAGCTAGCTGTTGGTTCTTGCAGAAAAGCTGCCACATGCAAAGTGCTATTTTCTCCTGGAAGCAAGATGGTTCCTGTGATGCTCAGCACAGGCTCCTTCCTAACCCACAACCACTGCAAATACGTCTGTGCCTCTGGGCACACAGACCATGCATGGCAGGCTTTCCTTCATGTCACTGCCTACCAAAATCCTTTTTTTGATTTCTCATAAGCAGAAATACATAAATACATAAAACATAAATACAGAAATATTCTGCAAGTTTTGCCATCACTAGGATGGTCCCTCCAGTAAGACCCACTCAGAGACATGAGCTGGAGAAGTCTCAAGGCCTTTCTGACACCTGCAGGATCCAGGGGACATCCTCACATCTCCTGCTTCCTTCCCTGATACCATTTCAGCAGAGGATGGGACAGCAGTGCCATCCACTTCACTTGAGCTCTTGTGCACTCAGATAACTTCCCCAGATTGTTACAGCAGCTTTGGTGAAGATCTGTGGAGCTAGAGTGGCACAGAGCTGACTGCTGAAGGGACTAAATCCTGGCACAGGACTCTTGTGAAGTTCACTAAAATAACAAACTTCTGCTGGGTCACCCTAAAAATAATCTCTTTTGTTTCTTTCATTGAATCTGATCCAAGCTCCTCATTCTCAGTTTTTAGGCTCAGAATATCTGTGCCTTCCTGCTCCCTGTACTACCCCACTCTGCCATGATTTTCTCAGATGTATCTTCTGAGGCTTACGTTTTTCCCTTTGTGCTGTGCTGCTTCCTTCTCTGCCACTCCAGAATCTGGGGCACAGACTCAGACACAGACAAGCAGCTACCCTAAGGGTCTTGTGGAGCAGAAATTCATTGTGGGGCACACTGTACTGAGGCAAAGTGACAGTAATCCACTTCTCACTTTCTGGAAGATCATCAGCAGTTCACAGTGAAGGTGCACACCAAGCTAATCCAGCAACAAGATAATCCCACTTATTCTGAGCTGTGCCACTTCTTCAAAAAAATAATCTTGGTGGGAGGCAGCTGCACCATTAAAGGTGCATTATCATGCATGAAAGACTTTTCATATTTTTCTACCTGAAACAGGCAGCTCATATTTCCCATACAATGCACCCTTCTCATTCTCTTTGAGAGGCTGCTTAAAAGCCCTGACCGATAATTTTCCACAGTTTGATATGGCATGCCCACGGCGCAGATGTTCTTGTTATTATATTTGTCACTACAGACTGCAAGGTAGTGAAAGGCAAGCTTGATACTTGGGTTTTCTGTAATGACCTCCCCACAGATTTTTCTGTGTTAATAACCACAAAGATAATAATGTGAATAACAGAAATAATGATAACTAGAAGGTGCGTGGGAAAATTACTCTTGAAATCAGCCTTAAATGTGAACAAAATATAGTAATATCCCTTCTGGAGAAGCCAGAAGCACTCTCCTCTTGCAGGATGAAAGGAGCTAAGGAATGTGCTGGCTGGCACTGAATCCCTGTCCTCTTGGGCCTTTAATGGGTTTCCTGCTCCTGAAGGTTCAAAGAGCAATTACAGTCTCCAGCAAAAGTACAGCAAATGGAAAACAGATTCTCCGGCTTTCTCTAAAATGCCGAGAAAATAAGTAACCAAAAGATGGAGGACTCGAAGTCACCTCATTGCAGCAGTTGACTGAGCTGGAGGAAATTTCCCTCTCTTCATCCCCGAGGCCAGAGGCAGCCCCTGCCATGTGAAGTGGGTGGTGGGAACCCATTTTGCAGACCCATCTCTCTGAGGAGGCTCACTTTAGAGGAGAGAAATGCTATCAGACAGCTGGGAATTGCCTCTGGGCTCCAGCTCCTTCCTCTCTTTGTTGGGGGTTTGTTCTGTGCCTTTGAATTGGTTGTTGGAGAGGAACAAAAGCAAGGGCTGGAGAGGTGTCAGGGGCAAGGGCAGGGCCACTGCCCTCACTGCAGCCTGCATCACATATATGAGGTACAGATGTGGTGCAGGGCAGCTGGAGGAGCAGAGAGAAGGGCTACCAGAGGAACCAGCCGTGGCTACCACCAGCCTGAGGATGAATGAGCTCATCCAGACCAAACAGACACCTGCCTGGTGCAGGGAAGGAGAGCTGGAAGGGTCAGTGATGGAACATGGGGAAAAAACACACTTAGACCGAGGATAATCCTTCCAAAAAGCTTCATGGAGGAGGTTTAGAATAGAAGGACATGACTTCATTTATTAAGCTTCTTATTGGGGGATTTTAGACACATATGCTAATTTGCAAGGTCTGTAAAAATTGTGTGTGCATTATACAGTGTGTGTGTGTTTCTATCAACCTCCACAGCACAGGAGGTTGATACATCAAGAGGGACTAGTGGCACAAGCCCTGTGAGCTGCAGACTCATCTGCATCTCAAAGACCTGGGGAGCCACACAAGGAGGGCTCCAACAGGGCAGAGCCACACAGGAATTTCCTCAGGGGGCTGCACAGCCAAGTGTTTAAGACTAAAGATGAAATCCACAGGTACAGCAGGACTGTGGACCAGAAGAGCACATGGTTTTTTCCAGATCAGAGCTTTGATATAATTAAAAAAACATGTATATTACAGGATTAATTAATAGAAGTTAATATAAGTACATAGTCTGTATAAGAGGCAGCCTTGCACAGTTCTCTCTTACTCCTGGCTCTTGAAAATGCCCTCACATGGTCAGAAACTCCTGCAGCATTAGCACAGCATGGCACTGCTGTGTGTGAGAGAGACTCCTTTCCCTGAGAAGAGCTTTTGCTCCACCAATAGGTTTCTTGCTTGGCATTCAATAAACTGTGCCATACAAGGGAAACTGAATAAGCCTGTCTGGAGTGAAAAGCCCTCCAAGTTGCTTTGCATCAGCTTTCATTTCCACCTCAGATTACTTGAGATTAAATCCTATCATGGGGCAGGGAGAAATAGCTAATAAGTCTGAGCACCAGCAATAATAGCAACTTTGTGCTCAAATAAGGATGCTCAGTATCCAGTGACAGTACAAGTAGGTCACCCAGCCTGCTCAGCAACAGGAGGAACTTCTCCATCAGGAGAAGTTGGCACTGTTCAGTCACACTGCACTCATCTGGGATGGAGCTCAGCTCTGCAGTTCCTCAGGTGTAGAGGAGAAACTGTATCCTCATAATTAGAGAGTTGTGATTAAATAATTGCTAAGGATTTCTTTGGTCATCTTATATTACAAATTGATGCTTCCTCTGGTTTTCCTTGCTGTCTGCAGAGGAAGAAGGAATCCATTCTCTCCTAACCATATGGATGTGTAATTCCCCTTAACCTAACAGGAACCAGAGAGAAATTGAATGCTAAAGAGGGCTGGTAAGGAATGGATGAATGAATGAAAAGTCCTCTTATAACAGCTCTGGATGCGTGAGGTGTTCTTAATCCCTGACCTCCTGCTAACGAATATGGACTGCAGGCAGAGAGTTTGGAGAGGAAATATCCAGATCCAGAGCCAGGCACATTTGGAGAGGGAATGGGTCTTTTTGGTCCCATCTTCTCACACCAGGAAGAAGAATTTGCAGTCAAAACAAAATTAAAGATTAATTGATTTAATTCGTTCACATGTTGAAACTCTTTCAATCTGTCTGGGGTGGGGAAATAAGTCTGTTGTAATTAAATGTTATGAGAGAATGCCAGGTAATTTTTCCTAGAGGAGCATGTTTTGAGTGAACATGTTTGGACAGCATGAGGTGAAAGTGGCCTTTTCCCACTGAGGTTTGTTGGGTCTGTAGACACTGGTTAGCAGTACCAGCTCTGGCTCTACCCCAGGCCTCATCCCTTCTCCTTAAACTGCACAGTCAATCTAAATTTCAATTTTTGTAGGTAAGGAAAGAAGCAATAGCGGAATGGGAAGGGAAAAGCAGCAATTTTGAAGCTTCCAGTACAACAGAGCCACAATATCTTCCATCAATGCCTAATTGCAGTTTGAGCATAGTCTTTCCTTTATCAATCCCATATTGTTGCAAATAGTCTTTTTTGAGAATCTCTCTGAATGAATTTAGGAAACAATACCCTGAGTGCTGCTTGAGACATGCCTAGAAATGGTAAAACTCTGCTGTCTTCTGGGCTCTTCAGTGCCAAGGCTGGAACAAAGGGCTCCTAGGTGAGTTAAAAATCAGGCTGGAAAGGGAGTGATGATCAAAGGCTTAGCGTCTGCTCACACCCAGTAATAAATGGTGTGCACAAGAGGTCGATCCTGTGGTCCTTATGCACCAACAATAACCTGGATAACAGACATGCACCCTCAGCATGTCATTGGGAGAGGCAAAATTATGACAACTGACACCACAAATGACACCTTCAGCTGAGAGGCACCTCAGAGGCATAAGGATTGTAGCAATAGAAACCTCATGAAGCAGAGAGAAATGCAAAGTTCTTCACTCCCTGCATGCTGAGATACTGAAAGGCAGGAGGATTTCAGGCCAAGTGAGCTGATAGTGCACTGGCACCACAAGGCAGCTGTGCTCTGCTCTGCCTGAGGAGCAGCACAGCTGGCAGATTGAGAAAAGTTCATTTTCCTGGTGCCTGACACTGGTGAGGCTGCACAGGACACACTGTCCAGACTGGAACCTGTCCATCTCAGGGGGTGGCAGCAAACTGGAGTGTCCAGCATTGTCTACCACTCTGACCAGAAGTGGTCAGAGGCCTGTGTTGCCTTTTGCTGGTCTTGGAATTATGAGGCAGACATGGTTAAAGGGATAAAACAGTTTTACCTCAGTGTTTGATAGGATCCGAGGGGCACAGCTCTTCAAGGTGGAACACACCGAGATGCACACACACCATATAGTACATACACAATTTTTATAGACCTTGCAAATGAGCATAACTATCTAAAATCCCCCAATAAGCAGCTTAATAAATGAACTAATGTCCATCTATTCTAAAGAATCCACCCCACAATGAGGCTTGTGCTCAGTTTACAAAATATATTCCAGAGACAAGGTTTCAACCAAGGTTGAAACCTCGAGTTTTTGATAGCACAGAGCTCTCAGGTCTCCCTCTGGCATGTTTGGTCTTCCTTCCTAGCAGAACCCCAAAACTGCGCTAGAACATCAGGCTACAAAAATTACAAGCATGTAGGCTAAGGGTACAGAGGATATATAAAGGGTACAGAACCTATATAAAAGGGTATATAACATTTATAAAAGGCAAAAATCATCAGGCATCACTGGAGCACATGATTGGCCAGGGTGTGTTGAGGCAAGCCGAGGCAGGTGAAGGGAAGGCTGATCAAACAGCCTGCAACTGCCTGAATTACTGCCTGGAATGACAGGCACAACAGATCCATGATTTCCTCAGCAGCATCAGATGGTGCAGCACTGAGCAAGAGGCTCCTGACATTGAGAAGGAAATTCCTGTAAAGGTAGTGCAGCATTGGAACAGACAGGCCACAGAGGCCGTAGAATATCCAATTTAGGCAGTTTTCAGGACTCAGATATTAGGAGTTAGGGCTGACCAGATGATGTGCAGGCAATAGCAATTACTGTGAATAATTCTGTGGGTGGACACAATGACTTCTACAGCTGTTCCAATCACAATGTCTATTGTTCTGTGATTCTTTACAGTCACCAGTCAGTGAATTTGACAAGGGGATTTCCCAAAGTTCACTGTACAGATTGAGCTATTTCCTAGCAGACTTAGATCATTGCATGCCTGACAGCTATTTTTCCCCTAAAATATGGTGAGCAGCATTATAGTTAGATTTCCTCATGCCGAGCAACGTGATTCCCATTTATTATTCTGACTCTAAGTCAGCCACAGATCATACTTACATAGAACTTGAGTTTCAGATGGATGCTCTTTGGGACTAATATTGGCATGAGCTGCACAATCAGCCTCTTCTCTAATCAGTCCTTGGTCAGAGAGGCTCTCACCAGGCAGCAACTTTGGATTTTAAAATCTTACACTTAAGTCAGGTCTTGAGAGCAAGCTCAGAATGTTCTTGATGGTCAGAGACACCTTTTGGATTTTCTCCTTGGCTCTGAGAAGCTAAAGACATTTTCAGAGGTGTTCAGCCACAATAAAGGGATGCTGCCACAAAAATCCTGAAGCAAAGGGTCAATTGGCTTAAAATAATATATTGTCATCTCAAAACACTCTGAAGGCCCATGTCTATGTCCCAGATATATATACACTGCATCTATGTGAGAAAAGGCACTTATTCAGGTGACAGCAATACAAGAGTCGTTCCCTGCTGTGGCAGCTCAGATGTGAATTTGTCAGAGTAGGATCCTGAGTGAGTCCTGGCTGCAGACACACAGCAAAAATAAACAGCCAAAGGCTCAATCTGGCAGCAGCAGCAGCCCACACCTCAGTCAGGCACCCTTTAGCTGAAAAGGCTGGCTGGTACCAAGGAAAACCCAAAGTGCTGCATTTTTACAAAGAATGCAATGCTTTTACTCCACTGTTTATGACTAATGTATCACAAGGGCTCAGACTGCTAGTTAATTTGTAATAGTATTTGTGAATCAGAAGAGTGCTCTTGTGGTTGTGGCTGGACTGACATTCAGGATGTCTGGGTCCAATTCCTAGTCTAGCATAGATTTTCCTTTGTAAGCTTTGGCAGGCTGCTCAATCTCTCATTCTCTGTTCCTTGCCTGCAAACTTTTTCCTCCCTTTGGCTTTTTGGCTGTCTGATTCATTTTAGTTCTGAATTATTTCTGTAGTTTCTGACATCCAGGAAAGTACAGAGTAACGTGTATGATGTAACAAATTATGCTCTGAGCTGCAAATATCTCCAGAACAGCCTAAAAGCTAACAGTGTTTGCATCAAATAGTTAGCAAACATACATTTGAAGAAACCAGCCTGGACAAGTGAATGGTTAGCAAACAGAAACTACATTCAGAAGTAATTGTTTGTAATGAATTCAGTCAAATACCTGCTGCTGCTATTATTTTTGAAACCAGTACCTACACAGATATATTTACTACCATTTCATGCCAACCCATTCTAAGTGATGGTGCAGGTTTCCCCTGATATTTCTATTGCCTGTACTGTATTGAAAAAACATGTATTTGAGTTTTGTCTGATCATCAAATGTGAAGCAAGAATTTTATGTTTGACATTTTAAAATATTCTTTACAAATTGCAACATTCAGGTGCTTATCAGTGATGCCTCCCAAGGATACCTCTGTCTTTCAACATAGAAAATAGTTTTAAAATTGAACCTTCTGCTGATTAGATTGCTTTGCAGCCTGAAATTTTCAGAGGTTGATTGAAATGCGAGGAAAATACCAAAAGAAATGTGAACATAATTATCTCTACCTTACTGTCTCATCTCAGAAGAACTCTCTTGGCACCAGGAGGTCTAGATTTAAAGAAATAAAATCGAGAATAAGCAAGCACCATTTTATTCACTTAGCTCTTTGGGCCTCAGAATGGAAACACAAGGATCTCAGGGTGTTAGAACTAAACCTTATTTTTTATTCTACCAGCAGAGCTCTCTGCCCTTACAGACATATCAAAAGCTATCCCCACAAAAGAGTAAAGCACAAATATAAATACAGAATGGGGATTTAATGCAAAAACAATGGCAGACTAATGTCTGTGCTTGGAATCAAAGAGAGAAGGTGGATACCTACAGAATTAGACACAAAGATGCCGAGAAAAATATACTGACAGCAAAAAGCTTCTGGTTTCCTATCAGAAATGCAATAATCAGGGTAAAATCCATGTACAGGGCATGTGAGTTTTTCTAAGTAAGCAAGAAAAGCATCCACAAAGTCCAGCAATGCGGTCAGGTGAGCCCTCATTGAAACCCCTTTGTGCATGCCAGGCATATCTCATTCTGAGCTGGGGGAAGCCATGGGTTGGAGTTTGTGGGACTGTGTCTGTTCTGGGAAACAGCACAAGCTGGAAAGTTCTTCAGCAGCACTAAAAGGCAGCAAAACAGAGAATTGTGGGGTTTGACCTCTCCAGAAGATACCGTGACCAAGTGGAAAACAGCTGCATCTGCATTAGCCCTGCCTGCAGCACAGAGAAGGATCCCAGCAGAGCTCACTGTGCTCTCCGTTCTACACAGCTCTGAGTGCATATCTACATATATATATATATATACACTGAATGCAGTGCTACTGCCAAATTCACAGAGTAGTTATAAACCGCAAAGCCTGAGGGACAAAGGAGCAAGCCCCTGAAGAAGTTTTGCTAAATTAGAGGTAAGAGGTGATGGACTCAATGAGTTTCCTCAGACTTGCTGTACCACAGTGAGAAAGGCTTACAGAGATTGTGGACAAGCATGCTGAACTCTGAAAAATCATTACAGGGCCTCTACAATTTTCCAAAATTTACCAGAATCTGAGGGCTTAGCCATTGGTCACTCTTCTACACCTTATGAAGTGATGAGGACTTTTTCCCCTGAAGCCTTTAAAGCCATTAAGAAAGTAAACATTCCTTGAAAGGAATGTTTACCATTCTCCCCTTTCCTTAGTTATGTTTAGAAATAAAGTAGGTTCTAGTAGCAAAACAGTTTTAAGAGAAGCTAAGGCTGTATAATCCTCCTGCATGGTCCTAGGCTGGCAGCAGAATGGTACAGCCCACTTTTGAGGCTCTAACAAACACCAGCTGAATGTCCCACCTCAGAACATGGGAAAACAAGAACTGATGCTTATCTGAGGGCTCAGCCTCCCTGCTGCCATATGGTGCACCTAACAACCCACCAAACCAGCACATCGTTGAATAAAGAGGAGACAGCAAAAATAAACACAGTAATGCACTGTAAGAGCAATGAGGTGGAAGGATTAATTAATCAGACCTTTCCTATAACACAGCCATCATTTCAAGCCCTCAGCTCTTGCTGAAGCTGCTGCCAGTGCTGTTTTAGAGACAGGCTTTGCAGTTTCTGCTGCCTGTGCCCCTGACTGTCACAGCTGGACAGCAAGGCCTGACCCCCGCTTCCTCAGGCCACCAAAACCAGTCCCACATAGCCCCTGAACCCTCCCTGCAGGTCGCTGCAGCTGGCCACCTGCACTGACTCTGATGGCCACTTCTAGTCATCAGGGACACCTGTGTTCTAATAGGAACATGCACGGTTTGGACACACACACAGACTCACTCCATTCTGGCCAAAGAAAGGGGTTTTTTAAAACAACATATTCTAATGCATCCTTTAGAGTGGATTTTCACTTCCCTAAAGTACAGCTGTTGCCTGAGGTGAAGGTGTTCAAGTGCTTCCTGTGCATGTTTGAGCACCACTACATTGCCCAGCTCATGGCACGTAATTAAAAGCCACAATATCCTTCCCCATTATATTTTAAACTTGTTTTTTAAACTTCACTACTGTCCTGATAAAACCTAAAGTGCCAATTGAGCAGACTCAAGCCTAGCCATGAATCCCTTTCTGTCACTTCCCGAGATGGTGAGAGGGGACACTGTCCTCCCCAAACCACACAACTTCTCAGCAGATGGATCGCCATCCCCTTCAAACTTGAGCTGTTCAGCTCACAAGGGAAAGTCTCCTTCAGCTTCAGCTCGAAGCTGTACAGTGTTGGTATTACAACATCCACAAACCAAAGTAAACTCCTTTCTGTTAATCTCTGTCACGGACAGTAATGACAGTGGTTACATTTCATGATATTTACTTTACTTCCCTGCTGGGAACCAGGCAGAGGACACGCACGGATAAGCTTTTCACAAAGCTTCTCCCCAGCTCTGTGCTCGTGCCAGCTTTTGGGAACCACTCACCAAGGCTGGCTTTAAGCATGAGACCTTGCTTCCGTCCTTCCCAGGATGATCATTTTTGTCCCACACTTGATTTCTCACGTATCAGAATGCCACAGAGGATAAACAGAGACAGCAGAGGACCAGGATGGGAAAGAGCCTCACCCAGCTCCTGAGGAGCCACCAGAAATCAGCCTCTGTCAAAACTGCATTGCTTTGACTCAGACTGAATTCACTGTGGCAGTGTGGTCAGGGCCAGGCTTCATCCTGCCTCGGATGTAAACACACACGAGCTTCTCCTACCACATGTTTTGGTAAGCATCAGCAGCTCCTGGCAGACAATGGGAGGGATGAGTGAGAGCTGCTGGCTTGCTCCTGCAGCTGATGTCATCTTACAGTCAGAGCACAGCTCGGGGCACACACTTAGTCACACACACACAGAGCTTCCAGGCACCACACTTTTGTTTTGGCTAGAAAATGAAATCAGTTGTGTTTGGCTGGGGTGTTCTCCCTCCCTCTCAGAGCTGTTGCGTTGCTTTGTTGCTGCACATGGCAGGGCAGCTGCTCCCTGGAGCACCCAACATCCCAACACCAGGAGAAATCCATCGGGCAGCAGCAAGAGCAGGGCTGGGCCTAAAGAGAGCTGAGCCAAGAGAGAGCCTTACTAGCCACATCTCAGTCCCACATTACCAGAGACAGGTGAGCCACAGAAACCCAGAGGTGATGGTCAGCTCCAACCAAAAATTCAAGTCAAAAATGCAGTGTGGTGGTGACAGGAGAGGTTCTGAGGCCAAGCCACAAAGCCAAGGAAAAGGATCAGGTTCAGTACTCAACAGGCAGAGCCACAGTGACAGAAATCCAGCCATGAAGCTCCTCCAGGTCAACAAGCTTCATGACCAGACAGGAGCAGGGCCATGGCTGGACAGGAGAGCAGCACTGTTCCAGTAGAGCTCCAGCAAGCACTGCCTGCCCAGGGCTGAGCTTAAATGGAGCTGCTGGGCCCACAGGTGTGAGCTCCACGTGAGCTGGGTCAGGGTCATTAGGGCCATTAGTGAGCTCGGGGCTCTGACAAAACCAGAGGTTTCATTTTATTTTGTGTGTCAGCTAACGAGCTGAGGAATGTGATCAGGCTGAAAGCTGTAGGTATCCTAGGGAATTCCAGAATCAGGGTTGATTGTACAGCTTTCTTTGCTTCCCTTATGCTTATACATCTGTGCTCCAGTCCTTGGTTACTGATCCCATACTGACTTTTTTCCACAAGTTTTCTGCATCATTTAACACCCAGTTCTGGCTGAATGATCTGTTACCTCCTCATAAGTTTTGGTCCACTGTTCTGGCACTATTCAAATGCTGTCCTGAGGTGAGAATTATTCTTTTACACAGGGCCATTTCAGTGGTTCTCACTGCAGAAGTTTCATAATCAGTGCACATTCCAAACATCCCTTCCAGCTAAGGGGAGATTATCAGAACTATCATATAGATGTAAATTTGAGCTAGTAAGGGATTACATTCAAAAGTAGTATATTTCAGTATCTTGAGTGAGATAGCTGAGATTTTGTTTTCTGTCTGTGCAGCACTATTTAGAATTTTATATAATCATAAATTTATTTTTATATTTTATATAATCATGACTTCAGCTGCAATCATGAGTACCTGGACGTTGGATTAGTAAAGATAAGGGTTGTTAGGTCACAGAGTCTGACTTCCTCTATTTTACAGACCTATATTTACATTTATATAAGTTATCCCTGATATTAGTCAAATAATTCAGGATTACCCAAGGAATAAAGCAAGTGGCTAGGAAGAGAGTTAGTCTCGATTTGAAAACCTGAAATGATAAAGAACTGATGATTTTCTTGGGTTGATTTTTGAGGGATGATTAATTACTCTCACTGTTAAAGATTTATGCCAAATTCCTTGTATGAATCTGCCTAGCTTCAGCTCACAGACATAGGTGCTTTTCTCCACTGGATTATAGATTCTTTTTACATCTGGTATTTATTCCTCAGGAACATATTTGTAGACTATTTTCCAGTCACATTTTTAAAAGTTTGGTAGGCAACTCAATAATAGACATGTTCTTCAGCTTTTAAATAATGTCAGTTCTTCCTTTCCATGCCAATTTTTAAGACTTTCTTCCTTTTTTAATATGTAAACATGAGTCCAGGATGTCACTCTCTGGAGTTAATTACGGCAGGATTGAAAAATTTTCAAGTTAGTTTACAGTGTCCAAAAGTAATAAGACCAAAAACTGAGAGACAGAACATTAATTCCTACACACAACTGTGATTTAAAGGATTTTCTCAGAATTTCATTTGGACTTTTTGGCACAGTTAGGGACAGAATCCAATTCCCTAAAATGTCTTTCAGCTGCCTTAATCATCAGAGTGCCCTTTCTTTTTCTGCTACTCCCTGACACATAATTTATGCATTTTCTGACTTCTGGAAGAAATGAAGCAGGGGTCCTGCAAACAACCTCTTCCTTAAGTCCGGATTTAGCCTCGGAACAGATCTACCTGATGGACCCTTCTGAAGGGGAGCTGTGGAAAAAAATAGCTCACAGCCATGTAATTAAATGCTGATTCATAAAGCTTATGTACAAGGCAGCAAAATGAGGTTTGTGTTTCCTAAAGTTTGGGTGCTTAACTTTTTGACCTTACTAAGGTTCTTTTCACATGATATATAGGCACGGCAATCCTTGGGCTTACCACAAATCACACTGGAAAAAGAAATTCCCTCTGGCAGCCGTGTAATGGCACATGTGTGACTCAAGGCTGGCACTTTGACCTGCCCTTCATGGAGAGCAGGCATGTGTTTGCATTCATCACCTGTGGCCACACGGACATCTTTGCAAATATTTTCTGCTAGGAGAGAACTGGCAACAATCAGGACATTTAAAACCCACTCTGGACTCTGAAGGGAAAAGGTCACACTGGAGAGAGGCTTTCCCCATTCCCTCGAGTTCATCTGTAGCTGCATTCTGGGGCTGCCCTGTCCTGGATCCTTAGCAAGTCTCATTCTCCTCATGCAGTTGGGTTCAATATCTGTGCTCCCCTTCCCTGTCAGAACCATGGTCCCCACTGGGTGCCCATGTTTGTCACCAGTGCCACTGCCCTTGCCTGCCCCATCTGTTCCCTTCATCCCTGGCTCTCTGACCATGCTCTCTCTTCTCTCTCACCATACATTGCCTCCCTGCTTATTTCTTCTCTCAGGTTCCCTCCCCAGATGCCTGTTCATTCACAGTGCATGTCTTTATTTCAGACTCTATCCAGCCCATCCCAGTTTTCTGTTCTCACCTTGAAGCCTGCGATATCCCTGCCTCCTGTAAGATCCTTGTCCACACCCTGCTCTTCCTCAGCCCATAGTTCCTTGCCGAGACTCCTCGCCTTCCTCATTGCTGCACATCAGGTCACATCTCTGGGGTCTTTCCACACAGACTTTTTGTCCCACTGATCCCCATACTCTCTGCTCCTGTCTCCCATTCTTATTCTTACCCAGCCAGACTTCACTTCTAGTTTTCTCCTTCATAGCAATCTTCAATCCAAGTGTCATCAGCTGACTTTCCAGAGCTCCCTGGACAAATCCACGCCTTCCTAGGGTTGGTTCTTCTTTTTCCTATGTTTAAACCATGGCTTTCACGGTAGCCCCGGTGTTAGCCCAGCACAGGGAGCGTGGCATGCACAAAGAAAGGGACAGAGATGCAGAAATGTCACCATGCAGCAGCACATCCCATCAGCTTCTCGTGGCCACAGACAACTCTCACCATGCTGTCAGTGCGGGGCAATTCACCTGCCTTCTATTGAAGGGTAAATTGCGTGGATTAACCCATTTTATGCAGAGTAAGGATGAACAGGGAGAATTGCTATAATTGTGTCAGATCACACAAAGTAATGTGTTTCCCCGTGTTTATTTGTTGGTGTTTCCACACCCCAAACTCCCTCGCTTCAGTTCAGTTCCTGTAGCACCTGAGACTTGCACTTGCAGGGGAAGATCTCAGTGAACCTCTGTGCTTCAGCATCCTGCTTAGCACAGACAGACATTCTGATAAGCTTGGGGTAGATCTTTGGCAAGACTGTGCTTAGCAGGTGCTAACTGCAGGTACCAGAAGTTTGAAACTTGACCAAATTCAGCCAATTTTTTATAATTATTAAAAAATTCAGGGATGCTACACTTCATTGGTTGTTTTCATAGCTGAAGTTATCAGATTCACAAAGAAGCAGTCACAGATATTTTTCACTATGGGCAAACCAACTCTTCCTTTGCTTGTGTGTCTGAGTTTATGTCTATTAAGCCTCCTGATTTACTTGAAATATTCCATATATTCTTAAGAGAGGCACTCAGGGTGGAATATTCTAACCTGAATTGTCACCAAAAGGCAAATCTTTCAAAAGGTGAACCAGTATCTTATAGTAAGTTATAGGCAGCAGAAACATATGTGGTGGTGATGATGATGATGGTAATAATAATAATAATAATAATAATAATAATAATATGCTGAGCACATATATGCAAGCCCAGGACTGTTTTCATGCAAGAGAGATTATTAGTCTAGCATAAAGTTGGGCTGAGTGATAGGAAACATATGTTTCTTGGTACTTGTGCTTGCACAGTGGTATAAAAAGAGCCCTGACATTCTATAGGTCTCTGGACAATTCTGCTATTGATGTGCTGTGAGTCACTGCAAACAGACCATCGTATGTTTCTGAATCACTTCCTGCTCAAGGGGTTCCTCCGTTTCTTCCAGAGATGGTGAGCTGGGGAGGAATTCAGTGGGCTAAAGCCCCAGAGACGCATTCTGAATGCTTTCTCTTTCCTTCTGCAGCTGAATGACTCAGACAGGGGACAACACCTTGAACCAATGTCACTATTCCCTTACTGGGATGGGAGAACTTTATGGGGAGTCCAGAAGGAAATTTAATTTTGTATTTTATTTTAAGGACATCCCTTCTGTTTTACTTTATTTTTGCTGTTGGCATTTTTACATTTATGGGGTTTTTTGGGGGGAATGGGTTTAGAAGTTAGAAAATGGTGCTGTGATAAAATGAAGGTTTTATCTTTTCAATACAGTTACAATGCTTTGCCCCTCTGTCCCAAAAGTATTAAGGCCCAGACCACAGAAATGGTCATTAGATATCTAAGTACATTGGAGGCCTAATTAACTTACAATTGTTAATACCTGTAACTAGCTTCATTTAGATTCCCAGAACATTCATAAGTGCTTCTCTTAGGTCTGTGCTGTTGATTTGTTGTTATTCTGATAACACAAAAGACTGTAAATCTGGTAGAAGATAGCAGATAGACCATCAGAGAATTACAAGTTTTGTGTGGTTTGCAATATCCCAAAAGCCCTGCTTTGCATTGAAAGTATTGTCAATAGACTGTTTTAATGCATTCTCATAGAGAAAAATATGCATTTAAGGGAAATGGATTCTTCTCCTACTGTTTAAAATGCTCCTGCTTTCATTTGACATTTCCACTAGAAAATGCTGTCTTGATGACATTTTTTCACAGAGATAAGCCATTGTGAATTGCTGAAACCTTGCATTTCAAGGGCTTTTTAGTTTGCTTTTCCCAAGTTATGCTGGGCTGATATGTGATCTCTTGGCAAGTCAGTATTGTGATGAAAGTACAATCAGTTTCTAAGTAATTGCAAAATTATTTTGACTTCAAGAGATGCTTATCCTGAATGCCAGCTGATGCAGTCCTTCCTCACTAAATGGCAGTAAACAGTAGTCCTGAATGAGCTGTGCCTGTTGTTCAGAAATTATTTAGAGCTGTCATATCTGAAGGAGGTACCTTTCACTGAGGCCTGATTTTCAGTCCATAAGTGCATAACACAGGCCTGTCATCAAGGCAGTTGCTGCTGCCACTTGCTTTCAGAAAGTGTCTTCAAAATACACTTCTCCCTGTGCACCTTCACCAACAAAAACATAGAATGCCAAATACTTTTTTTTTTTCATAGGTCATCTGCTTTGCTTGCATGTAGGAGTGGATAGTTCCAGGACCTCAGTTCTCAAAAGTTTGTTTTACCTCATCTGTTTCCTTGTAGATGTGCCAGGCTTTGGTTTGATCACTCTCTAACACTTTAGCCATTCTTACCTCTTCAGATTTTTGCTGAAGGAAATCTCTGCAGCTGACAAACGCCTCATCTTCTGCGAAATCCTGTAATTTAGCAATGCTGAATGCAGGTCAGAGTTAACTTGCTTACATCTTTTCCACTGGGTGGGTTCCCATTTTGCTTCCTACCAACCTGTTGTACTGAGTGTCAGCTTGGACCAGCAATGCAATGTCTCACAATCACAGACTCAGATCTGCTAAAACTGCAGTGCTGTGTTAGCAAATACCTGTGCCAGGTGAGCAGACCGAGCAAAAATGGATGGGATCACCCTCATGGCTGTCTAGTAAGGCTGGCTCTGAAATAAATACCTCATTTCCCCAACATAAAGGAATTTATGCCAGGCTGCATCAGCTGACCAAGTGTTCCCATGCCCTGGGAGTTTTCACTTGACTGGCCTGGGATTTCAGTAATTGTGACAAGCCTTAACAGGTTCCCTTTCCCTTGGAAGATATCCTCAAACTCTTTTTCAATTGTTTTGATCTTCTGCCTGCTTGGTGAGTTACCTCTTTAATGAAATTAAGGGAGTGGCATGTTTTTATTCGTGGATAATCTTTTTCTCTTGGTGTGATTATAAATTGTTCTTCTTCCAATTTGTTAATTGCCCATGAGTTTAGTCACAGCTCTAATAGGAATTAGCTCACCTCACTAAGTCCTGAGCTTCATTTCTTTATAGTTTTAAAGTTTTACTTTAACTTTACTTTTTACTTTTACTGCCTATAGTTTTACTTTCTATGCCAAATCCAAGCCATGGTCCTGACTTGTGGTGCTTGTAGATCTGTATGCAGATTTATGGGGTGGCTCCATGCTCAGTGTTCCATTCTGCTGCTACTCTCTTGTCTTGTAATGGCATCCTGTAATGACAGCACTGTCTGTCTTGTGGAGGTTTTAGTCTGAATTAGGTAATTTCCTTTGGCTGGCCAATTTTAATGGCATTTCCAAAAAATACCTCTGGCTCATCCAGTAGATTTTGACTGATTTTTTTCAGGTTCCAGCCATGTTTGCTGTCTTCCGAAAGATTCAGCTCCTCAGGATCAAGGAGTCTGGCTCTTGAAACCCTTGACAATCCAAAACTCTGCTGCCCTTACCCCTGGTTATCTTACTGCCTAATGACATATTGTTCACATGTTTCATTTTTACATGGAAGCCAGTGTTCTTCAAATTCCAGTGATGCAGCATCCTGGTGAGCCGTGGATGTCAGGCTTCATTCCAAACTACTAGAAGCATCCAGTAATTCAGAACCAGCTATTGTCCAAAATAAAGCCACCTCTGAGTGCTGTAGAAGCATTCAGCTGAAGAGTCACCTGAGCATCATTTCCTGTAACCCCTGAGGAGTGGAGGCCAGGAGGACACAGAGTGTCCACACTTCCACACAGTCACTGCAGTTACCATTCCCAGCATCTCACAGCAATCCAGGCTCCTCTTCCATTGTCCCAGTATCTGCTAGCAGACAACGAGCCCTGTTTCAGTTTTTTCAAATAACCCTCCATACTCCCAGAGAGCATTAGCTCCAGTAAGGTGAGGGTTTCTCTTCCATTCAGAGAATTTTCTTAGCTTTTTTTTGTCACCTGTGGGCACCAGAGTATTAGTCAAAATCAATTTCATTCAACCAAATGCAGACATGTGTCCTGTAGAGGTGTATTATGCAGGTGCATATTTGACCTGGTCATCAGCACTGTGTTTGCCACCAGTGGGGAGGAATACAGATATTGCTGTGGGACAGCTTTTCTCAGCCTGAGATATGTGTCTCAGAAAGTCTGGACAAATCAGGCTCTGAAACCTCCAGTTTATCTCCACTGGTTTTAAAGTTTGTCCAGAATGGCTGCTGCAGATACAAAACTGGGATTCATGAGAGTCTAATGTTGGGTGAGAAGTAACTGATTGGAGGATTGTGACAGAAACCTGCTTTATTCAGTCTCTCACTGCCAACTCTTCAGCCTGAGTGACATAAACCTGGGCACAAGAATGGGATCTAGCTAGAACTCATAAATGTCTTCAAGCTTTGATCAGGGAAGAGAAGTTAGAGTGCAATGGGGACAGTTTCTCCTGGAAAGGATGAAGTGGCTGGAAGGATGCAGCCACCAGGTTCCAGTTTCCTGAGTTTCTGCTTCAAAGTGCAGTCTTAGACATAATGCTGGGTGCATCAAACACTACTCACATTTTCCTGACTTTCCTTACAGGCAAAAAAATCATGTAAAATCACCCCAGTGAAAATCAAATCAGGGTTTGTGTCATATTGGCAGCAATGTCACAAGGAAGAGAGTGTTGTGCCTTTTGAGCTCTGTAGACAAAAGCCAGGGGTCTGCCAGATTTTCTAGCTTCACTTTAACTGTGGGAAAGGAGTAGCAGAAGAGACCCCGAGTCAGAGAAGGCTGAACTACACACACAACATGCAAGGGGCAGATTCCCAGGGGTTCAGCAGGTGCTCTGGGCTGGCAAGGAGGGGCAGCATCCTTCCAGAACTACACCAGTGCCCTTGGGCTCAGTGCTGCCTGCCAGGGGTGAGGATGTGGCTGTGGTCACCACCAGAGCTGTGCCTTTGGACCCTGCTGGTCAATCTGGGCTGGCCAGGGCTACTTGGCACCAGGCTGGTAGCCAGCCCCTGCAGAATGATCTCCTGTTTTCCTAGGAATGCCATCCCATTGATCACTTTCCAGCTGGCTTATATTGATTTCGCCTAATTCACTGCAAGTGTTCTGCATGTAGAGAAGGCTCCGTGCGTGTTCCCATGAGGTCTAAATCAGTTCTTCTGTCTCCCTTGCTCTTTAAATCCCATTGTCACTCATGTGTAGCTTTCCTGCACTCAGTGCATGCCTATTCCTGGGGGGAGCAATTGCCAGGGGCTTAATTTTAGAGAGGAATGCTCACCCTGCTGTCTGGCATAGCCAACTTCAAAGACGAGACAGATTTGTTGCCGAGTTTAAAAGACATCTTTCCCTTGACTGAGATTTGCTGTTGTATCCCCCTTGCTCTTATCTTCCCTTTCAGCATAGGGGAGGGCTCAGGTGCTTTGCAGACTCTTTCCATCTTTGGACCCTTTCACATGCACTTGCAAAGGTGCAAGCAAATGCTCAGCTCTGCCCTCTGCCCATCACTGAGCTCACTGAGGACGTGGTGGATTTGATGGAATCTGTGCTTCAAGAATCCCTCGTTTGACTCTCTGTTTACACAGAGCCCTGGCACTCAGCACAGCCCTAAAAGAAGGGTTATTTTTAATTCTGATGAACCAGCACAGGAGAGAGTTCTTTGCCGTCTTTCTTTGCTTCACATAACAATTTTAGTCCTAATGAAGGACTCCACACCAAATATAATAGAAGGAAGAATTATTTTTCCTGTGTGCCTGTTGTTTTTCTAACAAACATATGTGTTTGTTTATTTTTAGATTATAAAATGCAATTATTGTGTTCTCTGAAGTACACAAGTAAAATTAAAAACACATTGAGTCAAGTTGCTTCTTAATTTATGTTAATTAAACTATTCAATAGGAAGAATGTTCCTAGTTAGGTTGCTTCAGTGGGATCTGGATTTTATTCTTGGCTCTGCCACAGATTGCCTGTTTGATTCATGGCAAGTCACTTAATCTCCCTGTGTTTCAGTTCTTCATTCCCCAAATGAAGATAATTCTCCTTCATCCTCTCTGTTTTGACTATAAATGCTTGACTCGGGGTGTGTTTTGCACAGTGCTCAGCATAGTATACTCTAAGTTTAATTTATAATCATATATATTGATAATAGGTCATCCTGTCTCCAAGAAAAAGCACCTCTGCAAGTTCTTCCCAATGCAGGGATTTGCAAACAGCTATACTTTCCACCACACCCAGGCAGGCAATGTCAGAGCTCTGTCAGATCATGCTCAAAACTGAGTTTTCACCAGTGGGGTTTCCAAATCCTAGGCTTTTACTCTGGAAGCTAAGAACTCAACTTCAAGAAGAGCTTCGTTCTTTCATTGCATCCTTAAACTTCATCTAAGCTAAGGAAGGTATGAAATCTCATCAGAAGTTTTGCTACAGATCAGGTCCAGGCCTGTGGGTTAGGTAAGACAGAAACTCTGGCTTGAGCACACTTGGCTGGCACACCTGGGAAAGTCGGTGTGGTGTGAATGGCTGAAGGAGCTGCTGCACTGATGGTTTCTCACATCTCCACCTGTCACGTTATCAGTCTCAGAAAAGCTTACACTGGGAGGATCTACTCCCAGGATCTACCCTGACTAGCCAGGGAACTGTTTAGGAGCAGTGATGATTTTCTGTCACAACTTGGTGTATCCTCATTTGTTCTGACCATCTTCCCTCTGCACCTGCATCATCTGCTTTCCTGGTTATTCACCAGTTGTGCTTTGCCTGGATGTCTGCATTACAGTTTTGTACAATGTCTAGCTGGCAGCACTGAAACAGCAGTCACCAGAGGAGCTGCCCTCTGTTTTCAGGCAGTGCTGGCTTTAGCTGAATCATTTTCTGAGCTGATCAAGTCCATTGAACCCTAGATCTTCTTCTGTTTCTCCAAATCTGGGAAGAACTTGAGCTATATTTGCAGTAGAGGATGAGCAGGAGCTAATGAATGATGGGATTATGTTTTTATTTTATTACCTGACAGCACTCAGGCTGCTTTACAATGTCATCTGCAGTCACTATGAACCTCTCAAAAAGGCCGTGGTATCTGTGGGGCTTCCTCCCTCCTTGCTGCCTGTGTCTCCCTGAGAAATGGAAAGGCCAGGTCAGCCCTGTGATCTCTCTACCTGCAAAAAGTGCCAGCACTGGCACACTCCTACAGACCAACACTCATTTCTTCACTTGGCATGTATTGTCCATCCTTTGCAAATGTAACTGAGACACATCAAACATGAGGTTTGCCATGTGAGCTCAGGGTGCCAATGCTTTGCCTGCCTGGCCAGCTGGGCTTGGGCTCCTGTCTCACAGAAAAGGAACAATCCCAACCTTGCATTGCTGCCAGAACACGTGCTGGGTTTTGGCCCCACACTCCAAATGGACTTCCACTAAATGGCACACTTCCCATAGCCAACCTGGCAAGGAAAGCTCCTGTCCCAAGCATGACCCAAAGGGCCAAAGTACCCATTCTCCACTGGCTTTTGTGGTCATGTTCACAGGGAGGAACTGGGGAGAATAGAAGTAGCATTAATCTTTCTTAGTGTCATCTTAAAAGTCAGTGTAAACCCCATTCCCTGCAAAAAATTCTGGCACAGTTTAAGTCTACTCTCCTCATCTCTGCATATATTTGCCCAACTGCATTTTAAGCTGCATGATGCAACTCTCCATGCTCATGAACAGAACATGCAGTAGACCTCTCTTGCTGGCTTGGGAGAAGAGTTCAGCTGACACTCCCAGGGACAGATCAAACTAATGAGGCTGAAACAGAGGTCCCCGAGGTTGAGAGTTGTTCGGTTTGCACCTGGGTATTCAATTCTTCGTGTCGCTGGTTCCCATCAATGAGCTGTAAGCAAAGGAGAGTGTTGGAAGCAAGGATCAGAGTGTCCATGGGCATCTGCCTCCAGTAACAGTCACACTGAATGAAAGCAAACGGCCTTTTGAATTAAAGCAAATCGCCTCTGCTTCACCCCATTTAGGCAGCTCCCTAACGATTCACACCTACTCCATACAGCCATGTCTGTTTTCCTCCTGATTCACTGAAAAATTCCCTCTCACTCTTTCCGTAAACTCAGCATCCTGTCCTCTGTTGAAGTTACAGGCCAGATGTTAGCTTAGCCAGTGATTAATACCTTGAAAAGGTCAGCTTTGAATTTCACTGCCAAGTTCACCCACCTCTCTGGGCAGCTCTTTATACATCTTCTGTTCATAACATATTTTCTGTTGAAAAATATTAAAACTGATATACTACTTTATATCTTGACAGCACATTAAAAATAATCTTGGATGTTGGGAAATGTTTTAAGGCTGTGCTTGGAGAAGAAGGACCCGTTTAATCCCCTTCTGACATGGATTGCTTGTAGCTCTGACAATCTGATCTCTGGCTCTCTATCTAGTCCTGTGTACCCCCTAATCACCTCTCAACCAGCCCAGTGGATCTAAAGTGAGTTCAATATCATTAATGTCATCTTTTGGTGGGGACACAGAAGGTTTACATGAAATTTTACAGATGAAGGGTCCTCATTCTACCTCAGTCCTGAGCCAGATTTTGTAAGCTTGGGCAAGTAGGTCTGACCACATTAAAGATTAACACTCTTTGTCATATACTGCACAGCTTAGCTTGTCCCAGTCCTGTCTGGGCTTCTATGTGTGCAGCATCACCAAAGAAGCTCTGCTCTTCATCAACAAATGCAAAGTAACCCTTTTGATAGGTTATATTTTAGAGAATTTGATCTTGGAGCCTCTCACATGGAGAAGTACAGTTAGGAGCAGGCAGATTTTGCTTGAGAGTGTTTTGTTTTCTTGTTTCTTTTGAAGTAAAAGAGGAAATGTGGGAACCATTTCTAAATTGCCCATGCTCCAGAGTGACAGAAGAAACCCAGAAACAGATAAAGACCAACAGCTGGAACATATTGTGGTACAAGGAAGCAATTAGCTTATGGCACAAAAGAATGAAATCACATATAGAAGTGATTTGTGTCTCCTGGCATTGCTTGGCAGCCTGGAAAGTTTGGGGCAAACGAGGTCCGTGGTCCCAGGCCAGTGCTGGTGTGGCACGAAGATGTGCCACCCTAGAAGGATGAGTCCCAACCTTCCCTTAACGATCCCATCTGAGACCCCACAGATGTGTGGGAAGAGATGAGAGGGAGGAAGGGGTCAGCGGCTTCCCCCTCTCTCTGAGCTTTCCCAGCGCTGCTCCAAATTCCTGGAAAAGCTTGTTTCTCCCTGCTGTGGGGACACTGTGAGGCAGCTTTGGTCCCTGTCCCCCTGGGACCTTGCATCATAAGGTCCGCAGCCTCTCAGCTGTCCCCCTACTCTCAGTCAGCCTCAACTTTGGGCATGAAAGGCCATCCTCACATGGATTGCTTAAAAGTTACATCACTGAGCAATGAAACAGTGAAAATACCTCAGGGTAGGAGAGGAATTCGAGATAAACATTCTTTACCAGATATTGCAAAAGCCAGCATGGCCTCACCAAAATGAATGAGCTCAGTCCTGTTGCCCTCAGTGTGGCCAGGGCTCCAGCCCTGCCGTGCTGCCACAGTGATGAGCTCAGGACAGCGTCAGCTCATGAAAGCAGACGGCTGCACGGATGGATGGAATCAAATTCCCTGCCCCCGTTCCAGTTTTGCCATCCAAAGCCTCCATTTCATGGGTGGTTGTACTCTCAGTGGGATTTGCTTCAGGAGGGATCCCGTTTGCCACTCCCAGTTTCAGAGAGCTGCTAATCCTCTCGTGGGGCAGGGTTCACATGCCATGCCTCATGAACCCCCTGGGCGAGGGGTTGGGAAGGAGGCTCGGGGTTTGTCATTAGTGCTCTCTGAGCGTGTCTGCAGAGCAGGCACCGAGACACCCAACCCGATGGATTCACTCCATTAACTGCTCACAGGCGGAGACCAAGGTCCAAAACACACAGCAGCAGCCAGATCCACGTAGGCTAACCCCGTGCTCCCTCCCCAGAAAGTCTGGGAACAGAAACACCCAAACTGTCCCTGCACAGGCCATATACATGTGGTTTTTTGCCACATTCATCCAGCTTCACATTTTCCAGCTCCAAACTGATGAACCTGCCTCATGATGTCCTTCATGAGCCTGTCAGCCCTGAGGATCTCCACGCAGTGTCCCACTGAGGTTATGGAAAAATTCACTTTGTACAAAGGATCCCAGCAGCGTTTGTGCTTTTGGGAACCCCTTCCACCACGGACTATCATTAGCCCTGTGTGGTGCAGGATCAGTTTAAAATAACTTCACTTAGAGTGCTCCATGGAAATCCCCTGCCAGTCACCCTCCTCACGTGTTTTTGTTCTGAGAATCAACAGGCCTCAAAGGGCAGGCTCAGAAGAGGCCACATCTGTACAGAGTTTGCTTTCATCCCCACAAGGGTTCCCAAACAATGCCAGTGCCAGCCGGAGGTTTGCTGAATGGTATGAGAACCAAAGGCTTTCTTTGCCTTCTGTTCATCCATTAAAACCCTGTGAGTCAAAATTAAGAGGACAGGAGTGGGAGCCTTAGGAGGCTGTGGTTTCTCACAAATGCCTAAAGCTAAGTACTAATGAGAAAGTTAAAAAAAAAAAAGAAGCCTGCAACCCATCACCAGAGCAATGCCACAATTAGAGACAAATCCAGTGCGCGCTGCTTTACATTTATGATGCAGACAAAGTAATTTAACTAATTAGGGCTGTCTACAAAATGCATACGAAATAGTACTCTGTCCCCAAGGCCCAGTATCAGAGATTCTGCTACTGAAGTCCAAAAGGGCACAGATACACCTGCTACTCTCTGAGCATGGCATTAGCCAAGCCACTTCTGCATGGAAAGTTTGAAATATTTTCTTTATTGTCCTACCCACAAGTGATGGGTGAAAACCAATCAGTTGAGAAGTCTGGAAGGATAAGTGTATACAAAACTCTCTTTGATTTCAGAATTTAAGAAACTAAACCAAGAAAAAATGAGAAGTCCATTTGGCTTTTCCCATTTGAAACTAATTTTTTGCACATTACCTTTATGGATTTTATGCAAGACTAAACAGTTTAGGTATGATTTAGCTTCTTTGGAAAGCCAACAATCTGTGCAAAGATTTGTGGTTGTTGTTTAAAAGGCACTCCTGCCCCTCTGAAATTTGCTCTGTGTATTTTGATAGCAACAGTTTGTGCAGCACAGAAACTCTGCCGAGAAGCTCAGCTGCTGCGCTACTGAGGTGCTAGCACTGCTTCCATGAGGAATAAAGCCATGACTCCAATAGAAGACTTCAGCACCTAGTTTTGAAAAATAATTGAATGGCATGAAGTTTGGTGGGAAGAAAAGAGGTAGAATTGTATTAAAGCATGTCTTTAAGGAAACCCATCTTCTGGACTAAATTCAGACTTTGACTGTGCCTGGTTCTACCACAGGCAGAGTGCCTGGCATGAGCTCCCCTGCTGAACCCAATGCCCTTCTTTCAGGCACATCCCCAGTCACTTCCACGTGGGTTTCTGCCTACATTCCAAAATCCTACCTGGATCCCACGACAGCCTCAGTACTGTGCCTGGGAAAAAAACAAATGCCTTCCTGTACTGGGTGTGGACCAACTCACTCACATTTGTCTCATTTATCCCTGAGAAGTGGAGATATTGCCTCACAGATGAAATCAGCTCAGCTCTCCACCTCTTTTTCCAGTAAAGGGCGAACCTTTTCTCTCTAGACAAACAGAAGGAGTGGGCTCACAGAGACCACAGCATCCTCTGCCACTCCAGGCTGGCCCAAGGTAAAGAAGAGGGTCTATGTGTTACTCCAAAAGGAATTTCTCTGCTTCCTGCTTCTTGCCATTCCTGGCTGTTGCAGCCTGTGGTACCTCCGTGTGTGCTCAGCAGGGGAAAAATGCTGCTGGCCGAGGTGGTGAAAAAGGCTGATCCGCACAGTGCTTTCTTCTGTCTTCCTCTGAATGCTTTCACTTCAGGAACTCCTTCCTTGTTACAGCTGGGAAGATGTAAACAGCAGCCAGTCCCAGCTGGAAATAACTCTGCCTGTGTCCTGTGTGGAGTCTGCTTGATTTCCCTTCTGCTTTTTGCTCCTAATATCAAACTAGGTTTTCTCTCAGCGCTGGGTTCACACACAATTGGGAGCACAGGTCACCCACAGTTTCTCCCACTTTGGGAGCTCCAGTGGCTTTAGCCAACAGATGGAGCAGGACTGTGTCTTATCTCATGGGATGAAATACAAGAGGGAAAGAAATGCCCAAGTGGTGCCACTGTGGGCTCATGCCCTTGAAGCCTGGGTAGGTAAATGTATTTCTCAGCTCTTGAGAGGTTTCAAGGTTTCGGATATTTCCCTAACCCAAAGCTGAAATCTCCAAAATCCTCAAGAATGAAATGTTGAGAAATATAACGGATGTCAGAAACACTTCCCTTTTGCAGTTTGAAAACATTCCATGTCCCATTTGGACTGGGGAGAGATGGGGGAGGGAGAAGTTAATTAGTGCTCATTAGTCAATCATTGAAACATGATACTTCCACCTTTCAAAATATAAAATTTGCCCCCTAGGACCTCATTCTCTTTCCCAAGCAACTGCTGAATTTGGAGAGATTGTGAAATACAGCCCTTCCTACAGTTTTTGGCTCCTTCCAAAAACATGTAATTTAAAAGTTCCCAAGAAATCTCAAAAGACACAGAGCTAATTCAAACATGAGATACAATGGCTGCCTTTCATGTCCTCTGTGTCTCTGACATGAGCCAAAAATTAGTCTGGATAAACACAGAAGATTTTTATCTGGAGAAAGAAGCTTGAAACTGTGAAGCACAAGAATGAAGACGTAGGAAGAACAGAGTTCGTACCTGGTCCTCACCTGCTCTAGGTGCCTACAAAAGATACCACAACAAATTCAGGGTTAAGAGCTGTTGCCAGTGTTTAACTCCCCATGCAGCCCATGGAGGAGGTAAATCCATGGAACAAGATTTGCTCCCTGCATTAATGTCCCAGAGCACAAAAACTAGGGGACGTGTATTTCACTCCAGGCCACATTAGCAAAGCATTTGAATTCCTGCATGAGCCTAAGGGCTCAAAATGCTGAAAATATGATCTAGCTATAAAATGGAGCAAAGTGAGCCCATAGCTCAAACGTTTCTCATGGGAGGCAATACCTGACTTTCCAGGTCAGCAGGCAAAAGAGATGTGGAGCAAATATCTGTGACTGTAAGCCAAAAAAGACCCACTGTGAATTCAGTCTAAAAAAAGGTAGTCAGTGCATATTGTCCTATGGGAAGGGTATGACATCTGGCTGTGTGAGATAGACCATTTGTCTGTCCAGCCAAGATGAAACACCAATGTGGGAGCACACAAAGATAGGGCATAATGCAAGATAAGAACTGCTCTCCTGCTCAGCCCAGCGAGACAGACTGAGGCTGCATTAACAGCAGCAAACCTTGTTTTTTTCTCAGGCTCATTCTCTGGCAACTCTGTCACGACCCAACCAGTCGTGCCATCGAGCTCTTCTAGCCTCCAGAGTTCTGTGGGGCACATCTGCAGACTCGTGCTGGTTCCATGTTGTGCTTGGGTATTGTTTGGGAGAAGGTTATTCATTGTGAGACAGAATATGGCAGAGATTGGTCTAACAATTTAACAGTACAGGTGAATCAGGGCCAGAGTCCTTGCTATGTCATTGTTCTGTTTACTAGTATGGATGTGGCATGAGGTGCCAGGGTGACACTTCCTGTAATCCTCATTCTTCTTTATGTCCAAAGTCCCTCCTGAGGCATTAATCAAGATTATTAATTGTGCTCTTAAAACAGTATAAAAAATGGATCTTTCAGAGAAGTCCAACAGTGACTGCCTGGTCCTCTGTGCTGCTCTTTCCACAGCTCTCAGAATGGCAAGAAGGAAGGAGGCAGTGATCCATTGCCCAAGGGCTTTAGGGGCCCAGAGAGTATTTGAAATGTTCCAGTGTCCCATTGCCTGTACCAGGCAGCACCCATGGCTCATTGCTCGTGCCAGCATCTGACATGGCAATGCCAATGAAGTCTGCCCGGGGTCGTTGGCACTTACAGCAGCATGAGGTTTGCAAGAAAACTTCGGAGCCATTTCTGTCAGGAAGGTATTTCTCGATAATTGTACCAATAAGCCCAGGACCCACTTCTCATTTTACATATGTCATTTTACACTGACATAACTGTGCTGCTCTCAGATGTGCTACAGAAGGTTGTGAAATCACAGCTAAACCCTTGAAGTCATGGGGGGCCTCCCAGCTTTGCCACTGGGCTTCACTGTGTGTAAAAGTTGGGGTGAGAACCGTAGGCTCTCTGTCCTTTGGTGGCAGAAAAGTACCTGCAGCAGACTGTGGTGAGATTAGAGCAACAGGGCAATGATTGGCTTCAGTGAGACTTGTTGCAAAAGGCTGCTTTCCTCTGTGAATTTTAGGGAAGGTTTTTTCTCTCCAAAGAAACCCCATGCTGCCCATTTTGAAATCAGTGAGAACTCAGAGTTTTCCCCAAAAAAAAGGACAGTCAAGCCTGCCAAGTGAAGAGAGGTTTGTTGGCCAGTATCTTGTGAACCTCAGGGATTCTTGGAAGAGTGATGGCTTTGAAGACTCCAGCATAAATTCACAAAGCATTTTATTTCCCATCTGTCTCCTTCTTGTATCTTTTACCGTAGCTTAGATGCTACAGTTTTTCCAAAGGTGAGGCATCAAAAGAAAATTCCTAGAGAGTTCTCTACCCTGTTAACAACTGGAGTTCACCATCTCTCCCTTTGCAATGTGTTTACACGAGGGATGGAGTTTTCTAATTAGAGAAAAATACAGCAAAAGTCACGCAGTTCAGGTCAAGGGGAAAAGAAGACTCAAGAGTTTCTTCTCTTTCACTACATCCCACAAAAAAACATTTGGGCAGCTTCTCAACAGGAGTGGGGGGAATGTATTCACTCTCCTAGCAAGCAAGGAAAGACAAGCTTCCTTAAAGACACCACTGCAAAATAGCTAAGAGAACATCATGCTTTAAGGAATTAAAGAAATTTTCTATGTAGTCATAGCAACTTTTAAAGAACCTGCCTGTGATTTGGTATGTGGTGATGGGGATTTATTGGCCACAACTGATAGATATGTGTGTGAACACCAGCATGCATGTGTGTTTACTGCATTTTGGGGTTTTTGCTGAGCATCTGCTTGTCTGGATACGTTCATATAATTCTCACACTTGAAGCTCCAAAGGAATGAGAATCATATCAAATGCTTACACTCTTATTCTCCACTAGGGGAATCCAAATACATCCTGTCTCAAATAAAGAAGTTATGTAACATTAGAGGTGGAATCAATGACAAAACGTTCCGGTTTGTGCTTACCCCTTTTCACTCACTTCCATGACCCATTCTAACCACAGCAAGTGTCAGGAGCCCTGAAACACTGGTTTGTGGTTTGTTTACTTGAGGATGTGGGGATTAAGTCATGCTGCTGTTGGGTTTTCCTTTTTTTTTCTTTTTTGTTGCAGTTTTTTAAGCAATGGTAGAATAAAAGGATATTTCTTTACCACTCTGCTGCCATCTCATCCATCAATTGTCTCACTGCTTCAGGTCCCCCCTGTACAATGCTGTCTCGATCCAGCTGTCATTGAGCTCCTCCTGTCACAAGTATGTCACTGCTGTTCTCATCATAACCCCGTCTCCTCCTTCCTCCTGAGACTCCACATCCACCTGTAAAGGAACAACAAGGAGCTCTGCTGCTTCTCCTAAATGTTTCACTCCACAGCCCTGATTTTGCCATGCCTGGCAAGGCTGGCAGGCAACCAGTGCTGATCTTCAGCTCAATTTTTCAGTAAGACAGCTCCATAAACACAATGACGTCGCATCATGACATCATTATTTTCCTGTAGGTTTGAATTGGCTTGCTTGCTTTTACAGGAAATTATATGTTCACTGCTCCCTCAACTTAATTGACACCAGGGAAGTGCCACACACGTTACTTCCAGTATTTAGCTCTCAAGTGTATTAACAACATTCCCATCATCCATTAGGTACCCACCCAAAACAGACTTTGTCGTCATACAAGTAAAAGCAGCTAAATAAACATAAAAATCAGGTTTAGAGTATAAAAGAAAAATTCAGACTATTGCTTCTAGGGGAGGGGTGAAGCCAAAATTACAATACCTTGTGCTGTGGGGCTTTCTGGCCTGGTTGAAAACACTGGATGCTATGGTAATACAATACTGATGCCAAGAGACCAAAGTTTTAGTGACTCCATCTCCCACCACCCCAAATCCTTCCTAATATTATCCATGATGTAATTGCAGCCTGTATTATTCATTTGAGCATTGATTGGAAGGATTTTGCAGAAGAAGGAATAATACTAGAAGGTGAAAGTTCATTGTGTAAGATGAGCTAGATAGTGTGAACTAATGCACAAAACTAAACGTAACAGAAGGAAATCAAAAGTGACACTCTGCGTTGTTCATAGGCTACAGGACAGCAGAAAAAATCACAAAATTCAGATCAGCATCTCTCTTGAGGGTCTCAGTGAAACAAAAGAGTCAAAAGCATTGTATGTATGGGTTAGATCAGGTTTCATAGAATCACAAAATGTTAAAGGGTTGGAAAGGACCCTAAAGATATCTAGTGACACCCCTGCTGCCATGTGCAGGGACACCTCCCACTGAATCAGGGTGCTCAAGGCTTTGTCCAACCTGGCTTTGAACACTGCCTAAGATTCCTCCCTTCAGATCAGTCTAGATCCAACTCTGTTCTACTGCTCCACCAGTAATGAATAGAGAAAATATTCATAAATTTACAAGAAGCTCTGAAGCCCTCACTATTTGCTGGGCAGGAGGGGCAGAGGGAAAAGGGGAAAGTGTCGCAGTTTACAGCCACGTGTTTTCAAATAAAGGCCAACGTGTGCATACCAGCACTCATTTTACACACCAGTGCCAAAACTGATAAACTGCAAAGTGATCTTTGCTGTGACACCTCACACAGAGCAGAGCTCTCAGAATCAGAGGCTAACATGGTGCACTTTGGGCCATCAGTGTTCTGAGATGGAAAAAATTCCATGACTCTCCCTTCACTGCTACCAAAGAAGACTTGAGTGAGTTCCCAGTTCAGGATCCAAACTGCTGTTTGGCTCTTAGCAGGCCTCTACATACACCCAGCTCTAGACATTTATGCAAACCTTGGCATCCCAAGGCTTTGCCACAGCCTCTGGGAATACATTTGTAAGATTTTAATTCAAAGGGTTGAGTTATGCTTAGGAACTAACACCCTGCATATGATCACTGTAGCACTACAGTCCCATCCCAAAACCTGCAGACATCGTCTATAACAGTCCTGTCAACAGTTCATGTGCTTTTTAAAATGATCAAAGTGTTTTTTACTATTTCTCTGAGAAAAAAAGTGCCCTTGAAACACATAGAAAGACACAGACACATGTCTTTGCATCATTTCAGTAAAAACATGCTTTTCTGATTAAAATGTGGGGCTAGTCTGTGATTATAATGATCTTCTTTTCCGGGAAATTTATGACTCAGTATGTGTAAATATTCATCTCAGGGGTCTGCCCTTGTGGTGGCTTTGGCCACCCTCAGAACTTCTCACCACGTCTGTGTGTGAATTGCATCAGAGTTGTGTGTGTGTAATAGATTCTCCCTTCTTTTGGCTTCCCTGTCCATCTGGGTGCTTGCCAAGAATGCTGGCTGGCCACCTTGTTAGCAACAAAAATGGGACTCGAGTCCCAGCAAGGCTCTGGTGGCAGCTGGAGATCTCCCCATTGACTGCAGTGGAATTCAATCACTGCCACAGCTTCAGTGAGAGCTTCCCAGCTTCATTATCAGGTGCTTGTGGGCTCTGGTTCATTCAGTCCTGTGGACTGTGGAGGGTTTTGATTACACTTCACTTGAGCACAGGCTAAGGGCACTGCACTGTCACTAGATAAACTCATTCTGTAATGCAGCTCTGTGTATGTGCCATGCTCTCTTGTTGGTTCCTCCATGGGGCAGGTCCATGTACATGGAAATTTGGTGGGGTTTCAGTGGCAGATTCCTGGCAGAGAAATGACTCCAGCGTTTCTCTAGAGCCACCGCTTTCCCAGCACAGCTATCACATGTTCAAGTCTGCATCTGTCTCACCCCAAGCCCCGAGTGCTGTGCCTAGGCCAAGCCACATGTGACTCCAGCATGCTCTGACACCAGCTGGTCCCCCCTCGGTGGGCTGAGACTGAGCCTTAGTAAGAAAGCTGAGCTCATGTTTCCAAGAAGCGAAGAGAAAGGGAGACGTTTGCGCAGCACGTTGTCACTGCCGGTGGGATTTTCCAGACTAACAGTAAACTTGGGCTGTTTGTTGGATCCCAAACTTTCTTTGCATATACACAGGAAAACAGATGCTTCCCACTCCCGGGCCCCATGCCCGAGCCAGGCTCCCTCTGCAGCACCATAGGCAGGGGACAAAAACAGGGCAGCAGAGACATTGCTTCCTGCCTCTGTGTCTGAGCTGGTGATAGAGCATTATCTGTCCCGCACACTTCTGTGGCCTCCTTGCCAGGCTATCAGGCAGGCTCACAGCAGGCAGTTTGCTTTTCCTGCGCTGTAGGAACAGCTGCTGCCTCGCTCACAAACAGGGAACAGAAGATTGTGAGCACTTGGGCTCCAACAGGGCCGTGGGGCAGGGATGAGAGAGCTGGGAAGCAGCCACGTCTCCCAGAGCCTGAGCAGGGGTGCCCCAGAGCCAGGCCACCTTTCATCTTCCAGCATTAAAGGTCTGGCATGGTCCATCCATAGCCCCATCTTCAGTAAGCCTCAGTGCAGTCCTCCAATTGATTCATTGATGCCAGCACAAATTAAATTTCAGGCTCTTACTATGAATTAAAGAGGCAAAGATGAAATAGAGCACAAACTCATACACTTAACCATTTGACTTCAGGATGGCCACCTGTCAGTCTTGCCTCTCCTTCTGAAGCAGTGGTGCTGGTCCCTGCCTGTGCCAGGGCTGTGATTTATTGTGCCCTTCTGTGGTCCAAAGGAGATCTTTCAGCTTTCTGCCTGAAGAAGGTGACACAAGCTGCTTGAGGACGTGATGCACTCACTGTCCCCCTCTCCTGTGGTATTTCTTTATATAAGCAGCTGAATAGCAAAACATATCAGTGTTCATTACTAATTTTGTTATTTATAGTGAGTTGCCACAGATGGAGACTGCAGCACCATTCTATCTTTAGGGCGTAGTGCCTGCCTGTCCATACAGACAATTGGTAATTAGCACAAGAACAAGTTGTTTATCTATTCTCAAACTAAAATAAATAGGAGACCCATTTGTCCATCAAAATTCAACTCCCTCCCTTTGCCAAATCTCCAGGTTAACTGCTTAATGAATAGAGCTCATCGCTTCAGGCGTATAAATAAAGACCAAAGTGTCTTTAAAGGAGATGAAATATGCAATAAAAAATAACCACTTGTATAATGAACAAATAGCATTTAGATCACAAGAATCGTGAGCACAAGACAAGATGAAGGTCACAGGGATGCCAAGCAGAGGTGTAGATGTGGTACATACATCCTAGTTACTCCTGACGTGCACTTCCTACCAGGACAGCCACTCAGCTCTGAGCCAATCACTCCAAGTGAGTCCTCTCAGGAGCATGAAACTGGAGAAGAAAAGGCAGAGAGGGTACTTGCAGTTCTTCAAGTAAAATCCCACATGTGGTCTAGGATGACCTTGCATGACTTGGATGGCAGGACCCTGCCCAATGGAAACACCACACAAGCCAGGGAGAGCATATGACTTCTCCTTTTTTCTATTTTTATTGCTGATTCCAACCCTTCTTTGTTTTCTTTTGTTCACTATACCCACCCCTGAAGATAGAGAAGAACAGGCTTTGTGAATAGATGGACTCTGTGAGTTGCACCTAAGGGTTGGCCCTACTTCCTTCTCTCCTTGTCCCCCACCCTCCCCACTGGTGGGAGGGGCACACTCACTGCTAGGGCCAAAGCATTCCATGTGGAAAAGAGCAAACAGCCCTTGTCTTCCTCACCATTCTGATGTTTGCAGCATCTGAAATTCAGTTACTCAAACTGCAAGTGCAACTGTATTTTACATGCATATGAGTGTACACACATCATCCACATGTCCAGGGTGGGAAAACTGCTGTCACACAGCAGGAATGGGTCAGATCTGAGGAATTCTGCCAGGCCTCCATTTTCAATCATATGGGACCCACTAAAGAGCTATTTGCTCACCGCCTTACTGTCCAGACAAATTTTATTTGGCCTTTTTATTCTCCAGTTTACAGCATCCAGGAAGGGGATAAACGCTACTGAATAAAAATATTCCAAATACAGTAAATGGAAAAAAATAACTAATCAAAATGTCCTTCTTTTGTCTTTCAGCTCACAACTCCAAATTTTCCTGTAGTGGTCAAGCTGGGACATGCTCATGCTGGAATGGGGAAGGTAAGTAAAAGACAAAATACATATATCTCTGGAAACAGATACCTATGTGGCACAGCATTTCTGTGATTACACATGGCATGTGACCAGCCAGCAAAGGGGTTAACCCTCCCCACAGCCTATCTGGGTGGCACTGGCTGTTCCTGTGGGAGAAAAGGCCTTTTTCTGCTGTCACGCACTTGGAGACAGGCAGTGGTACTGGGTTGGAGGCTGTGTGGGATGAGGGAAGGGGGGCTGCTGAAGCGTGGGGGGAAAAGCTGGCTGGGCTAAAGTCATTAGGCTTGTCTTTTATACATTTTCTCCTCTCCTGAAAGTGGTAGTGTTGTTTATTCAAGCACCTGTAAAGTGCAGCTACACCCCATGGCATTCACAATGAGGAGCTGTGATGCTGGGCTTCGAGTGCATTATGATGACCTTATTCAAAAAATGGGAGCCCTTCAGTTATTTTTTTACTCCTTGGAAGGAAGAACAAGACCTTACAAAGCAGAGTGGCTGGTTGCCTGCCAAGGAATCCTGAAAAACAGTTCACTACCCAGAAGGACCTGTTTGTTTTTCCCAGGCTCTCTGGGATCTTTATTCCCCCAGTGAATTAGCAGCCCCTGTTTCTTGGGGTGACTAGGCTCCCCTTTCAGTGAGGCATCACCAGCCCTGAGTCTCCTTTTTCTTGCATATATCTTTTCAAAAGGCATCCCTCATCTGTCTAAAACTTGATTTGCTCAGAAGTATGAAATTCTGAGGTATCATCTCTGAACCCAAATGGGTGGGACATGAACTTCATAACTTACACGCCTGCCACAGTGCTTCCCTAGAGCAGATAGACCTTCTCCTGGCCTCACACTTTGCTGAAAAATATATATAGTTACACCAAATTTAACCTTGGTACAGTTTGTTTGCTTGTGCTCTGGAAACAGAAGCCCTTTCTGGCTCGCTGGATTGCACAGGGAAGATCTAATAATCTTTCTTGCTTTGGTTGCAACGTTCCCCTGCTGCATGGGAGCTGCTGGGGAGGAAGTGGGAATGGATCCCTGTGCCAGTGGTGGAGTTGGCTTTCAGCATCAAGGAGCAAACATTTGAACAAGCAGGAAATGCTGGTTAATACCTTGGAGCAGCCTGTGTGCAGCAGGCAGAGGTGTCATTGAGTCACAGTGTGTGCAGACAGCCTGGGGGTGCTTGTAGGGAGCCACCAGCTTTCCCTAGGAAGGATTTCATTAGCAAAATCCACCCAGGACAAACCAGGAGGAGAACCTCTCCCTTGAGACCCTGCATGTCTCTGACTGCTCTGCCATTTCCCTGTGATGCAGGGAGGGCTTCGTGTGTCTCATGCACCAAGGAGCCTAAGTGGCTACAGAAATGGGGAGAGAATCAGAGAAAAGTACCCCAATCTTAACAGCATTTCCAGACAAATCTCTCAGCAGAGCATTTAGCTATTGCCATCTGCACCACACACCAGATCTTCTTCCACCTCTTACTTTCCCTCCCATTTTATTCTTTAATTATGTTGATTTTTGCTGTCACAAGTTGCAGAGGAAGAGAGTTTCTATTCAGACTCCAGGCACAATTGTACTCGGCGGTACAAGGAGGGTATGTAGGAAGTCATTCCAGATAAAGATAGGCTGACAGCCAGAATCTTAGAAGAAAGAATTGGTCTGAGGCCAAGTTTACTTTAGTCCATTATGAAATTAGTGACTACTAGCAAAGCCTGGATGTGGATTTGGGCACCGAGTTTCAACACTGCTCTGTTCAGTAGATGGGGAAGGTATAGGAAGCAAGAGTTGTTGACCTTATGGTTTTCGTTTGGGCCCTTCTCCAGCCACAAGCAGCCTGAAGGAAAGCTGAGACTGATTAAATTTTCTTTCTTCAGCCCCGCTAAATTTCATCACACAGCGCAAAAAGAGGAGAGTCAAAGATAAGATAAAATAAAATAAAGAATAAATCAGTTGATTTAAAACACAAACAACAAGGATTTGTTTCATGCTTTTTTTGAAACAGTACAGTTCAAGCCCTAATGGGACTCACAAAAGAAACCACAGAAAATATCAGGAGAAATACAGAGAAGCAGAATTATGGGTATAGTAGAAAAGTAACACCTACAGGATAAGAAAAATCAAACCTACAATGAAGTAATTCAGAAGAGGGAAGTTTCCAGGAGACAATAAGGTGTTTGTAACCATCATAATGCAAAAGCAATAACCAGTGAGACTATAGAGAGCTAAATTATTTCCTTGCACTGGTGTTCAGAGGTAGAGATGATAGCAGGAAATAGCAGGTCTTTAGCTGTAAAATACACATAATATGAAAAGAGAGAGGTTTGCTTTCGGTTTGATGAGTGCAATGAAGTAAATGTTAATAAAGCACCTGCATCAGGTCATGTTTTGTATTAAAGCAGTTACTGGAGAAACAAAGGATAAAATAACCAACCTATTAGCCAAAGTACACATGTGAGTATTAAAATAGTGCTCACTGCAACAAAGATGCCAAGATAGCGAGCCATGTATTTGTACCTGTAATTGGTGCTTCAAAGGATGGGAGCATTCAGGTTACAATGTTATTACCAACAGAAACTGTCAAGGAAGTACTTAGTTTTTGTTGTTGTTGTTATTAATGATAAAATCACATGTAATGGGAGGCACCAACTCTTAGAAGAATGAGCAAAGATGGGAAGTCCAGGCACTGTTGTTCTTAATTTGTCTGAGGCAGTGGCCAGGAGCCAGAAAAATTCTGGATGCAGAAAATGCCTCTTCCCCAAAGAGATCCACCATCAATTTGCAGGGAGATTTGTGTCATTTCACAGTTTTTCTTCAGTTTCTTTGTGTTACAGACCAGAAGAATTATAATGATTACCTGATACTTATTGCTAATTCATAAGGTTCTTGGCAGTGTTAGTGCTGAGTGTTTATTATTTTGCAATAATTGCTAGAAGGAGCATAATTATAATAGACTTTCATTTCCACATATTGTTTGTTTTGACATAATTTTCACAAAATTCACTCACCACATTTTTTAATCAGAGGGCTGAACAAAGAATCCTCAAAGCTAAAATGAAAAATAACCACATTAGGACTTGTACAGAATAGGCTCTACTGACTGCCCTCCCCTTAAGGGTGGGTCATCACAAGTGTCTTTAGCTTGGAAGAGGAACAGCTATTATTCAAGATCAGAACCAAACGGGGTGGCAGTGCACCATCAGTGAAAGAAGTGCTCTGCCAAGTGATGTGTGCGTGTGAGGTGCACATGGAGACGGAGAAAACAAATTTGCAATAAAAGGCATCTTTCGAAATTTCCATTGAGAAAAGCAGAAACAACAGCCTCTCTGTTGACTTGAACAGACACCAGTAATAGCCTTCACCCAGGAACAGGCAATCTTCTAATCCAAAAACAGAACATATGCCCCTCAGCCCCTCCCATGGGGAGGCCATCGTTATCCTCCTTCCAAAATTTGGAGCCACTTCATTTTTCAGTGGCACTGGAAGATCATAACAAGTGCTCCATGTGCTGCTGCTCCTGGGCAGTATGGATACAAGTAAAATACCTGTAGAAATACTGCTTAGACAAATGTTTACAATGGAGCCAGCAGAGAAGGACCTTTCTCACATTGTACTTAAGTTGCCCAGACTCACGGGATCAACACTATTCAAGGATTTTCCAGGGAAACCATGGATGGACGCTGAGGGGAGATGTCTCTCCTGTGCAGAATGGAACTGTTGTTTGCCCAGCAGCTCCTTAGAGGTGAAGGCATTCAGAAGCATTGTGCAGTTTATCCTATCTACCCCAGAAGGGACTGGGGGTCTCTGTTGAATAGGGAGAGCACTGCAGTGAGAAAGGAATAACACTTCTTCCTGACTCCGGATCTCATCATGCCAGAGCCCATGGAAAAGAATAAAGCTCTGAGTGTGTTAGTATTTGCCATTTGTGTGCTAACATGACCCTAAAGTGCCCTAGGAACAGAGCCCAGTACTGCAAATTCACTCAAAGAGCCTCTTCACCTCTTCCTGATCAGATCATGAGAAGGAAACGACTGCCAGATCTACAAAGAGAGAAAAAACAGTATCTGTTCATGTGACTTTACATATATTTATATTCATTTTATACATATTCATATATATATTTTGCTACTCCTACTTTATTTTTAGACCTCTCTAATTAAGTCAGTTTAAGAGTCACCTCCTGTCCCCTCCTGCCCCATAATTATGAAAACACCTTCCCAGTACAAATCCTGGCTTAGATGAATTTATTACATTGTGGAAGAAAAACTTGTTGTTCATAATAATATGGTCAGAGTTATTTTCTCCCTCACTGGATGGGAAAGTCTTCTCTGCTTCTTTTTTTCCCCCTGGTATAAATATAGCACAAACTAAACAGAGCCACTCTGTAATGTAAAAATACTGCAAGGTTTTTATCAGGAAGGACAGCTCGTCACCTTGTCTCTCTCGGGACTGGAAATAGAATGTTCCAAAAGTGAGAGCTTTGAAAATCCAGTGTGCTAAAGAGGAAAGGAAGGGGAAAGGGCTGCCTCAGTTTGTCAAGGAACAAATATTTTCTTTTAGAGAAGACAAATAATGACATGACATGTAACATTCATTCACAACAGAGCAGCCCAATCACTGCATTCCCACTGACTCACGAGTGAAGGAACGAGTGAGGATGTTCCAACTGTCTTGAAAATAGCAAAAACATCCCTATTTCTTGCACATCAGTCTGAAAGCTTTTGCTGGACACAGGAAACAGTGACTGACCCAGGGCACCAAGGACCAAAGTGTCCAAGACCTTTATTAGGACTCCTTAGGGCTCTTTATTAGGAAGGTTTAATGCATTAAAGGCAGCATCTGGGGAACTTCAGTATGAGCATAATAAGGAAATGCAGACCCCATTGTGCTTTATTGTTTTGGGGTGGGTCAAAGTTAGGCCTAAACGGATTGTGTGCCAGTTGGATCAGACATTTTCTAAGACGGGGAGCATGACTGGGGTAGAGGAGAGATTCAGGATACTCTCTGCACAGCACACAGGGAAATCTGCACAGAGCTGCTCCTGATGAGCCACTATCCCAAGACGGTAAGGTCCCTATAGAAGGGCTGAGAGCAGGTCAAGATGGACAAAAGATCAAAAGTGTTGTGTGGCTGCACCAGTTCCTCTGGAGGGAAAAAACCCAGATCATGCATTTTCACAAGCCTACCAAGGCTCAGTCAAACACCACGATGCCAAGCCCAGCCCTGGCTCAGCCTTGGACATTCACCTTCCAGCTGAACCTGGCTCTGACCTCAGCTTGGACACAGAAGTGCTGCTGCAAGTTATCTCCAGAGTGTGCTTAGCCTGTGAGGCAGAACTAACCTCAAAGGCAGAGTTCCTGCTGGGTGATGCTCCAGAAAGGCAACGCTAGGGCAGCCCTGGCAGACTGAGATAATTACAGCACTTTGGCTAACCAATTATTTTTTCATGTGGCCACGTAATGAAAGCAAAGGGGACTGGGAAGCAAAACCTTGCAGTGCTTGGGCTACAGACGAGGGAGGAGTGCCACAGGGGGGACCCTGGTGTCCAGGGACATCCAGGATGGACAGGAGCAGCAGATTAGGGAACTGTGAGACAGACGAAAGAGAAGTTTCTACCCAGACAGATCCCTCACTGAAGGAACCTGGGCTCACACAGATCTCAGCTGTGACTCAGACTGCCCATGAAATTATCACAGTGAGGTTTTAGCACCATCCAAAATCCTTCCTTGCAAGAAGGCCTCAGAACAAGGTCTGCAGCAGGGATGGGGCAGAGTGGTTCTCCCTGACCTACCCTTGGACTGCTCTCCAGCCAAGGGCAGAAAGGTCAGTGCCTCCTGGGCAGGCTGGGGATGGCAACAGGTACCAGATGCAGGTCAGGTATTATCAGCCCTGAGATGCCACCACAGGGCAGAGGGGTGGTCACATATGTGTGAGCGTGTCCCCAGCAATCCAGCCAGACTCACAGGGAGCATCCAGGGCCTCTCCAGTGCCTGGGTTAGAGAAGAGAGCCAGAAGGGAAGCAGGAACTATCCCAGGGAGCTTTCTTACTCAGAAAAGGCATTTGTCAACACACTGGCCCAAGCCCTTCTTAACAGGTCACTAAAATGCTACAGCAAACAGCAACTTATGGCTTCAGAATGAGTCCATTGCTGCTCAAACAGGCAGCACAGCTAAGCAAACAGGCTGCCAGGGCAGGAGCTGTGTTTGTACTCACTGTTTGCACTCCTCTTTGCAGTTAATGGGATATAGCATTTATCCCAAGAAGGTTGCAAAAGAAAAGAGAGAGAGGAAAAAATGGCTTCCTGTTGGTTTCTTTCCAACTTCTTTTATCAGTTTCACGTATTGGCCAACCTGCCATTTTAGAAGACAGATTTGTCTCTTGTTAGGTAAATTGGTAACTTTGCTCTGGAATGATTTTTAATAGTCCCTTCTTTAATAATGCCTTCTGGTGTCACACTATATCCACCCTGGCTTTGGTTATATCTGGGATTTTTCCTTCTGTTGGGAGAATGGATATCTTATTGACCTCTAAAAGCGTTACAAGGCAGGAGGAAATGAATTATACAAAATTTAGAAGTAGAAAGCTAATAAAATGGTGGACTCAATAGATAAGGCAGGAAAATAAATCTAATTTGACTGTAACTTGAGTTCTTCCTGTTTATGAAGTAATAACCGTACCCTGGGATAAACCAGCATTAACCCAGAACACGGCTGTTATTTTGTCAAATTTGGCTGGCTCTAACAATTAACAAATGGTGGCTCAGATTTCAGCTTTGGTGTGGTGATTATTTTGATGCCTGGCAGGAAATAAGGCTGTGATCTCCTAAAAGGGGACTTCTGTGAGTTGCTTTCTCTGAAAAGTCCATGGGAAGTACTCTGGCACAGGCCAGGGAAGATGCCAGAGCTGTTTCCTGAGGACTGTGCAGTGGTGTAGCGCTGTGAGAGTCAACTTCTTTATTTTTCATTTCTTACTCTGTGTCCTTGGTGAGTCATCCTTCTTTATCAACCCAGCCAAAAGTCCTCAGGCCCATCAGAGACAACACTTTCAGTTGCTTTCCTTCTCTCCCCATGGGGAAGGGGTGGTGGAGAGGAGGAAAAAATGGACCCTCTTCCTTTCCACAGCATGCTGTGTTTTTGAGGGGAAATCACATTTCGCAAGATGAGCTCCTTTCTAGCAACAACAATATGGTCTAATTCCAGTCTGGAGGGGGAAGCTGCCTCTTCTCCCCTACTCTAGGAGAAAAGTTCCTGGGCTGAGGATGCAAACATTTCTGTTTGGGCCCAAAGACATCTGTTGCACAAGCACAGCACTTTGTTTCAAATTCCACAGACATCCTTGTTCCAAGTAGGTCATTATATAATGGCTTTTGTATTTTCTCACTCCCCAAAGGGTCCGGGGGAATTTGTTGTAACACCGTGTCAGTGTCGCCTGCCCTTGCAGTCCCTCCTGCCATCATCTCATCTGGGTGGGACTCTCTCGCTTGATGTCATCGAGCCCAGGGCAGCTCATATCAGTGCAACAAAAATACCCAGCTCCAACACAGCCTGCATTGTTCCCTCTGGTGTTTTGCAATTCCAGGCTCTGGGTTCCCTCTCCCATTCTCCCCACTGCCTCCAGGGCATTCCTACCACCTCCCCCTGCCCTGCACATCCCCACTCAGACAGAGAGGGAAACAGCACAGCCTAGAGCAAGGCTGCTCCTCCTGGATGCCTGTACGTATCCCCTTTGTGTTTGTTATTTCATTTTTCTTTCTCTGGTACCCTCCCTTCCCACAGATGACTGTCATCTCCCTCTGCTCCTTTCCTCAGCAGTTCCTTGATAGTGAGAGCACTGCCCTCACCACAGCAAAAGGGAGAAGGACTAGGGGTATTTGGTTGTCAGCAAAAGGGGAAGCAAAGACCAGTTCTTTTTCCTATTCAGGCATCTAGAAATGGTCACGGGTCAAACTGGTTGCACTTTTCACCTTCCCCGCGACTGTTCAGTTTCTGAGAGCTTTTCTGCAACAGGATGTGGCCGAATCTTTGGTGTATGTGTAAGCTGGCACTTACACAAAACCATCTGAACAGAGTAAAACAGGTTAGCAACAAGCTTGTCCTCTGTTCCCTAGCGAGGATGGCTCCCACCCTCCCATGGCTGAAGGCAGATACGTAAAACCACTTGTTTGTTCTTCACGAAGAAACACCAAATACCATCGCGTGTGTTTCCTTCAGCTGGCTCCAAGGAGTCTGGCATCGCCCTCCCTTAACACACAGGGACACAGCTGGGAATCTCTTCTGGAGAGGAGACCAGTGGATTGTCACCAATCTGTGCACATTTAGCTGGGAGTCTCTTCTGGAGAGTGGATTGTCACCAGTCCATGCACACTTAACTGGGAATCTCTTCTGGAGGAGAGACCAGTGGATTGTCACCCGTCCGTGCACACTTAGCCAAGCAGGGCTGCAATCCCCAGCTGTGGGTTCAAAGCATTACCAAAATACCAAGTGTAGTTAATAACGTAAAGACAGTTGCTCTCTTGCTCATCCTTTTTACACAGTCTTTTTTCCACAAATTAATCCACCCTTCCTGTATATGTCAGCCCTAAGGAACAAGACTCACACAGGTTTCTCTGATGCACCAAACAAGTGTTTGCCATACATTAAAGGCCATGGTTGAAGGTATGAGTGAGGTGAAGTTGTACACTATGTTCTTGTTACCTGCTTGTTCAGTTTTGCTTTCCCAAATCAATGAGCTTTTGTAGCAGTTTGATTATATCATCAGAACTTCTACTGTTTTGGTCCTTCCTCCTTCCACTTTTTTTAAAATAAGATACAGAGCATTTCCCATAACTGAATACAAACCTGTGAAAAGCCATCTTCTCAGAAAAAGTGTAGCTCATAGGTCAATTGCTCTCTCATTTCCAAGTGCGACTCAAGTCTGACACCCAACCAGCTGTGCTCCTCACATGTCCATTGCCTCACACACACAGAAATCTCCCCAAGAGTCACAAACTCCCCCAGAGACATCCTTTTCCTTCTCTGTGTCCAGTCCAGAGACCTGCACCACTCCTCAGAGAAAGTATGGGGGGGAGTAATGGGAAATGCCAGGGAAATGAAGCCTAGAGGTGGCAGACAACCAGCTCTCATGTTGATTTCCAGGCATTGGTTTGTGTTTCCTGACCACTCAAAATACTCTGGTTTTGTCCATCCCAACATGGGAAATAGCAGTTCCAAAGTTTGAATGATGTAATGCCTCTTAAGAAGTTGAATATTTTTCGGAAGCATCATAAAAGCAAAGAGCATTAACAAGAGCCATTTGGGCAAAGGTCTAGCTGCCTCTCTGGTGCCAGGTTTACCTGGGCTGGTGCACCAGGAAAGTGAATGAGGCTGATTTGCTCTGGGAAACTTCTCTCTTTAAATCACAGAAGCCCTGCTCTGTCCTCAGCTGTGTCTGCGTGGGGTTTAACTGACATTGTGCTATTCAGGTGCAGAGATGACTTCTGCTCACAAACTATTAATATTCTTTTTGCTCTTGTCTCTTTTTCACTGGATTTTGGTAATCAAGGTCAAAGTTGAGAACCAGCACGACTTCCGGGACATGGCCAGCATAGTAGCCATGGCAAAAACCTATGCCACCACCGAGCCATTCATTGACTCCAAGTATGACATCCGAATCCAGAAAATTGGCAGCAACTACAAGGCTTACATGTGAGTGCATGGCTATGCCAGAGTGAGATGGGGAGGGGACAGGGCTGTGGATGTGATTGAGTCTGTGTCTGCTCTGGGCAGGAGTAGGTAGCTGACTTAATTTCCTTGAAGAATAACCCTGCTGTTCTCCTCCCACCTTTGAACCCAGATCCCTCATTCACCAATCATCTTCTCCATTAGTCACTGTCAGGTCATTGTTTCTGGAATGTAAATCTCTGTCTGTTTCTGAGATTCAGTTAATTCCCACTGTAATGACTGTGCTCTGCCATCACCTCTGCACCCTGTTGTTGAAGGGCTCATCTTTCCCAGCAAAACTCTCCATCTCCGAGTACCCTCTAGTGGGAACTGAACCCACTCCCTTTACACCTGGGGGAAAAAATAAAAAAGATTGAGCCAGCTGCAACCCATGGAGTCCTACAGTGTCCAGGCCATAGCAGCAGCTTGTCCTGTCCCCAGCAGGAGACCACAGCACCACAGTCACACAAGGAGCACAGAGCTCTGGGTACAGACAGCCTCAGCCAGGGTGGCAGGGTTTCTGTGGGCATTTTGCATGTGCAAAAATAAAAAAAAGGAAGAAGAGGTGAGACATTTCTGAGGGTGCTGCAAAGCTGCCCCCTGCCCTGTGGGGTAGTGAGGGAGGTGGAATCTTCAACACGGGTGTGTTTAAAAGTATTAAAAGCATTCAGCCAAACTGCAGTAGTCACCGCGCTCAATTAGAGATGTAACCACATGAGTCAGTAAGACACCTGTTTCTTCTTACTGCACTCCAGCAGATGAAAAAAGCCACACAGCACAGCTTCCCCAGAAGCTCCTTACCCAGCCACAGAATTCTGGACAAGGAGTCAGCTCCAGCAGCACATTCTTCAGGCCGCCAGATAAATTGCATATGTTACCTAACACCCACAACACTGTGAGTTTTGGGTGCATGTTTACAAACCTCCAGGCCTTTGTTCTGCTGAAACATAGTTAAACAAGATAATCAAATGTACACAATCACGTATTTTTCAGCTATAACTGCCTGAAATTCCCAGTTGGATTCCTAGCACGGAGATATTTAAGAAAACTACTTAATGACTGAGGCACATTCTTCACAGGAAGGAAGGACGTGTGGGACTCTTGCCTACTTCATGTGATCTCAAAGAGAGAAAATTTATTTTTAATTTAATCAGGTCAACAATAGCACAGTTGCCTAATATTATATTAACATCTCAGAGAGTCTCAAATTGGCCAAAGGAAAGAAGGTTTAAAATATCAATTAAAATTCCCTGTTCCTGCCAACACACCCAGCCTTGGGTCCAGAGCCTGCTCCCCAACTGCCTCTAGCTGAAACAAAGGCCCAGTTAGCCTGACCATATCCTTTCCTCACTTATTATTCACACTCACCATGCACTCATCCAGAGCAGGGATCAGAAATAATACCAGATGATTGAGGAAAGAAAGCAGTCACACTAAGACCTAATCCCACTTGGGAGTATAGCTGCACAAACAATTGTTTGCTAAAGAAAAAATGTTTTCATATGAAAATGGTCATGAACAGAGAACACCTTAATGAGAAATGAAGCTCATTAGCAAAAAAGCAAGCAGCAAGGTTCACCCAGTGACTTGCTAACCCAGAACTGAGACTTAGACTGAGAGAGCCATTTATGGATGTGAGCTTGGGAGAGCAGTATAGTCAGTCCCACCAGGGACTGCTCCTTCCACCCCAGTATGAGACAAAATAGGTTATTTCTATGGTATAAATAAGTCCCTGTTATGTCCAAGGACAGAGGTAAGCACCCAAAATATCAGAGCTCTCACTGGTGTCCCAAATAGGAGACTCAAAACCATTAGTCATGCTAGCAAATCTCAGCCTTAAAGGCAATTCCAGCATCTGCAGTAGTGTCATACTGAGCGACTTGCTTTGATCTGTGAGCCATGGAATCTCTCCAGTAATTTTATACCTTCACCCACACATATAGACTTTAAAAACCCCTTTTCTTCTGAGAAAAGACTGCACTGAAAGTCTCCAGAATATGTTTACTTTGCACCAAGCATCTGCCAGAGGGAGGATGCTGCAGGGTGAGTCACGCATTCCTCCCTGCCCCAGATGTTCAATGCATTTCCTTCCAGCCCATGACCCAAGGCTTCAGTTTGGTTTCCCATTGACTCCAATGCAGTGACTCCAGATTGACACTGCTAACAAACTCCTGCTTAGCCCATGCCTTGGGCCAGTTTGAAAACAGCAGATAAGCAGTGTATGATACATGCCTAAAATTCCACCAAATGTACGTGGCTGCCATTCTAATACTTGTGAAGAGAAAATATGAAAACAGCTCACGTTGCAGGGGAAACTGGGGCAGAAATTCTGCTTCCACACTCACCCCAACTGGGGGCAAACAGGGCCATCATTTCCAGTTAAGACTCATGAAATGTTGTTCACTTTGAATTAAGCTAGCAGCACCTGACTTTCAGGCAGGGGATATCCTTGCCACCAGCTCTGAGTAAGAGGGCAATGACCTTGTCACCTCCAGTGCAGGTCAACGTGCTCTCTAGGGGATACCACATCAGCTGTGTCTAAACTAGAGCTACTTTTAGACAGAAGTGGCCCAGGTTAGAGATGGTGAGTACAGGACACCAACAATTCCAGATCTGCACGTTTATCCACTTATCCTAAACAATGCTGAAAGTGTTGTGGTCACAAATGTGTTTGAGTAACTGATCTCTAAAAGCCTGGGGTCCCTTCCTTTAAGATACTGACTGTACATTGTGTGGCCCCTGATATTTAGGATGGTTGGAAGCACTTCAACTTTCAGTCCCTAAGAGAAATGGGGTTTGAGGCAGAACATCCTCAGGAAAATTTTTTTATTTTCAGTCTCCTTTTTCACTTCATACAGTACAAAAAGGAAAATAGAAAAGAAGCTGTAGGAGGAGCAGTTGGGGTCACTTGGTCTGTTTAGCTTGGAGGAGAGGAGACTGAGGGGAGATCTTATTGAGGGAAGTCTTCAGCTTCCTTGAGAGGGGAAGAGGAGGGGCAGGCGCTGATCTCTCCACTCTCATGACCAGTGACAGGAGCCGAGGGAATGGCCTGGAGCTGTGTTAGGGGAGGTTTAGATTGGAAATCAGGAAAAGGCGCTTCACCCAGAGGGTGGTTGGGCACTGAACAGGTGCCCCAGGGCAGTGGGCACAGCACCAGCCTGACACAGCTCAGGAAGCATTTGAACAATGCTCTTGGGCACCTGGTGCCTGGGATTCTTGACACTGGTGCTGTGCAGGGCCAGAAGCTGGACCCAGTGATCCTTGTGCATTCCTTCCAGTTGAGAATATTCAGTGATTCTGTGTTTCTGTAAGTTTGGGGACACAACTGGCATGTGAACTACTCAGACATGCTTGGAAGGCAATGATCTTGACAGAGGCTGTGGTGTAGGGCTTGGTATCTAGTCCAGTGGGCTTCAAATAAAACTGTTCCATTTCAAAACAGCCAAGTTCCCTAACAGGAAATTTAGGAATACAGCAGAGAGATCTATTTTAAATCTTATGCCCAATGTTGGCTCGAGATGGATAGGCATAAAAAAGTCCAACAAATCAGCCCAATGGCTTAAGCAGAATTCTTATTTTGGGAGCTTTCCCATGTCAAATTTCCTTGTAAAGCTGTCAAGCTGTGGTTTCATTTTCTTAGTGACAACACAGCTGCTTACATTTGGTATGCCAGGTATATTTTCTAAACACTGATGTCGAAACACCTTGTGACTAATGAGACTCCAGGAGTTCCCAGCAGCACTAACAGGAGTTTGGATGTCCTCCACCACTGCAGGGCAATTTTCTGTTAAAAATAAACATTAACAAAGAGTTTTCTTTCCCATTGCAGAACTGAAAAACATAATCCTAAGAATCCCGTATCAAAAGAGAAAGAAAGGCTAAGGACTGGCTTTCAAACGGCTCGTGACAGTCCAAGCTTGAGGAGGAATCCATTCTTTCACTTAGGAAGTAGGGCAGCGAAATGGATGTTGGGTGAAGGCAACAGGCACAAAAGTCAACTGTATGGAAACACAGTTACTCAATACAGTAATCGTGCTCCTTTGGTCCCCCACTCCTTTAAACATGGTCAAAAAGACAATTTAAATTTCACAGCAACTAGACATACCTGTTTAGAGTAGAATTGGAAAAAGAACTCTGAGGTGTCTCTCACAAGAGTAAAGGGGAACCTTAGGTAGTCAGCTATAATGATCCAAGTTTATAATCTAGGAGGACATTAGTACCACTGCTGGACACAGTTGGGCAAATTCAGTGTCTTTTGCACATGATGCTGAAAACATGAGAGAACTGGCAGCAAGGGCTCCCAAACCTCATACTGAAGTGCTGGATCACACCTCATACTCCCCTCATAAACCTCTACCTAAATCTCCTTCATCACTGGATATATCCTCTCAGCTTGTTGGCTTGTCCGAGCTTGCACGCTATGGTAGGGTTATCTGGAGTGCTGTCACAGCAGCCTGTCCAACGTCTGCCTTGGGCCTAAGGTCAAGAAAAGGAAAATTTTCACCCCTGACAGGTGATGGTGAAACCCAGAATTTTCCAGCAACAGTACCTTTTTTGGAAATTAACTATCAGTTGCAGCTAATGAAGCTCCGAAGATTTTGAAATAAATTCTTTGAAGTCCAAACACAGTGAGCCACAGATAGGTCAATGAAAAGTCAGTGAAAAGACAGTAGGATAATATATTCTATGATGTCAGTACCACTGAAATCAAATTGAAGTGGACCCAGAAGTACAATTGAAATCAAATTTAAGTACACCCAGAATGTCAGAGTTGATATTCTGTGAAGCTGCTCAGCAAATACTTGCCTGTGGAGCTTCTGTTCTGTGGATGGAAGATGCTACCCATTGCAGAACACAAGGGTGATTATCCCAGACATCTTTTACACACATTTCAGCTCCTCTAGGTCTGATGTATAAAGAAAGAAAGTACTCAGAGAGCCTGATGTGTGCTCAAGATTCCTTGGAGGTTTCTCTGTCTAAATCCTCAGTCAGTTTTTCATGAATCTAAACAATGAATCCTGTATGGAGTGTTGGTCAGGAAGGATTTGGAAAGGCTTCTGGGAGGAAGAACCTCACCTCATCCCCTCCTGTACAAGCACAGAGTCAAGAATGAGGACTACAGTATGCAGGAGGATGGGTCAGGAGTCTATTTTCATGTTCAGGTTGTGTTTTTGGTTTGTTTTCCTAGGAGGACTTCCATCTCTGGAAACTGGAAGGCAAACACAGGTTCTGCGATGCTAGAACAGATTGCAATGACAGAGAGGTAAGGAAGAGTGTTTCAAGACACTATTAGCTATTCTTGGGTTAGAAGGGAGGAATTGTATTTCCGACTTGGGTTAATTGAGAGAACTGGTAAGTGAGGTCTCATGGGAGGCTGGATAAAGAGTTTAAAAGACTGAGTGTTTTCTTAAAAATATACTAAGGACACAAAGGCAAACCGTCCTGTTTTGAAGAACAGACTGAAAGTACAGCTAGAAACCAACATTGCTAAATCATTAGATCTTTAGTGAATGTAACCACAGGAAACAAGACCAGCATGCTAGGTCAAGCACACCAGCACAAACATGTAGGGATAAAATCAGAAAGGTCAAAGCACAAAAGACAAAGTAACATGGAGTTATTCTAAGTACATTACTAATGAGAGGCAGACACAGAAAAGTGTTTTTCTTCTGCTTGGCAGAGGAAAAAAAACTGTCAGCTGAAGTGCTGAAAGCACTTTTTTGCTTTAGTCTCACAAAAGTGGTCACTGTCTTAGCTAAGGTCTTCTCATTGCTGAAAAGAGCAGAAAGAATTCCCTCATGTGTCTTATAAATTTGCCGGTGCTACTTCCATGTATTCAAATCACTGTGATATTTGCTAATAGTGCAACTGCAGCACACTGTGGACTCATGCTAATGTGCTTTGCTGTAACTTCTATTCAGCAGAACACTTTTTTTGTCACTTTTCTCCATCCCATATAAGTAGATGATTCATAGATTCATAGAATCCATAGATGACAGGTGGGCATTCATGCCTAGTGAATTTAAGATATTTTTCAAGTTGTACCTTCAATTTGTCAGGATCATGATTAATTCTGACTGTCCAGGTTTGGGCACTACATTTGAGGAGGAATAGCAAGGAGCTAGAGAAAGTCCAAAGGACAAACATTCAAAACCTAAGTAACTGATGAGAAAACATGCAACAATTATATGTAGTTTTATGCATTTTTCCACCTTTTTCAGTTAGCAGACCACTGACATTGTTACACTAGAAATGTAGACTAAAGCACAATAAATCCATGCCTGCAGTGCAGAGGTTTACTCTCCTTCATTGGCTGGTACAGATCTGGAAGAAGTGGCTCCAAGCTGAACACCACTTCATCTTAAAGATGAAAAAACTGAAAGAGCATTGGATCTTTAAATATATGAAAGCCTGTTAATAGGCATTTCTCACTACTTTCATTACAAGTGTAATACTGTAAGAAATCAATTCTAGCAGAAAAGGTTCCTTTGAACACTTCCTATATTTTCTTACAGTAAGGATAGCATAGCACAGAAATCAATTCTCTGGAAGAAATGGTGAATCTCTGTCCTCTTTCAGACCAGATTAAAGAAATATCTCCTCTTTGGAACATGAGAGTTGTGCAAGCATCATCTAAGGTCCCTCCTGCACCTTGAGTTCTGTGAAACAGGGAAGCCAAGCCCCAAAGCAGATGCTGAAGGTGACCCTAATAGTACTGTGGGCAGTGGACATGATGATGCATCCTGGCTGTTTATAACCCAGCTGAGGCTAGAGAGATGAAGGGCAGACATTACCTCACTGCATTGTTGTAGGACTAAAACCCAAATTCCTGCCAGCCTGCAACACTCCATTTTGAAGGTTCGTTTTATAGATGTATGCCACAATTAACCCCTCTAGCCTTATTCAGCCATAAATGCAACAAACCCTGTTGAAATCTGTGAATTGTCAGTGCATGAAGCAAGGCAGGAATGTGCTCAAATGCTCTGATGAGGAGGAGCAACCTGAAGCACCTGCTGTACTGAACAGTAGCACAAAGGATTGAGATGTTCAGGTAATGCAGAAATGACAGTAAATCCTCTGAAAATGCAACACCTGGTGCAGGTGCATAAATATGCTCTTCTTCCCCATAATTTATTATTAATAACTATTACACCCCAGCAGCCCTGATGCTTCCCAGTGCTCTCCAATGGCCCACAAGCATGGAAGATGTGTAGCTATCAGGGTCTCTGGCATGAGCACCAATTCCCTGAGCCTGGCTGCTGGACCCAGACACCTCGAGATGCTCCTCAGGAACAGAGGAGGTTCCCACAGTGGTGCCCCTGGCTGTGGGGCCACAGCAGTGCCTGAAGGGTGCTCTCTGTGCCCCCTGCCATAGTTCTGCTCCTCCTTATGCTGCTGAGTCCTCCTCAGACAGTCTTCCTTGGGGGTCCAGGATGAACACGCTTGGTCTCCTCATTAGGGATAAAAGAGCACTGGTAGTCATATAAGTCATAATTTTGCTTCTTCCCAGAGACATTGTGTTCACACAAGTTGATCATTATATTGTCAAGCTATGGGGACTCTGGCTGGCTTCAAGGACCTAAATTTGTTCTTTAGCCAGAACAGCTCTTTCCCCAGTCCCTGTAGGGTCTGCAAAATGTCAGTGTTTTCATGAGACTGTGGCCCTCCCTCCCCTCTCTGCATCTTGTCACAGTCCTGCTTACAGATCTGCTGTTCTGAGATTATTATTTTTATTTAAATGGCTGGGACCACGGCACAGCTGCACAGGCAATAAAGCCAGGCTGCTTCCTTCCCTCCTCATTTGCACAGCTGGGGGATGTGGTCCCCCCATAATATGCCTCTTGTCATCCCCTCTGACAGCAGAATAGCTGAGGGGGCAGCAGCTCACATTCCCATCCCGGGATGGTTGGGGAAAAGGGAAAAGCCTGGAGGTCTCCCTCTGACAAAAGAGTGCCTGGTCCATGTGATGAGACTGCCTGACTAGGAGCAGCACCCAGGGGTAGAAGGAGGCAGGAGACCGCAAAAGGATAAAATTGAAAGTAAATAGTAAAATGCAGGAGCCCCTGGATTACAGATCAGAGAGGGGATGGCTACTCCTCGCTAAATTCGACACTCACTTTCTGATCCTATTCCAGTCCTATGTCCAGGACATCTTATCAGGAGAAAGCTGCCTGCATAATGGAGGGCTTTCAGGCAAAGCCAATACAAACGCTGAGGGGCCAACACTACTGGGAGATTAAATGAGCTAAATATTTATAGCTTGGCTGAATGACAACCAACTGGAGATCTGATGTAAATACCAAGGAGGAAAAGAAACATTTTAAGGTGGCTTTGAGGGCAGGATTGAATCAATCTGAAATGAAGGGAAACTTTAGGCAAGGTTCTTTTTTTTCACTCCATCTCCGGCTCAAGAGAGAGTCAATGACCCAGCAAAGCATATGAAGGACGCCTTGTAAGAAGGGCTCCCAAATCTCTTTGTGTTGCTGGGGCAGCAGGGCGGGTGGCTGGTTTTGGTGGAATACCCAAGGACAGCTAATCCAGGGCCATGCTCTTGTGGTTTCTGCAGGTACAGACTCTGGGCAGACGCCTGCGCAGAAATGTTTGGGGGCCTCGATATCTGCGCTGTCAAAGCTGTGCACAGCAAAGATGGAAAGGACTATATCATTGAGGTGAGAGCACGGGAAGCTGAGTGCCAGTCTCCTTTGGGAGGTGTGTCTGCAAGCACACTGCCTCGGAGCTCACACGCACCAATGTCCTCGCTCACCCCGCGGGGTCCTGCAGGCTCTGCTCCTCCCTGCCCACCTGTGTCCTCAAGCCATGGCCCACTGATCTGTCAGGAGCTGATGCAGAGCCCCAGCCAAACAAGCAGATGTACAGCCAGGTGTCAGGGCTGAAGTGCCTTCCTTTCTCAGTGTGCACTGTGAAAGGAATGGAAAGCCACAGAGTGCTTGGCCTCCTCAGCTTTCCAGCAGATGATGCAGTCCATTAAAAATCTCAGTTTCTCTCTGTCTTTCTTCAATCACTTTAAAGGGGACTTCCAAACAAAAATCCTAGCTGCATATAATTTAAAAGAGGAAAATAAATGGTGAGAGTGTAGTAAGAAGTCCACAAGCAACAGGAGCAACTTGATTAAACAAAAAAGAAAGGTGTATTTTGTAAAATCTTTTGCCCAGACAGCATTCACTATAATCAGAGGCCATCAAGACAAAGCACCACAGAGTTTCTATGGGCAATGTGTACTGCAATATTTTGTGTTCAGAGCTGGACAGACTGTGGCTCTGACAGCTAAAGTTCAGTGTGCTCCTTGCCAGGCTAGGAGGCAGACATGGAAGTGGGGTAAATAGCACACTTGAGTCACCCTAATAGGGCAGAGATGGGAAAGCTATCCAGAAAATCAAAGTGGAAACTGAAGAAATGCCGTGGAAGAGAGAAAATCCAGTGAGTAAGCAAGTGCCTCTGTCAGTGTGTGACTGGAGGAGACACAACATCTGACCTGCTGTAAACTCCACCAGCACAGGCCAGCCAGGGAGGACAAGCAGAGGCAGCCTTTGGCTTCATGCAGGGGTGCTGACACACTGCAAAGCTATGTGTGGGAGAGCAGTCCCACCCGCCGAGGGCTGCGATGCTGATGAGAACCACATGAGCCCTGCGGTGCCTGCGCATTCCTGCATTATGCATGTGCTCTCCCCAGGGAGGGGAGCAGTGACCTGTCAAAGGCCATGTGAGAGAAGCGTGCTGCCAGCAACCAAATGCTGGCGAGCCTCTGTCCTTCCTGAATTGATGGGGCCAGGGCTAATGGGGCTGCTCCCGTGTGCAATTCATCAGCACCTAGAGGAGCATCCCCCAGAGCTGACTGATTCCCTGCTGGGCACTTCTAAATCTCCATGTCCCTGCAGCTGGGAAAGGAAGAGCAAGTCTTGCTAGAGACAACTGCAAGGACATTTGGATTGTGTCCACACATAATTAGGCTTGATATGTGGTTTTCATATCCCTGAATATATTCTTGTGCATAAGCCTAAGTACGTGCACACACAGCTAGTTCTGGGCTTAAAAATGATATGCCTCTGTCTGGGTATGCCTCTGGGTTTTCACATCTGCCCTGTGTGTGACTGACTGGTGAAAAGCACATCCGTGCCCTAATGCCATCATCAGCTTGCACACACAGAAATGCACACTCCTCTCTCTGCTCCTCCATCTGTGACCAAGGCAAACAGCAGTGCATCTAATCAGACACAAATCAGAAGAAACGCGATGGTTTCAGATGGGTCGTGCTGAATTATCCCAGTGGAGACCCTGACTGAGCAGGCCTGATACACCAACATCTAGCAGGCATTCAGATGCCAGGCTGATGGACATTGCTGGGAAGGGAGTAGAGCAGTGCAATATAAAGAGCAGAACAAAGCCAAACAGGCACTTTTTTATGCAGATCTGAGGGAGATGTTGACAAGTAATTAATTGCCTCCAGCCAACTTCCTGGGGTACTTTTCTTGGTCTGAAACTGATCCCTTGTTTTGCTTTTTTCTTTTGATAGTGGGAGAAAAAAGTTATTTGACAGCAGTGTGGCAGTTGTATTTTCTTGGTAAGAAGGAACAGTGTGCTGTGGCATTTTACAAGAAAGCACGCCTAAATGGGCTGAACAAACAAGGAATTCTGCACAATGCAATTGCAGGCAGTAATTAATTTTCACAGTGCAAAGTAGTTCTTCAGGAAAGATTCACAGAGGTAATGATGGGCAGTTCTATGAACTGAGATTTATCACAGTGGTTTGTTGCAAACAAAATCAGATTAAGACAGATGAGTTATCAACAGCACAAGAGTAATCTTGCACACATGGTATTTGCTCTTACTTGAACTTCACTTTCTTTTCCCATGGCAAACAGCAGAATCTGTTATGTTTCTGCCTTCAAAGCATTAGCACACTTATGCACCATTTTCATGGCTCAAATTGAAACAGACTGTGAATTTAACAGTAAATGCTGGTAATTCTTTTTTCCTCTGCTTTAAAGAACTTTGTAACTTCGAGGGAATATTCAACGTAAGTCATCAGCACTCAATCAAAATGCCTCAAAATAATGCAAATTCTGTACTGGTATCAGCAGCCAGATTCTCAAAAGAGCTCAGCAACATGTATGGTTTAATAATCTCCCCGCTCCCTCTTTTTTTTTTTTTTTTTTTTTTAATAATCTAACCAATTTCCACATCTCTGCTAAGAGGAAAAATATGAAGCAAGTGGAGGGCAAGCAAAATGGTCCATGTGATTTATTCTTGCTCCTGGAAGAATAAGACAAGCCCTGACTGCCATACAGCTAACCTGTGTTACTAGACATGCTCCTTGCTGCCCTGCAAGGAGCCCTGCTCATCCCTCCAGCACTCCCTATCATTTGATATGTCTAATCACCAATTTTCCTTCCTTCCTTCCTTCCTTCCTTCCTTCCTTCCTTCCTTCCTTCCTTCCTTCCTTCCTTCCTTCCTTCCTTCCTTCCTTCCTTCCTAATCACCTCACACTCCACACTCGCACATCAGAGTGTGAAAAAACAAGCCCAGTCTTCAGGCTTCAGCATCAGATTGGCACAGAGGGATTTTTTTTCCCAGGATGGTTTTTTCCTGAGTCTCTTCTCTGCGTGGGCACTTTCCCTTCACCCCTCATACCCCTGATCAGGCAGCAGCAGCTGCACCAGGAGCAGCCCCTGACCCTGGGCAGGTATAAAGGCTGGGTCCATGTGTTGACGTCTTCTGTCCTTGCCCAGCTGTTCTGGGATTGCCCTGGAAGGCATGAGAGCAATCTATCTGTGATTTCATATATTCCTCTCAGCCAGTTGATTTATTCAGTATTAACATTTGTGTCTGCCCAGGTCCAGACCAATTCACCCTTCCTGGAGGACAGGCAAGGTGACATCTCATGATTCTTTTCAGTTCAGTGGCAACCACCTGTGTCATTGTACCCACAGAAATCGCTGCCGTTTTCAAAGGCCTTCCCTTGTGCATGTGATTGTTCACTCCTGTACTTGCTGTCTCCCACATCTCACATTCCCCTGCCAGGCTCTACCCATCAGGACAGCAGACAGCCTCATCCCTGGTGCACCTTCACTGGTTCAGGTTCTCCAGGGTGCACTGCCCCTCGTGCCGTTGGTTTATAGAGCATCATCTTCCTCCGCCACTGCAGCCACAGAAATAGGGAAAAGCAGTCCTTGAGATGGGGAAATCAGCTCTGGCGTTCTCAGCACAGGAGAAAAATGGACCTGTTGGAGCAGATTCAGAGGAGGGCCATGAAGATGAGTAGAGTGCTGGAGCACCTCTCCTGTGAAGACAGGCTGAGAGAGCTGGGGCTGTTCAGCATGGAGAAGGATCTGGGGAGATCTTCCAGTATGTAAAGGGGGTCCAGAAGAAAGACAGGGATAAACCTTTTAGCAGGGCCTGTTGCAACAGGACAAATGACAATGATTTTAAACTAAAAGAGGGTACATTCAGATTATATAGAAGGAAGAAATTTTTTATGGTGTGGATAGTGGGTGGGTGCCCCATCTGTGGAGGCATTTAAGGTCAGGCTAGACGGGGCTCAGAGGAGCCTGATCTAGTTGATGTCCCTGCTCGTAGCAGAGGTATTGGACTGGATGGCCTTCACAGGTTCCTCCCATTCTAGGAGGCTGTGAAAAGCAGGGCTCGGGTGTTTTGAGCAGAGCCGCGTGTCGGTGACTCCCGGGAGGGCTGGAGCACGGCTCGTCTGACTCTCGGCAGGGCAATGGCAGCATCTAGTGGTCACAGGGCAGCATCTGTCAGTCACACGGCATCATTTAGTGGTCCCAGGGTAGAATCTAGTGATCCCAGGGCAGCATCTAGTGGTCCCAGGGCAGCATCTAGTGGTCCCAGGGCAGCATCTATTGGTCACACGGCCCCTCGCACCGCGCCGTGCAGGCACACTGCAGACCGCTTCTGTCTGGGGTTCTATCATTGCCACATTTCCTTTTAAGAGAGGAAGGGAGAGGAGGGAACCTGTGCAGGAACCTGCCCCCCTGGCTAGTGAGACCCAGATGGGAATTGGTCATTCCCTCACGTTGTTAGGAGGCATCACATTCCCCACCTCACCTCTCAACAGCAGAACAGCTAAGTGGATAGTGCAAGGGAAAGCCACATTGTGTATTTTGTCAAACGGTGACATATTATTTTCTAACCTTCTCCTTTTGCCCCCTGGGCCAAGTAGGCCATGGATAGAAACATCCACCCAGTCTCCATTTGTACCTTAGTTAAAACTCTCTAGGTAGCTTTTCTAGTGCTCATAGAAGACACCTATAGAAATTTTTAAAAAACATTATTCTGCAAGAAAAGAGCAGAGTACAAACTCAGTAAACTCACCTCACTGATTTCCTCTACTTTAAAACTAAAAAAAGAGGGTGCAAAATTTTCCATTTCCCTCCAAGACTGTACTCTTGCAGCCTTGCCAGGGTGGAGTGCACTTCCGATTGTTATCTGAGTGTGAGTCAGTGCCTTTCTTGAGCAATTCAACCTTCAACTCTGCATTTCCAGGGATTTTAATGTTTGCTTTAAAAATAAAAGCAAAATTAAATAAACTCTCCCAACCCTGATATTTTGGTACTATTATATTTACTCCAGCTGAATCTTAACTTCATCAGAGTACAGTTCTTCCTGTGGGATTTAGCTAATGTTTGCAAAGCACTTGATTTATGATGAACTGTTGAAAATTGTGTTCAGGGCTGCTATACAGCTGAGGGTCTGCTGTGCTTTCATTATTATTGTTGTGAGGCCATTTCTTACCTCAAAGACCCTTCGACAGTGTTCCTTCCCCCATCCCCAAGCCTTGCTTCCCAGTTTTCCCCAGCAGAGCTGTAGAACTTGCTTGGGAAGCAGTTGTATCACAGCATTATCAAGAAGACAAGCAGAGACCAAGTTTATTTTCCTGCACTTGGTGCTGGTTTGGTGACATCCTATTCATTACACATCTGTGGTGTTTGTTTTCTCTCTCAGGGTGCAGTGCGCTGCGTTCATTAATCCCAAATGTTTCCTGGTTTCCTCCAGTCCTTGTTGCTCTCATCTCCTCAGGCTTCAGTACATGTTTTTTCTCTTCTCTTGTGGCCCTTTCAGTTGCAATGTCACCCCCCAAATACTGTGGGACAATGCCAGAGAGACCCTATCCATCAGAGGCATCTCTTTAGGACATGTGAAGGAGAAAATTCCTATTTAGTTGATTTAGAAAGCCTCCAGCCACCATAAGTCTTGGCTTGGCTCCTAAGTTGTGAAGGGAAGGAAGACAGAGAGCTGGGGGAAATACAGGCAATTTCCAAAAACCCTAAGCTAAATCCCACGCCTGGAAAAGTCAAGCATGTTTCAGCATGAGGAGAGCAGTGACTATAGATGTTGGCAAGGATGTGGAGACACAAAACAAACCAGTGTAAGAGGTGAGTTGAAACATCTGCCAGCAGGAAGCCACCTGACTAACTGTTGTTTTTCCTCCTGTGGCAGGTGATGGACAGCTCGATGCCCCTGATTGGGGAGCACATAGAAGAGGACAGACAGCTTATAGCTGATCTGGTTGTTTCCAAAATGAGCCAGCTTGTCGTCACTGCTGGATCTACACCGTCACCGCTGAGGCCTTGGGTATGAGTGAACAGAGACCTTGTGACCGAGTTATTTCCCTGAATTTCTTTCTTTCTCTCTCCTTGCTGAGTGTGTCAGGTGGTCAGACATCTCAGAGATGTGGGAGTGTACTGGACAGACTGACTCCTGATTTTCCAGACTCTCACAGACTCTTTGCAGTGGGTGCCCCTAAGGAAAACATCTCTCTCCCTTACTCTCCTTCCATACGAATGTGACATCACACCAGTAGCATGCCCATGCATCTAGACATTCTGACTTGCTAAATTCATGGATTCACATTGAAGACAGGCATTTTTAAAGGTTCTTCTAGTGCCCAACCTCATTTCCATCTAACACCATCCCTCAGGATAGATTTCATTACGGTTTTTGTATCCCTGTTCTACATTCAAGGACAGAAAGTGGGAATCTCCACCAAGACTTGTTCCATTCCTTACTGCAGTTTCTTCTTCAGAGATGTCCTTTGTTCCCTTCACCGGGGGAGACTTTACTAAGGCTGAACTCATACAAGAACCTGTCACTTTTGCATTTAAACTGACCCCTTAGTTCTTCTTGTGTACATCCATTTTGAGTATCAAATGCATCTAATTTGCTGCCACATTTCCCAGGGGGAATTCAATGTAAATGAAACACCCCAGCACAAAATGGGAGTATCCAGGTGTACTTGCTGCACCTCTTTCAGTATCTAACAGGAAGCCAAGCCTGAAGGTGTGAGGACAACAAATCTGTACAATAGAAAAGACAACAGAGTAAAAAGGTTGAGGGACAAAACTTATTGCAATGCACTGGTACAATTTTCATTTCCACTTGAGACAAAAAAATGGGAGAAGGCACTTTGTGGTGCTCTGCCTTTGTCACACGACAGTCCACTCCTGCTAAACCAGGCCCAGCATGAAGGGTATTTGGGGTAACTCCTAGTTTTAGCTGGAGTGAAGGAGTAAACTAAAACTAAAAATGCTTTGAGGCAGGGAAAGTGACACAGGAAAGATAGCATTTACAAAGTGGAATCAAGAACTACTATCTGAAATAGCCAAGACATAGAGTGTATGAACTAAGAGCAAAGGGCAAGCCAACAGAAACTGAGAACATGGACAAATCCATCCGTTTTCTGTGTTCATAATGTACTGGTGCAGGATTGGATTGGATTAAAACAGACCTAAATTAGGGCCAAAACAAGAACAAAACAAATGGTCTTGAAAGGATAGGATGTCAAATAGAAGAGTCAAATAAGAAAAGTGTCTTCATCAGGAATACAACCTAGAAATACCTGTATATATAATCAAGAAAATTAAACCCACAAACATGTTAACTAGAGTGTTTTACTATATAGAAAGATCTTAGTGCCACAAATATCACCAAAAATGCACTTGCTACATTTCTAATGTTATAACAGATAGAAGTGTTCAGAGATAAATAATTAAATATGAGGCTGGTGAGATGCAGAACTAGGGCTACAGGTGAAGCCTTCCACAGAAGAAATACAAATAACAGTTCTGAATATAAGGACAGCAGTACTGAATACATAGAAATATGAATCCTTGGATATCCTATGGGTATGAACAGAATACCTATATGTGTTATTGGACCTCTTTATACTAGTCTCTGGGTCGAGAAAAACTGAGAAATTATGAAATTGAGTGCACAGAATTGACAGAGATGGAAAAGTACCAAGTCACAACAATGTGAGACTTCAGCTATCACGAAGCAAGTCAAACATCACAGTGGGACAGCAATTCAGAGGGAGGAAAGAACACCTTAACTTTGCCTTAAGAAACATCCAGGTACAAATTCAGAAAGCGAGTGTGAACCATTAGGTTTAATGTTCAAGGGACAAATGCAATATCAAAAAGTAAGGGTATGACACAAGCAGTGAGAAAAGAAAAGGAATCAACTCCATAGCAGTAAAACTGTACAGATGCTATTTTAGAGACCACTGTTTTCCAGAATGCATATATACATTTCTGATCTGCTCCTGAACCAAGAATGTAAGAAATCAACTTGTAGAGTTAAGTGACAAAAAGGACATTCAAGACATACAGAGCAAAAAAATCTTTAAATTTGGAAATCTGAGATTTAAGACCTTTATGCAGCGTCATACAAGTAATAAAAGGAAATGTAAAAAGGACAGAAATTAATTTTGAAGAGTGCATAGAGGAAAGAATGAAACAAATTCTTTGAGTTCATTAGGTAATGGAACCTTACCAAACAATTGGTGGGCTCTATGGATAATCCAAAGTTAAGGGAGGAAAAGAAGACAACAGGGACAGTGTTGTGACTTCAGTAAATGTAATTGTTGAAAGTGGGGAAATTCTTTACCTCATTATCATTTTTCCTGATCAGAATGACATGGGAGAGAACAAAAATAGTTATTAAATCACTGATGACTGCTATTTTTTAAAAAAAATTATTAACTTCCCAACTCCAGATGGCCACATCCAATGAACGGAATTTGGAAAGTGACAAAGCTGCCAAAAAAAACTGCAACATCATTAGAAACAGTTATTGCTCTAGAGGACTGGTGTACAACAAATACAAAATATGTGGTTTGAAAGCTGTAGGAGTAACGCAGAAAAATTTAGACAAGTAAATCATAGACTTTATGAATTATCTCAAATGACAATTTAAAGAAGAATACAGAAGAATAAATAAACCAGCAGGAACCACAGCTTAAGAGCATCTATCACATTATTTTTTGCAAAGAAGAAAAAATGTCCCATTAATTTCCTTTTGATTCTCTTCCTTTCATTTCTTTGGGAATTCTTTCATGAAGTGGTAGATAATAGGCAATCAGTCAAAATTACGTAGCTAGTCAAAAAGCCTTAGGCAAGGTAACAGATGAGCTATTAAGAAGAAGCATGGAGGAGCTAAAAGGTAAAGTTTTATTGTGTGGCAGAAGCTGACCTCAGATAAAGACATAGATATGAGAGATTTTCATTCTTGCCAGCAGTTGGCAGGGGGGACACTCCAAGGATACTGAGCCTGGCCATGTTCATGGGTTGGTGGAGCCCAGGATAGAAAAAAATGTTAATGACAAATTTGCTTTCGTGCCTTCAACATGAAACCCACGTTCATGGTTACACTGCAGTCCTTCCCTCACCTCTCTGACCAACCACCAGACCTTCCCTTCACTGTTTCTCTTCCAAAGGCAGAAGACCTTGGTCAGGCCCTCACCCCTTCATCTCTCAGCCTCAGAAACCTGTTTTGCCTTTATCTCTGAGATGCCTTGGTTGGCTGTAGGGAAGGGCTGTAGAGATCGAATTCCCTTTCTTTGGCTGGTCTAATCAGGATGTCTCACAGCATTAGGACAGTAAATTTCCATCAACACCCAGGCAAGGTTTAGTTCCCAGGCTATGAAAGGCTAGAAGGCATGAATTGAAAATCCCCTGTCCATTTGCAAGTCCCAGAAAAATAGTGCAAAAGATGGACTGGCAACTTCATCACATTTATGCTAGTCAGTTGAAACTAATTTCGATGTTTCCAACTATGAAACATTTCTTCCCATTTCCAGAATCACTTAGCTCATTCTCCTGACCTTTTAGGAGCCTTGAAGACCCTTTTATCATTATATTTTACACGTAAATAATCCAGCATGTACCAGCCTATCTGTCTCCAGCTTCCCCTGTTTTCATAAACAATTTTGTGCAATAGGCTTACTCAGACTTTTGTTAACTTTGGACCAGCCTTTTGTGCAGCAGTTCTGTGTTGCTTAATCTGTTTGTTAAAATATCTGTCAAAAAGACTAAACAGCGAGAGAGAAGAAAGAGCAGATGGCACCAAATTATTTGCATTAGTCAGGACCAGGGATGGCAGCGAAGAACATCTGACAGAGCTGTGTATGTTCAGTCACCACAACAGCAAATGAAACTCCATATGGAAGACTGAAGGGTGAGCTAAGCTGGGGGCAGAGAGGGAGAGCATAAACAATGTGCAGAACTTTCAAGTGGCACTAGCCATTCCCCTGAGAAACACTTTGTCGCATACAGGCTAATGAAAACCATTGCTCAGCCTATGGTTGTGTTGACAAGGGAAAAGCAGAAAATTAGGATGCAGGAGAAATGAACTGGCAATGTATACAGAGAACCCAGATATTGCTTCATCTGGAAAAATGTAAGCAGACCCATCTCTGGCATCTGCAGAAGGAATTACAAAGCTGGGAAAGAGAAGTTGGTGATGAAAACAATTAGGGGCTTGGAAATATTCCCATGGAGGGACTGGAGAGATCCAGTCTCTCAGCTTTAGAGAGGAGGTGAATGAGAGAGAGGGCAGAGGAGGTTTGCAAAATAATGAATGGCCTAGCATGGGCAGGTTGTGAGAACTAGTCTCGAAACTCAGAACAAAGCAATGGAGATAAGAAAGGGGAAAGACAGTGAAGCTGAAAGCTGAGCAAGATTCAAAGGGTCTGGATGTAAACATCAGAACAAAATATCTGGAACTGTTGCAAAGATTTTGTGGAGCACATAATAAGCTTCATGTTTCAGGGCTGAAGCTGGCCCTTGCTTATTAGCAATCAGGAGACCCCTTAGGGCACAGAGATGATTACTCCATAGACATTTCCATGGTTCATCCCTCCTTCCTTCGGAACATCTGGTGCTGGCAGCCGTCCAAAATGGGAGATGGGACTAAGAGAGCTCCTCGGGCCAGATACATTTGGTAATTCCTGATTGCCTAAAAAACATTCTAAACTGTAACTTCATTGTTATTCCCTGTGAGCAAACAACTTTGATGCTCTTTATTACTCACCTCTCCATTTTAGTCCCATGAGATTTTACCAGCCAGATGCTGCATGTGTGTGAGTGTGTATTTAAGGAACATTTCATGACTCTACAGTTCCTGTATTACCTCAGGGCTTCTCTTTGGGGACTCTGTATTAACTGGATTGGCTTTTTTTCCCCTCTAGCCTCCACAAGTTCAGCCTGTGTCAATGAAATCTCATACTGGACCTCAGCTTGGACAACTGTCACAACCACGGCCTCCTCCCCAAGGTACAGTTCTCTGACTCCCATGATAGAGTCCTATCAGTTTGCCTTCTAAATAAAAGGTATCAGGATGAATGTTTCGCTCATTTTCCAATTCACTGACAAGCAGCGAATTCAGTGTACTATTAAAGCAGATAATGCCATATTCCACAGCAGCACAGAAAGTGGGATGAAAATTTGATACACATCCAGTCGATACCACTGGGAGGACTTGGCTCAGCAAAACAAGGCCACTTAAACTGGCACTGGGGCAGGATTCTGGGCATGGAGTATATTGTGTTTGCACAAAGCTGTGGTGGCTACAAGTGTTAAGAAGTGATGGGAAATGCTAGTGTTGTCAGGCCTGGAACAGAGACCAATGTTGCAATGCCAGGATCCTTGATCCACCTGTGCAGGAGTTCCCATGTTGGCAAGAACACACCCACAGCTCCTCCTGACAGCAGAAGCAGGTGTGACTTATGAGGCTTGGTCAGAACAACAGGTTTGTCTCATTGTCCTGATGTACACTGAGGGGATGAAGCACAGGGCTGCCCCATGGGTAGCCAGACCACACCAACCACTCAATTCACGTAACTGATTAGACCCTCATTTTTGCCACCTTTCTCCATTTCAACCTTCTACCCAATTAACACCCACCTCTAATTACCTTTTTTCTTACTGGTCACACTTTTGCTGCATACAAAATTTAGCATTTCTGATACCAAACACATCTGTGTAATCTTGGCATTCCATACTATTACTGATATGAGCTGCTGGCCTTGCAGGATACTAATGCACTATCTGTCACCAGTACTCCAATCCTCCGTAAAGATTTTTCTCACAAAATTCCCCCATACCACCTGTGGGATCCAGCCAACCCTCACAACACCATCTGTAATTTTTGTCAGGTTCTCACAGTGTTATCTGTCAGGTCACATCCAATTGTTTTCCACATCCTCCTCAGTTTCGAGAGTCTGCTACCAAAGCAGCTGAAGCCACCTGGTGATGATTCTGGAACAGAGGTTTGGATAGTGACAGGATGGAGTGTCTCACATCAAACTGCTGGGCCCATGAAGGGACAGCTGACCCAAACCAGCAGGGTCAGCTCACATTTCCCACAGAATTCATTCTCCAGTGACTCTTCCTTCCCAAAGCAGGAAGTGGATAAGAAATAACAGATACATGAAGGGTAAGGCAGGTTGAAGTGACTCCCTCTGGGGAGAGTGGAGGGACTTCTTTAGTGCTGAAGGAGGTGGAGAAATGGACAGCTCTATAGAGGAGGGCATGACACCAATTTTAGGCCTCTAAGAGAAGGTTTGCCTTATACTTCTCAATGAAGCTACTCTGAAGAGTCTCTCCTCTTAGCAAAACCCATCCTTCCACAGAGATGCTCCATGCCCACCACACACACCCCCTCACGTTTATGTCCACATATCCCTTCCAGGTGGACCACGCCAGCCACAAGCCTCTCAGCCTCCACGAACAAACGCACCCCCCCAGCAGCGGCTCTCTCCTCAAGGACAGCAGCCCCAGAGCCCCCAGTCCACCTCCCCTCAGCAGCAAAGGTCACCTGGATCTCCACAGCAAGTCCGGTCGGCAGCTGGCTCCTCTCCCGTGCAGGCCTCCAAGGCAGGCGCCTTCCCGCCCCAGCAGCCGCGGCCTCCTGCGCAGGGCCGCGCGCCCAGCCAGCCCAGCCCCACGGAAACGCCCAAGCAGCAGGCCAGCCCACACCCACACCTCAAGTAAGTGCTCGGACAGACTGCTCGTAGCTGGGGCTGACACAATGAGGCTGTCCAAAAAGCACCCTGAGCTGTCACAAAGAACACATCACCTGTTTTCAGGCCCCAGGGACAAAGGCCTGCACAAGTGTGGGTGACTTCAGAGGTAAATGGGTAGCCCTGGGCATAACAGGCCACCAGTGACCTGTTGTGAGGAAGACAAGCACAGGTTGTATTTGACATCATTAAGATTTCGCACTCTTCCTCTTGTTCATGTGTTCAATGTTAATTATGTGCCCTGCCCTGGCCATATCAACACAGCCACTGCCTTCCCAGCAGGGTGCACACTCCTTAGGGCTGCAAACAGCACAGGACTAGCCAGAGAGCTCAACAGGAGTCACTCCTTCACTATTTCCTCAGTGCAGGAGCCACAAAGGTTCTTTTTGCATCTGGTTGCAAAAAAGCAGGGGAGAGAGGGGGAGGTGGAAGTGGCCCTATTCATGTATTTAAAACTGCAGATGGTGACAGTGTGGGGAAGCACACTTCTGGAGAAGAGCACTCCACTGCTTTACTGTGGATCTTTGGTAGCAGCTTTTGCTGTCACCCTCTGTGGAGCATATCTGGCTGGCACCACGGCAGGAAATACTGACCAAAAAAAATTCTGATGATGACAAAATGTTAACACAAGCAAATTGGTATGAAAAGAACAAAATATAGGCCAGGAATAAGAAGAGAATTTCTGAGAAGCAGAGGAGTGATGTTCTGGAACAGGCTTTCAGTGATGATGTTTATATTAGAAAGGCAAACTAAAGTAAGTGCACTTAAGGATCAAAATGTTAGTGCTAAGGATGCAGTCACCACACTATACATATTGCAGGTAGTTTTTCCAGTCTGGTTTTGTGCTGCGTACCTATTACTGACCAGAAGAAACTAAGCATGGTAGCAGGGAAAACTGGGACATTTACTTCAAAAGCACAGTCCTGATCTGAACTTGAACTCTAGCAGATGTAACACTGTAGTGAACCAAAGGACTTGTATTACAGAGTTGACAGAACAGACAGGCTGAAGAGGGCAGGAAACAGCACACATTGCAGGGGGTTCTGCCTACCAACTCACCAAACCTCTGGTGCTCTCACAGTTGAAAGGCCAAGCCATTTCTGGTAAGGCTGATAAGAGACAGGTGACCCCCAGTATGAACACATTCCTCTGTATTAGTAGTGAAATTACTTAGAAGTTTCTCACAAGAGCCTCACCAAATGGCAACTGCATACTTCTAGTCAGATGTTTTGATCAACACTTGCCAGTGTGGACTGAGCCACTTGCCCATGCCGTGTTCTGTCCCACCTCCCCCACTCCTGGATGTCCTAGCACACGGAGATTTTCCATGCCAACCTCTCCTTTTATCCCTGAATTTGTGTGTGTGATGAAACACACAGCATGACAACCAGCTTTGAATTCCCACTTCTCCTGCTGAGTCTGAACTCTGTTTTCCCTTTCAGCAAATCGCAGTCCCTGACAAACAGCTTCAGCATATCTGAGTCATCTCAGCGGGGAAATGCCACTGAAGACGAAGCAAAAGCTGAGACCATCCGCAACCTGAGAAAATCATTTGCTAGCCTGTTTTCTGATTAACAGTCCTGCAGCTGGATCTGTGCTTTTGTCAGCCCTCACTCTACATAATGTCATACCTGATGTCATCCTGGAATACACTCAGTGGAACCCAACAATTTACAACTAACACCTGGGTAAAGGGAATTCAGAAAACTATAGTTGTTTTAATACAAAGAAAATATTTGAATAACGGTCTGAAAAGTGACTGTATAAAAGTGTCACTATTTCTTTGGGTTTTGTGCATAATCAGAATCACATCTGTTCAAATGACTGAGTTGTAAAGCAAATTTTTCTCTTGCTAACCCCTGTGGAGACAACACAATTATGACAGTGCAAACTGGGTTTTATTTTGATTTGTCCATAGTCAATACAATTGCTAACTTCCAATTACTGAATTCTTGTTAAGGTCAAGCTAAAAAAATTAGGCTTCTTTCAGAAACACATGTGCAAAGGCAGAGTCAAGAATAAAAATCCATTGACCGATGAAGTGAGAATGTTTGACAATGGAAATCCAGTGAACTGTGGAATTTCATGATACCAACTTCATAAAAAGTCACTTTTCAGGGCAAAACTACATTCAAGATAAATACAGTACCAGGCATCAGTATGCACCAAAGATCATAGGAGCAGGTCAGTCAGATGGACTGCTGGTTTGTTCCAGAGCACTCTGCTCATAGCAGATAAAACATCTCTGTTTCATGCCTTGCATTTATGTCCTCTGCTCGTGATTCCCAAGTTCTGAGAGAAAAATGTCATGTTCTAACCCTGTAGCCTTAGCTCAAAAATAACCTAAGAAATGGGTCTTCCACACAAAAAACAACTTATTTCCCTGCCCTTGAAAACACCAGGGTTCACATTCACAGTTCACACAAATTCCAGACAAAAACCCAGCTAAACTCCAAGCACTTTGGTGACTTGGTCACATCTGGCTATGCATGTCCCTCAGGAACATGCTTAATTAATAGCAGAGCTGATGAAGTGCACATACTTGTGTGCTGAGTGTTCCATAATACTGAAGGGACAGAGAGATGGAGTGAAATCCTGTCTCCTGCCTTGAATTCCCACTGACTTTGCTGGGGTGAATGCAAAATGAATGCAAGGTGACAAACCTGCAACAGGACTGGAAAATTATACTTTACAAATAAGATGGCCTGATCCATCCAGAGACACCAAGCCACGGGAGGGCAAGTATGGGATTGTCCCAAGCAGGTAACAATCAGTGTTACTTCTCCCTGACCACTCCTAAGAATTATTCTTCCAGAAAAGACAGAGATGGATCTTTGCTTTTCCTCTAAGCCTGCAACACCGACTGAAGCTGTGTCTGTTCCAGCACATATGTGTGTGTCACAGCACATATAGTGGAACTGGGACATGACAAAATCCATACAAGCTGTGTTCATGATTGAAAAATCTCACCCTGGATAAATCCACGTATTTATACCAGCTGAGGCTGCCTCTTGCACCCTGGGAGGTCTGTTTGTAACACACTTAATGCAGGTTCTAGTCCTCATCTCACCTCAACATACAGCTTTGAGGCCAGACTTGGCTTTGTGCTTCCCTTGGCAACTTCACCATTGATACTTAGGAATGCCCAGGCAGGTCAGTAAGTTAAAAAAATATTTGAGCCAATGGCACAGATCTTTGCTGTCACTTAAACAAGGAGATCCCCAAAGCAGCAAAAGCAACAGCTGCATTTGCCATCTTGGATCTTATGATTCACTGGTGGGAATAAAGCCAAACAAGGAAATCCTTCCTGCACAGCACCTGTAATGAACATCTAAATCCAATGCAGTCATCTGGACCTTGTATGACCTACCCCCAAGCAGGCCTTTGCACATATAATGGCAAGTAACAGCATCGTTTTTCCAGAGTGGAAGTCCCTCAAGAGACTCATCTGAATTAATGATTTATACTGCAAGTTCAGTATTACAAAACAACCTTACTCTCTGATGGCTTGTCTTCTGGTTTGGTTTTTTTTTTCTTCTCAGTTCTGTGTTGTCCTTCAGGGTTGGATAAGCAGTTTACAATGTAGCATCATAAATATATGTCATCATCTGAGGAAAAAAAACCCCAGTCCCTGCTGTTTTGCAGTCTCCTGGAGCAATAAAAGAGTGAGAAATGGCCTTGAGCAAGCACTGTCCCACTGGCAAGAACAGCAGCTTAACAGGCTTCACTACACGGAGCAGAGGTAATACAACCCTGGCAGGAAAGGATTTCCTTCTGTAACACTTCCCTCAGCATGGTTTATGTCTTTCCCTACTAAATGGTCACCAAAGATGGAGAGACAGAAATGAAAGTTTAGTGCAAGAATCCTCAATTGCTTTATCCCCTGCAACTCTTTACATTTCCCTTACCAACACAAGATATACAAAAAAGGAATGGTGACTAGTAGGACATGGCCCCATAAATCACCAGCAGTTTGTTGCTGAAAGCACAACAGCTGGATTATTTGCTGAGGCTGCATTTGAACACAGCAGGGCTGTCCTCTGACAGACCACAGGAACAGGAGAGCACTGTCAGCTTTGAAACTCAGCAGTGATTCAAATCTCTTCATCTGCCTGCAGCTCCCAGCTGTCACCTTTCAAGGGACAAGCAAACAGAATTTCATCTCCCCTCCTCCTAGCTTTAAGTTGCAACATCAAGTACAAACAATGGGCACTCTCAGCTTAATTTAGTTCCTGAACATAGTCCTGAACAAGCACCTTCAGTTTCTATTCAGAGAAGTGCTTTAAAACACTTGATTTCCAGAGTTAAAATGATGAAAATCTATGTTGTGTCCTGTAACTGTCCCAAGAGTACATTTCAAGTCTACAGCTATGATGCTCACAATACTACATGTTGTGGCTAGCAGGAGATTCACAAATGCACCACCCTATCTTCAAGTTATCACTTTTCTACTCCAAAATTCCTATACTCTAAAAAAGAGAAGAGGGAATACAAGGGGTAGTCTCCTTTTATATGATGGGAAACTAAGGTATACCCAAGAGGCATTTAGGTACCTAAATATAACACCAGGGACAGTAAGAAAACAACAGAAAAACTGGTAAAGAGAAGCTACATTTAAATCACAGGGCACACAAGGCCCACAGCACACCTCGGGATCTTCCTCACACAGATGTGAAAACTGAGGACCAGGTCAGGGCTTCCCTTTTGTCCTAACAGCTTAAATTTTCTCCACATGAAAGCCAGGAAACATGAGTAAGTTTGTTTGGATCCCGCCCAAGAAGTAGCTGGGACACAGCTACGACACCCAACCATATCCACCACCTGGAAAATGAGTTTACATTTTGCTGTTTAGCTACAGAGGAACATCTTGACTTTCCTGTCATAGCTGGGTGTGGTATTTCAAGAGGAACGGCACACACATTCCCAGGCAAGCTAAGGTCCAGAAGAACAGCAGTCCTACTTGTAAATGCAGTGGTATTTTACTTCTTCCACTAATCACAAGCAGGTACGTGAGATCTTACATCTTGTGTATGGCTCAGTTTTTTCATGAATGATAATACATACAAAAGCCAAGGATAATAGTTCCTTTTTTCAACTGACTGCTAGCAGCAACCTTTACAGTGCTGGATACTGATAAAGAATAGAGGTAAGAAATGCTCATCTTCAGGCATTTCATCTTTTGTGATTTCTCCTTCATTGTTTGCTACAGCAATGACACACACACTTGACTTAGGACCTGGCAAATAAAAAAAGCAAGCAGCTAGTTTTCAAGTATTTCCTCCGTTTCATCTTCTAATTTTATACTGTTGGTCCTGAGATACTCACTTTTTATTTTATATCCTGTTTCATGAATAACAGGAACTCCTCTTTAAGGAACTTTACAGTTCTGGGTAAGTCAGGTTCCTTGATCTTTGGCTCACAATACCTTTACTACAATGTGAAGGACAACAAAATAAGGGAAGGAATATCTTTAGGTCACCTAGGGGTGTATGTGTCAAAGGGCTGAGTTAATTACTTCGAAAACTAAACATTCAATTGACAAAATCCAGGATAAACTGAACCTCTGGCATCAGCCTGGCAGAAGCATGACTTCATGGCAAAGAGGGCCCAATTCCAGAGCAGCACATGGCTTGCCAGCAGGACGAGCCATGTGACTGTCACCAAGGCGCTGGCAAGTGCGCACCACTGGCACCACAAAATTAACTTATCTCACACGCATTATGTGATCCCTGTTCCCAGAAATAGCTGGGGAAAAAAGGAAAAGGGTAAGTTATGAATTATTTTATCAGTTAAAGCTGTATAATCTTATCTGAATATTATTTATGCACTGCTGAAGCACTCATCACAAGGACAAAATGGTGCAAGACCGATGCAGTGTAGATTTCCCTTTTCCTTTTTATAGTCAGTGGAACATAAAGAACCACTGTAAACTCTAAGAGGTCTGCCTATACATTTCAATTGTACAAATCCTCTTGGAACAAGGCAATTCAACCACTGAAGGCAAATGTTAAAAGTCAAGGCTAACCTTGGTATTGAAAGAAAACTACTGCTGTGAAGTAGAAAAGGGAAGAAAGAAGCAATACAACTTTTGACAGCAAAATAAAGTATTATATTTTACTTCCACTGGAGTTAATGGCAAAACTTCCTGACCTTACTGAAGTCAGCTGATTTTATACAAAACAAGATGAACCACTGAAATATCACCTGAAAAAGCACATAAGTATTACTGATTAAATAGCTTGTATTTAACAGGAAATGTCATTCCATTTCCACAGCTGAAATTTTAAAAAAGTTTTAGAAAATAATATCAGTTGTCACAACAGTCATCAGTACCATTTACATTTATAGAAACACTGAGATCAATCATCTTAAAAAATACGTAAGAAATTAAAAGTTCTAGCAAAGTCTAGTCACTCCAGTCTTCCTTTAATTGAGCTCCAGCATCAGCCTGCAGGTCTCATCAGGAGACTTTAACAGTGGTCTTGTTAGCTGCTCATTAGTTAATAAGACAATACTTGAAAGGTGCTCATAACATGCTACAACACATTTCCTTTCAGCAAGATATAATCTGATACTTAAGTAATGGAATTAAATGGAATTCACTGAAGTCAGAATTCATTCTGCTTCTCATGTTGTTGTGATCCCATTTCCATTGCAACCAGGTCAGTCTATTTAATTCTTTAAGTATGTCAGATAGGAAGAAAAGATGCATTTTCACACCACTTTTAGTTCAAATAAAGTAAATGCAGTCATGTACTACAGATCCTTATTTGTAAAGTCAAGGAAAAAGTCAAAAGTTTTGCTGCTGCTTTTTTTGTAAAATTGCTCTGCTTAAACTTCTGAGTTGCACTGTAGCATGACTTTACTCAGTTGTTTGTAAAATTAATTAATTTGTGTTCTAATATTTCCATTGTAAAGAAAATCCCTTTGCTGTATTCTTTGTGCATTAAGTAACAACACAAAAATGCTTTTTTCCTAATAAAATGTTAAAGGAAAAAGGAAACGCCACCTTTAAAAATTTCCATGAACACACATCTACCATAACAGTGGCAGTATCCTGCTCTATGTGATACACAGTAACTTGTTAATAAAGATTATTAATTAGCCAAGTAGGTTGTAAACAAAACCTTCCATCCTGGCAATTTAGTAAAACTCTTCAAATAAGACAGACAAGTAGAGGGTTCGTATTTAAAGTGCTCTTTATCTGATGCAGCAAGTATTTGGCCGGTATTCTGGTCTCTAAGTAGCACTTCACAGACAATTAAGGGCAAGGAGGAGGGGAAGAACAAACTGCTCTAAGTTGTAGCTCTTTGAGGAAAAGACCTTAGTGCCAGGTGGTACAGCACTACCAGAGCACAAAACAAACCCAGCCTGCGTGGTTGGGACATTACCATGCACACATGTTCTTGACATAATCTGAAGGCAGATGTTAGTGCCTAGGATTTGCAATCTCCTGCAGTTGGAAAGCAAGCTCAGCGACTACAAAACTCCCTGCAGGAAAAAGCAGCGATCAAATGAATGCACGGCGAATGTCCATGGAGCGGCCCCGGCTGGGTCGAGGTGAAAACCTGTCACTGGGACCAACTCGTCCTGGAAGCGTAGGGTTTGCTCCAGGCAAGGAGCCAATTGGGTCAAAATGTGGTCTGAATGGAGGAAACTGACCTGGTGCTTCTCCCTGGCCAGGAATGAGTGAGTTAATTGGGTCTCCAACATATGGAAGTGTTGGTCGCTCATCATATTCTCCCCCAATGATCATTGGGGGATAGATTGGATTTGATGGGAATGGGTTGGGAGGAAAGGGATTAGGATAGAATGGGTTGGGATGAAAGGGGATTGGATGAGGTATAGGGGGCAGAAGCATCATGTGCCTCCATCTCAGGGCCTCCTTCTTCTGTTTCAACTTTTTCTTGTATAGCTGCAGACAGAAAAAAAAGCATTTTAAAGCTCTGTAAGTGTTCCGGCTTCAGCAACTGCATTCAGTTTTACAGCACTTCTCAAAAAAGTGCTCCTCACCAGCCTGAAAACCCAGAGCAGCAACTCCCCTCCGTACCAAAGACCAGACACAGCATCTTTGGAAGCTCTCTAACCCACAATTTGAGCATGCACCAGTAACTTCCTTGCTGCTCCTTTCTCCTAGTCTGACCAACATGCATACACAGAAGACCACACTTTTAAGCTATACTTTAACTCCAAGCTACTGCCTCCCAAGGTCTATATGTAATTCTCAAGCTAAAACTCATCCCAGAGAGATTATATAAAAAAGCCACCTACTTCTTTCCAGTCTGTGTCACGAGGCCTTGCAACAGGATCTACAAAGAGAAGCAAAAAATTAAGAAATGCAAAAGATCTTGTGCCAGAGATGGCCACAGTTTGTCAGAACTCAAAGAATAGTCAAGAGATGAAGAAAACACTTTTGGTCAATACATCTTTTTAAGATGCATTATCTTTATGAAAAATACAAAGCTCCATGTCCATTCAATAGGTAATCTACTTGCACACCCATTCTATGTAAAGCATCATCTCCAAATGTTACTCAATAGAGAAATCCCAGAAACACTGTCCCCACCTTTGCCTTCTGACAGTACTTCCCTTGATTACCTTTGTTTCGTCAATCTCTCGTGAGAAATTGAAGCAGGAATATATCTTCCCTCCACTTCCTACTATCTGCAGCAGCCCATACAACAAAGTAGCAAAGGAAACAGATGAAAACAAGGAAAGCCTGCACCACACAATGGGAAGAACCATGTGGAGCATCAGCAGTGGCTCAGAAGGTTGCCAACAATTCTCCTTGGCAGAAAAGTGTGCATCCACCTGAATCACACCGTACTGATTTGGATCACAAACAACTGCATTTACTCACGGTGTCTAAATATCATTATTGATTGCCTGAGGAGCCTCTTATCAAAACCTATCAGACCTAATCCCTCAGTTAACACGAGAATGTAATTAGAAAAAGATGTGCCTCGACATTACCTCGGAAATCCCGCAGATACATAAACCTCCAGAGAAGCTGGTCGTTGGAAGCTGTGTAGAGATCACGGCAAACAGCGGAGAGTGAGATGAGGGAACGGACATCCAGAAGTCTGAAAATCCGAAGCTTGAGCTCAAGAGGAAGGACCACTAACCCAAACACATCTGGCAAGTTCAAAGCTAGAGAAAGAAGAAAGTTCAGAAAAAATAGAGTAAACTCGACACCACTTAAATAGTGCTTCTATCTCTAAAGACTCCAAAGGAAAAAAAGAACACTTTAATGTCTCCCTTAAACCCTCTCCCTTTGATGCCTGAGTTACATCACTTTTCTCAGCAACTACTGTGATGCGATTCCTTGCAAAACAGATCTCTTGCAACTCAAACTACAATTACAGGGTGCACGTAATAGGGCAAATGACACTCCACACTGAGCACCACACCTAAGACACATTCCACACACCTAACTATGCTTATAGGCTACAGAGCTAAGGAGTAAGTAAAGAAAAAAAGATCTGCCCTATTTCAAGAGCCTGCAAAAAACACAAATACAGAGCACATGCTGCACATAAAATCTTCACACACTGAAGTCTAGAGGCAATTTCATTGAACAGTCTTCAGAATACAAGGCTGAGACCTTTTATGGCAGTAACTATGCAGAGAAAGCCTGGCTTCCTACTGCTTCACAAACACCAGCCTGGCTTACTTCCTACCATCCTTTCCAAGCCCTCAATGACCAGTTCCTAACAAGATCGTTCCTGAGGTCAGACTTCCAAATATGAAGCTAAATGTTTCTGTTTTGACAAAGAAATAACCAAAACTACAGAACTACTGCTACAAAATTATTGTGGTAGGATTTTCTCATCATTATGTGTGGAAAACAGCCGCTCCATTTCCATCTCTGAAGTGAGACTAGAGCAATCAAAAATTAAAACCGGAATTGTATTAACATTTTCTGAGTTACAAAGATTAATGTAATTTCTTTAGCACATATCTATTACTTTCTGCTTACTCTTTACATGCCTGTCACTGAACAACTGTTTCTAACACTTTTCCTTCAAGGCTTTAGATTAACTCCCTTTCTTCTATCCTCAAAAATTAAGTGCCATCTCTAGTTGTAAATATTTTCTCTCACCTTGTCGGGCAGCAGCCAGAAGAGAGTAAACCAGCTGGTCTTTAAGGAGACGGGATAATTTCTGAAGGTCTTTGTAAACACCTGCAACCTTCTCTATCAAAAAAGAGAGGGAAAAAGCTTAACTTCAAGAGGTTACAATGCAAAAATTATATAATAATTACATTTGCTTATAAGCACAACTTTAAACTGCTTGTGATCTTGATGGGAATAGCTCTGCAGCTCGAGTGTAACTATCCTGCAACAAGTCAGTCATCGAAAAACTAGAGACCAGTTCTATGGTCAGACTAAGCTTTCCCTTTGGCCTTAAAAGGCACAGTTAAGGGAAAGACGAGTTCTCTGGAGACAAACTGACTCTCAAGCTGTCAGAGCTCCCTTTGCCACATTTCAAACCTCCTGCCTAACAAACACCTATGTTGGAAAAGCCTGCAACCTTCATTTCTCTGACAAAAGTATTTTTCCATTCTCTTCTCTGAAGAAAGAGGAGCCAGAAGACTCTGTTATCCTGGACACATTTCAGCACTCAGCTCTTCTGTAGACTTGTACTGTCCCAGTGACTGGGACTACACAGAACATAGGAAATTGAGTCAGCCTTGACTGCCAATAAAGCAGCTTATATCCTTCACACAACGTAAGGATGCTCAGGTCTGTGCTCCCAAGAATCCACATGGATTTGCCCTTCTCCCTTGCCTTAGTTTTCCCTCTAATTTTAGCCCTCTGGAGAAACCTATGTGGTCAGCACATGTTTTCTGATAAAAAGCATCTAACAACAAGAGCGTAGGTACCACCAGCCTCTGAAGTCCTGAGCTGCCAAACAGAAATGGAATATCACCCAGCACTGCTGTGCCAGAGATTCACACAGATGCCTAGGACCTCATAAATAACATATGAGCCAAAGGATAAACTGAGCTTTGCAAGCTTCTTTCCTTACACTACTAGTCCAAGAAACACAATCTGTGCTAACAACAAAGTGTGAGTAACTAGCTACACTCTGACTTCCTTTTACCACGAGGTTATGACTAACCTAAATGGTGACCACATTTTTATTCTGTTTTGCTATTCTGTACCTATTTGGTGTTCTACTAAATCATATCCTTACCCACTTCTTCACTTTTCACTTTACTGCTACGAGTGTCATAGCTCAGACATACCTGGGTCCTGGAAGCAAACAAAGGATGATGGCAATAGCTGGATTCTCTTAACACTTTTAATCTCTTCATTGATTTTTAATGTTGCTACAAATATAAGAAAGAAAGACATTTCAAAATTTTAAACACACAGAGATGACAAAGACCACTTCATTACTGCCTTACTCTTTGGAGATGTTTTACTTTCCTCCCTTACCAGATCCCACAAGGAAAATACCCAAACTACAGCAAAGAGGCAAAAAGCTGCAGAAAAATGTAAAAGTAACTTAAGATAGCAGAGCAGCAACCGAGCATTACCTTCAACAATTCTATCACACAGAGATATAACACCTAAAAGATGCATACAGAGAGCCATTATCATAACCAAGTCACTAAAGAAATGTTAATTAGAGAAAGACTCAAGGAGTTTAATTTATGGATGCTGAATGCATGGTAGTTGTAACACCCAAATCTAACCTTCACCTGACTTGGTTAAAACATTTGCTCAGAATGTGTACAGGTTCTGAGATAACTTAAGTGCTTACACAAATTGGCAAAATCAGTTACAAGTTTTACAAGAAATATAAAAGTTTTCATTGTATATCTTGAAATTAGAAGCAAGCCCCAAGTTAATATTTTTTCTCCTAAAATGTGGAATAACTCAAGTGCTAAATAAAAGAAAAAGAAGGGAGGAAAAAAAGACCAAAAAAATCTCAAAAACCCCACCAAGTGATATGGAAGTTGCTTCAAAAGTTAAGACTTCTCTAAATTTTCTGGACTGAATAGCTTAAACTAAATATAATTTTTGAGATCACAGTGTACTACAGGAAGGATTATACATCAGGGCTAAAGAATACACAGTCTGGAAGTTGTAAGTCTTTCAAAGAACATAAGAGAAGACAAAACATTGCAGCTGAAGCAAATATACTTCCTTCATGTCTGGCAATGTGTACCAAAGTTCCTATGAAATGAGACAACAAACATATTTGTACAATATTGAATGAAAAGGCCAACTGAATCTCCTAAGGATTAATCTGTTACAACAAGAGGGAAATGGTTAACACAGAGACTGGAATTGCCAAGAGTATTCAGCATCAGCAAGTGGCATCCCCTGCATCTCAACAACCCAAGTAATAAAGGTGCAGTTCAAAGCAGAGCACACAAAAGCACACTTAAGTTTTCTCTTCCTAAACAGTGGTAATACTGAAGAATGTGCATCCAAGACAAAGACTTGACTGACTTACCATTAATAGAAATAAGATCTCCCAGAGGCACACAAGTCAAACCAGCAGAACCTTCTTCACAAAGGGGATGGGTGTACTGCAGCTTATAAACTCCATTCCCTCTCCACTTCTCTGGCATAGAGACTGCCTTGGCTTCTATCCCCTACAAATGCAAAAAGATAACATACACACTGTCACACTTTTGCAATGTACCAATGCTGAGGGGTGAGAAAGGATTAGAAGGTAAGAAATGGCAGAATTATGTTTGCAATTCAATTCTTATGTCATTCCTAATGGACATTATGACACAGTGATTATGAATACGTGTGATTATACACTATTTTCCCCAAAACTAACAGCAAATCGAAGTGAAGTTCAGTAATCTTTTGTCCTGATAGGAAAAGACATTCAGTGAGCACTCACACCTATTTCTTTCAGACACATCCTTCATTCTGTCATCCATTCCAGCATTCTGACAACTCCTACAAAAAATTAATTTGCTACACAAAAAAGAAAGTTATGTCACCTTTTCGGGCTTTAAGGATCATAGTTTGAAGGTAATTAGAAAACCTGAGTTAACTAACAGGTTTGCTTTCAATTTCAGTATGAAAAGGCTCAGATGGGAATATCAGAGGGGTTTATAATGTAACCACAAGTACAAGTAGGTTCTTTCTTTCCTCTTAAACCTGCACAGCAGTCATCTTCCCCACCTCCAAGCCTGCTCACTGACATAAAGAAGCTTTATTGCCAGTGGCAAATGTATTCTTTACGTAATATTTCAAGTTATGGCGATGCAATGAACTTAGCAGACTTATTAAAGTGGTATTGGTCAACCAGACACCCACATGTCTTGCAGCCTCACTGCAAGAAAAAAGATGAGGATTTAAACAACTTCCCTGAGACCAAATCTTTTTCTGCATGTTCTGTCACATATTACTAGACATAAAATGCAAATATAAAGGGGAAAAGTGAATCCATACATTGTATAGATGTACTGTCATAGGTGCTCAAGTATGATACCTCTAGAGATAAGTAGCACCAAAGCCAAACTTAACACTTAGTAGAACATAATATGGAATTGGACACAGTATTTTGGCAGACCTAGGCCCCGTTAAGCACCACTTGAGCAGGATACCATTGACATGATAATGCACTTATGGCAGTACTTTGGGGAAGTGCTACAATCTAAACACATCTGCTCATGCTCAGTAGTATAAAGCAGAAGCAGGAGGTTCAGCTGGGTCCCAGTGAGGCTGAGGACCAAAAGAAGCACAGGGATAGGCCTCTTGTTCCACACCTAAAAGCTGCTCTAGTCTTAAGCCTGAAGACTTTCTGGTCAGAGAAATTAGAGAAGCTGATCCTTCAGCAGCCCCTGCAGCCAACTGACACAAACAAAGCCAAAAGCAGATCCTCAGATGCATCTTGTACATTCCACAGCTTTCCCACACTGACCCAGACATTTCTGTTTGGTGGTGCACCAACCTACCTGAGGTACATAGCCTGTCTCCATCATGAGAAGATGAACCAGAACGATCAAGGCATCAGTGGCACTGGTACACTCAGCAGAAAGGTAGAGCGTCGCTAAGGAATGTGGTATTTCACCATCAGCAGCTTCACTGCACAGCATGGGTTCCGAGGGATAGGAACCTGTACCTTCTTCCAGGTCAGCATCTTCTGGGACTAACCCAGAAGGAAATTCTACACTGGATCCTGCCTTCAGGGGAAAGCAAAACATACATTTGTTCAGAAAATTACACCTCTATGTACATCATTATGCTTATTCCAGCCTGATTTCCCATACAAGTTGTACAAATTCATTATATCTCCATTTTCTAGCATTCCAGATAGGGACCAGGATTACACATATATAGCCTTTGTATTTTTTAATTTTTATAATGCAAACCCTTCATGAAAGGGTTTGTCATTTCATTGCATATACTAATTGAAGACAAAGTGATAATATATTAAACCTTCATCAGAATTTTTGCAACATACACAGGAATAATTTAATCACTATAGTATCACCATTTATTTGAACTTAGCCAATATGCATGACAAGTAACCAAAATGGTAACTTGGGCTGCCAACAAACACAACAGGCCTAAATGTTGGGGGGGGAAAAGAAATCAATCAATGGAGTGCACCTGCTACCACTTGAGAAGGACTGTGACTTAACTGTAGCTTCCTTTCTTCTACCAAAATCATAGTATGTTATTAAGTTAACTGACAAAACTACACAGACACATTAAAAAAAAAAAAAAAAGAATGAGAATTGTAAGCAGATGTACTTAAGGTAAGGGTCAGGAAAGGGGGAAGAAAAGCATGTATTTGACAGTGACTGTTGCATCTGCTCAGACCTAGAATCAGTTTCCTCTAGAAGACAGCACTGAGACAGGTAAGAAACATAACCCTGACCTCCTTAAGTGCATGTTCCAGCAAAAACATTTACTCCTGTAAACCTGCAACCCTTTCAGCTCTCTGAATTAGCTTCTGTGCCAAGGTAATATGCAATGAATAGAGACAAACTTCCATTCAAATAACTGAATATGTATCAGACAAGTATAAGGAGCCAAATATTCTGAAGAGATTCTCTCCTATATAGTACAGCAACTGGCACAACAGGATACCTTCTTTTTCGCCTTGTGCTGTACAGAAAAATTCTCATGTACTTACCCTCTCATTACTCCCCTGAACTTCCACCAGAGCTTTCTCATTGTTAGATTGGTCATTCTGCCCTTCTTCTTTTGAAATGTGGGCCTGACTTTTGCTGGGGGTCAAGGTGGACGGCTCATGACCATTCTGAAGTGGGGGAGGAGTGGAAGGAGGAGGAGGAGGTAGGCTGGGTTGTCCATCTGGCTCTTCTAGTAGTAAGCATATCAAATCACCAGAAACAATCCCATATGAAGCTAAAGTCTTCTGATCCTCTGTGAGAGCATCTTTTCTGTTCAGTGTTATTGAGAATGTGGCATCAGAACTGCAAAATAATTTTAAAAAACAGTAAGGAAACACGGTTGGCTGCACCTGGATAGCAATTGGTGCTATGGTTTAGTTGACCTGGTGGTGGCTGGTCAAAGATGGGACTTGATGATCTTGGAGATCACTTCCAACCTTAATGATTCTATGATTCTACAGTTAAAAATGTATACTGCATATTACAATGGTATTGTGCCATGTGGCTTAATCCATTATTAATTACCTATATATTAAAGAAATAATAAGGGGAAAAAAGATTATATGAAATTATTTCCCCCATGTTTCTCACCAAGTACACTTTAAGTTGCCATAGATGCTTGGTAAATAAAACTTCACTTACAGAAATTGCTAATAAAACCAGTATGAAGGAAAGCAAACAAGTGCCCCTCAAAATAGAAGATATTACAGCTTTTGTTTATTTACCTAAATAAACTACTGGCTCGGATTATTTAAAAACAGTGTTGAAGACTCAACCAATTTGCTTTCTCATCAAGCTAAACATTCATTTCAAAGATCAGCAGCCGTCCTCCAGAATGCCAGTTGCAAATGAGGGTATAAAGAAAAGATGCTTCAGGGCACGCATTCACAGAAAGAAACCCCAGAAATGGAACTGGTTAGCAGGGAATCAGCTATAAAATACACCCACTGCAGCAAGACAAGCAGTAACTTCAGATTCCTGCTGCCCACACCGCTGGGTGAATCACCAGTGAAACACCAGCGTGTCGGACCTAATTAAAGGTTTGCGATACAAACCCTCCAGCCACCACCAGAAAACGCTTCCCTTTGGTGGGCGATTCTTAAACTGATTCTGCAGGCTTTACTCTCCTACGGAGGATGTCGTGAGTTCTTCACAGAGAAAACGTTTATAAAACTTCAACAAAGATTCCCCAGAGAGAAGTGTAAAACTGAGACCCTACACCATTTTGTAACGTAAGGGCCGCGCAGCAATCTCAGTCAGCTCTGACCGAGCTGCACCCGCATTTCACAGCTGAGCACCCCCTCAGCTTTGCTCTCCCGTTCCGCAGCGAGCCGCTGGGAAGCACACGCGCCCCAAGCCCCGCAGGAGCCGGGCAGCCAGTGCCGAGAGCCGGGTAAAGCCTCCATAGCGGAGATGGGAACCCCGGGTGCGTTACCGGGCCCGGCGTGCGCGCAGCGCCGCCCCGCCCCGCCCGCAGGGGGCAGCACCGCGGCCCCGGGGCACATCCCCCCCCGCACCGCGTGGTACGGCCCCGCTGACCCGAGCCGCGCACGGCCGGCACGGCCCCCCCCGGCACCCCTCACGATGGTTCGCTCCGCTCGCTACCTGTACCCCCAGGCGGGCAGCACGGCCGAGCGCAGCTGCGCGCGCAGCTCCCCCAGCGTTGGCTCCGCCCCCTCCAGCTCCAGGGCCGCCGTTCGCTTCTGCAGCCGTACGCGGAGCTTCATGGCGGCGGCAGCGGGACGGGGGAGGCTCCGCGCCCACCTCGCGCCCCGAGCGGGCCCCGCCGGGCAGCGGCGGCGGGGAAGGTGGCGGCGGGGCGCGGGCGCAAGGGCTGCCGGGCCGGGCCGTTGTTTTGGTTGTCGCGGCACCGCCTCAGCCCGGCCCCGCCCCCGGCGCTCGCGGCACGCCCCCGATCGCTGGCTCGGCGTGCCGCTCTGTGACCTGCGCGGCGGCGGCGGCGGCCCCGCCCGGCCGCCATCGATGATTGGGCGCTCGGCTGTGGCGGGGCGGAGTCACCCGCGCGGGGCCCTGAGGCGGTGCGGGGCCGCCATTGCTGCTGGTTCGGTATTGCCGCTCCCGCACCTCATAACTGCTCATTCCTCCTCAGCCGCTCACCCTGCCATGGAAAAGCCACTGGCGGCAGTGATTCCTGCGCCCAGGCTGCCTGACGCCGTGTGGCGAGGGTGGCTGGGCCGCTGCCCTCCTTTCCCTCAGTGTAACACCGGGTTAGGTGATATTCTGTAGCCAAAGCTGCCCGGGAGAGCCTGGCTGGATATTAAGCTGTTTCTCCTTGGAAATGCCCAAGGAGAAGGGCTGAAGGAGGGTGCTGCCCCCGAGAGTGTTTAGTTTTATAAAGGAACCTGATTTTTCTAGACCAGGCTGCTGAGTTGTCACCTCAGAGGTAATGGTACAACACCTGTGGGCAAATAATCTCGGCAAAAGTATGAAGTGGTACAACCTGAAGTTTACTGGCTTTAGTTGCCCTTCACCTGTCACACTTGGAAAAAAACCCCTCCCCACGTCTTGTATCTGGACATGCATGCTTGGCAGGAGTATAGTGTTGATTAGGGGAATAATATAAAAGGCAACTTTTTTTTCACATTTTCACTTTGTTTAATGAATTATGTAGCATTTTTTAAAGTAAATTCAGAGGTAACTTAGAACAATGCGTATTCTCAGATCATCTTGATTTTCTTTCTAATGATAAAACTTGGTTGCATCATATTTCTCCATACAAAGAATAATGCAAGAAAACCACCAAGTACAACTGCTTAGGGTACTATTCACATTTAGGGCCCCTATATACTATTCATGTTTTGGGCCCTACTCACATTGCTTAACCCTGTAGTAACAGCCCTACTGTCTTTTTTCAGCACCTGGGGCCCAATCAGAGAAGACTGAAGCTTCAAAAAGCTCTTGTTCTGTGCTGCAAGTGAAATTGCCTATGCCATTGGAACATGGCCATCCAAACCATCCAGTTAATTTTAGTTTGCACTCTGATACGTCTCCAACTGAAGGGCAGCCATCCTCTGGTTTCAACACGTCAATAAATTCCTCAGTGGAAAGGAGAGGCTTGTACTGAAGTTGATGAAAGGAAAGGCAAAGAGTCTACTGCTCATTGCAATCAGCTTGGTGTAACTTATGAGGTCCTCAATGACAAACGCTAAAACAAGTGATTTCCTGAGGAGCTGCACCCTTTGCCACTACCATTTTTGAAGGAGTGTTTACGCAGTCATCATCAAATGGGGCCACATCCTGGATAAATCCACAAGAGTGGGTTGCTACAGCAGAGGGGGATGAGAGTGGAATTGGCAGAGGCAGAAAGGAGAACATGTGAGGAGCACTGTGCCTCAGAAATTCTTTGCTCTCTCTTGAAGAGGGTTGAATCCAAAGTGAGTCATGACACTGCCACAACATCATTGCAACATTCCTTTGGCCATGGATGTCCTCTGTTTCATTCTTCAGAGTTATCCCTGTCCCAGCCACCTCGTGTTATCCCACTGGCTCTATGGCATCTTAGTCTGTGCTCTTCTGGAGCACAGACTCTTTTGGAAGGGTAGAGGAGGCTTCCCTAGTATGAGAAATGTCCACAGCTGCAGTTGTGGTGCTGCCAGCAGAACCACCTTTTCAGTACCTTGCACAAGCTGGAGTGATTGTGTGACATAAAATGCTTCAGTTTCTCAGGAGCTGACTATAGTCATTATTAGGTAACCAGCTACACCAGTTACAAGTGAGCATTTTTCCTGCCATTCTGTGACTTTTTCCTTTGAACTTTATGAATCATGCTGTAATGTAAGGTTTAGACACATTTTCCACACAGCAGGAAAACCTCCTAGGAAACAATTAGGATGAAAGGCTAGAACATTTTCCTCAACTTTCAAGTCTGGCAAATTTCAAATGACTCAACACCATTATTTTTTCCCTCACGCATCATTCTAGAAGAAGGAGCTGTTACTTGATGAGTTACAGGTTTTCTGCAGCATTTTGTCTCAATCTGTAGGCAGGAGACTTTCAGTGGCCATATATGAAGTTGATGGAAGGGCATCTGTTAAAATAGTACAGGAAACCTGTGTGCTTGAAAGCTTGAAAAAATGGTGGTGTTGAGAAGAATTCTGACTTCCAGCATAGTTCACTCTTATCAGAAATAGTGAATTATTTTTAAGTCTAATTCATTAAGATAATACACAGTATGGTGACAAAAGAAAGCTCTTTGTCAGTACCTTAGAATGGTAGTTGAAGACAAAGGGGTTTCTCTACTCAAAGTACTTTATTGAGGATGTTTCTTTCCCTCATGGTCAGTGTGAAAAACAAGCGATAGAACCCATTTCACCAAAGCTGTAAAACCCTACTGACAGCCCTAGTAGGTTCTCTTGAGGAATTTGAAATTTAAAGCTGTAGTGCTGCTGCCCAAGTCTCATGGCAGAGGAGAGCTATAAAAGTTCTCTTTGGTTCAGTTACATACCTCATGGAAATACGTTTTTTTCTTGAAAGATGAGTGTGGTAATAAAGCTGTGAGCCAGTGGACCTTCTCTGTTATTTTTCTTCATGTATTTGCTGCTACAAATAATGTATTTTGTAATATGTATAATAAATATATGTGTGTAGATGTTAACTTATGATGCTTATATTTTGAATGACAAGAGTCCCACTGAAAGATGCAATAAAGTGTGGAATGAGAAGGAGATGGGTATGAAGGCTGCAGTACCATCAGGAGATGAAGTGCCGAAGTCTGAAGTGCCGTTTAAAGTGTGCCAGTGGAGGTGGAGATTCAAATCAAAGCCAGTGGAGAGAACCTCCTCACTCCTTGCAGCTTGCTAGTGGTCAGCTTTACTCCTGCAAGGTATTTTAAAGCCCTTTATGCTAGTGCTCTATACATTGTGTGGAACTCTGCATTATACCATCTCTGGTTGGTTGTCTACAGATGGCACTTAAACAGTGTCTGGACTTTGCTCATGTGGCTCTTAACGTCTGTGTTTCTGATTAAAATCTTGATTTTATGAAGCAAAACACCTTCCAGCAGTTTTCCTGGACTTTGCCAGATTGCTTCAGACGCTTTTAGCTACCACTGTGTTTTTTCTTGTAATATCAAATGGCTGGGAGTTATGTGCTGAGCAAAAGTATTTGAAGTGGCACACCAAGGACTGAGTTTGATATCTTTTCATTAGCAGCCTAAAAGTACCTTTTTCTGGGTAGTAAAAAGAGGTTAATTTTTTTTTTTTTCCTTAGGGAGATTACTGCATTTTCCTCTTAGGAATCTGACAGGACTGCAATTTGTGTGAGCCCAGGGTAATGGCTGCCTAGGCTGAGTGTGCCTCTTGCTTCCTGAAAGGAACAGAATGGTTGTACAAGAGACAGGCGAGCCAAACAACAGGGAGAAAAGCAGAGAAGAAAGCTTAGAACAGACCTATGCAAATGATGGACTCGGCTCTGAATCTGGGCAGCTTCCAGGCAAATAATGCCTGCTGCATTCCTGTTCAGTGTCTCAGTATTCCTTACTCTTTCCCTGTCTCTTGGGAACGAGCTGAAGTGCACCCTGGTGTTCTTAGGTGTGAGGGCAGTGTGCAGGGCAAAGCCAGAACAAGGACACTGATTCTTGTTTTGCTTAAATGGTCTTTGGTAAAAATGAGCCTCGTAGTCCTGGCTCAGGTGCTAGGATAGGGCAGTTACAGAGATCAGCAGCATTAACTCAGTGGATCCAAATAGTGACTGGTTTTTTCCACCAGCTCATCATACAACTGCCTCCCAACATTGTTATCCATTGTTAACAGACTCTGTGTAGGCACTGCAGCTGTGCTGTTTATTTTGCAGCCTGGCACAGATTAATGGTTCTCTGGCAGCCCTGCTCCAAGGCCTTGAAAGCGTTTATGAAGGGCATCAGTAGGAAAGCCACACTTAGGAAAAGCTGTGATAACACAAAGCTTTTGCAAAGCTGCTGTAAAGTCAGGGAGTGTCCCAGGCATACCCGCAGACACAACCTGTGGGGCAGGGGCAGCCGTTTCCTCCTGTGGATTCTGTTGGAAGATTTCACTGAGTAAGATGGATGGCTGCCCCATGAGCTGGGAAGTGGGTAGCATTACTTTCTACATGGAATGCAGGAAACCATGAACAGGAACTTACTGGAGTGTTCCTCATTCTGTGGGTATTTCCACTAGTTGTGAAGAGAGATCATCAGCTTTTATGTCATTTAGCAAACTCCTGTCTGTGTCATTTGCTGTTTTATTAAGGCATTCCTGCCACTATATCTCTCCTATTAATTGTATTAATTTTATATTCCTTTTCGCTCAGGAGATGATTTTCTGTATGGAATATCAGTGTGTACAAAGGGTTAAAATCCTGAGGCTATTGAGCCGTTTTTGATTTGACATTGTTGAGTGAGTTGCAGAAACCCTACCTGTTGTTGAGTATACTGCAGAGTAACTAGAAACAATGGAGCAAAGAAGAAACTGAAAAACCCAGTCCCAGCTCTGTGATAACAGCCAAGATACTTGGGAAACTAAAGTGCTCTTCCTGGACTTCAGGTTGGGTAGACTCTGTATTTGCTATCATGTTTGAGAATTGTTTGTCTTGTGTTTGTTAACTAGTGAGGTGTCTAAATTTTTCAAAGTGACAGAAATTATTCTGTGGGCTGCAAACTGGAGAGTCTTGTACAGGACCAAGGCAAGACAAGGACAAAATTCTTTTTGAAATATACTCTATTCTATTTCAGAGGATGGTCAGCTTAAGAAAGTGTGCTTTTTGTGTTAAACCAGTACAAGACAATTGTAGTGACCTTTTTTTTTTTTTTAAACTACATCATAAACTTGCTGAGTTCTTAAGCAGATTTCACCTGTAATCTTTATTGTGAATTTTGTTAAAAGTTTTTGCAAACTGTTCACAAAGGAGAAAACAGACATGGTATCTACAGTCTGGTAAGTAGAGTACTTCATTAGGGTAGACAGGTACACAAACTGAAACAAAGGAGTTTTTAATCATTTTCTCTACTTCAAGTACTTGAATGCACTATCTCTGTGAAGACAAAAGAATTAGGAGAATTCTTTACATACAGAAATAGATCTATTTCTGCTCTGTTACTGAAGATAAAAATCAAAGCAATTTGTGTGACATCCATTGTCCTCAGCAGTGCAATTGGCAGCTCTCAGTTAGACTATCAGGCAGCTGACAAGTTCCTTCTGCTTGGCTCTGTCTGCCTCAGTCATCTGACTGACTTTGTACAATCGATCCTAGCCTCTGGGAGAGGCTCAGGGCTGCAACCAAGAGAATCAGCTTTGGAGTGCAGAAGTAAAGCTCGTTGGTGTGAGGAGGCAGTATGAAATGATACCATCTTTTATTCCCATGGCAGTTCACTTGGTTCTTTCAGCTTCTTACCCAATGTACATTTAAGATCCAAACAAGAGCTGATCAACTCCAAAGCACAGGAATGACCAAGATCGCTGTTTTCTGTTCCTCAGTGTGAATGAAATGCAATGGGAATGAGGAACCTCATCTGCATCAATGCTTCTAGCAATCCTGCCAGATAAATATCTAGTAAATATCCATGTACTTTAATGATAGAAAAATCTGTCATTCTGTTTTACATTGATTTTTAGTTGACCCGTATTAATCAGGATTGAAAGTGGTATGTTTGCAGGAAAAATTAGGACACTTTTTGGAAAAAGTTTAAGATATGTCACTTCAACAGGCTGTTGTGCATAATACAGCATTGCTACCTTCAAGTACTTATTCTGAGTTTCTTAAAATAAAGAAAACCAAAAAGGCCTAAGAACTAGAGATGGACCAATTAAAGGGTGCATTTTCAAAATTTGTCACAATGTGGATTATGTTTTCAGAACGTTTTTTCCCTGAAACTACTTTTTCTTGCATAGTATCTTGGGATAACTTTGTAAGGATTCCTCGAAAAACCAATATCAGGACAATACTGATAATGCATTTTGTCTGTCTTATAGTGGGAAATCTACCAAAGAGCAGTTTTTTTGTGAGGTGCTGGGTAGCACATAGGTTTGCAACCATTTAGAGTCTGACCTGATAATACTGGTTTCAATACAGACGTAGGACTACCAATGGGTTGATGGGGTGTGGGGTTTTTTGGTGGAGGGGAGGGTTTGTGCTTCTTTTAAATGTATTTATGTGTTTTCTGGCAGATTATAGAGTAGATTGTCCAAGACAATGTGATACTTATTAGAAATCCAGGGATGACTTTATAGACTCCAAATTACTGGGGAACTAGCAAGACCTGTCACTGCTGATTAATTAGCATGGTTTTATACATGGGCAGGTATCGTGATCACAGTCAGACATGTTAGAAAAGAATGTGCCACTCCCCTCCATGGTAAACCCAGTGCAAAGTTACTATAGACCCCTAATAAACAATTTGCTGATGCAGCACTGGGAAGACGAAGTTGTCTTGAGAAACGGTATTGTTATTTCTAGGAAATTGAGCAGTGGCTGTCATTGGTAGTGAAAATCAGGATGAATACAAGAATTTTCATCAAAGAAACCTTACTTTTGTACTAGCAATGTGTCACAGAAAGCAACAATTTGTCTCAGCTTTTGAGAGTCTGTGTTGTGTGGTTAGTGTTAGTGACTCAGAGCCTTGCTTTGCACTCAGCCACAGCACTGCAGCCTCACGCCAGGACACCCTTCTCTACGCCTTTGTGATCACTGTGTCATTCTCACACACACGTTGAGTTTACCCTTGCATTTTCTTCTCGTGTAACCTCATTTACTCAATCTCATGTAGTGCTGTCTGACATACCTTAGTTTACTAGACCAGTAGATTTAGTTGAAAAATGTTGGGACTCTCAAATCCGGTATATCCTAGGGAAGCTATGTATATAAAAAGAAGGTGGTGTTATAGAACAAGGCAGACCTGCTCCTCCTTGACTGGGATTGCTTTGTCATGCTCACTCTGCAGGTGGTAGGGCAGACGGTAAAATAAAACAGCCAGGACGTGAGTGTGGGGAAAGGATAGAGTAGTGGAGCAGAACCATTCAGTCTCACCAACAGCTAGTGCCTGCCAAAGTGATATCCAAGGAATCAGAAATCTGTGCCTTCTCCCCCAATTATGGCTTTGTGCAATTAAATCATTAACTAAAGCTCTCTTGCCTATTCTTTCTTGTCCAAATTTCATTGAGGGAGGTCATGGATGCAGATTTTTTGCAACTCATGGTATGCATAATTTATGAAAGCATTTCTATCATACATGTTGTTAACAGATCCGTAACAAATGTGAGAAGATGCTAAAGACATGGTATTTTTTCCTGCTCTGTTGGCTGTCCTTGAGGCTTGAGGCTAATCCTGGTCTTAAAGTGAGGATTACTCAGAAGGGGCTGGACTATGGTATGTCTAACATTGCCAGAAGTTACTTTATCATAAATACTCTATGTACAGAATATTGTTTCTTAATAGAGGTGCAATGAAGAAACAAGCTTCTTAAATATTGAAATAGAATATATTCCTTTTGTCACCTCACCAGGAACACTCTTTGTCTCTTTTCTCATTTATTTCCTTTTTTTGGTGTGCATCCAGATGTGAGTTGATCCTTTATGGATGACTGCATTCTCCTACAGTCCAGTAGTTTCTACTACATTCTTCATATCTACATACTTTCTTAGAACCAGGATTAGATGGTCATATAATTGCTCCTCAAAAACCTGACTTAAAGTGCAATATTTAGTTGAAGATAATCAGACACAATTTGGGAAAAAAGCTTATAATTTTGGAACAACCACATAGGTGCACACCTTTACTCTCACTCCTGCATTTGGCATGGGACAGCACCTGCATGTGCTATTCCTTAAAAACAAATCTGTGACTGCCATAATTTTGCCCCTTAACAAAAAATTTCCACAATATATTTTCCATAGTCTTTCTATTCATGCTAACTTTCACCATCTCTTACCTAAGGTTTACTCCACAGGTGTGGAGGGCATGTAGTATAATTTCAGTTGTTTACAGAATTAATATTAGCAATAAAGGTTAACAAGGCACAAATTCAACAAAGCCTGGGTCATGCTAAGGATTAATCATCATCTATGTACTGAACATGCTGACAGGTAAACAATGAACTTGTGAGATGAAAAATAAAAGGGTTTATGCTGTTGAGATGAAAGCCAGGATCAGGTCCACTTATTTTGCTGTATGAGCATTGTTTTAAAGGTGTTTGAGGGGTTGAAAAGTGCAGGGCAAACATCAGTCACCCAAAATAGTATCGATCTCCCTTGCTTCCTAGGGATCTCTCATGCCTTTAGAAATGAGAATTCAGCCTGGTGTTTCTTAGTGTGAGCCCAGCAGTTTCTGTGACAGTCAGCACGGCCTTCCAACTCCTGAATGAACAGACTAAGCTGGCACAGCCCTGCACTAGTAGTAAGAGCAGATTAACAGTGCTCCTCCCAAAGGTATTTCTCTTGTTTGAAGAGCTTGGTGCCTGACATTTCCTTTCCCTTACTGTGGGATTTGAAGGCTGAGGCTATAGATCCTGCCTTTGTGCTTCTTGCCTGTTACAGGAACCTTGAGAGAAATTCCACCTGAGATCACTGCCTGCCTCCACTGACAGTCATAAGAGAGCTTTAAGTTATTTCAGTGAGAGCCCATGTTTTGCTTTGAAGACAGGAATTCCCAGGGAATCATAACTTACTTCTCCTTCTTAAAAGATGCTTTTTATAAAAAGATATTCCAGTGTTGAGTCATTACAAATTTCAACTCTTTGCTTTTCTAATACTATGGAGCCCAGTGATGAAAAAAACCCAGGTATTTTGTATTCAGTAATTGTGAGGACAAAAGCTAAAGACACTTGTGGTAAAAACATCTGAAAGCAGGCCATCATTCAGTACTAAAGTTTTAGTTGTGTCTTAATCAAAGATAATCAGAAAGAAGGAAGGCATGAGGAATTTGGAATTTAAAGATGCTCTATTTGTTTATAAGAGGATCTGTGTATATTATCAATGCACAAATAGCATTGAAACATTCAGGAAAGTAGGGATTCCTTAAAGCAAGGAAAGAAGGTAAGGCAATAAGTCAGACATCTGCAGCAGGCTGTAATGGTTAAGGTGCAGTGGCAAAACATACATACTGTGAAAGAAATGGGAAGAAAACATTTTAAAGGATTGTCTTTAAAACTCAAACAACTTCCTGTACACCAGCAACAATTCAGATAGTGCTGCATTTGACGTACCAGCACTTCAGATGCATATATCACATTTTTTCCATAAGTAACCACAACATAGTGAAGTTGCCTTGGTACTTCATAACAGAGTTTTTCATCCAGCAGATAAGAGGCGATCTGAGGTGAAGGTGATGATCAAGTGTTTCACATTATGAGTGAAGTAAAGGAAATGTAAGAGTTTCAGAAACCTGGCACAAGCTCTAGAATATGAAATACTACTCAGGGACAAAATTATCCTAACAGACCATCTTGCTCTTGGATTAAATGGCTTATATGTGAGGGCTTATATGTGAGGCTAAGAGAAGTTATCAATGGGTATGTATGTAGTTGGAAGGAGATCTAGGGTAAGGATCATAGAATCAGAATGTTGCAAGAACTGTTTAAAACTATGATTGAATTATTCAGCAGTATACCTGGACCTTCAGGTGTCTGAATCCAATCTGCAATGTGCTTTCCTGTGTCCCCTTGCAGGCAGGAGGATTGGGATGGAGCTCCTGGAGCAAGCAGTATTGAAAGAGACTTTCCCAGGCTGGAGTGGGCAGGAGAGTTTCTCACTTGTTAAGATCAACTATGTCATTTCAGGGTAAGTAAGGGAAGTAAATGTCAAAGTTTTAGGATAAAACAACCTACTATTACCACCTTGTAGTAATTACCCAGCCACTGTTTTGTTCAGTGTAAAATTTTAGTGGTTCATCTAACTCTGCTTCCACTGCCCAAACACTGATTTGTTTTAAAAGCACTTGTTCTGCTACACTCAGAGATGAGCCTTATAAAGCTTCTGAAGGAGCACCTTGGCTGGTTTTTTTTCAGTTGGTTTGTATCAGAGTTTGGGGCAAGACAAGTATAAGCATGGCTATGATACAGCAAGGGAAATGGGTGGGAAAGAGAGCAGAATTGGTGTTGTTAACAGTCTGCTACTATAAAGGACCTGTAGCAGTGAAAATAATCTGTTTGTATTTGATGGAAAAAAGCCAAAAAAGGGATAAGATGAAAATGTATCTTGGCTGATGTGGCAGGAAGATGCTTTTAACAGAATATTTTTGGATTAATTTACAATGATAAATTACCATTTTGACTGGATAGGACTCAACACTCAACACTGAAGGGGAAAATCTTTGTATCAGGAGCAGCTAGTAGAAAAACAGTTTTACAGAGCTTCCTACAAGTTCTCCAAATATGGAGACTAATATAAAAGCAGGTCTTTCTACAGCCTTCAATCCCACCTTCCAACAGGCTATAAACAAAAAACCAAGAGAATAAGGAGCCAGATTCTTCCAAGGGTACACAGTGAAATGATGATGAGCAAAAGGCATAAGTCACATCAAAAAAAGTAGTGAAGTTAGGAAAAAAATCTAGGGAGCAGGAGAACAAGGGCTGAAAAGTTTGGGGAATCTGCATTCTTGCATGAGTTCAAGACTCAAGTGAGCAGAGTCTCTGAGTTGTTTCAGCTTTGAGTAGGAAGCTGAACTAGAAAACTGTCCTGAGGTCCTATTTCAATCTAAATTAATGCATGATTTTCAAAACCCCAGTTCATTCCCCCAACCATAGTTCTTCAAATTGGCAATCTTCCCGGTGTGTAATCTGATTTTAGATTCACAGCAAACAAGATACCTAAAGGCAGTCTTACCACCTGAGATGTTACTGTAAAGTTATGGTCATTTTAACTAAAAGTAGCTGGTGCCTTCAGCCCCCGGGAAAGCAGATGAAAAGCAATTGTTTGAGAGATCTGTGCCAGATAGCAGGGAACAATGAGGAATGTATACTGCACGATAAGATGACATCTGATATCTTTACAATGTTCAGCTCAATTCAACACACCCATTTGCAAGACAATATCCTTGAGTATCAGAAATATTTGTTTTGGCAGGGAAATATTCAAGCAAGATTTAATTTAGAAAAATGGATACTCTCCAGAGCCCTTTGCTTAGGCAAGGAAGAAGAATGGGAAAACAAAGCTTGGATGGTCTTCAGCAAACAGCATTCAGACAACCTGGATTTATTTACAGAAGTAGCATCTGGGATTAAACATAGATTTATTCTTTCCCTGGAAAAAAGGTTTCATTTTAAGGAGTTTGTTCTTCTCCCAAGGGAAGGTTTTTGTTTAAAAAAACAAAACAAACAAAAAACCAAATTAAAAAAAAAACCCCAAACCAAAACAAAAAACCAAAAAAAACACCACTCAAAAAACCCCTGGCCAAATATCAAGGATTCTTTTACCAAGGTTGCTGCAAGGTGTAATGATACAAGTGTCTTTCTTTCCCAAAATATATAAGGGTCTTTTTTTCTGAGAAATTCTTTTACTGAAGCATAGGCTTTGCCTTTTATAGCAGGAGGGTTTTCAGTGATCAGATGTCCTTCTCAGTCTTTTGACTTGAGTCTGATAATCCCCCTTTCTGTATTCTGTAGGCTCAGAATTAATGCTGTAGATTTCCCAGAAACTTCTGCTTCCTTTATTCCTGGCACTGGCGTTTACCTGTCAGTGGCACAGGCTTCTGCTACGCTCAGTGCAGACTGGAGGATACAGGCATGGCTCCTGTGAGTATTGTACAGAGTGCAGGTGGGAGGGCTCTGCCAGAGGGATTGCAAATGCAATTAAAAATACACTGGGAAATCATTTTTTAGGTCAGATATGCTTTATCATTTAACAACAATCAACAACAATCTGTTTGAATAAACTTCTTAAGATGGAAACATCTCCTGACAACTAATGTTGTTTTGTGGGTTTTTTGATTATTCTACCCCACAGGTCTCTCTGGGAGGTATCAGGTCAGACATCTGTTAGCATCCTCCATTTGCCCAGACTGTATATAACATGATATTGCATGAATATTCAGGACCACAGAGTTTGCAGTGGCCACATTTGTTACTTTCTTTGTATAGTATAGCTGGAAGGTTGGCTCTATAGCTAATTATTTATGTGCTGGAATTTAGGTATAAGGAGATTTCTGTTGGGATCTTAATAGGGATTTTTACAGAAAGGAGAATGAATGGGTTTGGGGCTGGACAAAAAAAATGGAGTAATGTAAAGACTTAAAAGAGTTACTGAAAAGTTTGTTGCAGGAAAGAGCAAAGTGGAACAATTATAAAGTTGATAAAACTTGGCTTATATATTTATTAGCTAACTGGCTTCTGCTCTTGCAGTCCCAGAGACCTTCAGGTTGATCTGTCATGAACAACTGGAATGTCTTGTGTTTCTGTGAAATTGTGACATTTTTGTAAACTTGTCAAATCCTGTACAACTCTGGAAGATTCATGTCCTGGAAACATATGCATATAATCTGGTTTTGAATACCAGGCATGTCCCTAAAATACTTTAATCCCTAGAAAACCCATTCTTCATTCTAGATAAGAGAAGCAAGAAGTCCTTTCAAACTTGATTTACAGCCTGTTTCTTAAATTGTTCCCTTACCGCAGATGTTTTCTTGACTGAGTTTGGCTTTTTTTTCCCAAGCAGCAAAGACCAAGGAGAAATCACTGTGTCCATCTCAGGACTGTTTATTGCAGTTGTCTTCGAAGTGTCCTGGGATAGCACAGGCCACTTGTCCACATTGCTGCACAGTTGCCAACTTATCATTGGTAGTGTAAAAGTCAGGTTAAGTGGAGGATCTAGGTATGTACAACAAATTTTCTTATTCTTGTGTGGGAAGTGGCAGGGTTTGTACCTTAAAGGAAACTTTTCAAATTTGGATTTCTAAGGATCCAGCTACAGGATATCATTAATTATCGAAGGCTCTGCAAACAGATTTTTAATGATCTGTTTTCAAAACCAGACTCCTTTGCTGAGTGTGTGAAGTGCAGTTGATCATGCAGTTAATACATTTCTCCCTGCATGTGCCAGCAAATGAGCTGACTGGACCTACTGCACATGAAAACATTGACATTTGATCATATTAGAGAGTACAAGATTGCAAACGGGGGGTGGCAGATATAAAGGTGGTCTAGACTGATCAAGCCTTTTGACAAGCTGACCTACAATTTAAGAATAAAGCTTTCAAAAGAGAATATGAAATGATGCTTACAGTTCTTCTTATGATTTTCCTGATTTTCTTTTCTTACTCATAGACAAAATATGGCTAATTGAGCACTGATTATCAACATGCTAACACGAACACTCACAACTTTGCACATTGCCTTCTATATAGCTCTTCTGAGACCCAGACCCCCTAGATTTGTCTGAGACTCTCAAATTGATAAAACCACTCAACTGTTCCATCTACCATATTGTTATAATTGCTTCTCGTTAATATAAATGACATTGATGTCCCAGTCTGCCAGATTTAATATTTCAAATATTTCAGCCCATGGTAAAAAAGCCACTGTGTTCATTTCCTTTCCTCCAGCTGGATCTACAGCTTTCTATCTGGTTATCTTGAGAAGCCCATTCATACCAAATTGGATAAAAGTGTAAGTTCACAAAGATGGTTTCAGTTAGCAAAAGGAGGAGTTAAAACACAAGCCTTACATTTCTGACTTGTCTCTCCTTTTTTATATAGCTATGCCTAAATATCAAATACAAAATCCAAATTATGGATGCGCACCTTAGAAATCATGAGGGTGAGTTGGTGGTAGCAGCTTTTTGTTAAGTACTTTTCACAGTGTTTGAATTGTAGCCACTTTTATTAGATGCCAAACTATTCCTGTGGTCATGGTACAAAAAAAAGTAAAGGAAGAAAAATATAGCCATTGTTCTGTACCTTAACATATAACGTACTTCACCCTAGAAATCTCTTGCATGCTTCTTATATACAATATTCAGATTTCTTCTGTGCCTATAGCAAGTCACCTGCAATCTTTCAGTCTGTTTTAGTTAACCTGTGTTACTTCATTAGGTTTTGGAGATGAGCATTTTCCTGTTGATCCTTTCTGCTCTTGATGTGTGGACACAAGACTTGTGTTCCGTGGGTATCAAGATGCTGCAGGCAGACAGTGTCACACAGAATGTGTTTCTTTCCCCATCAGTTACAATTCCAGTGTCACTCTTGCAGAGACTGAATACAACAGCTATCTATGTTCAAAAAGGATATAAACATAAGGTTTTCACTATTATAGTCAATGCCGCAGCTTTTTTTTAATTGTTGTTTTTAGGGTTTTTTCCCTCAAGATTGAGAGTATGTGGTTTTTTTCTCAACTCTAATTTAATTCCCTAAGTAATATAGTTGAGGTCATAGAGTCTGTTCCCATCCTTCACTTTTCCTAGTGGATATTTCTATTATCTGCTCTGCTATTCAGAAGCAGAGTAACTAGGCATTTATTTTTCCTTAAATGACCTATAACTGCCATGTGCCAAGTGGTGGCAAATATTACTGAAAATTGTGGTCATGGAGATCATTTTCTTACACAGGACATAATTCAATACTTCAAGTTCAAGGGCCCTCCAAGCTGTGCTGTCATATTGAGAAGTTCATAATCTCTGTGTGAATTCACCATTTCTCTTTAAACCCATTTGACTTTTAATACAGTATAAAGAGACTGTGCAGTCCAATCAAAAATAGCAATCAGACTGAAGCTGCATCTGACACCTTTCAGAAAAAGTCTTCAATCATATTGATAATAAAGTGTCCTCTGTGATAAAATGTCCCTTTTCTTCAACACTGATAGGCAGAAAAATATGCTAACATCTTCCAAAGGATTTGGTCATATTTACCACTGTTTCACTAATTATGTAACACAGTTTAGTTCTCTTGTGCAAATGCATAACAAAAAGTGACTCTGCCTTAGATTTTTCACTGCACAGGAGTGACTTCTGCAAAGTGTATTCAGTTGTGAACAGCAGGAGAACAAGGCCTAAACCAGGAGGAATCAGTGGCTCTTCCAGGGGGAATACTCTCACTGTTTCCCCTATAATAATTTCTTTCTTTTTCTTCTTCCATCTCCCAGCATTCTTCTTCTTCAGATTCATAATTTCTATAATGTGTTTGCCTTTAACTAAGCAATAACTGTTTTTTGTAATTAAGCAATTTTTTGTAATTGTAATTTTTTGTAATTAAGCAATAACTGTGGTTTTGTAATTAACATCTGTTTTGATTTTGTCCATCATTCTAGTTTTAAGCCAGATTGATGCCTTTGCACAAATAGACTATTCCCTAGTTAGTTCTCCAGCAGTCTTCAAATCACACATTAACTTGGATTTGAAGGTAATTTGTCCTTAATATCAGCTTTCTAAAACTTTCCTTATTCTCTTTTGAGTTGATTCATTTTCTTTCACTACAGTCTAACTCAGCCTCTCCAATTTTACTTAGAAAAGCAGTAAGACATTTTTGGAATTTTGGTCAAGAGTTATTTTGGAAAACAGATACAATTGTTTATTTAATAAATTAACTGCATTTAATTAACCAAAGCTATTATTTATAATGAAACTATTTCAAAGTTGAATCCCTTCAGAGATGCTTTACAAACAGCAGGAAAGTGTTCTTTAGAACACTCTTGCACTGCTGCTTGGTCTTCACCCGTTAGCAGTGACAAATAATCTGTGATGTAATCCAAAGGTGTTTGTTCTGAGATGATTCAACATCTTGTATAAGTACAGGTCACACCCAAAAAGCAGACTCCTCTCAGACAGTCCTTGAGCAGCACATAGAAGTTCTTATCTACTTTTCACCTTTGTTGCAAGAGTTATCTCAGCAATACTCAGTTTTTCCAGCAATTTCAAGAGTACCTGTAATTCAGAGCTCCCCTTGGCTCTCAGAACAGACTTCAGTTAACAAAGATGTGCCAGAGCTAAGTTTGTTCAAGCAACTTTTACCACGAACAAAAACTTTACAAGCATGATATACACAGCTTAAAAGACCTAAGCTTATCAGCTGCTGTAGCTATCTGGAATTTACAGGCTAAGCTTTGACACATGGGCATCCCAGTGGGACACAGGATGACTTTTCTAAGTCAGTCAAGGAAGTTATTGGTTTTCAGTACTCCTTGGAACAGGCTCATTCTTGGTGGTTATGAGTTGCCTTCTTCCAACTTTCAGCTTTTTTTCTTGGGTTTTATACCTTTCCTGTCAGTAGTTTTCCTGTTCCAGCTACTGACCTTCAGAGTGTCAGTAATTACACTATTTACTGTCTGTATTACTCTCTATTCTTTCATGGCCTGAGCTCACATACCTTCTCACATTTTAATAGTTATTTTCTTAGCATACCTGAACCAAGGTCCCCTACAAATGTAGCACCCAAACTAGGTCTTGGAGGTCTGGCAGCTGCGCTGGGGCTGAGTGTTCAGTGATATAAAAGGCTCCCTTTTCTCCCTGCCCTAAGCAACTTCCAGTGCTTTTCAGATGCACCTGAAGATTTTCTTGAAATGTCACACTCAGAATTAAATTTTAAAAAGTCATCTTTGCTACAAGAGAAAGAAAACTCTTGTCCAGAGAATTATGTTTTGTGTGTGTCTTGTAGCTGCTGTTCAGAATACTCACTTGAATACTCAGATTCAGACTTTGAAAGTATGGCACTCAGATTTTCTTTGATTCCCATATTTTTTCAAAAGAGCCTGAATGTGCTGAGTTTCAGGGCATAACACAAACTTTTTTGCTTGTTTCAAGGTTTCTTTGATGTCAAGCTTTTCTTCAGACTAGGAAAAATTCTTTCTGTTCAACCATTGCTAATGCATTTTGACAGATACAATTGTTTCAACAAGAAATATTTGCAAATTACTTTTTGCAGGGCACAGTCTATCCAGTAGGAAATCACACAGACCCTCCCTTTGTGCCAGCTCCATTTGCTCTCCCAAACCAGGGTGATTCCATGATATATCTGGGAGTCTCCAGTTATTTTCTTAAGTCTGCTTCGCTGGCTTACTACAGAGCAGGGACCTTTAACATCACCATCTCTGAAGAGGTGAGTATGATTTGCTTCTAATAGAATTACAATTATTAGCAGTATGGATAGTCAGGAAAGCAGACTATGAAAGGAAAGAAACCTTATGTTTGCCATTTCACATAGACTTGAGTGATACTTATACCACTTGTGGGAGGGATCCATGACATTCATTCTGTTTGTTGTAATTTAATCAAAGTCCCCCTCAGACTTCAGTCTGAATTTCTTGGCATCTCTAGGCAAAGAATGACAGAATGAACATCACACAGTTGTGCCAGGGGTGGCAAATGGAACCAAAAAAGCTTTTTTCTGCGTGGATTCCACATAGAAAAGGGCAAGACAAGAAAAGGTGTCGTGAAGCCAGTCTGCTGCACAGAGACCCAAGACAAATGTATTGGCTGTGTTGAGAACTAGAGTAAATCCTCAGACTGAACAGAGCAGCAGAATGGGGCAAGAAGCAGCTACAAGGAACTGAGTTTTCAGCTGTGTTGAAGAACATACAGGAGCTCTCAGAAATGCCAGTTTCCATGCTGGCATTTCCAGTCAGAGTTTCCAGTAAGTTTAGCTTACTCTAACAATGCTAAGAAGGTCTTTATGAAAACTGGTGACACAAATGGTACTGCAAACATCATTACAGTGGTTAGCAGCAAAAGGGCAAAGGAGATTTTTGAATCCTTGCCTCTGACATATTCTCTATATTGCATCTGAGGAAGTCTCAAAGGCAGAAGTCATGTCCGTTCTTTCAAAGAATAATGTTTGTTTACTGGCACATGATCCTGAATCAAGTCCAGGAGAAATCTCTTTTTTCTGTCCCAAAGAGCACTGTGGGTTCCTTAGAAATCATTCTGGGGCAAGAAAATACTGAATCAAACACAGATTATCTAAAGCTAAAATAAATAGGATGTGTTGGGTTTGTTGTTTTTTTCCCCAAGGAAAACCTAATTTTCAAGCTGATACAATAATCTAACTTATTTTATTTGTTTACAGCTTGCTAGTACTTTTAATCTAAATATCTCCTTACTCAAATGTTTTGTTTCTGAGGTGAGTACTTTTATTTGTACAGACCTTTTAAGAAAAAGCAGTATCTAATGTTTTTTACTGATATTATCTGTGTGCTAGCTCATTTGCAAAAGTTGGGAGGAGACAAGAAAACTTTTTTTCGAGTGCAAGGTTCAAACTTACAAGGCTACCCCACAATAGCTCTTCTTAACTATATCATACTACACTTTATCATTCTCTACTCCTCTAAGTGCTGGATTTGTTCTCAGTCTTTGAAACATTTGTAAAGAATAAGTGGTACCCATCTGTGAGATCAGTCTCCTTTTATTCCTGTTCAAGGTAATGGTATCTCTACTATTGGTAGTCTGACTTCTCTTTGCAAAGATTCCTGATTTCTTATACTGGAGATTATATACAATGAGAGATAATAGTCATGAGTCTATTAATGTCATGCAAGAAATTAAGATATGAAATGCTTTAAAAATATAGTAATATTTACTATAAAATTATGAAATTCAGAATCTGCATTGAAAAATGAAGTTTTGCCCTCTAGGAGTTTCCCTACTTTTCAAAAGATTAGCTCTTTTGAAAGGCTTTCAACTTTTCCAAATTCTTTATATTGTCAAGGTGATTGATTTTCTTTTTCTTTTTTTTTCTTTTTTTTTTTTTGTGGAATCACTCATCTCCTTAATTTCTTTAACATACTAATCTTTTCCACTTGAAATACACCTTCCAGGAATAGCCTTTAAATCGTTTCTCTATATTTGTCCAATATCATTGAGTTTAAAACTTCATCATTTGCTTTATCATCTCTGAAACTCAGAGTCAATGCAATGCTAATTTCGTCATTTCAGTTGGTATAATGAGAATGAAGTATTTTTAATCCTGGTTCATTACAAGAGGGTGGGTATATAACACCGGACTGTGATGCAGCTATAGAAACTGTAGCTTAGGAAAAGCTGACCTCTGTCCTCAGCAGTGTTTTCCTCTTTGAGCCTGCCCAGGTTGCTCGGAGCTGCAGGGCAGCAGGCCCAGTGCTGCTGAGGCTGATGGCCACATCACCTCCTGCAGTCACTCTGAATGCAGACAGATGTGTCCTGCAGATCACTGCCTGCGTGGAAGTGTCTGCTCTTCTGCCAAATTCAACCACCCGGCACATCTTTGCAGGAAATCTGGTAAGTAGAAGGAGCTAGAGACAGCATTCAGTGCTGGGGCTGAACAAATCACACAGTAATCCCTGTGGTCCTTTGTAAATCATAGAGATTAGCATAAAATGGCCTGTACTGCTCGGCCACAAACATGCACACTGTTTTGTTGTATTTCACAGGGAAGAAAAATGCACCAAGCATTGTAGAAGTGAATAGATTTAATAGGCAGGTGCAGAGAGTCCTTTTTTCCATGTGGGAGGTTGAGTAACTATTCAAGAATAAATGGTAATATGTAAAAATATTACTGTCTGATGCCCAGTGTTCCTAGCCTGTCTGTTATAAAATAGTTCAGTGTGTCCCCAGACATCTTTTCATTAGATTGCTAGTGAACCAATTACGTCAGCCATGCAAGGACTCAAATGATCCTAATGATAAAGAGGCAATCAGGGCAGTGTTATCACTTTGCTCACTCAATCTCAGTTGCTGGCAGAAAGCAGCAAATTCACAAATGATTTCACAACCTATATGTATTGACCACATGAAAAGTTTAGACATTGTGTTTCCAATCACAAAAGCAATTGCATTTGTGCCTGTATCTCAGTATCTATCTGTGGATAGAGTCACAGAGACTGTTTTGTTTTTTTCCCTGCAGACAGCCAGTACCAGAGCCAATTTGACAATAAGCAAACAGAAGCTGATTATCTCATTACTTCTGAAGAGGTAACCGAGAAAAATTCAGAAAGCAGCATTAATGACCCCTGCATTAGGCTACAACAGAACTCATTGTGTCAGTCTTGCAGTGCTTGTTTCACCAAGAGAAAAAGAAAATTAGTTACCTTCTTTCTCACAGGAGCTCTGAGATACTTTCAGCTGGTTGGTCTAAATCTTGGAGATAAAATAGAGTAATATTGAGGAACAACCATGTCTCTTGTGCCCTGTGATATGCCCCTTTCTGTAGCTGAAATGCCTTTCCAGGTGACAACATTCCATTTATTGGTCATCTTGAAGGCATCTGTTTCAGTCTGGTGTTGATGTTGGAGAGTCAAGTTCAGTAGTTGACTCAAAACCCTCTAAATGCTTCTGCTGTGCCAAGTCTGAGCATCACAAACAGAAGTGCTGGAGTGCCAACCCTGCACAGGACCAGTGCCCCTATAGTTCTCCATGAGAGGGGCAGGAAAGGTGAGACTGCCCAGCACACGCTGCAGCAGCATGGGATCAAACAAGGAGACTGGAGAGGTGTCTGGAGAGTGAATCAAAGCTCAGAGCTTTTTATGTTTCTCTTAGATCTTGCTGGTTTTGTGGTTACCCACAGTTCTGGTTGTTCTCAGCTGTCTTGGAACAAATTTTATCCACACTTTGAGCAGGGCTGGGTTCACAGCCCCTTTCTCCATAAAGGCACCTGATGGGTAGGAACAAAGGCTTTCAGACTGGTAGCCCACATCAGTGTTTCTTCATGGTAGCTCTATACATCAAGTTGGGTTAGAATTCCAGAATATATGGTAATTTTTAATCTATTACAATCTCATTAAAAAAATGTGAGCAGTCTTTTCTTAGTTTTGGTCACTGGACTTTTTAACAGGAAAAGAGGACTTAAAATTATCAGAGCCTGTCAGTGTAAGTTTAAGAAGTAATGGTGCTGCTCACTTAGAGCTTTTGACACAATCATGTATTCTCCTGTTCTTCAAAATGTTGTTTTTCCCCAGGATTATATTTACAGTGATCTGAGGATGTATTACAGGCATCAGTGGAAAAAGTTAGAAAATCTTAATGGTTAAGAATGAATATGAGTTTTTTCAAATCATAATGAACATTTGAGGAATGTGTAGTTCACCCATTCCAGGAAATGACAATTCCAGAAAAATTTTATTTCCTGAGTCTTACAGTCACAGCACTAAACTACACGTGACCATAGGAGGAGATAAGTACCAGAAAGATCCCAGTGACTCCAGAACTCATTTGTAGTTGTGCCAGTTTGAATTAAATGCTGTGGGAATCAAAGAGCCTTTGACAAAGTTAAATGTGTGAATCAGAGTGAAATCAGTATGAATTTCCACAAATGAATCTTCAAGGATTGTGCATAACTTGTGCCTTCAGTCTTTCTAGTGAGTCCTCTTCTTCTGCTTTTTTTATTCAGGTTCCAGTTCTCCCTGCTGCATTCGAGTCTGGGCTTCCCTGATGTAAGTTGATGGTTTCAGTGCCTAGGAAAGGTAGCTGAGGTCTTCAGAGAAAAAAGAAATTCTTCTCAACTTGTTGCTGAGCAGTTATTGGTCTGTCTTGGGGATATCATCTGCCACTGCTCTTTCTGTTTTGAAAGTATATTCTCTGCTTTTCTTCTTCTTCTCAGTAGGAGAAAATACCTCTAAGAGTGTTGGGGTTTTTTTTCTCATCAGAGGCTCAAAATGTTGTATAGTCTGCCTGGGTTCAGATGGAATTCACAGCTGCAACATGTAGCAGTTGGAGTGAATGCAAAAGTCAGCCTTAACTTCCTTTTCAGGAATTATCTTAAATCACTTCCACCAAATATCATAAAAACAGGAGTTAAAAAAAGGAAATAAAAGAAACACAGTGCCACTATTTAGATCACTCACTGTAGGCTTTGAAACGATCAGCGAGACTCTGAGAAGCTCAGTCCAACCCACACCTTTAAGCAAAGGGAGAAGGACACTGATCACAGTGACACAAGGACAGAGCACCAGGACAGGACAGTTCTTTCACACAGAGAACAGTTCACTTCTGAGAACTGAGTCTTGCCAGCTGAAATGAGCTTTAGCATATTTCATTCCTTAAGGTTCATCCCAGGTACATAACATACAGAAAAAAAATCCTTTAATTTAACTCATTGCAAGAAACATGGACACCTCTTGGCCATGTATATTTTGCATTGTTCAGCTGCAACTTAAACCAAAAAATATCTTTTTTTCCCTGACATTTTCTCTGCCAAGCCTTGCTCTGATCGTTTTGCTTGTCACTTCAGTCCTAACCCTCCATCTTCTTCATCAAGCTGCAACCTCACAGGCATCAGGCAATAATCACCAAATGTGCTTTTTCCCTCACAGCAGAAGTCACTGGTGGAGAATTTTCTGTCTTATGCTTTACAGGGACTAGTGATTCCAGTGATCAATGGTAAGGATTGGAGCCAGTTCCTGAGCACAGCTGGTGGGAAAGCAAGGCTGAAACCATGGAAGGGAGTGCCCAGCTTTAAAGACTCTGTTATGGGAGGTTTTCTTGCATTTGGTGACAGCTGGACAGGTTTGCTCTGTGCTGGACTTTGATCCTGGTCATTCAGCCATGGGATCAGGGGCTGGGACAGAGCAAGTCTTTGCTCCCTTTCAGCACCAGGCTTGGGTTCCATTGTCACTGAACGCAGTGTGGCAGCAGGGCTGAGCCTTGTCCTGACAGAGCACACCTTATCTTTGGGTTTCAGGGTAAGATCTCTGTCACCTCCTTCTGCCTCTGTGCTTCACCTGCTGCCACAGGCAGGACAGAGAAGAAAAGCAGTTCTGTGGGATGCAGGGAGTAAGGGATGATGAAGGAGGGGTGATGGCAGAAAGAAGCAGGTGGAATAGTACAGAAGGTGCCTCTGAGGTGACCAGAGGTGAGAGGACTGCTGAGGAAAAAGCTGAGCTATCAATGAGAAGAAAGAGAATTAAAAAGTGGGGTGCAAAAGTGGGGTAGAAAAGCAAACAGGAATAGAGCTGGGGCTTGATCCAGGAAAGTAGGGGTAGATGAAAACAAGAGGAACCAACAGGCTGAGAGGATCAAGTAGAGAAGAAAATAAAGATGGACAGTAAGTCAAAATGGGAAACAGCAGAAACCAGACCTTGAGGGGGAGATACCAAAGAGGAACAAAGGCAGTCAGATCCCAGTGTCAGACAGCTGAGAGATTGTAAGAGGTTTATATGTAACTTTTTTGCAGGGCTTTTTGCTTTTTAGTACATATGAATTATAGCTCCCTTGAAAGACACAAGGACAACTAATTAAAGGAAAATTGCAAACAAATTGAGTTCATTGAGAAAAATGCTTCTGAAGTGTATTTTGTTATTACTTTCAAATGTATTTGTATCTGTCCTTTTTGAAGACAAACTAGGGAAAGGATTTCCTCTTCTTAACTTGGCCCACACTAGCCTGGCTGGACCTGTAATAAAAATGAATCAGGTGAGAAGCTGAATTTCTTCTTACAGAATATTGCTTCTGTTTCAGGCCTGTGTATTTGTGCATTTTCCAGTGGTGGGTAGCTCTAAATGTTGTTAATAGTAAAGGTTTCACTATACATTAGATAGAACATGCAATCTCTGCACCCAAAGTGAGCCCCCAGCCCCAGCAGCTGTAGGTTGTAAAGGGTCCACCAGCCCTTCAGGGTGCCAGCATGGGGACAAACAAGGACAGACAGCTCTGCTGTCCCCAGCAGGGCTTAGGAGCATTGAGTGCATGAGTCCTCATCACTCTGACCTTTCTCTAAGGCTCATGGGAAGAGTTTCTGTAGTAAGTGTTGCTCAGTTTTTTGAGAGTTGTATTAACCTATATCAGAGCCCATTCCTACCCTAGGGTTAACTGAAGTTCAGGAGGCACAAAGCCACTCTTGCCTCCTGCCCTGCTGAGGGTCTTACCATGGGATCACGTCCCAGAGTACTGTACCTGAATATATCCATCTGTTTTTGTTTCCTCAGGGCCATCTGGTTATTTGCACTGATGTTCACTATCAACTAGAGGATGAGGAGGACCTTCAGAGCCACTCCTGATGTCCCTTTACTTTTAAAGAACAATAAGAGAAAAATGTAGTCTTCCTTCGGTTGTCTTCTAGGGAGTAGATGGTATAACATTAGAAGCATGGCTTTTCATCACTGCTTTTAATGTTTTAGTAAAGCTTCTTAAGCACTTTTTACAAAGCAAATCTGCTGGTTTTTAGTACAGTGAGTGTAGCTAATTGTTATTGACACTTCGGAAAACTTGCTGCAGCCTGATAAGAAGGAGTGACTGGTTATTTTCAGTAGAGTTATAGACAACACATCTTCTTAATTTTAAAAACCAGTTCTTGCATTATTCAATTCATCTCCATTAGTGTTAGCAAAACTTTGTGTATGGAGTGAGACCTTATTCGTTGTAAGAATTTCACAATTTGTCCCCTTGCAGCTGGACACAGAGAGTGGGAACGGATATATAAAATTCAGTGAATTGCCATGTAATTACAGAATCATATAATCTATTCCAGACACTGGCTTAAAACAAGACTAATTAGATGAGGTTATTGAGCACGGTGTCCAGTCAAGGCTTGAACCCCTCCGAGAATGAAGGTTCCACAATCTTTCAGGACAATCTGTTCAACTATTTAACTAGAGTAAAATTCTTTTCCGAATATCTAATCATAATTTCCTGTGTTCCAGCATGTTCTGTGGCCATTTGTACTTTCACCACACACTCCCAAGAAGAGTCTGGCACCATTTTCTCTGTAGTCACTTAGCAAAATTTGCAGGCCTTTCAAGCCCTCTCTTCTCCAAGGTGAACAGTCTGATCTCTCAGACTCTCCTTGTAGTTCATGTTCTCCAGCCCCCTTGGTGGCACCTGCTGGTGCAGGCCAGAGGACAAGCCTTGCTAGTGAAAGTGGCCTTTTCTATGTCTTTGGTCACTGGTCCCCCATCCTACTGAGCAATAAGCGCACATTAGTGGGCTCACAGAAACCTTTCCTGTTGCCCTTCAGCTCCAACTGAACTTCAGCTTTCCTGATTTCATTCCTATGTGTGCAAACAAGATATTTGTGTTCCTTCCAAGTAGCTGGTCTCAGTTTCCATCTCCTGTATGCTTCCTTTTTGTGTTTGAGTTCACTCAGGAGCTCCATGTTCATCCCTGCTGGCTCCCTGCCCCAGCTGCTCAACTGTCTGAACGCTGTAATGGCCATTCTTGTGCTCTGAGGCGGCTGCCCTTGAAGATTAGCCAGCTCTCCTGGGCCTCTGCTCTCCAGGGCAGCTTCCCACACATCCTGCCAAGCAGGTCTCATCTGGAGTCTGTGGCTGTACTTCTGCTCTTTGTCCTGCTGCTTCTCCCAGCATCTGAAACTCCACAGTCTCATGCTCACTGCAGCCAAGGCTGTCCTTGGCCTCTATATCACACAGAAATTGTTCACTGTGAGTAGCTGCAGCTCTTGGAGGGTATCAATCTCCAAGTAACTCCATACCTCTAATATCTGTAAAGTGGAAGCTGTATTTTGTCTTTTATCAGTATCAGCAGAGACATTCAACCAAGAGACAATAAAGGTGTATGGAAAGGAAAACTGCTCTACAAATGTCACACTACAGAAAGTTCAATTCAGGATAGAAACATGGCTTGCATAATTTGAGCTGAATCAGTTTATTTATCTGTCTGATAGAGTACTAAAAAAAAGCGTCCTGAAACCAAACAACAGTAAATCACTGCAGGGTTTCCAGTTCTTTGTATTCTTTGGTAGGTGAAGAGTGACTAGAAAAAGAATGGAAGAAGAAGAGCTCAAAAGAAATGGAGATTTTCAATTAGATTGGTGTCCCTCACTGATATCAGAAAATGTATAGAGATTTATGTAACTGAGGGTGTGAGTTAGATTCACCATCAGTTGCTGGAGATACAAATAATGAAATTATTATGTGACTCCCTGCAGTGAATGCTAAATCTGTGTGAAGTGTGAGCTTTTGTTGACTGACTGACAAGTGTCTCTACCTTTTCTATTCATGGATTGCACAATGAAGTGACTCAGATTGTCCAAAGTGCCCCACGCCTGAGGCAATTTGCTTGATACTTGCAAGCTAATTGATTAAATCACCTCCTTGACAAGCCAAGTAGTACTGGTTAGCTGAAGTACTGGACAAGAAAGTAGAAGAAATAGGAAATATTGACTGCAAGGACTTGATATTTAATATATGTACAGATACATACACTGTAGTGTCTGTGTGTATTTTTATATATGTATATGTTATAATAAAAATACTATATCGTTTATGGTTTCCTGTATCCTGAGCAATTTCAAACAGATGGGACTTGTTTTCCATCTGTTCTTCATAGAAATGGCACATTAATTTACTTATTTCACAATACAAACCTGGCTGTGAATATCTGTCCTGTGGAAACACTGGAATTCTCCCTGGGGTTTCCTCCACATCTGAAAAGCCAGAGGTGAAACAGTCTGCCCCAGAGGCAGCACACCACCCCAAACTCTGCATCCTGAACCTCAACACCCCCAGCCGACAGTTTCCACTGCCCTCTGCTTATCCCTGAATAAAATTGGATAGATTTGAGCTGGGAGACCCAAAGTAGCTCGGGCTGTGGTTATCAGAGGCCACTCCCTGCGTGGCACTGCTGGAGCTGATAGCAGCTGGCTCTCTTCAAGCCCTCAGCTCCTTCCTTTAAAAGATGTGGCCATGGCTGCAGAAGGTCTTCCCTGCAACATCCTCAGCCCTGTGGTCTGCTGCAGCAAAGATCTTCTGTTCAGCCTTCGGAGGAGAGGTATGGAAACAAATACATTGTGATTATTCTTTGTCAAGGAGTGGCTTTGTTGGGAAGTGAGAGATGTAGCTAAATCTGGTTAAATTTTGAGATTTTAATGTTTGAGAACTATGCAAAAATGTATCAAAGACACTTTTCCTTCCAGTGCTTTGTTTTTATTCTACATATGAAGTGTGTTTCTTTCATCTCTCAGTATCTGTCAGTTAAAAAAGAAAATAGTACTCACATTAAAAGGCAAAGTTGTTCTGCAGGATTGCTTGAAACTCTTACAAAAATTAAGTCAATGGTCTCTCATAATTTCGTGCATCATTTAAATTGTGGTCATGACAGAAAATATTCTATTGATTTGAGGTGTATTGTTATCTCTGGTAAAGAAGCAACTTGTGAAAGATGCAACAATATCAAAACAATTTTTAAGGTATTAGGAAAGAGGCAATTATCTGCTTATAGATGGTTTCATTTCAGCTCTTCAACAGCCCTGTGGTAACTAATGAAATTTTATCTGTAAAAGTAATGCTAGAAAAGACACTCCTGTGCTTTCAGCTGTTCATAATCTAATGTAGTAGCTGGAAATGAGGAAAACTATAATAATGTGACCTGTTTGCCAGGTCAATCCCCATGACAAATAACTCCATAGAAGTCTGTTCCCAGCTCTGGGGAAAAAACAAAACCATTCTCTGATTTTGTCCAGTTTTGTTTAAAAATTCTCCATGAGGGTGGCATCTCTCAGTCTCCCTGGAAACCTTGCTGGAAGCAAGACCTTCTGAATTTCACTTAACATGCAGTCTGATTCATACAGATAGCTTCAGCTCAGTTTAAATGCTGTCACAGAAGCCCCTGGGATGGGCATGTGCTCCACTCATTCACCACCCCTGTGGTAAATCCTGGAGAGACACCAAATTACTGCCTAAAAATTCAATGTTTGTCCACATGGATGTATCCCAAGCACTTTCCCCAGTCTATGACAGTGAATAGACTGACTTTTCTCCTCTACCCCACGGAGCTCACTTTTTTAAAGTGGAGAATGGGTCTTTTTTTCCAGGGTTGCTCAGCTTTCCACTTTCTTCATTCTAGAGGGAAAGCTGCTGTCCAGAGTGGGGGGGAAGGGAGTGCAACCACCAAGTGACACAGCACGAATTCCTGCTATCATTATCAATATTTATCCACAGATTCTGTGAAAAACGAAGATGGTGAAGATTTGCTGTTCTCTCCTCCTCCTGATTTTGCTCAGTGGGCAGCTGAGCGCCGGCCCCGGACTCAAAGTGAGGATCACCCAGAAGGGGCTGGAGTATGGTATGTGTGATGTTTTCAGGGGCTGTTGGCATTGCCCTGAGTGCTGATATGGCAAAGGAAAGAGAGGGCAGTGGGAGCCAATGACCCAGTGACAGGCTCTAAGGAAAGGTTAACAGCACAACAGAGCAGAGTCAGTAAGCTGCTGACAGCACTGCACACCATTTCCAGGTCCATCTGACCTCAGATATTGAATCAGTTAGCTCAGCTCCTGCCATGGCTGGGAGTGAGACCTGGAATAGCCCTGCTGGCTCTCGGGAGAGTACCACCTTCTTGTTCAGTCTGTGTCCACCACATTTCCTGAGCCAGAAGCACGTAACTATAGGCTCCCAGACACTATCAAAGGCAACTGAACTGATCACTGTTTCCCTGTAGCCAAGGAGGTTGGGATGGAAATCCTGAAGCAGAATATGGAGAAGGAGCGTTTCCCTGATTTGACTGGCCATGAGAAATTTGGGCTTGGTAATGTCAAATATAACATCTCAAGGTAAGTATTCTATCTGGGGACAATTTGTGTTTGACTGAAATTTGAATCTTGTTTTATGTTCATTCTGACTCATTAAATACTTTCTTTTTATCTTTTGTCTCCCTTTTGTCTCTCATGCTCTAGAATACATGTTACTGCTGTAGAATTACCTAGTGCTTCCATCTCCCTCCTCCCAGGGTCTGGGATAAAACTGGTGATCGGAAATGCTTCTTTAACCATCAATATGAACTGGAACATAAGGACCTGGATGTTGTATGTACAGCTTTGCCTGTCCTGGGATTTTCTTCTTGATGGATAATACAAAAATGCAAATTTTTGTTTTTCTTGTGACCCCTTCATGGTAAAGGTGCTCTTTATGAGCTGGCAGTAACCCAGGAGCACAGAGTGGTGCTTCTCACCAGCTCTGTCCCCTCACACAGGAGCACTGATGAAGTGCCCATGGCTGAGCAGCACTGCTGCAAACAGGACAGGACTGCTGCTCGGGCTGAATGCTGTCATTGCCCAGCCTGCCAGCTAGAGACTCATTGAGAAAAATTGTATTGTGGTGGATCACAGGCCAGTATGATAAACCCCCACAGTGCAGTCACACTAATAGAAACCCTCTGCTGTGCCTCCCAGAGATCCAGTTCAAAAGCTGATGGAAAAAGGATGAGCAAATGGCAATATCCTCAGAGCAGTCTCCGCACCTTCCTAGCCCCAGGTTGTTCCAGAGGAAAGAAATCCCTCTTCCCTTCCCCAAACCACGTTACCTCTATTGCTAAAGTGAATTGCAGCAGTCTCTGCTCTGCACTTCTGCTGCCAGGGCCAGCAGGGCTCACTGGGTGCAGGGAGGGCCCTGGGGGCTGAGGGGGTGGCACAGAGGAGGCTCAGTGCCCTCCCTGGCCAGCACCCCATACAGGCAAGCAGAGCAGTGGCAGTGACCTGGACCAGCCATGGCTCTCACATTGCCAGGCAATCCCATAGTGAAGAGGTGGAGTATTTCAGTTTTTATTTATTTTCACTTTATGCAGCAAAGACAGCGGAAGAGGCACAGTGCACATTTCCAAGGTGTTTGTCACCGCGATCTTTTCAACGCCCCTGGATAGCGCAGGCCCCACGTCAATATCCCTCAGCAGCTGCCGCACAACTTCTGGTGACATAGACATCAAGCTGAATGGGAAAAGGGGGTAAGTGGAAGAGATCTGTAGAAACACTCTCAGAAAATAATTGTCAATGAATGGCACAGAGACAGCTGCACAAAATAGGGCACACAGAATTGCTTTTAGGCATCATAGGCACCACAGGTGAGAACTGGGGTGCTAACATAGCATTAAAATGAACAAATCATCAAAACATTGATATTTGCCCTTGCATTTACACACAGTAGAAGATAAAGACAGAATCAAACAATCTGGGGCGTTTGTTTTTGCTTGTTTGTTTTCGCTTGTTTTGGAAGTTCCTAGTGCACAAACTATTTTGTATATATATATCATGGTTGTATTATGAAGAATTCCCTTCTCATAAATATTAATTAACCCTGGCTGAGATGCTTAGTGCTGAAATTGTCATCTTTTAAATGATGGCTCTCTGACAGTTTTTACATTTCAGAAAGCTCCCTCACGTACTAGAATATCACACTCAGAGGCCATTAAATTCATGTTCTGCAGAGATATCTGATCTCCTGTTAATAACCATAGTACTTGACCCATTAATTGCTTTCTTCCTTCCCTCTAGCTTCCTGCATAACTTCTTTATCAAGTATCTGAAGAAACCCATTCACAGGAGCTTGGTCACTAATGTAAGCCTTTCACATTGTGTAGGGGAGGGGTGAAAGGGTTATGGCATTCACGAGGTAGTGCTGTGAACTTGGCAAAGGAAGAACTACAAAAATAATCCTGTCATAGTCCTATTCTGGTCTGATCAGCACAGTCATCGTTTTGGCAGCCAGAAATGATTCCAGATAAACTGCCAGGTTCATGGCCAAAATACTGACACAGCTAGGTTCAACCAAGACAGCAGTAGGGATGGAAAACACAGTTATTTTTCCATTCCAATGCAGAATAAGTCCCTGCCTACCTACAGGCATCCTGGGATTGGCAGACAAAACATATACTGGGCAATGCACAGAGAAATTATAGTGAATCAACTGATAGTGTGACATATTTCAACTTCATCATATCAAAGAGTTAGGTAGTTCTGGTGACAACCTGCCCAGGGCCACTGAGAGGAGACAGAGCTTGAGATGGCTGTGATTCTGTCCAGGGATTGATTTATGGCTGGACTGGATCATCTTAAGGGTCTTTTCCAACCGAAATGATTCCACAATTCTGAGATCTCTCCTGTGAGATCAATACGAGATCTGTCCTTGGACGATTTAAGGCTGGGGTTTTGTCACCCCCACCAGGCTGCCTCTGGAAACTTCCCTCTCATTTGCAGCTCTGACATGGATGTGCTTACATTGCACCAAGCAGAAACCTTGGGGATCCAGTTAGCTGAAGAGAAGCCAGATTAGGTGTTTTGATAAACAAGCTCTGCAATGTGTGTGAAAGATCTGCTAGCACACATGTCAGAGGTGCTTACACATCCATGCTGATCAGACCATAACTTGCTGTGGTGTGCTTTTATTGCAGTCATGTCCCAATATCAGAACTGGGATCCAGCTGATAGATGAAGATCTCCGATCACTGAATGGTGAGTCATTAGTGATGTCTTTTCCTTCTCTCTTCTGATCAGTGAAATTCTGCAGCTTCCTGCTTAGCAATGCCTCCAGGAGTGGGATCAGTCCCTCTGCTCCATCTGCTCCCTTGAACTACAATTACATAAAGAACTACAGTTAAATAAAGCTGGGCTACTTGGGCAAGAAGTTTGTGTTTTTAAGAGCCAAGGACTTGGTAGTGATTCTCAATTTGCAAATGTGGCAGTGTGCACTTCTGTTGAGAGAAATGCCATTCAAAGGCTGCACAGGACTGATGCTGAGGCAGTTCTCCCTTACTGTGCTCCAACTCCTCCTGCACACACAGCACTTTACAAGCTGAAGCCTGCTCTCCTAGCCTGTCTGGAAACTAAGTTTTACTTGCCTATTTATCAGACTTGGCAGAAACAAAATGAAAAAGCTCCTTTGCAAGAAAACCTCTCACATGAACCACTTTGGGTTAGAATTGCAGGCATTTAAGAAGCCCAAAGTGTTGGTCAGATACCACGTACAAAAAAAAATCTAAACAGATCGGGCACCCTCCTTCTGGGAAAGTATTTGCAAGTTACAGGCACTCTTAGAATTGCTTGACGAAATCCCAACACACTCTTATGTCCTGAAGCACTGATATGGCCATCTCCTTTTTTGGGTTAGACCAAGCTTACTTTCTACAATGAGAAAACAACAAACTAGGAAGGTGCCTTACAGAAGGTGTCAGTAGAAACATCAGATCTTAGGTCAGAATGCATGTTAGTAGATTCCTGATTGTGTTTTTCCCTACTCTCTGGAACAACTTGTGTCACTCTCCTTCAGAAACTGTCTTAGTTTTAAGTCAGCTTAATAATTTTAAGCGTACATAAAATTATTTCTGTGTTTTTTGTAATACTCTGTGTCTTATCTACCGCCCTTACAGTTGTAACGCAGATTGATGATCTGGCTGAAGTAGACTACTCCTTAAACAGCTTGCCAGCAGTGTTCCAACCATTCATTGACCTGGACTTAAAGGTAGTTGCCTGTAGTGCTGTTGGCCAAGATTGCTGTGGGTTCCATTACTGTATGAGACACTTTCTAAGATGACCACGATTGTTGTTCTGAGCATAAAGACTCAGTATCTGAGAAGACAGACATTTCAAAGCATATTGTGTTTGTTACAGTAATGATTTGTAACAATCCTGTTGTGAAATTAATTATTTAAAAGCTACATCCTTTTCTTTAAACTGCTGCTGAGTTGGTTGTAGAAAACAGAGCAGTTAGAGTTGACTAAGTGAGACAGAAAAAAAGAGGGAAAGAAAAGACAAAAGGTATTCAACTTCGTCTTTCTCTCACTGCTGATTAATATCTGGGACTTCATTGTTCAGTCAGGGTAATATTTCTATCCATGGCACTAACTAGATATGTCTCCTGTCAGAGGAGACAGGAAAAGAAAGAATAAGACTATCAGGGCAAGAATGAAGCCTCTGGCTTCTTGAATGGGAAGGCAGAAGACTCTTTAAAAACATGGGAGCCCAAGGAGTGCTGCCGAGTGAGGACCTGAAAGTTTCTTCTTAAGGGAAAAGTCTCTTTATGTACTGAAACTAAAATCTGACTAGTTCCTAGTTCTAAAATGACTTCATTGTCATTCTGTACAAGGTGATTTGATTGAGGGTAGTTATCATTACAGTATCTGAGATCCTTAATTTAGTTTAAGCCACCTTGTGCTAGGTGCTCTACAAATGCAGAATGAAAAGACAGTCTTGTCACAAAGATCCTATAAATTAAGTATTGAAAAAAAAGACAACAGAGAAATAAGAGAGGTAGAAACACAAATGGACAAAAAGTTAGTAGACAGACACCAGTCACAGCACACCAGCTCTGCAGCTGCTGTCAAACTCTGCTGAGTATTGCAGCAATTCAGTTTTAAGCAGCGACTTGTGTCAGACTAAAGAGGAAAAATCATGGCTGTTCCAGGAGCTCCTGTCCCACATAAGTTACATGGGGAAATACACAAAGCAAGTGGTAAATCCAGCAAGTGAGTATTGAATGGGGAGGTCACCAGCTGTGATTCAGCACTCTGTAAGCATTTTGATAGTCCTTAACAGGCAACAGCAACTTTAGAGCTAGATGAGGAAATAAAGACACACAAAATGCATTTGAGATGAAACAGAAACACGATAACCAATAACAAACTTTAACCTTTATATGCCTTCATCACTTTAAATCAGTTTTACCTTTTTGTTTCGTCTGGATGCATTTGGAAGTATTAGATCTGCAAGTCTTGGCTAATATGATGGGTAATGCAGAAGCCAATATAGACATTTTAGGTTTGTCTGACATAACTTTCTTTTCTGTCATCAGCCTTTTGTCTGCACAAGTGATGAACTTGATTCTGGGCAGAGTACGGTGCTGATTTTGACCATGAAAGGCCTCTGGTTTTACAGATTAATTTTGTAATTGAAACCATTGGATAGCTCTTAAGCAGCAGTTCTCAGATTTAAATTCCTGGAGATGAGGAAAGGAGAAAGTAAAGCTTTTCAAAAAGGAGGACCACTAGTCATGTTCTTCATGCAATATGTAGACCCTTAATTTAGAGGGTGCTCTGAGGTGGCAGGCTGTCCTCAGTAGGTGACCAATACCCCAAAAGACAGATCTCAGGCATCTTCTGTGAAGATGTTCTAGTGCTGGGGCTTGCCTTCACCACCTGCTTGAAAGCACCAAGCCTTCAGGGTGTACCACAAAGCCTGCACACTCATTTGTACACCAAATGAATAGCCTGGGCAAAGGAAAGTAGCATTCATTGTCTGCAGTCACAGTAAAGTTATATTTTGACTGTTCTTTTATCTCTGACAATAACTTTTAGGGTGTAGTCTTCCCAGCTGGAAATGACACTGACTCTCCCTATGTGGCAGCTTCCTTCACAATCCCAGACCAAAGGGACTCCATGCTCTACCTTGCCTTCTCTGAGTATTTCTTTCAGACCTCCTCATTTGCTTACTACACCGCAGGAGCCTTCAACACCACCATTGCAGAGGAGGTGAGTAGGACACAGGGGAATGGGGTCAGAGTGGCTCAGACAGGGCTTTGACCTGCCAGATGGCAGTATGTGGCCATATAAAGCTCTTAGCTGAGAGCCCTGTAGATAGCTGAGAGCTCTGTAGAGCCCTGAGACAGCAGCATATTTATATTTAAATATAAATATAAAATAAAATTATATTAAAAAATAAATATAATATAAAATTATAAATATTAGGGTATTGTTATTCTCTTTTATTTAGGCTCTATATAAATACCTCAGGCCATGGCCAGGTGTGCCAAGTTTCACTGAGCAAAGTACTAAATACTGCCAACTTTGTTACAAAAAATAAGGGGTTTGTGGACCTGAGGCACAGAATTCTCTACCATGGACAAGGGATCAACTCTGGAGAGTTTTGCAGCCTCAGTGGCTGTTTCCTGAGGGATCTTCATAGAATGAGAGTACTACAGGGGCCATATAAGCAAAGCATATGGAAAAGTATCTGTGGCTTGCAGGCTGCCTGACTTGGCTAACCTGACTGCAGGAGGTTCAGAAACTCCCAACACCTATAGACTACAGCCCAAACTATAATGACATTAAGCATTTGCTTTCCAAGGCATTATTTTGGAAAGCATGCATTATTGGGAAGCTGCTTTAAGTATACTGAGTCTCTTAGGAATATTTCTGAGAGGTACAAAATTAAAGATCCACTGAAATGACAGTAATAATGCACTTAGAGAAAAGCTGACCATGAAGGTCAAATCTGGTAACTGATTCGTTTTCTCTCTCTTTTATTCTTCCCTTCAGACTTGCAGCTATTATAATATAAACACAGAGATATTTGGCAGTATCATCCCTGAGGTGAGTATCATTACTTTCACAAAGTTTCAGGGTAGCCACCCAGGGTGCTGGGTTATCCCAAAGGCTTGTAGGGCCAGCAGGGCTCCTGTCTGGGGAAGCAGGCACATGTGTGCCTTGTCACAGCAGAGCAGATGGGCCTTGTCACTTCCCAGCCCAGCATGAGCTGAATGACTTGCACTGTTACCAAACATGATCTTGGCCCAGAACCTTGCACATCAATCTCTTCTCTGGGCACTGTGCCCGAGCCACAGCTGTTCCCACCTGAAACCAGTTCTATGCAGGAAAAAGCTTCCAGTCATGAGTCCTCCTTTGAGAGACCTCCAAGAGGGTCTCAGCTGAGAAAAACACACCTTTCTCCACCCAAACCTGCATAATTGTCTTTGCTTTGCTGCTGGCTTGTGACTGATGAGCAGAAAGACCTGGAAAGAGACCACGTGTGGGAAAATGAGCTAACAGATGGGCAGGAAGCATTAAATCCTATGGAACAGACAAGGCAGATGCACAGGATTTCCATTTATTTTAGGTGGAGGAGATGAATATAACAAGACAGAGAATATGAGCATGCATGGCTTCCACCAGCCTTCTGAGACTGAACAAGAAACCAAAAATGAGCATAAGAACCCCTAGGCTATGACTGCCAGGCATGGGTGAAATCAGACTAATGGTTCAAAGAACTTTACATTCTTCTTTGCTTCCCAGCTGTTATTAAGTTCCTCCCTCAGAAATATCAGAATTCTCCAAGGGCAGTCATGTACGGTGTTCTCCATAAAATGCCGTGAGCACTGATCTAATATTCCACCCCCTCTGTTTCGAATACTGACCTTGGTGAGCCTACTCACTCTTCAGGCAATGAACAGAGTGAGGCTCCTCAGAGGACAGCCCAGAGGAGGAACCCATCTCCTGAGATGGATGAATTTCAAAAGGAATGACTCCTGAGCTTTTATTGTGTGACTTTAAATACTACATTCCTGGACCACTTATCTCCTCTGTTCACAACCAAGTATTTAATTTCTTCTGAAATTATATGGAAAAAAATGTATTCCTCAAGTAGAAGGAACTTCCTATTGCATTCCTGTGTGGCTAATACTGTTAATTTAGCACCACAGAAAACCTTTATTTCGTGCTTACCTGAAAGAATCTTATGTTAGCAGCTATCCTTAAGCTTGTTGTAAGGAACTACTTCAAAATGATTGCCTCAAGAATGAGAAATGCAGAATTCTGATCTGTTCTACAAGAAAGGTGGTTTTCTGACTTTTTTTTTTTTTCTTCAAATCTTACAGGTAGCTAAATACTCAGTTACACCCTACCCAGTGATGTTGAAGCTAATGGCTACTGAAATCCCTGTCATCAGCTTAGAGCAGGATTCCTTCACAGTAGAGATTCAGGGCTCCATGGAGGTGTTGGCTGTTCTGCCAGACTCAACCACGCAGTCTCTGTTCACCATGAACATAGTAAGTACAACAAACAAGGTGATATTTAACTCAAGGTTAAATATGTTTGTTCCTTCCTTCTGTTAAAACTCCATACAAGAAACAAAGAAAATGCCAAATTTCTAGTACTTAAACATGTAAATTCCCCTTAGTCACAGGTGGTGTAGGTGTGGCCTCACCTAACCTACAGGATGTTTCTATGGCAAAGAACATTTTCGTATAGGTGGACAAAAATCCAAGCATATATTGACTCTGATTAATCAAGGTTTTGTTCTCTGGAATGACAGTTCTGCAAGTCTGAGTCATGCCCCTTGGCAATTTGTTCATGTCTTTGATTAGTGAAATCTCATTTCCCCCCCAATTTAGCTCTCTCAGTGCCATTTATACAAAGAGATATTTCCTGCATGCAGCCTCACAACGAGAAAGCTGCATTTACCTAACAGCTTCCAAACATAACTGGAAAGATGGTATTTATGTATTTGTGACTAATTCACAGGAAGGGTCTTGGGTTTTTTTTCTCTCTGGTAACCTATGGTTTCTTTATCCTGCAGGCAGCAAACACCAGCATTTCTCTGAATGTATTTGATCAGAAATTGATGGGCTCGTTATGTTTGAACAGGTAATCCAACCTGGGGTGAAAACGATTTCCAGCCCTTTGGAAAACAATGTTAGCAATCCCAACATCAGTAGTTTAGACATATGAACAGATAACTATGAATATGTTTTGCTGGTAAATTCATCTGCATTAGAGTCTTTAAATCTGGCAGCACTTGTACGGTTTAGAGGAGGCAGGGAGCTTGTCTCTGACAGCTGCCATGTCCCCAGGGAGCTGCCCACCAGCTGTGGGTTGCTGCAGGGCAGTGGTCTCACCGAACTTTTCCACTTTTTACATCTCCTCTCCCCTCTGAGCTAGATAAACTAAGCATGCAGTGCAGTTTTGATGACCATGAATCATCTGAGAGATTCCCTCATCACTTTCCAGCTGGCAAAATGTCATGGCTTTCTAGACAACCTGTGCCACTGAAGAATGTCAGAGCAGTCTAGGGGCCCCTGCAGGTCCCCTCTGCAGATATTCTTACAGCAGACATTCACCAGCTGAAGTCCTGCAACTTCCAAGGGTCAGAAAGCTGGAGATCAGAGGCTTGGGCATTTAGACATGCAGCATGTCACATTTTCTAGAGAAGCAGGACCTCACAACTGGGAATTAGGATCCCAATTTCATAGAACTCCCTTGGAAAGCTGCTTAAACAGGGTTAAGAACAAGCAGAGTTTGTCAGGGCAGAGGGATGTTAGGAATTTAAGGAGGCTAGTGCTGTTAGCATTTTTTGCAGTAATTTTCAAAGAGGAAAATCTAGAGTGTGCTGGAAGCTGGCCTTGAGAGCCCGGGTGCTGGTGCTGTGAAAACTCAGAAGTGTTTTGTTGGATACAAGAGTAACATAGGGAATAAGTATTTCAATTTGGAAACAGAGACAGCAGCAACAAAGCCAGCAGCAGCAGCACCATACTGTGAACAGATTTTTTCTTCCTGGTAAGATTCACACGAAAGCATTATGCAGATGTACCAAAATCTGTGCAAAATACCTGACACCCTGTGAATCCTTGGTAAAATCAATTGTCAGTAGGACTTCCAAAACAGCACAGAGAGAGAAGCACACTCACATTCCTGGCTACACTTCTAGCACACTCTGGCATGGATGCTCAGCAACGCTCCAAGAAAACCACATCTTTCTCTATGCAGCAGTATGCAGTGTGTGAAATTGATTCAAAAATCTCTTTACAGATGCTTCTTAAGACCTGGAGCTCTACAGCAATGACTGCACATGGTTAGAGTAACTGTGTTTATCTTTTCTTAGTGACTCATTTTGTTTCACTTCTTTCCCTCAGGATCCAGCTCTCCCTAGCCCACTCCAATGTTGGCTCTTTTGAGGTAAGCGGGTAGTGGAAGCATATAGGAAATGCAAACCAAGAATCTCAGTGATATCAAGGCTAAAGAGTAAGCAGCTAAATTTTATCTGTATTTCTAAATCATTTGGCTTCATTCCCAGATGGCTCTTTCCCTGTCTTCTGGCAGCCACCTCTCTGCTCTAGACTTAAAAGTATATTCTTTGGGCAAGTCGGTGCTCTGCAAATGAGACTCTCTAGTTCCCCTGGCTGCAGTAAGCAGAGATCTCTCGAATGGTCACGGTGAGACACAGAGCAGGGATCTGAGCTGTAGCAGCAGAGCCAAAAGAGAGGTGAAAGTTGAATAAGAGCCAACAAATTCCACCCAGGATTAGGGCACGACAGTTCTACTGCCATCAGGAAATGATGGCTGACTCAATTTTCTTGTCTGTGGCAGGTCTTGCTTCTGGAGAACATCCTATCTTATATTTTACAGACTGAAGTAATTCCATCAGCTAATGGTAAGGCTGTATTTCAAAGCATCAGCTAAAAAGCTTCCAGCAGAGTGTGTGATTCTAGGAACTTGTACAGACTCTCTGATTAAGTTTTCAGCTCCCATTAACTTGAGTGGAAAATTACCATTAGCCACTAAGCAGTGGAAGGGGGAGATTGATCTGTAGGGGTCTAAATGCTCCCTCTTATTGTCACTGTTCTGCAAAAAGGGCAAAAATTTCTTGGAAAGTAAAAATTAATCTGCCTTCATCTCAGTCTAGGTGGCCTTGATGCATCAGGGAGAAAAGCATGTCTCTCTCATCTGCACACCTGCCTGAGACCACATATGTGAAATGTATTCCTTTCCATTAGACCAGCACAGAGCTTTTGCCTCTCATAAATCTTATTTAAGGCCCTGGTGGGAGACATAGCTTTGTGTCAGCCCTCTGTAGTGGGATGAACATCACCCTCCTTAGTTAATGGATACAAACAGGAACAGGTCCTAATGATGGCAGAGCTGTATTAATGATCCCTCAGGGCTCATTAGGGACAAATCACTGACTATGAAATGTGTTGAACATGAAACGCCTTAGTTTGCCTGCAACACTCTGCCAGGAGAGAAGCACCTGTAATTCTGCTTTCCCATTGGTAAATGTGCATCTTAGCTACCTCCCAGGGCTGCTTGTGAAAACTAAGAGGCTGTTATAAATCATCTACAGGTCCCTGGATAAACAGTGTTGTTGAAGGGCAGGTGTTTATTTTCTTTCTAATGCATACCTAAATCCTTGTTTGTCTCTTCTTTTAAGCTAAACTGTCAAAAGGATTCCCTCTTCCCAATCTGGCCAATGTTACCTTGACAAGACCTCACATTACAATTGTACAGGTGAGATTTTGATACTTATGAAAGATTTTCCTTTATGAAAGGCTATCCCTCTTTTTCCTTCTTTTTTTTTTCTTTTTTTTGTGTGTGTGCCAGAAATTTGCTGCCTTTGAGCTGCTTAAGTAGTAAAAAGCCCTGGGTTTAAAATGAGATGTGTAATAATGGTAAAATCCTAGAAACAAATGTATCTTTCTTCGAGAGGAAAAGTTAGAACTGAATATATAACTATGGAGTGATCAAATGCACAGCTTGTTCAGCCATGCAAGTTGCAATTCAGTGTAAAAACAGGTTTAACATATTGCTCAAATTTGGCCAATCACTTCAAATTAGAGTTACCACTCTCACAGTCCTGTTGAATACTTGAAATATGAGAGGGAGGCGAATTTTATTTTGTGCACCTAGGATGCCCAAATTTTGTTAATAATTGGTGATAATGACTGAGGCTAGTACCAAAAGTAGTTCGTGAGCTCTCAGAAAGTTTTTTTTGCCTTCTGGTTACTCTTCTCCAAATCTAGTCCCTAGTTTGAGCATATGGAACGTTGCTAGGCACTACTGACAAATGAATGTCCAGAAAATAAGCCTGTTACATTTCTCCACTTGTTTACCAACTTCTCAAAGTTATTTTCAGCTTTGCAGAGACTGCTACATCTTTGCTTGCAGCTAAGCACAAAACACAACTCAGGAAAGGAAATGCAAAGGTTGTTTTTAATTGTTCTTTGCCTCCCATGTACCTGGTCCCCTACAAAATATAATTCCTTGGAGAGTGCTTTCAGTGGCACTCATTGCCAACAGTCCCAGGCTAATTGCAAATGAAGGATTTTAGTGATTCCCCTCTCACTTTCTCTAACCAGCCCCCTCATCAGTAACTAGGAATGGGAGACAACACAGAATCGTTGTGCCCTACAAATGTGAATGAGATTCCCAGTCAAAGGCTAGTTCTAGAGTTTCCACTTCCAGTCTCGGTCTGTTGGCTACGGTCAGTAGGAAGAAAGACAATTCTTCCCACTTTTCATAGACAGCAAGGCTGGGTGGTGCTTTGAGCAACCTGATCTAGGGGAAGGTGTCCCTGCCCATGGCAGGGGGCTGGATTTGGATGGTCTTTAAGGTCACTTCCAACCCCAGCCATTCTGTGATTCTGTAACTGTGATGAATTGCTCTCATTGCTCTGTGTGCGCTGACAATGGGGGAAGCTTTAAGGACAAGTTTAGATTAAATGGCTAATTTTTAGGTGGTGCAAAATTCCCACCTTGTGATGATTGCCTAGTTGCCTCAAGGCTCAGATGAACCTTCCTGAGCAGACTGTATAACCTTTAGATTCCCTTCTGTCACTGAGATGGTGCAAAGGGGTAGCATCCAGGGAAAGAGGGAACTTTTCGCAAAGTTCAAAGGACAGAGTTGAATAAAACTTGTTACTTCCAAGGCACAGGTCTTCTTGGTAAATTTTTGGACCTTAAACACCAAGATCAATTTGAAATTAAAAAACCCCAAATAGCACATTCATTTTTAATACATTGTGTGTCCATGACTGTTCTCTCCACAGGGATATGTGTTGATTTCGACTGATGTCCACTACAAACACTAAAGGAGAAGAGACACCACTTTGTTAAGCATGAACTTTGAATCAAGTCAATGATGTGACTCTGAAGACTAAACACTGTCCAGTTCTCCTGAAATGTTTAACCTGAGCTCTGACAACCCCTATCCTGTTTGGGGGCAAGAGAGGGTGCCAGGAATCAAAAACACCTGACGGAATGGTTAGCTGGTATAATGATGGCAACAAGCAGACCCAAAGGAGAACGTGTAACACATGCTTGACATTTATTTATTCTATAGTTTAAGTGATGCAAAAATGTTTTTAAGATTAATGGCTTTTTTGAAATACAGTTTTGTCTACACATTTCCAGAAAGATGATGCAATCTCTTAAAATTAGGAAAAGTACTAATATGTTCCTAAGTGTAAAGATCTTAAACATTTCTGTACACAATGCATGAAGTATGGAATGAGTCCTCTCCAGAGCCATGGAGCTGTCTGTCCTGGGGTGGCATAATGATATTTTGTATTCCCTATCGTTTGTATACTTGAGCAGAAATATGGTCCTGTAGCTTTAACTGTGTCCCGCAGCTGGGAGAAAGCTCTGCCCGCGGGATGTTTTGAAACTTTTCCCCGGCTCTCCTATGGGGGAGTGAGAGGGAGGAAGGGACACTGTTTTTTTTTAATTTGGTTTTTTTTTTTCCTTTTTCCCTCAGTTCAGTTGCAGCTGCGGGTGGCTGGTGCTACTAGTGTGGCTGCCGCTTGGGTTTTTTTTTTCCTTTTTTTTTTCCCGGGATTTGTTTTTCTTTTTTTCCATCATTTGTGAATCCTTTTCTTCGACTTGCTTTCTCATCCGAGAACCTGAGGAGCCCCGGAGGACAGCAGACGAGAATCGTCCAGGGAGCAGCCGGAGGAACAGCCCCCGGGCCCTCGGGGTGGGGGGGACCCCGGAAAGGGGAAGCCACGAGGAAAAGGACACTGAGTTTATCAGCTGTTTATTCAGGTTTAATGACCTTTTTTCCCCTTTCCCTTTCCACTGTGTTGTCTGTTAATTAAACAGTTCTTTCCACTCTGGGCTGAGATACTCTGTTGTGGGGGAAGGGGTGCCAGAAACCTTGTTGTGGGGGGGGGCACCTGTTCAGAGTGCTTTCCACCTAGGATATTTGTCTCTAATCCGAGACAAAATTTGGCGCCCAACTTAAAGGGGCTTGACAGAATTTGGTGCCCACCTTTTGTGGGGTAGAGAAAGTGGTAAAAACTAGTAATTATATTCTGGTTTTAAACACTTTGTATTGGATTACAGCAATCAGTGGTCACCATGTTGTTTGATAGGATGTGGTTTGATGTGATACTGTCTGTCTGGTATGTAGGCCTGCTTCCCTATCAACAGATAGGGGCAGTTGTGTCCCTGATATACAATTTTTATAGATCAGGGACACGACAGCGGCTTGTTATGGTAATATGCGTGGTATGGGTGATCTATGGAACGGTATTGGAAGCTAGTAAGAAGGTATATGCTCGGTTGCTTTCCTCTCCTAGCTATAGTAGCTTCTTCTGGGGTTTTGTTGGTAATATTACCCAACCTGCTAGAGGAGAAGCAGAGGATGAAGCTTCCTGGTTCTTCACCTATGTTTTCCCCTTTAAATTTGGTACATCACCTTTTCAGAATTTCCAGTTTCCTCTGGATGTTAAAGAGACCACTGTCCTGGTATTCATGGTGCTTACCCAGGTAAGCATCCTGGTAGTTTTCATCTATATGATGGTCGGCTTTTCCAGAATGAGGGCTGAGATGTCCAGAGGGGCTGAGCAGGAGCAGACACCTGATCCAGATGTGAGGAAAATTGAGTGGTGTGGAGCATGGGAGGAAATGGGCCAATTTTTAAAGAAATTCTCTGACCCAATAGATTGGGAGATTCCCCTTGAACAAATTCTGAGACCAGCTGAGGTGGTGAAGTATCTCAAAGCAAAGTGCAATGACAATGTTAAGACAGTATGTTGGGGCCTGGCATGTGCTTATCGTACAGTGTTAGATGTTCTAGAACAGGCAGGTAGTGAGCCTAAGTCAATGGCAGTTGCTCCTGTTACGAGAAGCAGGAAATACCAAGTCAAAACCAATCGCCCAGCAGATGATAATGGGGGTGAGGGATCCTCAAAGCCAATGACTGAGTCAGAAGTCATTGTCGAGTCCATGTCCGTAAGGGACCTTCGTGGCCTAAGGAAAGATTACAATCAACGAGATAATGAATCTATAATTAGTTGGTTGATCCGTCTTTGGGATGCTGCAGGCGATGTTACACTTCTAGATGGCAATGAGATGAGGCATTTGGGGACCCTGTCACAGGATGCAGATATCAACCGAGAGGCACGGAATGCAGCTGACCCTTGCAGCCTCTGGAGACGAGTTATCCGAGGTGTGAGGGAGAGATACCTGTGCCCCGACGATCTCTATCAGCAACAAACCCCGTGGAAGACCATAGAACAAGGGATTCAACGCCTGAGAGAAATGGGGGTGGTAGAGATTGTCTTCTCAGAGGACATAGCAAACCCAGCCCCGCTTATGGATCCAGATGCAGTTGAATGTACACCTGTGATGTGGCGAAAACTCGTACAACTTGGGCCAAAAGAATACGCTTCTGCTTTAGCAATAATGAAGCAAGATAATGGGCATGAGACCGTGCTTGATATGGCAAGGAAGCTCCGAGCATATACAGATACCGTGCATGGCCCAGTGAATGCAAGAATCTCAGCTGTGGAGACACGTCTGCAGAAAATTGAAGATAAGATGGAGGAGAATCACAAGAAACTCAGTAAGGAGATTAAAGAGGGCCTTCTCCAAATCTCGGCAGTAAAGATCAAAGATTCTGTCACCGAACGCAGACGTTCCCCAGCTATGAGGAGCGAGTACACTCCTCGACGTGAGCTATGGTATTTCCTGTGTGAAAGTGGAGAAGACATGAGGGAGTGGGGTCAACAACCCACTGCCGCTCTGGCGCGACGGGTGCGTGAATTGAAGGAAGGCAAGGCTCAGAGAGGAAACTCCACCAGAAGGGAAGTAGCTCCAGTTGACATGTCCAATCCCCTTGAAGGAACCTCTAGCACACATGCCCACCAAGGCTAGAGGGGCCCTGCCTCTAGCCAGGTAGGGGCCAGGGAAAACCGTGCTTTTTGGACTGTGTGGATTCGATGGCCTGGCACAACAGAACCACAAAAATATGAGGCTTTGGTTGACACTGGTGCGCAGTGCACAATAATTCCATCGCAACATGTGGGGGCAGAATCTGTTTCTATTGCCGGCGTGACAGGAGGATCACAGAACTTGACTTTAGTGGAAGCTGAGGTGAGCCTGACTGGAAAAGAGTGGAAGAAACATTCTATTGTGACTGGTCCAGAGGCCCCGTGCATTCTGGGCATAGACTTCCTCCGGAATGGATATTTCAAAGACCCGAAGGGACTCAAGTGGGCATTTGGGATAGCTGCTGTAGAGACAGAGGGCATTAAGCAACTGAACACCTTGCCTGGACTGTCAGAGAACCCATTTGTAGTAGGACTTCTGAGAGGGGAAGAGCAACAAGTACCAATTGCCACCTCGACAGTGCACCGCCGGCAGTACCGGACAAATCGAGATGCTGTGATTCCCATCCACAAGCTGATCCGTGAGCTGGAGAGCCAAGGGGTGGTCAGCAAGGCCCACTCACCCTTCAACAGCCCCATCTGGCCTGTGCGCAGATCTGATGGTGATTGGAGATTGACTGTGGACTATCGTGCCTTGAACGAGGTGACTCCACCGCTGAGCGCTGCCGTGCCAGACATGCTGGAGCTCCAGTATGAACTGGAGTCCAAAGCAGCAAAGTGGTACGCCACTATTGACATTGCAAATGCATTTTTCTCCATTCCTCTGGCAGCAGAGTGCAGGCCTCAGTTTGCTTTCACCTGGAGGGGCGTGCAGTACACCTGGAACCGACTGCCCCAGGGGTGGAAGCACAGTTCTACCATCTGCCATGGACTGATCCAGGATGCACTGGAAAAGGGTGAGGCTCCAGAACATCTGCAGTACATCGATGACATCATTGTGTGGGGGGACACAGCAGAAGAAGTGTTCGAGAAAGGAGAGAAAATCATCCAGATTCTTCTAGAGGCCGGTTTTGCCATCAAAAGGAGCAAAGTCAAGGGGCCTGCCAAAGAGATCCAGTTCCTAGGAGTGAAGTGGCAGGATGGACGGCGTCAGATTCCCACCGAAGTCATCAATAAGATCACAGCGATGTCCCCACCAACCAACAAGCAGGAGACGCAAGCTTTCCTGGGAGCCATAGGCTTTTGGAGAATGCATATTCCTGAGTACAGTCAAATTGTGAGCCCTCTCTACCTGGTTACCCGTAAAAAGAATGACTTCCACTGGGGCCCTGAACAACAACAAGCATTCGCCCAGATCAAGCAGGAGATTGCCCATGCAGTAGCCCTTGGCCCAGTCAGGACAGGACCAGAAGTAAAGAATGTACTCTACTCTGCAGCCGGGAGTCATGGTTTGTCCTGGAGCCTTTGGCAGAAGGTGCCTGGTGAGACTCGAGGTCGTCCACTGGGATTCTGGAGCCGAAGCTACAGAGGGGCTGAAGCCAACTACACCCCAACAGAGAAAGAGATCTTGGCAGCCTATGAAGGAGTCCGAGCTGCCTCAGAGGTAATTGGCACTGAAGCACAACTTCTCCTCGCACCCCGACTACCAGTGCTGGGCTGGATGTTCAAAGCAGAGGTTCCCTCTACCCACCATGCCACCAATGCCACATGGAGTAAATGGATTGCCCTCATCACACCGCGCGCCCGTATGGGAAATCTGAATCGCCCTGGGATCTTGGAAATAATTACAAATTGGCCTGAAGGTGAAAAATTTGGTCTGATCAATGAAGAAGAGCTGGAACAGGTAACTCGGGCGGAGGAAGCTCCACCCTACAACCAACTGCCACAAGATGAAACACGCTACGCTCTCTTCACTGATGGTTCCTGTCGTCTTGTAGGAACAAAGCGAAAATGGAAAGCAGCTGTATGGAGTCCCACACATCAGGTTGCAGAAGCCGCTGAAGGAGAGGGTGGATCGAGCCAATTTGCTGAGCTCAAAGCCGTTCAGCTGGCCCTGGACATTGCTGAAAGAGAGAAGTGGCCAAAGCTATACCTGTACACTGATTCATGGATGATAGCCAATGCTCTGTGGGGCTGGCTGGAAAGGTGGAAAAAAGCCAGTTGGCAGCGTAGGGGAAAACCAATCTGGGCTGCTGAGGAGTGGAAAGACATTGCTGCCCGGGTAGAGAAACTTTCTGTAAAGGTCCGCCATGTAGACGCCCATGTCCCCAAGAGCCGAGCTAATGAGGAACACCAAAACAACGAACAGGTAGATCAGGCTGCACAGATAAAGGTGTCCCAGGTAGACTTGGACTGGCAGCATAAGGGAGAGCTGTTTCTAGCTCGATGGGCCCATGACGCCTCAGGCCATCAGGGCAGAGATGCCACCTATAAGTGGGCAAGAGACCGAGGGGTGGATCTAACCATGGACTGTATTTCCCAGGTGATCCATAACTGTGAGACATGTGCTGAGATCAAGCAAGCCAAGCGGGTGAAACCCCTGTGGTATGGGGGAAGGTGGACCAAATACAAGTATGGGGAGGCCTGGCAGATCGATTACATCACACTGCCTCAAACCCGCCACGGCAAGCGCTACGTACTCACAATGGTAGAAGCCACCACTGGGTGGCTGGAGACCTACCCTGTGTCTCATGCCACTGCCCGTAACACCATTGTGGGCCTTGAAAGGCAAGTCCTTTGGAGGCATGGTACCCCTGAGAGAATTGAGTCGGACAACGGAAGTCATTTCAAGAACAGCCTTATAAGCACCTGGGCTAGAGAGCATGGCATTGAGTGGGTATACCATATTCCCTATCATGCCCCTGCTGCTGGCAAAGTGGAACGGTACAATGGATTGTTAAAAACCACCTTGAAAGCATTAGGTGGGGGGACTTTCAAAAACTGGGAGCAGCATTTAGCAAAGGCCACTTGGTTAGTTAATACCCGAGGCTCCATCAACCGAGCAGGCCCTGCCCAATCTGAGCTCCTCAACAGAGTAGATGGAGATAAGGTCCCAGCAGTATATGCCAGAGGTTTGTTAGGAAAGACTGTTTGGATTAATTCTGCCTGGTGTAAAGACAAACCTATCCGTGGGGTTGTTTTCGCTCAGGGACCAGGGTGTACCTGGTGGGTAATGCAGGAAAATGGGGAAACACGATGTGTACCTCAGGGAGATTTGATTTTGGGTGAGGGCCATGTGTAATGTTGGGATGCTGGAGTACCATTGCTTGTTGAATATCACTGCCTCTATTTGTATATACCTATATGTGTGTATATATGTATATATGTAAATATGTATATATGTATATAAGTGTGTGTATAGAATTGGAGCATATTAGTGTGAACTTCAAGCCAACGATATGGAATAAGGGGTGGAATGTCCTGGGGTGGCATAATGATATTTTGTATTCCCTATCGTTTGTATACTTGAGCAGAAATATGGTCCTGTAGCTTTAACTGTGTCCCGCAGCTGGGAGAAAGCTCTGCCCGCGGGATGTTTTGAAACTTTTCCCCGGCTCTCCTATGGGGGAGTGAGAGGGAGGAAGGGACACTGTTTTTTTTTAATTTGGTTTTTTTTTTTCCTTTTTCCCTCAGTTCAGTTGCAGCTGCGGGTGGCTGGTGCTACTAGTGTGGCTGCCGCTTGGGTTTTTTTTTTCCTTTTTTTTTCCCGGGATTTGTTTTTCTTTTTTTCCATCATTTGTGAATCCTTTTCTTCGACTTGCTTTCTCATCCGAGAACCTGAGGAGCCCCGGAGGACAGCAGACGAGAATCGTCCAGGGAGCAGCCGGAGGAACAGCCCCCGGGCCCTCGGGGTGGGGGGGACCCCGGAAAGGGGAAGCCACGAGGAAAAGGACACTGAGTTTATCAGCTGTTTATTCAGGTTTAATGACCTTTTTTCCCCTTTCCCTTTCCACTGTGTTGTCTGTTAATTAAACAGTTCTTTCCACTCTGGGCTGAGATACTCTGTTGTGGGGGAAGGGGTGCCAGAAACCTTGTTGTGGGGGGGGGCACCTGTTCAGAGTGCTTTCCACCTAGGATATTTGTCTCTAATCCGAGACACTGTCAGACTGGAAACTCTCTCCCAATTATAATGGGAACTCGAATCTCTGCAGTGCCTTAACATAAATCTAAGATGCAGAAGCAGGAAGAGAGACAAAGCGACTCTCCTACTGCCTTTGATAGTCCCTCTCTCCCTGGGACTCTTCAAATCCTTGTCTGCCATGTGTGCTGTTTAGTGCTGCTCATCCAGGTTATTTACCTTTAACTCCTTCAGTGTTTCTGGGTCAGTCTTTTAAGTCTAATTCTCCCACATCTTTGCCAACATTTCTCTGCAGTGAAAGTTAGATACTTTTCTTACTTCATTTGGGTATGTTACCTTACCCTCTTTCTTTCTCCTCCTTTTTTCCGCATCCTTTATTAGTGTGCAAATGTGAACACAGTTCTGCAGATGCCATGCCTGCCCTGCAGCGCACAGGTGGCTGTGCTTCGGCCGAACCCGGACAGCAATTCGGCTCTGACCTCCCAAACTCCTGTTTCCCTGATGCTGAGTGATGCTATTGCTGATGGGGTGCGGTAGCCTTTGCTGAGGAGCTCATCCTCTACTGTAGCGCGGCCCCCAAACACCCCACGGGCACAGCTCCTCTGCCCCGGGGCTCAGCCCCGCAAACACTTGAAAAAAACACTTGGGTTTTTTCACGCAAACCAGCCCAAAAGCCGTGTGTGGTGTGAGGGAGGAGGCGGCCAGATACAACCTCGATCCGCGGGCACTGAGCCGCCCCAACACCCGCACGGGCCGCACCGGGGCAGGCTAGCCTCAGCACCCTGAGGGGACGAGGGAAGCGGCGAGCAGGGCTGGGGGACGGACGGACGGAGGAGGGAGGCAGGGCTGAGAGAGGAGGCAGGGCTGAGGCATGGGCAGGGCTGAGGCGGAGGATTGAGCCTCGGCGGTTCCTGTCCGCTGGTGCCGCGAGGCCGCGTCAGTTCCTGCCGCCGGCCCGCCGCTACCATCGCCCGGCAGCGCCGCCGCCATGAGCCGCAGCTACAACGATGAGCTGCAGTACCTGGACAAGATCGACAAGAACTGCTGGCGGATCAAGAAGGGCTTCGTGCCGAACATGCGTGTGCGTGGGGACGGGGCCTGGGGGCCCGGGGCGGGGGTCGGGGAAGGGGCGCGGGGTCGGGGCGGCCCGGCCGGAGCCGGAGCCGGCCGGCTGACGGCTCTCCCCGCAGGTGGAGGGCGTTTTCTACGTGAACGACCCGCTGGAGAAGCTGATGTTCGAGGAGCTGCGCAATGCCTGCCGCGGCGGAGGTGAGTCCGGCGGGGAGCAGGGTGCGGACCCCTGACCGGGGGTGTCACAGGATCAGTGGGGTTGGAAAAAACCTCTGAGATCATCGAGGGCAGCCCGTGACCAAACACCACCGTGTCCACTAAACCGTGGCACCAGGTCACGTCCAGCTTTCCCTTGAGTTCCTCCAGGGGCAGCGGCTCCACCATCTCCCCGGGCAGCCCATTCCAATGCGTAATCACCCTTCCTGCGAAGAAATTCCTCCTAATGTTCAGTCTACACTCTCGGCACAACTTCAGCGTGCCCTTCTGTACTGTCAGTCGGTGTTGCTGCGGGGAGAGGCCGTGTGCTGTGCCCGGGGCAGGCCCTGCCCGAGCCCCGGGGCGCGGGCACGGGGCAGGCCCGGCGCTGTGTGCGGAGGGGCGGCGGACAGGAGCGAGCTGTCCCGGCGTGTCGGGCACCGCAGCCCGGGCAGCAGCTCGGGGACACCTGCAGCAGCAGCGTGCCCTGTGCCCAGCACTGCGCTCTGAGCACGGAGCGTGCCCTGGATGCCGGCCCAGTCTGCTTTGGTGGGTTACAGCCGGGGGCTGCAGTGCAGCTGGGCTGGGGGTACACACTGCTGTTGTAAGCATAGGTCCCACCCCATTGGTATAAACACAGCAGAAGTTGGACTTGAGTGAAATAAATACCACATTAATGAAACTGCAGATTGAGCACAATGCCAGGCACTTGATACCAGATTAGAAGGCTTGTTGGTGGCTGACTTCTCTTTTGCCAGTGTTTTAAACAGCCTTTTTAGAAAGTGTTTCATTGTGATTATCATGGTAAGTTATCAGATTGCTTTTTTTAAAAATCTTTTTCAGGTGCGGGTGGCTTCTTGCCTGCTATGAAACAGATTGGGAATGTGGCTGCACTACCTGGCATTGTTCATGTGAGTAACTGCTCTGAAAATCTGCTGTTTTTCTGTTCCCATTTGCCCGAGGTTATTGTTTTCCAAATGGGAACTCTGCTATGAGCAGAGGTATGGACTGAAGTTCTTCTCAAGACAGTTTGTGTGTTAGGAACCTGTCTGTGAGGAAGGAGTGCTTGCAAGGGCAGGCTGCAAAACAAAGTTGTCAGGGAAGTGTTCACTTCATTACTTGTCTTTTGACATGAAGCTTTTCATGCTGTTTCAGTTTTCTTGAGCCACCTTTCCCCACTGTTCATGCTAACTGCATGTTGGTTTTGAATTGCCTCTGCTCTGGAATGCATGAAGAAGTGTGGAGAGAGCAGGAGGTGGTACTGTTGTCTGTATTATTGTTGCTGGCCTAATGTGAGTCGTGAGCTTTCCCATACACCCAACACGCCTTTCCCTCATCCTGTGCCTTTTTGGAAGCAAGGCATCAGATATAATGATGCAGGAGGAAAATGCTTAGCTGTGACTCTTTTCAAGAAGTGCTAGGTACGATGTGGAAATGATCCTTTTCGTGTTCAATATTGCATACATTAATAAGTAACAAATAACAGAATTTTTTAATTGTCTCTCGTGGCAGGAGTTTTGAATTTATGGATGCAGTAAAAGGCAGACCATCATGCTGTTAAACAGCCCAAAATGGAGTAAGGTAGAATAATGAAAACCTGCTAAAATAGGAATTTTGGCTGGTAGTTTGTAGAAGAGATGGTGCAGTCATCTGCATAGTCAAATCTTCACTTTTTATTTCAAAGTCAAGGGTTTCTTGGTGATGGCAATTAGAGGCAGTAGAAGCAAATAATCCCATTCAAAACTACTGTTCACTTCAGTGTGTGGTAGCATTAATAGATGTTGAAAAGTTCCAATTTCTTTCAGCTTTGTGAGTGTCATGGGGTGTTTGCTTCAAGTGAGATCTGCTCTCAGCTTTCTTTGACTGTCCTGTAAGTGCAGGAGATTAAATCCTCACCTTAGTTGATGTGTTCACTCCGCCTGCATCTGAACATCCATTCTCTTTTTGGAATATTTGTTTGCAAATGTGACAACCGCAAGGCAAAGTATAACCAAGGTGACTCTGCAGCATCGAGTTTCATAAAGCTTTAAAATTGCCTTTCAGAGATCAATAGGCCTTCCAGATGTCCATTCTGGCTACGGATTTGCTATTGGTAACATGGCTGCTTTTGATATGAGTGATCCTGAAGCAGTGGTGTCACCAGGTAAGGATGACTGACTTAACCTGCTCTGAGAAATATCTGGGATGGCATAAAAATACTTTTCGAAAGGGCAGGACTTTTTAGTATTTTACGTATAGAACCAAAGCAAAAAATTGGAGAGTTGTAGGGAGTTAAGGGGTACCTAATTCTTGAAGTTAGAATATTTATTCATTGTGGAGCAGTTGGTTACACTGAGAACATCTAAACAGTACAGGGAGAATTGCCCTTGTGTTTTTGGCTTGGACTCGTCCCTCAGTTTTGAAGGAAGAGCACAAGTCTTTGACCTTGGGTTTCACCAGATTGATAAAGAGCTGACTAGTTTCTTTAAGCAGTGCTTGTAAACATCTTCTGAGGTTATTTCTACACTTTTACTTAAAATGTGACCTTAAAATATGTCTTGTTAGTAAACACCCAGATCTTTGGTTACTGACAGTCTGAAGCTTGTGTGGTTGTCATGAAACATGATACTCACGTTTCAGTTTTGTTTTGTTCACTTCAAGTGTTCCTGATTGAGACCTGTGGTCTCTGACTTTGGTATCTCCCCTCTAACACCAGGAATACCAGAATCTTTATAGTAAAGGTGGCATGATTATCTTTCACATTAGGCCTTGCCTTGTAGTGTTTATTATTATAAATAGGAGGAGTTAAGCAAAACAGCAAGAACTGAAGATTAATATTCCTTGTAAATATTCATTACTTCTTATAACTGTTTATTATTTATTCCAGTGAAGATTCAAAAAGACCTTGCTTTCAGGGACTTGCTTTCAAGACTTGCCTACATCAGGGGACCATTCTAAAATCTCTCACTTTTCTTCTGACCTTGCGCAGAACAGGAACATTCTCTCTAATTTATAGGGGCAGTGTGTTTTATAATTTTATAATTGTGAGAAGTGTCTACTTCTCTTTGTCAGCTTGTTGGAGTAGCTTTGTAAACAGAGAGCTCTGTAGAAAGTTGTACAGCATGTCTCGAAGTCTGAGGCTTCATGTAAATCTGTTAAAATGAAGCTTGATGCAGTTCTGCTTTTTTTCCCCAGTATTGTGTCACAAAAAAAGGAGTGAGATTGCAGCATTCAGTACATGCTCCCTGTCATGGCTTTTTCTCCGCTTGTAGGTGGTGTCGGATTTGACATCAACTGCGGTGTCCGCCTGCTGCGGACAAATTTGGATGAAAGTGATGTGCAGCCTGTGAAAGAACAGCTCGCCCAGGCCATGTTTGACCACATTCCTGTCGGTGTCGGCTCCAAAGGTGTCATCCCCATGAATGCCAAGTAAGGAGAATTATTTTGTGCACACACCAGTAGAGGGGGCATCTCTGGTTTTTGTTATGCAAGATTCATCAGTGGGAGACTTTTAAGAAAGAAAAACTAGTTTTAAAATGCATTCCATTCTTTCTGCATATGTGCTTTACCAGGACTGATATGATCATCAGTGCACAGTCAGCTCTTTCTTCCCCCATTTAAAGCCCTTAAGAGTTCTTGCTGGGTTCTCATTTCTTCTGACAGAAAACTTCCACAAACATAAAGGTATTTTTTGGAAGAGATGAGAGATAGGATAATAGATAGAAAATAGGATATTTCCCGCCCAGCAAAGAGGAAAAAGTGATATCTATCAAAAGTTAATATATTTGTTGAGCTTGATTTTCATGAAGTATTAAGAAGTTGGACTTTTTAGGAGAGTTGGGGGGTGACCATGACATCATAGTGTAATTTAGGTTGGATGGGATCTCTTGAGGACATCTCATCCAACTCCTTGCACAAAGGATGGCTAATTCTGAAGGTAGGTGTAACAATAAAAATGCATCAAGTTGCTCAAGGCCATATCCAGTGGAGTTTTGAGTGTATCCAAGGATGATCATCTTATGTAGGTGTTTGGTACTTGCAGGGATTTGGAAGAGGCACTGGAGATGGGTGTGGACTGGTCTCTCCGGGAGGGCTATGCCTGGGCAGAGGACAAGGAGCACTGTGAGGAATATGGAAGAATGCTACAGGCTGACCCCAACAAAGTCTCTTCAAGAGCAAAGAAGAGGGGCCTGCCTCAGGTAGTGTTATGTTTCAGGAGGGCTGTGCATGCTCCCAGGGTTCAAATGTAAAGGTTAGAGAGTAGTTCTCTAACTTTGTTTCTTTTCTTAAAAATCAGTCTAGCATTTCTGGGCAGGGGCAAAGGTGAGATGGTGAGACCAGTTCTGAATCATTCTTGACAGAACTGTGATGGAGGGGAATAATATTGGGCATGCCCAAAGTTCCTGCAGACATCAGGTTTTCATCTGTTAACACCTGGTATGGGAATTTATATTGGGTGGCATTTCCATGTCCAGATGTATTTTGTTTTGAAGAGATAGGCAAGTTAATGTTCAACTTCTGCCCTTGTTTGCTCAGCAAGTTAATAGCAGGGCAAGAAAAGACACAATAATAAATGGAAATAGCTCATGACTGAATCACAGTTTAAGAGTTGGACTTAATTTCTGTATATTGTATCTCATTGCTACATGTACTAATGATACATTTGTAAAACTTTCTTGTATATCCTTTAGCTTTATTAATTGGGGTGCTGCAAAATTACAGCATTTTAACCTCAAAATAATGTTATTTCCCCAATTTCCACATTTGCCTTGCAAATAAGTGGTCATCTGTTACGGAGTTGAAAAAATTTGGGCTTGGAAATGGAATATCTTGTTTTAATCTACTGAAAAGTTCTAAGTACTTAATTAACAAGATGTTGTAATTTCTTTGTGGAGTTATAACTGAGTATAAGACTATGTCTGCCTTGTCTATACCAACTGAAATCTCAATTTTCTATACTCTTCCCATCCTTCAACCAGGCCAAAGTAAGTTGGAAAAAAGTGGCAGCACAGTCTGTATGTTGATCCTGGTCCTTTTGTTTCATCACGATCTTGGTCCAACAGCATAGGTAGTTAAAAATTTGAGCAGAGAGGAAAGTGATGATGCTACTGTGTTCTACTTCTTTCAGTTTACGTGTGGATATCTTTTCCCCCAAAAAATCTTTTCTAAACCCAAACCTTGCTGTAGCAATTTGCCCCATTGCCTGTTCCCATAGCTCTCCCCATGCTCCCAGAGGCTGCTTTCCCTGCCCTGTCTGATCAGTGTGCTGTGGTTGGCAGCTGGGGACCCTGGGAGCTGGAAATCATTACGCTGAGATCCAGGTGGTGGATGAGATCTACAACGAGTATGCTGCCAAGAAAATGGGCATCGACCACAAGGGGCAGGTGTGCGTGATGATCCACAGTGGAAGCAGAGGTCTGGGCCACCAGGTTGCCACAGGTATGATCTCACTGCAGTAGGTACCTGGAGTGAGGCAAACTCTTACAGTTTTCACAAAATTTTACAACATTTCTCACAGTGCAGTTGCTGAGAGCATCCTGAATTTCCTGGTCGGGTGTTACCTGTTTGCAAACAATTGGTAACGTTCTGCCACAGATTTGCTTTTGCATTTGACAAGTAGCCATGGGTTTGACCATTGGAAAGATGAGTTCAGTTTTAGAATATAAATGATAGACACCCATGCTAATCTCAAAGACTGAAACAAAATTAAGAGGTCACTTAGACTCACTGTTTTTATTTCCCAGATGCACTGGTGGCCATGGAAAAAGCTATGAAACGGGACAAAATCATAGTGAATGATCGCCAGCTGGCGTGTGCCAGGATTGCCTCTGCAGAGGGACAGGATTACTTGAAGGGAATGGCAGCTGCTGGCAACTATGCCTGGGTCAACCGCTCTTCCATGACTTTCCTAACACGACAGGTAGGAGCAGAGCTGTCTCTGATGCAAATATTTTTGCTGCATATCTGCTTTATCCAAGGCATAGAGAGCAAAGACTAGTTGCAGTATTTGACTTAATTTCATTTTTATGCTTCTTTAACTGTTCTTTTCTGGAGAGACTTGCACAAAGCTGCAGTCATGGCAATCCATCTAAAACCTCTCAATATCACTGGATTGTACTTAGAAGAAGCTGCTTATGCAATATTTTTGAAAATGCCTTGATCTGGAAGAAGAGGATACAAGAAGATTGGTGGGGGTTGTTGCTAAAATTGGTTTTCTTGTTGCTAAAGCCAACTTTTCAGAGTTACTGGAATTTGTCTAGTTGATATCTGACTGAATTACAGCAGTAAGCTGCCAGTGGGCAGAGAAACAATCTAGGCAATCCAATTCTCTCATTCTCAGCACTGTTGTATTCAGTTCCACTCTGGCTGAATTATGATCTTTGTGTATCTCACATCCTGATTTGCTCTTTTTTTAGGCTTTTGCCAAAGTCTTCAACACAACCCCAGATGACCTTGACATGCATGTTATCTATGATGTGTCTCACAACATTGCCAAAGTGGAACAACACGTAGTGGATGGCAAGGAGAAGACTCTGCTGGTGCACAGAAAGGGATCAACAAGGGCCTTCCCTCCTCACCATCCTCTTATTGCTGTTGATTATCAAGTAAGTTTAGCTTTGAGAGAAGGAAATAGAGAATTCTGGATTAATCTGACAATTTTAGAGTCCCTAACAGATACCTAAATGCTGTGAGTTTGTTTTTTAAGGTAACAGCACTGGAACCCTGGTGGGATGGCAGGGTGGGATGCTTGTCTGTGTGTTAGATCTTTGGGACACTGAGCTCCTGCCTCTGCTCCATGCCCACAATGGTTGGAAGATCATGAAAAGAAAGAAGTCCTTTTTGCCTAGGGCAGGCTTCAGTGGTTTGCCTTGTCTGTCTGTTGAACACAAGGCTTTTGCTCCACTGGTCTGCATCTTTCACTGCAGTTTGTTTTCTAGAATCCTTAATTCCAAGCACCTCAGACAACCAGGGATGCCCTGAGGGAGTGTTAATCTGACCTCCTTTTCTGGAGACATGGTTGCTTTCAGACTTTATTAAGAATTGAGTTTTTTCAAGTTTTTCTAATGAATGAATCCTTTGCATCCACAGCTGACTGGACAGCCTGTTTTGATCGGTGGCACAATGGGCACCTGTAGCTATGTCCTTACTGGCACAGAGCAAGGCATGACTGAGACCTTTGGAACTACTTGTCATGGAGCTGTAAGTCAAGAAGTTATTTCAGGAAGGGGTTGGAATGGGACTGTCATCCAGAGAACAATGTTGTTCAAGGGTTATCCAGTATGTGATTCAGCTGTTGGTCATACAAGCAGAGAGTAGCAGCAGTAGTCCCTGCCCAGGACTGCAAGGGAGAAGTCCTCTTTGTCCCTTACTGAGTTATTTGGACTACTTCTGTAGCAAATCTAGGGGACAGTGGCTTTTATAAGGCAGATGTTAGGATGAAGATGTGGAGAATGAGCTCATTTTACCAACTTTTGATGTCTCTGAGCTAATGGGAGGGGTTAAGTGTGCTGAAGCTGTCTCCATAAAACTCCTCAGTAGTTAGAAGGTATTTCCTCCCGTTATTCCTAGTGTGAGACAATGATTGAGGAAGAGAAGTATCTTCCAGTAAATTCCAAGTTCTGAACATTGTTTGGTTTGGGTAAAAAGACACTTGAAGACTAGGATGGTATACACATGGAACTTTCCTAGCCAACATACCAGAGGTGTGATTTTGCAGGAGCCCATGACCTGAAGTCTAAATTAATTTCCTGTATTGAGGTTTACTGTGCTCTGTGCTCTCAGTCATTCTGTGTTTGCTTATGAAGTAATAATGTTTTTCTTTGATAAGAAAGAGTTTTGTTCTTCCAAAGTGCTACAAAAAATATAACTAACAAAACTGTTGCCTAGGGTCGTGCACTGTCTCGAGCCAAATCTCGACGTAACTTGGACTTCCAGGATGTACTGGACAAGCTGGCTGACATGGGCATTGCCATCCGTGTTGCTTCTCCCAAACTGGTCATGGAAGAAGTGAGTTTAATACTTCATTATGTGAGAAGGAGAAGGGGCTCTTGCTCCTTGGCTGAATGACCCTCCCTGACCTGATTTTTTTGCAGTGCTAAGTGATTGCTAGTATTTTAAATATGCAACTTGGGTGATTTGTGATAGAGCTGTCAAATGTTTTGGAAAATAATGTGAAGTGTTCTCTATCCTAAAAGCATGCTGAAAGGGGAGATGCATTGACAGGTTTCTGGGGCTATGTTTTTTGCTCTTCTGCCTGGTGATGGGGATAATTACTATCTTTGTGTGAGCATCTACAAAAGTAATTATGTTTTACAGATTTTCTTCTTGCATTATGTTCTCCCTGCTTTAAATTTACTTTACACTGCAGCTTTCATGTAGATTAGTAGCAGCTTGAAAGATCCTCTTTTAAGGTGAGCTGGGAGAGAACTCTGAACGGTCAGAAAACTTTGAATATTATGACTTCCAGTTCCTGTGCATTAACATGAGCATGCCTTTTCTTTTCACAGCCTCACTCATAAAAGTGTGTTAATCATTTGGAACTACGCTTTTATGGGTGTTGGTGTTATATGAATATGTTGATCACATTAAAGTCTCTATTCAAGAGCAGCTTCCTTGTCAGAATGGGGGCCAGAGGGGGAAGCTCTAGAGTAAAGAAGTTGGAGTCACTTCCTACTAGATAATGAGGCTTGACATTCTCACATGCTGGAGCACTGATTATCTGAAAAACTGAACTAAAATAGCTAATATTTTATCTGAAATATGATGAGAGCTTATTTGGAAAGCTAAGTGTCTTACTTACAAATAAGATTTCTTAGATACATAAGGTGGCCAGATTCTCTGTATGTTCACCTACTTCTACACCCTCTATTTATATAATTATTTTTGTGAAGAGTGTATTTCAAAAGGCTACGTCTGACTTCCTGTGACTATGGATTGTTTATAGTTCTTTTTTTCTTTTTTTTTTTCCCTCCAGGCACCAGAGTCTTACAAGAATGTGACTGATGTGGTTAACACCTGCCACGAAGCTGGCATCAGCAAGAAAGCTATTAAACTGAGACCCATTGCTGTTATAAAAGGCTAGGAACCAGCTAGGCCTTACACAAAACTGACTAGAATTATCATCTTCCCACATCTCTTGGACTCTGTAGGATGCTCAAATATCACATTCCTGTTCTGGACAGTTAAAGATACACCTATTTTTAACCACTCCTAGCCATAATTAATGCCCCTCCTCCTCGTTACATGGCGTTCTTTTGTGAGGACTGGAAAGAAGTAAGTAAGTCTTGGTTTTTATAATATGCATTCTCTCCTCCATTTTCCTGCTCAGGCAGGAGTTGAGACTTGCCTGAGTTGTCATTTAACTGCTGTGCTGCAAGAGCACCTCCATCAGTAAAGATGGGGTATGAGGCAGATCTGCTGTCTCCACACCTGAGTGCCTGAGCTCTTTCTGCATATCTTCCTGCTAGACAAGGTATTGCACTAGTGGGCAGGGAGAGGCTGCCCTGTGTGCAGGTACCTTTGTGCATAGTCCCTACTGCTGCAGGTTTTGTGGCCGTTGGCTGAGAAATCTGGAGCTGGGAGTGCTCTCCCACTCGGGTTAAGAGGGACTAGCTAGACTTGAAGATACAGTCTTACCCCAGCCCCTCCCATTTCACACAGCACCTGATGTATTTGGCTCAGGACAAGCAGATATTCCACAGTCTTTTGGAAAAGCTGAGTAGAACTGAGTATGTTGCCTTGAAAGGCTTTGTTTGCCTAGTAGAAGTTGTAACAACAATTTAGAGATGTGCTAATCCAACATTTTAAAAAGCTCTAAGCACATAAAAGTTGGGTTGGATAATGCTGCTGACTGTGTCCCATAGCTCTGATTTAAAGGAGCCCAATTTCAGGGTCAGGCCCAATACAATGGAACTTACAATGTTTTCTTCTACCTTCATTAACCACGGCTGGAGGGGAAGCTGACCATCCCCACTGGATCATCTTGGGGATTACAATAAAATGGGAAGATGGTTATAGCAGTTTATCTGTGTCATGTTTATTCTGTGTAATTGACATTTTAGCCATTATAGGAGCTTGAAATGCACCACGTTTTGTGACTTCCCATGATGGATCTTGCAATGGCATGTGCAGATGGCAGAGTTTTTGCAGGATACAGGGACGGGCAGTGCAGGGCTGCTTTCCCAGCTCGGTTCTGCCAGGAGTGTGGTGGCTGTGACTTGTCACCTCGCCTGCCTGCAAGGCTGGGTGCCGGCACCAGAGGGCAGCTGGAGGGAAATCAGCCCAGGGCAGGAGTGGAGCCCTGCCAAGGACTCGTGTAAGGGGAGCAGGCAGTGATTGACGGACTGCAGTGCCTTTTGATCAAACACCCCTTTAAGTTCGGGATCTTAGAAGGCGTAATGGGATTTCACTGTTGCAGTCACTTTGTTCTTACAACGTTTCTTAGGTTTCGTAGGTTCAAATACTGTGCTTGTGCAGGTTCAGAATCAGAAGCAGCACGTGTGCTTACTGCTGTGAGTGCTTGTGGTCTGACCTTACAGTTTGTTTTTTCCCCGGCTTTCTCCAGTGCAACAGCTCCAGATTGCCATTTCAGAGGTCTGAGAAATACTTGCTGAATTTAAAACAAAAGTCATTTCACCTAGAAATGTGAATTAGCCTCCAGTGACTGAAAGACAGAATGGTCTCCAATCTTCTGCAGAAGTGTATGTTCCATGCAGAAGTTTCTGTCTATGAATACTTCATCCTCCTTGATGTGGAATGTAAGGGAGCCTTTAAAAATAAGAAGCATTTCACAAACAGAGTTCTCCTTTCAACTTTTACTTAGCCTTGCCATTAAGGGACAAATTTCAGCTTTTTACAAGCAGAAATCACAAGTACCATGGAGGTGCTGTCATATGGATGGGATGTATGCCTTAAGTCCTCTGATCATCAGTGTTTATGATTCAGCATTCAAGACTGCAAGAAGTGCTGTCAATTTTGGTTTCTGTTGCAAAGCTAGTACAGTTTTACATTGTGCTCAATGGAGTAGAGTGCTGGTTTCCTAACCAGCTAAGTACGTAAGGAAAAATGCAAAATGTCTCCCACTTCTTTGAACCTGGATTTTTCTTCCAATTCAGGTCTGTCTTTTTCTGCAAATAGGGCTGTCCACCAGCTTTTTTTGTTCTGCATTTTTTGTAAAAAGTGTTAGGGAAGGTGTGCAGTATTCAAATCCATGTGCTGAAATACAGGTGGATCTGCCAGGAGCATTTTGGCAATGCCGAAGATTATTGAACCATCTGCTTCATGGAAGATCACTGAGAGCTCAGACATACCTCTTAATGATGCACATTCCTCCCAAAAAGACTGAAAAAGCCTTGGTGAATGAGTGTTAGGACCTTTTTCCTGGGGCTGCTACAGTTAGGAGATGTGGTCTGCACCAACCTTGGAACTGCTGCCCACATCTGTCCAGCCCCAGGCACTCACCTGTTCCTGCCTCAGCTGGGCTGATTGTCACCTGTGTCCTGCACCAGGAGGTTTGTTGGCTTGCTCAGGGTGGCTGTGTTTAGCCTGCACTCCAGGGTTTGTTGCCTTTGGGCGACACTTTCAGAAAGGCTCTAATTGCACCCCACTAATTGCTGGCTGAGGTTTGTGGGGTGCAGTGTGAGAGGAAGGGGCAGCGCTCAGCCCTGGGCTGTGTGACACCGCCGGGAGGCAGCTCCTCCCAGCACTGCTGCACATGGGGCACCTGTGCTTCATTTGCCACAACATGGCAAAGCTGGGGTGCCGCTGATGGCCTCTTTGGCTTGCTCAGCTCTGTGTCCTCCAGGTGCCTCACGTCCCTCAGTCAGCCTCTCCCGAGGGAAACAGAGCCCAGCGAGGTAAGCACCTGCTGTGCTCTCTGCTGCGGTGTATTTGCACACCTCGCTGGTGGGGAGCCTGGCGGCTGACGTTTCTCACCTGATGTCACATTTGGCACCATCCTAAGTCTCCTGGGATTTCTCTTCCCTCTGCTCTGGCTTTCCTCTCCCTGATTTAAACGCAGCTCCGCACACAGTGCTTCCTCCTCCGCTGGTGGTCCCAGGCTGGTGTTCTGGCCCAGGAGGAACAAGTGATCTCTGACACATCTCTGGCATCCCCACTCTCTCCTCCGCTCTCCTTTGTTCCTCTCAAACATAAACACACTTAGCTGGCCTCTTCTCTGCTCCCTGCACCACCCCAGTCTTCAAAGTGATCAGACAGAGCAATATCCCTGCTGCAGCATGTGCCAGCACGTTCCTGCTTGCAGAAAAGCTGCAGTGAAGCAGCAGCCCCTCCTGTACCTGGCATTTTATTTGCTCTCTTGAGCCCTGTCCTAGCCCGAGGGGTTTTGATCACCAGCACTTCTGGTTTTCTGTCTGGAAAGATGGCAGTGGGAGGTGTAGGGTGGCAAAGCAGGAGCTCTGCAGGGCCGCAGCCAGGGAGGTGCTGGGTACAGGTGCTTTGAGCTCTGCACTGTGTGAGGAAGAAGAGGATGATAACCCCCTGGCAGTCACAAACACCAATAATGGTGTGGTTCCTGGTGGGGTTTTTGTTTGCAATGTGCAGCAGGAGGGTGGGGGTCATGCTGAGGGATGTGTGAGGGGGTACAGAAATGCCTCTGCTCTCCCTGGGCAGGTTGGTCTCCTCAGGGAACAAACCTTCCCCAGCCTGAGCTGCTCCTGGCTCTTGTGGTGCTGAGCACATCCCCATCTCGCTGCACCCTTGTTCCCAAACCCCAGGAGACTGCTTTGGGTCATGTTGTATACATAAATTCAGAAACCAAAATAATCACAAGTCTTAATTGCAGAGATTGTGACCAGGAGAGGGAAATGGAATCATCTGCCAGCACTTAATTTAATATTTACTAGCTTAGTAAGAGACACACAGGGGCTGGGCTGCCCTCACATGCTGAGGTGTTTGAGTCAGCTTTATATTGGAGCCTGTTCCAACAAATCACCTGCTTACCCAGCTCTTAGCTCTTAAGAATTGCAACCTCTTTGGGTTTTTAATCTTGAAAAAAAAAACTAACAAAAAACCTGGTTGTTTTATTTTTTGACTAATGCTTGTTATTGTGGTGCTTTAAATTGGTGTCATCCACAGACAAGTTACCAACCTTTAAAATCATAGGTAGGCTGATGAATTCCTCCACTGTTTCCCTGCCAAATGTTTAACCGCTTCTTGGATGAGGAAGAAAAAGGTATAGTTGTAAATTATTCTTTCCTTGGAAGGTATTTATACTGTAGCTGTTGCTAAAGGGATTTCTCCACCTTTCCTAGGAGTGTTTTCGTCAGGCACATACAGGAAGGACCACGACAAGCGCTTTCTCCTCCATTTTGAGTATCTGTGTATTTTGAGTCTAGCTCAGAAAGGACTTTGTCCATCTTCTTCCTGACATAAGTTGTGGGGAGCCCTTCCATGGTGGAAGAGCTGAGCCCTGCAGAGGAGGAGAAAATTCCAGGCAGGGAGCTTTGCCCTCCTTTCCCAGTCCAGGCGTGGGCTGTGCTGGCAGGAGGTGCAGCAGCGCTGGTGCTCCCCAGCAGCCCCCGTGGGCACCTCCATGGCACAGGATCCCTCCCAGGGAGGGGCTCGGGGTCTGCAGTGCCCACGGGAGCTGTCGGGGTCAGCAGGGAGGGACAGCCCTGCTCACAGGCATGGCTGTGCCCTTGTCCCTGCTGTCCCCCGCTGCTGTCCCCCGCTGCAGTCCCAGGGCTGTGGGATGGCCTGGGCAAGGCCTTCCCAAATCCCCCTAGGTTCGGTCAGAGACATTCAGGCTGCTGCTCTTCCTGCCAGACCCCACGAGCTCTTCCATTAATGGGCAGTGGATGAGGCAGAAGTTTTATCTTCATAGAGGAACATGAAGCCTTGTTTGTGCCAATATTCATTTCCTTGTCTCGGGCAGAAATTCCAACAATTTGATGATTATCAATAGCAGCCAAAAGCACCATTGCTGTTTCCTCTCTGCTTCTCTGGCAGAAAGTGAATCCTCAGTCACAGACTGGTCCTGGAAAGAAAAGTTCAGCTTAAGGCTCAGACATTCAAGTACCTCACAGACTTGTCCAGCCTGTACCAAGTCACATCATCTTCCTCTGTTTTGGTGCCCTATCTGCAAATGGGAATAACCATCACTTCCTTTAATCTCACTTTTTATTGGTCTTTCCTATTTAAATACGAATCTGCAATTCAGGTTCTGGATCCCTCTGCACCTACAAGTGCTGCTGCTCACAGCTGTTCCTCTCAGTGGAGCACGGCCTCGGCTGTGCCATGCTCTGTGTCTCCTGAGGCTTCAGAGCTGCTGCAGGGATGGCTTCATCCCTGTCACCATGGATAGGAGAGGGTGGAAGCTATCTCCTATCTATTCTCCTCTCTTCAGAGGTTCAAGTAGTCACTGCAAAATTTAGAGTAACTTCTTCATAGTCTTCTGGCTAGAACACAGACCCTCTGAGCCAGAATCTTGAGTTCAGTGTCAGTGAGTGCCCAAATTGCTCTGTGCTCATGTGAGGTGCTGAATAGGCCACGGTGCTTTTGCCATCTTTGTGTGCTAAGGGACAGAAGCCGAGACAGCATCGGGTTTCTCTCTCAGGGAGGACCAAGGAAAGGCACAGTGTTAGACTGGTACTTTCAGACAGGAAACATTCAATAATGCATGTCAGCACATGGGGTTTCATTCTACTTTACTTCACAGTCCTACCCGAAGAACTTCAAAAATCTGAAGATCAAACCAAAATACAGCAGGTCAGGGAAGAAAACATTTAAGGGAAACCTTTGGTTCCAAACAAAACCCTTCTGGACCAACCAGAAATTATTTTGCTCTTCGGCTCCTCATGTTTGCCATGGGAACAAGCCATTAGTATTGAGCCATAAGAAGGCCATAAGAAGGTTTGAGCCATAAGTATTGAGGTATAAGAAGTATTGTGCCATAAGAAGAGAAGAGCCCCCAGCCCTGAGTGCATCTCCCCAGCAGCAGGACCCTCGTGACAGTGTCCCCTCAGCTCTGCCTCTGTCCCCTGCACCCACCACCCTGCCCAGCCTCAGGGGATGAGAGGCTGCACTCACTGGGCTTTGTGTTCAACCCTCCTTTCCCACTGCCTGTGGACTCATCTCCCCCTCCCCACCTTTGGTGACTCAGCCAAAGAATTTTAATCTCCATGGTCTGTCTGTAGTTGTAAAATACAATACCTATGGAGTTGGGCTGTTTTATCCCGAAGCCACGAAACTGTTGTCAGAAGAAATTGATACTCCTAGTGAGGGGAACAAAGTGCTGCTGGGGAGGATTTGATTCAAGACAGCACTTCAAATGGAAATTTCCCTGTTTGAAGTGGATATGTCCTTCATCCCCACACCTTTCATTTCTGTTCTGCTGTGGCTCTTGCCTGCAGAAGGTCCCCATGCCCTGGCTGTGGGTGTCCTCACAAAGGCTGGCTGGGGTGAAGGGGCTCCTGCAGCCCACCTTGGCACACACCTCAGCCCCTGCCCTGCCCTGCTGCCCCAGGGCTGCCAGCTGGGAGCTCCCCACACCTCACTGGGGCGGGGCATCTGGCCATGGAAACACTGAGCCTGTCCCAGGCACTGCAGATCAGATCACAGCCTCTTCCCCTTCCTTCAAAGGCAGCCTAAAGGAAATAGATCAAACATGTAAATTTGAACTGAGATTAATTATACATCGGTAACTGGAGGGGGAAGGAAAAAAAAAAGCCATTAAGGTTTGTCTGCATTAACTATGCCTCTGGGGGGTGTTTCTTTGTCTTTGCATGTGATGATAGTCCATGAGATACCACGCCTGGTTCCACCAGATCTCTGGAAAAGCCTTAGAGGCTTCAAATGTGTTTCAGCAGGAGGCAGACAAGGAGAAGGGAAGTGCCGGCATCGCCTCCTTGGAGCACTGCAGGAGCCTTTGTTGAGTGGCTGGAGGCTATGCTCAGCTCCCCCATTTCAAACAAGTGCAATTATCACTTGGATAGGGTTCAGGATACTGAGGGAGCTGCCAGGTCTTTCATGAGGAGGTAAGTTTGTCCCACTGAATCTAGGATAAAAAAAATCAGGGAAGAGGGATATAATTTAACCATGTAAGGGTTGTCTTGCATCCATAATATACCAGGTGGAATATACTCCTAATTCTGTCTGGTAGCCTGGTTTATACACCTTTTCCCTTTGGAGCATTTGTGTTGTCATATTTTTATATAAAACCTGGCTGAAATGAAGAGGGACTGGAAATTTCTCTATAAAACCTATTCTCCAAAGAGCTCCATCCCAATGAGTCTCATTAAAAATTAGTGCCTGATCTTCCAGGAATCTCAGCAACTCTTCAAACCTTTTGAACATTTTTTTACTCTGCCCTACAAACTCCCTTTCCTTAGACCTCTCCAAGTAAATTTTAAGGAAGCCTAATGAAGTTCTACTCACACATTTCATGGTGTGAATGCCTTAAGCCTTCATATCTGCCAAGTCACTTTCCTAATTGTAGTGAAGTCACTGTCAAAATTCGAGCATACACTTGTGAACTTTGTTCTCAGCATTAAAAGTTAGGGCTAGCTGAAAAAAGGGAATGCTTGCAGGAAAAAAAAAAACAACAACTCAAAACTGCCTCTGTTTTGTGGGCATGGCTCAATACAAATATGCTTTTTACATTCTTTCAAACTGAAAATGGCCTCATTTACAGATTTACATAATAAAATTTTCCTTCTCTGTAAAACTGACTTCAGGTATAAGATAAAATACATCTTCCTGATGATTCCTGGACGCAGGTTGCTGCTGCCATGGTCCCCCCTGGGTCCCAGGTTACACCAGGCAGTGACACCAGGTGACACCTGCCCCCCACATAGCTGTGCCCACCCCTGCATTCATTGCTGAACTCTTCATTTATCTCTTGCAATTAAGAACCATGTAGGAAACTCACCAGTGGCTTTCCTAGGGGTGCTGTGCTTCAGCCACGGAAAGCCTGGCCAGAGGTGCCACTTTAGACTTTGTTTTTGGGAAAAAAATAATCCTGAGACCGTGAATGTCCTTTTAGTGCCACCTTGCCAGTGAGCCTGTGGGGATGAAACCTTGGGATCCTTTTCCAACACAGGCATCTCCTCTAACTCAGCCTAAACTCTTTTTCTCCCAACCATTCCCGTTCAGCTTCATTCTGCAAATGCCTGTTCTGCACGATGCTGTGCTGCTCTCACCTGATCCTCACTCTGCATGGCCCTCTCCTGCCCAGACACAATAACTTCATTTGGTTTTTGGTGATTATTGTGATGAAATGACCTGAACTGTGACTTTTTCACCAAGGATACAAATGTACAATGCACTCATTAACCTCAGTAAAATTTCAGTAACCTCAGTAAAATTCCAGTAAAGTTTGCAGAAAATAACCAATGCTGAAAGGGTTTTGTCAAAAGTAAATTTAAAAATGTTTAAATGGAACATGTTTTCCAATCACAGAGCCAACTAATTGCACTTACCTCTGAAGGCACTGACCACTCTTTCTGCAGAGCAGTTCAGCTGTTTCACGGAGTGCCATTGCTGCTGCTTTGTCCTTTCAAAGCAATCCCCCAACATGTGCAGCTCCAACTCTGCGCCCTCATGGAACTTGCATTTAGTAAAAATCGAACCAGCTGCTAACTGAACGAGCTCCTCAGACAGGATAACGTAAACGCTATTTAATAACCTTATGCTTTATGGGCTTGTAAATGTAAATGGGAATTTTAAAGCTTTCCTAGGGCTGCAAAATGCAAAGCTATGGAGCACACTGCACATAAACAGAGGCAGATCCCCTGCATTTGTCCTGCTTTGATCTGTCCCAGCAGGGCCCCCGGGATCTGCAGCATTGCTTGCAATGGGGCACTGCCCCTGCAGCATTCCCCAGCTGTGCTGGGAGCAAACTGAAGGGCTTGGGGGGCTGAGGGGGCTGAGAGTGCAACAGTGCAAGGCTTCTCATGGCTTCTGGCCTGGCTTCAGCTGTGGTCTGCATTAGTGAACAGCAGGATGCTCGTGGCAAGGAGGATGCCACTGACATTGCTGTCATGGCAGACTGGCAGAGAGATTTATTTGTCTCTGCCACCCTCACTGTGATATAAGGGAATGGAGTGGAATGGAGTAGAATGGAGTGGAGTGGAGTGGAGTGGAGTGGAGTGGAGTGGAGTGGAGTGGAGTGGAATGGAATGGAATGGAATGGAATGGAATGGAATAGAATAGAATAGAATAGAATAGAATAGAATAGAATAGAATAGAATAGAATAGAATAGAATAGAATAGAATAGAATAGAATAGAATAGAATAGAATAGAATAGAATAGAATTAGCAGAGCTGGGTACCTTGCAAGGGCAGGTTCATCTACAAGCACAGAGGCCCAGGTGCCTCCACTCACACAGGGGACGAGGACTGCAGTGAGCTCCTGGCAGCGCCACAGCTGCAACCAAGCTGGTAAAGCCTTGCAGGGGCAGTCTGGTGACATCTCCCAGTGGGGCAGGATCCCCTGGTGCTCCCAGCACAGAGGCAGGAGCAGGGCCATGCTCTTGTTGAAACAGGGGTGAAACCAGGGCTGAAGCAATGTGGATTGATCAACTCCTGACAGCAGGTGGGCTGAGCACTGCAATCTCCCCCTCGCTCCCCAGACAGAGCACAGCCTGCTCACACTGCTCAGCACTTTGGTAAGAAATAGGCTTGGAGGTATTCTGCAGTGATGAACAAGAATAGACGAACACAAAGTGATGGTAAGCAAATAAATGTGTGCCTGAGGTGCAAGAAAATATATTAAGTTGTGGGGAGAGGGTTTGGGGTTTTTTTTCCAGGAATGAATCCTCCCCAAAGATGTCACAGCTAATTTGTTCCTGTTTCCCTGGTTTCAGCCATGCAGCTGATATGGTATCAGTGCTGTGCCCCAAAACCACTTTCTTGTCTCTCTCCCCTCCTCCATTCTGCCTCCTTTTCCCACCCACAAACTGCACAACACACACTCCTGTGTTTGCACCTCTGGCTTATTTCATTTATGCATTACTCAGTTTATTATCAGTTTCATTCATAAAGCCCCAGTGCTCCTCGGTGCCTCTGGGTGTGGGGATGCACACATCACCTCTGCAGGAGTGATCCCTTGGGATGAACCCTCTGCAGCTGAGCCTGGAACTTCTTCAGTGCTTTTTGCATTTAAAAAGCTACAGCAAGAGAGCAGCCCAGCATAGCAGAATGCTGCAGTAAAGCAAATACATGAAAAGATGTGGAAATTCCATTTATTTGTAACTACTTGTTCTCTTTGTGATCTCAGTGCAGATGGAAGAGATTGGTTAGGATTCAGTGCTGACATAGCCCTGGAACACAAAAATCAGCTGTGTATGCCCAGAACCACACCAGATCCAAATAAAATCATGGGGACAAGCAAGCTGCTTTGTGAGCAGCACAGAAATGCAGCTTGGCTTGGCTTTGTGCTGTATAAGCTCCAAGGCTTCACTGCCCACTACCTTCCCCACATTTTCAACTCTTCAGCCTCCCACAGACCATTCAAGTAGCTTTACCCTCCCAAATTAAAACAAAAAAATATCCTTCAAAATACTTTTTTTTTCTACCTGTCCCCAGCAGAAGAGCCAAGAGCCCAAGTGCCTGCTCTCAGCAGTGTGGTGCCCATGGGCTCACTGACCATGACCTGGGTCAGTGTTGGCTTTCCTCTCTGGAAGGACTCTAAATTGGCATATTTTTCTACTCTGGTGCCACCAGTGCTCATGGGCTCTATAGGAATTCCATGTTTTTGAGACCTCTATCTCCAGTCATATCAGAGGTGAGCTGAGGTGTTTCTAAAATTTTCAAAGGGGTCTTCACTCCTCTAATTTGTTCTCTCAGCAAGGGCAACTTTTCCACAGCTCTGTTAGTGGATATATTTGTGATAAGATAGAAAAGAATTGTGTAAGAATCACGTGGGAAATACACGAGTGAGCATTTCTTGTGGATTTTTACTTACAGGCACACGCTCAGGCTGATGGAGAATGGTGCTCCTCTTGCATTTGCAGAGCTGCCAGGTGTGTGGCAGCACAGCCTCACAGAAGATCTGGGTGCAGCTGCAGTCTCACCATTTTGCTGCTCTCCGTTTGCCTAGAACAAATTTATTTCTACTCTGGAGCCATCTCTCTATATTCTGAGGTTTACTAGTGAGAAGGACCTGCTGAAGATATATTTGCTTAAACTCTATTTTGGAGAGACTTACTGAGACCTTACTCAGCTACTTCAGCAGGGCTCTCCTGTTGGCACCACTTCAGAGTCTCCAAAATGTTTTGGATTTTTTTTTTTTCCTTTTTTTTTTTTTTTGGTGTCTGTGCATGTGGACATTCCCTGCTCATTTATTCCAGTGAGATAAATTGGCCCTGATTGCTTTACTGTCTGCACATGACTTTTCTATAGTGCCTGCTGCTTTTCTTTGGCCACATTATTGACGCTGGGTAATATAACATGAAAGGACTGTGGATGAGCTTTTACAAAGAAATCCACTAAATAGCTATTAGAGGATTAAAAGCAATACCATGGCCGGGATAACACATCTTTAAAATGCTGATAATATCAAGAAGCAAATGGATTTGTAATTTAATGGCAGAAGAGGGAGGACTTCAGACATATGTTTTTTTCGGATTTGCTAGAAAGATTAAAGTGTCTGCTTTTGGTGTAGCATGGTCGCCTACAGAAGCAGCAGCCACCTTTCTTGTAAATAGTGATTGTTCCACGTGGAGGGAACTCTCCTGGTCAACATTTTTATTAAAACTTTAATTTTCATGGTGACAATTTGTATCATTGTCAGCTTTAAAAGTCTGATAATGATACACTTTAGAGGCTTTGAAAAAAACCTTTGTCTAGACAGAAACAGCTTAAACAAGCTTTTGAAATGTGTCATTCACTTTAAACCTTTGCTGATGCCTGGACAGAAGCACTGATCCTTTTTTGGGAAATCTTGTTTTCTTCTTCCTCATGCTAAAATTGTGCAAGAGGTTTGTGTAACAACAGGACTGTGAGAAATAAAAACACACAACTTTCCTCAGGAGAATTGTTCAGTCTGTGACAGATTTTTCCCACAGAAAGAATTTCCTTTTCATCCAGAAATTAATTTTTTAATAAAATTAAATTAAAATACATGAGCCATTCTGGGTTTTGCATCCTCAGCACTGAGGCTGGATTGGGAGGTATTTTAAGGACATCTCCAGAGCTGTTAAAGATGTATAGTCTGTAAAGAAAGTAGCAGGGCACCCTAAAGCAGCGACAGCCAAGCACAGGCTGGGGTGGGACACTCTCCATACTCCATCAGTTGGGGACATCGAGGAGCATTCCAGATGGGAGATGGCAGGGCAGAGTCACAGCCTGGTCCCCTTCTCCAGCCAGAGAAGTGCCACTGCCCATCTCTCTGAGCTCTGAATCAGAGCCCTGAGGCTCCTGGGTTTATCTCTGCAGGGCTCAGACCTCTGGGAAGCAATCTGACCTAAAAATTGACTTGTGGCATTATCTGATGTGCCCAGAAAGTAATGGTCATTCCGGCAGTTTTTATTTTCAGTGGTTTGGTTTGGTTTGATTTGGCTATTTATTTTCAGTATATGTGTATTAACAGCTTTTCCTCTTTTCAGAGTGCTTTCCAAACAAGTACATTTCACAGAATTTGCCTCTGGTACTCTGAGGTGTGTGTTTTTTATAGATAACCAAGATGTAATCTCTGCTTTAAGGGAGAAATGCAATTCAGGCTTACTCACAGAATTACCAGCAGCAACACCACATTTCCACAAATCTCAAAACTGAGTCAAAGAGATTGAATCTCTTGCCAGAAAAGCACAAAGAAAAGAAGAAAATCCAAGAAACAATGGAACCCAAACTGACATTTGGAGCTCTGCCTTGCTGTCCTTTCTTGGGTGAGAAATACAAACACTGCGCAGCCAGAGCTGAGTGCATTGGCTCTGGAGCTGAGCTGTTCAGGTAACTAAACCTCAATTTCTGAGTCTGGGAAGCAGCCTCTGCAAAAGTAACAGCCCTCAGAAAAACAAAATAGTTGTTAGAAAATGGAGCTGGTAAAGAACAACACCTGTGACTGCCATGGACAGAGTAACTAGAAGTGTATAAATGCTGAGAGTAATCTTTTAGAAAGCAACAGAGTAGTTTTATACCAAATAATTTTTGTTAGATGCCCACAAGAGAAACCTGCTCCTTACCTACATTTTAAAATCTAGATAAAAAATTTAGTTACATAGGTGGCAGTTCATATTTACTTCCTTTCCATTTTCTCTCTTTTTTCCTGAAAATTTATTACTCCTGCAACCAGAGCTGTCCTGTTTGTTATCAATTACAAATAATAAAGACACAGCCAGGATTAATTACTTTTTTTTATTATTTAAAGGAAATTTATGGACACATTTTGAGGTATTTGATCAATATTTTTTCTTATTTATACATGAGTATTTTTTCAGGTGTTCAGTCAGCATGATATGAAGGAAAGACAAAAAGATACAAAACCATTTCACCAACATAAGGCCAAAAAGAGCAAAAGTTTGAAAGGTGTGTGGAAAGTGGGTGGGTAAGAAGTTTATCCCATATACCGAACAGGATTTAAGCACATATCTAAATGTTATTTAAATCTGGCCTTGGAGAAAGGCAGATTTTAGAGCAAACTGGAGAAAAAAATCTCATTTTAAGTAGATGCAATCCAAATTAAAGGTATTCCACAGATTTTGAGGCATTAAATTTAAAAGCTGCATCCTTTGAAAAAGTAATACAATATTCTACACAAAAGAAGAAATACCTACATTTTCATGCAGATGTAAACTGATATATTCAATGTTTCCCTTTTTGTACACACCAGTGTCTAACCACTAAAGGTTGTATTTCTGAGCATATAATTTCTGCCCTGCCAAAAAGACTACACAATCAAGACTATTTTGTCCATGAGCTCAGATTTCAGTAAAGTAGGCAAAAGGCTGGCAGCATTTTTTCAGTATCTTGAGTGAAGCTTTGCTTTTGAAGGTGCAGTTTTACAGAACTCTGTTTCCCTCTTCCTAGCATTGACTGGAATGAAAGCGTCCAGCTTTATTTCCCTGAAAATTATCCTCAGAACAATAAGTGTCCAGTAGCCAGTGTCCAATGTATGAGCTGTTTCTTTCACTTTAGAAGATGCTATAAAAGAAATTAATTTCCAAGAATAGCCTTGTTTTTATTGGAAAATTGTTTCATAAATAGAAGCATTTCTGTGAGTTTTCTGAAACATTCAGGGAAAGACATTTTATCTAAACCTTACCTTCCCCAGTGTTTTCAATACAGTGCATCTCAGGTTAGCAGTCAGGAAAAACAGACAATAAAACTCACTGGACAAAGCAGGAGAAAGGGGAGGGGAATTTCCTGAAATGGATTTATCTGGTTTTACTGGCTTGAGTGAAAGGCAAAAGAAAACAGAATAAAAGCTGAATGAAAAGTAGAATGCAAATGTTGCTTCAGTCTAACAGTCCAGAGGAAGCTTAGCAACACAGCTGAAGGAACCTGAGAGATATCTCTGCTTACAAATCACCTTTCAGTTCTATACAGTAAACATTTAAACTCCTTTGACAGACGGAAAATACCTTTCTCTCCCCCATCCGCTTTTCCTCTCCCCGATATGAATGTTCATCCGTAGCGAAGTCCGCAGGGTTTTAAGTGGTTTTCCAGAGAGGAGCCCTAGGTGCCCATCTCCCCACCCTCGCTGCAGGGGGAGGATGCTGGCGAAGCTCTCGACTCTCCATCGCTGCCGCACTCCCGCAGGACACCCTGAGCTCCCTCCCCGGCACGGAGCGCTCCCTCCCGCTCCGAGCCCGAGGGCTGGCGGTCCAGCAGGGCCTGCAGGTGCTTGATGTAGCCGATGGCAGCGCGCAGGGTCTGCACCTTGCTGAGGCGGCCGCGGGCCAGCTGGCGCGGCAGGTGCTGCCGCAGGCGCGCGTAGCCCGCGTTGACACAGCGCACCCGCAGCCGCTCCCGCTCGTTCCTGCGCCGCACGAACGCGGGCTCCAGCGAGCACTCGCACATGCCCACACAGCCGGGAAAAGGCACGTAGGAGATGCCCCCTGCGTGCCCGCTGTGGGCTTGCGGCCAGCAGGATGGCTCCAGCGGGAAGGGAACCCCGAAGGGCTCTGTCCGGGGTGCCCCGTGGGGGTGCGGGCTGGCCAGGGACACAGCTGCTGGGAAGGCGATCCGCTTCAAGAGTTTGTCATAGTCTTTATTGCTGGCCATGAGTCTTTTTTTCCCTCGCCAGTGGGAGTGTTAGTTCCTGAATTTGGCTTCCGAGGTGTTAATCCAACATTTGTGGAGGCACTCGGCCCCACAGGTCGCAGTTTCCTCCTGGGGTGTATAAAATCCCAGATCTGAAAGCAAGGCTAACAACTCATGAGGTCCACTCTGTGCCTGGAAAGCCTTGTTGTTTTTATAGGTGCTGGATGCCAGTTAATGTACAGACAGGTTTTGAGGACCATCACTCCACAATTTAAACCCTTCTTTTCCTGTGATCTTCATATTTCAAAAGATAATAAGAGGGTTCCTGTGTATTCCTTTTCTCTCCACTTGAAATTATGGCCATAAGAGTTAATGCCAAACATAAATAATCTTCCAGGCTCTAAACACTTCTCATGTATTGTAATCCATGATATTGTCTGATATAATTGTCTCCAAAAGATGGGTAATTTGCAAAGTTTACAGGGATCTTCAAAGTTTTGGCAGAACTCCTCACTTTCAAGAACCAAGGATCTTCTGTCATCTGAAAACTACCCAAAGGCTTTTCACAATGAAATCCAAAAGACAACTGCAAGCTTTGTTGTTTCGGCTGCTCTGGTCTAACTGAACCAGCTCACAAGCAGTTTGCAAAACTTATATGGCATATCTGTAGCTTTCTGGGGAAGCTGAGACATCTTCAAAGGGAAGAGTGCTCTCTTGTGGTTGCAAGTCATGTCAGATCAAGAATGTACTGTGTGCAAGCCTAAGAGGAAAACTGCTTTTTTTGCCCTAAGAGAAGTTTTTTCAAGAAGCGTGAGTTTCACAAGTTGAACAGGAGCATTTTCACAAAGTTTTCAACATTTTGTGTGTTTCTGCTCGTTGTAGGAATGTTCTGGTCATCACTAGGAGCACCTGCCTCAGATAAACAAATGCAAAGGTGATGCCCTGATAGCCCCACGTGTAGCTATCACTAGATGTTCATCCAGAAATTGGCTTACCTGATGGACCCTGCACACTGCCTTAATGGGGGAGCTGAAAATCCCTCTTGCCCTGCCAGGTCTGTGCTGTGTCCTCCAGTTTGCCTGCAGCTTGCCAAAGGAAAGAGGTGGACAAAAGGCAAGGACTTTTGGCAGTGTGAAATCATAACGTCCTTGTCCGTGCCTTTCCTCTGTGATACCCTGCTGTGTTAGGATCTTCTGCAGCAACTTCATGGTCTTTGACTTTTCCCATGTTGTTGTTCAAGGGCTCCATAGTTACAAATTTTTGTTGAAATCATGTTTTCACAGTTAACTGAATTTCCTTTTTTTGGCCACCATCAGTTTGGGAGTTGAAGGTTTGGTCTGGGAGAGTTGTGGGGAGGGACAGACATGAAAAGGCACAGGTATGTAGGCTCTATTAAAATTGTTCATTTGCTCAAAGTGAAAGTTTCCACCCTGCTTGGTGTTTCACACGTTTTACACCAAACAGCCTCAGAAATGTAACTGAAACAACGTTCTTCACTCTGAGAAACACATCTATGTCTCTGCTCAGTTAGAAACTAGCAGCAATGATGTGAGTAGAATGCATTTTCGACTCAGCCTTTAAGTCTCTGCTGGCCTATTCTGCAGCTTCAAAAAGCAGTGGGAATCTTCAAAGTATGATGAACGCACAGGTAGACCATTCCAGACATGAGTGAAAACAATCCTGGACCTTGGTTTATGTCAGGGTAGAATCAACACCAAAACTGCTCAAAAGCCAAAGTAAAAATTATGGGGAACCCCCTCATGGTATGTACAGCTCATTTCAGATCAAATAAGTGAGAGTCTCTCTGCCTTTTAAGAAATCTTTGGGAACAGTTGATCAGGATGCACTTTTCAATATCACTTGCATGCTAAACTCCATGGTCCAGAGATGTTTTCAGAAATGAATGCTTAAAGGAAAATAGCTCCTTCACTACAGCACTAGGGCAGGCCAGGACTTCCAGTTTTCTTAAAACAAAGAGGATGTTAACCTCTGAGCAATACCTGAAGTAGGAAAAGGCCATTTGATCTGTGCTATCACTAGATTTAAAACGCTGCTCTCTGGCAGTATTCCTGGGAGGAAATGGAAGCATGCCTCTTGGGGGGCTCAGCTGCCGGATCATTTCACAGCTCTCCATGACCTTGCCAGCAGGCTGGCCACGTTCAAAAGGCAGGGTCACGTTTCAGTTCTGTCATGCAAATACACTGTGCCCTGCTACCAGACCTCTTCTCTATGTTTACTGTAAATGCAGGCCACCAGCACTTCCCGGAGTGTCAGAATTGCACCTGTGCTAAAGACATCTGCGCTTCGGACAGAAAAATCCACCTTGCTAATCCTTTAGAGAAATACATGAAGAAAAATTACAGGTAAATGTTAATTGTTGACCTGAATTATTGAAGCTGATATATCAAACAGATTCTGAAATCTAAATTTGTTTGTGTGCAAGAGAAATAAGAAAATATGCCACAGGCTTTTGATGAATGTCGTATCTTGTTGACGATCTAATGTCACTTGCTCGGAAAGGGATTTGCCCCTGGGCAGAGAGCCAGAGCAAGGCCAACACATCTTACATCCCACTGCAGGTCCTTGTTGAGAGTGACAGCAAGATTAAAGCAATTTATTTTTCCTGTACTGCCTTCTGCACAAAGTCTCAACATGTCAGCACATGCAGACACAGTGAAAGTAGCAGGACTGGACCACCAGAGGGAAAGGCTAATACACATTCTTTTCAATTTTAAGAGTAGGTTAAGACTACATGGATAATATTCCTCTTTTAAGATAAGCCTTTGATCTTCTTTCTTATGCTGTTTCTCCAATTAAGTCCTTTTGACACCTTTGTCTGGATGAAGCTTTGACTCCAGAAATGCAATATCTGCCATGCTGATACAAAGCAGATGGCCTGGTTTGCTTTCCAGGTGGTACAAATCAGGTGTTTGCTGCTCTACAATGGCAGAGATCATGCTCTTTACACACACGTTGTGTGTTTAGCTTTGGTTTAGAGTTTTGGGTTTGGGCTTTGTTGTTGTTTTGTTGTAAATACAAAGTGTAAATGGGGATGCTGGGAGATTCCTTACACACTCCGTCATCTATGGCATTCAAACAGGTTCCCTTCCTTTTTTCTTTTACTTCACTATAGGCACTTAATTAGCCAGCCAAAACGAATAGAAAATATTCCTGACATATCTAAAAATAAAACATTAAGGCATTTTCCTTCCAGATATAACTTAGTTGTGGTTTTAATTGCACATATCCTAACACAATATCTGTAAGTATGTAATCTTTGTACAAAAGAACCCTCAACATGTTCCCACTCCCAACACAAACCATAACCTATTCACTATTACACAAAATTCAAATTCTTGGAATTTCTCAAAGAAACAGATTCTCCTTGACCCTGTGTCCCTCTGTGTCTGAAAATAAGGTCATCAGTGGAAATATTGTAGTAGAAAAACACAAGAGTCAGCTGAACACATGCAAGTCCACTAATTTCCCAACAGAAGATACCTCAACTGTTTTATCTGTGAACACATTACTGAGAAGGAAGAAGAAAATACATCAGGAGTTTAAAAAGAAACTCTCACAACACTGTGCATTTCTTATACTGAAACTCTCATAATATTGTGCATTTCTTATATTTGACTGTGCTGTAATAATGCCAAATTCTAGTATCCATTATATATATCTTAGGTTGTCTACCCTGCTGCAATTTATTAACAGATACGAAAATATATAATTAACAGATTCTCTTGTTAACTGCTCTCACAGAATTACAGCAATAACTTCATTTGAGACTGAGGTACAGGAATACAGGACTGAGTAGGTTTGTGTCTCTCTTGTCCTTTTTATCCTTCGGCATAGGTCATCTCTTTCCAACCCTACAGCTAGAAGTGAAAGCTGCACATAAGATTCCCTAGGCTTCATACTGTGACTATCACCAAAATGCAGGCCTGCAAAGTGCTGACAAGGTGATGAGAAATTTCAATATTTGATGGTAAAAATTGCTTTTTGCATAATCTTCATTCCAGAGTTATTCTGCTTGGTCTGAGAACCCAAGGGCAGGTTTGCAATAGCAGAAGAGAACTGATTGTACTGAGATGTGGGCATGGTCCAGGGAAGGACTGACACAGGCTTACTGCATCTCCTTCCCCTGTGGTTTCAGAGCCTCCCTTATCTTTCCCTGTGTCTCCAGAATCTGAGGACAACCTGAAAAATAGCTCAGCAATTTGTTCCTCACGCAGCAAGCACCACTATAAATGTCAATAAACCAAGCTTTCAGGAGACATAGTGCAGTTGTCTTACCAAAACACTTCACATATAATAAAAGTGTTTGGTATATTAAAAAAATACCTTCCCTTGCAGAAGAAATGGTTCCCAAATGTGTTTTATCACGATACCTTGGGCATGCAGCGTACATCTCTGTAGACACAGATCAATTTCTCATTCAGTGACACTTCATATTATCAGTGGCTTCCTTTGATAGCTGTGCTTTAAAGTGGTAGTTAAGATATCACTAGTTCAAAGGAGTAAAGTGACTACAAAAAAAGCTAGAATCTCAGAGGACTCGTGCTTGACAGTAGGAAAAAATACTCTTACCTACGTATGACTACATCCAATCTGGCTCATAGGCTCAAAGTATTACTTTCAGCTCAGACAGTTGAAATAACGCAAGGATTTCAGTGCCAGGGCACTTCTGCTGTAGAATTACAGTATCATAATTGGAATTAAGGCAAGCTGCGGGCTCAGGATAACCCAGCATTTCAGGGCAGAGCTGAGATGTACTGAGTGTGACCATGAAGTTTTAAGGATGAGAACTGAAAATGGAAAGTCTCCTGTCATCTCCTATGTATTAGGGAAAGCAAAGCAAAGAGACAGACTTTAGGGCTTGTAGTCATTGGCTGTAGTTTCTAAGAAAGATGTGAACTATCATCACCAACGTGTGAATATGTGGTACTACACACACAAAAATGAAGCACACATAAAGTCCCCATCACAGGATTAGCAGTCAATAAAAACCTGAGCACTTGGTGAGTTCTTTCCTGACTTGCTGAAATAATGTGTGGGGGCCAATTCAGACAGTCAGTCATGGTTAGGGTAAGGATTATTTGGCTTCGTGGAGGAGAGGTTGTGGGATATGTGGTAAACTGAATAAGGTCATTCTTTTGGTCATGAATGACAGAGGCCTGGATTGACTTTGCCTAAATGTACTCCTTTAGGCATTACACATTTAGATTAAACCCATTACACAGGTCCCCGTGACAGGCCATAGACACAGAAAGGCAGCTGCAAAGAGAATTCTTCTCACACATCTCAGACACCTACTTCAGGATGGGATAAAGCACTCTCTGCAGCAAACTATTTCTCTCCTTCAGCTACAGAGAGAGCTTGAATAACCAGCGTATACAAGATGTTTTGCTTTCTGACAATTAAAGCCAAAGGAGGAGAGTCTGTTTCCACCCCTCGAAGAACCGATAGGTTTGTACTGAACTAGCATAACCTCTGCATTTATTCTCTTTAGATCATGGAATAATCCTTATAGATCCTACATTTAGATTCTTTACATCAAGATCAGATAGAAGAATACTTCTAATTTCCTCCTGTGCAGACATCCTATCGGGGGATGGCTCATTTAATGAAGCACCATTTAAATGTCAGGCACAAGCAAATTACCAAACCACATTAGTGTTTCAGGAAACAGCTGTTCGCCCCGGCACCGGAGGAACGTGGCGATTGATTTGAGCAGCGAATATGATGATTACCCACGTGTCGCGGGCGAAAGCGGCTACAGAAGGGCTGGCACACACCAGGAGATTCCTTTGCGATGCCACCTTAGCCAGAACTGCACACGCGATCAATCATGACTGAACGACGATGCCCAGAAGGCAGCCGGGCACGTACGGGCTGATGGCACGGGAGGACACACACCGCAGCGCTCTAATGACAGCGGACAGGAGGGTGCGATGAGAAAGCAGAGCGATAGCTGGGAACATCGCGTGGGAATGGTGAGTGGGAGGCCACCGCAGCCTCGCACGGCTCCGGAGAGGCGGCGCGGAGCCCGGGCAAGGCTGGGGCCGGGCGGGAGCGGCCGAGCCCCGGGGCGGCGGCGGCGCTTCCTGGCTCCAGCGCTCGGCGGCGGAAGCGGCGCCGTCCCCTCCCTCCCTCCCTCCGCCATCAGCGCTCCCTCCGCCTCCCGCCCGCCGGGCCCCGCCGCCCGGGTCCCGCCCATGAGGCGGCGGCGGCGCTGGGGCTTGCCGGGCCGTGGCTGGGGCCGGAGCCGGGGCCGGGTGCAGGCGGCGGGCCGGGGCTCGGGGCCCTGATGCGGCTGCGGGCGCTGCGCCGCCGGGCCCCATGCACCCCAGGTGAGCGCCCCGGGCACCGGGCGAGGCGGGCGGGGCCGTGGGGCAGCCCGGTCGAAGGGGAGGGGGTCCCTCAAGCGTTCGGCGCCTCCCGCAGGCCCCGAGGCTCGGCCCCGGGACGAGGGTGGGGGTTCCCTCCCTCGGGCATCGCCATCCTCGGCGGCCGCTTGGGCCGGGGGTCTGCCCTGCCCCTTCGGGCAGCGGAGCCCTCGGCCCCGGCCCTCGGAGCCGCCGCTGGCCGCAGGTGGGGCGCCGGCAGGGCTGGGAGGGTGCGCGGTGCCCAAGGTGGGCACAGCCTGGGGGAAGCCGCGGCTCCGTCCGTGCGGCTCGGCCCGCCCGTGCCAGCTGGGCTGCGAGGAGCCGGCGGTGGCTCGGCGTGCCTTAGGGGCCCTTCCAGGCTGAGGTCCTGCGCTGGTAACTTGCGTGAGTTGGGTGCACTCGGCCGTGTTTCCTGCGTGAGAGGCACCTTTCCCGAGCGGAGCGGCAGCCCAGGCTCCAGCTCTCCATCAGCACTGCGGCGCCTGGGCCTGCTGCTCCCAGGGCCATGTGGGGGCCTGGGTCAGTGTGGATGGTGCGTGTGTGGCTGCTCTGGGGGCAGCTGGCCTGGCTGGCCCTAAGAACTGCTGCTGGACCTGGTGTGTGGCTAGGAGGGCCAGGGTGGGCACAGCCTAGGTCAGGCAGGGCTTGCTAAGTTACCGGTTTGAATACCAGATCTTTCCCCCAGAGTTTGGTTTTTGAGTGTGGATATGGTGTCCAGAAGTCATGAAATATAAATCAGGTGCTGTTGTTTGAGTATTTGTGACATTCAGCTTGTAAATGGATCTGTGTTCACAATAGTTTAATCACAGTGGCTTTTACCACTGGGAGTAAGACTTTGTTTTCTGTATGGCAAGGAAAAAGCTGTGGTCTGATTTGTCTTTCTGAACTGTTTTTTAATCCTGATCATTGCTATCTAATATGATCAATATGTATTGATCATGATGTGATGACAGTGTGAGTGGCTGATGTGTTTTATGCATAGCTGTTTAAGATACGGTTTTTATATGCCAATATCAGATTTTGAGTTTGCTCAGCTGTTCCTTACCACAGTACAGTCAGTAATGAGGAGTGCTCTTGCATCTTTTTCCTGCTCCCCTGTTTGTACCCTGTCTCCAGAATGAATGAAATGAACTTGAGTCCTGTAGGGATGGACCAGCTGACCTCCTCCTCCGTGAGCAATGCCCTGCCAGTCTCGGGAAGTCACTTGGGCTTGGCAGCGTCACCCACTCACAACGCCATACCAGCACCAGGTAATGGGGGAAGGGTATTGCAGCTCATGCCCTGTGTTCTGCTGTCACAGAAATGGTCATTACTGGGCAGCAGTGCTTGCTCTGGTAGAAAGTCATATCTTAGGTATGAAATGATGCCGAGTTGGAGAAGGGGAAGCCATAAATCGTTGCTTATGTGGGCAAGGCAAAAGGCACGAGTACTTATCAGGCTTACGCCTTAATGGGAGCTTTGTTTTGTTTTAATGGGATGATTTGCACTGTGGGTGAGTAGTATCAGAATGCTTTGAAATTAGAACTGAAGGTAAAAATCTGTCTCCATCTATGTCTGATTGCTCTGAGGTGAAAATAATTTTTCTCCTGTATAGCAAAACAGTTTTCATAGCTCTTCTTTCCAGGGGCTGCACAGATGGAAGTCCATTACAATTGTAAAGTTGAAGCAAGCCTTACAAAACATATCCAAAAAAAGATCTAGCCATATTCAGGCATGCATCTCTGTGCTGTGATAACTTTGATGCCTGGCACCTTACTTGGACAGTGCCATGCTATATTTCCGTAGGGCAAGAGCTCCTGAGGAATTAGCAATCTCCTTATAGCTCCTGTGTTCATAGACTCAGGTAGTTCTGTTGAATTTAAATGGACATTTTCTTTTGCAGGCTTGCCTGTTGCAATTCCAAATCTGGGCCCCTCCTTGAGTTCCTTGCCCTCTGCTCTGTCTCTGATGCTCCCAATGGGTATTGGGGATCGAGGAGTGATGTGTGGTATACCAGAGAGAAACTACACCCTACCTCCACCACCATACCCGCACCTGGAGAGCAGCTATTTCAGACACATTCTACCTGGTAAGTGCTCTGGTGCTGATGGATGGGAACAGAAAGAAAAACTGTTTTAAGAGCTATCTGTTTCTGTCCTGAAGCAGGCATGACTGACAGTTTTGCAGAACTGTTATTTCCCTGCGTTTGTCTGGAGACTCTTGTGTCATTTACACACCTTTGTTTTCAGGTATCTGTTTCTATATTTGTGTATGAAAAGAATTGCAGGACATTTTCTATTTAAACCTAACCTTTGATTGCTCCTCCTACTTTGATTTTAGGATTAACAGAAAACCAAGCTTGTCTGATTTCTGCCTCCAATGGCTTGTAGTTTGAAAGTTGCTATTTTTCTTCTCCTGTAGTCTGAAGCAGTATTTAATATGTGCATAATGGGAGGTCACAGTAGTTCAAAGCTCAAAGAGGACAAGCCATCAGCTGCAGAGTTGGGCACTTTCCCACCCATTTAGCCCATGGCACATTTTTTCTTCATATTTGTTCAAGGTTGATTCCCAATAGCCTAACACACTGACTTCTATCTTGATTCCTTTCTCGCTGGAATAATCTTCCTGGTTCCTGTGATGTTTAGTCTGATGTTTCATAGGGTTCTTCTGTCAGTCATCTTGCTGCCTTCAGGGGTTGTCCATGTCCAGGCCACAAGGGAGCATTGCACGCAGAAATATTTGATGCAGCTGATTAAATTAAACTGTTCATTTCTTAGCTTAGTCATTTTTAATAGAGTTATGCTGCAGAAAGAGTATTGGTGCTTGCATCCTTGTAATAACAAATGTATTTGAATGGAAAGCTCTCACAGAACAAGTGGCTCATAGGGTTGAAGGCTAAAAAAGAAACATGCTGACTCAGATCTGGCAGAATCTGCAAAATCTGCCTGTCTCTGCTGGAAATAATGTTTACTTGAATGTGCTGTTGCATTTCTTCCGAAGATTTTTTTTGTTTGTTTGTTTTTGTATGTAAACACAGGTTAGTGTTTCTTCATATCTTAAGTTCCAAGGTTGTTTGATGTTGAGAAGCTTCCCAGACCTACGAGAAAAGATGGTAGGGTTTCTAATTTAAATTCAACCAAACAATTGTTTTAGGAGAAACAACATGCTTTCATGTAAGGAAAGAGAGCAGATGACTCATGAAATCTGTGAGAGAGCTTGTCTTTGTCCTTCAGAATTGCAGTTGATGACCTCTGAGATGGATAGTTGTGCCTTCCTCTAATCTTTGAGGAAGGAAGTCATCATTGTTAAAACTTAAATGCCTAAGCAAAAATTATGTGTCCTGGAGAATTGTTTCTGCTTCTGGCAAAGATGAACCAGGAATTACCAAATTACAAATTCCACTAGCAGTCCTTCATCCCTTGGGTGCTACTTCTTGGGAATGAAAAATTAAGCCTAAAATGTGAAGAACCTCTTTCTCATTCAGTCTTTGAACTGAGCAGCCTAGGTGGAATTCTGCTGGAAACTTGGCTGTTCAGAGTTTGAGAAATAACTAGAGACTTACTCTGTTGGATGGAAACTCTGAATTAGTTGTCAAATGGTACTTTGACAAGAGTGTTGGGCTGGCATATGTTTGTGAGCCATGTTTTAGAATTAGTGGATTTTAATTGGAGATAATGTAGAGAACATGTCTTGAGGGATCTGGGTCTCAGTGTACTATGCTTCGACTGATTTTTATTCAAGGTGTAAAAACTGATGTAATCTCACTCCCTTCTTTTTCTCCCTCTCTTCCTATCAGGTATCTTATCTTACTTGGCTGACAGACCGCCACCTCAATACATCCATCCCAACACTATAAATGTTGACAGCAATCCAGCACTGTCAGTCTCCAACAATCCCTCAGCCCTGGATCCCTACCAGCCCAGTGGGACCGTGGGACTGGAACCAGGGATTGTCTCCATGGACTCCCGCACGGTGAACACACATGGGCCTCAAAATCTGCATCCTAGTGACAGCCACGAGGTAGCACTGGATACTACAATCACCATGGAGAGCGTGTCGAGGGTGACCAGCCCCATCTCTCCAGATGGGATGGCAGAGGAGCTTACAATGGATGATGTAGCCGGGGATCACGCGCAGATCCCCAATGGCTCCCGCAGCCACGAACCTTTAGCCGTAGACACAGTGGGGAGTAACCTGCCGTCAGATGCTGTGGGACACGGCGGGGTCATTCCCATTCACGGTAGCACTTTGGACCTCCCTGTTGTCATGGAGCCCGACCACATTGGCGGGCGGGTGGCAGGGATCTCGGACAGCACACTAAATGACTCCATTCATACTGTGGCCATGAGCACCAACTCCGTGAGTGTGGCGCTCCCTACCTCACACAACCTCGCTTCCCTGGACTCTGTAGCCTTGCACGAAGTGGGCCTCAGCCTGGAGCCCGTGGCCGTGTCTTCCATAAGTCAGGAAGTAGCCATGGGGCCAAGTCATGTCGATGTGTCTGCAGACAATCTTGCCTTTGTACCATCATCTCTGCAAATGGAAGACTCCAATTCCAACAAGGAGAACATGGCAACCTTGTTTACCATATGTGAGTAGACATTTCTTGCTTTTTTGGGGTAGGGTTTGTCATGCAGCTAATGTCTGGTGTGGCAAGACTCTTGTTGCTAGTCTTACAGATTTATGGTGGAAAAACCAGTTATTTTACAAGTCCAAAAGCTGGAACATCTGCAGTGTCAGATTAACTGTGCTGAGACAGTAGTTGGAAGTAGACATGGTAGGACGTTTTAACATAATCCTCTTTGTATCCATTTCCCATTTTGCCATGAGGTTGGAAGCTGAATCTTCGTGAAGCTCTGGATTTGGTGGATATACTTTGCATTGAGACCTGTTTTTGTGAAGTCACATCACAAGTGACTCTTCTGACTTCATTAAAAATACACAACAAACACCACCACAAGTCATACTTTTCATCAAATGGATATAATTGTTGAGTATGACATTATGTGATTTTACGAAATTTATATTAAACCATGAGCAATCATCATGAAAGTGGTGTTCTCAACAGATAAAAAAGGGCAGAGACGGAAGGAACTTTATAATATTTCTTATTATTCTCATCAAAAGAAGTCCAGAGGTTAGTGCATCTTGTAGGAAGAGAGGAGCACTGGGTGTTGTACTGTCAGTCCTGTTATCGTTCAAGGAGTGGTGTTTGAGAACCGAGAAGTTCTCATTTGCTGGGAGAGAGATTTGAACTTTCACCTGCAGGATGTCTGGCTTCCTGCCACTGAAGCATAAGGCCAGCTTTTATATTCATTTTGTTATCTGTGGTAGCATTGCTGAGTGCTGCTCTTCATCCAGTCTGGCCCTACAGCCGCCAGAACCTAATGGCTTGCTTTGTCTGCAGAACATATTTTAAGAAATGGAAAGATACAGTGCCTTGGTTGGCAAGGGGAGAGGGACACTTTAGTGCAAAGACTCTAATCAGTCAGACATTTAGATTAATTTATTAAGATTTCATTCTGTGGGATAAAATACAACTTAAAATCAGGTGGGCATGAAACTATGTTTAATTTACACCTCCTAGAGGAAGAGTTTCACAGTCGATGCACTCAGAGGTTCCTACAAGCATCTGTTGCATGTTGAACAAATAATAATCCAAATACTGTGATATCCAACATCCTTGTGGTGAAATCACTTCTCTTATTCTCCTAAAAGTGAGATTTGATGTGCCAGCTTTTGTTGCTATGCTTAACGTAGTCCTGAGCTGTTTTCCAGGCGATGCTTCCCTTTGGTAGGATATTAAAATGGCTGCTGCATGCCATGTGCTTGCATGTGATTTGCAAAACAGATTCTTGACTTGGGGAGGTTTAAATTTTAACTTTTTGTTGTTGTGTTTAAACTTCACCTGAATAAACAGGAATTTGTGTCCAGACAGGTGACAGCAAGGACAAGGAGTTGTTTTAGAGCCCTTTGGTGGTTTTTCCTCACTGAAATGGCAAGAATCAGGACTTTGTCAGAAAACTTTTTACTATACCTAAACAGGAAATAAAAACTGTGCCTTTGCTATAGTTCTGAATGTTGGCAAAACTTTTAAGAAGGGGTTTTTTTGTCATCTTTGTTGACAGCTCTGGGTATCCAAATCAGAGAAGTAATCACGGATTCTTTTTTTTTGTTTGGGGTTTTTTGTGGTTTTTTTTGTTTTTTTTGGTTTTTTTGTTTTTTTTTTTTTTTTTTTTTGGTTGTTGTTTTTTATTATTTGGCAAGGACAGGAATGGAAAGTACATTTCAGTTTCTGTAGAATGTGAGATTTTTTTTTTTTTTTCAACTTCTTAAAAATGTATGAATGGTTGAACTTCTGCAAGTGGAAATGTCCCATGCCTAGAACTTTTCTTCCTCTGCCTCTCCTTGAAGCTAATCTGCAGACCCATTGTGGGTGTGTGCTAGGCAGTGCTTAAAAGCAGCTGTTTCAAATAGTGACCCTCATTACACAGGTCTGGCTGTTGTTGTTGCTTTACTCCAACACATCACCTGTGCACACGAAACAATGTTTATGTAGGCTCTACCTCATCATTTTTGGAGTACCTTCCTATCTTCCTGTGTGTAGTTCCTCAAACTGTACTTTATATGAGGTTACATTCTGGTACCCTGTAAATGAAGGAAGTATCTGGAAAATATCTTTAAGCGTGGAAGGATGGAGATGATGTTTAGGCCTGCTGAAGGCTACTTCTGTGATAGGTCTTCTACACTGGAGTTGGGTGGTCAAGAGGCCAAAGAAAGTCTTTGTGGAGATCCTGATTAATTAGCTGAGCATCTTTCTTCTTCAGAAGAATAATGATTTATCGGGAGAGTGGTTGCTGAGTAGGTGTTGGTTGCTCCATCTGTAGAGAATTAAAATGACACCATTTTTCTAGATGAAATTGTAATGCTGTAGAGAGCATTTTATGCTGTACTTTTCCCCAGATTTATTAGACTGAAAACTTTCACTGGTTTCTTTTATAACAGTACTTCTGCTGAATGACAGATTCGGAAAGCGATGCTACTGATTCTTCTTGAGCTTTTGTTTTTGTTGCTTTCAGTGGCATACTCACACTGCATGAGTTTGCTGCAGTGAGACCTTCAAACACAGCAGTGAGGTCAGGTTTTTGCTGCTGTCATTTACACACTGTCTGAATTTAAATGGGGGTAAGAGGATTTGTGGTTCAAATTAGAAAAATTTTAGAAAGATGACCTTACTGGTCCATTTGCGTGGATATCGTTGAGGTTCTGCATGCAAGAGTGTTTCTGGTTAATTCCAAAAATGTAATCAGTTAGAAGGTGTTTGGTTTTGTTTGTCTTAGATTTTTCTGCCAGTAGAGTTCATTTCACTTGTGATCAGAGTGAAAATGTCTCTTCCATCACCAGCATTACCACCAGTTCTGGGGAGGCTGTCATCCATTTTGCAGGGGCTTTGATGAACAGTGGACTCTGTCCCATTGCTAGATTCCCCTGTGGGAATAGTTTGGAGTCTAGGTCATCAACTTACCATCAGGAAGGTATGTGGAGAGCCTCCCATCTGGTCTGAATTGGATAGAAACAGTGACAGGTATGTCAGTGCCCACCTGACTGTAGCAGTATGGTCCATATTCTTGTGAGTAAAAGCTCCTGAGTGGACAAGTTGAAGCTGATAGGAGCCGCCTGTAGAGGGGCTGAGCTGAAGCACATTGGCAGGGAGCTGACTGCACCCTAGGAGCTGTTGTAGGTTTTTAATCCGTGCTGTCCCCTCCTGTCTCTGCAGGGTGCACGCTGTGTGACAAGGCGTATCCATCGGACTGCCCGGACCACGGGCCTGTCACCTTTGTCCCTGACAGCCCCATAGAGAGCCGGGCCAGGCTGTCCCTGCCGAAGCAGCTGCTCCTCCGGCAGTCCATCATGGGAGCTGAGGCGGGTAAGAATCATATTACTGAGCACTTCCCTGCAGCAGTTTAAAATACACTCACTGCCTGAAATCCAAAACAGTGGGGAGATTAATGTGGGAAAGAAACACCGCAGTAGATAGATGCTTCCCTCTTCTGTAATCACCCTGACTTACATTATCCAGGAGCTCCTTGTGCTCTGGTTACTGCTTAGACTTCAGCTATACTGTAGGGCTGCTGCCACACAGGAGTGTGGCATTTCATAAGGTCAAGCTCAAGCAAGGTATGGTGTTTATTTTTATCATGTTAAACAGCCCAGGCACAGCTTTGATAAGAAAACATTGCCACAACTGCAGTTTGGGGGAAGGTAACAGAAGTAATAGAGATTTCTGTCTGCTTGTTCATCAGCTTGGTTTGCTGCCTTCTGGATGCTCTCATTGGAGTATTGATCATGAGTGCCTCTGTTTTTTTCCCCCCCTTCATTTACATTTGGCATGTAGACTGTGACCTTGTCATTGGATGTGGACCTTGTTACTGTTACTCACGTCACTGTCACCTGGAAATCGAAGAGTACAGTGCAATACCCTAAGGATCTGAAGGCTAGAGAAGAATGTGATTATTGGCTTGCTTAGTGATGCTGCTTGTTGAGAGTAGATTACATCTGTTCTTTTCAAGCTGCACTAGTTTCCAGTTTATTCCTAAAACCTATTCAGTGTATTCATGTAGACCTATACATATATATATAAATGTTTAATAATAAATAATATACACGCAGGAATCCCTCTGCCCATGACAGAAATACAGCTGCCTCTGGGGAGAAATGCAGAAGCTGCTTAACAATGCCCAGCAACAATTCTGGAAATTCCTGGGGATTAGGTAGGCAAAATGTAGTTACTGAAACTAGTATTTTCTGCTTCTGCAGAAAGTGCCATGAGAACTTTAATTGGTACAAGTGGCTAGGATGTTAGTTTTATAGCTTACTGAAAAGTAAATTACTTGCTTTTGACCAAATAAATATTTGTAATTACACCAAAGCGGCTCCCAATAGTGTCATGTGGTGGTGGTGGTTCTTGTCTCTGCCATAGGTGTGTTTCACATGTGAAGTAGAAGCTTTGATGATCTTATGCATAGATGTTACCTCTGGAGCATTATCTCATAAGCCTCCCACTTCTTTATTATGCATGATTAGGTGTTTAAATAATTGATTTCTTCAGATTTTGGTCTTCTAATGATAGGTGTGTGGACACGAGAAACCATTCCTGTGAGGACTTGTTTTGGACCTTTAATCGGTCAGCAGAGCCATTCTCTGGAGGTGGCTGACTGGACAGACAAAGCAGCCAGTCACATCTGGAAGGTCAGTGGTGTTAGAGCTCGCAGAGTCTGCCCCCATGCCTTTACCTGGTGAAAGCTACCACTTAACAGCAACTTTATCATCTTGCCAAAAGTAATGCAGTTTAATTGTTTAATGCTTAGTATCAGCACAGCAGAGCTCTGTACCTTGCAGTATGCTGATAGTCAGTCCTGAAATACAAAAAACTGCTTTAATGCCTTTTCTTTTAAAGGGCTGTATGTGGTTTCCAGTATTTGTGTGGAGTTGCAGCAGAGATTGTGTATAAATTACTGGGCAGCACTTGTTTGTTTTGTATCTCTGTTCATTGAAGGTTCCCCCAGGTGACGAATGATTTGTTTTAGGAAAGCAAATTTAAAGCTTTCTTTTCCCCATCATTTCATGCTCAGAAAGTAAATCTGATCTATATAAATAAAACATATACTGTTTGCCCAGATACTGTTATTCACAAGACTTGGTTTGTAAGAAAAGCAGTCAAGTGCAGTTCTACTGGGAGTTAAAGGTGAGAAAGGTGCTGATAAACAGGTTTTCTGGCCTGCTGGGTGGCAGAGAGGTCAAGATTCCTGTGTGAAGAGGAAAGTAAGGAGTGAAAACAGGGCTGTGGTCATGGCAATGGAGACTTCCTAGTTTGTTCTAGGTAAACACATCCTCTCTTAAAGAAAGGGGCTGGCTTTCATTGCATTTATTGCTGTGTTTTGTCCTAAGATTGTATTTGCTTTTCCTGATAGATCTATCACAATGGTGTCCTGGAGTTCTGTGTCATCACAACTGATGAAAATGAGTGCAACTGGATGATGTTTGTACGCAAAGCCAGGTGAGAGCCACCTGTACTGTGCTAAGCAGCTTTGAGTCTGAGCTACAGCAGCCACAAACCTGCCCTCATATTTGTTTCCCTTGTTCTCAAGCTTTAGACCAGGTTTTTTATTTAGTAACTTGCCATGTAACAGGTCATTACTGCTCTTCCTCTGCCCAATTCCTTTTAGTTACATCTGTGAAGTTGACATTGATTGTCCTGTTGATTTTAGTGCTTTATTAGTGAAGTGTTCCTGAGTTCTTTTGGCCAAGTTCCAAGCTCTTACAGCTTATGAGAGCTGTCCTTTTCAGTCTTTCTGGAGTCTGTGATAAAAACTGTCTAGGCTGGATGAGTATTGCACCATCCATGGTCCAGTGAGAAGGCTGAACCTCTTTCCTATTTCTCTGTGACACAAAGTAGGTTTCTCCTGCAGTTCATTTCATTGCTCCCATATGCAGGAATCACGAAGTTTAATGCTTAATCTTCAACTGCAGTGGGGCAGAGCTTTATCAGCTGGTTTCACATACTGGGAACAAACATATGCAAGATACTGCTTCAAAAGATGAATGACTACATCTTGGAAATGCTCCTCAAGAGGACTTCTTAAAGATAATTTTGCTTTAAGACATTACTAATATTTTTTCTGTCATGCATTCTCTATTTCTTAAGGGGGTTAATATGAAAAATACATAGATTTTTGTAGTTTCTTAGGAGATCATAAACTCAGTTCTCTCAGCCCACTCCAATGTGTATTAATAATTTTCTTAGAAGTGGTGTGAGAAATGCCTCATTTGGTGGAGCAGACTGGCTTTCAAGGTCTAGTTTTCCTTTCCTTTAATAAAAAAGCACAGAAGTGACAGACATGGAAGTTTTTATAATATGCAGACAAGCACTGGGCTTCTCTCATTTCCTATTTATAGGAATTCCCTTTTCTCTCTCCAATACTCATTACTTCTGGAGGGCTTTTATTCCTAACTCTTGTTACAGGAACCGGGAAGAGCAGAACCTGGTAGCTTATCCTCATGATGGAAAAATCTACTTCTGCACCTCTCGGGACATCCCCCCTGAACATGAGCTTCTCTTCTATTACAGTCGGGACTATGCACGACAGCTTGGTAAGAAAGAGCTCATTTTTGTTGGCTCTGCAGGGAGTACCCAGCTTGAATTCCCTGTCAGTGCTATCTTTGGGCTCTGTGACTTGGGAGTGCATTATATTCCTTCTCAGTTCCTACTGATGCATGTCATAGTTTCCTTTTACATTTCATGACTACAGAGTACCATCATTTAAAAAAAACACTTCCCTATTTAATTCCACTGATCAGGAGTAAAAGTTCACAGTTTTGAAGAAAAAGCATTGTTTTAGTTCTGTTCTTCCAGTACTAAGGGAGTTTTGGAGCTGAAGATGTTCCAAAACTTCACCCTCCCTCACCTTGGGTTGTGATAATTTAGATTTGGGGGAGCTGTGGTCAAAACTGTTCTGAAGTTTGGCCCCTCAGAACATTTCAAACGACCTACTTGAAACAGTTGGAAAAGCCACACCAGAGCTGAAAAGAACAAAGGTGAAAATCTCTGCACCTGCCTTTGCTCCCACAGACAAAATGTTAATGTGGACCTTGATCATGCTCTGCTGGGCCTTACTGTGCCTCTTTACAAGCAATGTTTTTGTGCCCAAAGGTGTCCCAGAACATCCAGATGTGCACATCTGCCACTGTGGAAAGGAATGTGCTTCCTACGCCGACTTCAAGGCCCACCTGAGCAGCCATATTCACAACCACCTCCCCAGCCAGGGGCACAGCAGCAGCCACGGGCCAGGCCATGGCAAGGAGAGGAAGTGGAAGTGCTCCATGTGCCCCCAGGCTTTCATCTCCCCTTCCAAGCTGCACGTGCACTTCATGGGGCACATGGGCATGAAGCCGCACAAGTGCGATTTCTGTAGCAAAGCTTTCAGCGATCCAAGCAACCTACGGACACACCTCAAGATCCACACAGGTAGGGGCTTAGGGCTTTATGCAGACACTGTGTGAGGACAGGGGAGAGGGGGAAGGTGAAGTTACAGGCCAGCAATAGACAGTGTGGATATTTTTGCCTCTCTTTTTTATTCAGTATTCCCTATTGGGAATCACAAAATGCAAATTACAAAGCTGGAAAAGGAATAAAACTGGGAGTTCAGTGCTCTCAAGTCAAGCATAGGAAGCTGTAGGCTTAGTAGTCAGGAGTTTTAATGAACTGATCAAGTACAAACGTGGTGTACCCAACCACACAATACTCAGTGGGGTGGGATTCAAGTGGTATTCAAACTTAGTCGGAACTCAGTAGCGTGCAGGGGTTTTGAACTATTTCTGGCAAAGAATAACAGAAGGAGTACTGATAAGTGGAAAAATGGGATAAAACATAGAAGTTATCAAAGGGCCAGTGAGGTTTGTACCTGTGTGTTTGTTAGATAAGAGAACTTGTTTTTGCAGACAAAGGCAAGGCAGTGCAGCAAATGTGGTTGGGCTTCAGTAAGGCATCAGATACAGTTCCTGTGGGAAATCAGTGGAGATAGGGATGTACTAATGTACAGTAACTAGATGGTTACCATGGTTACTATTGCAAAGGAAGCTACCATTGTTTTTACTGAAGAATTCATCTCAGTAAGACTAGTCTTTTTAAGTGTTTGCCTAAATATCTTGGAAAAATGTACAGACCTGCTGGGGATGTTTTGATGTCCAGAACAGGGAGGCACAGTTGGTGTGGACAAGAAGCAGAAAGCCTCCCTTCACAGGAAAGGGTGACTGACCACGAGCACTGGAGAAACCAGAAGCAGCGTTGTTTAGAAGGGCAAAGTGCAGAAAGGTGCATCCCACTAGGGGATCAGTGGTTTGCAACAGCATCATGATGTTTTGGGGTTTTTTTGCTTGGGGGCATGGAGTAGGGGATGAAAAGCTTTGGGAATGATGAAGTCAGATGCCTGGTTTTTTGCATAGCTAAATATAGACTGGGACTAAGTAGGCTTTTATGCTGAGTCTGAAGGAACTGCAGGAGAAAACAGGTCCTGTTCAGGGTAGAATTTCATTTTTCAGCAGCGGTCAGGCTTGTTTGCTTCCTGCATTTCTTGGGACACTGAGTGCCAGTCCGTGGGTGTGCATGTGTACTCCTAGGTCAGAAGAATTACCGCTGCACCCTCTGTGACAAATCGTTCACGCAGAAGGCTCACCTGGAGTCGCACATGGTCATCCACACCGGCGAGAAGAACCTCAAGTGCGATTACTGCGAGAAGCTCTTCATGCGGAGGCAGGACCTCAAGCAGCACGTCCTCACTCACACACAGTAAGTGACCTCACAGGCGCTGGTGGACTGGCCAGGGCAAGAAATAATGAAGCTGAACAGCCTGAGACAATCTCCAGTTTGCAAATTGTTTGGCTTAGGGAGCATAGATGGGTTCATCCTCTGAAATGACAGAGGAGTCAGTCTGGACGAAGTCCTTGTTTTATTGGCTGCAGTTGTGGAGTTCTAGTGTTTGCTATGTTTCATTGACACAGTAAATTCCAAGTGTGCTACTTGTCTTGTGAAATGGCAGTCTGCAGTATTCATCATTTTCAAGGACCACAAAAGCCATAAACTTCTCAGTGCTATTGTCACCACATCCCTCGTTAGTGACCTCCGCCTGTTTGCCCTAGGGGTGTGGTGCAGCCCCTCCCAGCCCTTTCCTCCTCACAGGTCTCACTCAAAGCACTTGCTCTCTCCTGCTCCTCCTCTAGGCAGATCCCTGCCCACAGCCCTCTGCCAGGCCAGGCCTTTTGCTCTGAAAATCTCTCCATCCTGTACATTTACTCCCAATCCAAGGTCCTCCCTTAAACGCTACTTGCCCAAAGCAAGTCCCTTTGCTTATTTCATTTTCAGCATCTGGTTTTTGTATTCACTTGGAATCCATTGCTGCTTCTGTCACGCTGCCTAGGAGACAGTGTAGTGCAGCCAGCGTGAGTGGGAGAGAGGCAGACAGACACACAGCCTTGCTTTGCTGCTTGTTCCTACAGCCTGAGCCAGGAGCACTACTGGGAGGTATTTTGCAGTGTCATTACAGAATTTGCTGCAGTCTGGTAAGCTCCTCTGTTTAGCATTTACAGACTGAGGGTTGTTAAAATGCAGCAGTCGAGTTTTCTTATTTTTGCTTCCCTGCCCCCTCCCCACCTCTCTTTATGTAGGGTGGGAAGGAAACTGACCTTTCCATCAAGGGCAATATCTCTGTCCTTGCTAAAACATGGACCTTAATCAGCATTTTAATAGCAGCTGCCTTGTGGCAGGAGCAAACTCAAATTTTCTTGTCTTGCAGAGAACGGCAGATCAAGTGCCCCAAGTGTGACAAGCTGTTTCTGAGGACAAATCACCTGAAGAAGCATCTCAATTCACATGAAGGAAAGAGGGACTATGTCTGTGAAAAATGCTCCAAGGCTTATCTAACCAAATATCACCTCACTCGACACTTAAAAATATGTAAAGGCCCCACATCCAGTCTGTCAGCCCCAGAGGAGGAAGAGGAGGAGGATTCAGAGGAGGAATTAATAGACTCTATGAGGACTGAAGACTGTAGGATTAACAATGGAGTCTATTCAACAGCTGATGCTCTCTCTGGACACAAATGAAGAAAGAGAGGGAAGCTTTCTTGGATATTATAACTAGGGAAGGAAAAAACCCTCTTCCCTGTTTCCCCAGTCACCAGTGTATGTCAGGTGAGGAATTTTCCTTCTCTTTTGGTCTCCACACTACCACCACTTACTATAACCTGTAGCCAGAACACTGAATGAGACTGGATCATGCACGTACAAGTGAAGAGTTGCTAAGAAGGAAATGTGAGGAAAGATTTTTTTTCACACACGCTGTGCATACTTCTTTTCCGAATCACTCAGATTAATCCATCCAGTGCTGGGACACGCGACACACCTTGCATAGCCCTTGGAGCAAAGAGCCACAAACCAGAAATGTAGCTGAGTGAGTGCAGTGACCTGTAAGCCAGCTGTCCTTAACTGCCCAAGCCGTGACATGAAGAGAAACAAAAAATGGTGGTGGCCGTTGATGTATTTTCAAATTTTTTAACTGAAGGATGTGGTTTGGCACAAAGCAAAGACTTAGCAATGCTCAGGTTTCCTTCTTAAAACAAAACAAAACCTTTTGGTTAAAAAAAAAAAGGCCAGTGAAATCAGCACTTGCAAACAAAGTAATTACCCCACTACAGAAAATCAAACATTGGTTTTTGGAGAACAGTTATTGCCTCTTCTTCTCCCTCGAGTTCGCAGCCCATGGAAGCAGGTGAAGAGACAAAGACTGTATGGACTCAGTAAGGAAGGGGCTTACAGCTGATCAGGCACTGTTTACAGTATATATTACTCCTTGTGCTGTAAACCTTTTACCACCTAGAATGATGGGAGGGTTTGCTGCTAATATTATTTATGGAATGAAGATTATTACATTTGGTTGTTTTCTTTTGAAATAATTAAAAATGTGGCTCTTCTCTAATGTTCTTTAATATTTACATATACGTGCTGAAAAAGCATGTTCCTATTTCTGATAATGATGCTAAGAGAAATAACACCACTTTTTTTAATCACCTGCCTCTCCCAAGCTTTCCTGGGACACAGTATGTGCAGGAGCACCTCCATGAACTGGTGCAGCTAAAGAACAGCAGATTTGCTGGGTCACTCCTCTGGCTGTGCTGCAAAAGAAGATTCAGCTGTGTTCTGTTCTCTGACAAGGTAATGGGAGGTTCCCTTGGAAAGAGGCTCTGCTTCTGGCCCTCAATGGCCCAAGCTCAGCTGTACCTCTCACAGCATACTGTAGTTCCTAGAGAGCTCCCAGGGTTCTTAAAACCTGAAAATGTTTGCCCTCAGATGACTAAAAAGCTCCAGAGAGAGGTGCTGGGATCTTGGTAAGTAAAAGAAAGATGTGTTGCTTCCAGTAATGCAAATCTTCCAAAACCAAAAAGCAACTTTGAAAGCTACAGTGTCATTATAGTACTAGAGGCAGAGATAAGAGAAATCACTTACCCCCAAAGAACTTAACATAAAGCATTTATTTAAAATTAAAGCTCTGAAAAACTTGAAGCTTTTCAGTGGAGAGCACTTGAACAGAGGTGGTTCTGGTACGTTCACCTTAAGCTTCACAAAAGCAATTTTTCATTTTTGTCCACACATTATTCACTACTGTTTGGCAGAGAGAGGATGGAGGCAGGAATCCCAACACATCCAGAACGTTCTTGGTTCCTGCAGAGCCATGCTGAACACCTTCACCAAACTAGAAACAGCTTAAGTGGAATTAGAAGCAGCCAATTACCCTCAAGAGAGAAGGGGAAGATACAGACCTGTCTTTCCCCATCTGCAGTTTGTAGGCACACAATTTACCTGCTTTACCTCACCAGAATGGAAAGCAGTGGGAAGAGCTTGTCAGCTACCACTATGATCCTACAGCTGCTTGGCATCAGTGGCTTTAATACCCGGGGCATTAAAGTTGCTGTTTTTGCAGCAGGAACACTCTACAGGCACCTGCAGTTGTGCAGAGGGCAAGTGCTCAAGAGCATCAATTCAGTTCCTGAGGTAAGGCACGTGGGTGTTACATTAATAATGCAGGAAATTGTTTGAGTCACATCCCTTGATTAGGTGCATGATTCTGGAAACAAAGTGCTTAAGTTGTGGTTAGACTGAAACTCAAAATGTTCCTCTGTGCCTTCAGGTGTCACAAAGAAATGCCTGAGCAGAGTTAAGAACCTAACACAGAGAGGTTTTCTGCAGTAGCAGTGACCAGCTGGGATCCCAACCCTCACTTTGGGTCCTGACAGCCTCTCATCCTCTAGTAGCAGGTCCTCATTTCAGCTCAAATTCTCTTGGAATACATTACATCTAGAGTGTGAAGAGAAACCCAGTAGTATGTGCAACATCACTAAGCTTCAGCTGCTGTGGAACCTGGAAAAAGAAATTCCCAGTCTTGGTGGGATAGAACTGGGTTATTTCTGGTTTGATGTTGGTGATATCAATGTTAGAAATACATTTCAAGATTCTGCTTGGAGATTCCAACTTACTGCCTGAGAACTACTCGGAAGACTTAAAAAGTTACATGGAAGATCTTTTAAAATCGGTAACCTAGCCTCAAATTAAGGATAAATTATCTATTTACACTTGTAATTTAATTCAGCTTTTGTTTATTAATAACAAAACACAACTGTTGTGTGAAATATTTTTCCTTATGCGCTTGGAAGGAAGAAGATAAAACTCTCTTTGCAGTATTCAACAAACCCCCGGTAGTCACAGAATGCTTTTCTTGTGACTGGTTCATTTTATGTATTAGCTTTCCATAGGGTAGCCCCTGTTTCAGGGATCATTAGCTCAGGCTAAAGCAAGGGATTTAATCTTTCAGAGCTGGTAAGAGGCAGGAGCTTAAAGCTTAACCACACCACCACCTTTGCTTGTCTGAGATGAAGAAGCCTGCAGCTTGCAAGACACCAGAGTCCTTTCCATCAACTCTCACCCAACAGGGGTATTTGTAGAATACACATTAGTTGTAGTCCATTAATTACTTTGACTTTTTGATATTTGGTCCATCATGATTCCATTGCTGTCTCCAGATCGTTGCTGCTGCTGGCTGTGGAGCTGGAAGCCACAGAGTTGGCACTAGCCAGGATGAGCCTCTCTCTGTTGCCAAAAACTTCATTCACTGCAACACAAACAGGGGTGAGCATCGTGGAATGGAAATCCTAATCTGCTGTGGTTTCAAAGCTTTTCCTCTCACCCCAAGTAAGGAGCTGAAGCTTAAAGGTCAGAACAACTGCCTGCATATGATACTTCAATTACAACTCCTGTTATTTTTCCCCCAGAGCATCTAGAGGTTTCCCTCTGCATAATTCCTGTACCTAAGTACTGTGAAATTGATGAGGTTTGAAGAGCACATCATTAAGTTTAAATAATTTATTTCTGGTTTTAGTCTCTGGTTCCCACCAGGCTCTTAAAAGCCTTCTCCAGAAAATCATACTGTTTAGTTGTAGGTAGCTACAACAGATCAAAACTAGTCCTCACTTTTCCTCCCACAAGTAAAAATGTGATACCAAATCACAGCAGGAACACCAGGGAAAAAATAAAATGGGTATTATAAGAAATCAGGCCTTACACTTGAGCTGCAAGAAAATAAATCATGTCAAGTTCTCCAGTTTAGAAAAAAAATGACATTTTTTGAAGCTGAAAATGTGACCACATGCAGTCTTCAGTCTTTAAAAATACTAACCTAGTTTTCTGTCAAGAGTCACAATACATTGCTGAATCCAAATACACCTTGTGAGCACGGAGAGAACCACAGCATTGAAAGAAATGAGAACATTACCTGCAGAAATCTTGCTTATATCCCAAACACGCAGCCCTTCCCGCTCTCCTCCAAAGGCAAAAACAAAGGGGAAGTCAGGGCAGCAAGCTGCACAGAAGAGAACTCCCTGGCAGGGTGGGAGAAAGAAAGAATTATTTTTTTTAAATCCAAAAATTTGCCATCTGAATGCAAATTTAACAAATGCAATCTAAGTTTCTGAAATCTTTGTAAAGACACAAAATGGAAAGCAAGAGCTGCTAATTATAAACAGTTAATCACATCTTTGTCTTGAATGTAGCAGATGTGAGCTGGAGCACCCACAGTTCTGCTCAGAACATTGTATCTGGAATTTGGGTCTGAGGCTTTGAAGCAGTCTGCCAATTCCATGAAGAATACTGCACTGTAATGAGAATTATTTCCCCAGAACACACAGATGTTATTATGTTTTTCCTCTAAGAGATGCTAGATAAAACAAGATTCAAACTAGATTAAAAAAGAATAAGCAGACATAGTTTATATAAAACTTACTAGAATCAAGAAATAAATATTACTATACCATTTTCATATCCCTGGAATGGACTAAACTTGGTCTGTCTCCCAGGATATCCCAAATTTTCACGTATTTGTCAGCAGATGATGTCACAAGGCACCCTTTGATCTGACTGCTCAGTTGCAGCCCTGGAGGATGAAGAGAGCAGCAGTGAGAGCAACAGGCAAGCCCCATTTCAGAGATGAGGATACATTCTGAAGTGAAGACATGAGAACAACCCCAATATTCTCCTCACACTAAACTCTATTCCAGAACAGAGCAAAACATTAATGAAGTTCCACGCTGCCCCTGGTCCCTGCAGTGAGAGCCAAGGGAACCATGGCCTATTTTGCCTCCCAATCCTCCCAGCAGGGATTTGTTTCACATGCCAGCTACCATGATTAGTCTGTACAACTGATCTGTTCAACAAGGAATCACCACCACCTCAGTCCTGTGGGTTAAAGGCATCTTCCACATGTGCCTTGCCCACTGGGGATAAACAGGACACCAACAGGACACACAGACAATTTACCTGACACCTCTTCGTCGTGAGCTTTCAGAGTAAACAGAGGCTTATCAGAGCGAGCATCCAGACAGTACACAAAGCCATCGTCTGTGCTTGCCTAAGGAAACCACAGCATTTGAAAAACAAACAGCCACAGTCACTCATTTGGAAAAAAACCTTCAGTGAAGTAGTACCCACCCTCTGGTAAACCCGTGTGATCTGAGGCAGACACTACTTCACCCTAGGACATGTTAGTCTGCTCTAGGCCTGCACCCCCAAAGTCAGACTGCACCCAGCTGGTGCCCAAGATATTCTATGAACCTCAGTTATGCTGCACTGATGACATGGAAGTCTTAATCTTAGGCAAATTTCTTAAAGTGTATTTTGAAGACAGTTGACCCACTAAGCCTGGCCCTCAGTTCAGGCAATGAAATACAAAGCCTTCAGTCTCTTCACTGAAGGTCAAAGCTTTTGGAACCACTGGTGGCTACATAATGGTCCTGAGCAAAACTAAGTGTGATTATACAGGAGAGATCCACATCATAAACCCAACAGAGCTGAGCAGCACTTCCCTTGGCTGTATACACAAACCAACAGAGAAATGGGCAGCCACTGAGATAATAGAAAATTATACAAAAAAAAATAGATTTGCTTTTTAAATTCTGTTGGAAAGTTTTATTATAAATTTATTCAACAATACTTATTCAACAAAACCAAGGTATTTTTACTTTAAGTGGCTGTTGGTCTATTCTCCCAGGTAACAAGCAATAGGACAACAGAAAATGGCCTCAAGTTGCACCAGGGATGGTTTAGGTTGGATATTAGCAAAAATTTCACGAAAGGGCTGTCAAACCCTGGCACAAGCTGTCCAGGGAAGTGGTGGAATCCCCACCCCTGGAGGTATTCAGAAGCCACGTGGATGAGGCACTCACAGACAAGGTTTAGTGGCAGATTCGGCAGCGCTGGGTTAATATTTACAGTTGATCTCAGGGGACTTTTCTGACCCAAAAAGGAATGGATCCCTTCACACCAGCCAGGAGGACAGTGCCCTCTAGCGCTGACTTGAAACACTGAATTAATATTCAGGATCTTAATTCTAATTAGCTACTTCTCAGCTGCATTTGCTTTGTTAAATGAAACACAACAGGAACTATGCAAAGAAAAATATATCCTAGCCACTGAACACTGCATGACATGACTAAGATTCCACCTCTGGAGTGAAAAAGCACCAGCATCAATAGCTTTTCTACTGTCACAATGAAGATACCAAAGAAGATTTGGTCTTGAGACACTGAAAAAACTACTTAAAAACATCCTCCCCCAGACTCCATTTTTATATAAGCAGCACAAAGCATCCAAATGTCCATCAGCTTAATTCTGATTCAGAAACATTATAAACACAAAAAAAGAGGCTAAATGACATGGCAGCAATCAACCAGAATAGAAAAGCTACTCACCAAGAAATGGCAAGGTGAAAAATGATTCCAAATGACTCTCTCAACCTGACCACTAAACCTCCACAGGCGATGGCTGTCCTGGGGGTTTCTGCAGTCGTACAGCACTGCTGATCTGGGGCAGAAAGGGACAGGAAATAAAATATAAAAATCAAGGCAGAACACTTTATGGCATAGTTTGTTTTCCCACTGGCATCTACAGAAGCACTGTGTGAACTATAATTAAAAGATTACACAGAAACAACTTCACTGCTTAGTCTTCCAGTGCAGTAACAGATTAAAATCTTGCAGATAACCACGAGATTTTTCCATATGCCTCAAAGTTTCATCTTGGTTACCAAGAGCCGTTCTACTGAAACTAAGCAAACAGAGCTTGAATTTACTCAATACGTAAGATACTTATCACATAGCAATCCATAATTATGCAAATATATCACTTAATTATGAACACACTTCAGTAACGTCAAGTAATGATGCACTAATTAGGAAATAATTTTGTGATACATGTGCATACATTTTCAAATATGCTTAATAAAAAGAAATAATTTTTAAAAACCCCAACAATCTTTATGAATAGTTGGAGAAACACTATTCCACAAAGGAGAAAGAGTGGAAGGGAGTTCGTTGTTCCTCTGGGATTCTTTACAGGCACATGCTCAGCTTGGTGGCTGCAGAATCTGTCCCAACTCAAAAACTCCTGGGTGCAAATGCAAGGGAGGAGTGGTCACGTCACTCCAGCATCATCTCACCACAATCAGCATCCTCAGTGTAACCCACTCCCACTCTATCCTGTAATTAAAGAAATCTGATGGTTTCCCAGCTCTTTTACCAGGCGTTTTACACACACAACAGTTTTTTTTGCAGTTTGATTTTCAGGCTATGAAGGCAGCTCCCAATGTTCACTGAATTGCCTGTGGTCCTGCAAGGCTTTGCAGCAAAAATCCACAAGGGCAGTCTACTAATTTATGTCTGTAATTTATAGTCTACTAAACCACTGCACAGCAGTTTAGAAATGCTCATGGAGCCAAAGGCCAGCTAGGAAGGGATCAGCAGCTGGGCACTGCTTGGACTTAAGGCTTCCTTTTATCAAAGCTGAGAGGGAGGGAATAGAAGCAGCTTCTTAACAGCAAAAGGTCCTCCTCCAACAGTTCCACCTCAGCAGATGCAGCAAGAGTGTAACAGAAGCCAGAGAACTTCAGGGCTTGGCTAAAGATTGGCAAGTCTATAAATATTTTAACCTAAGGACAAAGTCTTAAAAGCAGAATAAAGGAATCAACGTAAGAAAATCACGGTGATAGAATAAAATTTAAAAGTTACCCCACTGAGATGGGAGAAGAGAGAGGAAGTTTTCTGGCAGGCAGGACTGGCAGCTACAGAGCAGCCCAAGTGTGCAGACACAAACCATTTCCCAGCATCTGCAGGCTGCAATCACAGGACACAGCCCATTACACTCTGGCTGTGCCTGGAGAGGCTGCAGGGACAGAACTGGGATTTTAAAGTCCCTCGTGCCTCCACCCTGGGTTTACTGGCTGGCAAAACCTGGGCAAACCTTCACAGGAATAAACGGTGCCACATTCCCAATGCAGTCAATGCCATGAGGCCAAATTAAGAAATAAACTCAGTTTGCAGCAGACAGACACCTGGCACTGAAAATGTCAGTCCAGATGGTTAAAGCATTTGCTACCTCTGAAAAAGAGGTAAGGAAAACTACATTTTGGCCACATACAAACCTGGCTTCCTTGCTGGAAAAAAATAGCATTACTCAAAATGGCACAGTTATTAAAAAAAATGAAAGAAAACACAAGGTTTAATTGAATAGGAATACCCTCCCTCTGTGCAACATTTGAGAATATTACTCTGACATACTTATCAAACGATCCAGAAATGAGGGTCTGAGTTTCAAACGGATGGAATTGCAACGTCTGGACCTGGAAGATTTTATATAACACATAAATACAAGAACTTTCTTGGAATAAAGCATAACCACCCCTCCCCCAAGCCAGCACATATTCCTCCCCAAAAAACCCTCCTATTAAGCTTGTTGATACTCAGATTGCTCAAAAAATAGTGCACAAAATGCATATTACTTCAAATACCCCCACCTGCTGAAAACAAGATCTTTTCCAATATAATTTGACTGAACAGAGCCCCGTGCCCCCTTTCTGCCCTAGGTATTAAATAAAAAAAAAAAAAAGTGGAGGAGGTAAAAGCATATCTGCCTATCTGCCTCCAGTTTGGGGAAAAAAAAGCAGATGTTACCAAAAAATGAAAATCAGGAGTTTGTCAAGGGCAGTAAGTTTGTTAGCAGCAAAATAAGGTTACAGCTATTAATAACTAGCTTTCACATTTTAATTACTATGAGATTAATTCATTTCTGAAGTACCCATCACTATGGTATTTTAGTATCATTTATTTTAAACCTTTTTCACCTAGAACAAACTGTAACTGACACTCATTGTTCCCTTAAGAGAGAGTTACAGTTTGACCTATGCTCAGACAGCTATTTTTGGAGCTCATACCAGCACTATTACATCCCCCACCATTAGGGTTTCACTCAAAACACATTTTAAAAACTGTTACAAATCTTTGTTAACTTTCCAAAAGATAGGTTAAATAACGTTTTAAAAAGCGAATACAGTGCTGTTTGCAAAAGCAACTAATTCATAAATGTAAACAATTCTGCACAGTTCTGAGGGTTCACTACCAAAGCAGCTAATTAAAAACTGCAGTTACTTTTTTCTCAGTATTCTACAGTGCAAGAAACACAGCAATTAGTCCATACCTTGTCTGTATGCAGTGTCAGGCTGGCTGCAGGCTTCCCCACAGCCATGTCCCACAAAATCACTGTATTGTCAGCAGAGGCACTTGCTAAAACATTCCTGATAATGGATCAAAAATCAGCTTTAAAACTCTTTACACAAACAAATAATGGTTAATAATCCAAAATGCATACAGAGCCCAGTTCTGATAACAACTGTGGTCTATAGATTATTTCTCTCAAGCCTGAAGGATAACTCCCTGAAGGCAATTCTAAGTTTTAAGTAAAGATTACAAATGGGCTATATTACATTAGTAGAACACTTCAACAATGACAGTTCTGCTTCCATTTCCCTCGACATTACTTAAAATACCATTTACTCAAAGATTTCTTAAACAAAACGAAGTAATAAAGGCTTTGAAGCACATTCCTTCCTTTGACATTAAACAGTATTTTGAAATATTACCTCTGCTACTTTGTTCTGTTTGCACATGCATACAGCCAAGAGCCTGACGAACCTGTTTTTAAAATATTTTGCTCTCTAGTATCTGTTTATACACCTGCTGAAGACCCAACACTATACCCTTTGTAGACTGCTGAAAGTAACCACTAAAATTCCAGATAGTTTACAGACCCCACATTTCAACCTAAATTTGACCAATTGTGTGTCAAGAGCAATCAACACAGCCTGGAAGTCTGATCAGAAAAAAAAATTCAAAACATCCCCAAATGCCTGTCAAACACACATTACAATTCCTTCATTGCTCTTAAAATCAGATCTATTACCTCACCATGCTGTTTCTGACTGAAACTGCTCCCCCTTTCCCTTTTTATATTATCCAAATGTTTCTGATTGAAAGGGTTAACATTCTCCTGGAAACGCTGTTTTCCCAAGCAATGTTACTAGGGAAAGTTAAGAAAATGCAGAGTGAAGGCTGTAAGAACATTTTACAGCAGCACCACTGTGACCTACAGGCAGAAAGTTATTTGTAGAGAGATGTCACAACACGCCTTGCTTAAAAGGAAGAAACAACAATAAAACATTTTAAATACAAGCTGCTCCAAGGAGCTCCTTGTTTTGTCCATAAGTTGTCTATTTCAGGGCTGGTTTTATTTTCTGAAAGATTTATCAGTACCAATGAATTTGTAATTCAGCATATTACAGAATTATGCATTTCAGACTTAACTACTGAAGCCATAATTTTTGAAAGCTACACTTTTGTAAGAGTGATGGACTGATCACTGTCACACTCTGTGCATATGTGTATAATTTAAGAACCACAGACACTACCCTGTACATTTACTGAGGTCTGCGTGGGTGTTTTCTTCATCAGCATCTAGATAAGAAAGCATTACAAGTGAAGGCTCACACCTGCTCATCAGAATATTCAGACTTGACTGTGTATATCTTCAAAGGCAGAGGCATTTATGACAGCAAGAAAAATTAAAAAAAAAAAAATAAAATCAGCCTGTGTCTGACTGAAGCAGTTTCAAGACCCCTGCTGAGGATCCTCTGACAGATGAACTCTTACCAACCACCTAAGTGATAAAAAACCAGCAGCATCTTTACTTCAGTCAGCATTGGGCATTGTCCTTGACCTCTGACCCAAGATGGGCCAGCTTTGTGTTGCTTCAAAAGCAGCACTTCATTTCTAGTTCATCCAGGCAACAGGGAATTTTCTCTGCCTAGAGGCCAGAGTCACTTCTATAACTGTGCTATTAGGGCTTTTACACTCTCCTTTCTGTTCACAGTTTTGGGGCAAAAGCCAGAAGGGAAAAAAACCAAAACAGAATAGCAAGGACTTTCTTCTATAAATCTACTTGTCTCTGCTGAAATGGTGCTTTAGGCCCCTGGCACAGCAGCACAGCTCAGGGCAGCCCTTCTGCTTCTCCAGGCTGAACAAGTGAAACACAGACAATTTATCAAATGGCTCAGACCCACCTTTGCCCTGCCTTCATCTGGACAACCTGCAAACCAAAAGTGGTCTGCAGCAATATACAAGTATTTTTAAAAAGTTAAAAACCAAGACTTCTAGCTAAAAAACGATAAAACAGGAGTGTATTTTTAAGAATGGATTAATTTCAGCAGTACTTTCAAGTTTTTGACTTAGTAAGAAAACTGCATGACTGTTAAGAATGCAAATTTGTAACATCCACTGTTATTAAAGTGTTCTTTTACCTGCTTTGTTTATTCCATGACAGATCAAGCACAGCATCAGTATGTCCTTCCACAGTCCCTTCTGAAGATAAACTCTGCACACACATGACATAAACAGACTTTTGAAAACTACAGCTTCAGTGTAAATCAAGAATTACTCCACATTAGTATGAATTCTCTAAAGCCTCCACAAATAACTTCACACTAAATTACTCTCACTTGCTGCAACACAGCTTTTGAGAGAATGTCTGCACCACCGGCACCCCTCTGCCTCCTACCCCAGATCTCAGCTGGCTCCAGCTGCTGGCTTTACTGAACTGCTTATTCCCTTCAGGCTAGTAAAAGAAACCTCATTATTTCCAGCTAATGTGCAACTTCTTCAGCTTCTTTCTAAACACTCCTGGCAGTTCCCTCTCTCTCCTCCCAATTAACTGAGCTTTGGGTCCCTGTAACTGCCAGTTCCTGCAACTTCTAATTTTAAATAGTTAAGATCCAAAGTTTACTGGGACACCACCCCATGCCTCTTCTGCTCTTAATTCCAGGCTTTAGTTATTTAGAGAACAATTAGTATTTCAAATATTGTAGGGGGGAAAAAACCACATTATCCCTGCTCTAAATTTCCTCCATCCAACCAGGTAAACCATTTTGCAACACTTACTTTCTTTCCTTTCTTCTTCTTCTTTTTCTCTTTCTTGCCTCCAAGAGAAAAGACTGGTTCCAAGGATTCTACTACATCAAGGTCCCAAATGTCAATAACTGGGGTCATGTTACCCACTGCAACATAATTTCCTACAAACAAAAACCCAAATGCAGCCACATTTATTTAGTTAGGAAACAGCACATTTGGCAATCCAGCTGTCGCTTATGTCTTTGGTTAAGTAAAACTTCAATGCCACAATCTTCTATTTGAACATATTGATGTTTATAACTGACAAGGAGCAATTTAAAAATATCAGCTGACAGCAGATATTGCCAGAAAAAATGTACTTGCTCTCCTTCCTCTTCAGTACAAGTAACTGTTTAAAGAAGCTCTATAAAGTTGTATGTTTTGTTTTTAAAAAACCAAAACTAAACCATATCCCCTGTGCTATGGAAAAGAAAGTATCTCTGAAACACAGGAAAAATGTTACTAAATACATAAATATATATAAATTTTGCTGTAGTTTACATTTAATCAACTGCATTGGACATAAAGAGATTGAAAAAAGCAACCTTTCATTTGCAAACAGAAAATAAAGCAGATTTTAGAGATTGCTCTGGTCTGCTAACTGACAATAATTTAATTGCTTGTAATAAAATCAGTATTTTAGTAAAATCATTTGTTATGGCAGCATCACTAAGATTACTGTATCACCAAGCAAAAATAGCTGATGTTCACATCTTCGTTATCTCAAGTCAGTATTATCTTGATATTAACATCTTGATTTTATTTCTCTTCATACCATTGGAAGAAATTATTTAGTGAGAACATCACACTTTTATACTTTTCAAGCAAAAATTCTTTAACTGGATATTTCCAGTATCCTTTGTAATTTACCTGTTGATTCATCTGGACTAGGATCAAAATTCAACCACTCCAGACTCAGAGGGTAAGCAGGCAAGATAATGTCATGATGCACATAAAACGAGTCCTCTTCATGATTATAAACTGAAAAATAAATAAAGTTATGATGTCAGCGAAGAGGGAAGGCAAACAACTATAAACAGTTCACTTTTGCAAAAGGCAGTTGTGGCAAAAACTAAATTGTCAAGGAGATGGAGAATGTGAATTCACAGAGTATTCAGAGTTTTACTGCAGAGGGCAGACCCTCCAGGTACAAATGTACTTCACAGAATTCCACAAAATAAACATTCTCCTGTGTACTTTAGACGAGGAAGTGACAAGTTCAGTGAAGGTTTGATGCTTTATCCCCAGCACAGCACACTCCTTTGTTTGTAAGATCTCTTCATAATACATGCTCCATATCCAGCACTTCCTACCTCAGCATACATTCATTTTACAGGATTAGCAATTAAAAACCAAATTATTCCAGATGAAATTGAAGGGGAAATGAAGGTAAAAAGACACATTAGAAGACAGTGAAGAAGTCAGAAGTTACCTTTAGCAGATGGTAAGTGGGATACAGGAAAAGCTTTGGTAAAGCAGCCATACAGTAAACACAAATTCCCTGTAGCCAGCTATTTTTCTCCTTATAATAAAATAACTTACTAACTGGACAGCAGAGAAAAGCCACTCATTATTTTAATAGCACCTTATCACACACACAAAATCACTGTGCCATTTTTAAGTGCATGTGACAGATGTTCAGACACAAACTGAAATCTTCAGTTAACTGAGTTGTCTCAGCAGTCAACTAAAATAAGGTTACTCAAATTTACAAACTGCAGAAGCCTTTGCTATTTTTTTTTTAAGTTTATATTGGGTATAAACTTACAGTTAATAAAATTTGTAAACACCTCTAGACACAGAAAATGGCACATGCTGGTATCTGAAGAGATGCTTTCACACATTGTGGTCATGTTGTTGCATAAAATGAAATACTTTGCCTACAGAAACAAGAACCATAGCACAAACAGCCAGAAACATTCCCAAAAAGAACCACAGTAAGAAAAGATGATAATTTCAGCATGTTCAGCAGTATTCATTGGCTGCAACAGAAAAATCTTTTACACAGCAAAATTAAACCTATTGCTAGAACAAGCAGTATTCAGGTTCTATTAAGAATTATCTCTTCTAAAACATGATGATAAAGGTGCTGGTTCTTCTGGTCCTAGCAGTGGAAAGCTCAGTTAAAGAAGCAAGGAGAAATCCAAAGGAAAAAAACCAAAACAATTAGCCACTAGAGGATGCTTGCAGGATATGGAAAATAAGACTGGAAGAAAGAGTGTATGTTCAGAGAATAAAAATGCCATAGTATTTTCTACATGTTTTAAACAAGGAAAGGAATTGCTACACAGCCTGAAAGACACAAGCTATCCTTTAAATAACAAAAACTCCACAGGACATACTCTAGGCCTGAAAAGTAGCTAAAGCACCATGGCATGGAAAAGGACAGGGCAGAAGGGGAGAAAAATCCTTCCCCAAAACCCTCTTCAACACTGCTGTACGGCACGTGCCAGGAAAGGCATCCCCAACACTCACGGTGAAGAACAAACCCCATTTTACTCACCATGGACCTCCAAACTGCAGCAGTCCTTATCAACTCTGCCACAAAGGACGAGATTGTCACTGGGCTTAATCAAAAAGTCCTCCTGTTCATATTGCTCCTGCACAGCCAAAAGGAGAGGACAAGGGGCGTTAAGCAATGCACAGAAAAGCACAAACCCACACATGTTCAAAAGGTGGTAATTAATTTCAGTAATTCTGAACCACAGCTGAAAACACTCAAAATCCAACACCCTGATGCCCACACACCTAAAACCATCTTATAGTGCTAAAAAGAGAAATGCAGGAACCAGACCCAATCCCAGGGAGACTGAAGAGTCATGAAATTAGATTGAAGGACCTTTATGTGAATCTAGGTGGACTTGCAGAGGTGTTTAATTATCAAATATGAAACCAGATTTCAAGGCTACCATGATGCAGCTGATTACTGAAAAGAAAATCACCACCAGGAGCCCACAAACAAAGGTTATTTCCCTTGTGCTCCAGTGCTCTGACCCCTTTTATAGCAGAACAGCATTTTACCCAATAAGGATGCTGCAACTGCTCCTCACATCCAGGAAATAATTCCACTGCCTACTTCCTGGAAAATATCTCCCAAAAAGTACTGCCTACAGCTCTACCAGATATTCAGCTGTACCAGAACAGATGTGACCTCTCATCTGATTTTCATTGTACTGAGGAATGGAAAGAATTTGGGAATTTTTGATAGTGAAAAATTAAGAACTCTACATAAGTAAATAATCTTACACAGAGTACCATCCTTCCAATCTTCAATACATACAAGACTTACTGGACTTCTCACTGCAAGCTTTTAATTTCTTTTTATTCACTTCAAGCATATTTCAATATTTGAATTCTATCAAGTCCCGCAATCCTTTGAATTAATGAAGGTTACACAATACTTAGTCTTCAACAGTTCTGGTAGTGAATACCAAAAGACAAGAGAAAATGCACATCAAAGAACTTGCAGAATTTGGGGAAAGAACTTGAGCACAGGAAGAAAGGCCTGAGAAAAAGGTGTTTATTTCCTGTATATCTACAAGCCCAGCTACTGCAAAGATATTCTCCATCCAACAGTGGAAACTAACACAGACAGAAGCACCCAATGACACAGTATAGAAAATATAAATATAAATACAAATACAAATATAAATATAATGCTCTGCATCTAGGCTTAATGGGGATATATTTCCTCATGCCATATCCTTAATTTGGCACATTGCCTGAGTCCACCTCAGCCTGATTTCTTACACAAACTGGTGGAAGGTGCTAGAGTCTTGCAATCTGGGAATTTTGTAATTTTGGCCACTAGTGGCCTGAGATTTGTTATTTCTTCAAGTGTTTTCTGTGTCCTGCTAGACAGCTGAAAAACACCTCCATGCACAGAAGGGTGTGGTTTAAGTAAGGAGCCAGTTCCCCTAACCTCCTACTTAAATGCAAAAGGCAGAGAAAGAAGAGACTGCACAAAACAACCTTAAAAGAGCACCATCCAATCAAAAATCTGGCACACCTTTGAAAATCAACCCCAAGGCAGTGTGGAAAATTTAACTGATGTTTTTGAAGCTTATGCTGTTTAAGGTATTTAACATTTTTTAGTACTTACAGTGGTTTTTAGAGTGATGTAAGGATCATTTTCATTGCTCCCATATACTGCCAGAGTTGCCAAAGAGTCACCAAGTTTTAAATCACCTAGATGGGAATTTCAGAACACTTTTTATACATGTCAGTGACAGGCAAAGTTAGAAACTCCTGTACCAATACCTGTATTACCTTTTTAGCAAAATACCAGGAGTGGGCTAAATGAACTTCCAAGTTCCAAACATAAGCACCCTGGGAAGCAAAACTGCTCAAGTGTTTTCAGGGACTTCTGCTGCTCTGCTCCAGCACTGCAGCAGACAGAGTGACCTTTCCAGCATGCTCAATTCCAGTCTCAGGGAGGGGACACTGAACTATTTCCCTCACTAAATGACTGCCCAAGATGGGGCAAGAAAATTATTAAAAACGTCAATTTCCAGCATCTAAAATTTAATACTGTGTAACTTTAGGATATTAAGGTGTTAAGCACAAAAAGGAGTGGAAAGGTCCTTCACTTACACTGCACATCTCACACACAGATTTTTCTTACCTGTATATTCCTCTTCATCGTAATTCTCCAAATCATATTCATCCAGCTCATGATCAGAGAGGTCTTCATTGTTTTGGGAGGACTTAGTGCTGCTGCCAGGGACGGGTGCATTCGTGTCACGAGCTGTCTGCCCTTCTTCACTGCCACCAGCAGCATCCCTGTGAGGAGACACACAGCCCTGAGAAACTGTGGCACACACACAGAATAATTCCAGGTGAGATTTCAGCACACAGTCCTAGCTGCCCACGTGGGTTTCAAGTCTTTATGCAAAAAATTTAGAAATCCATTCACTCCTTCTTGATCTTTCCCCAAAATACAAGGCACCCTGAGAAAGCTTTTCCTTTAAAAGTTTTCATGACAAAACATGGCACAAATTTTCCTCAACAAGGTAAATTGTGTGTAAGGCCCTTTCTCTCACAAAGTTTTTTTGGATACAGTGCTCTCAACCTCACTTCTGTGCATTCACATGTGTCCATGTCATTCCTTCCCTTTTTCTCAGGCACTGTCATGGGTGAGGATTCCTACATTTCTTCAAGCTTTTTAAGACCTCATTTCCTCATACTTCCCATATTTAAGCAAAGTAAAAATAACACAGAATTCTTTAGGTGAGGACATCCTGTGGATTATTCTTACAGGGTAAACTATGCCACATCTAGAAAATTCAGACCTTTGTGGCAACAATTCTGTACACAAGGAATTCAGGAGAAGGAAATAAAAGTACATTAAACACTGGCTGAGAAGCTAACAGACACCCAAGGGCTGGGATGCTCCACAGAAACTCATCCCTGCTGAACATGCTGATTTCTGTCCTTCTGCATGCAAAATTCCCAAGCAACAACAAGGCAAGGCAGTCCTCAGATACAGTTTTTAAATTAAATATCAGAAACCTCATTTTCCTAATTTGTTCAGGAAAATAAACACTTCATGTTAGCAACTTACCTAGAGACATGTACCAAGATAATTAGAGACTCTAAATCTGAGTTTGATTTGTGATTTTTGCACAGGGAAAAAAGTGAGGTGTTGCACCTAATTCCACAAAGTACAATAAATTGTAAATAGATCACACCACCTTTGCTTGCTTCAGATGGTCTTCAAATTTCCATCCTGATGTTTTACAGAATGCATAAAAAACAGCACCTCAAATCCTTCCATGCTTTTGAAATTGCAAGAGAAAGGAAATCACTCAAAACCCCAAAAGTTTACACATATGAAGGGGAAGCAAGTGACTCCACAGAAAACAGGAACATTACACTTAATCAGTTAAGAAATTAACATAAAGTGAGAATCTTCCGAATGTTTAAGAATACTTTGGAACCATTAAATAACCAAAGCCAGAACAAAACACATGCTGGGATGATACATTCTGATCAGTAATAGTGTCACTGAAATGGGGTGGATAATATTCATCCCACCACAAAAACTTCCTCTGCTGCCTGTTGCATCTGTTCAACCACACACCTACACAGCTGAAACACTCAAAGCCTAAATCTATGAACAGATCTAACAGAAAAAGGCCAGAAGATGGAATCAAACCTCAACCCCTCATTTTTTCTAGACAAAAGGCAGACATTTCTTTCTTGTCTCCTATAGATTATGCTTCCTAAATACGTCACTTCTGTTACATTTTTCTTAAAAGCAGAAGGACAAAGCTCAACACAACTACATAACTAAGGGCTCTCAGTGCTGAGGGGAGAGCTGTGATGTCTGCAGTCCCTGTAAACCATAAATACACTCCTGAGTGATGTTTTGCCTTTTTTACCAAAGCACAAACACCACGTCGATCTGATCTCCACTGTGGACTGTCACCTCACACCCTCGGCATCACTTTCCCCAGTCAGTCTGGGACTGCCATCTCGGTTTGCCACATCTCCAAAGCACCCACGGTGTCAAACCCAGCGTTTTAACTCTCACTGCAGGCGGGAACAGCAGCTCATGAGAAATGAGAAATGCCCCAGGGAGGGCCCGGCCCCAAAGGCTCATCCAGCGCGACAGCACGGAGCTGACACCTGAGGAACACGGGGGACACAGCCCGCGCTGTCACGCCCGCGATGACAGCAGGATCCACTCCATCCGATGCTCCTCCGCTCGCCCTGCACACCGCCGGCCCTCGCGGCCGCCGGGCTGCCCTGGCACAGCGCCTCCGGGAGGGACCCGTGCTGGCTGCTGCCGCTCCTCGCTGCTCCCCGGGCCCGGGACGGCCCCTCCCCGCCACAGCTCTGTGCTTTCCCCGGGCCGGGCCAGGCGGGCTCCAGCCGCGTACCCAGCAGAGCCCGGGAGGAGCGGAGCGTCCCTCCCGCGGCCCCGGCTCACCCCAGCCTGTCCTGCGCCTCCTCGATGAGACCCTTCAGCTCCTCCTCGCTCAGCTGCACCTGCGGGGCGGACACAGAGGGGGTGAGGGCGGCGGCGGGGCGGGCGGGGGTCGCTCAGCGCCATCCCAGCCCCGGCCGCACCTTGTCGGGCGTCTCCTTGGCCACGCCGCGCTGCACCCAGGCGGCGCAGGGCACCGGGCAGCTCATGGCGCCACCGCCACCGCCACACGTGCCAGCGGCCGGGCGCGCACCGGTGACGTCACCAGAAAGGCGGGTCTGCCCGCAACGGCGAGGATGGGGAGGGGGCGGGGTACGCTTGGTGACGTCATCTAGAAGCGCCGCATCGGGCGTGGCTGTGAGGAGGGGGCGTGGCCATTTGGGCGCGGCCCGGGGGTGGGCGTGGCCCGGGGCGCGGTCGCCTCAGGGGACGGGCGGTGCTGCCGTCTCGGCTCGGGATTTTCGATTTTCGCAGAATCACAGCATCTGTTAGGTTGGAAAAAACTCTCCGAGATCACAGAGTCCGACCTTCAAGCCCTCCGCTCCCCGCCCTGGGTCACGGCCTCCCTCACAAGCTGGGAGAGACCTGCCTCCTGCTGTTCACTTCCACTGAAGTATCCCAGCGGCAGTGCACCGAAATGAGAAGCTTAGAAAGGCAGTTTTTGTTACTGATCCCTTATTTTATCCAAGGAAAAGAAACCAGTGCACAGAGTCAATGGCAACAGGGAGGTGCAGGGAGCTGTGGGGGACTGGCATCTCCACAGGAGCTTTTTGCCCTCCCAAACGTCAGTGTCCCACACGAGCTAACTTTTTAATCAGAGGAAACCTCATTAAATCAAGATAAAATGCTAGCTGGAATGTACAAGAAGGCACTCTCTTTTTAAAGTGCAGAAATCACTGCTGTTGCCATCACTGGAATGTTAATTCAGTGCAAAGTGCACGGATGGGAAGCTGAGGCAGGGGAAGGAGCGTTTCTCAACTCAGCAACAAAAATTCAGTTTGGCAGATAAAATGGCCACATTATTCCATCCACATGTCACCAGACAACACCACTATGGCATTTTCATTATTTTTTTATCCTGATTCTTCTGTGGTTCTGGCATGAGAGAGAAACAAAAATCTACCAAAATATTACTACCTCTTCACTACCCCGTTCATTTCACCAGTTGGCTGTGTTTCATCTTAATATAGACATAAACATACCAAGGCAAAAGTTGTGTCCTTCTAGCTCTTCCTTGTGGTGCCCTGTGACACGGACAGCCCAGTCCTACCTTGAATCCTGCATTTTGGCTCGCTTGCCTCTTTGCTGGGCTGTATTTGCTTTGCTTTGCTGGCCATCTTCTCTTCACAGTGTTCAAGAAATCCTTCCTGTCCTCCCGTGCAGGAATCAGCTGCAGTTTGACTGTCAGTCTTCCTCCAGATCCTGAGGGAAGTTTTGTGGAAGTGGCTGCTATTCTCAAAGGACAGGCAGAGGGGAGTGTTATGCAGCCAAGAAGAAAGCCATGTCAATTCCCAGTGGCTGTGGTTCCTGGATGTGTTTTGTTTTTTTGGTTTTTTTCAGATATATAAAGTTACAGTGCGGAGGTTTGCAGAACAAAGTTGAGCCAGACTGGTTTTTACTGAAGCAGTACCCAGAGGGGGCACACATGCTCTACCTTCTGTCCCACCAAGTACGTCAGTACAAGACAGCACTGCTCTGTGGGGAGGCTAACAGCAGAAGTGCCAAGGAAAAGACAGTTGGAAAAGGAGGAAGGAAGGAAAATAGGTAGCAATTGTGCATGATGGATATTACAGCTTAGAGGACTGCAGTTAGTAGTAATAATTTTTTTTTCTGTGACCGAGTCCATAAATGCTGGGTGATTCCAATACCTCTCTCTTGCTGGGGATGTGCAACTGGGTTTTTTTCAAAAGACCATTTTATTAAATATATTAGTGTTCTGTGGTGCCTTGGGAATCACAGAGATGTGGTTGCAGGAGGGGTGCCCCGGGCAGGAAGCTCCCTGCAGACAGAACCAAGATCTAGTGCAGCCCAGCACACCCACACCAAGGAATCTCCCAGGATGACTTACAGCACTTAACACACCGATAAAAAATGGACTTCTTGGTATTGTGTCCACAGATGACTCAGCCACGGAGTTGGGAAAATTAGCAAATAAAGCAGATGTTAAATTCTTCATTTGGATGGAATTCGGACACAATTAGAGGAATTTTGGGACAAGCCCAAAGAGCTGTCCTAATTGGGAATGAGGCTGTACAGATGACAGAATTGTCTTTGACTCTCTCCTAGGTGGAAAAAATAGCCATGAAGAAATGGCCATGAAGAAATGGCCATGAAGAAATGGCCATGGAGAAAGGTATGTGCAGCAGCAGACAAGGACTCAAATGGCTGTCCCAGGATGGGTGTGAGACCAAGCTCTGATCCTGTGGAAATAAAAGAATGGTCATCAAACATTTTCATGACACAGCCTGTTCTGGACTGGCCTTGGGCCTTTCCTAAAGCCAATCTGAAAGGATTCAGCTCCACTCCCCTGGCCCCAGTCAGAGGTCAGACACAGCAGTGCCTGAATCTCTTAGACCCATAACTCTAACTATTGGAAAAGAGCTCCAGTGTCCAAGGGTCTGCAGGGGCCTTGATGTGCCTTGGGTAATGAAACTCTCAGAGACACTGTAAACATCTCTAGGACAACAGCTGGAAGGTACTGCAAGGCCACGAAAAGATTCAAAGATTGTGCAAATCATAGAGGCTGTAAGCAAAAAACCCAAGAGAACTGTATGTGTTTTGAGAGAAGTTACGCTGTGGTTTATAGCTGTGGTTAAGCTGTCCTCTTCAGATGAGAAAAGGGGAAAGTGATAAATACACTGGCATCTCAATCAGATTTTTTTTTCTGTTTTCTCAAATTATCTGCAAAATATGAGTGTTGCAGTCCCAGGGATGCTAAACAGCTAAAAGAGAGTCACATAATCAAGAAATCCTCTAACTTAGGAAAGACAGGAGTACTTAAGAGTGACTTTGAAACACCAATGGCAGCCATCTAAGTCCTCAAGGTTACCTTTTGATTTTCTATTTGCATTCCCTGTGTGTTTCTGTGAAACACAGAGCACAAATAGTGGAAAGAAACCAAAGAAATATCAGCTCTCAGTAGGGCAGCATCTCGTCAAGGGAGATGACATACCCTGTTTGCACACTGCTGCATAGCCTGGAGGGAAGAACTCTTGAACTCATAGCTAGGCAGAAAGCTAAGTTTTCAGGTAGTTAAAGGAAGGCTGCTTTGCTTTCCTTTCATCCATGATCTCCTTAAGGAGTTCTCTGGGAGAACACAAACCTCCTCACTTTGAAAGATAAAACATCCTGGTGCTAAGGCTTATTCTCCCAGATCTTACTTATTGCTTTTGGTACTCTTTGTTTAACTTTATGGAATAAATGAGGTCTAGCACTTATCTTTCAGCCACATCTAATAAGTGTGATCTCAATGTGAACCAGATACATGTGAAAGACATAAAACCTCATTGGGACACAGTAACTGCATTATCAGGGCAGAGAGGTGTGCTTATGGAGCAGCTGCTTCCCCAAAATATGTGCTGGGGAGTTTGGGAATGAGAATCCCATCCTCCCTGCTGACAGCTGGACACCTCAAAGCACAGAGGACTCGCACCTCTCCACCACCAAGGGTGCAATGGGGGACATCAGGGCCAGTATTTGTCTGAGTGATGTCACATCTTTATTTCCTCCATGTCTAAGTGTGTTGCTCAGTACTGGATGCTTCAAACATTCATTATTACAGGAGGACACTACAGCTTCTTCCACAAGCCACTGGCCTGCAGAGCTGAGGGAAGCTCTGGGAAGGTCGCCAGGCTGTAGGGCTGTGCTGGGAATGGTGGCCTCCCAGCCTGCAAGGACATGTGCAGAGCTCCTCAGACATCCTTTACTTTGCAGTCTTACATCTTCACACAAAGCTTAGACAATCAGCCCACATGCTTGCTCTGGAACATTTTCCTTGAAAGACTCATTGGACAAAATAAAAGCCATTGAAGAAACGTTCATTAAAATATAAGTCTCTGTCAACACAGAAAAATTTAGGTGATACCACTGTGCATAGAAATATGTCTCTATAAGCCATTATGAAGATTTAGGAAAAGAAATATTTCTGAGTGGTTTAAATGTTACTTCTATGTAGTCAAACTGAGACACACAACGACCTTTTTCATGTTATACACACGCTTCTGCTGCTGACTCCATTAGCAGATCTACATCAAGCATTTCTGGCATGCCTTAGCCTCAGGACAAAACCTGGGCTCCTCTAGGTGAGCTCTACTGTGTAGCAGGGGGGGTTTAGACATCACTGTCCATTTCTGCCCTGTGGAAGAGAAAGCAGCAGTGGGCAAGACTGTCCTAAACCTTAAACAGCCCAGTGAAGGTGTGCCCCAGCCTTCAGTGTCTGCAGAAAACCTCAAGAACAGAAATGTGAACACAGAAAAAGCATGGGTACATTTACAGGGAACCCAAAAGAATGGTGGGTTTTACAGCTGAACTTCACTATTTTTCTCAGTGAAGAGTTAACTCAAATGCCCAGAAAGAATGGTTTTAAATTGTTTTGATATCTGTGGTTGGGAAGGGAGAGAAATCATTCCAGTTCGCTATGTGTGAAGCTTGCTTTGTTTTCTTCCAGATACTGGGGAGGAGGCAAGGGGGCCTACATCTCCTACAGAATATGGACAACTGCAGGGCTCCCTGTGAGCTGCTTTTCAAACTCTGCTCCTGGACAGCTGAGTTTGCAAAACCTAAACACACCTGCGAGGGCCACCACTGATCTGGGCAGTCACCCAGCCTGGCGTGAGTGGTGTCTCACTCCCACTGCTTATGTACAGGACATGACAGGACCTGACCCTCTTTTGCCTCCTGAACCAACCTGCTCCTTAATCTGGAGAAAGAGTCTAATTACAAAGAAAGAACTTGACTCCAAATCCACTGAAACACACAAGACAGAAAACACTGTAAATTAATTTAAAGAGTAAAAAAGTTTTTAAAAAAAAGCTAAACGAAAAATATTTTTAAAACCTGATTTTCACGCTCATGCTGAAGTTAATCAAATCACTCTATTTATACCTGACTTCTCTTTGAGATACCTACTTCCACCTTATTTGAATGCACTTGCAGTAATGCTGTATAATGGAGGAAGCTTCCAGCCTTTCGGATCTTCCTGCATCCAAACTGTCTGGCTATGATGCACTTGCAGATGCTGAATTTTAAGCACCATGGAGCTCCATTCCCAGGTCCTATGTGCCCATTTAATGGCAGATCAGGACAGATCAGCACTCAGAGAAAGGTTTTTGGGAACTGACTCCGTATCACTTCTTCACATGCACCGTAAGGATGCTGATAGCAGTGTGTGTGGGAAAACAGCACCAGGACTTCCAGATGTAAAATCCTGAACATGTGTGGTTTCTGGGAGATGGTTCTCTGGAGAAGCCCAGTCCTGCTGCTGCCTGAAATACATCAATACCTGAAGGGGAGAAGAAACAACAAAAACACTCACAGCAGCCATTTCCTAGGCTAGAAAACAATGGAATTTTTATTGAACAGAGATGGCTCATAAACACACTCAAAGGAGTTCCACCTGCTGTTCAGCAATATTCATTGCTATCTGATAATAACCTATGGGGGCAGCTGTATAAAACAGGAATAAAATACCAAATTGCTATATTCATTAATAACTTTGCCTTCCAAATACAGAACCGTAAGTATTTCAAGTCTGAAAATAGACCACAATTGTTAGCATTTAAACCAAACCTTTATGATAACAAATATACAAAAAAGGCAGTCAATATATTAAACATTTAAATCAATAGCATACATTTCTCAGAGGTAAACATTGAGCAAACAAAGCCACCAATGATGTTCAGGAATCAGGTAAAAGGTTCAATGTCAAGCTCCAAACACTGTAGCTTTTCTAAAGCCGTACTGGTATTACACTTTTATCTAGCCCCTACATTGAAAACTATGTAGCATGGACATTTGGAAATATAACATTGGCTATCCAGCAGGGAACTGGGAATTCCTTAAGTCCTCCTTGTATTTATATTGGAGCACCTGCGGAGACAGAGGGCAGTAGGAGCTAAGCACTTTGTTTTGCAACGTTGGGGTTGGAGTTCTGTTCTAGATGAGCGTGACAGTGTCCTCGTACCAAACACAAACTCCAGCATGACAAGAGAGAAGTATTGGCCTGACAAACTGCATGAAGAATCAGCCTTGCAACTTGCATTAAACAGAACGGGACTTGCACACCTGCCTATTTACTGAAAGCCTGTGCTATTTCTACTGCACAGGAAAAGTCTCCTTCAGTAGTCGACCTAATGCCTGAGGTTGAAAGCTTGGGATACGTACGTACGCTCAAAAATAATGTGAAAAATCTACTATCAACAACTAAGAAAAGTTCGTATTGCAATATTGCTCACAACAGAAATGTACAATTTGCACAAAACATGGCTCTTCAACATGAATATTTTGCAAGCTACTATATATATATATATATATATAATATGTATAATTTCTTTTCTTAAAGAATTATATGCCAGAGTGCATGCAAAGAATTTCGAAGCAGTAACACAACAGGAGCAATCACTTGTTTACAGGTTAGTGAGACCATTCAATACAGAAACAGTGGGATATCAGATAACAGACAGGTAGGTAGATGTATGTACACACTGCTTCTTTCAGGGACCTTCCCATGTGACACCTGAAGCTCAGACCCCTTTGAAAGACCTTTGAAAGAAGGTTCCCCACACTCTGACCATAAATCACTTCTGTTGGAGACGACAGCGAAGGAGGCACTTGTCCTTTAGCCAGGGGTAGAGGCAAGCAATCTTCTCCATAGCCAACATCTGCTCTAAATGCTGCTCCTGCATCTCTAAGCAGTGGCGGTGAGCATCTATCCATCCAATGTTTTAGCTGGTCACAAGCAGTCAGTCTCCTGCAGCCTTCACAGCTGGAAATGCAGGACTGGAGAAGCTGGATCTCCTAAAGAGCAGTGCACAACACTGCCACCATTCTAGTCAGATATGTACAAGGAATGACATGTATCCTCTGGTTTCAAATTTACATAGAGTATATACAAATAAAGCTATTCTATCAAGGTGCAAGTTTATTATCCTCTGGTGTGTTCCAATGAAGATTTCTTAAAAAACCTTTATACAGACCCACCAGGAGAGTTTACACAAAGTTGACATATTGTCATAGTTCATTTTGTAGGCTTCCTTCTGCAAACTCCATAATGGAAACTCCTGTTACTTTCCCTTGGAGTTCTGCCTGTGGACAGGACTGGATTTGATACACTACAGTCATGTCTAATATAATTCTCTTGATTTCAAGACATTTTAAACTCGGATGAAGTGGCACCATGTGTTTTGTTTTTCTTTTCCAGGATGTCATCAATCTCTAAGAAATGAGGCAGGACATGTAACTGGATGTCAGGGGGGTAGGGGGGTTGCAATTCATGTGCCCAGTCCAGCTCTCCTTGCTTTTGATGGGACTGTGGTGTGTGAAGCTGGCACAGTTTGGCCCCACGGGTATGTCTGGAAGTCCTTAGTACTATTTTACACTGGCTGATGACAGGCGATGCCCTCAAAGAAATTAAAAATAAAAAGCCCAAATGCAATTTACTAAACAGTACACATCAGACTGATGCACTAAACAGATGGATATGGAATGCAACTTGTCTAAAATTAGAATGGTTGTTTTCTTAGGCAGGTCTAAATGCATAAAAATGTTTCCCATCCCACGCAGGCCTCATTCTGCAGCATGTAAATATATGATGCTTCTAATAAAGTCATTGGGAATGCACAGCCTGTGATCAACGAGCAGAAGGAAGGCCTGCCCTCTCCCACTTCTCTTCAGCAAAAACCTCAAGTAACATAAATACATGTTTATGATCCCTGCTGAAGCAGAGGGGCTGTGTGCAGTGACAGCAGGATTTGGCCTTCAGCCTTTATGGTGTACCAACCACAACTGTGCAGACAACTGCATGGGAAATTACATCTGCTAGGGCATTAAAAAACCATACAGCCTTGCAGAAACTCCCATTAAAAATTCCCACTGACTTCAGGAGAGAGGCAGAGCAAGGGAGCAGACTTGAGCAAGTGTTCTGCTCCACTGGAGTTATGTTTCTCAAAAACATTTCTGTAATACCATTTTCCTCCATTTTGTAACTTGATTATACTGAGGCGTTCAGAGCAGAGGCTTTGCACGTGTCCTCTCAAGCTAAGGGGAGTATTTCACACTAGAAACAAAGATCTCATTAGGTTTTTTCTTTCTCAGAGTAATGCAATAATAAAAATCAACTTGCTGGTTTCACATGCTGCAGTGCCTTTTTGCAGCCTTACCAAAATGACATCTAGCAATGACAAATGAATCGTAATCTCATTGGAGATTTTAAGAGGATCAGCATCAGACAGCATGGGGTTTAAGATGACCTAAGGTGCACTTGGAAAAGATGCTCTGAGAGTGCTGCAGTAATTTTTAAAAAATTCAAAAGAAATTAAATACAAATACAGCCTTTAAAATAATGTTCAAGTTGTGGACACAATGGACAAAAGCAAACAAAGCTGCCACCTCAAATTATGCCTGAGCTCCTCTATTTTTTATACATTCCCTTCTGCCTTGGTTCTAAGTGCCCTCAGTTAGTGTCTCCAGTGGAGGGGTTTGTTCTGGATCATTAACAGCACAAACCAGGCAATTTTCAAAAGCATCCAACACACTCAAGAGACTGATGTCTTTGAATGAGCTACAGATGTCTATCTGTCATTATGAGAAAATATACTTGGTTCCAGAAACATTTGTATTTCTTAGCTGTAATCTTTCTCCATTGAAAAACATCTGCCATCCCTATTGTCCGTACTCTGACTCTGTTATTTTGTTTTTATCCACCATAAATGGGTAAGCAAAGGGGAATAAAGTTTCACCTGTGTTGCTAATTATAGATGACCTCAAACATGCCTGTGAAGCCACAAGCCAGTATTTAAGCCACATCTGTGGGATGGAGGACAGGATCTCTGTGTTTGTTGATGATTGCTGTTTGGTTATGTGATCTTTCATTTCCTTCTCAATAAAAAGTGAAATGAAACCTTCACATAAAACCCCAACAAAAGATGGCAGCAAACAAAACCACTTTGCTAGGAAAAAAAACCCAAACCCAAATTCATAACAACCATAACAAATGCAAAACAATCATAAGCATTCCTGGGTTTGTACTACACAAATTAGGAGTCTGCCTAAAACCAGCAAAAAATCAAGATCAACACAATGGTTCTGCACTGCTGTGGAAACAGTCTTATTTCTAGCACATCCTTTCCTCTTGTTTTCACTTTTCTTTCTAGTTTTCAGTTCCAAGGCATCTCAGGGCCAGGTGGGAATGGATGTGAAGAGGGAGCAAGGAAGCAAAGAGCTGTCCCACAGACAGTGCTAAGCTCTTCTCTCTTTCCAGGATGCTCACACCAGGATTTCCCCATTTAGCTGTTGCTTTCAGTGATAAAGATACAAACCCAGCCCTTCAGAAGTGGATCATTCTCCATGTAAAGATCGGGACTGAGCTTTCAAATTGCAGATATGCATTTGGCCTGGAAAGACTTCAAAGGTGACACAGCATGAAAGAGAGATGGAAAACAGACCTAATCCACAGACTAGAGAAATCAATGAAAAGGCTTCCAGCCATTTTAATGGAGCAAATTGCATCATGCTTTCATGTTTTGGTTTGTGAATGGTTTGTTATAGTAGAATCTTAACTTGTATTTTTTCATAGAACATTCATCTATTTTTAACATGTAAATTACTTCTTGAACCCTATATCAAATATTTATAAATGCTAAACTAGGTACAAAGTGAAACCCATTTGGGAAAGTGGAGCAGAGGGAGGTTTAGCTGCACTAATGGATATTGCATTAATGCTTAGTGTCAAGGAAGGCTGACTGCCATTAACAAGAAATCTCATTACAAACATGATTTCACGCCTCATAACATATCCTGTAGATCTATTTACTGTCCATCTCTCACTCCTGAACATACCCACAGTGATAACTATAGACAGAAAATTCAAAGCATTGCACATGCTTCATCTTTTCTTCCAAATGAAAAAATAACCAAACCAAACAAAAACAAAACAAGAAAAAAAATCCCCCAAACCAGCCAACCAACACAACACCAAAAAGCACAAAGAAACAGAAAATTCACAGCATGGATGATTAGAATTAACTTATTTTACCATCTCACTTCTGCTGTGAATGACTTAAGATGCTTTCCAGACTTTAACCTAATGGAAAGCCTGCTCTGAGGATAACTAATGTACAAATAGCACTACAGGAAGCTTTCAGAGGAGTGGGACTGAGGGACACTCCAGCAGCCCACCTGTTCCTGGGGGTGGGGAGGGCAGGTTGAGAGAATGTGCTACTTCCTGTGGGTTTTACTTTGCTGCTTTTCAAAAATGCAGGATCCAGATCCCTCTTCCCTGTGGTAGATGGCAGAGCCATGAGTGGGGAAAAGAGCACAGATCTTAACTTGGAGCTGTGAACAGCAGAGATGCATTATTCAACCTTCCCCATAATGCTGAAGAGATCAGTAGGAGGAATGTCCTGCATTGCAGAGAGTGGGATTTATTTACTTAGTAAATAAATAATAAATAAATAAACTTATCTGCACAATGCTCAGGCACCTCTGTCCCCACTGGTACAGCCCATATACAGCACAAGGGCTGCAAGGCTCCAGAGACATGGGGACAGGAAGCACCATATTGGTCAAAATGTACTGATGGGACTTAAATAGGTCAAGTTTTTCTAGTCCTGATTGGAATTTAGCCAGGAACATGAGGTCAAAAAGCTCTGAGATACTTTCCTATAGTCCTTGCATTCTTCAATCAATTCTTCACTCACAACTGAAGTAAGACTGCACATTTTACTGCATCCCCAAATGGCACAATTAGTCACTGGCTTAATAACTGCAAGGCAAAAATCAGTTCCCAAGCTATTGAACTGACTGTCCCAAATTTGTCTGTCTGTCTGGCCAGGCCTGAGCAGGTTAAGCAGGGGCTTTGACAAGTGACTGCTTGGAGGCTGAGGAAGCAGCTTGCACTCTGATGAGGCTCCAGAGGCTCCCTCTGCTCCTTCCTACTTTCTGCCCCTAAGGGACTGGGGCACAGGGGGCTTTTGTGCTGAGGGGCAAATCCCAGGCTGCAGATGTGCTGTGAGCTCTTGAACAGCCATGCAGAACAGAGAGAAGCTGACTTTGGAGAGGCTCATCTGAAAGCCTCTCACGCAGTAAGCGACAGGATATTCAATTTATCCACTGCTGGGAAGGGGAAAGGGCAAGGCTGGACTCTCTTGAACCTGGAGCTCGAACAAGTCCAGATGTTTTGAAACATGTTAATCTGTCCCTGCCAGAATAAGGCTTTGACCTTAGTTAATTAAAATGACCTCCTAACACATTGGAGCTTTCCAAAGTGGCAGTCTCTTTTTTTGTTTCTGAGCATCTCCATTTTTTAATGTGGCTTACTGTAAACCAGAAATGATTTTTGATTGGGTATTTCAGCGAGGTTTTTTTCTCAGTCTTTGTTTGCTTTAGGAAGGCAGTAAGAAACAAGATTGCCTCTCACTGCGCCAGGCAAAGCCGAGTAATGGAAGTTTTAATGAAAACACAGCAGCAGAGATGATGGGAAGTGGAAAGACCAAAGTTAACCACACACAAAGGGTTTCAGGCAAATTTACTCTTGCAGCAGCAGCAGAGCAGCTATGAAGATGTTTATAATGACAAGGAAGTGCTACCAATTGCTTCTACTGTGGCCATATGTGAGCATGGGACCACTGAAGAGACTGGAGCCAGCTGGGCTGGCTGGGAATGCCAAGCAAGTGGGGAGAGGTGGGGCTGCTTCCCCTCTTCCTGCTCTGCCCTCCACTTGGATTTCATGGAAACTGAGCTTGAGAACAAATGAATTAGGAAATTTGCCTGGAATCAAAGGCAAATATCTGGAGTTACACATTCAAATTCTTGTACCTAATCCTCTTTCCTTACTAAGACTTCTCCATTAGTGAGCCATCCAGCGTGGACAGAAACCTGTGCCTAAGCTAAGCATGCCCAAGACACAGGGTCACCACCTCTACAGAATGAAAGAACAAAACTGGCAGCCTAAAGAAAGGTGCAAAATGCCTCTCCAAAGGGACAGAAACAACAAAGTTGCTGTTGTGGACAGGTTTAGCCAAGTAAACATGCAAAGCACACGGTGTTAGTAGAATTTAACCTATCCAGCCAGCACCACCTCTCTTTTAAGTTGCTGTGGTGTCTCCTGGATGTTTTAGTGACAAGCAGTCCAAGCAAAGCACAAAACCCATGGTCTGATGAGACTCTTGACTTTGAGGAGGTGAGATACCACATTTTAAGCCCTGTGCATGCATCCAAGATAAACAGACTGCAGGCCATTCATGGCTGTGCCATGCAAGAAGCCTTGAACAGAGCTGAAGGAACGACAGTTTAATGGCAACCAAAGGAAAGTGAATGCTCTCCTCCTATCCACACTGAGCTTGCTCCCCCAGCTCTAAGGCTCACTGAAGGCAGCTGACAATTCCCATCAGTCTTTCTGCAAGTTTCCAGATTTTCCTTCTGCCTTGAGTACCACATGCATAATATTTTCAGCAGCAGTCTCACTGAAGTCATGGATCATTGAGCCACAGCTGAAGACTTGGCTTTGCTGGTTTTTGCCCTGTTGAAGGGCAGTTACAAATTGTAGGTCAGGTGCCATTGCACTGAAACGTGATCACCTGGTCAGAGAGGCAGCCTCAGTTTTCACCCACTGAAGGTAACAGGCATTATCTCAAAATAAATAACAAGTTAAAAAATAACATAAATTTTGCTATAAAAGTTCAGATGATGTGATTGGAAGTGCTGCAGGTTTGTGTGCTTATAGGTTGACATCTAAAATTAGTGATGTTCTCATCTGTGGGGTTTCAGATATTATCTGAGGGCTGTTTCAAGGCTAACTTCCTGCAAACTAGTATTAAATTTTAGGATAAATCCTAAGCAGCTTCTTTAATTCTTATGAATTTCAACATCTCTGTGCCAGAGCATGAAAGCAACATCAGGCCCTTCATTTCTGTAAAGCACTTGCAGAGCCTCACATGAAAGACACTTTGTCACACAAACTAACTTTGGCTTTAGGTAACTCCCATTGACCAAGAAAAAAAATTTAAAAAAAAAAAAAAATCCAGTGGCTTCAGAGGCAACTTTAGAGAATGTAAGCTTCAGGATATCATCTTTCAGCAGAATGTTTCAGACAGAGCTAGCTCCTGAGGGACACTGAGTATGTGCCACTGACTTCAGCTAGTTCTGGAAGTTCCCAGCTTCTCCCAGGGTTTACAGACAGATTTTAGGAATTGCTCTTTTTTCTAGGATGGCCTAATCCTTGCCTTGAATATGTGAATGTGGTAACTTTAACGATGTATTTTTCTGGAACACAAAACCCCCACTTAAACAGGGTCCTGCACACCTCAGTCCCCACAGACCTAGCTGCACTCCATGCCAAAGCACAACCCTCCTCTGATTTCTTCTTCTCCCCATGGGAAGAAGAGCTGCCCTTTCTTTTTTATCACTGCACCACCTCAGAGCAGTTTATTTCAGTGCAAACTGATGATTTATCTTTTTCTTTTAACCTTTCAAGAGCAGCACGTGGTGCTGTGCTTTGAAACAAAACTAGAATTTCTGAAAGCACCCAGCCCACCACACACTGCAGCCCATCCAGGCCTTGTGCAGCATTTGGTGTGGATATTTGAAAAAGGCTCAGTGTCCAAAGCAGCATGTGGAGGATTCAGCAAGCAGCCCTCATTAATGCCACTAGGAGCCTGGCTACTAAACCTTCACACCTTTTAAAAGATGTTTCCTCTGTCTTTAATAGACATTTGCACAAATCTACTCCGGAGCTGACACCAAGCAGGCAAAAGATTTAGCTGGAGAAAAAATAGTCTTAGCCATTAGAAAGTTGGCCCTTTTCCAGAACAGAGAGCATCTGGCCACCAGCTGTGTTTAGAGGACAGCAGGCATAAGGAACAGATCGGGGAAAATCTGAGAAACAAGTAGACAGTGCCGAAATTCGGAATGAAAAGAATACCAGCCTTCCTCTGTGATGTCCAAAACCTTTGCCCTCCTACATTCCCCATCCTTTTCTCATCCCAGCTCTTGAGCCAATTATTGGAGAATTGACTATTCAGGACAACACGGATACCCTTTCTGGGCTTGGGAAGGCATCCAGCAGGGCTCTAGAGTAAAAAAAACTGGGAAGTGTGGAAACTGGCAGCATGGGAAGCAAAGTGGGAATGTGAGGAAATTCTGGAACCTAAGGGAGGACTGCGTAGAAACAGAAGAGTGCCATGAGGCAGGGACAGGATGTCTGCAAGTCCTCAAGTATTACAGCAGTGGATTAGTATAAAAAAAACAGATGGAAAGGCACCTTCACTCATTACAGGCTGGAAAGTTATGATTAAAGAAGCAAATCCTAAGTTTTTCTAAGGATGTTGTATTTTTTTCCATTCCACAAAGACCGGAGGCAATATTTGGCCTCCAAAATTGTAAATTATTGCAACTCATACAAAGACTAAAGGAACAGAAAGCTTTTTATTTTCTAAGATGATAATACCATGTCTCAAAAAAATGCTAATAAAATGCTCTGTTGGAAAGAGCCTTATCTGATAGGGATGGTATTCATGGGCACCCACTGAAACTCACACTGCTTTTTAGATTAAATTGACAAGAGCCCTTCCCCCAGCCCCAGATTAATGGAATGAAGAATCCATGCATGAAGCCACGTATAATAAAGGTTGGAGATTATGAAACAGGCTAGGGAGACAGGATCAGAATTGCAATTGATCTTGATGAAGTGGGGAAATTGCCCTGATTAGAGCAGAACAAATTTGATAAAGAGAAGCTGAAAGTGTTATACTTGGAAAGGTGTAGTAAACAAATGCAGAAATACAGATGGAACTCCTGGGAAGGCAGCAGTGAATCCCTCAGGAATTATAACACAGACTAGATCAAAGTCAGCCATGGGATGTTGCTGTAGAAAATATCTGCGGATATATTTTCTGATATACTTTACATAAACCACAGTGAAGTTTCTCTGCTTTGCTTGTTAATGTATAAAATTCCTGCTGAAGTATGGAATTTTGGGGAAAATGGGAAGCCATGAGGGGAATGACAGCAAAAATCAGAGACCTAGAAAACACTAGCAAAGGAACTAGGAAAGACTATACTAGTGATGCAAGTAGGAGAGTTCCTTTCATACACGAAATAACCTTCGAAAAAGATCTTGTAAGATCATCTGGTTTTTTTGTCAGTCAGGATTTGAAGGAAAAGTGGCTTGATTTGCAGTGAAGAAATTGTGAAACCTCTTAGGAAAACCTTCTGATGATGAGGGTGGTGAAGATCACGGATCTGTGACTGGATTTTTGAAGAGCTTGCAAGCAGCACATTGTCTGGCATGGTTCAGCTGGAGCTCACCCAGCCTGGCATCAGGAGAGGCAGACTAAAATCACCATTTCCAAACTGCTTTGTGGATCCACAAAGGTTTGCTGGCTGCTTCCAGGAGAAATGAATGCCACGTTTACCTAGGCTGGCTTTTCTGCTGGCAAAGGTCATGGGGAGCACTGGTTGAAAAAGAATTGAAAGTCATGACTTTTTTTGTTTTTAAAGGTTTCCTTCAGCCATGCATCTGAGATGTTTGGATTACCAGCAAACCATGGGGCAGAAGTCATTCCTGTATAAATCCTTAGCTTCAGTCCCTTCCTGTAACAGCTCTGAATGACAACTTCTGGGGGTCTGCAGTCTCCTGCCATTTCAGACACCAGCAGAGCAGTGGCTGCCCTGCTCTGTGCTGTGCTCAGCTGTGCTGAAGGAGCACAGGAGCCCAGCTCAGCTGCAGAGCTCTGGGGTGTCTGGAGGCAGCTCACTCTCACTTTTGCCTCTGGGTCCCCAAACACAGTGACCACTCCATGTACAGCCACCAAAGGCCCTATTAAGCCCTTTATTGCTGAAAAAATCTAGTGAATGTTACCACAGATACTCTCAGCTTAGAAGAAGGACTAGCATAGAGCTACCAGTGTTTCCTTCCTATTTAATCTAATAATTATTGTTTGAAACACTCTGCTATTTTAAACCAGGAGGCTGCAGGGTGAGGTCTGCTCTTAGCTAGTTATTTTTGTCTTAGAGGATGGGTTTCCATGGATGAGAAGGCACCAAACAACAACAAGCCCTGTGTGCTGCTGTTGTACTAACTATGGTCTTGCTTCTCTATGATTACAACATTCACACAGAAGTAGCCATTACTTAAATGTTCCAGACAACATCTTGTGTGAACATATACTGTGCAGAAAAAAGGTCTAATTGACTGACATGCAGTGTCTGAGACATTAGTGGCAGTTTAGACATTTTGTCATTTGTTGCAGAAACTGCAGAGGCTTTAGAACACCAAGCACAAAGGAGGATTTACACCTCAGAGTCATAAACCAGCTTCCTACTGTGGTGATAACTAAAGCCAAAACCGTGCTCTCCGAGCATATCAAAAGCTACCAGCATGGAAGGGCACCTGATGGAGATGATTCAACAAAGGAAAAAGAGGTTAACATGCAAACTTGTAAATTTACTGAATGGCACCCAAGAAAACAAATATATTAATGTCACTTTGCCATGGAAAAGGCAACAACTTTGCCTGCTTCTTACTGTGGTTTTCAGAGACAGGGCATCAGGAATGTCGTGACACACAGCAGATTTGTCTTGCTAACAATATGCTGCAAAATAAACAAAGCTTTGACATTTAAATCACACCCCCCACCCCACCCCACCCAAGCCCTGCATTTGTAGATAACCTATACATTCTCAGGATACAGTGAGAAATCATTCTATAGTACATATTTAATTATAATTTATAAAAGTCTAACTCAGACACAATCTCTGGCCAGTAGCAAAATATCCACACATCACTAAAGTGAAGATCTGTTATTATCTCCTCACTGCAACAAACAGAAATCAGCATCTCGAGAAGGAGCTCCAGCGGTATCATATCACAGCCAATCGCACCAAATAAAAAAATAAGCTAATTTCACAAATGAAGTTTGACAAGAAGTAACATTGCATTTGTCTTGGCGAAACGAAGCACGAAGGGAACATTTCACAGGTACAGTTACCATGCAAACGCGTGTTTGTTGAGTTTGTCATTGAGTTCAGCCCCAAATCACGAGTAGCATGCAGTTCTCCTGCCCCCCCAACTACTGCATTAGAGACAGTCTGGGTAATGTGCCTCTTTGGTGCAACCACAGCCTCTTAGGCGAGATTATACCACCCTAGGAAAGAATACAAGCAAAACTTGACCATATGTGTGTTTACACAATGTACATTTTACCATTTAAAAAACCAAAACATGTTACATAGATTCTCAAACACAGCTCTGTTGAAAATGAAATTTTAAGCTTAAGAAATAGTTTTTAAACTACAAGGCCACCCCATTATTTTTTATGAACAGTTTAAAAAGTTCCCACCCCTAAAAATCTGCCAGTATACTTCCTCAACTAGAACAGTTTTACCCACTCTCTAATACAGCTGGATCTTTGCTCGACAGCAATAACAGTTCTTACATTTCTTAAATGCACGAGATAATGGACTCCGGGATAGATATAGTTCTTAACTGTGTAACACTGAACAAATCTGACTTAAATGATTGATTGGTCAATTCAGGTGTTCCCTTCAGGCAGGGACTTCTGCTGTTCACTGATGTGAGTTCTGGCTTTTGTTGGCATCAAGCTCCATGAACAGGCTCGTGTTCAGAATTTGAGTACAACGGCAATTCACGGGATGCTCTTGTACCCAGCTTGCTCAAAACCAGGGAGGAACTTTGCTTTCTGTATTCTCTCATCCCAATGGGGACACAGCCCCAGCGCAGCACCTTTGGCCAAAACAGAACTATTTGGATGCAACGTAGAATTTTTTACATTTTCTTTTTTTGTAGTCATTTAAGCAACTGCAACAGGTTTGAGCAACTGCAACAGCAGACTTAACTTGCAGGGTCTTTGATTAGAGGGTTACCATCTTCCTCAGCTTTACACAACGGAGCCCTTTGAAGAAGACAAATGAATTGACTGAATCCTTGTGGCCAACGTCCTCTGTAAGTCCTCTAGTACATTCTGACCAGATGTTTCTCCATTCTTGTCATACAACAACTGTTTGAAAGCTTCGTTTTCAATGAGGACCATCATATTTTTTAGAAAGTAGCCTTCACAATAGGCAGATAGTTCTGTGACGCCGAGGAACTACAAGAAGTGAAATTAGAGAAAGATAACCAATCTGATAAAACCCAATCAGCAAATACAGTGCACAGGAGCTGCACAGAAACAAAAACATGAGCTAAGCCTTTTAGACAGGCACAGTAACACTTACAGATATGAATGCGTGGAGGGGAAGGAGTTAATCAAACAGTATTTTAGACTGATGATTCCCATAATAATTCCATGTTAAAAGACCCTGGCTGTTGGGGAAACAAAATTCCACAGGCTGAAGCTTTGCTCCCTTGGAAATTGATGGGAGTTTCACCACAGAGTTTACCAGACCCATGATTTCATGCTAGAAGTTATAGCCTAAAACTACAGGTTTGGGAAAACATTACAGACCAAGTTTCAAGGATGCCATCCTTAGCAAGGATTGGCACATATGACTGCAGAAAGCTGTCATGCAAAGTTTCATGCTTTGAGGACTCTTTGGAGGAGAAATGGAAACAATGAGCCATTGAAAAGATCTCCCCAGGGCAGATTTTCCAGCATTGGACACTCTGAGATTCAGCTGGACAGAGTGCTGGGCCATCTTGTCTAGACTGCATTTTGCAAAGAAAGGTTGGACCAGATGATCCTTGAAGTCCCTTCCAAGCTGGTATTCCACAATTCTGTGATTGCAATTTTAAAAATGGAAAGTCCATAGGGATATTAATGATATTAGTACTCTCCATTCAGCTTTTATTTGTAAATATGACCAAATCCACATTAGAGAATCACAGAATAGGCTGTGTTGGAGGGGACCCACAAGGGCCATGGAGCCCAACTCCTGGCCCTGCACACGACCATCACCCAAAGCATATCTTTCTCTCAGTTTGATGACAAACGCTGTGCTTTGTCTCTGGGCCAAGCTGCTCACACATTCCCTCTGGCAAGGCAGGTCTCAGCACTGCCCCAGGCCCTGCAGGAGCAGAGGTCAAGGTCAAGAAAGGTCTCCCTGACCATGGCAGGGTGCTTCCAGCTACATCATCCTAAAGGGTCCCTCCCAACCCAACTCATTCAGAAGCCAAAGGTTCATTCACAGCCACTTTGGCTATTGATGGAATGCCCTCCCCACAGCAGTGCCAACACAACTCTGCTGTAAACCCACCCAGGGAGCAGTTCCACTGCCTCCACTGGGAGATGCAGGCACTAATAACTTGCAGTGGGGGCTCTTACAGACAAACCAGGAGCTGCATTTAGCCACTGGGTTTGTTCAGTCCCAGAATTAACAGTGTACAAGTCCCTCAGACAGGTCTAAAGCTCCATGTAAGCATTTCCTTCAATCAGGATATAAATAGCAGCCCCATTTCACAATTCAAAGACTATGTGATTTTAAACCAAAATTATTAATTTTACTAACAGTAATACAAATTGAGAAGTTCCCACATGAGCTAGAAGACAAATCAAATATTTTTCAAACAATCCCTGCCCTGTAATTTTTTCCTATTACATTAAATGGACCTGCAGATATACCTCATTGCTTATTTTTATAGGTGGAACTTTGTGCTATTTCAAACCCTGATTGCATGTTATCTGTACCTGAAGACCTAACATTACCATTCTCTGTAGGAAATACCTGATGATGGGAATGGAGGTCAGATCTGCAGGGGTTTGGAGCAATCTGCAGGATTACTCTGTTCTATCAAACCTCAGTGTCACAATGCATCAGTTTATCTTTCCTACAGACCATGTAAGTTATAGAAAAAAATTCCAAAGAAACGCTTGAAAAATATTTCACTGCAGTTATTTGTGTGTCATTTCCATCTTCCAAGTGAAAATCTAACTACTACACATGAGGAGGAAAAAAACTGAAACCAATCAATGCGGTTACCACCTCCATCAATGCGTGAAAATAGGTTTTCTAGGACAAGAAATGCCATGCTTTTATGTCTAATGACTTAGGCAACCTCACAAGCTAAGTATATAATTTGAATCCAATAAGAAACTCTCCAAGACATAAAATTCTCATTACCCTCCTTGCAGGGCTCTGAGCCATTGCACTTCCACAACTTGGTATTTTTATATATTGACAAGATGTCACCTGCATTGAGTGTATCACCCCAGTGGGCTTCAGGCAGGAAGAAACAGGTAATGGAAACAGGAAAATGCATCTTGGAAGGTGAAAGCAGAGGTGTCTTCTTCACTTAGGTGATTCCTGTTGAATCAGCTCAGCAGTTTGTGTTGCCATGAACAGGGGAGAGGTCTCCCACGCAGTGGTACACTCAAATTGAGTTTGAATCATTTAGGGATGGGGCTGAGGAGCTGCCACCTTGAACTTTTACTACACAATTCTGGATTGTCACTACAGCAGGTACCTATTAACCAGTCAGTCCCAGAAAATGAATGACAACTCTTCAACACACTGCAAACGTACTAAGCATATGAGATATAAATACGTATCTCCCTACTTATCATAAACTGACCTACGAGGATGACGACAGACACACAACATGCAAGCGTATGCAGTTATTTTTACCTTGGCATGATTATAAATATCCACGCAGTTTTCTGTATTAATGCTTTTTGCACAAATGATCTCACAGTGTCGTTGTAAAGCTTCAAGCTGGAAAAATTTAGCAGCAGAGAGAAGCTAAAAAAAACAAAAGGCATGGAAAAAATAGTCAAAAACTGCTGAGCGATACAGAATCAGAGCTTGCTTCTTTACTGTTTCATTATATATTTTTTTCTCTGCCCCTTCTTCAGTTAGCATGAAAGTACTGATAAAAAGTCAGAATGAGAAGATTGCTTGGTTGTTTTAACCCTCTGCAGTCCCTTCCACATCACACTGCGGGAAGCTGTGCAGAGAGAACACCAAAGGCTGCTCAGGTCTACATGCTGACTTTGGAATGGGACAAGGAGAAAAAGGAAACAGAGGCTTGAAGAATATTTTGTCACTTTGCAAACATGACTCTGAAGTACGGGGCCTGCAAATACCTCCCCAAAAACCAAAGTTCTGGTTCAACTGCTCCCCAAGATCTTACTGAAACAGAGCTCCTGGGCTGGATGTGGGCAAGTCAGCAGAAAGGTCAGGACCAAGGGTATAGAGGAATTCAAACCAGATGATAATGACCATCCTGGGTACTCTTAATCCAAAGAGACAATAAACCTCAAATCTGCCACCTCAGCAGGCTCAAGGGAATGGAATCAGATGTCCCCATGCTCCTTGTCCTGCCCTGTGAGCAGATGTCTCGGCCAGGAGTGCTGAAACCCAGTGTGGGCCAAGGACTGAGTGCACAGAGGTGAACAGCTCTGTGAGGCTGTGCCTGGATGACATCCATGGCAGTGTCATGTGTGTGGCACTGCTGCAGCACAGCTCTCCTGACACCTGCACTGGAGCTGCCCTCACTGTGGCCGTGCATCCCCATGGCTGCACTGCCTGCACTGGCACTGCCCTGGCATCTCTGCATGCCTGCAGGGTGAAAATGGCTTCAATTCTGAGTTCTCCACCTGATTTCAGCAGTGCTAAGATCTCCTCTACTGCCCTTATTCTGTCCTTTTACAGCAGGGAAAAATAATTTCGTTTTCTGTCTTTCCATGGTAGGTCACTGTCTCTGGCTCTCTGCTCTGCCTCAGAAAGCAGGTTGGGGTTCTTCATTGCTTGGCACCTTGCTGTAACCCAGCCAGGCCTCAGGCCAAGCTGTTCAGGTGTTTAAATAGCCCTTATTCAGGTGTCCAGGCCTTTACACAGCCCTTATTGTCTGGGACTGATAACAAAAAGCTGACCTGTGAATCCCAAAGAGGCTCTCATGCTGCACCGGGGAACAAACAAAACCCTGAAACTTCCATGACATTATTCTGACTTCTCCTATGCAGTCTGCTCAAGCTCTACTTTAATCCCATAAATAAATCCAAGTGCTGGAAATCTGCAGTGCTGATGTGATAGCAGCCAGCTGGCCCCAATTATGAATTGCAGCAAAGATTTCTGTGGAGTATTTCTGGTGCTTCTTGTTATCATATTTGTAATAAGGCAAGTTACTAAATGCAGTTTTGAAAGATAAAGCCAAATCCTATTCCAGCTGCCTCTGTGGCTCAAGCAGTCATGTGCTGGTTTGTAATTACTTTAAACTGTGAGGAACCATGCCCAGATCTGTTATCAAGAGATCAATCAATCAGTCATACATTCTGGAGTCACAGAAGTTTGGAGATGTCACAAAAGTAGAGCAAGCTGCCAGCTGAAGTGCAGCACAAGCTTTTTAACAGCCTAGGTGATAGCACACACATCTCGATAAAGCCACTGCACTGCCTCGTCTAAGATTCCCTATTTCAGAAAAGGTTAGAAATTCAGGAGGTCTTTCAAAACTCTGAGTGAAATAGAGAATTAGTGAACTTTTGCTATATAGCTCAGGAGGACGATGTGGGAATGCTTAAAAATCCACTGCCTGCACTGGAGAGGGATAATCTCAGTCCTGACCAGTCCCATCCTCTGGCTGCCAGACAGTGTTACAGGGACAGAGTAACACAGGCACCAGTAAAGCAGTGACAGGACACCAGGAAATGGACAGTAGCTGCATGGGGGAAGTGCAGGTTGGCCATAAGGAAAAGGCTCTCCACCAAGCCTGCCAGAGCTCCAGGCACATCTGGACAATACTCTGAGTGATGTGGTTTAGTTTTACATAGTCCTGCAAGGAGCATGGAGTTGGACTTGATGGTCCTTATGGGTCTCTTCCAACTTCAGATATTCCATGATTGTGGTGGCACTGATGATGTGCTCTTCAAGTAGCTCTGATTTTAGTATTTACTGACCTGTGTTCTTTTGGCTGCCTGAAAACACCCTGAATGACTCCCAAGAATTTGCCCAAATATCTCTCAGTTCTTTGTATGTGGAGTGGTTTTGCTGATCACAGCTGACAATGATGGCACACAGTATTTGGAAGAAGATGGCTTAACATCCGTAAAGTTGTGGCTGCATGGCTACTGAAGGTTCAGTCAGCTCCAGCAGGCTTGGTTTGGCTTTTGCAAAAGGCCACAGCAGCATCTGGATATTTTACATGCAGTGAGAAAGGGGTAAAGAAGTCTCTATCTCAGGGAGCAGATTATGGTTTTATTCAAAAAATTGCACAGTCCCATGCTTGAAACTGAACTGAACTGTGTCTCCAGTGGATTTCTCTCATGGTTAAACCCTGCACATGCCAAAAAATTCTCCCATGTGAGGAACCAAATTGGATGTTTTTAATGCTGCTGAGATTGGGAGGATGGAACACTATGTTGCTGGAAATTGGTTCCAGATTTTGGTAGCACCAGCTTTGCCTCTAAGCAGGTATTTGCAAAGTCTCAGATCAGTCAGCATCGCTCCCCCTGCAATTAAATAAATGTCTCTTACCTCCATAATTTCATTATTTTTAATCAGGAGTGACTCTGCACCTCCATAATAAAGATACTGCATAACCAGCTGTAATAAAACAAAGGGAGTGTTTATAAAAAGCAATCCAAGACATAGAGGAACAGGAGATGATGCAGCAATACCCAATCCTAACACCACCAAGGACTTGTATGTAAAACTGGCCCAAGCCTCCTGATTTCAAGATATACTTGGTTATTCTCTCTCTCTGCAAAGTTCAATGTTTCCTTCTCACAGACAGTCCTAATGTCTCAACCCTCACTCTGAAATTGTCCGGACTTTCTGGTGAGCCCCAAACAGTTTGCAGGAAACAGATGAACTCATTCTGAACTGCCAGTGTGTTTCCCAGTACGTTAAGCACATCACTGATTAGGCAAACACAGCATATGTCATGGTTACTCCCTTATTCCTTCCCTGGCAAAGGCACCCCAGCTCCATCCAGCGCTGTGTGGGCATGCATGGATGATAAGGAAGAGGTGGAGGAGGCTTTGCACCATAACAGAAGGCAGCTAAGATCCCTCTGCAGGGAGCCTACAGCTCCTGTAGGCAGCTGGGAATTATTTGCAGCAGCAGCAGTCAATACATGGAACTGTCTGAGCTCCAGCTCAAAGGGAAGCTTCTCCATGTACCTGCGACAGGTATGGAGAGCAAACTGCATTTTCATGGCAAAACCGAGGGCAGAACACTGCCAAGGAAGGGAAGGAAGTGTGTCTCTCCCAAAGCTGCCCATTAAACACAAGAAGAGGCAGCTGCAGAAAGGTGAACCGAGTGCTTTCTGCTGACAGGCAGTGCTCTGTGCACAGCCCATGTAAGGGAAATGCACCGTGCTGTGTCTGCTGGGGCACATTTGCAATCAACAGCACTCTGCAGGGCAGCAGCAGAGATGAAACCACTGCTCTGGTTTATCAAACACATATCTACTAATCTGGGCAGGCCATGCATGACGTTCCTCTTATAAGTTCCATTCAAATTCAGTGTGAGAACTGTACCTGAAAGATGGGGTACTTCACATAGTTGATCTCAATACAAGTACTATCAGATGAGGGCTTGCTAGACAGCAGCGCTTTAAACCTAAATAAAAAGGAGCAAAATTGAAATACCAGCCCAATTATCTCTGTGAAAAAGTATAGCAAAAACAGTACAGAAGTGAAGTGGAATGATAGCATCAACTCTTGCATTTCAGTACACTGAAATGAATGGATTTGTCACCAGAAAGCATCAAGATTTAGACAATAACATAAAGTTCAAACCAAAAGGAAGAAGCCTCTCCTTAGGAGATTTCAATTTGAAATTTCTGAAAAATACATCTAATATAACAATAGAATAAAATGTACTTCAGAAATTCAGATTCTGTAATGACATCCGTTACAAAACCAAATGTTTTTTCTTGAAGGCAACATGATCTTTTATGAAGATTTCCAGCATTTAAAACCAGAACATTTTCTTTTTTGAAGGAGATAAATTTTGTCTTATGCCCATTATGCTGCTTTAAAAAATGTTTTGGAACAAAAAATTAGAACAACACCACTAAGATTTTTAATGCTACTATGTAGGCTCAGTACAATTGTGTAAGAAGAGGCAGGAGAGAAAACTGGATAGGTTGCTGTTCTCTGATTATCAAAACCTGAAATTCAGACAGAAGCGTCAGGACAAAAAACCCACACATTTTTAGTTTATTATTGCAGACTTATGTGAGATATATACATACATAACAATCTACTTCTCAAAACCAGATACTCCCATTGATCAGAAGGTGAAAAAGGGAACTGTGCTGCCAGAAACACCTGCCCTTGTACTTCCTCTCTTTGATAACTCACCTGACCTTCCAGCAGCAGTTCAAAGCTTGGCTTATCTATCCACACCAGCATTTGCTGGATGGTAACCTTTTCCGTATCATGACTGCATCTTGTTAATTAAAATACAGATAATAATTTATTTGCTTTCACTAGTGCCAAACCCTATTATGAACACAATTTACTAGGCTTAAAGCTGGAGTCTGGAATGTATTTGTACATCTACCCAGAAGCTCTAAACCCAAATGCCCATTTCTTAATTGAGGGCAGGGTCAGACACTGCAGTTCCTTTATGTGAATCTCTTTACTCTGTGCTCTGGGTTGGCAGCACAACTAGCCTCAATTCCCATATTGCTTAAGTTATCCAAACCCAGTGATTTGTCCTTGCCACATCTTCAAATAAGCTGTTAAGGAGGGCCAGCTAGATCTGTTTAAAAGAACACCTTTAATTATACAGCTGCACACAAAAAGCACTTGTGAGCAACTTTTAGGTTGGGTTGGGTTAGGGTAACCCACACACAGCCTTCTGAGCACAGGAAACAGACTACAAATACTGCCTTTGGATACAGTATGATATGTTTCACAGCTATTTAATTTGATTTAAAAGCTGTCAAATGCTGTCAATGAATTGTGTGACAGTAGCTTGTTTTTCCTGGAGACTGCCTGAACTGATGCAAGGCAGGGTTTAGCCACTCACAAGATAAATTATTATGAATCAAAATATTAAGACTCCTGTATGGTCAGAAGTGGGTGCAGCAATGAGCACCATGCCAATGTGCCTCAGTGGAATGGAGTCAGCTGCATGGCCAGAGCATGGATCATTCACTGAGTGAAAATCTAGTGACAGGAGCACTTGTTAGATGTCTGGCAGATCGACCAAAAACAAGCTGTGCAGATACTCTGATTAGAAGATTGGGCCACTAGCCCTCAAAGAACTGGAACAGCAAAACAGCAAATAAACTCACCCCCCCACAAACCCACACAATCAAATTCTATTTTTGTTAAAAACCAGAAATGTATCCTATTTTACCTTGGTGATGCAGTAAATAGCAACACTCGATGTGCATAAAATGGTCTTCCTTCCACCAGAAATGTGACATCTGACATCTCTTTATTGTTAAGAAAATGGGGATCTAGAATCACAAAAACAAGGAAACAAAAAAACTAATAACTTTAATTTGGAAGAGGTCACAAACAGACTGAATATTTTCCTGTTTTGACAAAAGAAAGCAACAGAATAGACGGATATTGTTTTTAATGAGCAAAGCCCAGAAAGCTATTTTGGACAGCCTGAGACAGAAGCCCCTCAGACAACCACATGGAATTCAGACAAAGGGAACTGAAAGCTCTGAAGCCCGTGACGACCTTTGCTGAAATGACAGCAGCCGTGCCCACTGTGTGTCCCTGGCACAGCCCCCAGCTCTGCTGCCCACTGCAAACTGCAGCTGAGCAGCTGCTGGAGGGCCCTGTGCTCATTGATACCCTGATGGGCCACTCTCCCTGGGCGAGGAGGGCTGTGCCAAGGGGAACAGGGTCCTGGAAAACTGCTTGGGTCTTCTCAGTCCCATTCTGGGGGGAGAACAGCCTGGGCTCTGCTGACCCGGCAGGGAGGGCTGTGCCAGGCAGCATCCCCTGCAGCCAGCCAGGGGCTTTGAGATGCAGACACACACCTGGCTCCAGCCCCAAGGCTTGGATCTCAGCCTGAGCAGCAGCACAGACCAATCTCTGCAGGTTTACGGCCCCACTCAAACACACCTGATGACCTTCCTGATTTCACGGGAGTTTTAGTTCAGGCTAAGTTTGGCGTCCTTCCTTTTTCTAGTTCTACCTTTCAAATTCGGGTTTTTCTGACTTGTGGCCCCCTCAAGCAGCAGGCTAGCAACACCCTTCCCCCAGCTCTCCCTGGAGAGCTGCCCAGGATCTGCCAGCCCCACTTACCCAGTCGGGAGGTCTGCTTGCGCTTAATTTCCACGAGCTTCGGAATTGGGTAGGGTCCATAGCAATGAGTGAAAATGACAGAGAGCTGCTGGCTGATCACCTCGTTCTAAGCAAAAGAAAACAAATATATGCAACATGGGATCAGTATGCAAAGGACATGTTATGTTGTTCTCAACCAGCTGCCTGTTTTGAAGGTGAAAAATGTGATTGCTGAAGCTTTATCAAAAATCAGAGCTTACGATTATTAGCATTTGTTAGAAACTGCAGTTCTCATTTAGTTGATTGCTATGTCTTCTGTACAAATCATTTTAAATGAAAAAGTCTTCTCCTTGGATGACAAGTCTTCTTTGCCTAAAAATTCCACAGCCCATCCGCTCTGCAAAAGCAAAGTTCCTTTACAACAATGATTTCATTTTATTTGCAGACTTACTGTACTGCAAAATGATTTTTTTTTTCTCTTTAAAAAATGGTCAGTGGTCACGTTTTAGAAAACCTGAGCTACAGACAGATCCAGCAGCACAGGCTGCACACATTTGTAAGTGCAACAGTGTCACACACAGACCCTTCCCTCACAGAGTGACTGAGGCATCAGACACTCATTTCATCCCAAATGTTTCATTAATGTGCCCTTCAGCCTCTGGCACCAGCGTGGGCACCGCTGTCCTGTGGACACAAAACCAGGGCTGGCCCCTGGCATTAGCCCTTTCTGCCCCAACTCTGGGGGCAAGGCACCCACAGGAGGCTTTCCTAAGCACCTTGAGTATTTGTATGCCTAAGCTGCAAGGGTAGTAAAATGGATTTAATGCTTAACTGCCTAAGTCCCAGATGAAAGCAGGATTTAAAAGCTTTGGCAAGTTTTATCCCACACTTTGCTGATAACCGGAGCAAGTCTAGACAAGTTCAGCAGTGCCACACTGTTAATTCATGGTGACATCTTTTAACTGCCCTGTTGCCTGGTGATTCTCTCCACATCAGGAAACTGTGAAAAAGTAAGACAATTAGACATAAGAGGGTCAAAGGCCAAGGAAATAAGCAGGTGAGGGACACAAAAATAAATAACTGAGGAGTGCAGATATTCTACTAAAAATATCTCCAGGCTTTAGAAGCAGAAATTGAAGCTTTCCTTGCTCTGAGCACATTTCAGATGTGTTCCTTAAATCCCACGAGTGACAAGGAGGAGTGGCAGAGATGCTGTAATGACTCCCTTACTGAATCTAATCAAACAGGGTGGGAAGGGGCAGAGCTGTTCCCTCACAGGCACACGCTGATGTCAAAGGAAATTACACACGCTCGCCCGCAGGCAGGAGCTGGCTCCGATCACGTCAGATGTAGCACTGAAAGAAACGCTAAGATAAGAGGAATACTCATCCTGAGAGATAGCATTTAGCAGGGCACAGGGCCCAGCCCTCGGAGAGGAGCTCACTGCTGTGGCTCTGAGACAAGGAGGGCGTCTCACCCCAGGAGCATCTCAGCGCTCAGCATCCTCCCGAAAGCGCTCCACAAAGGGAGTGAATCACAGGCTGAAGAGAAAAGGAAGATTTAAGGCCAGATTTAAAGAAGGAAGTGACTCAGCTGCTGGGAGGGAAAGCTTTAGACAGGCAGGGCAGAAAGAGCAATTTCTTCTCTGCTCGGAAGGGCTGTGCCGAGGCACAGGGCTGAGTCAGGCAGGGAGGAGTGCGTCCGGGGGGATGCTGATTACCAGCAGGGCAGCTCCCGGCTGGAGCTGGCAGCTGCCAGAAGTCACAAAATACAACAGAAGATGGGGACAATTCCATGGTTAGAGCTTCTGGAGAGGCGTAACTGGAAGAGCGATGCTCAGCTTTACCTGCAGTGAATAAAAGCAAAGAACACTGAAGAGGAGAGCTCCTGGCAGCCCCTCCCCAATCTGCCAGGGTGCACAGGTCCTGTCTGTGTCACTGAGCTGTGAGTGGGTTCCATGAACTCATCAGCCCCAGCCACAGCTGTGCCTGCGCAAAGCTTTTTAAAAATACACATAAACATCAATAAAGACAATGCAACTCCTCCTTGCAGGGTGCCTGTGGGAATGTGCTGATGGAAAATCTGGGTATTGACTGCACAGTGCCTTGTTAGGAGTTGGAGGCCTAACTCACCAGTGTGAGCCACACCGCCATGCCCCAGGACATCCAGCTGCATGAGACCAGGGCAGGATGGGCCAGACCCAGTCAGCCAGGTGGGAGAAGGGGATCCCTGCTAGGAACTCCAGCCATGCATGCAGACAATCCCATGGGAGCTGCCCACACAGCACAGGTGCTGCCAGCCCTGGGTCACCAACGGGGTACAAACGCTGTGCTTTGCAGATATGAGCCCATTAAAAAGCCACTTTGCCCACAAGCCTGTGAAAAAATGGTGTAAACTCAGCTCTAATTAGCTCAAGATGTGATACATTCACATGAGAGATGCTTAAAATCCCCAAGACATGGAACAGAGATGGGACAAAGAGAAAAGAGACCTTAGGCTGGACACATCAAAGAAAGCAGGGCCATCAGACAGACAGCGGCTCAGACCTCCAGTGCAGAGCACTCATTTGGCAGACAGGAGGCTGGAGACCTTTGGCTTCTGTCGATAACATTAAATACTAACATCTCATGCCACTCAAAGGCCAAGACATGTGCTCAGTGAGAAGCTGAAGCACTGTGCTGATGTCGGGTGGTTGCTAACAAACAGCAGCGAGGGAGGGGAGTGTAAGTTACTGCAGCACACCAAGTTTGCTTCCCACACTCCCCAGCACGCAGCCAAGCTCCCAGGGCTGTGGCCCTGGATCTGCTCCCCAGTGCCTCTGCTGATTTTACCAATAAACCAGGTAGGAACAGGAGAGGGAAAAGAGATGCTTTATCTGCAACTGGATGGCTGGGGAAAAAATAGGGTTTTTAAAGCCAAATCCTGCTCTTGGAAGACCTGGTCTGGCTGCGAAGTAACTGGGAGCAACTGCCCCAAGTCCAGGACCCGGGGCACAAGCATTGCTCTGGAGGACAGGAGGACATGTTCAGCCTATTCAACCTTCACCTTCCCACAGTGCCCACACTGAGGAGCTCAGAAGCTCCCACTGAAGCACCAAGATGGATAATTCTTCCCTGTTTATCCTTTCATCCTATCAACCTAGCTGTGAAAGCCCAGCTGTAAGAGCTCACTGCAGCACTTGTGGGCGGCAATATTAACACTGGAGGAGCAAACCAAAGTTTGTTTTCTTGCTACAGTTTGATGTTGGAAAACACTGTGCCAGGATGTGAGGCTGACACCTGGAGCGAGGCCAGCTTCCTTCAGACATGGGCGTTCATTTGCACTCCAAGGGAGCCGATGCACATCTTCTTCTGTGGGAGGGGGAAGAAAGCTTGGCACAGGATATAATAAAAATATTTACCTAGCCATGGGGTAGTTTACAGATAGGCAAGAGGGAACAGGGAACAACAGTGAGTTTTCTGAGGGAGATGGTGCTTCCAGCAGAGAGCTGCTTGGTGAGCAAGCAACTTTGCTTTGTAGATACAAGCGGTCCCCTGACTTAAAAGCATTCTTCAGCAGAGATCTAAAGGAATTCCCCAGTCCTGCTGAATGCACTTGAACTGTGAGGGGAATTCATAAATTCTTTTGAAGCAAAGCTGGAGGCTTTCAAGTTGTTGGACCAGGGATGCCTGGTCGATTGATCTGAGAAGAGGTGAAGACCTGGGTGGGGAGTGCAGGGATGTTTTTTCCTGAATGTCCATCTGACCAAGGTCTACAGCAGCAGTCAGGGAAGTCTCCTCCAGACCTCAGCACATACTCTGGGACAGTTTGCTCCATTCCAGCTTACACAGATCAATGCAGCACAGCCGTTCTGGATGTGTCCCTACAAGGTCCTGGACACAACTGGGAACTACAGAGCCAATATCCTCCAGTACCTGTGCAGGACACGTGTCTGTGCCCCAAACTGTGTGGTGCAGATTGGTCAAACCCCACTGCTTAGCTCTCCTTACCAGCCTACAGACACCCTACCACCTCCACACGGGTAAAAAACCAGGCTTCTTTTCTTTATCTCTGAAATCCCAAGCAGTATTTGGGGGTTTTCTTCTACTGATGTTACCCCCACCAGCTCAGCTCCATTAATGCTGCTTTAACCTAAGTCTGCCAGGCCCTCAGATTCCTCTACCACATAGTCCAGAACCCAAAAGCTCAGCCCATTAAGGCAGAAGAAGTAACACTTATTCTTCTGAGCTCAGTGTCTGCCTGTTAATACACATCAATACACATCTCCCCAGCAAGCTGAGAAACCACACTGCTCAGAGAGCAGGGGCACTGCAAAGACATCTTCTCTCTCTGCTCCTGAGGATGCTGGGGGGACCCATTTCTCTGCTAAAGGCAGAGTGGCAGAAGTGCTGTTTCTAATCACCCATCTCCCACACAGTCCCCAATAGCTGTTCCAACAGTGGGAGAGTCTCAGGATACCCTGAGCCCATTGAGGACTCATCCATCACATTCTGGGATGCCCTCGAATTAGTCCTCGATTTACCCTCCCCTTTCCCAGAAAAAGATGGTGAGGGTGAAGTAACAGAGAAGGCTTTTTGCTGACCCTACCCCTGAACACTCAGACTCTGAGACTTTCTTTGCCGTCTCAGAACCTTCTCCATCCTTGCGTGAGTCTTCCTGCTACCACCCTCTTGCATAATTCACTTTTACCAAATGCCTCAAAACTGATTAAATTCCACTTTAGAGGGTCACTCCTAGATGGATAAGCAGCACACACATAATTAATATTAGTCAATAGCTGGAAAGTTAGGGAAGCCCCACAGGTTGGCGCCACAGTTAGAGGCAGTGAACTGCGCAACAAAATGGGTTTTGTTAGTGCTGGGCTCAAGCCCTTCCACTGCAAACACACCCGGAAAAGAATTAATCCCAGGTAAGGCACAAATGGACCCTTCCGTTGCTTCTGGGAAAGCTGCCAAGCCTTCCTTTCAAAAGGCTCTTTATATCACAGCTGTGCATTGTATGTAAAAAGCTCAGATCCCCGGGCACAGTCTAATCCCTGGGTGAGAGCCCAGAAAAGGGCAGGTGTCACATCCACGGCATTCATTTATTGTAAATGAAGAAACGGCTCCTGCCTCTGGCAGGGGAACATTTCAGAAGGTAGCAGAGGGTAGGAAAAAATGAAACCTGTGTTAGTAGGAAGCTGAAGTGTGTTACGAAAGCACAGGACAGGGTTAGCAGGGTGTCACCAACATGCCACTCGGTACCTGGCGCTCGCATCTCACACGCAGGATGCAGGATGTGCACGTGTGGATAACCTGGCTCCGCCTGACTCGGAACTGTTCAGACACAGAAGAACTACAGGTGACAAGGGGAATGTTACAGAGCACTGCAGCTGCTGGAGAACAGCCAAACCTGCCTTACAAAACCACAAAAATCACCATGTGCTGGCTGGGCAGGAGATGACACACAGCCACTCCACGGGATCCATAAGCAGACCCTTCAGCATCCTGGGTTGTCTTCAGGGTTATTTTTAGTGAAGGTTTTGGTGTGTCTGTCTCCTCTGTGGGAACTCCCCATTTTTCTTCAGCTGAAGTATTTCAGTCATCAGCCAAAATATTCCATTTCCAGGTGTTAATTTTTTTCAAGAAAGGTAAAATATCATGTGGGAAACAAGTATCCTACTGAAGCCTGTCATTACAATAAAACCTCAGTTTTCTGTTGAAAAGCAGTTCAACAAGACAGAGAGGAGTCTTTCCTGATCATCTCCAGGTAAGAGAAACATGCACAGCACTCCCCCAGGGGAAGATGTTCCCCTGGGACACAATTATGACACTGTGCCTGCCCCAGTGTGTGCAGGGTTCACCTCTCCTCTCTACCCTTAGCCCTTCCTGCAGAACAGTCTGGCTTCACACAACAAAACACAGCTTCACTCAAGCTCATCTTAAACATTCATTCCAGCCCATCATGAAGCAATGGGAAAAAGTGGAATTTTCTAGCTCCTTTGTCCTCCAGTGCCACTTTCTAGGTCACATGCAGACCCTGGGGAAATACTGATGTTTGCTGACCACCATGCATGAGCTGAGTCTGTTGACATTCTCTGAGGAACCTCTCCCAACATTTGTTTTACAAGAATCAAATCCAGAAAAAAACCAAGAACAGAGAAACAGAATGGTCATCTCAAGCTGCAGCTTCTCAAAGTTTTCCTGAACACAACAGGCAGATGTTTCAGTCTTTGCTGCTGCTTTCTGTTTGATGGAGATCTGAAAATACTTCTTCAGTAGTTAGTGCATCTGTGACAGAGGCTATTTCTGAAAACACACCTTTAAAAAAACACCCCAAAATGTTCTTTTTAAGAGATTTAGATTTCCAAATGGAGAAGTTACTGCTGAAAGAGTACTTTAGCTTTTAAACTATATAGGTTAGATTTCTCAAGATACTCACATGCCCGAATCCTTTTGGAATTTTAAAACTGGTTATTGTTCTGAACTGCTATTTGTTCTCGGTAACTGTCAACACCAGACTGATGGCTGTTATTCAAACAGCTCAGCCTTCCAAAAGGGCCTGTGCACTCCTGCACATTTCTTCAGCTGCCTACAGGTGCATTTGCAAAGGCTGGAAAACTGCAGGGATTTTAAATTCTGAGGAAACAGCTTTGCAAAGTAGTTTCCTGCATCTTTCAACAAGCCTAGCTGCCCACACCTCACTAATGGGCTAAATTTTAAAATAAACTAAATAAAATACACATGTGGTCACTGAGAGAAATGGATAGGAAGGATGAAGAGAAAGCTGCAGAATGCAATGAAGGTATGGCAATGAAGGATCGCTCCTGTGACTTCCCAAGCTGATTTAGTCTTAGACAATACACTAGCAGGAATACTCTTAGTCCTAAGCCAACTTTTCCTGGTGTGAAGCACCTCTAGGAGCTTCAAACAATGCTTCAGCACATGTGCTCAATGCATGGCCACACAGGACCCAAAGAAATGGCAAATAGCTCCTTACCTGTCCTGTGGGGGAAAGGGAGAAGGCTGTAAGAGAGATAATTTGGAATTAAAAGATTGCGTATTTTCTCAAAAAAATAGGCCAAGGGCAAGCTGATGTAAATTGCTGTAGGCAGAAAAAGCAGTGGGTGAAACTGGCTCATGACCTCACACAACTGACAGTGGTCCTGGCTCATCTCCATGGACAGAGCTGGGTGATTTAATGACAATTCATGCTTATGCAGAGCCCTGGAATGGAAACCTAAAACCAACCTCCTCCAAAGGCTTACATGGAGTGTTTAACTTCCAAGGTTGTGGTTTTGAGTCTCTCTTTTCAGGCTGTGGAAATGTTAAGATCAAACTGAACAGCTCCAGGATTTTCATAGACAGAGGACAAAGGAACATCTCTGCACTTTCAGTGTTTTATCCTCAAGAGAATCTCTGCAAAACCAGAAGAGCTGACCTGTGAACCTCACCTCAGACACTACAAGCCCACAGATGTGGGTGCAGCCTGCACACAGCTCTTTTACCAGCTCCTGTTTGGGGGGGCACTCCTCAGGCAAATACAGTCCTCTGGCATGAGGCAGCCCAGCTCAGAGTCAATGCAAACATCAACCCCAGCTGGAGGCGAAGGAAAGCTTTCAGTGAGGAATTTGGGGGAGGTTCCCCTGGCCATGAAGAGCACAACCCAGATACCAACAGGCAGGAATTCCTCTGCATCTTCCTACCATTCTTCCATAACAAGATCTCCAGGGTCATTTTAATTTTGAGGGATTTGACTCTGCTCTGCACAGCAGCTAAAGTTCAGCTCAGGGCTACTCACTCTCAGCAGTGACTCCCTGGCTTCTGCCTCACACAGCCCTGTCCAAAGGACTTCTAGCAGGTTATGTTTGTGTGCTCGTCTTCCAAAGACAATCAATCCATCCCTAAATAGCAGAGCCTTTCCTGCCCATCCAGTGTCTCAAAACCATCATGTGTCACTGACATTTTTAGCATCAGAGTTTTCCCAGTTTGAGTTTTGATTGCTGTTAGGAGAGTGCCTTAAACTGAGCTCTCCTTGTCTTTTCCACAGATGTTGCTTTTTCCAGAGTCCCTTGTCCCTGGTCTTTAATTTGGTAATGACCCACACTCAGTGCAGGACAGCAGGAGCTGCGGAGGGAGCGACTGCAGAGAGATTCTCTGTCTGTTCTCACAGCTCTGCCTCACCAGCATGGAAATGCTGCAACCTCCCCACTCCCCATGCAACTCTCAATGGCGCAGCCCATACAGACAGTGAAAGGGATGAAAGGAAATGAAAGAGCTCCATCCCACTGGAAGCCACCAGGAGCTGGGTATCAAACCTTCGTTTGTGCTTTTGGAAGACTTCCCTCAGGGCTTTAGAGCAGCAGTGAACAACCCATGTGCAACCCATACACAGTTCTCCCCCACTTACTTCACAGCTTGAGGAAAGGCAATAAACCCAGGGACTTCAGCTCAGCCAGTTTTGCCTAACTCACTGACTTTTGTTGCTGTTCTGAGTTACAGCATCAGGAGTTCTCCAAATTTTATTTTTATTTCTACTGTCAGCATCCTGGCATCAAGATGGGAATGGAGTGCCACCCTGCCACCCTACAGGAGGACAGCAGCATCAGTGCTGGCAGAGCTCTCACATAAACCCTCCCATCTGTACCCTCTAGAAACAGGCATTTTATAAAGCATCTCTAAGACCAAAGGGATTCCTCATATCTGACACTGTTCTTGTAGGTATTGGTTACATTTTCTTTATTATTTTCATATCTGTAGCATTTGCCCTTTTTTGCACGGCCTGGGAACCTGCAAGAAGATTTTGTATGACAGTGCAAAGTGGAAGGTGGGGGCATTGAAAGCTTGCCTCCTACCCTGACACCTGCCCTGTGTTTCCATGCAATTTTTGGGGAGTTTCTCTGGCCAAATTACTCAAAACTATGAATTGTTGTCTGGCTTATCCAGGTTATCACAGCTTCTGAGACTGGAACTGTCACTCTGTGAGGTGCTGGAAATCTGCCTGTTTAATTACCTCAGTTTCCCTGTTGGTGCAGGGAGTATAAGATCTTCCTCCATGTCTCAACTCATTAATATTAGTAAATTGTTCTGAGATTATGGGATAGCTGGAACTATTTATAGGAACGCAAAATGCCATTTCTATTAGGTGCAAGTTGCCATGCAATTAAAATATACCGAGCATCACAATATGTAGCAAATGGGACAGCTTGTTTTACATCAGCCAAGAACTGCTAAGTGGCTCTGTGCTTCCTAGTTGCTTATTTTATACTTTTTGCCCTGAAAAACTCATTTAGGAAATGTACTGGGCCAGACTGTGATGTTTAGCAAGAGTCATAATCTCTCTCGAAGTTTCCAGCCCACAGGGAAAAGGATGTCCATGTGGGCAAATCAAGTTCCTCTCTCCACAGCTCTGCAAAATGCAGAGCTTTACAGTTTGCTGTCAAGAGAGAGGGATGTGAAGCACAGTTACAGCCCTTCTGCACCTCCTAAAGGGGATTTCCATTCTGTGGGTATATATAAAAATCTCTGCTCTCAGCCCTTCCAGAGGAGGGGAACAGAAGATCCTTTAAATCTCAGCTTTCCGCAGCTGCCTTCTAGGGAGTGACCAGAGAGAACTTTTATTGGCTCATTCTCCTGCAAATGAATTTATGTAGATTCCTTCCAAAGGCTTGCATAGTCTCTTTCCTCATTTCTGTCTGGGAGAGCTTTGTAAGAGGCCGTTTGGACAAGACCGCCACAATAATTCATAACATTTGCAGACAATTTGTAAACCCTTAGAGTGTCCCAGAATGATTAATTATTTTTTCTAAGACTATGAAACACTGTGTGAGTGTGTTTGTGAATATGCATGAAGACAGGCAGTTCCCCCAGGCCCAGGGGCAGGCAGAAAGATCAGCACAGATTTTCTCTTCGTCATGTAGGAGTTTTGTGATACTTCAGTTGTTTCACCCCTCCATATTTTAGGTTTTTAAGTGAACCCAAAGCAGAAGGTAGCAGTCTTATTTTTTTCCAGGTCTCCTACAGTAGACTACGGAAGACCTACGTGTACCACAGGTATAATCCTATGTAAATTATTTACTCCAATGATGATTGCTGGTCCTGGCTTCAGCCACCCAGGAGAAAAGCAATTAAAGTCACCCCTCATTCTAGATTACAAGGCCTAAACTTAATCTCTGTTAAGTTTTCATCAGTATGATTAGTTTCATACCACCTTTCAAACAAACAGCACTTTGCTGGCACTTTCTGGATACACATGCATTAACCCAAGTGAGTACAGAACAAGAAATCTACAAATCCTAGGATTTGGAACAATTTCCTAAAACCTACCTCAAATACTCTCCCTAAATACCCATCCAATACAAACTAATTGCAAAGGCAAGGCTCATGGGAGCAAAAATTGAACAATGCTGGAACAAATATTCAGGATTTGCTCAGGACTCTAGTCCAAGCCCCCTTTTGCAGCAAGATACAAGAAATAAATTCATGTAGGCCATCACTAGCTATACCAAGTCTGGAACCTCTTAGTGTTGAGCGCCTATACCAGAACCTCTCCCCTTTCCAGATTAGTTAAGATATTGCTTCAGATGCTAAAAATTATTTGTTCCTTGATGTTCACACACAGAGTTGGGTGAGAGAAGTTACTTACTCTCAGTCAAACAATTAGAAGACCATACCAATATTGTGGTGCGTAACGAAAAAGAACAGCAATCAAATAATTCTGATGCTTTTCATCACTAAAAAGATTTTCTGGTTACAGTAAAATTTGACTGGGCATTCCTTGGCAATGACCGACTGGCAGGGGGACCAGTAGACAAGAGACTATTTGTTACAATGAGTTTTAAATCCTTCACTAGGTAAGGCATTTTCCTCTCCTTGCCAGCCCCATAATCATCCCTTTTGCCAATGGTACATCCTTGGAGAGGTTTTGTTAGTCTGATTTGCCTGGCTAAGGAAACTTCAGGTGAAAGAATAAATCTGGGGAGGCTGCAAGTATAAGCATTCACACAGAAGATTTAAAAAAATTATCCTGTTCTGTGCTTGTAGAAACCAATCTCCTCACAAGGTTAATAGTCCAAATCCCACATGAAGGGAAGAGAAAGTCATGTGACAGGCTAAAGAAATCCAAAGTAAACATGAATAGTAGCTTTGTTGTATGGTCCTGTAAAAAAAGCAGGGTGAAGTTACTCTTTGGATTGGTTTGGTTATCAACATCTCTTGCCACACTGCAGTGACCCTTTTGACTTTAATTTCACCACTGTGCACCAGCTTCTGCTGTCTCTCCAGCTCACTGTCAGCACCTGTTATTAGGCTGTTTGAGCAGGAGAAGAGATTAGCTTGTGTGTTTATAACCCATGCCTCCACTGTGAAAAAACCTGAGCTACATAACACAGATAATAATAATAATCCTGTGCAGTCTAAACAACCTTTGGGAGAGCCGTTCAAAAATAACATTGCAAGCTTTCATGTCTTACAGGATGGGAATGAGGCTGATTTCCTTTAAAACACATAACTGATCCTACCTTGCTGGCCTTCAGTATCTCAAACATCAGAGGCAGCCCCTGTGTGATGAGCTCCTCGGTGTACTCCTCCTCCTGGATGGACTTGAACTCCTTGAGGAGGCACTGGATGAGGGGCCGGCGGTGCTGCTGGAAGGACGTGCGCAGAGACTCCAGCCACGTGTGCAGCGTCCAGGGAACACCTGGGGACAGACACACAGCTCGTTCCCAGCTCCGGGGAAGGACGTGCCCTTCTGCTTTTTTACCTTTACTTATGTTAAGATCTTAAGCAAAACTGCCAAATAACTCAAGAAATCAAATTCCTATTTATACCTAATTGAGAAGGTTGATGGTTATCAGTGCATCCCAGAGCTAATGCACAGAGACTTTCCTCCAAATGCTCAGAGAAGGCTGTGGTCTCTCCGCTCATCTAGCCTTCAGCTGCTCTGCTGAGACTGCCAATTTGTGGTAATTGCTGTGGTGTTCTGCGTTGCAAAAGCCTTTTGGAGACTAGATTTACACCAGCTCATTTGTCTGAATGTGGCCCTGGAGAGCCATTACATGGTAAAAAGCCCTGATTTTGGTCACTACCTACCTGCATTCAAATTGGTGGTCTTGAGATTAAAACTTGCTTTAAGTGATACCCCATGTCCTCTCCTGATCATTAATATTTTCCCTAAAGAGCACTGGGGGAGTTGAGCAGATCAGCCCTTTCAAGCAGATTGTCATGGCAGAACCACTCTCCAGGAAGTTAAAGGGAGCTGCCCCACGCCCTGAGCGAGAGAGCACATGGAGCTAATGCACCTCTGCAGGCATGAGGCTGGATGTGACCTACTTTCTGCTCTTACAGAACCCAGTGGAAGGAAATACAAGCCTGCTGTTTGGCAAGTGAAGGTTCTTCCTTCCACGTCAGGAAATGTTCAGTGCCTGGAGAGCACCCCTGCCACTCCCCTCTCGTTCATCTCCAGATCTTTGCCTGCACAGCCCACTGCACACCCTGAGCCACAGCCCATGTCCCCAGGGCTGAAGCACTGCCCCAGGCAGAGGCACACCAGGCACTTGGGTCTCTCTGTGAACAGATGAATGGGGATGGTAAATACACAGTCCAGATCGATTTCCCTCTGTGCCACACAACCACCCTCCCCACAGGCAGAAGCAACTTCTCAGCAGGCTGGTACCATGTTCAAGTCCCTCCCTGGCAGAGCTGGCATAGCAAGGAGTCAGTTCCCTGCTCCTGCCTTCGTAGTCTTGGAAAATAAAGTTGTTTTAATGGTGGATTGCTTCACAGCAGAGTGCAAAAGAGAAGCAGCTGGAGGTGGCCCATGACAGCCGAACACTGCCCCAGAGCCTCACCTACACTCTGCCATGCAGCAGTGCAGATGGCTCCTGCTGGAAGCCACTGTGTCCTGCAGAAAAAAGCCACCAGCCCCTGAACAGGGCGTGCTGTGGAGCTGTGGGCTGGGAACCTGTCAGATCTCCCATCACCTTCTACTCCAAAGGAGCTGAGGAAGATGTGCCTGTGGTTGGTTTAAGCACCAGCCCATCAAGAGGGCCATGTTTCTGACAGTGGTGCTTCCCTGGCTGAGGAACAGGAAGGACAAGGACTGACCGATGCTGCGGATGTCGATGGTGACATCCACGTAGCCGTGCTCAGCGCTGTGGTACATGGCCTCCTTCAGCGCCTTCAGCTTGGCCTTGCTGTTGCGGCTGGCGCAGAGCGGAGCGGCCGCCGCGTCGGGCAGGTCTGTGCCCTCGGCCAGGATCTCCTCCAGGGACAGAATGTCGCTCTTCTCCTTCTCCGGCTGAGCCAGCAGCTTGCGGAACACATTCCTGTCAGCCACAGCATGGCAGAGAGAGGGAGAGGGCAGGAGGAGAGAGGGAGAGCAGAGTCAGTGGCCAGGCTTTCACTGCGCTGGGTGTACTCTCTGTGACACAGCAAATTCGGACACCTACCCAGGAAATTAGTCCAGCTAATGGCAGAACCAGCTGAGAGCAGAGCCAAGGCAAGCACAGCTCCTGCTAGCCCACCTGCACTGCCTGGGACATGTCTGCAAGTCACTGCTGTCGTGACAGGAACTGCACAGACATCACCTGAGTGGTGGCATCTCATGGGCTAAACGTGAGCTAAACGTGACTCAAGACTTCTTCAGCAATCAGGGAACGCCAAGGGAAGGCCAAGGTGCCTCTGGACAAGCTCTCGGGACTCCCACCACGGCAGCCACCTGAGAAGGGAGCTGCCTGGAGCTACTGAAAGCACCAGCACTCAATTCACACTCAAAGCAGTTTGGGAAAGCTAGAGCAGCTAGACATTAAACATGGCCAGTCAGGGCAGGTTCAAGTACAGCCAGGACTACTCTACAGAGCCACTGATCCAGCTGGGCCATCAAATAACAAAGCCCAAACTCTTGTGCCCTCAGGTTTGCACCAGCACAACCTCAATCAACCTCAACAGGGTTTTGACATCAACCTCAACAGGGTTTTGACATCAGCCTCAATAGGGTTTCCCTTGGTTTTGTGGCTGTGAGAAGAGAAACCAGGCTGGCTCCCAGCCCACCCTCCTTTGTTCCAGTGTCCCCGCTGCACCCGCTTAGACCACAGCATGGTGTGTCCCACACAGATTCAGGGCAGAGGGGGAAGGAAGAAGGTGTGTGTGTTATACAGGTGGGAACACAAGAGTCAGTCTGTGACAAGGACAGCTAGCAGCCAAGCCAGGGAGAGCCCCAGGCTCTCCTCAGGCCTGGGGCTCCCATTCACACTGGGTGACTGTGAGACTTCAACACCCACAATGTCCTGTCTGTGCCCAGGATTCCCCAGGGGCTCCAGGTGGGCAGAGCTGCTGAACCCGCCCTGACGTGCCGTGAGCGAGTTGTTAGACTGGCAGCTCATCTCTAAGCAAACACACGGGAGGTGCTGTCTCTAACCTGTATCTATGTTCCTCTGGATGGCTACAATCAGAAAAGTAGGAATGTGAAGATCATATACTAATTCATTACACTGCAGTCAGCTCCTGAGTGTTGCAAGGCCATGCATGCCAGGTGCTCATTTCAGTAGTTCTTTTTTTTTTAAATTTGCAGCATACAAACAACATTAAGACACGCAGAACTTTACAGTAAACATAGATGCAGAAACTCTATTCAACAAAAATTAAGGCTGTAGCAGTACAGACACAATTCACTCAAACCTGAGAAATACTTCAAGACATTCAGAAGGAATGTCTTTAACATTCCTTTCTTCTGTCACATCAGCTGCCATTTAACAACCACTGCATTGAACACGCACAAGGAGTCCCCTTTTTTTTTTTCCCCACATCAGAAATCAAAAAGCAGCTTGTACCACCAACTGGTTTAATTCACATGCTAGCAGAAAGCCTTACATCTCTGCTCAGCTGGTGGCATGTTCAATTGTTCATGCAGAAATTTCACCCATCTGCTCAAACTGGATGCCCAGGCAAAAAAGAAGCACTTGAAGGATGCCACTAGACTTGTTCCCACTCTACCTGTGTCCGTGTGCAGCAGCCTGACTGAAAGAGTTCATGTCACCTTGTGGAGTCATGGAAATGCCATTCCTGTACATTGTTCCTATCATGGGGTCAGCTCCTCGCTCCAGCAGCAAACTGACCAGTTCAAAATTTCCTGCAAGGCAAGAAATGCATTTTTACATCTTTTAAAACCCAGTATTTGCTCACCTAAACCACGGAACCCAGCTGAGGAATTGTTGCAGTGGGACAGAAAGTTCTTACCAGCAGCTGCTGCCAACTGTAAAGGAGTTTCAGAGTAATTTTCCTCTCCATGCTCCAAGGAACCTTCTACCTTTGCTCCAGCATCCAGCAATAGCTAGAAAGAAAATTCACCATTTAGAGCAACAGGGGGTATCAGAGACTTCAGAGCTCATGAACAGTGACAAATGAGAATCTAATGCTTCTTGTTATCTGCAAACCAGATACAATGGAGACACTGACATGCAAATTCTGCCCGTTGTTTCACAGAGGCAAATTCATTCCTTTTTTCGCTCATTTTACGCTGCCAAACACCAGAAGCACCAGCGTCCAACTTCAGAGCCAAAAAAGTGTAACCCAGTGTTTTTGAATGGGAAATGGGGTAAGGTCAGTGTTAGGAAGTAATGCACTGGAGATGGAAGAAAATTAGCCCGACAAGCATCCTTCCTTCATGGTCTTCTAGCAGCCCAGCACCATCCAAAAATGGATCAGATTTCGATTGTCTCCATCTTTTGTATGAAGACATGGCCAAAAGAAAGGCAATTCTTAAGAACCAATTGCAGCAATGAGTCCAAAAGCTGTGGTCTCCATCGGGGACACTTCCACATGAGCAACAACAATGCTGAAAACAAAAGTGGCCAAGGAGAGCAGCATGGAGCCTGTGCTCCAGGCCCCTCTTGGCCACTTCTGTCTTGAGGCCTTCAAAGTTTTGGTGCTTGAGTGTGTCACAGACACAGCTGTTTTGAAGAATAAACCTTCTCGACTTTTGAGATGCCAAAGCACAGAACCAGCACATCCCACATGACACCTGGATGGGGTAAGGAGAGTGAGGGATTCCCTCCCTCTGGGGCAGCACGAGGGCTGCTGGCCACCTCTCTCCCACCAAGGCAGCGGTTTTGTGTTTGCTAGAATATTATAGTGCAAGAAAGTGCAATGAATGAATAAACAAACATATAAAACAAGTGGTCAGGAAGGAGCACAAGGAGTTGTCAGACTTTCTTTGGTGCAACTTTGCTTTAAAATTGTCCTGTTTAAGCCTCATATTGGTTAAGGTTTGAATACCATATTCACTTTTTAAGTCTATCATGTATCAGTACACTCTTGAAGAAGCAGAAGTAACCAATATGAGTATGACAAGAGGATGCTGGTTTGAGATGGATGTAATTAGAACTGAAGAGGAGAAAAAAAAGAATGAGATGCAGGTAGGGAAATACAATAATACCTGAACTACAGGAATATGTCCATGCAACACAGCAAATGTCAGAGCTGTCCAATGGCGGGTCTCAGGGTGGACGGATGGGTATTTATGAGCAGTACTGACAACCTATAAACAAATTAAAGTTATTCTTTTAAAGAGCTATATGTAACAAAATTCAACCTGCCTGAAAGCCAGGCATGTGAGGGAGTAAGCAAAATAGAAAACCTGGGAAAGGTGCTTTATAAAATGATTGGCTTCATTTTTTTCCTGCAAAATTTTTCTCAGTATTAAAACTGTTCATGCTGATTTGACAGCTTGAATTGAGTTCTTACCAAATGAAGTCTTTTACCAACTACTGTAGCTCCATCTAAACCACTGGCCACCAGATTCTTTTGCACAAGGGCAAAACATCCACAGCTGGTTACAACAGCACACACTGGGGAAGTAAGGATGGATCAGGACACTTACAGCTAAGGACCACTCCCACTGACCTCACCAGACCATGTACCAACAGCCCTGGGTCTTGGGATTGCTCCAGGCCCAGCCAAATTTCTTTGCACTTAAATCAGTATGACTTTTGTCACTGCTGTCATGAAAGACACATCACAAGCCCTACCCTGGAGTTTGCAGGCATTTTTCGAGGCTCCTCCTCTCTCACCAGACGGAAAAAAAAGTCTGAGAAGTGATGGGATAGTGTCACTTCAGAAATGTTTAAAGAAAACTGCTTTTTACTGCCTTCTCCTGTCTGAGTTGAGCTAAAAATGCTGGGTGGTGACAGTTAAAAGAGATGCAAACTATATCCTTAGAAAACAAAATGCTATTTTTCAGATTGTTCCTTCCATTTTCTGTGCCTTAGTGCCTGGTGCCTCTAATGTAGACATCGGGGAAGATGAATAACCATTCTTTGTTTCAGTTTCCCTGTCTTAAAGATGGGGGTATTAATATTGATGAGGTTCACAGAGATGGTAAAATCTAATGAACATTCGCAATCCGAGACTGCACACTCAGATGGAGTGTGACACTAAAATTCAAAATCTTGTTATTGATCTTCAGAGGAGGACTAAAATCAGAGTAAAAGATGCACCATCTCTGCCTCACCAGGCAGCTCTGCTTTCACCACCTTGTCTGAAGTACTTTTATCCATACAGGGAGCAGGGCCAGTGATTAAATATTCGGTTCCATCAGCAGCTCGCATTTCCAAGCGCCACATGCAGCGTTTTGCTAGAAGCAGCCCTCAGTCCCAAGGACAGGGATGAGGGCAAAATCTGCAGAGCCCATGCAGATCCCATAGGTTGCCAGATCTGCACCAGCACCTGGCTGTTACCACCCAGATCTGCCGAAGGGAGAGCTCAAAGGACACCACAAGGAGCCTCTGAACAAGGCCACAGGGCTCCTCAGGGGCTGGGGTTGTTCAGGAGGAAGAGGATTGAGCAGCTCAAGCCTTGGGGTTTGGGATGTGGAGCAGGAGCAGGGGGTAAGGATGGGCAGGACCAGGGCTCAGGGAATGCATCCAGCTCCTCCTCAAGCTTGGCTCCCACCACTGTTCAGGGCAGTCCGTGGAAAGCGGCAAAGAAAATGAAGTCATTTTAACTCCTTTGCTCCTTTTTGGGTTTTTTTTTTAACATTAGAGTTCTCTCCAACACAAAAGGTTTGCAAAAGACCTGCGGCTGGAAGGCTTTTGAGGTTGAGATTTGCTGAGCAGCTACAGGTCCCACTGAGTACAGAGCAAACTGCAGCTTCTCAGCACATCTGGAAATGAGCCATTTTCACTGAGGATGGGCAATCAGAAAGGGAGGTGCCCAGCATATGAGGCTACTTTTGGAAATATATTTGCCAAGTGAAAGGGAGAAAATTATGCAGGCACCTGACAGAGTATTTATTTTTGTTCATAGTTGATTTGCCTTTTTTTTGCCATAATTGCCCAATTTGCACAGTTGGTTGTGGTGTGCACAAATCATCTTATAATTGCACGCCATAATTATTCACAGTTCTTGTCCAAAAGTGTTTTCATTTGATTTTAGAGCAAACACTCTACAGCAATGAATTGGGGAGATTCACATTCCTCATTGGAGCTGTTCTCTCAGATGTCAGCAGTTTCAGGAAGACAAAACTGTTTAAATTTGCATTTGATTCAAGTCTGGAAGATTACTGGAGCAATTGGGAGGACTGCTCCTAATAAAAACTCATCCTAGGAACCAAATAATGCCACCTCCCATCTGAGCCACAGGCAGAGTTAAGAAGAGATCAGTCTCCCTGCCCATGCAGTCTTTGGTCTGCCATGGGGTTCAGGTGTTCAGTCATTGCCAGCTTTGAGAGTGGTGTGCTTGGCTGTGGGGAGCTGAAATCACCAGCTGATTTCACCACATGGTAGTAGCACTATCAGTCTCCTACGGGTGACATCCATTTCTATGTTTTAAATTAGACTTTTTAAAAGTGCAAAACGTCTGTCTGAAGCAGTGACTCCAATTTATCAGCTAGCTCAAGTCCAAACAGAACAGATGGAACACAGATAAGTGAAGCAGACAGCTTAATTTACTCATGACCTCAACAAATTGAAACTGGAATCATTAACAAGTAACTTCCACGGATTTTCAAATGGCTCTTTAAAAATGTACATACCTGCATTGCACTGAGTTAGACAACAATCTGTTTGGTGGGCAGATTGTCTGAGTTTGTGATGTGCATTCATCGATGAGACATTTACATTCTGGAAGCTTCAAGCTCCTCACCCAACAGTTTCTAGCCTAAGGCATTTTGTAAAACAAAACAACGGAACCTATATGGCACTTGTGTGCTGGGGATGCTTACTTGGAGCATCCACATGCAGAGAAATGCTGGGCTTTGGCAGGTTTCCAGATGGGTGTTTCTTTTACCCTCTTCATTTGAAGTCAGCTGAAATTCAGTGAATCCTTCCAGCACCATCAGAGCCACGCTCAGGGCTAGTGCTAACACCTGTATTCACTGGCAGTGTGCAAACACAGCTAAATCAGGGTTACCTGGGGGTGAGTCCCATGGCTGGACTCCTTCTGTGCAGGGAATCCCAGAGTTAACCTAATGCCATCTGATTGCACTGTTCATTTCAAGTGGTCCCATCCAGGATAAGACAGATTTCTTTTTAATTCTTGTGATTTTCGCTCTGCTATAGTTTCAGGGGGTAGTTTAAGATGTACACAAACAACAGAAAAAAGATACAACCAACAAAAAGTCCTCACCTCAGCATTCAGATCTGCTCCAGCATCTAGCAGCATCTGCACCATAGCCTCATCACCCCTGACACAAGCATACATCAGTGGAGTCATGCCCTAGTCATTTTTCGGAGTTAAAAAACAAAGGAATTGACAAATTTAACACAGAACTTGCTTTGATTTTTTAAAACAATTATTTAAGTATATACCATCAAGACTAACAGTATGTATTTAATGAAAGCCATTACCTCTGTTACAAACATGCCCCTCAGAGTAGCAAAAAGTCAACCATTTTTGCAAAAATCTCCATTTTTGTTGTCACTTGTGCTTACTGCTTGCATTTTTCATGTTACCTTCAGCATGGAGAGTGAAACCAGGCTTGCCAGCCTCACCTCCATCCTCATATACCGAGCACCCGAGCACTTTTGTCTTTGGGGCCCCAGCAGAGAAATGTTTTCACCAAAGCAACCTTTATTTCTACTAGTATTTTAAAAAAACAAGAATTCTATTCAGTTTTCTACAATCACAGTGTCTTAAAATATAACTTTCTAATTACTGAAAGAGCCTTTAAAACATCTCAAGCTCCTTTTAAGATTGGTCAGATTTGAGCACAGCTTTTTCAACATGGATATTGTAAGGGGCTGGAAATGTCAAGGCTTTGTATAGCACTCCCTAGCAAACATGGGACTTAATTTTAAATGAAATGCCAGACAGCTTTGTTGCTAGTTGCTGGCTCTGGGAAAACACGGCCCAGCTTGGAGAAAAAGTAGATTAAGTGACCCTTCAGCACAGAATCACCACAATGCAATTTGTATTAATCTGGAATACCTGCTAAGGCTGATCACCATCTCCCTTAAGGGAAGTACTGCTGTGGCTGTGGTAATGAGTCCAGATGAAACCACGAACAAAATTATTAAATCTACTGTAAATTATAACAGCAAAAGCTGTATTAAATACAGTAGGGGGTGTTGACCAGCAGCCACCAGCTGCTTTGCAGTAAATCTCCTGAAGGGTGCAGCTACCCCTGGTGCATGTTTTCAGCCTACCCCAGGGTCCCCCAGTAAATCTGCTGTCACACCACAGGCCACTTGCTGTTTAACCTGGGTGCTGCTGTGAAGGGAACTTATTTACAGAGAAACTGGAGGTACCAATCCTGAGCTATGACACTGCTCTTCCTAGCAAGAGCCCAGCACCACTGTTTTTGCTGAACTACCCCAGTTTTTCCTGTCTGTGTGCAGGGCTAAAGGTAGTGGGTGCTTCTGGATGGAAGGGCTGTTCTTGTAGAGACAATATAAATTCAGGTTTGTCCACGTAAGGTCTTTAGATCCTCCCTAAAACACATGGAGCATTTCACAGGACCCAATCTGCAGTGTGCTCATGGAATAGGCACTTGGGGCTTCATGCCTTTATTAAGGAAAAACAAGATCACCCTAGGCAAGGAGCCTTCTTGGGTGACTTGAAGATTTTTGCAAAGAGCATCTGAAAGGACTTCAGCCACAGCCAGTGGCAAAACATTTCCTTTGGCAGTCAACAAACACTGTGGGAACAAACAGGACCATGTGGATTAGAAAAAAATTGTGCTTGGGCCTTGGAACACGAGGATGGGGTAGCAGCTTAAAATGAAATACATGTTCCTTCAACTGTTTTTTCAGTTTCTCTAAGTGGAGTCAGTGGATAATTAAGTCAAGTGTTTATCTAGCACAAGGGGTCTAATCAGATCTGTAGAAATGAATCTGAAAACCTCATGCCAGGGCTCCCCTGTACGAGCCAGCACGTGGGCAGCCACAAGGAGGAATCCTGCAGCAGCACCTGGAGCAAAGGCTCTGCCTGGGAGCCACACGAGATGCTCTGACCCTGCTGCAGCTGAAGGAGGACTTAACGCTGACTAAAAGGGGCCCAGAGTGTCATGCTGCAGTATCAGGGTGATAAGGAGTTAACGAGGATGTTAACCTCCCCTTCCCTGGCACTGCTGTCCCTGCTGCTTTGCCTCTGCCAGTCCCCCAGGCTTGCCCCCAGCTCAGCCCTGTGCTGCAGCCCCCTCACCCCCTCTGCATGTGGGGGGAATGGATCTTTAATGAGCTCACCATTAGTGCTCCAAGCACACACAGGAGCACAGTGACAATGTGTACAATCAACACAAAGAGCATTTGGCTTTTGGCAAAATACAAAATTACTGTCTTTCTTTTGGCTTTATGTGACTTAGGGCTCTGTCCTGCAAGATGTGAGATCCTGCAAGATGTGGGACATTTGATCCAGCGAGCATTTAAGCACAAGCTTAACTTTCACTCAAATAGGATGTAAAAGCATGTGTTCAGAGTTAAGCATATGATTAGGTACTTTGATGAATCAAGCCAGAGTGTTCCCAGTTTTAAGCCTGGACGACAGAGGAAATACGCTGTGAAAAGTTTCCAGCTTCAGACTAACTTAAAATACCAATAATTTTTAAAAGTATAATGTATGAACCTTGGAATGAGCAGTCTGATACTATTTTTTTTTTCAGGAAGTCCTGCCCTCTTCTAAAGCTTTTCTCAGATGAATCCACAATATTGACTCAGACTGAAGCTACCGAGCAGCAACATAACTCACATTCCTGGAACAGCTTTCATCTCAGAAGAACTAAACCCATGAACAGTCCAGCTCCTGTCCCAAGTGACCACCTGAGAGGTGGCAGCCACCTGGCTCCTGCCAAAAATGATGCCACAGCTCTGGGAACACGCAGTGACAAACCTCCCTCAGGGGCACCAGAGAAGTCAGGGGACTCTGTCTCCAAAGGAAAGGGCAGTATCCACAGGCACCCTTTCCCTCGGGGAGGGGGAAGCACCTCAGCGAGTACCAGAGCCCAGCAGACAGCTGCCAGGAGAGAGCTGCAGGGAGCTGGTTTGTCCCCAGGCACAGCCAGCAGCCTCTGCAGGTGTGACTCCAGGGAAATTTAGGCTCTTCAGCTATGGATGTTGGCCACAATGACCAACGGAGGGGTAACTGCAGAGATGCTTCCAGGTCTGCAAGGTCCCTTCAAACTGGACTGAAATCAATTAAAGAGTGCCAGCAATTAACCATTTCATGCCGGGCTGGGTGGTGCACATGAAGTGCGTGACAGATCCCAGAGCTGCGTGCAGTGGAAGGCTGCTCTCCTCACAGAGCTCTGTCTCACACCACTGAAGCAGCTTTAAGTATTCAGCTCAACACTAAGCTCTCTTGGGATCTTCTTCTGGCTTCACTCGACTCAGTTCACTGTCAAGAAGATTTCAGGGGCTGCAGTCACCCCCATGCTGAGTTACCTCAGTACTGACAAATCAATACAACTCAAAATGACCTCACTCAGTGTAGACCTTCACCTGGCAGTGCTTTCACTCAGTGCAAAGCAATGCAGGTAAAGCATTAAGGCCTGCCTATGTAGAGCTGAAAGCTGGGGCTCATTTTCTGTGACAGGCAGACAAAGCTCTCCCATTTCACAGCTGCCTCTTTAAATGTCTATCCTGTTACCTGTTCACTCATGCTGTTAATCCCATCCGGCCCCAGCAAGGATATGGCTTGCTTAACCAGATCCGTTCGGCCGCAGTTGAGCATCCGAAAACCCAGGTCTTGCTTGAACTTGGCTTCAGTGGCAACTGCATCCAGCTTGCGAGAGGCACAGAAACAGTCATCGATCCTGTGGGGTGAGAAATAAACTCCCTCAGAGGACAAGCAGAGGACAGACCTCCCTAGGAAAATAATACTGTGCCCTGTTTTTGAAGGATTTAGGTCAGGCGCGCATCCACTCTCCTCTGACCTGTGTGTGCAGGGGAAATGCTGAATGGGCAATGATAATGCAAGCTAATGGAGACTGCCCTTGGTATTTCATGGGATAAGTTATACATTTCAATAAAAGCTGGGGAAAAAAAGCACAGTTTTCACTTGATTTTGTTTCCCTGTTTAAGCAATGCACAATACATTCTCACCAAAAGTTTTCTCTCTGCATGGCAAGGTTATCCAGTTCCCCTGATCCCTGAAAACTTTCAGTGACTTCAAGAAGCTTTGAACTTACATCAAATGGATGTATAATCATTGACAATACAACAAAGAGAAAATAATGTCACTCCAAACACCTTCAAGGATCTTGCCAGCGTAGCCCCAATAACAGGAAAGTTTTTGGAGCAGAAAGTGCAAATTGCAGAATCCCAGGCTGGCTGAGGTTGAAAGGAACCTCTGGAGGTCACCTGGCCCAAGCAGGGCCACATGTACCACCATGCAGCTGGGGAGAAGGCAATCTCGCCAGGTAGTCATGGCAAAACATCACAAATCCTTGCTAGCTGTGTCTAACAGAGGAGATGTCATTCTTGTAAGGTCTTACTCAAAAGATCTCCAAACTGTAAACTGATATCCATTTCAAATGAAAGAAGGGCTAGGGGTTATTTAGCCAAGATGTGAATCTACAGCTCCAGAGAGAGCCAGGCAATTCAAATCTAATGTTTATCCAACTCAGTTTCATCTTGTTAAAAGACAGATTTGCTTTTCTTTCATGCTGAGGAGTGTCTGGGGCAGAGGGTGGAGTCCAAATCCACAGTGCTTTTGGTGTGAACTTGGATAAAGGACTGTTTGGAAAAACACCACTCCAAATCTGCAAAAATGCTAGGTCAGAAAATGAGGGGCTACTTATGAAGGAAAAAGAAAATAGAGATCAAAAGTGAAAAAGTCAAGCATACATCAAATATTTGGTTTCTATTTCATATGTAAAAAACCACAGCAAATCAAAAGAAAAATATAAACAGCACATCACTATCATTTAAATTTCTTCTTCAAAGTGCTTTATCAGAGCTTTATAAAATATATAACACTGCTTAATATTTAACAGCACTATGCAACAAATATGCTGTTTATATAGAAGCAGTGGTATGTAGCAATTGCTCTTCCTCTTTCAACAGAGGAAGGAAAGTGAAATGCAAAATACAAAGTGTTTTGATCAAAGCTTCTGCAGGTTTGAAGCTGGCATCTGAGCTCAGACTTGCTCTCTGCTGTGCTGGGCCACAACCAGTCGGGAGGACAACAGATGTTTTGCTGATGTTCATTCTACTGCTCAGTTTGGGTTTTGACTGATAAAAAAGTTCATGTCCTAAGAATGCAAGAAAGGTATGCTTGGAGTATGAGCACTCAGGGGAGCAAGGATGACGCTCCATCAGCACAGTGTGCTGCAAGATGAATGCACAACGCTCGGTCACAATACACACTGCAAAGCAATGACACATTCTGCACCAGCAACGTGCCCACAGCAGACACGAGAAAGCAACACACAGCAAGGCTGGGCTTTCTGCAGGAGTTTCTGACCGAATTTAAGGAGAAAGCAAAAGCAGCAGAGATATGCAGGGCTGAGCTCACTGACACTGAGCTCCATGGGAGCGATCAAGGCTGAGCACATTCACACCACACGGCGCATTTCTGACACGAGAGCTGCAGCGACATTTGGTGCTTGTTACCTCCACAGCATGAGATGCTGCAGATCATCTGTGCCCTCCTTCAAGGCATGGCAAAGATAAAGCATGCTCAGAAGTTATGTGGTGGGGGTTTTGGTGCATGGAGGAGAGATGCTGGACCTCCAGCTGCACATGGCATTCCCAGATGATTCTGGGCTGAAAATGAGGTGGTTCCTCAGCCAAGGGCAGCTATGGAAAGATCTAGACAACCTCTGCAGAGGTGTCTGTCACTATGAATCACTGCCTGGGTTAAGTCACTGCTTCATCGTTTGTACTGAGGTATGTAACATACACTGAATAAAATGGGTCAAACTCAGACTGAGCTCCACTGACGTCAACCCAGCTCAGCGCATGTAAAATGAGAGCTGATCATCTCCTCTTCAAAAGAAAGCCACACTTTGACCTGGGTTGCACATCCACAGAAGGGAGGAAAGAAGAACAGGGACCTATCTCACCTAGCCTGTATGGGCTCCCCAGACCTCTGCTTTGGGATGGGTTCAAAAGTCATCAGCAACTCCTCCATGAACTGGCTCTGGTCTCCTGAAAGCCTGTCAGTTCACCCGCCTGTTACAGCCAGGGAAGGAGACCCTTCAATCCCTGCTGGCAGTTAGTATCAGCAGATCAGCACTCCCCAGTCAGTGGGATCAGTGCCTCAGTCCAAGGGCTGCAGGACTCTGCAGCTGTAAAAACAGTGCAACAAAAACAGGGATGCAGAGCAGAGCCTGGGCTGCACAGCAGGCAGGACATCAGCACTGACACTCTGACCCACACCAAGTTCCACAAAACAAGAAACCACAACTTAGTATCACTACCAATGGCCCTCTGCCTTTCTATACCCCAAAGAGGAGCACTGTGAGTTACAGCCCCAATTTATGGGACATGGCAAAGGAAACTATACAGCAAAATTTGATATAGACCACTGCCTGTGCCACCACTGTCGTGTGTTGACTAATAAACTGGATAGTGATCAAACTGGTGAGTTTAATAGAACAAGAGCATGACGCAAAGGAAAAGAGCAGAGCATGAGGAGAGAAAGCAATGTCTAGAAAAGCCAGAGAGATTAATGAGTTAAGAAAAAAGAGATTTAACATGTACTGATAAAAAGCAGGGAAGAGACATCAAAAAATGATCAGGAACTACAAGTACAAATAGAAGAACACAGCATCACTTTTAACACTGGAGAAAGCCAGCTGGGAAGATGGCACAGCAGACAGACCGAGCTGTCGCATTTCAAAATGAAAACTGAAAAATTAAAAAAAACCCAAACCCACCAGAAATCAAACCTAGGCCAACACAGCACTGCATTTGCTCCCAAATCCTCCTTCTTACCACTCCATAATATTGATTCCAAAATGAAGTAGAGGGTGTCTGCTCCATATTAACACTGTATAAGGGGACACTGCTCCATCGTGGACACCATTCAGAATCACAAACATTGAAGAATGCAAGATAAAAAAAGGGGAAGAGAATAAGACTCCCAGGCTTGACTCGCTCAAGACCTTAACTTAGGACTGGAACAAACATACTGACAAGCTCTGAAGAGGTGGGAAAGGGATGGGGAAAAGCCTGAAACATAAGGCTGACGAGGAACAGTAAAGTCAGCTAAATATATTGGGTCACTTTTTAGAGTTGTGAAACTGTGCCTGCTAAGCAAGGGAAGAGAGCACAGGCACAAACAGAGCTGGAAAGCTCCCCAGCTGCACTGTCAGTTCGGGGCCCTTTTGGCAGAAAGTCTTGGTGATCTTTCCAAGTGCCCAGGGGGCTGACACCAGCCCAGCAGCAGATGTCCCCTCCTGGATTGCTGCCAGGGTGTGCCAGCCACCAGCATTCACACAGGTCATCCTTTCCCCAAGAGCTCAGCCTGCAGAGAAGGTGCATTTCCATCCAAGGGGCTGGGAAGGCTGATGGGAGGAGCAGAAGATCATGGAGGGGGAATGCTCTTCTCCTCCTCTCCTCTCCAGGGACAGTCTAGGATGGCAGGACATCTCCACACCCGGGGCTGGCTGGGCCAGGCAAACGCTGAGGTCTCCCAGAGGTGATACAGTGACAAGGGTAGGACTGACCAACATCCTCTGAGAGGGATAACCTCTCTGAACAGAGTCCATTCTGCACCTCCCTGTGGGGCTGGGCAGGCAGTTTGGCACCACCACCATTGCACAATGCTCCCACTCCCAGAACTGAGAAATAACATCCTTGAATTAATGATATACACTGATGACAGTCCTTGTGCTCAACAGGGAATGCACCCCTCCAATCCAGGGGTTCAATCACACAGCCTGGCAACTCTCTCCCCCTCCAGAATGAATCAACAATTGCCTTTATAAATTAAAGGAAAACTAGAAACAAGTGAAATAAGCTTAATTTTATATTTGCAGCAAAACTGTGACCACATTTTCTAACTTACAATGCAATACAATTTTCTCCAAGTCCTCTTTTAATTCCTGACAGATATTGCTTCTACAGCTGTTATCTTCAAGATCATTACAGTGTTGCCACTGCACATAATTAAATTGACTGTGCCTTTATATGGGGAATGCCATGGTAACATTAATTATTTGCAAATGGTCACTGTCAAACACTGCATGGTGACCATGACACTCCATCATACCCTGAAGTACTCAAACCCCTGAAAGGAGTTAAAGATAATCTTCTTCATTTGTAATGGGTCCTAGCAGTACAGCAAATTATTTTTCTTTTCCCAAACTCACATTATAAAAAACATAATGCAGCACTTCTACAGCAGTGGTTTAAACACAAGGGATGTTTTTTTTTTTCATTTTCACTCCGACTGGCTAAGAGAGAGTGTGTGCAGATCTTTAATAAGTTACTCATGGGTTGAATACATTTGGGAAAAGGGATGATTCAAAGGCAAAGTGTTTCCATCGTAACTGGTAGACGCAGTTGATTTAAAAGAAATGGAGTGCAGCCTGTGAGGAGCAGCAGGACAAACGTTCCCCTCGGCTGGAATGAACAGATCACCACCCTGATAGCCAAGCATCAGAACCTTGTTTGTCCACCTGGGACTCGATCACCGGCCCTTTCAATTAAAAGAATGATAATCTACTAATTAAGTCCATGTTTTTAGCTTTGTAGAATTTATTCGGTTTGTCCTAAATATGAATGAGGTCTTGAGCCAGAAATTATAGTTCAGCTGGTTGGAAGTCTGGAAGGAGTCATATTTTAGCCATCAATATACATGAATTTGCAATGCTGAATTTCCTGGGGTCATGGATCACTGTTTTGATCTGGGCTGCACAGCCCACAGCACAAAAGGGTCTTGTTCCTTGCCTGGGGCTCTTCAGTGAGACTACAGACACAGCCAGCGAGAGTGGGAGCAGCAGACAATCTGATTTAAATTTGCGAGCGCTCTTTTTTCCAACATGGTGCTTTAAAAAGGACTATAATGCTGATATTAATAGAACTGCAATATAAATACTATATTGAGACAATTATTTGCATTTTCAGTCTTGGAGAGAGGAAAATGTAAGCACAAACATGTTGATCAAAGTGATGAAGAGCACTACTTTTTCTTGCAGAAATAGAATATCTCCCTTTACTTTAATCAGAAGCTAAATTAAGACAACAAAAAATACTCCGGATGTTTATTATCCAACCTCTTATCCTTGTCAAAGGTCTGAGAATAAATTGGTCACAAATACTGGAAAATACATTAAAAGAGTGATGTGACTATCAAATCAAGACCCAAATCTGTATTTCAAAACAGTCTTAATATTCCAGTTCCACGTATATAGGTCAGGAACCATGTTCAAAATTAAATCTGAGCTCAGATTTTGAACAAGGCCACAGTGCCATAGGAAAGTTTCAGAACAGATTCGTCTTTCATATAAATAGATAGCACAAGTCTTCACTAATGAGTGGAAAATGATGTGTTATCTGTATCCCGATTATTGTGTTCAGGAATGTAATAGAGGGACATGCAATAGATCCAGGGGTGCAATAAAAGGGACAAAGCATATGAAACAGCAGTAATGACGTTGCTTGCAGTGAGAAAAAGAAGGCTGGATCCTAAAGCCCATAAAAATATAAGTGTATTCTGCCCTGAAAGTGAAGGAGGACATGAGGCCCAGGTCCTTCCCTTCAATAATTTTTTTATTACTGCTGTCCAAGCAGACAGTTGGCAGGACAGGTTGAGATTCACCTCAGAAAGCCATGCTCTAAGTAATAAAATCGCCTTCATCTGCTGGCACCATCTGCCCCAAGGGACTGCTGGATTTTGTCAAGTAGCTTGTTTGCTACTGCTCACATTTTTGTATCTAATTACAGCAATAGCCATGGCTGGTGTTAAAGGATTAGTGAAAATGTGTGGGAAGAACAAGGCCATTCAAGAAGCTAGGCAAACACCAACCATTCCTACTTAAAGGCGGCTGTATCTAATTAAATAGCAGAATTTCTTGGCAATTTTATACTCTTTCTCCAGAAACTCAGCCCCTTACCCAACACATTTTAAGAGAGAAGGAAGTGCAGTGGAAATACTCTTCTGTCTTCTAATCTCTATTTATTAAAGTCCATTTATATTTTCATACTCCAGTAGAAGCACAAGATTTCCATAAATAAAACATTAAGTGCAACTCTGCCACTTTCACTTTCAAGTTAGAATTGCACGTGTGGCACAGCAGTAGGATGACACAGCAAATGGCATAGACTGCTCTGAAACAACAAAATAACACATCTTCCCTCTACAGCACTGTATTTTCCCCTTTCCATAGTTTTAAGAAAACTCTCTAGAATGAGCCAAGGATGCTCAAATAATCTTTGTTTTTGAGATTGATAATCCAATTTTCCTAGAGAACCTTCATTAAGAGGGATGGTCGCAGACAGAAAAGCAGACTTAGGTATCCCCAGGACAAGGCTAATTGGAAATCAGGACTGATTTTCAATCAAAGACAGATTTTTCAAGGCACTCAGCCCCTGCATTGCCCAAGACCTTTGTGGATCAGCTGGAAATGCAACTCAGAGCACTGGGTGAGCCTGCGAAGGGCAGCAGCTGGGGGAGCACAGGGCATGGAGTGAATAAAGCTGGTCCTGTGCTGCAGCAATTGGACACATCTGCAATTTCAGTGGAACTTGCTCATGGCTTGCTCCTACTCACATACTCCTGTGTCCATGCTGCCCTTTCAACAGGGTGTTTTTCCTTCCACAGTGTTTACTCCTGACGTGTTTCTGGAGAAGAGCCCCAGGTTCCCTCAGCACACACTTTGCTCAGCTGAATGAGGTCCTTTCTTCAAGTCTGCCTCCATGAGAACGTTTTGTCAAAAAAACAAATCACCCCAGCCCATTTCTTTCTACCTGGTCCAAAGTGAATATTTTTTTGACCAGGACACAGGACTTGTGATTCCACATCACTTCCTACCACTTTCATGTGGCAGCAATATTTTGCTGTTTCTACTGGAAATACCTCTCACAACGCAGCCTCAAAATGCATTTGGTTTTTTTCATGGCTGAGGAAAAATCTACTTTTGTGGTTTACAATCATTCTGAGATTATATACTGCTGTACAGCCTTTAGCACCACCTTTCCAATACTCTGATCTCAATATAGTTTATATTAGATTGCATATATAGTGTATATGTTACATATACACTGTAGTATGTATATCTTTATTTTAAAAACACATTTGCCTCTCATTTGTGGAAAACTGCATTTCCATTTGTGGAAAACTGCATTTCATCCCATTTATTTTGTCCCAGCCCTCAAGGTCATCCACTTTTTCCTGGATGATTTCCCAAACTTCCTCTGTCAGGACAATGCCTCTCAGCATCATGGCATCAGCAAATTTTAACTTCATGAGCACACTGCTAAGATTGGTGCCAAACCCTTTCTGAAAATTAAAAAACACCAGGTTTTAAGAATGAGAGCTGAAGGTCCCTGCTTGCAACCCCACCTCAGCCAACCCGTGCTCACTTTCCAAATTCCTTATTAACCCCCATCTTCTCTGTCTTAATAGCTCCCTGCATGGACTGTATCAAATCTTCACTCGAGTCCAAAGAGATGAAATTCTATTGCATTTCCTTGGGGTAGAAAATCAGTTATCTTATCAAAAAAAGTTATTAGATTAGCCTGGCAAGATCTATCTTTAGAAAATCTGTGTCACATTTTATCCCATTTTTCCCTCAACAACATGTCTTTAATCAGTCTTAGCTTGAAAAAACATTCAAAGGCCTTGCACTAACAGCCTGGAATTTTCCTTGGATCATTTTTCATCCTTTTCAAATATTGGGCATTACTATTATTAATCCGTAGAGTTATGGCATCACTCCAGGCTTTGTTAAAAATATTTCCCTCTGACCCCCTGATTTTGTGAGGCAGCTTTTTCTCATCATTTGGATAGAGGTTATCTGGTCATCCTGATTTGAGTGCATTAAGCTGCATAATTTTTTTTCTTTTGATTACTGTTTTTCAATTTTCATAACCTTGCTGCTCTTACTTGTTTTTTTCCTTTCCCAACAGGATTTTCTTCCCCAAAACCAAAGTATTCACTTAAATTCTTAGATGATGGCTTCTGTTGGCACTGTTGCACATCTCTCACAGGTGTTCAGCATCTTTACATGCTCCAAGATCGTCACAATATATTGCCACCAGAAATGAAGGCCCTGACCCTGATAAAGGGCACAGCAGCCTTCGTGCTGAGCAGCACAGGATGCTCCTCCCTTTCTCTGTTTCTCTGCCATCAGCCTCCAGTCCCCAGCTGCAGTCATGCACCAGCGAACCTCCCCACCACATGTCCAACACGCTGGGTTTCATTTGTTTTGGACAAACATCCCACAGAATGGAGGGTGGAAAGATGTGCAAAGAGCTTCTTGTGTTTAGCTGGAGCCAGGGGAAAGGTCCCTCCTGCAGGTGTGATGATGAGGAGAAGCCAACGCCTGTTGGCAGCCAGACAGTGCCTGTGAGGCTTTTTGTGACAACAGAAAGGCAGGGCAACATAGTTCTTACCACCTTTCCCCTTTCTGACAACAAATTACCTTCATCTCCAATGCCTCCATGAATAAAAGGTCTAGAGCAGGGAGCAGAGCACCCTCCTTTCCCAGATCCATGCCAGCAGATCCTTTCCCAGATCCATGCCAGCAGATCCTTTCCATGCCAGCAGATCCTTTCCAGATCCATGCCAGCAGATCCTTTCCAGACCCATGCCAGCAGATCCTTTCCCAGGTCCATGGCAGCAGATCCTTTCCAGACCCATGCCAGCAGATCCTTTCCCAGGTCCATGGCAGCAGATCCTTTCCAAACCCATGGCAGCAGATCCTTTCCCAGATCCATGGCAGCAGATCCTTTCCAGATCCATGCCAGCAGATCCTTTCCCAGACCCATGGCAGCAGATCCTTTTTCAGACCCATGGCAGCAGATCCTTTCCCAGACCCATGGCAGCAGATCCTTTCCCAGACCCATGGCAGCAGAGCCACCTTGCAGAGAGCTCTGAGCTGCCTGCATCCAGCTGCCTCAGGTGGGCACAGGGCCTGGGCATGGGCAAGGCTCTAATAAAGTGTGCTGTCCCACTGTGACAATATCTTGGACACAGCCTGGGCTGCCATCTCAGTGAGCTGCTGTGCCTCCAGCACTCAATCCATCTGTGAACCTGTCTCCTTGCAAAAGGGGAAACAACTGCTCTGTCTAAAGCTGTCACTCCTGGGAAAGGTGAACACTTACATCCCTGCTCATCTCCCAAAGCTGGGGAAAGGGAAGAAACTTTCTGGCCCATCTGCTACTGTAAAATGAAAAGAGATCAGGAAGGAGACAGGCAGCTCCTGACTGATTCCAGCTTCCCTCACTCCTCTACCCAGAGCAAGAGAGGCTCCCCTTTCAGGAGAGAAAAATACTGCAGAAAATTAAGGCGAGGGATTTTTTAAAAGGCTCAGGAAAACAGCAAAAGAGAGGAATGAAAGGCAGGAAGAAAGCAGGGATGATCTACAAAGCCACAGAATGGGAACCTCACTGCTGGAGTATGTGACTGTACTGGGAAGCGTCATATGAATCTACAGGGAGACCTCCATGCTGTAGTTCAGATAAGAAGCTGAACATTCGGGTTTTATCCAAATTGATCCTGAACTTCACAGTCTTTGAGATCCTGCCAATCCCTCCCTCTCCCCATATGCATGTTTTTCCAGTGTGGAAGCTGATTTTGCTTTACGTGTTTGCAACGACAGGTTGTGAATCAACACCGTGGAATGATGCAGTATCACCTGAGACCATGGGAACTTTTGGGTTCAGGTTTCTATGTTTGAGGGACTAAAGAAGACTGCTATAAAAAGCCTAGAAATTGAACCATTTTCAAGGTTCTGCTTAGTGAACCCTTCCTAGAGAAGTCACAAAATGTTCAAGCTAACTGCACTTAAAATCCTCCAGCTGCCATCCGCCACACAGCTTATTTAAAAAGCTATCCCCTGCAAAGTTGTTGTATTCCCTCCCCCAGTGTTAGAATTTATGGAATTGATGCTCCTCGAGGAGTTAAGAGTTGGAAAGGCACCCTCCCTAAAGGGTTGGTGTTTGGCTTATGAAAATCAGGAGTGCTGAGGGTCTGCTGAATACAAATAAAAAATTACAGGCTGCAAAGTTCCAAATTAACATCCTGATGACTCACATTATTCTGCAGAAAAGCTCAGTCTTCCCTTTGATCTCAGGATTACAGGCAGCCAGGATCTTATTTGGAGCTACGCAAAGAACCTGCTGCACTCCACCAGCAGCAGCACAGACCTCAAAATAAAACCCAAGGTACACGAACACTCATCTGCCAGCACAGCAGAGAGATTGGCATTTTGGGACATCAATGGATGAATTGGGCCCCTGCAGTCAAATACAGGCACACTGCAAATGCTGGTCTCTCTAAAATCCAGAATTCGTCTCAGGAATGCTTTCCCTTTTTATTCTCATCTGATTAATCCCAGGCTGTGCTCTTCAGGCTCATTCCCACTTGCAAGACAAGCAGGACAACAACAATCATTTGTATTCTCTGTGAAATGAATTCTTGATGGCAACTTTAAACTAAATGCTGGTCAGTTCCTCATAAGTAATAAATTCTTCGGCAGTATAATACAACTCTCTACAAGTTCCACAAATTATTCTGAAACTCCTGAAAAACTGTCTAACAGTTGATGACTTTTATATACATATATATGTGTGTATATATATACATGTACATTTACACACTGTCAAAATACAACTTTGCATGGTATATTGTGGGGTTTTTTAATCCACAGATGTTTAACTGCATCTACCTTAATTTTTAAGACAGAGGATGTAGAATACAAACATTACTGCCTCATTTGCAATCCTACCTAAATACTTGGGAGGAGTATTAAATTAATTGTGCCTTTTGAGAACCAAGTGCCAGGTCTTCAGACAGTGCACAGTACCAATGTGGTACCTGTACCTGTAAGTTCTGACATTTCAGTAGGGACACAGAATGCAGCACTTCTGGAAACGAGGGCCAAGGTGGTCACACCAAAGGGAAGCAATTACAGCCAAGGTTTGAAATCTGAAATGCTTGAGATCTGGCTTTTGAAATTCCACATATTTCTTCAATTAAATATTGAATAGCTGTGACTATAAAAACCCTGTGTAGATCTGGAAGTAAAGTATTATACTCTCTGGTGAAAGAGCAAGTCAAGGCCAGAGTCAACAGAAGGCAGCTGCTCCCATGCAGGTTGTCACAGCTAATCATGTAAATCAGCCCTCTGCTTTCCATGTTGCAGGAAAGAATGCACCTACTGCTGGATCGAGAGGCAGACTGATGAAAATTGGGGTTTAAGTACAAATTTGTGAAGCAATAGCAGTGAATAATTTCTGCTTTGGCAGGTTCAGAATGCCTTTTCATACGAACATCAAAACCAAACAAATTCTTGACTCCAGAACAGTCCTAGAACGTACTTTTATACAAGTACATAATAATAAGGCAAAACAGATACTAAAAGCATATCCTGGCAATAAATACTTTAAGACTTCATTAGAAAACCAAAAGGTCACATTTGATACACGAAAAAGTCAAATTATCTAGGCTGACATTTACAAGTAATTTGAACTGACATTAGCATGAAAAATACAATTTTACTGCAAGAAGTAGTCTTACCTCTAAGTTTAAATGTGCCCTTTAAGCATTAATGCTGAAAACAAAGCCCTGAAAAATATCTGCAGCCTTGCCACTTACATTTCGGTATTTTATAGCAAAGCAACGTGAAGCAGACAATTAGCAGAAGGTTTCAGCCCCTCATTAGCAAGCAGAACCTAATAGGAAGAGGGAAAAAAAACAACCCAGCAGCATGTCAGCTCTGATGAGCAGACTACGGGCTCGATCCAGCTGTGAGATAGTCAGGCACCCATCACCATGCAAGCAGCTTATCCACGGATGAGCAAACACCAGGAGCTGATTTTGCAACACGCTCAGCGCCGAGCCGGAGCATCCCTGCGCCTCCCCGGCAATGGCAGAGCCCTCTGCCTGCCCGCTGCTCGCCGGCACAGACACACGCTTGGCACAAAGCAGATCTGCGTTCGGGGGACTTACTTTAACTGTCGAGGTTCGCAGTCAACTCCCGGCAGCAGGAGCCTCGCCGCCTGCCGCACGTCATCGCTGTCCACCGAGAAACTGCGGCGGTGCCCTGCGTGAGCCACCGCCACCCGGATCCACTCCATCAGGGGAGGCAGCACGATGAACGGCCTGCGGGGACACACACATCAGTGCCACTGCACGCTGGCACAGGACAGGTAGAGATGGGGAGAGAGCAGGGGGTGAGCGCCTGTGCATATATGTGTGAGAGTATAAATATACACAGAGAGAAGGGAACGAGGGAAACGGACGGATGGGGGAGCAAACCAGCTCAGCAATTTTCAAACAGGTCTAAATCAAGATGTCTCACCCTGTCTCTGGGGCAGGACTATTTGGAGAGTGAGATTTATGAGCCATGCTCATTGATGGGGTCCTGCGAGGTCAGTGCACCCGAGTGGCAAACCCTCCTCCCATCCTTCACACAGAGCAATCCCATAAAGAGGGCAGGAGTCTGCCACAGGACCCTGCCCTGCTCCGTCTGACGTGCTGGCCTGGGTTCACCCCCTGCCACTTTGCAATGGGGACAGGAGAACCAACCTGGGCAGGGACAGGGGATGCCCCAACACTGGGATACCAAGGACGGACAGAGGATGCCCCAGAAAGTCTCCAGCATCTCCTGCCGATGCAATGGGCACCTTGTGCTCAGCACAGAAAATGGGGACTGCACCGCCAGTGTGAAGCTTATCTGTGAGCCTATCTGTGAGCCAGGTCAGCAATGTGACTGCTTGGTTTCACTTTCAGCAGCACCAACCTGCTGCACATTGGGGTGCCAGCTGTGCTGCCAGCTGAGCAAAACCATACAAAAACTGTCCCCAGAAGTGACCGGTGGCATTCTGGGCCACACCCCTCTAACAGTCTGGGCACTATTAGAGACACGGCCCTTCGTTTCACAATACCTGGACAGCCCCACGGCCCAGCAAGAGCTGCCCAAGCTGCAGATGGAGCATGCAGCACGCAGTTCACTCCATCTATGCTAAGAATTATTTGGGAACCAAGAGAAAGATGCCAAACCATAAGTAAAACCCATAGCTTCAAGTCCTATTTTGGACATACAATTACTAAAATAACTGCAGATGAACACCTTGAAGGTCACTGCAAGTCCCTTGCTTGCCTTGCCTTCTGCAGTCCCTTTTCATGGAGAAAGGGAAAAAAGGTCTGCATTAGGTGCAGAGTAGGCAAATATTTTACATTTTAAATACACAACTTTACCTCAAAAAGATCTACCCTGAGAAAAAATTATTTAAGAAGATGTTGATTCTGGAATATCTTTTTCCTATTTATAGCTCTTTATGCATTTATTTCCCCTTTTGAGGACTTTGCTTTACATAGCTCTGATATTAATATTCTTGAGGAGGGATGAGATACTTCAGAAGAGCCGAAGGACAGAGAAGCCCTGAGGCCACTAACTCTCCCTTGGACGCCGGGTTCCCAAATCTCATGGGCACTTAAATGAACAACCTCCTTTTGAAATATGACATCTTTGGCTGAGTTGCCACTTTCATCATTATTCTATTCTGACACCTCAAGACCACGCTGCATTTGTTTCCAAGGCTTTTGCTGTCCCCAGACCTGCCACGGCCACGTAAGGAGGCAGATAAGGACAGAACATCATCTCCCACAGCTCCTGAGAAACGATTTCCTTACCCAGCTCATTTGTCACGGTGGTGGTGGGAGTCAGAGCAGGGAAAGGGGGGAAGCAGGGATGTATCTGCTCCTGGAAGGTGACTGCTCCCCAGGCCATCTTCAGAGCACAAGGGACCCTCTTTAGTGGCATTAAGTAGCTGGGGACAAGTGATCAGTGGGAGTTGTTCCATCACTGGCCGAGCAAACAGCACAAAGGGAGCTGCAAATCACACTGAGTGTAAAACTGCATGTAGTTACAGACATAACTTGGTGCTAGGAATACAATTAAAGGAAAACTCAATTTGAGGTTATGTTTTGCATGAGTGAACACAGTTTGGATCAGAGAAATGAAGACAGGCTTGTACAGGGCCTTCCTGTAATATCTGCTGGGCAAACAGAAAAGCACAGAGCTGCAGCTAAACAAGGACTCGGAGGCTCACACTTTTTCCTCCTCTTGTGCAAGTCAGAAACTCACCCAGCACAAAATCTGCCCCATCACAGTAAGGAGCAGATACAATAAAAATATTTACAGGAACTCAGATAATTTCACTATAAAATTGCCTTTTTTTTTTTCTTTCCCAGTCTTGCAAATTTCAACAGAGAAATAGAAATGAGCATGGCTATTTGGTGCAATAAATCCCAAGAGGGAAGAGAATCAGCATTCTGCAGAAGCGGGGAAATTTTCTATAAAGTCCAATTTCAGTCCCTAGATGAGAATATAGAGTTTGCTCACAATATATTACATTCCTTTTTCCAAGGCAAAAAAAAAAAAAAATCATCATCACTGCATATCTCAGCATGTCAGGAAATTTGTATTTTGAGAAGAGAACCAAATATGGCTGAGTGCAATAGGTTAAAAATACCCTTCAGGAGTCTGTGCACCATGTGAAGAGCTGCGTTTTTTCTTTCAAACACTGCTTGTGTGCCAAAGAGGAAAGAGGAACACAGAGTTATAAGGGTGTGATAATCCACAAGACAATGTGACATCAGCAAGAAATATTTCACTTTTCAAATGGCACCGTGTGAAAATGGGTTAGAGAAATCCATCACATCACTGGCATGTACACTGATTTATCTCTGGTACAAAGGCAGGTACCAGCCAGGAGAATTCAGTAATTCTGTGTTCCAGAGCAGATCAGTCACCTAGTTACATGCTTTGGAAGCACATGCCTTAATTAAACTAATCTAACCATGGTGGGACCATGCTGAGATTGATTCTGCCTGAAGGATGTGGGAAATCAGGAGCAGCTCAGCTGCTGCACAAACACTTCACCTGGGCTGCAGGAGAGAGAGTGCTCCGACCTTCTCCTCCAGCCCTTCTCAGTACCTGTGCTTGACTTTAAATGCATGCTTCCATCCTCTAATTCCCTGCAGTTTAAAGTCAGGTATGGACTTAAGTAATATTTAAAAAATTAAAACAAAAAAAAATAAAAGGAAAAAGAAAAGAAGAAAAAATATTTTTTTGGCACAGACTTGTATTTTCCTGAGCTGATATCTAAATGGAAAAACATGCCAGATCAGGATGCAGGGAGAGGTCTCTGCACAGAGTAACTCCCATCCCACGCACAAGAGCTGGGGGAGGCCAACAAAAAGCAGATCCCCAAAGGGTTGGACCCTTCTGGGCCCTGTCCCCCTGTCCTTGGCAAGGGGTAGCCAGCTCCTTTTGGAGTGTGCCTTCTCCTGCTTCATCAGAAAAGGCAATTAGGAGTGCCCCCCCAACCCCCCCATCTCTGGTTCCTCCTCCCAGGCAGCATCCCTCCCTGTTCCCTCCTGCACCAGCACTCCTCTCACATCTATTTTTGGACAGCTCAAGGACCCACAGGCTCCTGTGCCTTGAAGCCATCTGCAGTAACACCCTGCTGGCACTGCCCCCGAGGGACAGCCCCTCACTGTCCTGCTCTCAGAGCTCCTTCTCCCCACAACCTGCACACACTGCAGCTCCCTGCCTGCACCCCCTCTAGAGAGGAGCAAACAACCCCTCCCTACCCAGTCACACCTCAAACTTATCTCGGTTTTGTGGGGTGATGTCTCCGGGGCGCTCTGTGTTACGGAATGGCTCATCAGAAAAGCAGCTGTTATGGGGGAAACCTAAATGTAACTGCATAAGGGGTTCCCTAAAACCTGCACTCCCTCCAGAGTGACATGTCAGCCTTCCTGGGCTGCCCACCACTGCCCTCCCTCAGCTGCTGGCACACAGAGATATTAAAAGTCCTGTCATGCATACACAATAACTCAGGCTTTTTCATTATTATTAGCAGTAGTAGTAGCACTGTTATTGTTATTGTTGTTATGGTAGCAGTATACCTGTATATAAACAGGAGAAATTGTCAGGTGGGAGACCATGAGAAATGTGCACCATAAAATGCAGTAGGATGCTTCATTATTTTTGCATGGGTCTGTGAGAAGATAGATGAAGCTCCTGTCTGGACACCACCTGCTGCAATGCCGGATTGGCAAAGCACTAGGGACAGCACTCTGACAAATTCCAGCTCGAAATAATCCCTGGCCTTGGTTTTTCACAGTTCCTTCCATCTTTGCAAGGTGCACAATCCCTGCTGGCTCTGACCAGCTCCAGTCCACCTTCTGCCCAGAGCAGGGCCACTACACACAGCCACTCTCTCCTTGATTTCCAGCAGCTGGAGCAGTTCCTCCCCTCACCAGCCACTCCCCTACAGAGAATAAGGACACTCATCACCTTTAAATGCTCCTCACACAGGCTCCCAAGCCCTGCATGGGCCACCAGCCCCTTGTTCCCAGCACAGCCTGCAGCGTGCTCCAGGTCCCCGAGCTCATCAGTGCACATGAGAGATTTCCCCAGACAATCACAGCGCTCCAAGGAAAAAATCATCATTTCAAGTGCAGCACAACAGCCTCTTTATTTCCAGGGGCACTTCACATTGCTCTTCTCCAGACACCTATGGAGCCCTTGCCCCACAACATGCACTCATTCACTGCCTGTATTAAATCAAACTTCAGGGAGAGGACTGGCTTGATAGTCACGATGGGAAGAGAGAAATTCCTGAGGTCTAGTCCTATCAGGATGTGAATTCCCACAGCTACCTACTGTTGTCCCTCCCTCCCTCAGCTTCATCAGCTGTGAAGTGGACACAGCTGAGCAGACCTGACCTTGCTCTAACCTGGTTCAACTGCTCCAATCGCTTGGGATGATGGCTGTTTGCAGGATGCTTTAGCTCCTGAGGAGGGTGGTGGTGCTGTAGGTGTTGAGTTTCTTCTCACTCCAGCCAAGGAGTGCTGACTGCCAACCTTTGTGGCAAACTGGTACACAGAGGTCACTGCTGTTTAAATTTGCAAAATCTACCAAAGAAGAGTTAAAGGTGTTTCTCAGAAGCATAAGGCTGTACTTTTACAAGAACAAGCCTATCTAGGTAAAGGTAGGGAGATGTTTTTTCTTGCAGATATGAGTCAGCAACTTTAACATTAAAAAAAGCTCTTTATATTTGTTTGGTTTATGTTTTCATGGGTTTTTAAAGAAAATCCCAACACACAAATTGAAAAACACCCTAAGTACTGACAAGTTTTCACTTGCAACACATGATGAAAATATATATGCAATGCTAGTCCATTTTTAGCATTACTGAAAGATAGGAAAGTGTGTTTTTTCCAATGTAGAGCACACATTTCAGATGGGTTTCTGGGCTGCAAAACTCATTTATATTTACACCATAAGCTACTTGTCTTCAGAGAGAGCAAATACTTTTCGATGCCTTCCAAAAGCTGCCAGTCCCGATCCTTCCCAGGAACTCAGCAGTGCCTACTGATGCTCCATGTGAGCTCCTGCAGCTACTCCATGCCAGGCAGCTGCTCTGCCACCCCAGAAGCCCAGCTAAGGCTGATCCCAGGGGCCAGTTCTGCCTTTTGTTCAGGCTGGAGGACCAAGCCTCCTTGCTCTCACACAAGCCTCCTGAGACCTGCCTAGGCAGAAGGATTGAGGAGGGTTTGCCCTCAGGTTTTTGGGCACCCAGACATTGGTGCTCCAGAGTCCACAAATGAGTATCTGCAAATCGGGGGGTTTGAGCCCCCATCCAGTGATGGAATGAGCTGTCCCCATTGCCTCTCCTGAATTAAAAACATTAATGGCAAAGTCTTGAAACACAGCTGAGTCAAAGTGATGACTCAGGCAGCAAGCACAGCGGGGAAATATTTCACTGGCAGTTTTGACATCAGATTTGACACGACTGGCAGTGGCATAAATCCCTGAGGGGACACAGCATTCGGAGAGCAGCACAGAACAGCCTGGATACCACGCAGTTCTCACGGGGCTGCATGCAGTTTGCTCTATTTAAAAAATCCTATAGCCATCCCATGGACAGTGTAAGTCCAGCTTGATAAATGAGATGTAGAATATCCAGCAAGGATATGCTGCGGAACAGCTGAGCTACAAATAATGCCTGAACTGTTTCTTGTAACGTGTGCCACATCACACACAGCAGGCAGCTCCAGTAACATTGCAGAAGGGATTTTTAGGAAGTGGGAAGTTTGATATTTAGGATGCAAATCTAGAGGATTTAGGCAAGGATGCACTGGGATTCCTTTTCAGTGGTTCTGAGTCAAATCAACCCTGGTTTCAACTTTGGCTTCAGCAAGGCTACAGCTTTACTATGTGAAGTTTCCAATCAAACAGTGGATAAAAATAGACAGGGTTACGTGGGGCTATGGCAAACTGGCACATCAAGAATGTGTAATCCCTTCTGCCTATACAGGTTTTCTCAGGTTTCATTGCAGGACTTCCATATTCCCAGTGCTTTACCTGTTCTTCACGAACATTCCTGACCATTCTCTCCACTCTCTTCTGGTCTTTGCTGGAGACTGCCTTACCCATGGAGTTTGTACCACATAATAATTTAAATCAGGGACACTTTTCCCTAATTATCTTCTTACTGAAATTGTTCTATAGGTATAATCTGTACTACACACATGGCTATAACAGTTATGAAAATGCTTTGAAAGAGTCCAAGTTATTTTATAGGAGTGGAACACTCCTCTCATTAGAGGGGCTGCCTCACATTAATTAGCCAGCTCCACTATCTGAAGCATGAAACAAAATTGAGATGATAACCCAAAATCTTTCCATTAATCATGAACAATTGCAGTCTACAATCTGCACATGTATGCATGCACAGGGAACATACATTTTTGTGTGTGTCCATGTGAGCGTGCAAGGCAGGCAGAAATATAAAAAGCAAGCAGTAACAGCCCCCAAAAAAATGGGAGTTTCCTCAAGGATTGCTCCACATACCGGGAATAATAGTTAAAGAAAAGTGAAAAGAAGGTTAAAACCAGACACATATCCATCAACTCAATTAAGACTCGAGGAGGAAAGCTAATGGCTGCCAGGTGGTCCAAGGAGCTAATGCTCTCCAAGGTGGAGCAGCAGAGGAATTGCAGGAGAAGGGACTTTGCTGCCTGTGAGCAGAATTTATTGGTGGTTCTGGACCGGCTGAGCTGCTGAGCCACAGCTTCTCAATGAGTTGTTAATGGGCAACATGGCAAGTTAGGAAGTAATGAGGACTTTGTCAATACAGCTGTGGATAAAAGTGGGTAAGGAACCACTTAAGGGAAAAAAAACCATCACACAAATCTGCAACTACAGATTCTGCACTTTCCGGTGCTTAAGAAATTACTTGCAATAATTTTGGAAGCCTTATGGAGGCTGACAAGCAAAACATAACCACGGGACAGATCTTTTTATTAAGCCAGAAGCAGCAAGCAAGAAAGAAATCTTAACAACAGTAGCCTCATCTACAGCTCCTTCTCTTTTTTTTTAATTCCCAGGAAAGCAAAAGAATGAACAAACCTAAATAACCCGCAGCCACCTGCAGGTGGAAGCACTGGAGGAGCCCTGCTTTTGTAGGCAATACTCAGCACAAGATAAATGGCTCCAGCACACCCCAGCTGGGTGCAAAGGGAAAGGGGACCCCACCAAGAGGTCCACCCTCTCCCTGTACCTCCATGCCTGCCAAAATAGCCATCTACATGGTATCCAGGGTCAGCAGAACTGGCTTGTGTTGGTGCCAAAAAATCAGAGAGTCTCTGCCAAAGCGACCAGATTGAAGGAATACGAGTTTGGGGAGGGAGGGGATCGCACATCTATCGTATGGTTGGGTTTGTTGACGTTTAAGAAGTGGGGAATATTTTCCAGGTTTTCTAAGCAATCCTGGCTACTCTCCACTCCTCCCCCTCCCATGAAAGCAGCCCCCTCTGCCCTGCAACAAGAGTTTCACTATACAATCATTTTTCCCTTTCATTTTCTGTAAAGACAAGCACTATTAAAAACACATTGCATTCTCATTTCTTTACCTCCGTGAAGAGCAAACACAGAGAAACACTCCCTAGAAACGAAGTGCCGGATTTATTCAAAGGTAAAAATCCCATTTTATGCGTCCCCCAAGACTCTGAGGGAGGTACTGCTCTCTGAGCTGGAAAGTGCTAAGCCAGACAGCAATGCCACCACACTGGATTCCCCTCCCATATCCAGCCCTGCAGAAGGACTCGTACAGCCTTTGCAGCTTGGCCTGGTTCAGAGCCAAAATCCAGGTGGGCTGCAGAGGAGTGGGAAGAATGGGATGGTCTCATGGTGCCACCAAGCCCTGCAAGTGCTGGGAGAGTTCTTTGTGCATCCCACAGCCCTCTCTACCCCGGGCTTGCACTGTCAGGGAGGAGGGGGCCAAGACAGTAGCCAGGCTGGCTTCACAAAGAGCCAAGGACAACCCCTGTTTCACGAAAATACTGCCTACAGCCAGATCCACACCGTCCTGGCTCCTCTGCACCAGCAGGGACACGGAAAGGCCAAGGATGGGGAAAGATGCTTGGACCTTCTTGCTTCCTTCTGGGCTCCTTACAAAATAAAAGCAATTGCCACAGCTGGAGAGGGAATACAGCACACAGATATGCCACAAATCCTGCAAATATTCTGCATATAAAAGTGTCATGCTTAACAAACCCATCTCCCCGCAATGCACAAACCCTATCATGGAAACCGAAACCACCAGAGATAAGTCATGGACCACAAAGCATGACTGCATGTAAAAGACAAAATATGGGCAGGGGGTAGGGAAGCTCCTCAGAGCACTCCAGGAGTCAGCCTCCCTGTTCTCCTCTGAGCAGCACAGGATGGCCACATCCAGCTGGTGCAACTCCAGAGCTCAACTCCACGGAAAGATCCGGGCTCACGCTCAGCCTGCACCGCTCCCACTCCAGCCCTAAGTGCTAAGGCATGTTTGATTAGGCAGCAGGACATGGAGCTGCTCCTTCCAGCAGTGACCACAGGCTCCTGGCAATAACACCGAGTACTTGCTCTGGCCCTCGCCGCACGCTGCAGCCGCTCCGCTGCCCTGCCAAGGGAAGGCGTCCTGCCAGACGGAGGGCTCAAAACAAAGCAGAGAACAATCCTGTGAAATAATCTGTATTTCAAGTGCTCTAATGAAGAGGACATGTATTAAGCCAACCACAGAGAAAGGAAAAGCCATTAAAGCAAATGCTAAAAGTGATTTTTTAAGTATCCTTGCCCTTTTCACTTCGGCACGGGGAAGTCTGAAGAAATCTTACAAAACCAGAGGCTCAGCATTATTCACCCCTATATTCCCTCTGATTCCAATGGCATTACTCCCACAGATGGGAACTACAGATCAGGGGACAGTATTTTCTAATTTTTTTTTAAAATTCTTTTGTGCATACTAACTACCCTTGGACATGAGTTAGGCCTTCCACAATAGCAAGACTGGATGACAAATCATGAAATTAAAAATAATTTAGAAAAAAGAGAAAATTCTGAATTCTTGTCATTTCCCTTCTAGTTTTTTTCATACTTTGGAAATAACAGAACAAAAAGTGACAAACATGCTCATGGAGCGACCCAAACTTGAAAAGAAACAAAATGCCATCCAAAGGCAAATGGCAAAATTCCCAGTAACATCATTAATGCCAGAAATTCATCTTGTATGCTCTTCTGCAACTAATACAAAAGCATTTCAATTAAGATATCATATGATATACCATTTACAATACAGACACAATGAGACCCTCAAATGTGCTTTTGAGATGCAGACCTCATACCGAAACAATAGCCAAGGCCCATATGTGCAGATCAGAGTTTGGCTCACAAATACACTGCAATATATACTCTGGGATGTAAACGTGGAGCCCAGCCTGACAAACCAGCTTGCATTTGCATCACCACAATACCCACCCAAAAATTAATATCCAGCACTTTCTAAGCCCGAGCTGCTCCTCTCATCTCTGCACTGGGGGTGCCTGGTTTAGGGCTGGTGAGGAGCGTGGCAGGGAAACAGCAGGGTGTGCCCCAGCACACAGCTGGAGAATTGTGTTCCTAGAGGGTTTGCTGGGCTTTGACAGGAGATGGATTTATTTTCCTCTTCAGCAATCTGTCCTCTGCGCTGGGCACCCTGCCTGCCTTCAGTGGCACCTCCTTCTCACCCTGCATCAGCCCCTGAGCCAGGACAGGGATACAGCTGTGCCTGCCCAGCCCATCCCTGCAGCAGGGACAAGAGCAGCACAGCTGGAACTTGCCACATCCCTGGCCAGGGCAGCCCCAAGGTCACTCCTGTGCCCCGTTACTCAGTGTGGCTGGAGCCCAGCATCCTTAATGACTTCTCCTTTCTACGCACTACTCTACTCATTTTCCACTTCCCCAATCGCAGCTGTTGAGCCCTATTAACACTAAGGGAAAAAAAACCACACATCTAAACCCAAACCTGCTAGGCCAGAAATAGAAGTTCTCATTTTCTTTTCCAAAACACAGAATAGCTGAGCAACAACGAAAGGAAAAGGAAATCTCTCCCAAGTGCACATCTGGAACCAATTTGCTGTATGTAGCCACTGGGTGTCACTTTTGATATATATTGGTTCAGCCACGCAGCAGTCCAGAGAGAGAGAAGCAGATTTCAAAGAGGTGATCCTAAAGCGAAGCAGACTGCTCTGCAGCTGTAATTAGCAATTAGCCAGCCGGGCTGATTGATTAACAAAACCTCTTCCCCATGACACTAAGCCCCGTGCAGAGGCTCTTACCTCTCAGTCTGCAGTGTCACTTTTGACGGCTCCACGTTGGGGTTTTCCCACTCCATCTGTGGACAGTGCATGAAGTAGCAGAGGGTGTAGAGAGCCTCGGGCTCCCAGTAGAACGATCCCTGCTTCTGGTGCATTGGTGTCCCGTTCCCGTACTGCTTGGCGTTGAGGGGCTGCAGGTGGTGCATGGCTCGAGACACGAGGTCGCCTGGAAAAAAGCAAGAGCCAGGTGAATGCCAGGCTTTTCAGCTGCCTCTCCTGAATTTGCAAACTGAATGGCACACTGGGTTGGTTCTCCCTTCCATTTAACCTCACATATGCAAACAGTAGAGGGTAGGACAGGATCCTGGGGTTACTCACCATCCAGCATGGCCCATCTCAGCACCACCACAGGAGCTGGCACACCAAGACCAGGATCACAGTTACCTACTCAGCAGCCTTTGGAGGATGCCCAATCCCCACAGCCCCCAAAAATGACCATGTAGAGTGGCACCAAAAACTGCATGCTCCTGGTCAGAGAGGGGCAGTCAAATCCAGCCCCGTGGAATGAGGAAGGAGGCAGTCAGATAATGCACAAAGCACTGCAGGAGGGTGTGAATGAGCATGTGGGTGAAGAAAGAAGGGGAAAAATATTGCTAAAAGACAGTATCAAAAATGTGCAACCAAAATTAATTTTTAAGTCCAGGTGAGGCATGAAAAACTTCATGTTAGCAGAAAAACAAAAGCCTGTGAAGTAGGCTCACCCAGCCCCCAGGTTCCCAGAGCACAGAGCCAGAGGGGAAGATGCTCACCATCCCCCCTGCACCCCCACAGTCTGGGGTGCTCCCTCACAGGGTAGATGTGGGAATCCAGCCACAACATGTGGACTGGGATCAGCGAAGCCAGCGAGTGAGATTAGCAGGCAAATCTATGGGCAAGCAGCAGTGCAGCCTCTTAGCACAACACTGACTGTAACTAATTAACTAAAGCATCTCTCTCCGAGGCAGTGAATTTTATGTTTGTTGACTAGTGACCACTCTATCAAAGGCAGGGAAACAATTGTGGTTACAAACTGCCTTTTTTCACATGTTCAAATCACTTTGAGAGTCCTTTTGGGGGAAATAACGATCTCGAATCAAATCAGTTCGTTTGTTTCAAATGAAAATCTGAGCAAGAGCCCTTTGGGTCATTCTTAAGCTATACAAAAGCAAGTGATGAGAAAAAGAGGACATAATTTTCCAGTGTTAAGAAGAAGTCACGCACTTTCTCTTACTTGCTTTTTCCCAAGTGACCGCTGAGCACTGAAACTTGGAAGGAAAAGTTTAAAATGTACACCAAAGTAGGAGTATAAAACCAACTGGGAGGTGATAAATAATGAACTCTTGAGGAAACCTAAAGGAGAACCACTCTGACCGTGTGCATGGCTGAACTACAGGTTTTTGTGAAGTCCCACCCCTCCGAACACAGCACATCACCTCTCTCCAGCCTGACACACAGAAAATGCTGCTGCTGCAGTGATAATGTGTACCAGGGAGAATAGAAATGTCTCACTTAAAAATCGCAGCCCAGTCCTCCAAAAACGTAGCCTTAAAACCATGAAGAGAAGAAAACCGCTGGCATGAGGAAACTGCAGAGTCCATGATTTCAGGGTTTTGACACAATTTTTTGCTTCACTCTGCAATACTCTTCTGATTCAAAGCGTTCATTTAAAAATAGCTTCTGTCTTTTCCCTCTGCCAGGAAATTGTCATGACAGGACCAATCTTGCAGCCTTGCATGCTCATAATTTCCAAGAGAAACTATGCATGTGGAAAGTCTGCAGGATCAGGTCTGCAGAAGAAACAGATGTGCCTCTGAGATGGCTCCCCAGACCTGCACAAGTTGTCTGCAGGCAACCAAGAAGCAGCAGGAAAGTTTGGGACCTCCTTCACTCAGCCCACTCCAGTCACAGCAGATGTACTCTGCCAAGTCTAGCACAGGCCAACTTCACTGCTAGCAGCCTTGTTGATAGTAAATTCCTCCCTTTGTCTCCAGAAGGCAAAAAAACTGCACAGAAGTGCTGGCTGCAACATCCAGCTTTAACAATAATAGCAAAGGCAGAGAAAAGGGAGACACACACTAAATTCAGCCTTTTCAGACCCAAGCCATTACAGCACTGAAGCACATGGTTAAAGTTAAGCACATGGCCACTCTTTATTTCAGTGGATCGAGACAGCAGGCACTAGAGAATGCCTCTGACTTCTGTAATGAATGATGAATAAAAATGAAGAAGCAATTTAGGCCCAGATTCTGACAGCAGCATTACTTCATCCCACTTCTCCTGTGTGCTGGGGTGATGTGACCTCAGTGACACGCCCAGGACCAGAGGAAGCTGCATGGGGAATAAGGAAGGACAGCAGCAGCAAGAATGACATGGGCAGGACAGGCAGCTAAGCATCACTGCTGATGCAGGGCTGGAGGAAGTCAAGCCTTGCTGAAAGGCAAAGCACCGATCCATATAAATATGACCAGGAGTTCATCCTTTTATTCTGTATTTCCTCTACTGCTTTCTAAAAAACCCAAAACAATTAATACCATTAAAGGTGAATTAATGATTTTTACGTTTGAGCCTCATTTAATTACATTACACCAAGAATTGTTTTGCTTAGTTCGTTCTTTTGCCTTTGCTATGCTATCTCTGGTCACATTTTAAATAATTCCTATATTAACAATTTTTATAACAATTCTTTATATCAGTAAGTTGATTTATTTCTTTGGGTCAACTCAAAGCTTAAATAATCAATACCTGTAAAACACTGAGCTTCACAGAGAACAGTAAGCAAGCATAAAAAGCCCCATTACCCTGGTACCTGCCAGGCAGAGCTGTGGAGGCAGCACAGGGATCACTGCTCTGTTTTATTCCCCAGCGGAACCTCGAACAATCCAATCCATGCCCCAGTGCCCTTTGCCATCTCCAGCCACATGCAGTTACAAAGGCCATTCTCCAGAGACTGTGCCTTGGCATATCTGTGCTCCAGGAGCAGGGCCAGGCAGGCACGAGGAGGCTGACAGGCAATGCACACACTGCCTGGTAGCACTTAGGCAAACTCTGTAAAATGTAGCACAGAGCAACATCTGGCTCTAGGTGTGTGTGTGTTGTCTTGAATCCCCACCAGGTTTTGCTCCTTCTGCTGTTCCTTGCTAATATCTTTTGCTTCTCAATTTCCTTCCTAAGAATATACAGGAGTTGAGACTCTCTGATTGCATTCAGGGCACCCCAAAGCCCATGGAGCTGGAGCCAGCTCCATGATGGGACTCACTGGTCTGCTCCCCGGCCATCAGCCAACCCAGGTCTCATCTGGGAAAGCCAAACTACCCATCTCTCCTTGCCAGCTCTAGAAGCTGTGTTATATCTGAACAATGAGGGCAACATCAAATTTGTAGCCAAGCACAGAGAAATAAGCCTCCTTCACAAGTCTGTGCTATCCCTGCATCATTGTCAGCCACCTCTGCTCTTCAGGGCTGTGCTCAGCACAGAAAGGTTCCCCAAGGGCAGCTTACCTGCTCACAGCATTGCTGCCTTTTCTGCATCTTTTTTGGCCCTGAAAATACATCTCAGCTGTATCAACTGAACACATCTGAAAGGACAATAAATTCCTCAGTGCATCATTTCCAAAAAGAACACATCTAAAATGAAATTCCCAGCAGCCACGCTGACCTTGTAACTCCATGAACGAGGTTCCTGATGGCTGTGGCATCACGACCCAAAGGGCTGGGCAGGGATCCCTGCCTTGCCCTCCACTGATCAAACTCTCACCCTGGACCACCACCTGAAGAACAGACTGGGAAGCTGATCTGCCTGACAAGAGACCTTGCCAATATTATTTTGTTTTAAAATTAAGCTCAATGAAAACTTCCATACTTTACGCAACATAAGCCAAGTGAGCCAACGCACAAACTGCTTCACAGGCACAGCCAGGGAGATGAAAACACCACATTGTGCAGGGTAAACACAAGGAAAAAGCAAAAGAACAGCAAAGTGAGGGGACATTTCAGGACATTTTTGTTGCCAAAGCTGGGAAGCCACAACTAGAGGACAGGATCCCAGAGGGCAGCAAAGGCAGCAGCAAGCCCCAGGCTGGCACTGCCTTGCAGCCCTGATTGGGATGGGGAAGGGCTCCAGGAACAGGGCTCCACACTGGAGCTGTCAGCCCAGAGCAGAAACGCCGTGCCTCGCACAGCAGCCACCAAAACCCACGGAAGCACCTCTGCAGCGCAGTGTGGAGAGCTGTACTGCAGCTGCCAGCATTTCATCCTTCTGTGACTGCAGCAGGGCTCGCCCATTGCTGCTGTCAGCTCAGCACGCCCTGGGAATGCAAGGTCCACATACATTTGACTTAAAGATTGAAAATATTATGTAATGCGCATGCTGTGACACGGGCCTGGTTTAAGGCATTACTGAATATTTAAGGAACAGCTTCACTGACTTCAAGCCAAAGATATGATGTGACAGGGAAAGTAAAGCTGCTCCCATCTGCATGGGGGTGCAATACAACATACAAGAACACTCAGCATGCAAGGGGGCAGCTTCAGCCTGAGCCCTCCCTGCAGTGACCAGTGAAGCTTTTATTTTTTAAAAAATTGTGTTTGGCTTCAGTAAAAACTATTATCGCTGCTTTTACTATCTTAAAGCCCAATGTTTAAAGAATGACACATCTGTTTCCAATTTTGTCATGGGGGGAGGGGGCAGAGGAAGGAAAAAAAGAAGGAAGAGAGAGAAAATGACAGATACCCAATGCCCATGTCTGAGAAGCTTCCTGTGGGACTTTTTGATCTGTCATGATGGACCTGACGATGCTATTCTGCCTGCCTAGGAGCAGGCTAACTACTTTCAGACAGATAAACTGCCAGAGCCAAAACCATTCAGCCGGGTTTAGGCCTGCAGAGCCACAACCCTGAGGTGAATATGACATGGACAGATCCCTATGACACCTACCTCATGTTTTTCTTGTTCCAAAAGCATGTTCTAAAACTACAGAACAACTTAACAGTGGTATCTTTGCACACTGAAATGAGCCACACAGCTCTTTGACCTGTGTCTTTCCTTCAAAACCCAGGGGAGAGAGAGCAGCATCTGTTTCCACCGCAGCTCTCTCCCCACCTGGTGTCCTGCTGGGGCTCTGTGGGAAGCAGCAGGACACCATGTTTCTAGCGTGACAGCACTGTGCAGGCAGCACCCATCAGTGTGACAATGCTGATCATCCTTCCAGCTGTCCTTGACGTGGGTAGTCTGCACTGGGAATCATGCCCTGCAGTGGGGCCGTGTTGACAGCAGCAGTGCGTGGGGGTGCTTTCTGTGCTACCTGGGTGAGTATTTTATCCTGAAAAGAGCAGGCCAGAGCCATAGACAGGAGTTGTGTCTATCTTTCAGAGCCCTTAACAACCTTCTGTGTCCTGTCGAGACCACGAAAAGGAGGAGTATGCATCAGAGAGCTGCATTCTAGATGCCACCTTCATGCCATGGTCAGTAGATTCCCCCCTTACAAGCATGTGAGCCAGGTGCAAAACTTGTTTTCTTGACCTAGATTCATTTCACACTTCAATATAAAAGTCTTGAATTTATGGTTTTGCTCACAACCAGCTCTGGGGAGACTGTTTTGAAAACATGAATTTATAATCCTGACAATAAACCGTGGTCTATTTAATCAGACTGCTCCCTGCTAGCCACAGCCGTTCTGCAACCTTCCCAAAGTGTAGCTAAGTCTCTGTGCCTCTGGTTTCTGCACCGAAGCGACACCTTGGAGCAGTTCACCCCAGTGCACACCTGCCAGCACAGCACTGTGGGTGAACAGGAGCAGCTGAGCTGTGCCTCCTGTTCCAGGACACCCTCAGCCACCCAAGCCATCCCTACACCTTTGATTCCTGCGGCTGCTCCTCCATGTTCCTCTGCCTCTGGTGGTCCATCAATCTCCATGTTTCAAAAGTCAGCTGAGCAAAAACCGCCCGAGCAAAACCTGTCCTCAAATGATTTATTGTGAGGTCTTCTATCTTTACCTCAAGACTACTCATCTATAGCACGAAAGGAGTGTGCACAGAGACAGGGTGGCTGAACCACACCAGAAAGCATGCAAAATGTACTTCACTGTGTGCATGCTCTTAGCACAAAGTATCTTCAAACATAAAAAAGTTAAGATGTTCTTGGCACACAGTATATTCCAGGTTTTACTCCAGCTGCCTCAGGCTGTGGGTGTGCTTGGGGTGCCATAACCCAGAGTCAGTGGGGCATCCAATGTGCAACAAATTCATCATTGAGCTCACCTTGTAGAAACCTCCCCAACTCTGCCATCTCTGCTGTGCCCCTATCTGCTACCACAGGCAACCTTTTCTTCTCCTAAAAGCCATTCATCTCTTCCACACGAGAGCAAAAGAAGAACTGTGGTCCCAGACTCAGAACTGAGAAGACAGGACCAGGATGCAAGCAGCCCATTTCCTGGCAGTGGCTTCCCTGTGGCCTCCCACAGATCATTTAATCTTTTTATCTTCACTTACCCCACCATCACAAGAAGCTTCTATTTATATTACAGAGTAAGTGTTAGCATGCAATTTAGTGTTTGCAAAGCCTTTGAAGACTGATAAATTAGGGATTGGATATATCCCATAAAAAAGCCACAATAATAATTAAACCCTCTCAAGTTCACATACCTATTATAACAACACTTACACGTTTACAATCTCCAATCCAACATGGCAAGCGTGATGTTTGTGTCTGATTCCCCTTAAGCCACGTCAACTTCAAACAAAACAAGCTTTGACTCGGATGAGCTATTCATGTGCCGACCTAACACTGAGCCTTCCCTCTGCTGCCTCATGGACCACCATTCCCGGATTTTCTTTGGCCTGACACGGACCCATGTCCTCAAACAGAATTTAACAGTGCCCATGGCTGAGCAGGCCAGTGAAGAGTGCTCACCCTGACCTGACCAATTGCCCGTGCCCTGCACAGCAGGGACTAGGAGGACTGCAAGGAAAGGAAAATGCCATTTGGATCCTGAGTGTGTTGTGATGCAGGGGTTCAGAGGGAACAGGCACCTCAAATGCAGTGTCCATGGGGAGTTCTGAGCCAACACACTGGGGTATAAGGGAAGGCTGGTGGAAAGTTGGAGCTCCAGCACTCTCCTCCCACCACAGCGATGCCTTTTGCCTCTAACCATCAAACCTGAGTGGATTTAAACACAGCAGGTAGAAGCCCTGGAGGAACAAAACCACCCTGGGCTTGTCCCTGAGAAAGGCAAAGGTGGCTGAGGCAGCCATCCTCACCCATGGAGGCAGCCAGGGAGCTCCCAAAGGAGCACTGAGGACCCAGACAAGCAACAAGACGAGCTGCCCGTCACCCCAGACAGAAATCCACCCCTTGGTCATCAGTGCAGTGAAAAGGAAGATAAAGCCTGAGTACACTGTAACCTGGTATTTTCCAATTATCCTCCTCATGCTTCATTTCAACTGATAAATAAATGTATTGTTTTATGTTTATGATAGTCTGTATCTCGGGGTTAGAGAAGAAAAGCAAGACATTGTTTGGGACTATTGAGTAACCCATGACTGTCCCTGTGCACAGATGCAGACAGTGAATGGAGGCTGTGGTCCATCACTCACAGAGGGCAGCAAGGAGAACAGGGTGGCAGCTAGGGAAGCAAGCAACCAGGCAGCCCTTTACAGGGGCAAGAAAATATCTAGCATTTAAGCACTGCATTCATCTGGCTTCTGCTCACTGCTGGGGGATTTTCTCTGCTGAGGAGCATCTCAACAACTTCTGACTTTTACACACAGACTGGATGATGTGTGGATATCACACAGACTCCCAGAAAGTGAGTGAGCAAGGACCTGAGAGATCTTGTGCAATAACCCAGCAGAGGGCCCTGGAAAATTGGGAACAGCATTACTGTATCTGGAGGGGTGATGCACAGGCTGTCAGTGTGTGGCCAAGCCCTTTGCTGAAGGGAGCCCTACCACCTGAATAGCAGGTTTTGGCCAGGACCTCTGCTTAGCTCAGCACTGCACTCCATGAAGCAAACCATTCACAGGGAATAGGTGCTGCTTAGCCTGAGAAATACATCTGACAAACAGGGCTTTTGTTCCGGCAGTAAATTAGCAGAGCACTTCTGACAACACTCGTTCAGATGCCACCCTTCCAGCAAGCACCTTCACCCTGGCATTTGCTTCTAAGCCTAAGTTTAACCTCTTATTTAGAGCACATGAATCAATTTGTACAGCTCCTGCAGTGCTCCTTCCTGTTGGCTGCAGAGGATTGAGACTAGATGAAAAGGCAAGGGAGGGGATGCCGACTTTCATCATCTCCTCAGCTGGGGCTGTGAGGAGAAATGAAAAACAGTATCAGTATGTGCAATCACATTCCTACTTACACTTGAACAGTAACCCTTCCTTTCATCCCTAAAAGGGTGCCAAGATCCACTGGGAGGCTGTTATTTTGGAAATATATACATTCAGCACTGTGGATGCAAAGAGAGGATGATGTGTAATGAAAAGAGGGGATGAAGGGTGGTATTTTTCCAATGGCAAAAAGGAAAACCTTCCTGAGACCTGAGTGGTGACAGAGGGGAAGTACCAGCCTGAACATCACATCTGGGGATTGCCCAAAGTTAAACACCATTCAAAAGCAAAACACCTCTGATATCAGCAGTGTTAAGTCACATCTTCAGATCATCACAGTTTAAAATGGAAATGATTATTCACTGTGGTTAACACTCAGAGTGATACCACCACCAGTCACTGTGGTTTGCACAAATCTGGGTGCCAAACTTCTCACCAGGAAAGCCATAGGAGACTGGCCATCTTTGCCCCCAAAACAAGCCCCAAAAAGTTTTTTGCTCTAAGCTGAAGACGCACATGAAGACATGCTTTGGATGACATCCCAAGCCATGGTTTATCTCCCTGCGCTACCTCAGCACAGGGTGGGTGTCCCAGGTCAGACACTAACACCTCACAGCCTGTACCCCAAGGCAGTGAGCGAGGAGGATTTCTTGGTGCCAGGACTGGTGTTCAGTGCACCTGAGGGCTCTGCTCTGCCTTCTCACCACCTACATGCACACACAAGAGAAAGAGGGTCCTCTTTCACCCAGAAAAACAGCATCGACCTTCAGTTATGAGCCTCATTCCTTCTGCATTTGGTCTCCGAGCCAGCAGCGGTATTTTTAGATGGATGATGAATAGGTGTCTTGGAGCATTATGCAGTCAAATATAACATAAATGTTTGTGGATTGCAAACATGCATATAAAGAAGTTAGGAAAAATATTCAAAGGTCAAAACTCAGTATCATGGGATCTCTCCACAGCCAAAGCTCTCCCTAATGTTCCTGTCTTTTTCTATTCAGTCTACTTATTTTTTCCCCATGTGAAAGGGGAAGAAATGAAAGAGAACTAGAAATCTAGGCAAATTCCAAAAACTTTCTGATAAAAAACCCAAACAGATCTACTCCCCTTCTCTAGGTCTGGTCTAGAAATACAGGAAACTTCAATTAAAAAAATTGGGGGGAAAAAAGATTAAAAAAAAAATCCCGTGAAATATTTCCTCTAAGATTCAACAGACAGAAATACTGTCAGGCTACTGTTTAAAATCCTATTATTTTTGCTGTGCTTCAGTTCTTCCCAATGTTCTCTATATAATAAGCATTTCAAATGAAATTACATTATTTTAACACACACTGTAGTAGGCAATTACAACTCCTGAATACTAAATGCCAATATAACATAGACCAGATTTATTGTTGTTCCTTAACTTTCTGCCATGTTCATTATATTTTAATGAATAAGGTTTCACATTAATTTTTTAAGCCTTTGCCTTGGAATCACGCATTACTGCTGTAATCGTGGTGCAAAATTAGGTGTCTATTTACATTCTCCTCGTAAGTCCTGGAGATGAAACCTCCCCTTGACTTTTTTTCCCCCTAAGTCAGCAACATCATCTCTTCTTCCTATTTTCTGGAGAGCACCCCTGGGCCAGTGGCAGTGCCTCACCTGGCCACCAGCAGCCAGGCAGTGTCCCAGCGAGGAGCAGTGCCTGCCAAGCCTGGAGATGAGAGCAGAAGCACCAGGGCAGCAGGACTGGGCAGAGCAGCAGCCATGAGTCCAGCAGGACTCCTCAGTGGCAGCCTGGACCAACCTCCTCCTCTGCAGTGTCCCCAGAGGGTGCTGCCCTCCCTCTCTGGATGTGTCTGCCATCCCATCCCACCTTTCCCCAATTGTCTCCTGCCTTCTGTCACACCCAGGGAGGTGCAGCTTACCCAAATGGGCTTTCCTAATATCCTGACAGAATACCTGAAAAAACAAAGGGTGCAGACACGGGGGCCATCATGGGTAGGGCAAGGTGACAAAAGGTTTTTCACCTTGTGAATCTCTTCTTCACCTAGGACAGACTGTAAAGCAATTAAGATGTGAGCTGAAATACAGGTGCTGGGCAGAACACAGGCCTCGGCTGCAAGCTGTTGTCTTGCAGGGACAGATTTGATTCCCTGCTCTCAAAGGCTCCAGCAGCTCAGCAGCTGGTCCCACTGCTCCATGCAAGGATGCTGGGTAGAACTGAGAGCAGGGGAAGCCTTTCCTCTGCACGTAGACACTTGTTAATTCCAGTTATTCTGCATACTTACAATACTTTAATTATTCATGCCAATAAACTATAGGAAATCTCATTCAATTAGAATTGCTTTTTAAAATGTTTTTTTCCTGAGATAAAATTAAATTGCTTTATTGCAAGATCAGTCTGTGCCCTTGTTTTCTGTGCTCTTTTGAGGAGAACAGAAATGAAGTCCTGGCCCCTGGGATATTGGAAGCTGATGGGACAGTGCAGACACATGCCTGGGGACTGCCTGCTCTCTTGGTCTACAGGCAGAGCTTCTGCCCTCGGCATTCACTTCGGCTTGCCATCTCCTCCCTCCTCATGATCCTCTTCACAAGTGATATCCTCTTAGTTCCCTCCTATCCAGAGAGTCTCCCCCATCACCTTTACTCCCTTTATTCACCCCCACAAAAGCAGGAACTTTTCCCTATCTAACCCTTCCCTCATATCTCACTTTCTCCATGGCAATGCTTGCCATATCCTTTCTCCACAATGTCCATCCCCCTCACACCACCAGGGCAACAATACATCCTCCTTTGCCTACTGCCTCCATGCCTTTACGATCTCCAGGTGTTCCCCACTGCTCCCCACTGCTCCGCATTTCTGCCCCACGCTGCGGTTCCCCACCCACCCTCCCTGGCAGAGGCTTTGCTGTAACCTCTGGCTCACAGCCACGGCTGATGCCAGGGTCACAAACACAGCACTGAACAAAGAGCAAACCCACCTGTATCCCCTCACTGCTCCATTTCCCTTCCATTTCATTATTTTCCCCCCAAACTCAGAGGTTTTTGCCCATCACCATGCTGCAATTCCCTCCATGTTTCACAGCTGGGTTCTGAACTCTGCACTGGCACTGCTGCACAGCACAGACTTCTACCCAACTGAGCATATCAAGCCTTGCAAGCTCTGCCAGTTACCGCTCCTCCCTCTGCTGCTTCCCTGACATGCATCTGCTTGCAGAGGCCAGGGAGGATCCCTCGAGTTGGCCACAGGGCTTTTTGGAGGGCTACCAGCCCGCTGGATGTGCCAGCCTCTCCGACAGCTGCATCCAACTCCCACTGACATGCTCTGTTCTTCCAACTGGCCACCCTGAAGAGTGTTCTGCCTGTGTTTGCAGTCAACAGACGTACAGAAAGCAAACCCCACCAACCAAGCATTGGAATCTAAGGTAGGACACTTAGAGGTGATAGAGGTCAAAGTGTAAAACTGATTGGCGTGCTCTAAGAAGTTTGGCTTTTTGGGTTGAGTACGAAGGTCCAAGAAAAATCCAGAATAAAAAACCCACCCACCCCGAAACACCCACAGATTACTTATTTATTAAACCCCAACCATATGTGCTATAAGAAAGAGAGCTGTATCATGCATAATTTAGTTGGCACACAGACAGTACTGTTGTGTGTTTCATGTGCATGAAATAAATGAGCATAAATTGCTTCATTTGAATAACACCAAACACCTGATTCCAGAGATGGAGCAACACTTCACACTAAAGGTCTCGGCTTGTTGACGCTGCACCAGAGCAAATTAAAATTAGCAAGCTGAAAACAGAAATTCAGCTTGTGTCTTGTAGACAAACATCCATGGTGCATTCACATGGCTCATGAACAGGAGGAAACTGAACCATGATGATATGATGGAGCCACAGAGGAGACTCTCATTGCTACAGAAGGTGCCAAAAAATGACCAAGAGATCCCTGTACATGGTATTTATGATGCTGGTAACACACAATTCATTAGTAAGAACAGCAGTAGGTTGGGTAGCCTATACCTTCGTGTATTTGAGTATTTTTAATTTCTCCTAAAAATTTCATAGCAGACCTCAGGAAAAGAATATTTTACAGTATTTCTCACACCTCAGATAAAACCCACTTTTGTTGTCTGAATGATTCTGTTTTCCCACACATAGCTTCCTGAATCTAACTAGACCACAAACATGTGATTGGAACGCTTCTCTCTTAAGAAAAAAGAAGTTTAAATAAAGCACTTCTGGTAACTTTATCTCCATGTCACATAAGGATGCATATGGCCTTTGCCTACTACCATTTATTTGTGTCAAAAATAAGGTTTTCAGATTTTGATAAGTATCACAGATTTCCGTATTTCTCAAAAAGTGCTTTGGTTAATGGCAAATAATTTATCTTTCAGGATAAATTCCTCTGGTGCAGGTTTGAGTTGCAGGGCTGGAGAAGGAAAGGCAGGTAAAGGATCTTCTCTAACAGCAGTGGAACTAGCTCTGCCTTAAATGTATGACAATATTTCCTTTATTTACTGCAGCCTTCAGAACAGACATCCCACTGAAGTGAGACAGAACACCAACACAGCAGACCATTGCTAGTCTGGCCAGGCTGAGAGGTGCTCTCAAATATGCCATAGGGAAGATGAAATAAAGCATCTTTCACCTTTAACACTGAGAGCAATGTATGCAAACAAGCCACAGGCATTGCTATGAGTCCACACAAGATTTCCTTCCTCCTATACCTTCAGCTTCTGAACTAACAGTGGAGCATGAGCACAGCTAGACCTGCCCAGCATCTCCTTCAACCTTACACAGCTCCCTCATCTCTCCTCAGCAGAACCAGGCAATGCACTTAGCTTTGCTTTCCTTTGAGGAAAGAAACCCAAACGTTCTCGACAGCCTTGTACTTACTGAGCTCAGCAATGCTCCCCACGCGGGTGGCAAGCAGGGACTGCTCGATGGTCCTTAGCTCTGACTGGCTGAACATCTGCACCTCCCCGGGCTTGTTCGACCTTTGCTGGTCCTTGTGAAGGTTCAAGCTGTCCGGCAGGCAGAGAACACCTACAGTGGAGAAAAAGAAAGGAGAAGTTCAATGTCATTTCAGCCAGCATGGTAACTTTGCTGCCACCACCACATTGTTTTGGGGACATTCCAAGACACAGCCTGCGTGTGCAGAGCTCAAAGACAGCCAACATCTGTAACACAGTGTCACAGATGACTCAGGCAGAAGTGGCCCCTGTTAGCCCTTCTGAATATCTTCAAGCTGATTATGATGTCACCTCGGGATAATTCTTACAGAAAAACCTAGGAGGATTGCTCAAGGAAGAGTTCAGGAAGGTTCCAAAGAAGCCTCCAAGAAACTACTCCAAACTTATGCAAAATTGTTAGAAAATGGTATCAAATGGTATCTCAGAATTCCCAAAGATTGGCCTTAAAATTATAAATGAGACAGACAACACATTTACAGGATTTTCCTGCAAGGGGATTCCACTGACAATTGCCAAAATAAGGGACAGCATCAAGATGCTAGAAGTGTCATTGATGGCTGATTGGATTTCTTTTGTAAATACAGCTCCTGGCAATTGAACTGCTTGGGCTTCAAAAGCCCATTATGCAGAAGCCCTCAGAGCAGTGAATTTTTATGATGCAGGGCAAAAGTAAAGCTACTGACATAAAATGATTTACATACACATTCATTCAGGCACAAAAGTCACTTTCTGCCATGACATCTAAACCCTCAGGAATAGACAGAGGGCATATATTTATTCGCCAAAATCATTGTCATGTTAAAAATCAGAACTTATTTACAAGAGCAAACACTGCATTACGATCCTGGGGCAACAGCTGCATTGGTCCAGCTTGGAGAGCAAGCTCTCCTCCTTCCCCAGGGTCTGTGCACAGTCAGCTGTGGCTATGCTTTTCACAGCACCACCTTCCCAATCCCTCTGGGACATACTCAGGTGGAGACCCACTGGAAGCAGTGGAATTGTACCTCTTTATGATGATTGAATGTCATCTTATCTCCAAATATTACCTTTGACAAGAAGCCAGAGTAGGAAATGTAGTTTTCTCATTAGTTTTTACTACTCCTTCCTTTAAATACGGAGAATAAGTTCTGCCCTTAGAGGCCAAGCAGACTTTGCAAAATACACCAAGGAAGAGGCACATATTTAGTGTTTTTCTTCCAGGGAAGAACTTGCTTAGCTTCCCAGCTCAGTAAACACATGACACCTAACTCCACCAACCAATAACTGCCAACAGATGTACCACTGGAGGTCCAGGGCAGAATGGTTACCTTAACCTGTCTCAGTTATGGAACAGCCCCACAAACACCACTGCTTTGGAGCACTGCAAGAGCAGAAAACACACCTGAAAGGAGATGCTTCTCAGACACCTTGTTAGCTTCACCAAAGTGCCTTGGATTCCCCTCCTCGCATCCATCTCCTCCCTGCAACCAATTCAGTCTACAAGCTATATTTGTAGCACAGGCCCAAAAAAATCCATCCTGGGAGGAGAGAGGTGGCACAGGTTCAATAAGCCCATTCCAAAGAAAAAAGTAGGGAAAAACACTGGGAAACACAAGACCAAAGGTCTTGTCCACCACGGCCATGAGACAGAAACCTGAACTTGGATCACCCTCTGCATGCAGCAGCGGCACCAGAACAAAATCCCTAATAACCTGTTCGAATCTCAGAGACAGAGGAGCAGGAACAGATGTAATTCCCAGCCCTGGCTCCGCTCCCAGGCTTGTAACAACCTCATGAAAATGTACAAGGTCATGAGAGAGTAACACAACTCACAAGGAAGTGTCCTGGAGAGAAAGAGCAGGACACCTGACACAGCAACAGGCAGGGAAGAACTCAGAGCCGAGAGGTAAAGAATGAAAAGCGACAACAGCTTATCAAACAAGCTCTTCAAATTTTCCTGCCATCACTCAGTGCCTGACTCTCATAAACACTTGGTGCACTGATCAACATTTATATTCTGGGGATGTGCAGAGCTCGGGAAGTACAACACCTGCATTTAAAACGCAGGCTTGTCTGCATATTTTAGTAAGTACTCTCTCTCATTTTTTTTAGATACTTCTTTATAATTTTAATGGATAGAAATTAAGACAAAATTGGAAGAGTCTTCCCTGCAGAAAACAGATGTAAAAATGATCTAATATTCTAAGAGATTTCTAAAAACAAGAAATAGAGTACAAACAGCTTCATGGCATCTTTAAAAAATGAATTGGATAATTTTTCTGTGAAAACACACCTTAAGTGGGGAGAAAAAAAAAAACTGTTTTACGGTAACTTTACAAATAAAATTCAAATTGTTTAAAATTATAATTATGTATAGAAGATACTTCTCCAAGCGATTTATGCAGCGGGATATAGATATTTTATGCTCTACTTTGTCTGAGTCTGTTCCCACAGCCAGGCCTTTTCCTTACAAACAGCCCTGATGATTAATTACTCTGGACTTTAGTGAGGGGAGCATATTCTTAGGTTCTTGGATAGAAAAGCACAAATGAAATGCAAAATGTGCCATTGTTAGAAAACTTTACAAATTATAGGATGTGTCATGCCAAAGGGTTTCACTTGGGCTGGAGATTAGCAAAGCCACACAATAGCCAAACATCTGATACTTACATCAGCTACAAAACTATAATTGACCACAGCCAGTGACCAGTGGGGTGATGGAAGGTTTGTGTGCAACTCATAGTTTTGCTGGATCAAATCTGGTTTTCAAAAGTATGGAGAGAAGGTATTTTATGGCTTTGGCATGCAACTCTGCCAATCTTCTAGCGTCAACAGTTCCCCCCAAAATATTAAAGCAAAAAAAAAGCTTTTTAGAAGAAAAACCCACTCTCTTTTTATCAGTGTTTGATGTAAAGCTCAAATTTTCTGATGAAAGGCTACAACAGGGAAGAATAGAGCACGCCAAATTGATGGGGAGGGGGAAAAGATAAACACTTTGTGATTATAAATATCTTTTTATAGATAGAAAAATCTAAAAAGCCATCATCATCTTTCGCTGGTTTGGCTACTGTTCAACTTCCTTATTTTAATTCTCTGCCAATTGGTATTATTCACTTGCTTTTTCAGCCTTATTGTGTTGAACTTGAGATACAGGTGAGGACCTCAAGTTTCCAAAGGCCTAAAACCAGGACTTTCCCCCCTTCCTTTTCCAGCTGTCACTGCCAGTGTTATCTGTCATTCCACACCAAGGATTTCTGTGAGGTATCTTCAGAAATGAACAGTGGTACCTGTCTTCTCTCTCATCTGTCACTGTTAAATGTCCTTCCTTTCTGCATGGCTACTCAACCCTGTGCGCTTCTTTGCCCATTATCTTATCCCTCCTCTCCCCTGCGGTTCACTGGGGTGGAAATTAAGCAGTCAGTTGTTGTCTGATGAATCTCAGGCCAGACTCCCTTGGTACCTCCCTGTCTGCCCAGCGCCACCCAGCAATGTCCAGCAGCCACACACCAGCTGCTGGGAAGGGCTGGAGCAAGGCAGGACAGCCAAAGCACTCCGGGGGATTTGGGTTTTGTCTCCTCTTTTGGTGCTTCCCCTCATCTGTATCCTCCTTGGGGCATAGATCTGCCTAAGATGTGATTGAATGGACACATCCAGAATGGGCCATAACCAACAATGCTTTACTCACTTCACCCTTGTAGAGTACCTCGGAGTACCCTGCAATCTGTAGGTAAAAGACTGAAGAGAAATGCATACATTTTAAAATCAGCAGGATGCCAAAAAAATCGCAGTGATAAGCTCCTAATGCTCCCCCCCCACCAAATCTCCAGAGAAAAAACAACCTCATAGAGAAAATCTGATGCACAATTAATATACTTCGTATTTTCCTGCCTTCTGGGCTCAGCTAAAGCACAAGCCAGAGCTCAGTCCCTAAGGACTTAAAAATCCCAACCCAAAAAGTATTGCACAAAATGACAAAGTGAAGGTATCCAAACTCATAAAAGGAGCAGTTATTTGAAACCTTCATGCAAATTCATCCAGAGGCTGGGGTACCTGGTATCTCTTCCAGTTTCCCCAAGCACATTCCTACCTCTTGGGCTTTGCTGACGCACCACCCTGCACTGCAAAGCAGATTTTGGCACAATACATCCCTTCACACTTCTTTCAGAGCTTGCCACAGAGCTGACCAAGGCTGTCCTGGCAGCATGACAAGTGTGTGTGCATCTCACAAATACCCCAGACTCAGTGCCCAGCAGCAGCTCCAGCAGAGCTCCTCAGTGCCTCCCCAGCAAAACTGCCTCAAGGACCTGAGAGTCAAGAGCAACTCCAACACAGACACAGCAGCCATTGTGTGACCTCACAGCTTTTTAGGGCAGGAGAAATACGGGGGTTGTAGGCCAAATTTCACCTAAATACAGAGGAATCATAAAAAAAAATTTAAACTTTCTCCACTGCTTCTTAATTTAGACCGATAGCTGCACTTGTAAACCTGCTCTTGCCAAACCTGATTGCTGCAGTGGTGGCATGGATGGTGCCCATGCCCCAGCCTGGCAGACCTCACTCTCTCTCGGGCACAGGAGGCTGCTGGCTTTCCATGGACCACTCCGTGCTGCTGGCAGTGCACAGCTCTCTGCATCGTGCAAAGGCACATCAAAGGGCAAACCAGCACAAAGTAAGCCAAACAGCTATTTGTATTCCACTGTGGATGACTACACAAAGTGCAAAGCAATGAAACAGCAATGCTGTTTGTTTGGGATAGGTAATAAAGGTTGGGGCAATGCTGTGTTGAATGCCCAAACACCCATAGTTCAGTCCCAAACCACCTAAAACAGCATTGTCATCTGTGAATCCATCTCAGGAGAGAGAGAATCAGATTCATAACCTAAACCTGCAGTTCCCATTACTACATGTCTGAAGTTACTGCTCCAATCTTCCTCTTCTCAGTCATCCTAAACATATTTCAGTACCACACACCTCCCATATTTGAAGCTTTTATTTGTATTTCAAGGAGCTTGAAACATTTAATCAAGCTGTTGATCAAGCACACAGCCAAATGACCAAGACCAAAAAGTACCTCAACTATTGCTGAATTTTTATTTATATATATATATGTATATCTGTATATAAAGTGGTAGAACAAAGCAAGCAAGAAGTCTGTACTGCCTACATTCATGGGTCTGCAATACCCATCCGCATGTCAAATTCTTTGCCTCCTCTTCTTTAGTATTCAAATCCCATGCTCTAAACAAAACAAATTTCCAGTGGCATTAAATTAATAAAAATGCCCACTGGACAATGTGATTCAAATTGATCCATGGCTGAGGAATCTAGCAGAAACCTAACACTAATGTGTTTGCTTTGACTAAAAATATAAGTGCTGTAAACACCATAATATACTTTTTTCACATTTCACCATTCATTCCTTTGGAGAGTGCCAGACTTCTTTGTACCAATTTAGAGTCTGAATAGAAGCATGAATGCTTTGCTGCTCTCTTTTTATTTTTCTTAAGTGCTCCTACTCTCAAAAGAAAATAATTCAAATAATCTTTGACCTCCCTCTTTATCTATCCATTACATCTTAAGCAAATGTATATATGTGGAAAAGAGTTTATGCTCCCACTGCAAGGAATAGCTGGATCCTACTGAGAGTTCATATAATTTAAATGTGCAGGACAGATAGAAGGCAAATTGCTATACAAAATGAGCCTGAAAATGGTAGCTAACCCTGAGCTGTCCCCAATACGTGGTACTGCATATTACATTGCACAAGTAAATGCCAAGCTTACCCAGGGGAGTAGGAAATCCCCTCAGCCATAATTTTAAATTTTTTTTACATGGGAACACATGACTAGAAAGTCTTTGAGTCCAGTCTCCTGCTGTCACAAATAATCACGTGAAGTTCAAGAGCTCAAAAGACATCCAATAATAAAAAAAAAAACCAACAACTACTTTTCTTCCACAAGCTCATGTACTAAAATACTTTCCAGCACCAGAGAGCATTCTTGAGATCTACAACATAAAGACCTGTGGGAAAAAGAAATAAAAGGGTCAAAAGTATTGCCAGCTGCCTTTGCAACAGCGAAACACCTGACTAGGTGCAAACCCCACGTGGTTGGCATTTCAACATGCAGAAAAACTCTCCTGACCCCACACTGCAGTGGTGGCAACCAAGGATAGATGAGGAGGATACCATCCTGGTGCTCAGGAGATTTTGGGAGATGATATGGGATGACCAGCACCCTGAGCTCAGCATCCCAACACCAATGCACAGGAGCTGGGCAATGGAACGTGACACTAAGTGAAACAGTCCAAGCTCAGACGTGACAAGAAAGCCTAAGATCTCCACTGTTTGAAAGAACCTGCAGCATCCCTGCCGGGCTCAGCCCCTCCACCTGATGGGCAAGGCATATGGAACTCATCTTGGCTTCTCCTTGCAGAAATGAGACCACGGGGAGAACTTTAAAGCTCATCATATCAGCCACTGCTCGCAGCTAACGGGAGACCTGGAAACCATTCAAGGCAAGAAGCACAAAGTGTCTTCTTTCCACACATTCCAACGCAGTTAAATAGCAGGGAGTGGCTTTGCATGGAGAGAATGCAAAGCGCTTGGGAAAGCTAGGTGGTGAGATCAAGTTTCCACAACTGGAGTTTTAGAGCAGGCAGAGCAGCCCGGACAAGGAAGGGTGGAGCAGGCACAGCAATCAAGAGGCTGCAGGGACACTCCTTAGTGTGTCTCCAACACCCAAAGACCTGAACAGGCACTACCAAGCCACTTCACCTCCAGGCACTGGCATTAGGCAGGTAAGGTAATATTCATGTCCAATATAGAGAAAGTGAAAGCAAAGCATGGGAGAGTTTAGTAACTAATTCAAGGTGAAATAAGGAGTGTCAGAGAAAACCAGGAAGAGACCATAAGGCCTCTAGTTATGCATTTTAACCACAGGAGCTCACCCTTTCTCTCCTGGAAACACCAGCAGAAGAGCAAATGAGTAATGCTTAAAAATTACAGAACTGAGAGCCTAACTAAATCACCCAAAGCAGAGAGCACCTCTGTGAGATACCAGAGCAGATGCTACAGGAAGACAAGATAATGGAATTATATTACAAAATGTGACTGTGACATCTTTTCTTGTAACGAAGTTTCTTAGCACAACACATTCTACTTAACTGGGACATCCTCCTTATTAGGATCCTTCTAAAGGCAATAGTTTTTGCCTAATGATAATGAGTGGCAATCACTGCTGCTTAAAATGGCATACAAGTAACAACAATTCAACTAAATTAGGATATATTCTGCTAGCACCAAGCAGTTAAGTGGTGCACAACCAAGTGGAACGTGGGATGGATTTGATTGTTCAGGCTATATATTACAAAACAAAGAAGAATCAGAAAATTAAATCCCCCTAAACATAGAAACTGAGCTCCCAAATCACCAACTACAGCTTTACATTTATTTTTATTAGGATATAAAGAGAAGAAAATCTGAAGTCTTGCCAAAATGAATTACTAAATTTCAAAATCCTCAAAACCACCACAAAAACAAACTACAAAAGCAGTGAACACAGAGCAAGCCAGCACACAGGAGAAGAAATGGTGATCCATCTCCTCATGCTTATCCCCAAAGCCTCTCCCCCAGCTCCCTAAGGCAGTGTCTGTGGCACTGCTGAGGATGCAGTGTGCAGCCAGGGGCTGGACAGCCCAAAGTGTGCTGCCAGCCCAGTGAGAGGCAGCTGACGCCACAGCTGTGTCCCTGTCCTGTCCCCCAGCGAGGGCACTGATGTGTCCCCTATGCCTTTACCTCCCTGGGATTTTCACCACTGCTCTCTCCCTGTTGGCCACAAAGGGGCATTTGATCAACTTCACAACAGGAAAATTGCACGACAGCACACTCTGCTCAGTCATGTTGTTCCACTGTCACAGTGACCATAAAAGTTCCAGTGAGAGTTGTGATTGTTTTGGCAGGGAGATGTTAGAGCTGACATAGTGCATTTATTTCATGTTGAGCACCCATCAGCTTGAGATTACCCTGATCTAAGCTATGCTGCCCTGCAACTAGCGATGTGTGGGGAAAAGGTTTTGTCTCACTCTTTGATAGGTGGCACCCAGATTAAAAAATAAAAAAAAATTACAAAAAACGGCCAGTACCATCTTCCTTCTCTGCTACATGCAAATACATATAACACGTGCAGCCCTCAGTGTGGCAACTCAAAGAGAAGTTGAGAGGTCACAGGGAATCTGATGGAAGAGAAGATCACGATGAATGTGGTGGCAGTACCAGCAAGTGAGAAAGCTTGGAGAAATGCAGATTTGATGGCACCCAGCTTAACCATGAGAGTGCCTCTTACAGCAAGATGTAAGACACAGTCAAGGAGGAAAGGATGTGCACTGGTATAAACATGGACTCTGGGCATGCACAGGAGTATTAACTCATGCAAAAATGGGTTTGGCTGAAAACAAGCACAAGTTCCTCTCAGACTGAGAGTTCAAAGAAGGTCTAAGCCTTTGAGTCACCAAAAATTACTAAGAATGCGTTAATGGGTTTTATTTTATGGAAAAAGACCTGTCAGCTGATAACAGCAGAACGAGAGGATTCAGTGATTCATAGCTCACAATACGCTTTCCCAGAGCCTGTAATTTCCTTCATTCATTACCAGCAGCCCCCTGAAATGCCCAGCCCTGACAGAAGCCTTCCCCTCAGCAGCCGTGACGTGCGCACGGCTCGAGAGCCTGGCGGAGCTGATCCGATGTCTCTCCCAACCCAGCCCAGTCTCCCCCAGTGTCTGACACACGAAACACCAGCAGCTCATTAGGCAGTACCGTATGAGCAGTGAGCCCTTGTAACAATGCTTGGGCTTCTTGAAGAGACACCGAGCATGAAACTGCAAATGAGTAACCGCACGCGAGTACGTCATCTTCCATTTCTGTGACCTACAGTCCAACCAGGCTCGTGTTCTGGGAACTGCAGCTAGAGCAAAGCAGCACAAAATGCCTGATCCAAAAGAGTAGATTTTCTGTTGCATTCTCTGTGTGCCACCATCCTTTTGGCACAGGCACCTTGCATCAGATGCCTTCAAGGGTCAGGCACATCATTTCAAAAACACCCATGTGCTTCCATTTCTGAGCAGTTGCACTAACACTCTACAATACACTTGGCAAGAATATTTTGAAAACCCTAGAAAACACCTTCTCCATTTGCTTCACTATTTGCAAAGGTTAGTATGCTTTTTACAGCAGAAGGACTCGTTTGCCAAAAATCCCTCCTTTCACTTTGGAACACCATCAGCTTATACAAAACTCCATGAATAATGCAGAGCAGAGCAGACACAGCGTGCTGAGACTGAGCACAGGGCATTCCCACTGTGGGTACCAACTGCACCCTTCCCATTTCCCAGGTGGAAGCAGCTGGAAATGGGATTGAGGGGAGTGTGACAAAGCACTTGTGGTCTGTGGAGCACTCACCGGCACTTGGGAGGCAGTTATGTACACGAAAGCTAATGCAAACCATACCTACACACCAGGGACAAGGGTGGTTTGCAATTCAGACTGCTGAAAACACCTGACCATACCCAAAAAAACAGTCACCTGTGGGGTGACTGGTTGATGGGAGAATGACACCCCTTCCAGCAGAGCCAGGTGCTTGCTCTGCTTTGTGAGTCACCTTCCACAAATGCCAAAACCTTGGACTCTGGCCCAGGCAATGCTACCGTAATATCAAAAAGCTGCTAAAATCATCACCATCCTTCAATTCGAACAACTAAGCCATCAGCCCCAAAGGTTTCCAAGAAGACACTAGGCACGTATTTTAATAAAATAAACATAAAATAAAAAAAATTACTTAAGTCTGCAATTGGTAAGGCATCAAACCCAAAAACACATGACATGTAGGGGCTGCAAGGAAATCTCTGAGCCTATGGACATGCGGACAAAATTGCACTGCTGTGCATGTTGCCATGCTTCAGCAAGAAAATGCAGGCAGCTCTGGCAGAACTCTCACTGATTTAGGGTCAGGATGTTAGCCCCCCAAGGAACACATTTTGGGTAAACTGGAGTGTGTGGAGCCCACAGAAAAGGGTAAGTAATTAGGATTTCCTTTCAACTGCTTGCACAGATGACTATCAGATTAGCCGCTCCACCCTCACCAAGAAAGCCCGTGCTTAATGAAAGTGAAGAATGATAAGATGGCTCAGAAACACAAGCTGCTATTTACTGGCTTCAGGGCAGTATCCCATCACTACAAGAGTTTACTATGCTCCCTCCCACCCCACTAAGGATGCACTAAGCAAAGGGATTATCACAGCAGGATAAAAACCACCTAGCCATGAAGTTTACGGTACAGGATCATGGCAATCTGCTGAAGTGCCTTCAAGGCCACAGCAGGACGTGCCCCAGAGCCTCTCTGTGCTTTGGTACATCACTTGGGTATCCTGAGCAGGCAAGATGCCCCCACCTGTAAACACCTGAGCTCAGGGACTGACGGCCGTGACCCACATGGGACCGAGGCACCCATCCTCCCTCAGTAAAGGAGAAATCTTCGGCATGTGCTTCAGTGGGGTTTTGTCATGTATTTAAAGCCAAATACTCACCTAAAACTCATTGACTGGAAACCCTGGATGTCAGCCAGATGACAGTCCTTTCTAAAAGTAACCTTTACATTCTTCCAAAATTCCACTTGGCTTACTAAATAGAAATTGCCTGTTAATGGCACGTATTTCACCATTCAGACCTTTGATATATAGACACCTACAACAATAAATCAGTTCTGGCCAGTAAAGGTTAACCTATATACAGATATATATGGCAAAATCATTACAGACAATGAAAAAAATTTACAAGAAGAGAGGTTAGACTATGCTGCTAGTGCACATTTATGATTGCTTGCTCTACAGATCGCCTGGCTGAACCCATTTCAAATAATTCAGGTTTTATAGAGCTGATAGAGACACTCTTCCCTACCCAGCTATAATACAAACTAACTGTGTTCATGTGTGTGAGCTCAGTGCACGGCTACCAGTTTATCTGAAAACTACTGAAGTTTATTTTACAGACATCTAAGAGTTCTTTTTAATCCATTCAGAGCATGCACTTATACATTCTGGATTTTATATAAAGATACTCAGTTTTATTCCTAAAATATCTCATATATTTTTTTTTAAATTAAGCCCTCTATTACTTTACCAGACAGAAATGGCTGCACATTTTTCTCAGAGTGGTTAAAGGTCAAACGCAGTTTTCATTTATGCATAATCTGAAGATTTGAACCTTTGCATTATTGATCTTCTCCAGTGCTTCACCTAGGAACTCACAGCTCATCACAGACCAACAAACACCAAAACCCCTGTAGTACAGGAATATGATCATTTCTATGTCAGAGCCTTCTCCAGAACACTGAGCAGACAGTAGTTAATGAATAAACACGCTCGCTATTTTATCTTTGTGGTTCAGCGTGGTTTTCAGCATGACTTTGACGTGACCACATCTTATCCATCCTCTGCTTTGAATAAATGCCATTCCCTGTGGGCTCCCATCTTCCCACTGGTGCCCTTGCAGGGACTGAGACAAATCCTCAGCAGTGCCTCGGCCGCCCTGTGGAGCTGCTTCACCTCCACCAAATACTCAAGTACCAAAACCAGGCTGAAGAACAAACCACAGAGCAGTTCTGCCTCCACAGCTTTGGGTTTAGAAACAGCTGAGACAGCTCTGCTGAAACTAAGAAGAAAACAAAACAATAAAAACAAAACAAACAAAGAAAACCCCCAAAACTACACACAAAAAACCCCACCACTTAAAAAAAAAAGGAAAAAGAGTATTTTTATATCATTTTGGGGGAACTGACTGCCCTAGAAAAAGCTAAATACTGCTAGAACATATCAGAAGCAACAGAAATCAGGGACATATAATGATACAGCAGGTAGCTGTAACTGCCTCACCAGCTACATCACATCTGCTGATTTTATTTAGACTTTTCTCTTTCAAGCAGACTGAAAGAAACCAAACAGTGTTTGGAAACTTCCATTCAGGGCTTCAGTGGGTCAGCATTACATAACTGATTGGTTAACTTAAATAGCACTATATGCAATGAAGGACACAAAAACTGAATATAAATCTTCAAAACTGATTCAAATCAAAAGCCTAGATAGGAAAGACCCCCAATAAACCAGGAACAATAAAATCAATTTCCTACACTCAGGTACAGTCCCCAGGCAGATGTGTGTTCATGGCATCACGCAGGTGGTTATACCTCCTAAACTAACTAAAGTTGTACCTATCCCAATCACATTCTCTATGGATAAACACGACAAAATCCTCCCTGGTTTAGATTTCTTAATACTAACAATTACATAAAGCACAGGGAATTACAAGAGAATTATGAAGTTCATTTTACTTGGAAAAGACGTGGATTCAATGAGAACTACTGTTCTGCAGCATAAAAGCACACCATGAAATTTAATTGCAATGCACAACATTACAAGACCTACAAGCAAGTTTTCATTGCCTCAGCTGTGTGTCAGGGGGAGAAGGAACAAAAATAGACTGAATTTTGACTACAAAAATAAAATAAATTTGTAATTAACTATTTTAATTCTATTCTAGTGAAAAGGCAGAACACTGCAATTTAAATCATTTGCAGATTTGTGGTCTCCAGCCATGAGAGGACAACACACCACCATTGACCCTAGCCACAGGAACTGCTACACAAGGCTAAGAGTGATCTATGAGCTTCATTAAGAGATTTAAATAGAGTTCATACATATATATATATATGCACACACAATGTGAAATTAAAGCAGGCATTTATATACACCAGACTTCCCAGAGAATACCCTCTGTTGAAAAATGGCCTCTTACTTTGAGCTCATTTGCCCAGAAATGTGTAACCAGGGAAGCAATTCTTGCTGCTAAGAGCAGAATAGGGGTTAGACTTGGCTGTGCAGAGATGCCTGCAGGGCCACCTCCACAGAAAGCGCTCGTGGTGGGTGTTGGTGGAGCAAGCAAACAACGAGTTACAGTGCCCTGTCCCCTGCTCATCTGTGCTTCCATTTCACCCCAGATCTAACAGGCAGTAGGATCTGACTCTTCTCAAAGCATTGTGGGTGAGGGCTGAGCCACAGTACAGTGCTGAGGATGCTGCCACACAGGCATCTGACAGATTCTAACAGTGCCCAGAGCACCAACCCATCAGCAAGAAAATACCCTACTAAGTAAATCAATGCAACTTCTCTTACTGCTCTGGTCTTTTAAACTAACTTTTAATGCACTCAGAGACAAAAATATACTAACTAGTCCATGCACAGGCAAAGCTAAATTGTTCATTCCAATGGCAAACAATGTAATTTTCTCCTGCACCATTACAGATACAAGTTACATATGTTGCACATGGCTCATCTTTTCTGATGCAAGGTTTGCGTAATGAAGAAAGACAGTTTTTTTGTCCAAATTCTTCATGTTAATCATGTCTCCAAGTGACTAACCATGAATTTAATGGACACTCAAAGTGGTTTATTGTGTAAGAAAGCTGCTTCTAACCCTGCCAGATGTGGAAGCAACCTCCCTCCGCCCCACCTCCACCAGTGGAAGGGTATGATACTTTAATGGCAATATTCCAAAATATTGAGGTCATCATGAACGTGGCTGCAGTGGGCAAAGCCTTCAGCTTTGAACTGAACGATCATATTTAATTCAGAGGAATTTTGACAAAGAAGGTGAACATCTTTTCTGTTTCCACATGGAAAATGTTCTTGGTATTTCCACAGCACAGAAAAGCAGCGAAACTTTTTCACTTTGTATATCTAAAGTTCCTTCCTCAGCAGTTTCACCTTCGTTCAGCACTCAGGTGGTATGCTTTGTCCAGTAAGATTAGCTTTGGAATTTGACACCTTTCTATTTGTTTCTGAAATAAATTGTGTGTACACCCCACCTGTACTGAGTTGTGATCATGGGTTCTCTCCCCACTCTGCTTAGGCAGTCACTACTTGAAACTTTGAATTCAGAACAAACTTCATGGTCAATAGACAGGAAAAAACCTCCAACCCAACTGATTTAAAGCAATGACTGCAACAATCATGGCAAAGTAATGACAATGTGACAGTTTGAAAGCCTTCAAGACCAGTTCTCACAATTACAAACACTGGGAATACAGGTTTTACCCTATATTAAACCCCATAAAGATTAAATATTCTACCAGTTCACATTTAAGGATCCTCAAGTAACCTTGACTTTGCTCTGATCACAATGGGAACAACTGGAAATTTTGAGACAAATTTGTCTTCTTCAGACAGAGCTGGAAAGAGGAAGTGAGGAACTGTACTTTGGTTTTGACTATGGATTGATTATAAAGCTGCTACTACTGGAAATTCCACCACTGGAGTTCTTAAGCCAAAAAAGGCTTCAGAAGGGAACTACCTCAGGAAGGGCAAGTCCAGCAGCAAGTCCAGCAGCATGGCTTTCCCCAGCACACTGTGAGAAAGGGAAACAAGATGCCCTGAACTCATTTCTAAGGATCCATAGCCGTGATCTTCACTATCTGAATTGTTCATACAACAAACATTACCTTTGGGGTCTGCACATCATGACAGTGGGTGAAGTAAAGTATGACTGTTACAGACACTGCTTGAAACTCTCAGAAGAAAACAAGTAAAATACTTTTGTGGTGACTTCAGAATCATGGGAAATATGCAGGGTGAAGCAGTGGCTTTCATGTGCCACAAAAGGATGATTAAAATGTCCTTAGGCACATAACTCAAGAGTCAGCACAGACCAATAGGATGTAGACAAGAGAGATAAGGAGCTCGTGAACTGTGGTTTACTGATAGGACATACAAGATTAATGCAAGCAGCAGCAGAGAAGGAAAACAACAAAACCATAAATGATGGAAAATAATCCTTACACTAAGCCACTCTGCATGCTTTTGGGGAATGGACTGATAGCTGAGTGTGTGATAACATTCATGTCATCTGCCATCCTCTTACCTTTCATGAGTTAACAGCAACTTACTGGGGTGTGTGGCAGCAACATGTAAGGACAGCTCTGCTGAAGCAAACACCTGTACATTTTTTAATTGTACAGGAAACTTTAATTTAGGTGCTTCAAAAGCAGATTGACCAAGAAATCACTCTGAAGCAAGCAAGGAGAGATATTAAAATATGTAATACTACCACAGAGACAGATTAGGCATCTTGGGGACAGCTAGAACACGCAGATCTTTTTTTGAATGAAGGCAACATTCAGGAGAACTAAGACAATGTCTTGCTCAAAGACAAGAAATGTATTAATAGAGATGTTCTGCATGCAGCTCTGGGGACCTCAGCATGGGAAAGACATGGACCTGTTGAAATGGGTCCAGAGGAGGACACAAAAATGGTAAGAGGTCTGGAGCACTTCTCCAAAGAAAACAGAGAGTTGGGGTTGTACAGCCTGCAAAAGAGAAGGCTCTGATGAGACAAGGAGAGCTGATTTAAGTTAGATATAAGGATAAAATTTTTTTATAATGAAGGAGGTACAATACTGGCACAGGTTTCCCAGAGAGGTGGTGGATTCAGGGTCACATTGCTTGGGGCTCTAAGGATTCTGATCGAGTTGAAGATGTCTCTGCTCATGGCAGGGGGTGTGACTAGATGGCCTTTAAAGGTCACTTCCACCCCAAACCATTCCATGATTCTATGATCCTACATTAGCTGAAAGCACATTTTTGGCACCCCTCAGCTGGATAATGGCAGTTCATCTACTGACCATGAAGCCTTCAGGCCCTGCTGAGCCCCAGCTTGTGCAGCCCATCATCTCAGCCACACAAACCCCTGCAAGCACCAAAGCCATCGCACTTCCCCCGAATGAAGAGCCCCACAGTGTCCCACCCTGCAGTCCACATGCAGGATACCTGACTAACAACAGCTACATTGTTTGGCTAATACCCTGTTCTGATATCAAGTGCAGATTCACGTGGGCCACACGGGGACAGCTGCCGCTAAGCTGGGCAGACAGGGGACTTCTGGATGTGGAAGGTGACTCCCAGAGGCTGAAATTGCCTGCTGTGCTGGAACTCAGCTGGTGACAAACACGGATGAGCTGCTGCCTGTGGAAATCCTGCTCCAGCAACAGCTCCCTACTGGTGCATCTGTGCCTGTGCCAACTCTTTATTCAATTCCCTCCGTTAGTTTCTTTTGGCTGCTGACCAGATCTCCACATGACTGCAGCCGGGAATCTGCGAGGGTGGCCAGGGAACAGCGTGGAGGCTGATGGCACTGCCACCCCTCTGCCAGCCCAAGAGCTGGGAGAGCAGCAGTGCCCTGAGCTGGGCTGGCTCCTCCTCGCTGCAGGAGGGCTCTGCAGCCACCCCAGCCTGTGGCAAGTGTAGGATCACCGTCTGAGGTGTTGGTGTGGTTTGCTTCAGACGGACGGAGACGAGAGACCTCTGGAGTTTGGTCTTAGAGCATGAAGTGTATTGTGAAAAGGCGTGAGTGTAGGGGACCTGCCAGACGCAACTCAGAGAGGTGAGAAAAAGAGAGAGAAGTACAGAATACAGAATACGGAACAGAAGTGCCGTTTACAATTCAATAAATCATCTTCTGTGCTGAATATTCTAATTTTCACTAACCAATCTAGAACAAGCTACAAATCCTACAACATTTACACACAGCCTATGAGAGTCATTGCATTACCATACGGTGTTATATTTTAAACTCTAAAAACTGCTTTTTGGACCCTCTGCCAAGCTGGTAGGGTCTGCTTTGACCCTTGGACCTGCCTGCAAGCAGAGGGGATTGTCTAATCAAGGAGGGGGATTGTTTAAAGGGTGGTGAGCCTTCAGTGGCCACACCATTGTTTTTCCAGTTATTTAGTAACTGAGGTTTGGTATCTCAAAACTTGTTTTCATTTCAATCTCGCTTATAGTTTCCATATTCTCAGCATCTTTTGCCAGGTAGTCATATTTATAAGGCTTTCCTATTTCATCCTCCCCAACAGCAAGGACCTGCTCTGTCCCCACGGGACGTACGTGACACCGTGAGTGCTGTGTGTTTTGCGGGCTGTGGCTGCAGGCAGGCACGGAAACGAGCTCGCTCTCAGCTCGTGCAGCTGCACGTGTGGGTGAGCATCCTCTGGCTTGGAGGAGCCACCAGAGCAAAGCAGCCCTGGAGTTTGTACAGCACATTGAGGGGTTTGCTCAGCACCACTAACGGAGTGCTACTGCAAATGACTCCCATAAAATGAGATACATTGCTGTAATAAAGGAAACAATATTTACCAAGATACTTACAACTCTTATTTTCAATATATATCTGCAAAGCAATTAACTAATATTAGAGCATTAATTTTCCTCAGGCCTCCATGACTCCAGTGGGTACGGTTAGACCTCTCAGTTTACACAATTAAGATGTACTACTCCAAATTCACTGCCTTGAGCAGGAGCAGAGGTATCAGTACCTGCAATAAAACCAGAGCTCAGAGGTCTTAACCACCAGCCCAAGCCCCTTTCTCTGCGAGAAGTAGAAGAGTTGGCAGCAGGACAGGGAGGAGTGTGAAACAGTCCCTGGACACAGCCAGCAGCACAAGGCTCAGCGCCACGAGCCCTGGGAGCACACAGCACGAACAATGACCCCGGGAATGTTTTAACACGGAGATGCAATGAGGGCTCATTAAACATTTAGCCTGGTGCCACACAGAGTGTATGCAACTGAAGCACTGCCCCTTATTTACAGCACCGAGGGTTCCAAATCAGCCCTGCTGTGAGCCCAAAACACTCACTGCGATGAAGAACGGGAGCTATCCAAAGCACACTCAGGTTTATCCCTCTGTAAAACTAGTGATGCCACAGAAGTTCCAGTGACATTTAGAAGGCACCTTGAGAAGCACTGTGCCACTTAAGCAGCTCCCTCAGTAGGTTTCATCAACAAACCGATTCTCAAACTCTGGAAATGGAAAATGGGAGCTTCATGGTGGCTCATTTAAACATGGGCAGATGACATGGTCTCCACATGCTCTGGTCTTTGGGGGCATTTCAAAGATAACTTGGCTATCCAGAGAGGAAAGTGAAAAGCTCTTAAAGAAAAATGCTCCCCTCACTCAGCACTGGGACTTTAATAAATCCAGATGTCTAATATTTCAATTCTTAAAACTGCACCTTGTAAAAAAAATAAATTTTTTTTAAAAAATGCAAGGATGAAAGCACACTTCATATTCATTACAGAGCTCACCAAACTGTACAGCCTACCCAGGAGAGTTAAAGGAAAGGGGGAAAAAGCCCCAAAACCTAAGTACAGACATTTCAAATCATTCAGAGCAAATATTCAAGGGCAGTGAAACATTATGAAGCAGCTTAGTAGGACTGTTTAACAGTCTCAAAGATACTTTAAAACATTTCATTATTGGGAAAACCAAATGTCAAAAAGCCCCAAAAATGGCTTAAAAATAAATATTTTTTATAAGTAAAACTGGAGTTACTTTCATTTGCTGCCTTATTTCCACAGCTTTCAGTGCACACTCCGCTCTAGTCATGTTGTCAAACTTATCTCTACAAACAGGAAAAACAGAAATTACATTCTCCTGTGTATCAGAGGAAAAGTTCTCAAGAAAACCCAGGAATCGAGAGCTGGAGCTTTAGGAAAACCATCAAAGTGGCAGAGAACTTCACCGCCCACATCAGACATGGTCCTTAACTGGATCCTCACTGGTACCTCAGCCATTCAGTCTGAGATTTTTAGTAGCACCTTTCATAGATTTACAGGCAATAAATCTATCAAAGCCTTCTGGTTTTCTTTCATCTTTTTTGGGGGTGGGGGAGGAGAAGATAAAGAAGAATGCCAAGGAAAAGCTTGTGTTGTCTGCTAGGGAAAGAGAAGACAGTGAAAATAATTCAGCATGCAGAAAGGAATGCGTATTGACAGAGTTTATAAAAATATTAAATAATACACATATAATTCATTCAAAAGTCCCAAAATGAGAGATCATCTTTTGCAAGTTGCTTCATGACCTTATCATTATTTCTTAAATCACTCCAACACTTTGAGCTTTGCCAGTATGAAAACAGGAGAGACCCCTGCAGGTTTGGGGACACAGGCAAAAGCTGGGGGGCTTTGAATGCAAACATCCACAAAGAACTTAACAGAAATAAATGATTGTGTAAAACATGGTGATTTTAAATCTAATACAATTTGAAAATTTTGGCTTGGATGTCACAGCATTTCCTTGCTTTCAGCTTCTCCTAGAAGTGTAAATGTATCACCCTCTCATTCCTAAGAGAAGTTTAATGAAAACACCAAGAGACAGTGATAAATGACTTTAACACAACCATGGATTCAGCAGAATATTCTTAACCAGATGAAGCCCACAGGAAACAGGTTTCAGACAAGGCACAACAAATACTGATTTTATCATCAGCACAATAAAGATTAGAGATGGTGGGACTTTATTTGTCAACTCACATGCTTTTTGGCTTTTTTTAATCCTACCATAAAAATAATGTACCAGTTCAAGTTCTCCATCACTACAGTGAAAAATGAGGAGTAACACCAGAGTCACCGAGATGACCAGTGAGCAAAACACTCAGGAAGATCTGGTCTCCTCTTTCTTTTTTGGGTATAACTAGATCTCCCCAGCACTGTGCTAATCTCTCACTTCCACAATCCCAAGGGGATGGAGGGGATGCCAAGAGTGTCCAAAAGGTGTGCAACCCATCCAAACAAGAGGCAGAACACGCTTATCTCTGCAAAGCCTTTGTTTAACCACCCCAGCTGGAAACACATGCAAAAGACAAGCATTTACAAATAATTTAACCTGAAATTCATCTGGGGTTTGTTAGTCTTTGCTGGAAACAACATTTGGCAGCCATACCCAGCCTCGGTGATGGGTACTCACAAAAGGCTGGCAAGATTTAATGCAGTTTGCTCGTAATTTTTTCAGAAATGCTTTTCTTTGTCATTTCATGTAAACTGCATCAAGTCCTGTAAACTTTTATGTAGCGAACTCAAGGAAGTCATTCTAACAAAAAACATGAAAGAAAAATATCCATGAAAATCTGAAAGAGGAAGGGAGTGAACAATTCGACCTGAAATTCATGTGTTGACCAGATTTGCACTGTAAGGCTAATCACTGAGGAAAGCACCAAATGGCAAAATTCACTCATCATAAACTTCAGAGATTTCAAGAAAGCACTTGACAGACTCCATCACTATTCACTCTGGAACATCTTGAAGTGTTAGTCTTGCCAACAAAAATAATTGCATCATCAAGCCTTTATACCAAGCTGCAGCTTGAATACTTGGAGTAAATGCTGATTTAACTGCAGGGTTCAACACAAAGGGTGGTGTCAGAGCAGCAAGAAATCACTCACTCCTATTGCTGGGCACTGCAATTGACTGCATGACAAAAACAAATATAAATGTAACAATATAAGGTTAAAACCTAATATAAATATAAGGTTTAACAACACTCCTCTTAAAAATCCAGCCATTGCTGCTGTCCCCAAGCCTTCCCAGTGTATCCTACTCAACACACAAGAATGATAAAGGCCAACAGCTAGATCCAGCCCTGGAGGATGGTGAAGTTAGACTCTTGAAGAGCAAAAAGAGTCATTAGAAGACAATTTCCACCTTAGAAGTGATCCAGTTTATATAGTCATTCGGTGTAACTCACAGTCAACCTGGATAATCTCACTGATTGGAAAGAGGGTATTTGTGCTTAGCATCTTAAATAGGAGTCACTAATTAAAAACATTATCTACGCCTCAAACTCCTGAAGACTAAAAGTCTTCAACTCAAAATGTTATTCCTGCTTGATACACAGAAGGCTGTAAATCCCTGAATGGTTCAGACAGACCAATGCTGTTAGAAGCAAATGTATCAGAAAAACCTGGGTGTAGCATAAAATGAATTGATAAGAGATACAAGGATTTACTCCAAAGGCTGTCTCTTATCTGTAGGGTTAGCCAGAAGAGAGGGTGGAAACATTCAGCAAGTGCAGTGGGGATTAGGCAGAAGGAGGTGGGGGAACTCGGAACAAACAGAAATTACACTGAAGTTCTGCAAGCACAAGTGGCTTTTTGGAGTTCTCCCTCCTCATCTTCAGCTACACAAGCAGATAAAAAGCTGCATCATTGGATCCTGGCCGCAGCAATATAGAAACACCAAAAAGCTGCATTTTGCTCATGTAATGGAGTCTACCCTTGGGGCTTTTTGCTGGGGGGGCTTTGCCAGCTGAGAGCCACACCAGCAGGACTCACAACACCAGCACAGCCCCAGCCTGTCCCACGCCTGTCCCCAGCACCACGGGCGGTCACTGTGCCATCGCACGGGGGAAATACAGCCTTGGAAACAACAGCCATAAAAACTGCCCACAATCAACCACGTGCCGCAATGCCAATAAATCTGTCCCCCCATGTAACTGATTTTCACCCAAAGAAAAAGGTTTTATAGAGCTGTGGAAGAGAGGAGGCACTTACCAACTAGAAATGAGATGTGATGTGAAGGGATTGCTTCTTTTCTGTTCTTACAATTTTTATGTTTCTATAAATATTTTACATACACATCCTATCTGTCTTTATTGTAAGGTTGTAAAATATAAAGGCTTATTTCTAAAAAAGAGTGATTTTTTAAAGCAACGTACATCCCTCTAAAAGGCAAAAGCAATCTATACCTTATAATATACTGCATCTACTAACATTCCACTAGTGTTTAAGTGACCAGTGTGAGCATGACCTGGACTAAAATTAAACTTCACAGCCCAGTATTACATAGCTGACAAAAATTGCACCTATTTTAGGATATGCACTAAATACAAACCAAAGAATCCTCAAAACTTGAAAAAAGCCACACACATGCAGGAAAATTATTGTGCTCATCAATATATAGGTAACAAAGAAATAAATCAATGCTTTTGGGTTGATAATTCACAAAAGTTCCAGCATATTCCAAACACAGCTCAATCAGAAAACATAACTTTTGGAAACAGCTTAGTTACCATATGCCCAAACCACAGCAAAGGAAAATTAAAGTCACAAAGTCACGTATTTCAGAGTTAGGAATTGCCACATTAAACTTACTACTGCAATCATCATTTTGTTCTCTTCTGCATGCACACTGCCACACATGGTTTTATTCTACTGCCAGGTTTTGCTTTTGTTGTTTTTGGGGCTTTTCCACACAACCGAGAGAGCCCAGCAAAAACTACTGTAAAGTTGGAAGAAAAGCAGAAATAATAGGAGATTATAGTGATTAGTCCCTCATTCTAGAGAAAAACAGTAACAAAGAAAGAGAAAGTAACCAAAGCACCCGCTGTGTTTCTTTGTCCTCCTGTCACTGAGATAGATGGCTTCACCTCGATGTGTTTGCAATGCACACTTAGCCACCTTTTCTCTGCCTGAGCAGCTACAGTGGTACCTTCTCCTGGGACAAAAACTAAAAAGCCATAACAGATTTTCCATCTGTAACAGGTAATATTCCAGGCAATCTGGAAACACAGGACAAATCTGCTTTTGTGAAATACTGCTCTGCAATGCCAGAGTTTTTATTCACCTTATTTTTTTTCCTGTTTGACTGTAGGACAGTCAAACACACAGTAAAACCCCAAAAAGGAAGCGTCTGAAACTACATCTCCCACTTTATTTGCTCAGCTTTAAAACCATATCCCCTCATTAGGGAACCATCTCATTAAACAGCCCATCTGGGTCATTGTGCAGGTTCTCTGCTCTAACAGGCAGCACAACAAAACCCCGGAGAATTCAGGGACCGTTGATGTCCAAGAGCTTTTTCTTTGCTGCACTGAGCAAAGATTTGTCTGCTGTCTCTAAGGACCCTGACACCAAGAGGTTGGGAGCCTTCAGTTTGCTCTCTCCGTCATTAAATCGCCAAGGGGAAGCACTGTCTTGCACTATCATCATCATTAGCACTTCCTGGTGACTATGAATTCAGTTCCTTGACTCATCTCTCACAGCTCCACTGCTAAAATGCTCTGAAGGAGCTTGCTGACTCCTTCTAATCCCAGGCAAAAATGTTTGCATTACTAAGTTATTTACATAGCACAGACAGCACGTGTTTCAAGGGCGAGGTTCACCAACAGAACAGGATGATGAGCATTACAGCAGTGCAGAAGTCATTTTTTTAACACCTGAACATGCACTGTGGGTCCAGACATCCCAAATCTCATGCTTATTTGAGGTCAGAAGCAGGGGTGACTGAATCTAGACTGACGTGTGTCCTCAATGGCAATTCTTCAGTCATTTATCGATCCTCTCTGACCTTCCCACATGATCACTGACATGAACTTCACCTTGCTAAACAGCTACTGAATAAATCAAGAAAATCTGAGAAGGTGCAAGACAAGAAAACAGAATGTCCTACTGGCATTTCTCTCCCTGAACGCCACTAACACAGAAAACAGGACCCCACTTGTCGTTCCAAAGGCAACAGACATTAAAGTGCCATTCTGATCACCCTCCACATGGTTCCATGTGCAGTTCCAAGCTCAGGAACTCTCAGGTAATACTGACAACAGACCAAGTGAACATTTAAGGCTTCATAACCTTCCAGACCAAAAGGAGGCTTCAAGACTGCTTACACCACAATAGATGTATTTATGGATGTATTTAGAACATGCACATAGTAAACAAACAGCCAATTGTCAGAAAAACTGTTGATATAAGCCTTGAAATGAAGAGGAGCTCCTGGAGTTCACCGTTTCCCAGTGAAACGGCAGCTGGATGCTGCTGTAATGACAGCACACGTGCTTCAGGACATCAAAAAAGCCAAACCTGACACCAACAGCTTTGAAAGTAGGAACAAAACAACACCTTGCTTAAGCAGACAGGGAAGCACAACTTAAAACCTCCAGCTTGAGATTCAAAGCAGCTTAATAAAGCAGCATGGCACACTGGTAAAAGCAAAATGTTTTAAACCTCAGAAAGCACCCCTTTGAAAACTCTTTGTTTTCTAGAACATGTACTTTGACCCCCATGTCTAATGGCACCTTACTCTGTTTTGCTGCTTTCTATTTCACTCAGAGAGAACAAAAGGAATGTGAGTGGCTCAGACTTAGAGAGCTACCCACATCGATGGCCTTTTTGCCCCTCAATAGTGCACAGGAGCAAATATCCCAGATGTTTTCCATCCCTCCCTCTACCTGAGACAATGTCCTCCCCTGGCTCCAGCTGTGTCCTCAATAACCCAACCAGCATTTCTCCATCTGCTCATGGTGGCTCCTGGATGGGGATGGAGACGGAGTGTCCCAGCCATGCACATGGCCAGGCTCTGGAACCATCCCGGCTGTGGAGTGGGCAGGCCAGCCAGCTCTGCAGGGGCTGGCATTTTTGGGAAGATGCTATGAAAGTACCAGGGCAGCTGGCACAGGGAAAGACCTGCTGTCCATGGCTTGACCCTCTTAGCAGGTAGCCCCCAGGTCGGCTGTGACCACCTGCATTCACGGGTCCAAGGCAATTTTCTTGTGACTGGACCTGGCACTGACCCCAGGGGAGCAGCTGGTCCATGGCACCTGGGCTTCACCAGCTACCCAGAAGAGCAAAATGCTGCAAGTCAGGCCAAATCATCCAGGTTGAGAGGTGTTTTTCTCAGCCCACAGAATACTGAGGAGGCCATTCATTAGCTGCAGCCTTCACCCATTAGCTTTGTAATCTGCAAAGGCAAAAATACTGCTGAGCACTCACATTAGTAGGAAGTCTTAATGAGAGTAAACGCTGGGAGGATGCCTGAAGAAAACCAATTTCCTAGCTTAATTTGGACAAGGTGAACCTGTCAAGAAGATACTGCAGCTATACTTTGCTGTACATACAAGCTTAGGGCAGGTGGAGGCTGCTGCCTTCAAACTTGGGGCTGCTACTTTTACAAGAGTCTACTCCAGCAGACCTCACTTGTTTTCCAGCAGATTAGGTTTGTTCACCCTCAGAAGGAGGTCAGGGAAAGGCAAGATGTACTACAAAGCACAGTCCCACACCTGACAACTCCTAGAGCAGGGACGCAACGGGGGCATCTTACCAGCACACAGTGTACAGAAATGGGCTTTTCCTAATGCTTAGGCAATTTCAATCAACTAGAGAACAATTTTACATTTCAACCTCTTTTTTCCTCTTGCACACCCAAACCAAAATAATTATTCTGACAACAGACACAATTTGCCTTTATGTCTGCACTTAGGCATGAGGCTTCTACTGGCACAGGTATCTCAGACAGAAGTAACACAAACTTCAAGGATCTTGGTAATTTTAGCAGAAAAATGCAGCTGATGCAAGACTGAGCAATAGTGGTGCAGTCTTTTGAGGAATATGGCCCTGAATTCCTAAACACTACCTGTCACACATATTTCCATCATCCTTTCTTTCTTCATGTACAGAAAAGTAACTTGAATTATCAGGAAATCTTTTTTCCATGCAAACCCAAGGCAGATTCACTCATTTAATGAAGAATGGCTTTTGGAGTATTCTGACTATCGAGAGGCATGGACTCTATTCTCAACTTGAATAAACCCTAAACTTCCAAAATTAACCTCAGGAGGAGCAGAGAGTCTTCTACCCTGAAAACACATGCATATGTATATCTTTGCTTAATTGAACTGTTATTCATACATATAGATGTTTGCAAAGCTGGGGCCTCTACCTCTTTGTATTCAAGTTGCTTGACAAGTAAAATGCAAATGAGGTAATGTGCTGCAAATGCAAATCATCTATTATTGATAAAAAGTTACCATTCAGCACCAGGATACAAAGAGAGAATACTGAGGCCAATATTGAAAGAAAGGAGCTAGAAAATTAGAGGATTTTTTTACCTTTTACACTTTCTGTTTATTTCCACCTATTAAACATTTTTCTCTTTATTATCACTCAACAAGGAGAACCTTGCCTTGTTTGCCAACATCAGACTGCAGACAGATGCTGAGACACTATTCTGCCTACCAAGATGTGCTTTTCACTACATTATATTAAAAAATTCCCACAGAAGGTACCAAAACAGAGCAATGGCAAAGAGGTGAGAGAGGCAGAAGAGGCTGCTGTGCTCAAAAGCTCTGTTGTGCTCGGCCACATATTTTTCTCATTTGTTTAGTCTGAAATTCCTCCTTCAACGGCTCTGGATTTGTTACTTTTTCAGAAGGCATCGGGAACATCTGGACTCCATATGGCTCACACCTACTCCTTGCCAAATGAAGCTATATTCTGTTTTCTAAACCCTTTATTTCTCCCAGCATTGCCACCGACAGGGTTTTAAATATCTCCACGACGGACTACAGCGTAACCTCAGAATCACTCAGCTTGTTGACACAAATTCCACGGTGCTGTCTGGGTTTGCCAGCATGTTTTGCCTTGTCTTCTTCACTTTCTTCAAGATGATGATAATACAAAGGAACACATACTGAGAAAGCAGCTCACCAGTTATGCCACCTGCACTCAAAAAAGCCTCCCCACAAAGATAAAGGAGGGGGAAAGCTCATCCTGATGGTCCTTGCATACAAAATTGCACTTCTAGATGGAGTGAAATTTTTTCTTTGGTCTTCTCTCTTCCAGCTCTTCATGGAGCTACCTTGAGCTTTCTTTCAAGAGGTTAATGATTTTCTGAAACTCGAATACTGGGGAGCATGGCATAACCTTGTAAAAGTATTTCCATCTCCCTTGGCTAAAAGACCCCCAAGAAATACAGTTCTTTTTTGCCCCCTCACTGCTTTGCAGCACCTTCCACAGGCCTCTCTCCTATCATCCACTGCTGCTGGAGCTGCAGCTACTGCAGCTGGGGCTGAGCCGAGGCTTCTTTCCTGCCAGTCAAACCCACGGATGCAGAGGTTTGCATCACCTTGAACCTTGACACAGGGTTGTTTGGCTGTTCCTTGCTATCCAGGAGGCTTGCAGAGACACAGGAACATTCCCCTGATTATTTGGATACTGTTCCAAATCCAAACAGGATTTGAAACATTGTCTCCATCCTAGAATAATTGGCTATCTGTGTTTTCTTTTTCTGCTGTACACCAAGTTGATTCAGAGTTGTTAATCTCAGCAGAAGTAATTGGCAATCTGTACTTTTTCCTGCTGTCCACAGGTTTGATTCAGAGGTGTTAATCTCAGCAAGGAATCCACTCAGGTTCTTTATACTGAAAGAAATACCAAGCCCTGGATCCCAACAAGGACTAGAATGCATCTGTCAGTATTAGAGATGTCACACTTTTCCCTGAGCCATTACATTTTGCTTTGTCATTACCAAATGTCACCTCAGTATTTAGGCACTGGCCTGAAATGGGAAAGACTGGGGTCCACTTCTACCATCTCCTCAAGGGGCCCAGGACAAAGCAGCTGCGAGAATGTCCAACCTCCAGTCTTCCCCATGCCACAGCTGCCCACAAGATACTGGCTAGCAAAGAAAGGAGAAAGTCTTCCTGAAGGCAAGAAATGTGCCTACCATAACACAAGCAGCAGCAGCAGAACCTTCTGGATAATATAATATAATAAAATCAGTGATAGTCACAATTCCCCCAAGGCTCAGTTGGCATATGGGCTATTCTCAGTGTTACTGGTGAGACACTGGAGCAGGTTGCCCAGAGGAACTGTGGATGGCCCATCCCTGAATGTGTTCAAGGCCACAATAGATGGGGCTCCAACCAGCTGGGTCATGCAGAAGGTGTCCCTGCCCATGGCAGGGGCAGGGTTGGAGCCAAATGATCTTTAAGGTCCCTTCCAATGCAAACCATTCTGTGATTCCCCAGTTTCAGATCAAAACCACAGCTATTTATCCCAGCATCCCAAACATTTACAGTTCAAGTAAAACCCATCTGTGTTTTGGTGTGAATTTGCTAAGGCAAATGTTAATCCTCACAAATATCTCCCTGTCACTAAAGACATATTTAAATTCTGCAATAATCTTGGCATGAATTTACCAATGTACAGAAGATTGCATCTTCCTTTTCTTCCAGGCCAAGCACCTTCAGTCCTATTAACCTCCTTGCTGATTAAGATAACAGTGCTTCAAGAGGTGTTTGCACACAAGACTGTGTATTTATAGCAAGTTGTCTACACAGGTGGAGCTGCTCCTCTGCAAAGCACAAGCGCTCGCAGCTCCCCGGGCATTGTGCAACCCTTCAGAGGCAGTGCAGTCTGCACAATGTCACAGAGAGGTCACCCTGGAGGAGAACCAGGAGGGCACTGCATGCTGTCACTGTCACATCAACAGTCATGCATGTCTCCAGAGCAAAAGCTCGCCTCAGCTGAGATGGTTTCAGCAGCTTTACTCTTCTCTTCCCAGCTCTGTCACACACCAGAAGTGGGACCCATGCTGCATGGCCAGGTGCACAGGCAGGGAGGAGGCATGGGGAGCACAGGGGCTGTGCTCCCCCTCCACTGCAGATGACTCCTCTTGCTCTGGTCCCATGCAATGAGCAGCCCAACAGGCTCCTGCAGGGCTGCCACAGCATTGAACTTCTGCAGAATGGAGCCCTTGCTCCAAATGCCTGCTGACCCTTTGTCATGAACACTGCTTGCTGCATGAGAAATTGCTTCACCTCCTCTGCTTTCAGCACCCACAATCTCCTCACCTCTGCTCCTGCGGTTCAGACCCAAAAGGTGCTCAGCAATCAGGCTGTCATCCAGGGAGCTGCATTAGCTGCCTCAACGAGCCCTCCATTGCTGCTTGCACCTTGTGGGTTTAAAGCCTTTGCCAGGTCAGTGCCGCAGCTCTGACAGCCCATGCAGCTTTGTGACCAGCCACACACACAGGTGACCAGCACTTCTCTCTCCCTCACATGCACACACATCCCCATCCCTCCAAAGCACAAAGCACAGAGCTGTCCGTACACAAACATTCCCGAGAGGAGGAACCACATGTGGCAGATGCTACTGCATTGCTTAATGCATCATTTAAAGCCTTTTGGGGACTCTACGGCCGTGATGAGCAATTTGGCTAGAATATTGTCCAGAGACCATACTGTGTGTTTTAGGGCACTCTGAAGGTCACTTGCTGGGTTAAAAGCAAGAAAACTCAGCTAAAATCAGAGTTTATCATCAACATTTTCATGAGCAATGAAAACAAGAGCAGAAATGGGCTCTGTAACGCAGAAACAATTCTTTCTTTCACTGTCAAGCCTCCCTGTTTATAGCCTGTGTATAAAACATGCTGCAGATCTGTTGGAAAGCAGAGGCTGGCAGAACACTGCCTGTTTGCACCCATGTCCGACCCCAGCTTCAGCTGCTCTGCCACTTGGGGTGCAAATCCAAACACAAGGAGGTAAACAACCACAAAGCACATCTCCAGCACAGGCACCTTTTCCTGCCCCACAGCAATGCAAACGCCACATCTATAAATGAGATGAGACAATCTTGTCTTTATCAAAAGGAGTCTCAGGCCAGCAGGGGTCACGACTGCTCAAGTGCCACCTTGATTTACACAGCTATAAACTCTGGCCACATATGAACCCAGGCAGAAAGGCAAGTTCATGAATTATGAACAAATACAGTGTGCCAAAACACATCAATCATCATCAGTCATGGACAAGCAAAGCAGCATCAATTCATAATGTTGACATTTGCACAAAACTTATACAAACAATCAATTGGATTCCACGGCTGACTGCAAAAGGAGATGTCCAGTTAATGTTACTTAACACAAGACTTTTCACTGAATGAGAAATGCTGAAAGATTGAAATGAAACTGATGGAGAGTCAGTGCTCTAGTCAGAAGTCAGATAAACAGTCTCTGACCAGTAGAGAAAATAGATTGATTTGCCAACTAATTATTATCTTTAAAGCCTGTGCTCTACTCGCAAGGAAGCACAAAGAAAAAGCTGAAACACAAATGTAGGTAACAAATGTTTTAAATGGATACAAGGCTGTACAAATTACACAAGTAGCCAGAAGTTGCAAGCTGGCATACCTAAAAGTAGCAGGACTAACAACATTTAGTGAGCTTAATGAGTTTTGATGAAAAACTTGCTTATTGGCATGTCTTCTTTAAATTACTATTGTCAGCTACTTGGCACTATTTAGCCTCATAATTTACTTCACTTTACAACTACTGAGGGTTGCAGTAAGACAGCTTGCAAAATGATCTAGCCTCCTGCGTTTTGAGCTACAAACTGCAGAGCTTCCAGCACTCTCTCAGGCAGGAACAAGCATTTCCTGAAAGCGTGTTTTGGGCAAAGTACATTGAAAGGAGAGGAAACTTCTGTGGTTTTCTTTCTCAACTGACACACAAAAAGGACTTCCTTGTGTTTGAGATGAAAAGGGAAGACGTACTTTTGCAGATAGCCAAGCAGCCTTTGCTGTAAACACAGGGTGAAGGTGGCTCTTGTTCTAGAGGCTGTACTGCCACCAGTAACAGTTTTTCTCGAAGGCTTTTGAAAAGGAGCTGCCATTTATTGGCTGGAACACTTCTGCGAGGCACCTTAGATCAGTCACCACAGCATGGGCCAATGCAAAAGAAAATGCAAACCAGTTCTGCAAGCAACCACCTTGGTGAGGTGCATGGCTCCCACCAGAGAGCATCCCAAAACCACTCCGACCCTGAGCAGGGTCCTGTGCTGCTGTCAGAGCCACCTGACTGCATGCATGGAAAGCTGCATGAGCACACAGATGAGATAAGAGAGCATCTGCAATATTTGCTCTTCAGCCAGCAGTCCTCTTCCCTTCTGCTACATATGTATAAAACTGGGCACTGGTTCAGCCAAGCACAGGAGTATGCACTTATATTTCAGATAGTAAATACTGATCTTGGCCACAACACAAGTATTGTTGTTGTTATTGTCAAGGGGAGGCACAGGATTAAATACAAGTGCTTTACTGGATTGATGTTTTGATCTCTTTTTACTTGTATCTAATCCTGTGTCTGAGCCAGACTATAAGCCCCCAAACACGGGGAGAGAAAAAACACCCTTCTGTGACCTGAAGACCACACACAAAAGCAGGCAAGTGAGAGAAGGGTTAACTCTTTATGTAAGACTGGATACAACTTCAGGTTTCACTTCACACTTGTGTGAGATTAAGAGCAGCTCCAAAATAAATAAAACCCAAGCAGTCAGATATCTCCATCTCTCTGGGACAAAATTGAAAAAAAAAATAAATAAAAGAAAAAAAAAGGTGGAGCTGGGGAGAGGCAAGGGATGTGCATGTGCTGGCCAGAGCTGAACAGCAGGGTGGTGTTTCTGAGGTCGGGATGAGGCTCAGGTTCCCAGTCCCCGTTTGTGGCAGCTGTGGGACCAGTCAGGCCCCACTCGCCAATCGCCTGCCCTGGCTCTAGGCTCTGCTGGGACTCTCATCTTGGGGGCTGCACAGCAAATGTAAGATGCCAACAGCATCTCCCAGACCTTTTCCTCGGGATGTGAGACCCAGCTGTGTCAATGCCTGTGAAAACAGCAACTGCCCTTTGTCACAGTGCTGACTACCAAAAGAAAAGCTCCAAGGTCACATCTTTCATCTGAAGGAGCAGGAAAACTTTGGTTTAGCAGTTAAACCACAGATGTCCATGGCCCCTGTAAGAAGGAGGGGTAATGAAGCGAGTTCTGTGGGACACAGAGAGCAGCTCTTTGCTACACCCAGCTCCAGACAGCAGGTAATTAGTGCATCTCAAGGTCGATACACTGCAATTGATTTTCCTCTCACTTACCAAAGTAAACTGGGAATAATTTCATCACAGTTGATGTAAACATCAGTATAAAACTGGTTTAAGTCAGAAAAGCACTGGGTTGAATGTGTTACTATACCGAAAATCTGGTTTCAAAAGAACAGTCCTTATTTCCTTGTAGCTATGTCTCCCATCAATAAAATTTCCATTATTATCTTTGTTCGTTCTAATGCCATTGCTCAGATTGAAACTGCAACAGAAAGCATTCTCAAGTCAAAATTCAAAGCCCTGTAAAAATCCACAAGCTTCCTTCTCATGTAACACAAGTTCTTCTGCAGAACACCCAGGCTGAAGGCATGTCCAGCACCCTGAGTGATCCTCAAGCATGAACACCATCATCCTCTCCACCTCTGTGCTTTTCCCTCCAACAGAAATGGAAGTGCTTCTCCCACTTTTTCTAAGGAGAGCCACAGAAACTCTTCTTCTGTGCGTGAAAGAGGATTTCTTTCTGATTAAGGCACAGCCTCACCAACACTGACATCCCATAGAGCAAGAGCTGATGCTCCCTATTAACTGTAAGGAAAGTACACGTCCTTTGCCACGCTCAAAAAAAATCGGTGATTTTATCTGTAGAAGGCAAGGCCCAACCAGGACCCAACGCTTGCCTTTTGCTGTGTGCTCATGCAGGATGATGCCCACACCACACTCTGGTAAGCTCAGAGCTACCCTGGCGTCCTGCAGCAAGGGATGTGGAAAGGGACAGCAACAGTGAGCTGTCCTGCAGGGCTGACAAAGCCTGGCTTTAACAGCCAGCCCCCACCTCCACAGCAGCTGAGGAATTTTCCAAACCACCCCAGAATAAAATGAGAAAAACTTCTTGATGTACTTTGAAAAGGAGATGGCAGATTTTCCTGACTGCTGCTGAGCAGAGCCAGGGCATCTCTGCTGAGTGATGCCCAAAGCAAGGGCTGTCTGCTCTGTGCAAACAACATCCTGCCTCTCACAGCCTGGATTTATCCTGCTGGAAATTTACCCAGAGATGCTGCTGTCAAAAGTTTAAGCCCACAGTTGCCATGAGAAAGAGATTTCTTCTCCAGAGGTTTCTAAAGCTAGCTGGTATTTTCTCCAAGCTTACAGACAATAGATAATCATGATACTTCTTCTTCTCCTTGTTACGATCATCTTTATCATTATTGTTCAAGTAAACCTATCCAATGAGTCCTGAAGAAGACAGAACACAAAGCTTGAGCTCTCTATTTGGGTCAAGTTTCTCTCAGTTGAAAGTAAGTATGTAAAAGCATAACAATGCTATCAAACGCAGATCCAAAGCTTAGCAAAACATTTGATTCTCACACCAATTATTATCTCTCAGTAAGCCGACATCTGTGAGATCACTCCTGGGCCTTTTAATTTAGCATGTCTTCTAATTAAAGGAAGATTAACTGTACTTCCAATAATTGCTCCTCCTACCTCTGCCAGGCTCAGGCTTCTGTCCTCCTCCCAAGCTCTGAGGGAGGGGAGCAGCCTGAAAACATCCACCACAGCCCCTCTGCCATCTGCAGGGCAGAGCCCCAAGGCACCTGCTCCACCACAGCTGTGCTCTCCCTGGAGAGCACCTTCTTGTGAGGAAGAGACTCTCCCTGGGGCAGGACAAAGGCTGAAGTCATCTGCAGAGAAGGGCTTGAACCCTGCTGCTTCTCACAGGGCTGGTGATAGAAAATTCACTTCCTCCTTCCAAAGCTGTGACCAAGTGCCTGAACCCAAACAGGACAATCTTGGTGTTTGCACTGAAGATTGAACAGCCCTGGATCACCCCACAGCCATTGACTCCAGCCCAACGCCACCCTTATCCAAAGGGAATGCCCTCCAACTCTGCTCACCCATGGTGCTTTCCCGTGACTCCCTGGAGCTTTCACCAGCGTTCCCTGACCCTGCAGCTCAGTTTCCACCCAGATAAATTGCAGGCACCATCTTCCCATTAAAAATGCTGGGGGGGTTACACACTCCTATCAGTTCAGGACCCGAACGGATCAGAAGAACCTACCTAAAGCCCCTCCCCAGTGCCCCCAAACCCAGCCATCCTGGCAGATGGTCAGCAAACCACAGGCACAAAAACACAGACCCCAGCTGCTCAAGAATAATAATAAGGCCCCCATATGCAAAAAACAGAGCTAGGAAACAAACATCTAGATCTCATTCACCTCAGTGAGGGAAAGCACCTGGTGTTAAATGAGTTTCAGGAGTGGTAAAGAAAAGTCCAGCCATTCCTTTGCCCTGGCACAAATCCCACCCCTGCTAACTTCCCACAGCAGTGGATTTTCTGTCACCTCCCTGGCACACCATCCCTTGAAGACTATGGTACAGGTAAAGTTGGAGCCAGCAGAGACCAGCCATGAGAGGGTCTGATGAAATTTCCACTTGCAGCAGCACCCTATAAAAGAGCAATCCCTTTGATAAACACCTTGGGGGATGCACAAACTTCCCAGACCAGTCTACCACAAATTGTAAATACTCAAGATTTATCTGCCTTCCAGTGTGATCTCTCACAGGTGTTGTGCACAAAGAGAGAGGTGCTACACCTGAGGGATGAGGGCTCACTGTCCACCTGCCTGCAGCACAGAGATGGCAGCACAGGCACCCCTATATCCAACAGCCTCAGTGCCTGCAGGTGACAGCCTCCTCCTGCTCCTGATGGATGAGCAGGCTTTTCTGAGACAAGCAGTAATAAGCTAAAGTGAAAACATATTCACAACTTTTTCCACATATGGCTTACAGGGAAAACAGCAGCTAGACAGTCCAGGTATAGTAGCTGTCCCAGGAGAAGGGATGTGAACAGCTCACTCCATCCCGTGTCCTACCAAGCTGGAGATCAGCACTGATCACTAACTCCACCAACAGACCTTATTCCCATGAAAGCTCATCAAAATGAGCAATACAGCCATTCCACTCAAGAGAATTTGATATCAGACAATTTTTTAATTTCTCCACAAAACAGACTCTTGCTCACTCTCATTTAAAATCAAAGAGCCACTTCATCAAACACTGCTTCCCTGCTTCTCCTCTACAGACAAATTTTGCAGAAGGCAGAGGGGGTTCATGTCGGACCTGCTGCAGGCTCTCTGAGTGACACAGGTACACCCACTGGTCATGGGTCTCCCATTTGCAGCACCATGAAACAGCACCTTCTCCCCGCCACCCACCGCTCTCTTTCCCTTCCCATTTCATCTGAAGCTCAGATGCAGTGACTTTGCTGTCACACACCTCCCGGGCCAGGCAAACGCTCAGTCACAGCAATACCCAAGGTAGCTGCAACTCGTTCCTGCCCCATGTGGAAGAATACTTCACTCCTGCTCTTTTTCCTTCTCCACCCATCATTTCAAAAAGCCTCTCTGTACAATACAGGAGGCTCAGTACAGCCCTGCTGCTGGAAGGGCCAGTCCTGAAGCACAGATTACCTTGGCTCACAGACGATGCTCTGTGAAGACAAGTTTCTCCACGACACTTTAAAATCCATCTTTCTGGGTGGTTCCCTGTGAGCTCAAGTATGAGCCTTTCTTATGTGGGAAAACAGCGCTGCTTCTCCACAGACAGCCCCTAACTCTGGCATTTTAATTACGGGCTCAAGCGTGTTCCAGCTTGTTCAATAACAACTTGTACAATAATCCCATGTAACACCCGCTCACGCACCTACCCCGGCACAGCACCGGGACAGGGACAGGGAGGTTCTGCAGCACTGCACCTCCCCACCACCAACCCCTTCTCCTACATCACCAACCCCTTCTCCTGCATCACCAACCCCTTCTCCTGCATCACCCTGCCGAAATGGAGGGTGTGGGGGCAGAGCTGGGGTGCGTCAGCCCTGTCCCCAAAGGTCTTTCGCTCCAGGGACTATCCTGTGCTGCCAGAGGCTGCTCAAGAAGAGAGGACACCCCTGGGAACCCAATCCTCTTCCTTCACCTCTGCCACAGCTCTGCAGCAGGTTCAGTCCTGCTTTGCACATGGTGATGGGTTGGGAGCAGGACATCCTGGCAGAAGGCTCCTGCACAGAGCCACCATGCTCCTGGCAGAAAGGGGAGGCACTCAGGATGCTCCCAGGACCAACAGCAACATTACACCATTCCCATGACCCGGGATATCCCTGTGCCTGACAGGCCTGGGTTTGCAGCAGTCACCTCAGCACACCACTCTGCACGGACTAATGAACCTCTTCCCACAAAAAAAAAGAAAAAAAAAAAAAAGAAAAAAAAAATCCAGAAATAATCCAGTCTTAAAAAAAAAAGGGGGGGGGAAGGTATTATCACAGAATAGAACTTTTTCTCTCTTGCTATTTTTAACAAACAAACCAACCCCCAAAATATTGCCCAATGACAGGTTTAAATATCACACTTAACATTTACAAAATCTGAGACTGCTTAAAGGGAAGGTTTCACCGTAGAGGCACAGAATTTGGAAGGGTGGGCAAGCCAGCTTCAATCTACACCGAAGTGCTGCTGTGAACAGCATCACCTGCAACAGTGCTAGCCAATACTGAGGTCAGTACCCTACTTATTTTTTCGAAAGAAGGAGAAAGAGGCAGGGAGGAAAAGAGAAAGATTCGTCTTACCTTGTGACTACGGGCACAGAGCTTGGGGACCTTCAGCACACACATGTTAAAAGTCAGTGAATTCATATTTACAGGACAATTTTAATCTTCCAGAACGACTCCTCCTCTCTATCCCTTAGCAACTCCTACTCCTCAAGACCTAAATCAACCTGTCTGATTTTTCTTTTTATTTTCTTTTTTAAAAATTTTTTCTTTTTCCTTGTCTTGGAAGTTTGAACGAAAGACAAAAGCGAAGAGTTGACAGAAGAACTAAATATGGAAGCATGCAACCTCACTAATCAACATGAAGAGCTCTCAGACATGAAGAAATTCTGACAAGGGGACTTGCACAGACTCCAGTATATTGCTTCAGGCATCCTCTGCATTTGTGTGTGTCCCTGGGCGGTCTCAGGGGGCCCACGCTCGTATGAATTCCCAGGTGCCATGCCTCCTGCATTCCCTCATCTCCCACAGCTGGGCTTCCCTGACAGCACATTTTCCCTGGACAAAATGTGGCAATCACAGCCTATTTTCCCACATGGCCTTTTCTACCTGTTTGAACTTTCAGTCCAGGAGAAAAACCCAGATTATAAAGCTTTATTACAGTGGAAATCTGTCCCTTCATTGTGGTAATGTCCCTCTGCTCTGCCTTACTTGCTCTTACCCACAGCCAGACCAAAACACAGTCAAATAAAGATCCAAAATCCTAAACCAGGACACAGGCAAAGGCCATTACAAAAGCTTTGGTGAAGCTGAGCTAAACACAACCTTTTATTCTGTGTTATAACATTGCTTTGTCATTCACCAGTGGCCAGGAATGATGCTGCTGCTTCCTTCAGAAACTTGTCCCAGACTGAAAATTGTAAAATTGCAAAATCCTTTGTGTTCTAAACTGCCTGAACATAGCCAAGTTTCACTGTGAGGCTCAATCCATTAGCTGATTAAAAGCTATAGATCATGCTCTCTTGGACACATTCAGGCCATTATGAATAAGACCTGTCAGAAAAGCTCCTGGCACAAGTGGTATCTTTGAAATTGCTAGGGCTCCAGTTAATAAAACTTCACATTCAATCCTTCTATACCAACAGGCAAAGAAATTTATGGTATTCTTTGAAATTACATATTTAGAAGTGAGTTACAGGTACAGAAACTTTAATTCCCAAACAACAACAAAAATAGCATCCGAAAAGAATACCCACGCTATTCTTGCATGCCAGAGACAGTCTGTTTATGAGAACTGAAAAAATGGTAACAAAAAAAATCACTGATTAATTCCAGTGCCAACGTTCAGATTTGCTTCTTACAAAGGAAAACTTTGAAGTATTTTCTACAGACAACTTTCTTCATATCCATCTATTTATCCCCATCACGCCTAAAAAACATCAAACGCCCCTCTAACCAATGCATCTAACTATTATTGACTGCCCTTGAAAGCCATCAGCTTCCTAGAGCAGAATTTCAAATTTAAAAAAAATAATAAATCAGGATAAATAACAGTTTTTCAGGGTTGGCAAATGAATGCTGACTGCCAAACAGCAGCCTCTGGTTCTGAGTGTCACTATGTGTGTGGAGCTCTTTCCAACTCACCCCGACCCCACATGCAAGGACAGCCAGTCCCTGGGCTTCAGCAAGGCATGTCCATCATGCTTAAAATTCAGCTGTACCCCCAAAGATGGGGTGGGAACCTGCACTTCCTTGGGAGGCCCCATCTCTCCTGGGCTAGCACCAAAATACCATGACCTGCTGCCAAACTAGGCAAGCAAATTAGGAGAATGCAAATGGGTTTTGAACACCACCACTCTGCTGTCGCTTCGGACATCCCTTCTGTCCTGACAGGGAGACACCACCACTGTGCCTCCTCTGCCCAGGTGAATTGCCCCTCATTTCTGTCAAGTACTCATTCCTTATAAAAGCACTCCATAAATGCACCTGGACACGCTGCTGTCTGACTGGAAGCATCACGGCAAGCCCCCTATTAGAGGAGATTTCCAAGACTTCCAAAAGGCTCAGCAAACCTTCTCACTCTTTCAAAATTAGTACAATAAATAAGTCAAGATTTTTTCATCTGCACATTATAAGGACATTTAGAGCACTTGCCTCTTAAAGCAGCAAATCTAAATCTTGTCCAATTGCTGGCTGCACATTATTTACCTAAATATTTACCCTTACATGCTTCAAGTGATCTTCAAAGAGGCTGTACAGGTTCCCAGTGTGTTCAGCATTCATGGCCATGAAACAAATGGTTTATGCAAATATTTTTAGCTCAGTTTATATTTGCCAAGTAGCTGCTGTGTCCCAGTCCCAAACTCACCGAGGCAAAGAAAAGACCCTGTAATTATTTATTACTCCTTCTTCACCTGCCATTCTGTATGAATGGTACCCTGTGAGTATTTGCAAGTGTTCTGTGACCTTGTGAATAATTTTATTGTAGGATGTAGAAAAGCAGCTTTTCAGAGTGACAGGGAGTCATTTATAACCTGCATAGTCTGGTAAATGATTTAAGTGCAACTCCACACATATATCAATGTTCTTCACGTGCTGTTATTTTTGAATGTATGCTTATTGTTAAAACATCCTCCACTTTCAAAAGAGAAAAAAAATACAGGAAAAAAATTTTTTTAATCATGGCTACATTCACTTTAGAAAAAAATCTTATCCCACAAAATACTCTGGGCTTTGCTATCCCATTTAATGAACAGCTAACAATAAAGTTATCAGATGTTGTCTGTTTTGAATATTGAAGAATTTAAATAACAATAATCATCCCAACTGATGGATCACAATCAAACTACCTAAAACTGTTTTTTTCTGAAGAAACTCTAAGGATGAAGAGAAGTGCTTCTCCAGCAGAGGAGCTTAGACCTACAGAATATGAAGAGTATCTATTTACTTTAGAAAAAAGAAGGACTTTTGGAGCAATTAGAAGGGTGGTTTTACACTCTTCACTTCCTAAAAACTTTCTAGTGGCACCACACACTTCAAATGAGAATCCAGAGTTTACTGGATCATGTGATGCTTTATGGTTTAAACTGTTTCCCTCCCCACACTTGCCCATGATTTTTATGCATCAATACTGTTATGCACTTGCTGATAAGCTGCTGTCATCTGTAACTGGAAAGCAAACACAGCATTTACATCAAAAGGAAACAAGTGATCACCAATATTCCTAGAAGCCTTGACCTTCAAAAAGAAGAGCTTGATTTCTTAGGGCAGCAAGACTGTGAAATAAGGACATAAGAAATTCCCAGAATGGCAACTTGGCTGATAGTACCAAGGCTATAAAAGAAAGTTTTCAAGACTCATGAGCTACCAAATACTCTCCTTAGTTGAATTCATACATATCTAACAAACTAGTGTTACAAAAAAAAACCCTGAAAATCTGTGCCACCTGCATTTGGGACAAAAGATCAGGTAACTAAAGGGAATATTTTGACAAGGACAAGAATAATCAAAAGTTGAGATCTGTGAGAAATGAGTGATCAGATTTGCTCTGAGGTCAGCAAACACATCAAAGGCTGCCACAAATAGAAACAAACTGATTTGTTCTCAACAATGACAGTGTGCAGAACAGGAACTTATGGACTCAAACTGCAGCAAAGATCTAATTCAGGCATTAGGGATGGCTTTTTTCCAATGGTAAAGATAACCCTGGGCAGGTTTGCTGAGGGAGCCTGGGGAATTTCCCATGTTAAAAACTTTTACAAACCGAATAGGCAAACTCTGCCAAACATGGCAAAGACAGTCTAGTGGGTGCAAGGTGGTAGACTCCTGAAACTCCCTGAGCTATTCTTATGAGAGTATGACAGATTTTTGGACTGAGAAATGGTAAATGCCACTATCAAGAATGGAGGAGTTCCTCCTGATCGTGGGTGAGACAGGAAGAAGGACAATGCTGACTGAAGGTGGGAAAGAACACAATTTTCTTTCCAAACTCTCGCTGGCTGGTATTGCCTAGGCTCAAGATGGCAAACTAATGACTCTGTTATTACATAAATGGTTAAACCATAATATATATACACGGCTTGTTTGGTGCAAAACACAGACAAGTTACTGGTGAAAGAACACAAACAAGGTTTTAACAAACTGACAACAACACACAGATCCTTATGCCTCAGGACCTCAAAGCACATCAGTCAGGCTCCCACTGAGGGCAGTTCCATTTCCCCTTCACAAGAGAGGGAAGGCACACAGAGCTTGGTTCTCCATCTCTAGTCAGGTCATGGTGATGGCAGGTACAGACACCCCAGACAAAGAATTCACCATTTTCCCATCCTCCCAGCACTGTTTAACTGCCACGAGATTTCCAGCTGATGCAATAAATACACTGAGTTCTTAATGACTACCTGAGGTCACAGAGCATCTTACCTAAACTGAAGAATGGCAGGGACTCCAGAGGACTGAGAAGTAGCTCACTGGGGGAAAACGTGGGTCTGAAATTATCTGACAGAGGTGGCTGCCAGGAGCTCAGCAGGCTCTGGAACTGCATTAGTTTCCAAAGCCATATAACTGTATCTTCATTTTTTCCACTAAAAATGGGTGTTTAGAAGACTAGAAAGCCACCACTGATGAACATGGTAACTGAGGAGTTGTTTTTTTACCATGAGATGATATGAACAATGTTTTGGCTACCTCTATCTGCCCTCTGTTTTGTATTAGAGGACATTCATTTAAAAAAAAAAATAAATAAACAAGAATTTGGCATGCGGGTGTTTTTATAAACCTCAAGTAAAATTTCCACACAAATGTAATCCTAAAATCACAAGTACACTTCCAGGTGAAAGGAATGACAGCACAGTTACCTTTGCAGTAGCATCTGCTCCAAGCACTTGCTGGCCTTGTTTGCTGTCCCCAGGGAACAAGACAATACTGCTTCAGAGCAAAGGGAGGCTTGGGAAAGGAGATAACATCCCAAACCATCATTTCTCAGGCTCACTGAAGAGCTGGTACAGATATGATAAACAAACTACTGAAACTCCTTGACAGCGGTCAAAAAGAAATTTATTCTTAGAGTCTCATTTCCAAGTTTATGAAATATGTTGGACTGAAAAAATGAAAAAATCACTCCTTGCACACTAGCAACACCTAAAAAAAGACCTTTTGAAAGCCCATCATCATACATAGCCAAGGACACTCACTGCCAGGTGTGGCTTCCTGCTTAGGAGGACTTTCCAGGTGATCCAAGGTAGGAGCTCTGTCATGAGAAGCTTTATGGACACTGTGCTGAAGAGACACTGCACCAGGGCATTGGGTCTGTCCAAGGGAGAAAGGCTTGGCAGCATGCAGTGCATGCCTGAGCAACAGCGCTCAGCTCTGGCCTTTTTCTGGAAGACATCACTTGCTCACACTGGGTACCACCTTCCTACATGGTCTGGAACACAGGTTTTGGCAGGGTTCCAGTTCTTGGGGTCCTGCCACCCACCAACAAACCCTCATCCAGCCAATCCATCCAAGTCCCTGCACACAACATGACCACCATCCTTGTAGGCAGCCAGCTTTCAGGTTGGCATTTCATTCCTTGGCACCACCTTTCAGCAGAAGGCTCTCAAATGAGGACAGATTTTTGCCCCATTTGTAATCCCCAAAGGCTTAGCCTCTGACGTCTTTATTTAAGAGCATGCCCATTACACCTTCAGATTAGCCATATGAGGACATCTTCACACATTTCAACCACTAATTGCTCACAAAACTGAGCTCACAAAGCTCAGTTACTTTCCTAACTGTTTTAGCTGCTAGAGTTATCTGACAACATTTATCTAAAACCTCCTCCGATCTAGTAAGATTTTACTACGTGCTGCGTTTAGTATGATACAGCCACAAAACAGGAGTTTCTCTTAGATTTCTTCTTCTCACCCAAGGGATCACTCCTGCCCACACAGTAAAAGATATTTTCCTGTCAAACCACTGAATATGGATACACCAATACTCTCCTTCAGGGCAGGTCCCAAAGTTTCCAAGCTGCCTAAGAAGGAGCAGCTGCTAATTAGAATTTTTTTTCCCAGGAAAAATACTTCTTCAAGCTGAGAATTAAATTTAGTTTACCTCTTTGGGATCTCTCTGTGCCTGGTAAGTTGGAAGCTTTACAGGCACAACTAGCAGCAGGGAAACAACATGGGACACAACAGACTGCACAGAACAGACTTTCTATTTCTCTCCCCTTTCCCTTCTTCCCTCACCCCAATACAGATCTTACCACTTCCTTGGAAGTGATGGGGTGGTAGATGATGAGGGAGGCATCTTCAACCTCAGAATCTAATATAATGCTCCTGAGACAAAAACATCTCAACAAAATGGCTCAGCTTAAGCATCGTTAATTATTTAGAGAAGTGCCAAAAATATTCCAATTACAGTTGGAATTATCCTCAGTTCTATTATCCTCTCACAGCTGCCTTTACTGAGGAACTTCCAGGGCTCTTTACTCCATGTACCTGGAATCTTAAAACTTTTCTCCAAGAAAATGAATAACAAAAAACTAAACCTAAGTGCCCGTCTGAATACTGAAGCTCTGGGCCACCTACAAAGGATGTAGCACTTTGTGCCCTGTGGCTTTTTACTTCCTCTCCATTACAAGCATATAGCGAATCCAAGAAATTTGTGTGCAAGTTTGTATTTCCATCTTTCTTGCTCATCTTCTTAAGGATGCTGCTGTTACATGTGCTGGTTTTAGATATCAACTCAACATTAAAAAAAGAAAGTATGCTGACAGCTAATTTAATTTAAGTTTTCATCATCCACTCTGATGGAGTGGATCAGGTCTTCAAGTCTGACTTGCAGTACAGAATGTGGTGACTCCTGAACCTATTCCTGTACCCACATAAAGGCTGTATTTTAACTATGGCTACATTAATACTGAGCCCACTGCTACCTATTGAAAACTACAGGCAATATACTGAAGAAAGCATCTCTGAGCTACAGGATATGATATAATCATCATGGCATTTTTCTGAATGACAATTCAAATGTCTCTATCCTAGATACACAAGCTTTGCTCAGGTCAATCAATCTGTTATCAAACATAATACAGCTATTTGGAGTATCAATTAGCATTGAAGATTAGGTGAATATCAGTTTAGCTTTTTATGTATTTACATATAATTATTTTTCATGCAAAACATTACTGGATAAAAAGATAGTCTTTATGAATTCCTCCTTTTGATTGTCTTGCAGGGCACTGCACCTTGCTTTTCACTCATCTAACACAGCTTTACTGAGTGCTCAGGCAAGCATTTACTTATTTTGAATGCAAATATTTATGTTAAATGTCCATTTGAAGATGTCTCCTACTGAAGTAGGTCATCTAAAGTACAGGCTAGAATCAGATTACACCAATCTTTCAAGGGCTTTGGTCAGTGATTTTCTTGGCTACCCTCTCAAAACTGAAAATACCACCAACACAGACAAGAAGATTTCAGACCCTAACAAAACATAACGATGCAATGGGTCTCATGTTAAGAAGCTGCAAGGCTAAGAACAGGCCATAAGAGAATCATTACTTTATTAAATTAACAGCAAAAGCTATTTGGAGAAGGTCTGTTTAGTATTGCACCTGCACTGAACGTTATGGAATTGCACCTCGACTTTAACAGGATTTGTCTGCAATGTCACACACTAAGCACCACGACCACCACCAGCAAGAGACTCGTAACACGACCCATTACTGCTAATTCTGCAGTCTGAATGCATTCTCAAAAATTTAAACTGCAATAAGATAATGCCAGGTACTTCAACAGTAGTTAAATTCTCAAAAACCACAGCCTAACATCATTCTCTAAAGCTCTTCCCTTCAGACATCATCTATTTATACACACTTGGGGGTCAACTCTAGAAAGTAAATTACCAGCTTCTCCTTGCCACGGTGGGGGGCAGAAAAAGATGACTGGAAGGCATGTTCTGATTCAAAAACCTGTGTTTTACTGTCTTAGCACAGGAAATTGGAGACAAAAAACACACAGCCATCAGCACAGCCATCCTGCCTGTGTTCCCACATCCCACAGCTGGATGGAAACTTTCCTAACTGTTTTAGCTGCTGGAGTTATCTGACAACATTTATCTAAAACCTCCTCCGATCTAGTAAGACTTTACTACGTGCTGCATTTAGCATGGTACAGCCACAAAATAGGGGTTTCTCTTAGATTTCTTCTTCTCACCCAAGGGATCACTCCTGCCCACACGGTAAAAGATATTTTCCTGTCAAACCACTGAATATGGATATGCCAATACTATCCTTCAGGGCAAGTCCCACAGTTTCCAAGCTGCCTAAGGAGGATGCTCTGAGGCAGGATGGCTCTGTTCCCTGTACCAGCCTGGGACAGGACCTTCCTGAGACATCCCATCGCTCCTGATCAGTTCTCCCCTCTTTGGTCCTGGGCTATCAATGCCCTCTTGAGAGAAAAAGCCTTTACAAGCTGCTCCAGCCAGTTTAATGCCTTGGGGACCAGTTCTTTGGCGACAGACCACAGCAGCTCGCCTTTGCACCTCAACCCTGCCACATGTGCCAGAAAAGCTGTCCCCACAGACTCTTTAATAAGAACAAGCAATGACTCACTGAATTAAAGCACCCTTACTCCTGGTGGTTACAAATTTAGCACACAACTGCTAAGTTTTTGGCTGGGCTTCAGCCGGCCCTTGATTTTCAACCAGTCTTTCAGAGAAGAATTCCACCCCGAAGGGGAAAGGATGCTTCACCCCACATCACCCTTGTGGGCGAGCGGTGGAAAGGCAGCAGGAGGAGGCTCCACACAAGCCCTGCAGCTTGGTACAAAGGCTGGCCAGGCTGCTGGGCGAAGGAAAGAAAAAAACCACCCCCTCCTCTCGTTCACCAGCTGGGTCCCCAGGGCTGCCTGCAGCCACGAAAATCACTGCTCTGTCCCCGCAGCCTCAGCCCTGAAGTGACATGGGTACAACTGCCCCAAAGCCCTTCGGCCCCATGGATCAAGGCACTATCCTCTGGCAGGGGCTCCAGCTCCCATGCCACGGTGCTCAGCTGCTCTTCTCCTCCAGGCAAACATTTCCATTTCCTCATCACACCCAAATCTCCCCCGCAGTCACTTCCCCGGCAAGTATGATTAGAGCTACACATTTTCTCACATCCTCTAAATAAAGAGTGGGGTTTTCACATCCACAGTCCCTCTCCTGTACGTTTGTTTATCCAACTATTTACACTGGCAAGCAATCATCCTTGTAACCATTACAAACTAACCACTGGCGAGACCAAACCAGCGTGCTGTCCTGCAAAGGGCTACGGCCCACTAGCCCTGCTGCAATAACTGGCTTTTTGCACATTCTCATTTAAGCTGACATTTCTCCCCAGCAGTTTCATTATCCCGGCTGTCAGCCAGCAAGTCCGTCCCCCCTTGGGAAAATCCTGCCTTCTTGATTGCCTCGTTCCTTTGACCCTTGGCAGCTCTGGTCCTGTTTGCGTTCAGCCTCCCCCAGGTCATGCAGAACTAAGGGGGGAGCAGGGGGAGCCCTACAAGAGGTGCAGGGTTTCTGTGCTGGCAGTCCCACACTGATGCTCGATGTCTGACGGGCGTGGGCAGCGCTGCTGCAGGGCAGGCTTGGGGCAGGAGCAGGTGCATGGGGCTGAGATGCATCTGTGCTCCTCACTAATGGTCTTCAGGCAGGACATTCCAGCCTCCAAGGTGACCCAGTAACGACTGGCAGGATGCAGTAATGAATGTAGGACAAAGAAATCTGCACACATCCAGCAAGGCAGGCTACTGAGCCCACACTTTGAAGGCAAACCTCAGAAATGAGACATTTGCTGGCTTAAAAGTACTGGCACCAGTATATAAATGTCTTTTTATACATTTATAGACATCTTCTTCACTGCTACCGTTGACTGTGCATATGCCTGAATTTCCCTGACTAAAGAGCAGAAAGCACCATGATACAGCTGTTTGAAGCCTATGAGGAACTGAATGTGTGGTGAGTTTTAAACAACACCCAGTCTGAACTATTTATTAAATTACCAGGGTGCTTTTTCACAGACCCATTTTCCCAGTCCTGCTCTTTGTTTCAGCAGTGCTCCAATCAATTGAGAAATCAAGAAACTCAACTCTGGGATCGAGGAATTACTTAGGCAAATGGAAAACTGGAAAATGACCTGAAAATCAACCAGAAAAAGGACCTCAGATTCTCCTTTAATCACTCTTTTGATACTATGATGCTAAGAAGCTTATTTGTACCTTGGAAGGTTGAATTTTCTCATCCCTTTTGAGAAGCAAAGCATAAGCAGCAAAACAAAGAATCTCAAAACCAGGTATGAAATGTCACCAGGAAAACACGGCACAGTTATGCACAGATAAGCAAAAAGAGAGTACCAGTGATAACAGGTGTGTTTGCAGGGAGGGCACGGTTTTCAAACTGCAGAGAAAAGTAATTAAAACTATGTAATAACCCTGCCACTTTCAATGGGCTAGTTTGTGTGATTTTTTTTTCTTCTTTTGAAATGGGGCAAATTTTGCCAACATTCAAAACAAATTTTTGTGATGCTCGTAACACTTTCCCCCTGGAAACAGAGGGCAGGCTGCTCTCCATCAGCATGTACCTAATGGGTTTCTATTGATGCATGCAGTCCCAACGATGCATCTTCCTCTCACCTAGAGAAGAGGTGAGAGATTTTTTTTCCCTAGATAATCTGAGGCTCACTGGGGAAGCCAATGTATTATTCACTAAAAACTTCTAACATCTGTTAAATTATTGCTTAATGTCAACATTTAATATTCCCCATAAGACCGGATCTGTTTTGCTGCCCTTCAGAATCAACGTTTGCATTAAAATCTCTCTAGGCACAGGCTGTCCCCCATGAAGAGGCAGAGTGAGCCAGCTGGGCAGGGACCTGCCCTCCCCACTGTTTTCCACCATCAGCTTTAATTTTACTGTTTTAACTCAGCCCTCAGTGCCTGTAGTCATAAAGAAAGTCCTTGACATGACACAGCAGTAGTGAGACTGGCTGGGGCACTCTAAGTTTAACTTTTCTTCAGAGGAAGGGGGACACCTCTTAAATACCAAAGAAAGGTTGGGGAACACCAGTTTTCAGCAAGAATTACCAGTCAGAGTGAGTCATCTCCCCAGTTTCACATCTGCGACCACAGCCCTGAGGTCAGCAATGCCGTGGGTTTTACTCACAGTGACGAGAAACACCTCGGGGCTGGAATTTCCTGGGGACTGAGCCTGCCCCTGCTCTACACTCCAAGGGAGCAGCAGCTATGGCTCCCTGTGGAGGGAAGAACAGCCTAGTCCTCAGCAAGCTCTGCTCCCCACAGCTGTGCTTACAGGAGACATGTCCAAGCAGTTCTGTATAAACGTCCTTCCACCTCTTTTTTAACTCCTGTCAAACTGAACACCTTCAGCTATATGGTGGTTCTTAGGATCCCTGCTCCTTTTCTTATTTTGTGGAGAACACGGAGATACAGCATCCTTGCCTTAAGCTCTCCTTTCAAAGAAGCAGCAGAAAAAATGCCTCTGTGTCTCAAGGGAAGGACTTAACCGAATATCTCACTGCAAGCATCCTACAAGGTGATGCTGACAATGGTGTCTGCAGTTAATGCAGCTGCAATAGCTCATATATATACATATATATCAGCAGAGGCACCCAGCTGGAAACAGTCAGAGGTATCAATACCAAACTCCCCAATGCTGGCACTCAAATTTATGGCTGGGCTACCTCCTGATTATCAGCATGTACATGTTGCCTGAGATTGGGAGTATTTACCATCACCTCTCAGTCAACTATTCTTGCTCCTGCAAAAGTAGAACACTTACAGTGTGCGGGATCTATGCAGCAAATATTTCCTATCTATTTCACCTTTGATAATGTCTATAAATTACTTGGAGAAACCAGCTGTAAAATTGCTAAATTGCTGATGACATGAAACTGAAGGGAGTAGTAAATACAAAGCAAGTACAAGAGAGATCCAGAGGGATTCGGATCACTTATGTAACTAGGCCAATACACTGAAAATTAAATTTATTGCGGAGCAAACGTAAACTATTGCTCAGTTATTGGAAAAGTGCAGAAGCAAAATAACTGCACTTCTGAAGTAAAGCACAAGAGAACAGGACCGTGAAATAACAGCAGACACCTATCAAAAATCTCTCTTAAAGGAAGACAGCTAATCCAGCAGAGCCGCCACTGGGCTGGGATCTGCGGTAACTGTGAACAGCTCAGCCCTGGCAAGGGGGTGAGCAATTTGCTGATCACACTGCTCAGAGACTCCAGGGCAGGTATGAGAGCAGGCTGCACAGGGAGGCTGCAAACAGGAAACACCCATTCTTAGCAGACAGAACTGCTGCTTGACTGCGAGCCCAGCCAAGGGCAAAGCGAGGTGCTCGGGAACAGGAGGAGAAGCTCCTGGACCTGCTGGCCACGACTGCACAGCCAGGGGGGAGCCCCAGCCACCTGAGCCCAACAAAAGCTCTGAACTGAGAAATGCACTGAGGCCAGGAAATGCATGAAGGGGTTGTGGATATAAGCTATGGCTTTCCAAGATTATCTAAGCGAGGACTCACTCGTTCCAAAGAGGCATGCAACATCTCTGTGTTTCACTTCATACATCTGTTAAACCCATGGGGGTTCAGGGAGAATGGGAGCACCACGCAACAGCCTGGAAATCCCAAAGGGGCAGCTCCACCACAGCCGTGACACTGCCCAGGCAATGCTGTGACACTGACATCAGCAGCTGAGGGAGCAAGGCAAGGGCACCTGCCTGCCTCGGGCACCAGGAGCGAGGGCTGCCCCAGCAGGGATGCAGGAAAGGGAGCCGCTGATGAGGGGAGAAGCCAGCAGCCAAATCCGGGCTATTGCCAGCATGATATTTCTCCAAGGCTTTGCACTTCACCTGCTTTGTGCAGATCCTTGTGGGGGACAGGGACGAGGCGTGCCTGCCACCAGGCAGTTTCTCTGCCAGACTCCAAATCCTTACTCCCACAAATATCTCACCTGGGCCAGACAACTTATTTCCCCTTAATCTCACTCCTGGAAATATCTGAGCTATTTTGGATGTAATTCCCTCCCATTCCAAACGAAATAAAATACACAAAAACATCGCTTTGGCTGACCTTCTTGGAAAATTTCAGCACAGAGATTTACAATATGGCAACCCGTAAACAGGTTATAAAGTCCCAAAGTGCAAGAAGTCAGTCAAAGAAAGGAACTTTGCAGAGTTTGTTACCTGCATTGCAATCTCCATTTTAAAATGACAGAGGCAGAGACAGGATCCCCACTATAAACTACATAAGAACTGTCTAGTGGATAAAGAGAAGTTTGTGTTTAACACAGCAGGTCACTGGGTTGGTATTTCTGCCTCCAGCAGCGAGCAGTACCTGATGCTGACAGCAAAAGGGAACAGTCTCAGGCTCCTGTGCTGCCAGGTCCTGAGCAAGCCCAGAAGGTGCTGGATGCTGCCACTTCCCCCAGCCTTCACAAGGATGTCCAAGCTCCCTTGGCCATTTGCAGGAGCAAGGCACCCAGGCAAGTGTGCAATGCGACAAAACGTCTCTCCTTATCTCCAGACAAGCAGTTATGTCCCGAAGGATAAAACTTGTTTAGTTCTATTTTCATATGAATAACAGAGTATCTGACATAAAATTACATAATCTTTATAAATATGCACATAAATAAATAAATAAATAGCTTTGATGCTTGACTCGACAGCACCTAGTAAACACGAAAGATGAGAGGAAATTTAATGAAAAGATTAATTTTTAACTGGAAAACACAGAATGGCCTCAAAAAGCAAAACAATTATGATAAAAAACAATATTGAAAAGGTAATTAAAAATGTTATTAGACATCATTTCAGGAGAATAGAAAATGAAAAAATTAACAGCATTGATAAGCCAAATCTCCCACTTAATGTGAAATGCTATTGTTTCGAAATCTGTACCACAACTCACCATACAGAACAGAAAAACTCACGTTTTTAATTTTCCACTCTTTTCTCATGGATACAATATAGTTAGCTGACTGCATTAGCTCAGTCATTGCCTCTCCATCCAAACAAGAATTTCCCTAAACGTTCTTCCCCACTGTGCCCCTCAACAGCAGTCTGCTACCCCAGGGTAGGGCGTCTCACGCCTCCTGGCTCCCCTGGGGTCCCTTCTGAACCCATGACCACCCTCAGCCCTCTCTGAGGGAGAGAACAAGGTTTCCAAAACGTCGAGGCTCTCCAAAATGAATGAAAATTGACAATGAGACACAGGGTCAGAAGGAGCCAGCGGCTCACTGCCTCTCGCCTGCCTGCAGTGCGGGGGACAGGAGGGGCTGGATGGAGCCTGGGGACACAGGGACAAACAGGGGACACGGGGGGCTTGTCAAGGAGACATTTAGGATTTCTGTGCTTGGGTAACACAGGCATGCACAATTTCATTGAGAAAGCTGCTTTTAACAACTAATCACAAATTACTCATTTTCCATCTGAGGCTCTGCTGGGCTTTTTTTCCCCTCTGCCTGATTTTAGCTCATAATTCCACCACGCACCAAGGCTTCTTTCTCTAGGATCCCGCTGAATCACAGTGCTAAATTGGGAAGTTTCCCAAAATCTGTTTTCCCTTACAATGCCTATTGCAGGATTTCTACCAGCAGCACCCAGTGGTGAAAAACAACCCAGCAAGAAAATAAAGAAACTAATAGGTCTGGGTTTTTTTCCCCCTTCTCCTCCCATCCTGATGAGATTTCAAAACAGACATCAGTTCATGAATAAAGAAAGGTTGTTTTGTTTTTGTTTCCAAGACAATGAAGTTTTGTGTATTTTTAGTGCCAAGGAAAATAGATACAGTAGAAAGGGAATGAAAGCAGCATGGGTGCTGTAATTTCCATTTTCCTGAGCTCCATCATCTCCAGGCTGTGCTTCAAAAAGAGAAGGACTGGGTCTTCCTGGGTGTCAAAACATGTTATATGCTATACTGAAGTCAATGGGACAAAGGCACATACTTAAGTTTGAACAGACTCTCAAAGACCTTCACTCAGCCCAGGGCTTCCTTTTGATGGGAAAAATTCAAATGCCACAGAACCATGAGCCTCAGCAGCTGATGCGGATTTGAAAGCTCTGCAGAGGAGGAATAAAAAGCTGGTAGGACAGGGTTAACATCCATAGCAAGGCTTGAAATGTAGCAATCAGAATAACTGCATTTGGATGAGAAATGCTAAAGATTAAGAGCTTGCCTTCTACAGCAGCGATCAGGTAATTGAGTCTTGGTTCTTTGCAGCTCACAACGAAGCTGGAGAGAAAGGTGAGATGGATGGTAATTGCCACAGGTATGAAGGCTGGGCACAGCTGGGAGCACACTGGGTCAATAGTGATAAACACACCAATCCATACGGTTTCTGACACGAGGTGTTCTCCTCTTGTGTTTGCTGAAGCTGAATTACTACCATCTCTCACCCATTTGTTCTCTTCCCAGAAGGAGCAGCATGCAGAGGAACACCTTTGTCTAAACAGGGCTGGTTTGCTCTAACATGATGGCTCCACAGCCCCAAAGACACGTTCCTCAGGAAACTCCAAACTGCCCCCGCAGCACTGCACAAGCTCACAACTCTTCCACAACCAAACTGGGCTTTTAGCCTGGCAGGTAGCAACCAAATGAAGTCTACCCCAAAAGGCAAATGCATATTTAGGCTAATAGCTAACATCTTTTCAAGTCAGACGTCTACTCAGAAACTATCCTTACCAAAGGCCTGATCTTACCAGAGCTTAGTACAGCCAGCTTCAAGTGAAGTCAACATCAACTTCACTGAAGAGCTGGTGGACAGGTTTCTGAAGGAACAACCTTCATTTCTAAAAGGAGACAGCACTTCCAAGAAAAAAAAATCTCAGATCATGTTTGCTCCAACCTCTGGACCGAGGCCCATAAGAAACCTCTTTAGCTCATTCAGATGATGGCAGACCTGTGGAGCCACACCTACAGAAGTAGTGCTCAAGAAAGTATAAATGGAACCATTAATTTCTCTCTATCACTAGAATTTTCCTCACCATCAACCAAGTTAACATCTCAGTAATTACTTTTATCATGGCACCCAAGGATTCATTCCAGAGGCATCAGAAATAGCTTTCACCTCTTGCAAACAACTCATACTCCTCTGCTGACTACCAGGTCATTCCAGCTTGAGGGTCTTTAAACACACAGCTCCTGACCTGCAACTAATGCCTCAAGCTCTAGCTGCCACTGGAAACATCTCCTTCAGTGCTCTGAGCTCATTTTACCATTTAAAAGCCCACTCTGAAATGATCTCAGCTTATGAAAATTGAAGAGTTCCATTTCTGGGAGGATGCCACTTGGGCCATGACTCAGGAAAGCAGGTACTGAGCTCGTGCTGCCACTGGCAGGACTCCAGCATGTACTTCAAATCCAGCAGGTACTCAAGTGTTTCCTAAATACCAGGATCTGGGTTTGAAATAATTTCTAGCTGCAGGGCCATGCATGGTGGTATCCACTGGCTGTGCCCCACAGAAGGCAATCCCTGCCTCCAGAAGCCTGCAACATCCAGAGGGAAGGCTCCGCAGCCATTCCTGAAGCAATCTTCATCTTTTTCCCATTCATTCCTCCCATTTTTTCCCCTGCTGCTTCATTCATCACTATTTATATCCCAACTGACTGGAAATAATTGATCCCTGCCCGCTCTGAAACTGTTCTTTATGTGCTTGTAGATACCGTGTCTCTCCTCAGCCGAATCTTTGCACAGAGCTCATCCTCAGCCTTTTTTATTACAAGTTTTCTGCTTCCAAATATTTTTATGGTTTCTTTTGTTGATCCCCTCTGACTATTTTCTAGAATATCCGTTTATATTAACAATAGTACCCAAAAGTTAATACAGCACTGGAAGCAGCACTGCAAGCAAAGCATAATAAATTACCCTGTTTTGCATCCAACATGCCTTCTACTCACTAGAGACCAGTGCCTTTGGATGCCAATTCCAAGGGAACTGGGAGAGCTTTGGCTTTCAAAAAGCACCATTTGTCACCCCCCTGAAGCACAGGGTGTTTTTTACTCAAAAAGTACCCAATATCAAGGATCACTTCTGAAATAAATGCAATTTTAAAACCCCCATCTGGTTATTTTAAGCAGACTTCTCACAGCAGGAGATGGAGGTTCAAGCCTCAGTCCTCTCCAAGGACCAAGACATGTGTTTGTACAGCAGGTTGATAGTCTTCAAAAAATAAATGTATTTCATGTCTTTGATTACCAGCTACTGCTGCTTCTCACTTAATAAGGATTTGGGAGAAAAAGGCAGTCAGTAACAAATGCAGCCATATACATCAAGAACACAAAGCTGCGTTTTGGTATTTCAAATAAGAGTTTAAACAGCACATGAATCCTTCTGTCAGCTGTCTCCACCAGCACGAATTTAGCACTGACATACGGGGGGAATATGGGTCCGTGGACACCCACATCTAGGGGTGATGTGGGAAAAGAAAGCTTCTGCACAGGGCTGCTCATGAGCACACCCGAGACAGCCAGGCCTTGACAGCCCCCCCAGGCTGAGAGCAATGGAAAATCCACTCAGCATGGGCAGAAAAGTCCTGCCATATCCCTCCATATACTTCCCCTATAACCTGGAGGACCCACTTGAACGAATTAGATGACACTGCAGTACATCTTTGATCAGTTACTCTTTGGGCAAGGTTTATGTTTTGGAGGAAACTGTGGCAACAGCATTAGGATGCTATGGTCAATTATTCAAATAAAAGACTGTTTAAATTCAATTTGTAACAAAATGTGAAGTTCATTCATGTTTAACATGTTCTCCAACACTTTTCCCAACATGCTGTGCTTGCCTGGCTAAAGCTTCTTTGACATGCACAACAGTACATGGGGTCAGGGGCTCAGATCAGCCAACCACAAAGTTTTTTATTTCATCTGCCAGCCACCCTCTTCCCCCCTAATGTGAGACTGGCTGAAAAAGCCCAGTGTATGTATTTTCAAACCATAATTCTTTTTACTTGCTGTCAGCTTTCTGAGCCTCTGGAGCACACATGCTTCATATTTTTGAGATCTTTTGCACAGCCACAGCATGTTAAAAACTGATGTGTGTGGTGGGGGTGGATTTTTAGAAAAGTAAGAATATTAAATGAACACAGGAATTCTTCTGAAATCTCTGGGCAAGTAGACTTCAGAGGGAATAAGTCAACAGTCCCTGAAACACTAGCAGTAAAATCACAGAAGCTGGCAAGAGTGTCACTTTTCAAGATGGTCACAAGCACCACCTCAGTAAACTGGTGATCTACAATCATCATCACCAAACATCACCGAAAAAGAAAAAAAACTGTAGGTTATATACCAACAGCAGCATGTTTTCAATGCTCCTTCTTCTGCCAAGAAAAGGAAGCAGGTTTAAAACCCACAGTCAAAGACAGACTTTGTGGTTACATTTTCAACCACACCGGTTCTGTCCCCAACACCATTCAAGCTGATGTGAAACAGAACAATGTCAGTCTCTTCCATCTGTTTAGCCATTTCTTCTTACTCTGAATTTCCAAGTTCTCCCTTGAGAGGCCAGGAATAACTGGTTAATCAAAAACACCCTGCGGTTTGGGATAAAAAAAACACTAACTGGTTTCTTTTTTGGAGTCTAGCACTCCTGCTTGCAATCCACACTAACCCCAACTTCAGTTACGTGATGGCATCACCCTGCTCTGGGTGCCTGAAAAACTTGGATTTTCCTGTTTATACTCAAGTTATCAGCTGATACTCTAGAAATAAAAAAGGTATTTAAATCCTTCCTACACGATGCTTTTAAACCACCAATATATTTAAAGTTACATCATTAAATAAACAGTTCCCATGGTCCCAACTAACCAATGCTTTCCACTGAAAAAATCTGCTTTTTGTTTTGGTTTGGTTTTGAAGGCAAGTATTTAACTAATAGCTCCTTGGTTTATCCTTGCTTTTGAGAAAAGCTGTTTTAAGTAACCAGATTAATAATGTTGCAACTCTAATTTTAATTTGCATGGGAAAATTATTTACATGCTTCCATTGTTGAAAACTGATGGAAGATATGAACCAGCCTCTCTTTCAGAGCTGTTGAATATGCAGAACCTCAACAGAACTGGTCTATTTTATTATATATCAACTTACGTTTATGCAAAACTTAATGTGAATATATCTTTACCTTAAAGGCAATAATCTGTTCCTTGCATATACACTTCATTCTGTTATTGAATGCCTTGCCTAATGAATAATCGCGATAATTAATTTTTTTATAAATGTTTGGGAAAACTCTCAGGCTATTTTTAAGCCAGGGGATTTTACCACATAAAAATGCTGCAAAGAGAAATACTGATCAGCTTTACAAATTGCTATTAAATGCTTTGTAAAGCAATGGAGCAGCTAACTCCCTGCCCACCCTTTTGGGTAATCTATTTCTGTAACCTCCACATCCTTCATGCAAAAGAAAGCAACGTATTCCTACAGGAGGAAAAGGAGAGAATTCTATAAGGGCTTCTCCATACTTGGAAAGTCTCTATTCATCCAATATCCATGAAAACCTTATTATTTATGATTTCTCCTTCAAGGGCAGACGTTCCTGAAAATGTAATATCTAAAGTACTGTTTTAGAGGAAAAACAACAAATAGACTACTCAGGATCACTAAAGCAGCTTTACGCACAAAACTCACATTGATTTCATTAGATTGCAACTCAAGGGAATTCCTGTGTTGGGGAAGAATCCAACAACCACACAAGTACTACTGACAGCCAGATGTGCAAAAGCTAATTTTTTAAAAGATCAGATCCTCTAGAAGTAGCAGCATGAAAAAATAAAGTATGGGAAACTCTTTCCTAAGGGAAGAGAAAAAATAATTGACAGACAGATGCAAAGCTGAATCTAGTTGTTTTTCATAATGCACAGTTTTAAATTGTTTTTCAGATTGTAAACAAAATACACACGTAGTAGAAAATGTAGATTGAATACAAATTACATTTTTAAAGATAGCAAAAGCCAGTTATTACTATTTTTTTTTTAAAAGTTAAACGCATAAATAAAAATTTCTTGTGAGCTACAAATGTTCTAGCCCAAACTTTTAAGATGTGCTTTTTTCTTTTTTGCACTAACAAATTCTCTTACTCTTTCTCCTCATCTGGCCATGGTTTTCCTTCTACCTGCTTGCTTAAGACTCCCCTCACAGGCCTAAAGTGCAAGTGGCAGCCAACACCCTGCTACATGGATTTATAAGGGTCACCCTTTGACATAAATGAGCCAAAAGGCATTCAGGCCTTGATTCCCTGGTCCTTTCTGGCTTCCCTTGCCTGCCTCCTCATCCTCCTTTTCTGTGCTCCAGACTTCTCCTTCGCTATGTCCTCACTGCACCACCAGCCCCTACAACTCCACCATCACACCTGGAAAGGTGACACCCCAACGGGACAGACTCAAGTTAGCACTCACTTTTCTGTCTCTCAACAAAGCCCAAGGGCAAAGAGGGAAATGAAGGTGAGACCAGCAGGCACATAGGATTAGCTTCAAGCACTGCCCACCTGCAGCTTGTTCCATGCAATCCCTGATGAACTGGAGTGTGCCTGAGCTCTGCATCTTCCTAACAACACCTCCCTCCTTCAAAGCGCTGTTTAGCAGCTGAGGATAACACCTTCTATGATGAAAAGCACAAAATGCTTGACGAAGGTCAAGGTCACTAAGCCCACGGTGAGCAAGCTATTTGCATGACCTTTCTCCAAAGCACCAGAAACACTGTGACTTGGGGTTTGGCAGGTGTTACAGCTGACTTGGACACTATATGTTAAACTCCAGCACTACGGCACAGTCACGACCTTTCTTGGCCTCCAAAAACCAGACTGAGCACCAGTTTGGCACACATACGATTTCTGAACCCGTTCTTGGTGCCTGAACCCATTAGAAGGCCATCACAGGCAGAGAAGCCTCTTGTGTGTGCAGAGCTGTGTTTGCACCTGCAAGGCCACTAACAGGCATGGAAAAGAGGGCACATGTGTGTTTTGAGGGGGCACAAACTATTCTGTACATGCTACAAACATTAGTGGGACTGCAGTTTTGCAGAGGTGGCTCAAGTCATGTTCCCCTCTGCAAAAGCAGAGCAAATGTCAGCTGTCAGCCTGCAACACCACCAGCACACACATGAATTCCTCTTCAAAGCACTTCCCAAACACTCACCCATTAATCCTGCCAGCACTTCTGAGAAGCAGACACCTCTGTTATCCCCAAATTACTGACTGGGAAGCCAAGGGATGGAGCTGGAGGCTTGAATACTCAAGGGGATGGTCGAAAGGCACTAAGGGCAGCATTCAGCTACCCCAAATTCCCAGGTACCTGTGTACCTTCACACAGGGATGCAAGGAGCACACTCCTGCATGAGCAGCCCCCAGCCTCAGCCTTGTTCTCAGAACCAAACAGCTGTCCCTTCTCCACACCATCAAGCTGTAAAAAATAACACAAACCCAGGCCTCTGTGGGACAGACACAACAAGGCACCAAGATCAAACAACCAGGTGAGCAGACACCTGTCTGAACTCATACCAGTAAATACAGGTTGCACGTCTTCAGAATTTTAACCAAAGCAAAAATATGAAAGCTCTTCCCATGGCCTGAACAATTCATCTACGCTGGCCAAAACAGTTGAATTACCTATTTATTTGCAGAGCAGGAACACAGGTTCTTTTTCTTGCTCTTTCAATTTAATACACTTGACTGGACAGCCCTTGAGCAAAGTGACCTAAATTTGAAGTTAGTCTTGCCTCAAGCCAGGTGTTGGACTAGATGCTCTCCAGCAGTCTGTCCAAGCCCCAATCCTTCTCTGGCTCTCTCCACCACGGCACTGGAGCAGTTTTGGCACTGGAGATTTGCAAGGCTCAGAGTGCAATGCTACAATCCATGCAAATGTCCATAGCCCACCCCTCCCTTCTGGCTCCTCTGGGGTCTTGAGTCCCCTTTAACCTGCCATAGGGAACCACTCATGCAGGTGACTCTCCATAGGGGGAACCACAGCTGAAGGCAATCCAGCCCTTCTGAGGTTTGTCTTAAACCACCATCAGGTGAAAAGCTGGTAAAATGATGTCTTTTGGAGAACAATAGGACACGGGCCACAAACACAGGAAGCTGGAATAGCTTCAGGCAACATGGCTCACAAGCAGGCAGCAAACTGCAGAGCATTCAGCTAGAAGGAAGGCAAACAGAGCCAGTGCTGAGAAGGGGGAACAACGAGACAGGAGACACAAGGGAAAGGAATGAAGGAAGCTGCATAGAAGAGTGAGGATTTTCCCTGGTCACTCAACAGAGTAAGCCAGATTGGCAACTGGTGTAAACTGTAAACTGGTCAGACGTGTCTCCATCTGCAGAGCTGGCCATGCTGGGATGGGTGAAATTCAGCAATTGGTGATGTAGCTCTAGGAAGGAAAGCTATTGGGGCACCTGGTATTTTGTCAGGACAATGCTGACAAATGCTGACTGTGGAACACCCAGTGCCCTTTTCTCCTCTTTCTTGTTTAAACAGTTTCTACAAGTATTTAAGCTCCTGCATTCAGAAGCCTGTGATGAGCACAATACATGAGCTTTTACAGCAACGAAAGGAAAGAGAAATGAGATGGATGATCTTTTCTGATCTAACCTTTCCTCAGGCTGTGCTCCTCACTGCCACACAAATCCAGTGCACAGGAAGCTCAAAGATCTACTGCAACAAGCTTTCTCTAGTCCTGTACTAGTTTAGTATTTCCGAACAGTCTCTGTGCCTAGTGACACTCAGAGTACTTTCCTTCTCATATGGCACATCACACGGCAGGCAGCCGCTCCTTAAACCACTGTACTTAAATACAGCTGATGTGCAACAGCTACTATCCTGTAAAATGTTATCATGAAAGAACTACCGGAGCCTTTTAGTACAATTCCAGAAATGATAGAGCTCCTTCTTCCTTCACACACTAATTGCACTGAAATTGCATCCAATGAGTCCATGCATATTTAATCAGGTCTGGGGCTGCTGAACGCACTGCTATTGCATGGGGTGCTATCAGCCAGAGCCATAAATTATTAACTTTGCCAACTAAACTTCTGCTGAATAATTTTAGGTTGGCGGTGCGTTGTTTGACTGAGGCAAAGCTTGCTTTGTGTATCCCCTTATCATTAATATTCTTCCTGTGTTTCCTACGGCACCAAAGTGCTGGGAAGGGTCACTGCTCAGCTCGAGACAAGGCCCCCAGGGAGGATGTGGTGCCTCAGACAGACTGTATTATATGCCATCGCTGAATATTTTCCTAAGCAAAGCACCTCCTCCCGGGTCATGTCTAATCTCATCTCTAATTATACCTCTTTGTTAAGGCCAAAGAACATATCTGGTAGTCATCTTTATTAGGCGAAGATTAATAAATAGACATGATCCTGCTTTTCAGCCTTCCAAGTAACACGTAAAGCACAGCTAAGCGCTAGGAAAAAAACACAGGGAACAGATCCAATAAAAGAATCTCTGCCTTCACAAGGCTTTGCTCATTAAATAAAATGAGGCTGTGAGAGCTCTGCTCTGCCCTGGGTACTCTCCACAAGCTCACAAGCCACAGCCTGTGGCAGGAATGAGGCTGAGCACACCAGCTTTGTCCCTACTTTGGCACCACCTCCACTGTCCCCTTCCTGAGCTGCCCCACCATTGCCCCCCACTTGCTCCCAGTCCTCCCACTGCCATCCCACCGAGGAGCACCCAAGTTCCCAGGCAGGGTGCCAGCACTGGCTGCTGCAGGGGTGCCCAGCAGGGCAGCCTCACACTGCTGCTGGCAGTGGGGCTCCCTGGGGCAGGGGGGCTGCCTGGGGCAATGGGGCTGCCTGGGGCAGTGGGGCAGCCTGGGCAGTGGGGCTGCCTGGGGCAGTGGGGCTGCCTGGGGCAGGGCGGCTGCCTGGGGCAATGGGGCTGCCTGGGGCAGTGGGGCAGCCTGGGGCAGGGGGGCAGCCTGGGGCAGGGGGGCAGCCTGGGGCAGTGGGGCTGCCTGGGGCAGGGGGGCAGCCTGGGGCAGGGGGGCAGCCTGGGCAGTGGGGCAGCCTGGGCAGTGGGGCCGCCCAGGGCAGGGGGGCAGCCTGGGGCAGGGGGGCCGCCCGGGACAGTGGGGCAGCCTGGGGCAGCAAGCACGTCCTGCCTGAGCTGAGCCCCACGGCAAGTGCAATGGAGCTCTGCTGACCCGTGCAAGAGCTGCTCTAATAGACAGCAAATAAGATCCACAACAAACAGCCTATAGAAGGGATGCTACTCACAACTTGCTGCTGCTGAGAAGCAGAATTGTCACGCTCTTATTTCCAGCTTTCACACGCCTTTTTTTAGGGAACAGTGGGGTTAAAGCCATCAACTCCAGCTATATCAAGATTTATTCCAGGTTGCTAGCCCACAACTACATGCATTTTGAGACTCTCAAAATAAATGCATTGTAGATGTATAAACTATCTTTATCCAACTTCAAATTTATTAGTGCTAATTACTCCCTAACATGAAGAGCTCCCCATGGAAGATGCAAAACATACCCTTAGCTGTCAGTCTGCGCAACAGCTGGTGGAGCTGAGAGAGGCAGGCATCTGCTTACCGGGGCCTTTCCTGACAGGGAGGCAGCCTACCATAAGGGTCACACTTCTCATTACAAATCAGTGGACCCCCGAGAAAAAAATGGAAATTTTGAACCAAGGAACAAAGCACAGATTGTATGCAGACCAACATTTACTATTTATCAAGCAATATGCACCAGCTCACAGTTGCTATACCTCCCTCTAAATAGGCATTCTTTCCCAAAAGGTGAAGGCAATCAGTGCTATCAGCTCTTTTAAGTACCACACAAAAGCCAAACCTACTGTTCAGTGAACTGAACTTGCTGGAAGTCCCGTGGAAATTGGCACTCTGGACCATAATCCCCCATGTGCATTCCCATCACTACGTTTATACATAATTTGTGTCTAAATTCAAGGAAACCAGTAAAAGGAACCAGCCTAGCTCAGCTGATGCAAATCTCCTGGCCTGGGCAGCCCTCAGTCAGCCCAGCAATACTCACATCCAAATTTAACTGGTTTGAAGTCATGCTTTTGGTTGATCAGAGGTAACCGGGGGTAGGAACCAGTTCCCATCCGGGCACCCAAGCAATGCCACTGACCTTGGTGGAAATCCCACACAGAAGCCCAACCCTAGCCCTGGGAAAGTCCCATGTGTGGGACTGCCTCCAGCCAAGCTACTGCTGCCCCAACCCACCCCCCGTCTGCAGGTAACAGCAGAGGCTTGGTATTGAAGAAGAACACAAACCCACTTTTCTGGCACCTGGCAGCCAAAGAAAGGAATCTTATTGATTAGAGCTGTTGTGCTATGATCTCTTTTTCTCTCAATGGCAGCCATTCATTGGCTCTCCTCAAGAGTAAAAAAACCTAATCTTATTTGTCACTCACAGGCTTGAAGGGTCAAACAACGCTGGCAGAGCAATCTGGGTGCACAGTGGTGGAAATGCTCCCAGGAGCAGCAGCCTGTGAGCCAAGTGCCCCACAAGCAGGGACAGAGGGCTCTTTCCCTTCTGGACCTCTCTACAGCAATTTGGGATGAAAACAAGGTCTCGGGGCAGGGGGAGAAGGACAGGTGGGTGAGAAGAACACTACTGAAGGAAGGCACACGAAGCAGCAAAACACTGCAGGGTGTCACCAACCAACCACTGTTGTCCTGAAACTTGCACAGATGAAGACCTCCAGTTTAAGCTGCAGTGTCTCTCTAGATGTTTCCTGCATTTGAGATGTCACCCTGCTTTGAGTTGCAATGGTACCTCAACAGCCGCTCTGAAATGAATGGACCTCCCTGGGACAGGATGCAGTGACAGCCCTGTGCCCCTACAGGCAGCTGCTGACACCCTCTCCCCTGTGTGCAGCACCGAGAGCTGCACACCCCCAACACCTGTGTGCTGTGACACAAGGTCACACATGCACAGGTACTGCTACACCACATGCTGGGTTTTGCAAGGTCATCACTGAACACAGATTGGGCAATTTACACTGCTAGGCATACTGTATTTTTGCACAATTACGTTCACCAACACCCAGTGGAAGAAAAATCAGCATTTTCAGTTCAGGAAGGCTGAAGGGGCAGGCAGGAGCTGCCAGAGGCGGTGAGCAGCAGAAAGGCATTTAACTGGAAGCACAGGGACAGTGGACAGAGGGCTTGGTGAGGAAGCCAATAGGAGCCATCATGACAGAAAAGAGAGTAGCTGAAGACCTACACCATACTGATACTGAAATAGAGTACACTTTCAAATCATCCTTGGATGGAAGAAGGGGACAGTTTGAGACAGCTGCAAGTAAGAAGCACAAAAACTTAGCTGAAGCAATCGAAATACTATTGGTGTAATTTTCAAATACAACTGTGCAGTTGAAGCACCGCCCATCTGAGGCATGTAGTGAGAAGCCAGCCCAGGCCCACTCATGTGGTACATGAGGTCACCAGAAGCCCCAGCACAATTACATCCTTCTGTCAGAGCTACTTATTACTGGAGCACACCACATCATGTCTTCTCTTGGCTCACAAGTACCAGTGTTCTAAAAGCCCTACAAACACACTGCTACTTTAACAACTTGGCAGGGAAAAAAAAAAAACAACCAGGAGGGAGAGAAGGATGACTGCCCACCTCACAAGCTTGTCTTCAAAACACACATTTATGACACAGGCCCTAGTTTCTGTGTTCTTACACTGATTTCTTTGGAGAGCCATGGGGTGTAAGTACATCACAGCATTAGTTTTACAGCTGTATTTCTTCTTTCCATTCTTTCTGCTGCTTCAGTAGCCAAAGGCTAAGCCAGATAAATTCAATGATTTTAGTCCTGAATGACAGATATTAAGATAGGACGTTAAGTACCATGGTGAGGCACCAAGACAGACAGACCCTCATGGTCCCCCCTACAAGAGCAGCAGTCAGGATTCAAACTTAAGTCTTAGCAATAGAAAATAGAAAACACTGGGAAACAAGAACAAACACTTGGTTCAAAGCACAAAAGCACGATTATTGTCTAAAAAGGAAGGGTTAATTTCACATACATAACATGGCAAGGTGAGCTGCTCTAGTGCTGCACTATCTGCACACAGAGATGTTTTGTGAACCAGGGAAAGCTCAGGGGGAGCTGAGAGTCAATGGGAGCCCATCGCTCATGCAACAGCAATTTACAGGACCTGAGTGGGGCCAGAGGCAATGGCAGCCAAGCCTTCCCCTCCTTTACAGAGCAGCAGTGAGCAGGGTGGGCAGACAGGGCATGGCAGGGTGGCTCTCATGGGAGTGCAGGACAGGTACCAGCTGCAGCCATGAGGGCTGTGGGAGGGCACCTGTGGGAGGGCACCAAGGCAGAGGAACTTCTCTGCTTAGTTCAGGAGCTCCAGGAAGACGTGGGTGGGTTAAGGAGTGTCTGGGAAAGTGTGAGACACAGTCCTGGATCTCACCTGGCTGCCCTGGGCAGACCCAACAGGCAGACGGGGCACATGGTGTGGAGGATTCCCGATCCTGCTCTGGCTGGACACTGGGGCTTAAGGGATAGTGGGCAAATACAGCAAATAGAGCAACTCTCTGCCCAGCACAGCAGGCACATCTCCTCTGTGACTACCCCACTTTCCAAGGTGCCCTGGCATAAGAGACGTGAGGCTCTGCAAGTGGAACCAAAGACAATGGCTCCTCCAGCACAGAGGTATCACTATGGTTAAGTTTACAGACTGAGTTGTGCAGGAGTTTTGATGTGCTGCAGGGCAGGAAGGCTCCACAGAATGCAAGCTCAATAGGTGGGGCAAAACCATGCTCAGAAGAGCATGTGAGCACATCGTACAAGCTGCAGCAGAATAACATGACATGTCTCCTAAGCTGCTGCTTCATTTTCAAGTAGGGGTTTACCTCCACTAAGCAGAGTCCAATGACATTTGGATCCCCCCAAAAGTGGGAGGAAGGGGGAACAGAGAGGTGATTTATTTATTACAGCTTAGAAAGGGGACAAAGGGAAGCTAGATTGGCAGTGACAACAGAAAATGCTGCACAAATATATACAAATAGGTTTTTTCTAAAATGAAAGAAATACATGCTTTGCTCATGGCCACAAAAAGCACTGCACTCAGCATATTTATGGTCTGTGTGTTAGTTTTCCACATTAAGATGACTGCCAGTGCCTTCCAGGGCTCTGAAAACTTAAAACTCTCACTGGAACCCAGCTTCTGCTGATTTATATTTGCATCATCTAACCTCTGTGAACCTACAGTGGCATAAATGACTAAACTGCTCTGAAATAGGATTATATCACTTCTAGCACGAGCAATGTGTGTAAATATTGGACTTAAGTTTCCAGAGCCGTCTAGCCAGAAAAAAATAAACCTGCATTTAGCCAGCTGGAACTGGAAACAAAACACTTTTTTTTTTTCTTTTTAATAATGCAAAGAATTTACTGTCACAATCTGCTAAACTGACAAAAATACATGTGTTGCTATACACATTTTTATGTATGCACACGTATTTACTGTATTTTTACATAAGAACGTTAGGGATGTTTATGACCACACATATCTGCATTTTTAGAATCCTTGCAATGTCCCCAGTCATTTCATAGAAAAACCAACTTGTGCCAGATACAAAAAAAAATAAAAGAAAGAAAATCAGATCACAACAACTTCATCTTTCAGTGTAAAAAAAATTTTTTTGTAATCAAATTCCAAGCGTATCAGCTTGTTGAATGCAAGCCTGTATAATTTTTTTTTTTTTTTTAACTCAGAGTATTATCTGGCTCCTGCAGTAGTTCTTTATCTATCAATTGTCCTTCGTTCTGCAAGGAGAAGGAGTTTGCCAATGGCCACAGAATGTTGCTTGGAGATTAGACCTCTGGGGTTCATCTGATTCATTGCCTGACTTGCGCCAAGCCACATCCTCTCCATGAGTCCATCAAAAACCACTCCACTGGCCCAGAGGCCTTGCCTGCAGAGCTGCAGTTTGGGATACACTCTCAGCTCTCCATACCTGGGTCCTTCTCTCTTGACCTCTAATCGACTTTTCCAAGCTCATCTCCGGAGCCATCACATTCCACGCTGGGACGCAGACAGCAGTTGGTGGCGTACCTTCCCCTCCTGCACTATTTTGGTAAGCTCGCTGGGACACTTATCTATCCAGCAGGGAGCACACTATATATGGGAGCATCTACCAATGCGTTCAAGTCTTCCAACCCATAAAGGAGCAATCTGATCCTATCCCGCAGCATCAACAGGCAGTAAATGTAACTTCTGTCACAACAGCTGACAGGCTAAAGCACAAGTAACAGCACACCAGGCAATGGGATCCCCAGCAGGTGCTTTCCCCTGCCAGTTGTTGCAGGAAGGGCAGGAATGTTTGCCCAGCCCAGTGCACTGCCGGTGAGCGAATACTTCCCATCACCCTCAAGAATGAAGCGTGCAGCACGGCTCTGGATGTCAAGCTAAAATAGCTCATTGCAGGGTGGAGTATTAGGTCCCATCCCTCCCCACATGCAAGTAACCCTGAAGCATCTTGAAGCGTGGGGCCCAAGCCAGCTCCAAATTAAGTCAACAAGAGCTCTTCCAGCGACATACCCAGGAACTGGCTCAGACCACAAGTGACCACAAATGCTGTCCCTAGAGGCTGGAAGAGTAGATGGACATTTGGTGGTCAGTGATGACCATCCAGGACCAAGAACTAACTCAATATACACAGGCACCCTTCTATACATATCCAAAACACGCTTTGCTTGTTTTGACAACTGAGATTTAGTTTCAGTTACTGATAACAAGGAGGTAAATGCAATACAGCATATTAAGTAAAAATAAAACAATCTTTTCTTCAGATCCCCTCTTGGTAAGTTTTTCCTGCAAAGTGGAAGGAGCCTAATTTTCACTTCACGTGGGAATTAAAAAGGCATTGCATATTAACATTTCTATTCTATTTGCTTGCCAAAGCTGCCATTTCTCATAAGCTGTATTAAACCCTAGGCTCAGAGTCTGAGAAGATGGTGCTGCTCAGTGCTGTGAAAACAATAAGCCTGTGCGTGTGGCTGTGCAGCATCCCCTGCCCTGCTGGAGCTAAGTAAATTATAACCTTCACTACCTTCAGAGGAACAGTCCCAGCTGCAGAGAAATGATTCTTTCAAATGACAATATAAAATGATACAGTCAAGCTGCCCAATTTCATTCCCAGAGAGATTTTCTCTCGGGATGCAATCTGGTTCGAAGTGGAGGGAGTTATCTGAACGCTGCATCAGAATACAGAGGATAGAGCTGTCAGCAGTGCTTTCAGCTTCTTGCAGAGAGCATTCCTCAATATACGTGAAAACACTCACACATAATTATTGAAAAGGAAGGGAGTCACCTCAAATGTTTTTCTATGTCCCTGAAAGGCTCCCTGAATGAATAAATATTCTTTCATTATGTTTCAGCTGTTGCCACTGCAGTAGGCTCCATGGGCAGGATTTAAACTCAGGAGGAAGGAGGGGAGCACCCGACCACAAGGAAAATAAAATATAATTTCTAGTAGACATATCTGAGCCCTAAGGAACTCACGGTGGGCACTCCATTACCGCAAGCAATGTCCTGCAAGATGTAGTCCCCAGCCCTGCTCTCAAACATCAGGAGTGCTCTGTGACTGCACCAGGCCTCGGTACCCCAGGAGAGTCTTCATGTTGTTCTACAAAATCCTTCAGTCTAACCGGGGTGGCAGTCCTATGCTTTGCTTGAAGATAAGATCAGCAGAGAAGGATACAAGTCAACCAGCTGATCACATCTCACTCCCTCGCTTACACATTCATTAAAATTCTTTCTGAGTCAAAAACCTCCTTATAGTCAGTAGGTTTGCTGGAATAATTGGATAACTGCAAACCAACAAAGCAACAGTGTTACAGGTATTTACTAACACCTTCACTGATATTTCATACAAAACATTTTGCATTATCATAGATGAATATGGAAGAAAAATCCCACACTATCAACCTATATTTAGGAGCCTATTAGAATCACCACTGGCTTTTAGTTTCCAGCATAAGACATATAACAAGGGTCTAGGTGCTGCATAGAGTGAATAAAACCAAAGTAAACCAGGTTCAAATCGGACGCCTACTAAATCAGTTAATCCATGCTTATCTACAGTTACCCTACTGGAAATGACTACTTGGGCTTGCAATAACTCTTTTCCAAGAAGAACTCACTCATCACTTAACCTTCACCAGCCCTGAACACCCAGGAACAGAAGATGTGACCTTTACAGGATGCAAGTGCACAGGAATAACTGGAGGGGCCATAAGGCACACATTGCCAGTAAATGCACCTGAAATACAGGGTCATTTAAAAAGAGAATAGCCATTTTTTGCTGGCACCCTGGCCTCAACCCTTAAAAGCCCTACCTTCTGGGCTTTGCACTTGTCTCTCCATGTCATGGGTGAGTACATAAGTGGACCTTTTAGCTGTTGCCTTGTGAGCATAAAAGGGAAAAAAAGTGGCAAAGCTTCCCCTGTCAGGTCATTCATGCAATGCAGGCAGCAAGAACGAACCCATCCATGACAGCAGAGGGAACAGGCTGAGAAGGGTCTGTCGAAGCTGGGAGTGCACCCAAAGCAATGGATCAGCGGGGTGACCCCTCAGCCCAGAAACAAGACGTCGAACATCACTTCCTCTTCCGCTTTCCCAGGTGCTTTGAAAAATGGCAGATAATTTAGAAAAATACCACCGCCAAAGTGATTTCAGTCTTAAGCTGTTTCCATGACAGAAGAACATACAAGAAGTTTAAGTGTGACTTCTAGCCAAAGCTTGTTCCCACTGGCATCACCAACATCAAGAAAGAAATCGAGGTCCTTTCTCACGCTGCCTCAAGTACAAACCATCTTATTTTACTCCAGTGCACAGGAATGCTAAGCAGGTCCACTTAAGAATGCATTATTTGCTCTTGGTCATATTCTCTTGTAGTCCTGGAAGGCAAATAACATTTGCTTTCTGCAGCACATCAAACTGAATACTCACATTTGATTAGCTAGTTATGGGAGGTATCCTCAGGCTTTCTCTGCTCCTCTGCATTTTAATAATCTCTTTTTAATTTCTGTCTGATAGTTATTTTCACCCCAAGTGTATTAGTATCTCTACACACCTATGCTAATTCCAACACTGCGAGCAACTGCCCATTCTTCTCTGCTGGCCTGGTCTTCCTGCACTTTCCATCTCACAGTTGCTGCTGCCTTGTGAAAAGCATGCCCAGTTTGCCATCTTCAGATAACTGGGTATTATACACCTTACTCCTGCTTCATCCAGGTTGATTGTTAATGCATAGAAAACTTCACAGAGACACTGTCAATATTCTTTCACACTATACAGCCATGTCTCAAGATTTTTCACAGCTTGAGCACAGATCTGCTCCAATTATGTAACCAATCCATTAGTGCCATACAGACAGCAATTTTTAAATCTTAATTTTCTGTAGAATGAAAAATATAATGGTAACCTTCAAATAAAATTATTATTTGTACTTTAATTTTTTAAGTATGTATTTTTTTCAGGTTTTGCTTTAAACCCCTGCTGGTGCGTGCAATTCCTTGAAGCATTCTTAAGCTAGACCAGAGGAAAGTAAACTGCATTTATCCCCTGCAGAGTCAGTTCTGCACACCAACAATAAACACCCTAAGCCCGCTTCTTTTAATATGCAAAACCCTGACCTCAGATGTATATGCAAGGTTGCCGCTGGCTTTAATGAAGACAGGAGCATATTTAAGGGCAAAATTGGGAATAGAGTCTGGTTTTCAATATTTCATATAACCACTCCACCAGATTCCTAAGAGCCTTTTTACCCAGGCTTCTGTAATGAGCTCTTGTGAGCAACACCTTCCAGTAAACCCCTTTCCCTCCTGACTCCAAATTTCAGAAACCTTAATTTAACTCCACATATACACAGCAACTCCAGAGACCATTTCAAATCCCACACAGCCTTGTGATGCTGCTTCGTAGCACGTTGCTCTTTCACAGCCTTTGCTCATCCATTTGCTGCAGCACACCGAAACAATCCCAGCCAGATGCTCAGCTCCCCAAGGGTTGGGCACATAGGAAGCTTTAGGGCACATACCAAAACCACAGGGAAACAGGGATTTAGGGCAGCAGAACATGACACTGCTCTTAGAAAACGATGGAAAACCTTGGCTCAGGTGATGTATCCATCTCACAAGTCCAATCCACCTAGAGGGGTAGCGTCGCCCTAGGACCTTGACACCAAGCAGCAGACGTAGTACAGTCCCTAATGTATGCAAATAACTTCACAGATGCTGAAATCTGGGAATTGATAAACCAACCAAACAAAAACAGTCAGATGCAATGTAATCTTTTTCCAAAAAGCAGCTCCTCCAAAAGCAGCACTGTTGGATTTACATTCCTTCATGAACCAAATGCATGTTCAGCCTTATCAATGATTTCCTTCCTTATACACCTGTGTCAAATGCCCCATTTAAACAGTAGAGTCTAGCACAAACCAAGGATAATTAATACATCATGGAATTTCCTCTCAAAGGCAGTAAGCCCAGGGTGGGTGGAGGCAGAGACCACTGCAGGGTCCTCCTTCTGCCAGCACCCACAGAGTGACGAGGCTATGGGGGACACCGCAGTGCATCCTCACACCTCCTTGCTTTGGTCAGTGGCACAAACTCCTGAAGCTCCCCAGCTCCCTGCTTTCTGCCTCCTCCCTGCTGGCTGCAGCCACCCATGGCCTGGCCAGGGCTCCAGGCAGCTCTCCCAGGCAGCAGTTTCAGCCCCTCGCCCTCTCAAAGCTCACAGCGAGCACATTCTCCCAGGGCATCCACCTATGTTCTACTCCCCCTGACTCCCAGAAACACTCTCCTCTTTCTAAAACACAGGAATAACAAAGCTTCACCTGCTCACAGCTGATGGCAAGAAGGCAAGACACGTTTCCCCGGCAGCAGGGACCAAGGGAAACCCCTGGACATGTCCCAGGCACAGGTGGCCACACACAGGCCCAGCTCCAGGGCACAGGGGCAGCACTGACTTTAGGAGGGGTTTGGGGTTTTGCAGTTGCCTGCCGCTGAGAACACATTTCTATTGTGCAGAGGGTGGGGCAGTTAACAAGAACCCTTCATCACCCAGCACAGCTTTGCTGTTTCCCTGTTTCCTGGGTGCAAGCCCAACAGGAGACAAACTGGGCTGCATTACATTGTAAGTTATGACACTGGCACTGCAGAGAAGGAAACCTGGGTTGTTTTTTATTCCTCCAGCTCCCTGCTGTAGCTTCCATTAAGCACAGAAAAATTCAGCTAGCACAACCATTTCCAATTCAAATGATCCTGCTGTGCCCTCACCAGGACAACTCCCCAAGGAGAAGTTTCACTATTGCTATTGCCGGAGATTGATAACAAGAGAGTAAACACTCTATTATCCCACTTCTAGGTGTTCAGCCAGATGGTTATCTGAAATTATAAAGCAACCAACATTCAAAACTCCACCATCTTTTTACAAAATGCTCATGATTTCTGCATCTGACTTTGCATATGCTTGAGATGAAGGTTATTTCAAAGACAGACATTCCAGGAATGGTTGCAAGCGTACAGGTTACCTAGGGGGCTGCTTGCACAGGTTAAAAATAGCAGCTGATAACATGATGCAACACTTCTGTCCAGTTCTCACAAGGCAAACCTCACAGGGCAAGTTAAGAAAATACTAAGAAAGTGATGCTGGATTCCACATTTTATTTCATCAGGTAGACCAAATCCATGAGACTGGGACACACACTTGTCCATATGGGTGAAGTGGATGAGGTGACCAAAAAAAGCCAGTACTCAACTACTTTTTTTTCTCAGGAGGCTGAAGCCTCCAACAACAGCCTCAGCGATCGAATTTCAACTCCAACAGCAGCCACATGTAGAAAGTGGGGCTGGAGCTCCCTGCACTGAAACCAGATGGATGTCCTCAGTGCAGCCACAACACAAATGTGCTTGTTTTCATCACCAAAAAATGTGGATAGAAAATAAACTTCCAGTTCCAAGCACCTCTTCTGGCTTCAGGGTGATGACAAACACAAGCCATGCAAAGGATAAGCTTTGAAAATAATGATTTTAACTCGTAAATAAACGAGCACGCCAGGGACGATCTGAAACCATAAAAAGGTATCAAGCAGCTGGATTTCAGGAAAGATCTCACCTGGCGCTCAGCAGCCTGCTCTGCTGAGCACTGGCTCTCTGAGGATGGCTCTTGGTCCTCAAATCTCATCCCACCCCTCAATAATGACATTTTGTGCTGGCCTCTGGCATGTCACTTAGTTTACTTTCTTGAGTTTATCCATCTATAAAATGGGAATAATCACTTTTAATTTCCTTGCAGAGCTGTTATTAGGGTTAATTATCTAATGTTTGTACACTGCTTTGAAAAACGTAGGAGTGCTCTCTCTCCTCTCTCACTTTCTCTATATATAAATATATGATGTCCTATTATCATAACCATCTGTGCCAGTGGGAAATTTTAATTGCTGAGCTAGCTCTTGGGAAAGACCTGCCATTCTGTAATATATAGGTCAGAGGACTTGGTGAACTGTGAAGGTAACGATAACACATTTCAATGGGAAATGCAATGAGACATGAGGTAATGCTAAATTTGGCTCTAGAAGGAAAATGTTTACTAAAAACCTAGAAGAAAAATCTTGGTGACCCTTCTGCATGAACCAAGCACTAAGGAAAGGACTTACAATCTTTTTTCGGGATAACAAATTTATCTTCAACTAAAAAAATTCAGACAACAGTGACCTCCATTTCAAAATGCAGAGGATGGGATATCCTGAAGGCTAACCTGAAGAAATACATGTGAAAGTAATTCCACTGCTAGAGAGAAACAAGTGGGTCAAAATAAATGGCTTCCCTGGCTCTTGGCATGAAGCAAGCTCATTTCTCAAATGAGAAAAGAAATGAGAGAGGAAAGGAAAGAAGTCTGAATATATGCTGGAGGTAAAACATTATAAGGTATAATGTTAAGGGAACAAACAGTAGGGTTTTTGTTTTGCTTTTAGCTTGAAAGAGTAATGGGAAACAGGTATACGTTTTTATAAATATAACCAAAGAAAATATAGAAGAGAGAATGGGTCTATTGTTCAACAAGGCAGGGGGATCACATAACAAGAATCCAGATGGATGAAGCACTCAATAGTTATTTCCCAACGTGCTCTGTACAAAGGACACAAAAGTATTTAACAAGAGATAAAATTCATGATTTAGAGAAGCCTGGAAAAAAAAAAAGAAGAAATTTGAAAGTACATCCATTTAAACAATGTGCCAAATTCTTTCTATAGCAAACATCTACTGAAGTCAATGGACTTAAGGGATAAATTTAGCCTACTATTTTATAACTCAATAAGACCAAATTACATGCACAGAAGGGATCTAAAGAAACCAAATATACACCAAGACCATAAAACTGCTGTTGAGCCATCTTGGAGCTCATAAGGAACTAGCAAGATAAGAGCAGTCTGGAGATAAACAGTTTGGAGAAAAGAGGTATGACACAGGGATGGGCTAAGACAGAGTTGGGAAATTCCAATCAACTGCTTTATTAGAAGAAATAAAATTCACAACATAAACCAGCACAATGCGTAAAAGAAAAGTTCAATAAAGAATGACTCTACCCAGAGAAACCTGAATGTCTTCCAAATATGAACATGTCTTGGAGGGAATGTATCCTAGATTAATTAAGCAATCTTTACTACTTATTCCTATGGGATTAGAAACATACATGGAAGAATATATAGATTTCAAGAATAACTCCACAAAACCAGAGGGAATGGGGAAGTCCTAAGTCAGAGCCTACACTCAACGACGCCAATGTAAACCTGGATAACACTCCCCTGCCGCCATGGATTGAGCTCAGTGGAGCTGGAAGCCAAGGCTGACATGTACACTCCCTAAAAGCACAAAATTTTCTGTCAAAGGCTGCAGGTTTAGGGGGATGGGAGGTAGGAAGACAGGCACAACTGGGGAGATGCCACCAAAAGGATCAGCAAGCTCAGGAAGCATGGGGGCTTTGAGGAAATTTGTTTATAGTTCAGGGAGAGAAGAGGAAATGAAGACAATTCATGCATAATTGAAAAATACCAATAGTTAGCAGCAAGGCAGGATCAGGGGGATAAAATACAATAGATGAAAAGTCCTAAGCAGCTTCAAATAAAGATTTCTACAGGTTATGGTAAAATAGTATGGGACCAAGCTTCCAGGGTGCAGACTCCCTGGCACTTAACCAAACAGCTCTTCTGTTGGCACCCTACCTCAAAATTGCTTTTTATTTGACATTGTCTGCACTGCCTGCAGAGGTACTTTGTAAATAAACCATCCCTAATAACACACCAGCAAGCAAGAGCTCCCTGCAACATCATTATTATCATCCCTGCCCATGGCAGCACAGTAAAAACAGATGTGCTTTAAGGTCCCTTCCACCCCATACCATCCTGTAATTCTGTAATTAAGAGCTGTTCACTTGAGGAAACTCCCCATCACGCCCAGTGTATCCCTCTGCCTCACAAGTGGGACTTAACACACACAGGAGGGGACTGGTCCTCCACAGCACCGTGTCCTTGGCTTTGCAGGGACACACAGACAGCAAGACCAACGCCTGGCATTTCCCAGAGCTCATGCGTGACCTGCTCAATAGCTCTGGCAAGTTCCAGGGGATTTCAAAGCCAGGCCAGGGCTGCTGCAGCAGCTGCCACCGATCAAAGGGCCCACAACAGAGTCATTTCTGTTTCTCAGAGAAGTAACCATCAGTGCCTGTTGTGAACTTCGTGTTTTTAAAAGGTAGCTTACCTTGTCGAGGAAGGATCAGGAAAACAAGTTTATTCAGGCTCACCCATCCTTTACAGAGTTCATGGCCCTCGTGAAAATACCTTCACCCCCCCACCCCACCGCTCAGAAGTGACAGGCATTCTCACAGCAATGGCTGAGTGGGGTATGTGCAGCACGTCGACCCTTAACGTGACTTCTTGGGAAGTCCCAGGCCTTCCAGAGAGGCTATTTGCAACTGTTGTCTCAGCACCTCAGGGATAAAACTGGTGCCAAGTGGCTTAATCAGGGATTATCAAAAGCTAGGCTGTCCCCCACGCCTCTTTTCAGCTGCCTTTCTCCACTCTCAGTGAAGTCCCTGGGACTCCTGCTTCTCCAAGAGCAACCGTCAAGCGTTCTTCCCAGGACGCCGGGCGATGCAGGCCTAGGAACAATGCCAGGCGATGCACTGGGAGATGCTGGCCACATGTCATTAAGAAATGTGATGCCAAAATCCAGGTCCTTTGTGGCAGGGCGCCTCAGCATGGGCTGTCCTACCCGTGACATCGCCAAAGGAGCTGCAGGAGAAGGGTGTCCCACCCCATCAGTCTTGACATCCTACATCTTCACAAATTTCCACGGCTCTGGCTGACACCAGTGGCCCTTGCAGGTGACAGGGCTGGGAAAGCAGAGCACTGAGAGGGAGGGAAAGTGTTTGGAAACATGGTTTTAGTAACTTCGAGCCTGTATCAGCACGTATCTTTCAGTGCCAGTACATGGACTTTCAGGATGGTGACTGTGCTCTTTTAACCAGCTGAATGGTATGATGATGTTTTGAAGTAACTTCATGCACGACACATATTCAGCAACCATTTATGAAGCACAAAATCAAGTAAAAGTGGCCCCAAAACCCATGTGTCCTATTTTGACCCTCTCTGCTGGTGCTGCAGTGGTGATCTGCTTTTCCCCTTCCCATCCCAAGCCTAGTCAGATGTTCTACATGTTAATAGTTTATGTCTAACCCATATGACCATACTCAGTAGATCTAACTAATCAGAAGTTTTGTGGTCCCAGTTAGGAATGAACTTTTGTGGCTCCTCCCCTGTCCCTACAGACCTCAAGTTTCAACCCAGCTGAAGGACGAGACAGAAGGGATATCAAGAGAAAATTAAGGCAACTCAACCATCAGAAGCCAAACTGCGAAAGTTAAAGGCTACTAAATGCTATGGACACATTTTGTGTCACTGATACAAACTCAGAATTTAGAATACCAGACTATGGAGTGCATCCACTTGGTTTGCAGGCCCATATGGCTACAGCAATTATCTCCACTCAGTTCACCTCTCCACACACTGGAAAAAGGATGGATTTGGAAAGGATGTAAAAATACAGCTTAGAAAGAGCAACACTTCTTTTACAATTTCTAAAAACCTTTCTGGATATATTATCTCAAAAGGATATGAAATAGCATTATCATACCCCGTGCTAAGCCATACCACCTCGTAATACACAATCACTGCCACACAGGACTTGTATGGGGTAGATCAATCACCCAGCAGGGTACCAGGGACATCAGGGCATCCCAGGACACCACAGCACAGTGGGGACAGGACACTGCTGCTGCTCCCGAGAGCTTCAGAGGCTTAAAGAAAGAAAGAAAGTACATGGCTAAATGCTTCCCTTCCTGTTGCTGCCTGCACATTGTCAAAGGTACAACCCCATTATCACAGCACTTTACAGATCACGTTGAAGAATTCATATTTATACCTACACTTGCTTTCTATTTTCAAAACCTCTTTTAATTCTTGATAGGATTGGACTGCACAGCCTGGCATTCCCAACTTTCCTTTGCAATAGGTCCTGATTCACAGCAACACTGGCTGTCTGTAACTCTTCACACCTATGCCTGCAGCCATTTCACACTGAAGCCAGGAAAGTCTGAAACTTTGGGGGAATTGCAGGGAGATTGGGCTGCTTAGCTCTGCTTTGGGGGAAGCATCACCTTCTGGCAGATGTTTACCCTATGGATGATACATAGGGAACACCAGAGATCACCAGCAGTACGATAATTCCTAATTAGTAACAAATGCAAGTCAGAATGTATGGAATGTACAATGCACAATAATTAGTAACATGCTGCACCACACACGGTACATGACACTGTCACTCCAGCAACCTCCTGTCTGGTGAAACAGGCACAAGGTTAGACTTCCCAACACAACAAACAGTTTCAGTTTAAGAAATTTATTCGAAGGATGCATCACAGTGACAGTCGAGGAACATCCAGCCTGGATGCTACACCTCAGGCAAAAATCCCAAATCAGCCCCACTACTTTCCATGGCCTGTGGATTTTAAATGAAACCTCGCGATCCAAAATTAGAAGTGAAGCAGAAAGCTTGTGAAGAGGCTGCTCCCTGGAAGTGCTGCCTTGGACTTCACTAAGGTGTACAGGCAAAAGGCTGTGTCACAGCGTGCCTTGCAGGAATGACATGGCCACGGGAGCATCAGGAGAGGCAGCTGCCGCTATCGCTTCCAGTCAAACCACGGCAGCTCCTGGTACTGCTGAGGATGGGGGAAACACTCTGACATGTTTTCTGCACCCACTGGTAGATTTTTGACACTGCTCTTGCCTCCACTGTTTACACGTTGAAGCAAGAGAGGGGTGCTGGGAAGGCAATTCGCCTGGCCAACCTTCTCGCTTTCCTGCAGCACACACATGGGTAAAAATAAGCAATCGGCCTCAAAAACTGCTGAAGCTCTCAAACACTGAATGGATCTGCTGCAACCCTGCTGGGCACCATGCAAAGCTGATCCTTCCCTCCAGGTACCCTTAAAGGAGTGGGAGGAGGGCCAGGCAGCAGACACACTGCGGGGTTTGACTACACTGCTCTACAAATAGTACATTAAATACGGGGGGAAGGGTTTAATCTGCCTGTTCTGTGTCAATCTCAAAATCAACCCAGCCTTGACTTATGGATGAGGAAAGGGAGGAGTGAACATGGCAGAGGGCAGCGCCTAATGTCATATCATCCACTGTAACTAAAACTGCAGAGACTTGTCCCCAGCCCATCACCATCCTATCAAGAAACATGGGATTATATGACTTAAGATACAGCCTCTACTTGAGGAAGAGCAGGACAGAGAGGGAAAAAAATTCCCATGGAGTTCAGTTGGTGCAGGGTCACAGAAGAGGAGGACTGGAATGAGCCTCCAGAACTCACTCCACACAGGAATTCAACCAGTGCTTTCGTCACAGCAACATTATTCATTCCTTCCTGCTTCCCTTGCCTTTTGTGACAGATCACAAACCCAACATCTACAACGACTAAAGAAGCAATTATGGGCATGTCATTGAGATACTGCAAGAACAGAACTATTCTGAATTCACGGTACACCCTCACTGCTTGCTGACAATTGTATTTGCTACAGGCCTGACTGTCCCAGCTCACACCCCACAAGGGGGTGGAGCAGCACTGCCTCAGGTACCACCAACACCTTGCAAACAAACCACGGAGGAGGATGCTGAGCCAGGTTTTCAAATGCGGGCAGCACAGTAACATTTGCCAAACCCATGCAACTACCAACTGCCTATTTTCCTTTGAGGCATATCAACAGCTGGCCCCAGTGAAGAAGTGATCTAAGACATCTGCTACCCACACTTTGGGGCGGTGCTGAGTCAGTATGAAAGCCACTCACAGCAGTGCTCCTGAGAAACCAAAACTGAAATTCAATTTAGTTGGTCAAACAGATCTCTTAATTTCCACAGTGCTGCTGGCTAGTAGACAGCAATCAAATACAAATGTGGACATTTAAATTTCAGTCAAATTCAGATCCTTACAATGCAAACACACATACCTACATCCAGGCATATGTGCTTTCCAGAGAGGAGTAATGATACATTGCAAGAGAGAGTCTGTCTGTGCTGCTTCAGAACAGGTATTGATCCTGACAGCCAAATGGCATCTTCCCAGGAGAGCAAGGTTATTCCCCCTTGTCCACATTTTTTGTTTGGTTTTTTTTTTTCTGAAGATGTCTTGGCCTGAAATGTTCAGATTCCAGGTGTCTTTTGAGGTTCAGCGCATATGTGCAAGAACAGAAAAGACAGTGTCCCGTGTTCCCACAGTATGGTAATTGCTACTCCTGCAGGGATCCACCCTTCTCTGCCACTTCCTTTAACTCTTACTTTCTCTCAAGGAACTACTCACATGTGTGCAGGACAACACATGATGCATAAATCTCCCCTCAGTTTCCTCCAAGTTTAGGCATTCACTTCGCACTAGTCAGAAAACATATTTGGCTTTTTATTACTTTTATTTAAAGACCATAAATCCCTCCTTCCTTCTCTGGAGGAGCCAACAGGACTTGTTAAGCCTTCTGGTTCCCTCTGCTGCCATAAAAAGGTGCAGAGTTTCCGAATGTGACCAGCTGCTGCACAGAGGCCCTGCTACAGTCTTGGAAACCATCCAGAGTTCATGGACCTCCAGAGAGAGCCTCCCATGGACAGTGCCAGCCTGCCAGCACTGCCGAGCTGGGGACATGGTGCTGGCAGTGAAGGGCACCTCTGAGCAGAGAGGCTTCCAAAGACCCTCCTCTTGGCTCTTTGGAAGCAACAGGCTTCAGAAGTGACTGTCTACACAGGGCACAGGGCTCAAAGGACTGGTCTGGCTCTGCAAGGGAGATCAAGAAGTCAAAGCACCTTAAGTGCTTGCTTTCCACTAGGCTTCCATGATAGTGTCTTTGAAAAGATCAAAGCTGGGCATCCTGCTCACAGAGACAGAGAGCATCTCCTTACCAGCCCATCAGCATCCCCAGACTCACAGCTAAGAAAAAAGGGGTGCACAGAGACCCCAACTGCCCAGAATCCCTGCACGGTTTCCACCTGGCAGAGCCCAGGGCTGGCGCAGGGCAGCAAGCCAGGCCGGGCATGTCAGGAGATGTACCATTTCCATATGCAAAGGCAGTACCTACCCCTACTTTACATCCCTTCCAGCTTCCCAAGAGTCAGGGAGAAGGCTCCCACAGTTAGGCAGCTGATGCTGCATCAGAATGAGAGGCACCAAACTCCCTCCACAGTTACAGCTGCACTTGCACTGTGGTCTCCTGCATGAACAGTGAGGTGAGAGCAAAGCTCAGCATCCCCAGACTGAAATAGCTGCACAAGTACAAGGTTGGTTCATACACTCTCTAGGGAGGTGGTGTTTCCCAACACTACATTTACACATGTAAAACAGAGGCAAATTGGCACTAGCTGACAGCTTATCCAGCAGCCTGAGGCAGCAGGACTGCCTGAAATGACTCCCGGCTGGAAAATCGGAAAATCGCTTGCATTCACCAGGAGAAGGCATTGGGCAAGCTGATGGCAAAGGGCTGTAGAGTATTTGCTGTATCTGCTTAAGCACCCTTAAGCTGCCCTCAGAAACGGGTGGCATGCCAAAGCAGTGACATACTACATGCTAATGTCCCCACCAGCCACTCCTTTCAAGTGTGTGTGTTGTATGGACAGCTTCCCTTGACAGCTTCTATCAACAGCTTCCACTAACAACAGTGCTTCACGCACAAAGGCTGGCATCACTGAGAATTGTCTAAAGAGGGAAGTATTATAGTAAAGTTCAAATACAAGATGTTTTTCTCCAACAAGCACACTTTGGAAATAGAAAACCACAGTAAATCATGGTGATTAACACAAGTACATACATGTAGGTCAGCTCTCAATAACTCAAGAAGATACCAGGTCACAGACTGGTGGATGAGTTTTTTCTTTTCTCTTTTTTTTTTTTAAACACAGTTATATTGATTTCAATGGATCTTTCCCACTCCTCAACTACTAGATCTGTCTGATTATGTTTTTACCTAAATGAAACTGAAGACACTTTCTCTCACAATAATGATAAGACTAAGAAAGACAATTGTAGCACACCATCAGATATTTCAAGAAATTTCAAGGAGTTTAAAGAAGGAGCAGAAATTTCAAGAAAGTTTATAGTAATACTTGAGGCCAAGAAACTAAATTGTGTTTTCATTACCAGCTGTGGAGTTTTAGGCTTGGACCTGCTGCTCAAAGTCTACAGACAGGGTAAGGGAAAAATCAGCCACTATTTCCATCCTTCTCTGTAATTTGAAACCACTGAGACATATCTCAGGGTATAAATCACACAGCTCTATAAATAAAATTATGATTTTGTATTCTTTGGAAGAAAGCTGACACCAAATATATGTAGCAAATCCAAGAAAAAATAAGCCTGGCCCACGGCCCAAGCACATAAGAAGCTCCCCCTTGTTCCCAGGGAGGAAGCTTCACACCACCATCAGTTTGCCATTCCCCTGGGGACTTATGTCTACAGGTAGTCTACAGTACACTAAATGTCTGTCTGTACACAGCACCTTCAGGCAGAGGTAAGTGTTTATTAACAGAAAGTGCTACCGGCAAAATTCCTGCAAATCCCCATGAAAGGGCTCCTCTTTTCAGGTAAAGAAATAGGAAATCTTCCCGGTAAGTCCCAATCCTAAATTCACATCACACCTATGACTGTTTCTCTCTGCTACTTGCAGTGTCCCACTTTTTAAATGCTCGCTGTCACTTGTTTGAACTGAAGGATGACCTCTCCCTGGCACAGTCTTTTTTTAAAGAAAAGCTGCTACATACATATTTAAAAGCAAGTAACCCGCTACCAGAAAATACTTAGTTTTGTATAAGCCAATTATCCTCTGTGGTAAAAAGATCAGATAAACACAGTTTTGAAAGTGTGTGGTTAGAAAATGATTAAATGTATCATTTTGGGTCTTTTATAACAAATTAAAAGATGAAACAGAAGAATGATTTCATTTCATATCACTAAAGAAATCTTCCAAATCTTGACAATGAAAACTGTCACTTAAAATCTCTTCATAAGCATCCTATTCAGTTTCAAAGTGGGGGACAAAAGTGCATTATAAAGTACTTTAAGAAATTTATTGCCTCTATTCTCTATCCCCCTCCCACCAATAGTACATAGCAAAGAAAGCAGGAAAACACCTCGGAATCCACAAATACAAAAGCAGGGAGAGTTCTGCCTGCCAAAGACATCAGGATCCTTGGGGGTGCCCATAAACCACCATTACAGGAGCCAGAGCTGCAGTTCCTGTAAGTCTCTGTCCTCTGTATGTGACACAAGCGTGACTGTTCAGGCAGTTTACAAGAAATATGAATAAGCACATGCAGACCCATTTATCAAAATCCTTGCAAAATGGGAAGCTGCATTTCTTACCTAGTTTCTAAGAAAATGAGATCTGCGTGGTTGCACATGCCTGCTAGTTCCTCCACCATCCCCCAGCAACCTCCCAGTTCAGGAGCAGATTTCCACCCCCTCTGGATAATGACTACAGCACAAGGGATGGCCACTGACAACCCCGAGTGTTACGAAAAGCAGAGATTTAGGAAAGACTGTATCAGTTTCCCCCATGGAAGGGAAGGTTGGCAGCAAGCTGATGTTTTGTCAGGCTTTGCAGAAGCAACACAGGAGTGTGTTGAATGACACAAAGATAGAAACAGCATTCATCAACCCAACCCAAATATGGAACCACCCTCCACCCACCCCTGGGTTTTGGCCACAACTGAATGAAGTGTGGAGTCTATTCACTGTCTGAGCAGCCCATCCTGCCTCATGGCTTGCTCAGTCTTCCCCCAGGACCTGCTCCCCACACCATGCCAGGGATGATATTTTTCTAGATATTTTTCAGGCTTGGTGATACCAACTAAAATTGAGAACTTCTTATATGAGTGAATTAATCTGCATAACAGGCATCCCATTGTTTTGCACAACACAAGGGCCACCAGTGGCTCTTCTCAGTGAGCTCAAAGCTTACCCTGGGGATACAGCACTCAGCCAAGCACCACCAGCCTCTCAGACAAATCCAGAAATGTCAGAAAGGTGGCAGACCCCCACCAAGACCTCAGTCCTGTTATCCACAATCCCATGGGGAAAGACATGCAGGCAAAGCCTTGAAGGCCACAGCCCCTCCATGGCACTTCTCCCCCAGGTCAGTCCCCACAGCTGTCACAAAACATGGGTCTAGGAAAGCAGAGCACCAGCCTTTGGCACACCACTATGTGATGAACAGAGAAACACACTCCCATAATTTTCCATTAATAAAGCACATTTTTTTATTTTTCTGCAGATCATCCCAACAGAGTGGAGACAGTCTCCTTGGATGAACGAAGTTGAGCTCAAATGCCCTGCATCCACTTTTAATAGAAACTGTTTGTAGCACTTAATTGCAAGAAAGCCACAATTAATTGTGCTACAGTATCAGTAAACACACTGCTTACATCATTAGAGCCCATTATTTTCCCTCCAAGAAATTACATTACTACATTATTGATGCAACAATCCAGTGTAATGAAGTGGTGCTTTGCATCCTTCTTTCTGCTTTACACCAAGTTCACAGTGCCATAGCCCTGATACCAAATTTAGTGAGGGTTGTTTTGGGTTTGTTTTTTTCAGTAGGTCAAAAATTTCAGTTAACAACTTAAAAAACAGCTGCAGAAGAAGTTAAAACACCTGTCCCTAATCAACTGCAAAGTCTTGGGTTTCTATTTGATACAACTCAAAATTACAGCTATTTCTAAATACTCTGCTTCAACAGTGAATATTTTTACCTCATCTGGACAGACTATTTTCAGAAAGGCATTCGAGAGAGATTATGCCAGAAAGCAGTAAATTAGCAAGCAAGCTGCTTATGTAAATACTGAACTTCTTTGAACTTAAGGGGAAAGAAAAGGAGCAGCATCCAGAAGGTCAGCACCCCTAATAAAGAGAGCACATATGAAACTCAGGGAAGGAAGAGTTGCCCATGTCAAAATGGCAAAAGGAAGACTAGAGAAGTTAGCATGAAAGGAGCTCAGAACAGCAGAACATTCAGTCCTGCAGCTCTTACTCATTCACAGGGCTACTAAAAGCAATAAAGGTTATTCGTGTGATACTGCAGGAAGCAGCCTCAGTTTGCAGTGCCCATCAGCAAATGGCTCTGCAGCACAAAGGGCAGCAACACCCACCACATCTTGTGCAATACCTGCAAAGGCTGGCCAAGCAAAGCTTTGCTAAAACACAAACCAGTACTTCCTCTGCAATTATTAATATAGGATTAATATAATCTTTAGAGGCAGTCTCCAGCTGCATAACCCCAGCACATTGTTTCCCAGTCACTCCTTTGCAATTATGCAGTTCCACAAACTCCCAGTGTGCTGGGAAAAGGAGAGGGCTCTTTAGAGTAACTTTAACTCTTTCAGTCTTGCATCCTGGCTCTCTGCAAAAAATTCAGCAGTTGCTCAGTTCCCACTTTGGCACTCAGTCCCTCGCATGGTGCAATCACAGCTTCCCCAGGTGCCTTCTTTCTGGACCAAGTAACACCACTCTGGTTGACTATCACTGTACGGAAACACTCCCCTTGGGCCCCCTCCAAATTTCATTAACTTTTCTGCTGTTTGTTCTGTTCTTTCTCTTTCTGGAAATCAGGCTACGAAACTGAACTAATTACTCCAGGCTCAGAGGATGTTTTATGTGGGGTGCTGAATTGTTCTCATTTTTCCTTATGCCATGGCCAACATTTGGATTTAAATATCAACAACTTTTTCTGTGAATCAGTGCAAAGCCAACAGCACTGCTAACCTCTAAAGGAAGAACGATCAGAACTCATCCCAATGATGACTTCTCAAGCCACAGTCAGGGGGAGAAGTAAACTAACAAGTCCTCATTTTCTTAACACCTCTTCCCTCTAAGCGCTGTCCTTTCCCCCAAAAACGACATTTCCCAGGGACTCATCCAATTCAGATCCTACCAGACCCTAAAGACCCCAGTGTGAGCACTCCACCTTCTCACTCCAGACAGGAATGTCTCACCCACCACTGTCAGAAGTAAGCAACATGGATTGCACAAGCAGTCAATGGTACAGGCCTAAATCTGCTCAGCAGCCAGCTTTGTAGCCAGTTTTGCAGTTGGGGTGTGTTTGCACTGTTTGCATGAGAAGCAGCTACTAAGCAGGCAGCAGCCTGGTTCCAGAGAGTTCCAAAACATAGCCCTAGGCTGGGCAAATCAAAGCCATCTAATCTCAGGCTGAGAAGGGTGGGGGTAAGCGTGACAGGGTCCCATCCAAAGGAGAACCTTGCCTTGCCTCCTCATTCAGAATGAAAGAAGCCACCTGCAATAGTGGCTGATGCTGGAGCATCCAAGGCCAGCCTCAAACCTTAGAAAACTCTTTGTGACTCACCAGCTCCTGCCTCACACCTCACAGTCTGTAATTAGAACCTCAGCGGCCCTGATAAGGCAGTGTTCTCCCACCCATCTGATAACTCCAGTCCCTCCACAACCTCAAGCTCCATCTTGTGCCTTTCTCTCCCCAGGACATCCCTGGTCAGAGGAGGCAGAGTCAGCAGACATCAGCATCCCCATCTGCTCTGGTGGTTTGAGGGCCCTCATCACCACAGGTCTCCGTATAAAACCTGCCAATTATCCCACGCATAGGCAGTTTCTATGTGCTGAAGAGAGGTGACAGCCCATATCCTTCCTGAAGATCGGTTAGACTATCTGTACGCTTAAGGGGAATGAGTTTTGGCTAGGGTGTTTTTCTCCTGTTGTATTTTATCTTGCTTTAGAAGCGTTCAGCCACCACAGTTTAACTGCTGGTGTGTGTCAGACAGACAGCGTCACTGACTTACTTATCTTGGCTCCCAGCATTCTGCTGCAAGAACATTCCTACCTAAGTTCAGCATCCTTTGCATTACATAGGTGTTTATGGCATTCCCCCATTTAAACCTGTAAAATCTTTCAAACTACTCCTCCTTGTCTTACACATCATTTACCAAACATGCTCTTTAAGATGGATGCAAGGCATCATATGCATTCACACAGGTGAGTAGTTTTCATTAAAAAGAGTTTGCACGTCGCTGGCATCTGCCCCTGTATTCAGCCAGCTTGCAAAACTCTTTTCATTCTCCAAAAACATTTGATGCACAAGGCAATTCTTTTGTGAGGACACTGGTATAAAGAAGAACTAGTTAATAGGTAAAGCACAACAGCAAAGCAACAGCAGGTCCTAACTACTGAGGGACAGCTAAGCTTGGGGTTGGGGTTTTTCCATGTTAGAGGAATTGCGTATTTTGAAACTCTTCCTCCTCCTTACTGAGAGCATGCCAGATAATTAAACTGAACCTCTTATTTTTAAAATCTAATTTACTTTTGAAAACCTACACTGCTAGACTATTTTTAGAATTTTTCTTATGTGGGCCAGCGGAAATAGGCTAGAGCCAGGTAGCACAAGGCCTCACAGGCTGCACTGAGCAATCCTGAAGCTGAACACCATTAATCAGTAAAACAATGGAAAAAACTTCCTTTCAAATTAGGAATAAGTATCTGCAGTGAGGTACTGATACTCATCTTCAGTTTTGGAAAAGCTTATCTTAAGCAAAACTAAATCTGAGCCTACAGCTTTGACCCAGGAGTTTCTTTAATTTGTTACCAAATGCAAGAGCTTATCCTGGTGTTTGATGGGCTTTCTTTATCACCAAAATCAGAGGGAATGTTGCCCAGACAAGGACTACAGGACTGGGTTTAGCACTACCTTTGGAACAGCTTGTATCATACAGCACCTCACACAAGACATGCTCTAGAGAAGTTAAATAACACAAGTAGCACAAGGGTACTTTTTCTGAAGTACTGAGTTTTGTGACCCTTTTTTTGTAAGTATCTAGGGAAATAACAGTGTCAGAGATACCTGCATCTAGCCCCCAGTCTTTCCTATATGGCAACCCGGAGCAAAATAATCTACCTGCCCAGACTTACAGTGAATGATTCAATGAAACTAATTTCTGTGATATGCTGGCATGCAAAGAACTGCCCCTGCATGACAGAAAAAAAAAATCATCTTAGCATTCTCCACGAAAAAGCCATCTCAGTGGGTAGCCAAAATGACTCTGACCTCTGAAATCTCTCTCATTTCTGCTTGGCAGCACTTCCCACTGAAGGGCTGGGAGTCCACTATCCGTCCCCAGGCATCTGGCCCACCTCCCCAGTGGCAGCTTGCCTTGCTGCCAGCCACATTCACTGCTCAGAGGTGACAGAGAAGTGAAGATGCTTCATCTGGGGCGAAGGACCTGCAGTCTGGGAAGTGCATATGGCCCACAGCGCCACAACCTCTATTTTTCCAAATCCCTGCTGGATAACATCCCAAAGAGAGGCTTGCAAGACTTGCTCAGCTCTTTGCAAGAAAAAGCCAACTTTCCGTGATTGTAGCAAATCAATCACAGCCAAACACAACACATAAGCAAAGGCACTACAGCCCAACAGTGTTTATCCGAAACTACCACAGGGCCAGATACTGCAAAACACTGCAGGATGCAAAGTTTCCTTCGGTTATTTGACTGCCTTGAAAATGCAAATGCATTCACCATACCTCTGCTGCAACCCTAGCCCTGCTCACTTTCCCCACCTGGGAGCAATATTTCATAGCAGTCCAGTTCAAAAACAGGGTGGTTTTATTAATTTTAAAGCCTCAGACTCTTGCAGGTCCAGGTGCTACTCCACAGCACTCGAGGACAGAAATCCGGTCCTTGAAGAGCCCTCTTCTCTAATCTTCCCAGGGGTTCCTGTTCGCCTGCTCACTCACCAGCCTGTCCCGAGACCTTTATGGCTGCGTGAAGTCCATGTGCTGTTCACATGAGCAAGGTCTATCCACAGCAGAGCTCTGGAAAAGCCACGTAAGGCTGTGAATTTGCTGACCCAGAAGTATTACCAGTCCCTCACGGCTCAGCTGCAACGCCTCCGTGTGCTCCTATCTCCTGGCGAGCATCCCGCCGCCTCCCACACATCCTGCAGCACTGATCCCTCCCTGCACTTTCGCTTTCAGCTGCCTTCCAACACCAGAGGAAGAGCTTATACCTGTCTCCTGTGCTTCCACGTGTCTTCTGAAAGATCCCAGTGTAAACATCCATTACTACCTGAAGCACCACAGCAGGAAGAACTCAGTCCCCAAGCGTCACGCCTGCCAAGCTCCCACCAAGCAGATATGTTACACTCGCCAACACCAGTCAGCCACACACCACCACCCACAGGGATTTACACCAGCTCTAACACTGTGCTTTTAAACGGCTTGGAACCAACTGGGGTGAGCAAGTCCTTCCTCCCTTAGGCACCTCTGCCAGCTTGATTCATCAGGCACACACAATCACCTGATGAGTCTGATCTCAATCCTGAGGTCTGTCACTGAGCTCAATCCCCTGATCACAGTCCTGAGCTCTGTTGGTACAGGCAGTCTAATTTTCTTCCTATGCCTTACTACCAATCCAATATTGTTTAAACCAAGTCAAAGACAATTTATTTCCCTCAGCAGTGATGAGCCAAGAGAATCACTGTGGGAAACTTCAAGTCTCTTGTGCCCCTTTTCAGCCTCCAAGCTGGTCCATATATTTACCACTGGGTGCCTTTTTACAGTATTAGAGAACCTTTTGGGTTGTTTTCAGGAAGTTACACCAAAAAACTATGAGCTCAGCCTAGGACTCAAGGAAGAGGATCAAATACCACCAAGATGACAAGCACCTCTTCAATGGAGCCCAAGAAAACGGTCATGTCCCATAAGCAATGCTGTACAGCTTTGTCCTCATTCACAAACTGCCATGGTAAGGAAGTGTGATGATTCAAAAGCATCAGTTCAGTACATCTCAAAAGTATCAGTACATCAGGCTGAATTAATTAAAGTAACCAAAACAAGCGTCAGCAAGGTGTCAGTGTGCCTGTGCCCCATCCATGCTGCTGAACTGATCCACACCAATGGCAGCCTTGTTCTTCAGCTGCTGCCAGGAACATGCCCCTCACTCCTGCTGTCAGAACAGGCCAACAGCTCACTGACTCATTTCACCTCATCAGTGCCCTCCTCTTTTTTTGTTTTTACAAGAGAGAAATGTAGCCCTATGGAAAGCAAAAGGAGTGACTAGACATCAGATTATATCTCCTCACATCCCATAACAGCCGGATAGCTGTATTACCTTCTGGGAAAATGGGAAGCTTATGTGTTGACAGACAAATGTGCCCACTGATGGAAATGCTTTGTTATAGGAAATCCCTAAAAGCAAGGACAGACCAAGAACCAACCACATGTGAGGCTTTGGCTAGCACAGTCCTTTTTGTTTTTTTCAGGCTGCCCAGTTCAACACCTCTGGCAAAGTAACCAGAGGTTAAGCTAGCCATGCAAGCTCTGGGGTAATTTTCACTTTATCATTATGTCTTTTGAAACATTTTAAATGCTTATCAGGAGCACAACAATTGTAATTACAGATTTATTTATTATTTATTGCAGAGATGGTGCAGTATGTTGCTTTCAGTCAGCACATAAACAAGGATAAGAGCAAAAAACTTCTTCCTTATGCCCTGCTAAAGCCTCCTGCACCCTGGGCAAAGAAAAACAGCCTGCAGACAGAGTGAAGGGACAGGCAGGATGGCACTGCTGCCAGAGCTGGACATGACAGCCCAGCCTGGGGGACTGAGGCAGCAGGAATCTTGAAAGTGGGAGGAGACTGGGAAAGTGAACAGACACTGATGTGATCCACCATCCACCAAGCATCCACTTCAGCCCCCATGAGTACACAGAATGCCAACCTGCTCAGGGACACGAATGGCGGCAGTGCTGCTGCTTCACAGCAAGAAAACACAGCCTGATGATAACTCCCTCACCCATGCCCTCTTCATTTTTTCAATACATGCTGGGCCAGCAACAGACCTGTCTTGCATGGAAGCTGCTAATTTCAGCAATCCACCTGAAAGGAGCCCCCCCACTCTTTCTGCACTATACATTAGCCAGTGGAAATTACTCCAGGCAGAGGATTTAATTCCCAACACCCATGGGCTACAGGAAACAGCTCTCTCCTCCTCTGGTGTCATCTCATCAAGCAAGGCTTTCTCCTTTCACACCTTCATTAGGGGAAATGTGAGGGGAAGACCGCAAAGCTTTCTTCTAACTTCTGAGATAGGAGAACTCAACCCCTGAGCAGGACAAGGGAGAAAAGGCTCAGGCTGTAGATGCCCCCAGCCACTCCACTACTGGGTATTTACTCTGGACAATGTGGAAGATTTGTGGCTGACAACCAACTGCTTGGTATGACACACACTGCAGAAACACCAACACACTAAGAGCGGTGTCTTGTTCATATTTATTAACCCTGAGCAGCTGAAGAGAGGGCGTTTGCAGTAGCATTAGGAAAAGGCACAGAAGTCCCCAATGTCCACCTGCACCTTATGTCATCAGCTCACAGGATGGCTGGAACAGTACATGAAGCCTGTCTGCATTCAGCAAAACAGCCAGGAACCCTGGCTATACTGCTAAATATATACTGCTAAAACTACACTGTTATTCCCCTAACATGCTCCTTGAATACACAATCACATTTCCCAATCATCATTCCCAAGTCTCATTTACATCAGAAACTAAGTAATGTAGATGCAGCCTGAAAACTCCCTAGCGTGGCCAAGGCTATAAATGCTATTAAGGTACTTTCCAACATGACAAAAGGAATAATCATATTGGCAAACATAAGCTTTATGATTATCCTGGGTGCTTCTGGTATCACCATTTCTGAGATTTTTTTTTTTTAATGTTAGACTTATAACTGAAACAAATTACATAAATCAAAACATCCAGAGGGGAAACAAATGCTCATCAGCCAGTCAGTGAAACCTCAACCTCCCGCTGGGTCTCTCCTTCCCAGTCCCACCATTGCTCCCTTCTCAAGGTGTCCTCTCAAGGCAATAGAGGTCTTCAACAAGCACACACAAGGTGATTATCCTTCTGTCCCACTCCTGCCAACACCAGGTGCCAAAGCAACCCACCCCAGAGAAGGAGCACAGCTTCCCCACTGCCATCCCAGCTCCCACCAGCATCAGTGGCCACAAACCACAAACAGGCAAAACCTGCTGCTGCCCTTTGGGAATTTGTCCCCCTCTCCCTCCCATAAGGACAGGGGACAAATTCACAATTTGTTCAGAGGTTGTGGAAGTTTGTTTGGGAGGTTGTCAGGTAAGAGAATCAAGCAAAAATACACATCACTTGTTGCACTGCCACTCACGTCAACCTCTTAGCATGGGATTCAAGTGCCCTGGAATAGATGAGAAAAACATAGCAGCAAAGAACTCCAAGTATAACACATTAGCACATTTAAGAAACTTCAACCTTTTTTTTTTTTTTTAAACCAGCAAAAAAATATGATGCAAATATAATGGGGGGGAAGGACAGTCTTGAAATCACAGCTTAACAAAAGGCCAAGAAAATGGCGTAAAATTCCATTTTGCACCCAGATATTCCCCCATTATCTTAGCTGAAATAAGTTTTAGATTGATTTTTACATTGCCCCTAAGGCCATAATGGCATCCTGAATGGTTCAATTACAGCAGAAAGCAGAGAAGTAACAGATAACAGAATGCTCACCAGGAAAAGAAGGGTATGCACACATGTATGTGTGTATACATATGTATGAAAATTTAAAAGCATTTACTGACTTGGTTAAACTGTGCTAGTATATTGGTACTGCTCATTTCCTTGGAGTCCCCCTAGTTTGCCCAACTTAGGAGAAGAGGCTGAGGTTAAACTGAGGTTAGCTGACACGTGTCAGCCAAGCCTGACCTAATCCTGGGTTTCTAACTAGTTTGATCTTCTTCTCTAAATAATATTAAGAAGAGGAAGAAACCACAGGGATACAGCTGGGTTCCAACTAACTATTTTTAGGAGCTGTACACAAACAGACAAGGCAGAGCTGTGCATGCCGAGTGCTCCACAGAAAACTCCTCCCTGGGATCCCCAGCTCCCTGCTGTGCTCCTCCCGACCTCGGCCCTTCCCACCCGCAAGTCCTGCCACAAAGACAAGGAGACCCCCCAAGAAAGAGGAACAACTGGTTGTCTTAACTCTGTATTAATCTAAGTGTTGCTTAATACCATTCCTCCTCCTGGTGAAAGAGGACCTCTACAATACCCTATAGGTGACTCTGAGCTACTTGGACCTGCCATCCAAGTCCCCCCATTAAAACAACATACACTGATTTACTCCAATGATTTGCACTGGATCCAACACTTCAGGAAACTTCCCATTCATCTCAAAGCATTTCTCAGATCTGGCCTAAAAGTAAGGGTTTGATGAGCAATAAAGAAACTAAAATAATATTGCTTAAACCACAGAGGTGCCAGCTTTTACTGCCTTTCATTGAGCACATAGTATTTTTCTCCCACTGTTCCAAGGGAAATAACACTCCGTGCAACCGTTACAGGATGTAAAACGTGCACTGTGCTGTTCAGACACAGCTCATAATAGAAACATTTAAGTGTCAGTGAAATCCCAAACGTAAAGTTTTTAATTTTCATTCAGCCATTATGTTAAAATTCAGGGGGGGAGTGGAAATTACCACCTCAGAGTGCTTTTAAGGTCTATTCTTTCTGATATAGTAATCAGAAAGATAAGCTCAGTCAATATGCCAGCAGCTGCTGCCGTACTCCAGCGTACATCGCCTGCTGTGCCTTCGTCATCCCTGCCCCTGTCCCACATGAGGTTATCAAGAGGCTTATCAAGGATGTGTGGTCTGCTGCCTGCAACACATGAAGCAGTGCCACTACCTTCATCTACAGGATTTCAACCCTGCAAGAGAAATGAGCAGGCCCCTGTTGCAGAGTGGGGCTCCCGTTGAGGCAGCTGTCCAAGCTCAGGCCAAACATACCCAAAAGAAGCCCCCAGCAGGCTCAAGAGCCCACAGAAAGAACCAGCTCAAACATCTATGTCTGAAGGCACATGACCATCATTCATAGGAAAGAGAAGGTTATCTTACAATACTGATTTTATTCAGCAGCTTCCAAGATTACCGAGTATGACATCAGGCTAAAAAACCTCAGCTGAAACCACTAAACACTGTGCACAACTTACAGGGAAGCCCTGAAAGGCTGGCTTGTGTCTTGCAGATCCTCAGACCATCTTCCCCAACAATCGTGGTCACAAACTCTGTTAGAGCCAATCTTGGACTCCATCATGCACAAACTCATGTTCTTCACGTACTTGCATGCCATAATCTTCATGGGTTGCCTGTTTCACTGTCTGGATTAACTTCAACATGTTGAATTTAGCCTGGAAAGTTTTTAAAGGTTTGACATTTGCCTCCCAGGGAGATGCACCCCTCTTCACAAAAACCAGCCTGCAGGTAAGATACTGCTAGAGAGTTGGCTTTTGCACTGCTTCCCATTCCCCATCTTCACTCAAATTACATTGGCCATGCTACCTCCAGAAAGGGTCCCACCAATGCTTCTTGTCCACATCTGATGGAATAAATCCACTGATTCCAGTGCTTGTGTGTTCACATGCCACCCAGCTGGGAAATGACATCAAAATTTATGGAACCTCAAGAGTACAAGACCTGTCTCTTCCCCAGAGAGGTGCAAATAGGTGTGAGAAGCCTGCTGCCTGTTAAGTTGGGCTATCATGGTGTTTCACGTACTCAGGACACAGGAAGAACCTAACTTGTGGTTAGGCCACTAAATAGAGATGCAGCTTCCAGCAGTCCAAGCCTCCTGCCACAGATTGCCCCAATAGGTTCAAACTGGTCAAATAATCTCTCACATCAGACTTCCCCACCTTTTTTAAGTGCCTGAGAAGGGAACATTTGCAACCAAACATGGAGAGCTCAAGACATCAAAATGGTGAGGACTATATAAACAGATACATACCTCGCTGGTGAAGAAACAGGCTGATGTGTTTAATGGTTTATAATGGCTGGTTTAGTTGCCTTGAAAGTACTTAAGAGCAGGCAACACACCCTTGGATTAAATCTAAATAAACATTAACAGCAGTAAAAAATGGCTTTTACTGTAAAGAGGCCTGGCTCTTGCTTGCACCTGTAACTCTAAATATATTTAACAGAATGCCGAACTACGTATTATAAGATGCTAAAAAGCAAAACAACATTACAGTTATTTGCATAGAAAGCAGGGAGACATAGGGAGAGAGACAAAACAAAATGGACAACTTGCTAGGGTCTGACTCGAACATCTTAGAAAAATGCTATTTGCTCAACTCAGGACTGAGCTACCAAGGAGATTGGTGGCAGCTAAAACTACAATAAAATGGAGATGAAACTCTGTTTTGTGTCCCTAGAAGGGAGATAAATGAGGGTCAGAACGAAGTTCATTTAAATCCACTGAGCTGATACAGAGGGAGTTAGAGAGAGACGCAAAACAAAATGAAAGGCTCAGTAGGAGCCTGCACAGCCAGTGCTGCAATGTCAGAAACGCAACACAGTGCCATCTGAAACCTACAGGCACAGTAGCAGGACTCAAGGAAAAAAACAACGGTGGCACTCCTGGGGAAGCCATGCCTGCTTGCAACAGCACTGGAATAATGCACCAGGGTCCTGCAACACAAACCCCCAACAGCAGATGCATTTTGAGGAGAGGTTCAGCAAACCCCCTGGGGAGGACATCCACTGCTGGAGTAAAACCACCAGAGGAACAGAACTAAAATATATCTATTTACAGCAGCGAGGAGTGTCTGCCCCTCTCTTTTGTTCCTACTTGGCATCCTCCTTTGGGTCTCTTATGGGATAGAAGGTGCCTTAAGACAATGGATAATTAGCTGCAATGCATCCTCTGTGGCTATAACAACTTAACAAGCCTTATCTGTAGACGTGATCTAGGCTTCCAGTTATCCTTGTTCTCCCAGTTCCCTTCCTCTTCCACAACCCCCCCCCCCCAATATTTGCATCTCAGCTTGACAAGTATTTTGAATTTAAGCTTAATAAAAGTGTTTGCATGTGCCTGTGCACGCTTAGGAGAAGGTAAGAAAAAAACACCCTATTTTAACTCTGCCTCCCTGAGACACGGCTCGTTCCATTTTCCCTTCCCTGACAAACAGAGGGAGCTGAAATAAGGAACATCAACTTTGGAATGCCACTCTACCGAAGCATAACTTATTAAAAATATTAGCTTCATCGTTTATAAAACGAAGGGAAAAAATGCCCAGGAAGTTGATGCATCACGGTGTTGCATCTGTGTCAAGCTCTGGGTAAACATGCAGCAACATGAATGAAATCTGTCCAGAAAGACTGCATTTCAGCGCCAACCACGCAATCGCTGGCCAAACCACTGCATATGTAACAAAAGTTTGATCTCGCCTGCAAGCGCTCAGCTGCGCTTCTGCCATTTCCTGTGGAAAACTGAAGCTCTGAACCACTGTCTCTCACCCAGCCCCAGCCGACACCCAGCCCGCTGCCCCTGAATTCACGCACATCGCGCCGCGGCAGGCAGGCGGGCAGCCCCGGCGGGGGATGCTCGGCAGCTCCCCTCCAGCCCTCCCCGCGCCCCGGGCCGGGCACGGCCGAGCAGGGGCAGCCGCGCCGCTCCTCCCTGCCCGTGCCCCCGGCGGCAGGTGCGGCGGCGGCCCGCCCAGCACCCGGGGGGGCGGACGGGGGCCCGCCCGGCGCAACAGGTGGTCGGTGGCGCCCGGTCCCGCCCGGCGGCCGCACTCACCGCTCGCGTTCTTTCCGCAGATGAGGTGCTGGTAGGGCTGCAGCAAGCCCCAGAGCTCGGGGTCGTTGTTGACCGTCTGCTCCAGCGCCTCCAGGGTGAAGCGGGGCGCCTCGCCGCCCTCCTTCTCCTTCTCGGCCGGGGAAGCGGCGGCGGCGGCGGCCGGGGGGCGGCCGGGCGGCGGGAGCGGGGCAGCGGGGCCGGCCAGCACCCGCGCGTGGATGTCGCGGAAGAGGCTCTCGGTGCCGGCCGTGAGGTAGATGGCGGCGTGCTCGTGGATGCGCAGGGCCACGCGGCTGTCCACCATCCAGCGGTAGAACTTGCCCACGGAGAAGGCCAGTCCGCACCGGGCCGACTTGCCGCGACTGAAGCGGTCGCCGCCGCTGCTGCTCATGTTGTAGAGCGAGAGGGCGCCGAGGGCGGCCGCCGTGCAGCGAGCCGCCAGCGTCCAGCCCAGGACGATCTCCATGGCGCTCCGCACCTCGTGCTTGGTGCACTTGGCGAAGCGGAGGCTCAGCCGCTGCGCCTCCCGGGCGATGCGCACCAGCGCCCGGCTCACCAGCGTCGAGAGCCTCGCCGCCGCATCCCGGCTCCCGGGGCTGGCGGCGCCCGGCGCCCGCGGCTCCCGGCGCGGCGGCGGCGGCAGCAGCAGTGCTTCCACCTCCTCCAGGCTCCAGGGGACCTCCTCAAGGTCGGGCAGGAGCCGGGAGCACTGCTGCCCCGCGCAGTCCAGCACCTCGGAGTCTTCCGCTAGGACGGTGTTGACGGTGTCGAAGCTGTTGTGCCGACTGTGCATGGAGTCAGTTAGGTGCGGCCAGCAGCTTCCTCCATAGGGGTACGCGGGGTGCGAATCCGAGCAGCACAGCGACAAGTTGGAGGAGCGCACCGAGTCCGCCGCACCACCATACCCGGAGTCCAGCGTCAGGTCTTCCAGCGTCCTCACCGCCGTCTTACCTCTCCGGGCCATCGCCGTACTTCATGCTGCACCCGCGGGACCCGGGCGGGGAGCGGCTCACGGGAACGCGGGGGGAGAGAGCAGCGAGGGGGCGCGGCGTGACCCGCCGGTCGCTTCGCTCCGCTTCGCCCCGCTCCGCCGGAGGGCAGCGAAGCGGCGGTGCTGCCTGCGCCCTGCTGCTGCCGCCGGCCGAGCCCCGCTGCCGGCCCGGCTCCCGCTGCCGCTCCGGCTCCTGCACTGCGCCGCGCCGCCGGCCCGACACCGCACCGCAGCGCAGCGCCGGCCAGCGGGCGCGGGGGGCGGGGCCATGCAAAGCGCCGCCGGCTCGCAGCCAATGGGGCGGCGCGGGGGCGGGGCCATGCAAAGCAGCGCGCCCGGCGGCCAATGGGACGGCGCCCTGCGGCGGCCGCGCCTCCGCAGCTCCGCGGGGCCGCTCCGCGGCGCGCAGCGCGGGCAGGGAGGGGGCGCGGCCCGTCCGGCCCCGCGGAGCCGCGGGCAGCGCGCAGGCAGCGCCCCGCGGGCTGGGGCCCTGCGCTGCCCAGGAACATCTATGTGTTCGTGCGGCCCTGGCCCCGCCGGCAGCCGCGGGAGCGCGGCCAGCCTTGTCTGCTGTCCCCGCGGCTGGGAACAGCACGGTGTGAAGCACGGCTGTGTTACATCCATCTCCGCCGCTCCTCAGGCGCACGAACTGGAGTCCCGCTCCGGCCCGCACTGGGTTTTCACACCAGCAGTTCCCCGATGCTGCTATAAACAAATGTCAGGGAGCGCAGGCACTCACACACATCTCATCAGACAGACAAGATGTTTTGTAATCAAGCAGAAACTGCCACGTAAGAATCCCAGCCATCACTCGAGTCAGGAAGAGCAATTTCCAAATAATTAAAACAGGCACAATAAAGCCCTTAGACATCCTTGACGTTAACCCATTAAGCATCATGAAGGGTTTGACAACCAAGATTTGTGCTGGGCTTAGGGCATGTTTCCTGTGCATAGAAGGACTTTTTTTTTTCTTGTGCAAGACAATTTATCCCCAACTAATGTATTTTAATCTTACATTGCTAGGCTTTAGCTTTATTAGGAGTTGCCTGACTAATATCCCAGGCACCTGACTGAGAATATATATGTTTGTGTGCTCTGGTTTTGAAGCAATCTTTTATCCTTTTAAGTGTAAAATACCAGCAAATTTCTATCCCTTTAAGGATAAAAGCCTAGCACACACATTTCTCTATCATGCCAACAGAGGCAGCCAAAATTCTTGGGCAGACAAGGCAAGTCATGTAAGAGATTTCCCCGTCCAAGCAAGCCTGGCACTCCTTCAACATCAGCTTCCTACAGGAAAGGCACGAACACAATTACACGTAGGCTCATTTGTCAAACAGGTTGGGGAGAACTATGACACCACCAAAAACACCAAGAGGGGGCTGCTTTCCAAATGAAATCAAGTGCTGTCAAAAACTGGTTTCTCAGCATAGCCTTGGTCCTTCCACAAGACGCACTATGCACGATAGATTTCAACAGATTTCCCAAACATCACCATATCCTGATGAAAGGCAGCAGAGCTGAGAACAGGAGTAACATGAACTTAAGCCACTGTCACAAGCAAAGTAAGACTCTGAGGCCCACGCTGCCAGCAACAGCCAATCTTGGAGCTGGCTCACCAAAAATGAGAGCATACCTCGAGAGCAAAATCCTGTGGACTTTGCGGCGATCCAGCTGTACATCTGGCAGTAGAGCCCTCTGGTGTCTTCAGCACCTCAGTGCAGTGGTTGTTCAAAATCCCCCTTTCCATTTGGTAGGAGAAGGAAGGCACCACCAGGGCTAAACCTTTACCTCAGGATAGTTATTTTTCTAACTCCATTCACCTGACTCTGTCCTTATGGTCTCAAAAAATGCCACAACTGCACATGCTGAGCATACGAGAGCAAGTCAAACTCAGGGAAAGCTCAAGCTGGGGAGGTTTTCTAGTAATTGGTTTGTAGGGTTTCACACAGACACAAGGTGGGCATCCAGAGAGCATGGAACAAGCGAATTAGGTGTTTTTTTCACCAGCCTTTGTGAAAAACAGTGCTTCAGAGGTCAACACCCACCTTATGTGCTGCGTCATTTTTAGGCTACAACATTACATTGAGATGAATAGGATAAATGAGAAGTGGACAGTTGTCTCAGGCTCCATGCAGACTCAGGCATTTTTATCATTGACTCAGAAACAGTCTGTACTTCTAAAGAGGTTGGGTTTTCTATTTTTTAAATTCAGAAAGCAAAATATTGGGCCTTACTAGAGATTTTGTAGCTGCAACCTTGCACACGGCAGTTTGATTCCCAGTCACACCACCAGTTCAGAAGATGTTGCAATACTTGGACACACCAAAGGCACGTCAGCAGCACTAGGCTGGTTTAAACTTTCAAAAGTGGTAGTAAGAACTTCTGACTCATTAGTTCAGAAGACTAATTACCTTCTCATTGAAAGGGCTGGAAGTTCAAATCAGTTCAGTGTGACCAGTGTGGATCTCCGATGATCTTCCGGTACCCGGAATTTCACCTGCCCAGGTGTGGATATGCTGGCTGCTGCATCCCAAAGTCAGTTCCAACATTATTTGGAAAGTGCTCCTCAGACAGGATTCTTTAAACAGCCCTGGGAAAAGACAGGATCAAACAGTTAGGAGCAAAATGCACCCCTGCAACATGTAGGGTGCCTGCATGGGATGAGCTCTGGAGACAGTCCTTAGCTTTAATCCAGAAAGGGCACCACACCTCTCCTGGCCTGGGAGGAAGGGCAGGTGTCTGCAGCTGCACTCCATTCCACAAGCCTTACAGCCGGGGTCATTTGCCTATGAGACAAGAACACCCACTGAAGAAAACAAAGTCCCTTTATATGTCAAAGGCTGGGTGGAAACAATTTTCAGCTTGTTGGAGACGGGAACATCAATTATCCTTACAGACAGTTCAGACAGGGACTGATTAAGTACCATACCAGGATGATAAGTGCCAGCTAAAACTCTGAAAGAGGGAAATTGAACCACATTTTAAAAAGGTGCTTAGGGCAAATTTAAGTGAATGGGAAGTTGGCATTGTTATGAGGAGAGCACAAAGTGCTGCAATTCTTTCCTTCCCCACCCAGTGAACTGCCTGCAAAAGGCATTTTTTTGACAGCAGTAGGGAAAAACATGACAGCAAACAGGCTGCCAGACAGAACAGGAATGCACCTAGGATCAGGCCACTCCACAGAATTTCTGTACTCAAAATTCAATGTGCTGCACTGCAGTAACAGCTCAGATCAAAAGCAGAATTCGCAGGATCTCCCAGTGCTATCTTCAGCTGCTAAGAACAAGCAGCAAACCTTATGAGGGTCTTGCTTATATTGCTGGGGAAGTCAGAGCGCTCATGTTTCTAATCACAGAAACAGCAGTTCATTTACAAAGCCAGGCTGTAATCCTGTACCAGTGAAGCAGGTGTGAAATGCACATCCCTGGCAGAGCAGCCTTTGGGGCTGCAGCATGTGTACAGTGCGCTGCTAAGAACACACCCATCAAAGGAGGAACGGAGTGCTGGCATCAGGTATCCTGGTCCCTGCAGGGCCACCGGGAGACTGCTGCCAAGTGTTTAGACAAGCCGGCTCAGGGAGATGACTCCAGTGTTGCTCCTCAAACACATACAACTCCTAGAGCAGTGGGAATGAGTGACGCAATGAGGCCACCGGCTTGCCAGCTGGAAGGGAGGCACTGGTGGTGCCTCCAGCATGAGTGGGAGGGAAGAACACGTGGCAGGAGGGTGCCACACCACCCGCTTTTTCCCCGATCAGCTCCATCCTGCTGATTTCAGCAACAAGCTGAATTAGGACCCCTGGCAAGGACTCGGCAGGAGCTACTGCCCCATGAAAAGGCAAGATTCAGCTGATCAGCTTCTCCTCTTGCAGACACTAAGGAATAGGGCTGCCCCTATATTTCAGCTGACTATTGCTTAGCCAGAAGCAACCACCCGCCTGTATTCCTCTGCTGTGCAAAAGCAGCAGCTCCGACTTCCCACTGAGCTCATAACCCTTCCAGACTTTCTTCTTGCAGCCCCTGTGGCCCTGTGTGCTGAGTGGAGCTCTGTAAGAGATGTACCTGATGTGGAAGGGAGAGATTACTTGGGATTTCTCAGAAGACACAAGCTGAGGATGCTCTGAGAAACTGCCAGCCTAAACCAAATCTCACCTCATATAACAAAGCTGTGGAGCCCATGGCCATGGTACATTTGGAAGCCAAGAGTACAAATTATTTCAGAAAGAGATCTAACAAATTCCTGGAGGCTAAAGACACTGGTGACTATTAAACACAATGGTGTATGTGCAATCTTCAACTCAGAAAGTTTCTCAACAGCTGTTTGCCAGAAATGGGGAGGTTATGCCAAGGGACAGAGGACTTTGTAATAGCTCAGTTACTCAATGGGTCTGTCACTGATGGCTGTGCAAGATGAGATACTGCACTGCAGAGACAGGGCCAGAGCCCCCAAGGCAGTTCTTTGGTTTAAACACTTACTTCACACCAGCCAAGGGTCTTACCACCAGTTCCCAAGTGCACCTTGGTTCTGCCAGGCAAACACAGCAGTATTTGCTGTCTTTACAAGACATTGTATCTAGTCATTTGTTCTGAGACAGGATCGACTGCAACCTCTACATGAATCCTGACAGGTTTTAAAACTTTTCTTCAAACCACCCATGACAAAGACTCTAGAACTGCCCTGGGTGCTCTGTTTCTAAGTCCAAATAGTCTTACTGCTTGAAACAGCCTTCCTAACACGAACCTTCACTTTGCTACAAATGGAAAGAATAAAATGATGCTACCAGACCTTTTTAGTGGACTGGACTAGCATCTCTGTCACGTTTAATCTTAGGCAGTATTAAAAGCATATAGAGCCAAGCCAACTGCACGGTGCAGTTAGCCCCCAGCCAGCAGGTATAGGTTCTTCTCACATTGCACTACACCACTCCAAAAAGCCTAACAGTGTTTGCATGCTTTATGTGCAGTAAGATTATACATACATACTATGTTTTGATCAGCACTGAAAGAAACAGGAATAGCAGGCTTCCCTGGGGACAGACACAAGCAAAGACTGTTCAGCCAGTGGTAATTTTCATTCCCACCCAAAACACGACAAACCTGCATAAGGGATATATATATATATATGGGTATATAGGAAAACAATTTAAAGGTGAAATCTAAAGTGACAAATGTGCTTGAGACCAGCAGTGGCTGTCGAGTAAACCAGCCCTTTAGTCTTCCCCTGGGGGCACATCCAGCATAAAACTGTTTCAAGTTACTCTACCGTTTTAAGTAATTGCCTCTCTCTGTCTGTCTGGCACCAGTGAAATCCTCTTCCTATTTGGTGGTTCACGAATGACAGTTTATCTCCTCAAGGTGCACAGTGCTCAGACAGAGTGCTGTTTGCAGGGGTTCAGTCTCACAGTGTAACCATGCTTGCTGCATCCTGATGCTGTAAGGAGGTGACAAGTGGCTCTGGCCTCGCTAGCCAGTGGTGTGTCATGCAGTGCATCTGAATACAATCCCTAAGGGGTTGTAGTCATTTGTCCTTGTTTGCAATTTAAAAGTCAGTTCTTATTTTAGAAGGAAATAAATATTTTGTATGTTTTAAATATTATTCTTCATGGTATTGTTGTCCATGCAATTTTAGGAGGAGCAGGTTCTACAATATGATATTTCCCTCTGGCACATGTGCAAAAGGAAAGGAAAGACATAAGCCGTGCTCTCCATTGTCCCCACTCATGGGAACTTCTTTTCTAACAGAGCAGGGAGAAAAAGACTAGAGAAGGTTATCTTAAGATCCATCCATATATGCTTCTTGCCACTTCTTCGGGCTTAATTACATTTCTGCTATTAAAAAAGCATGATGTCATATTCCCGGCCAGCACTATTTGACAAAGGAAACTCCCAGGTAAAGACTCTCAGTTTTCCCATCTAATGCTTCTTTTTTTCCTGCAGGTAGACAAAACCCTTGCCATTGACATAGCTCTCCTCTGCACCACAGGCTCCCATCTTCACTGCACACACTGCCATGGCTGAGCTCCTGCTGCTGGCATCGCCCATGGCCTCCGTACCACATCCACTCATGGGTGGGTGGGCAGCAAATCAAGCAGCCCCAGCCATCTCAGCAGGGAACAGCTCTTCCACCATCACCCTCCAGCCAATTCCAGGAAAAGGGGTTTTTGCAAACAGGTTCCTTACATCCCTCTTATATAAGCAAGCAAAGATTTTTGTCCCCTTCCTCCTGCAATAACTGGGGAGGGCATTAGTGAGCTGCAGGCCTACCCCATTGCAAAGCATGATTAAAATACTAGTAATTCCCTGATATAAAGTGAGAACTTTCTATTTGTAGGCAAATCACAAGAAAAACACACAAAAGAAGCCACTTTAAGCTGAAGTTTTTGGGGTTTCTTTTCCTTAAAAAAAAGAAAACAAAACCTAGGGGTTTTGGCATAAGATAACATTTAAAGAACTGAGCAGTATAATGTTGTGCCTGTCTCTTTCTTTTGTCCTAGCACTTACAATTTCTTTTGCATGTTTTCCCTTCAAAAGTTGATCAAAGCTCAGGTTTTTTTAAACATTTCTGCATTCTGTTCATTCTTTGACCAACCAAAAGTATTGCTGAAATGCTCATAAATAAATGCGGAAAATAACGCCTCCACCCAGCTTGCCTCAAACCGAATAAGAACTAGCTCCAGAAAAACTCAGATTGCTATGAACGCTTTTCCTTGCAGAGATCATCACTGTAGTCTACCAGGTTCAACAACAAACTGTATCTTGATACACAGGAGAGACAAGGGAACATTCTTGCCAGAAGTTTACATTAAAAAAAAGAAATTAAATTGTACATGTAGCAACATATAATGCAAATATCATTTTTTTAACATTAATAGTAATTTTAAAAGATTAACAGTAGAGAGCACAAGGCAATGAGAACTGACATTTCTGAGCTCTGTCATGAAGTGTGTTTCATCACCTGTTTCCTCATTGCATGGGGCCCTGACATGGTGTAGTGAGGTCCAGCACAGGTCCCCTGACGAGTCAGAAATTATGGGCATGGCAAGATCGGAAGGGGAAGGCCCTTTAGATCCCATTAGATCAATGCAGCTCTCTGCTCTGGGGAATGCACTTGCACGAGGTTATGATTGGTTTAGGAAAACTGAAGACTCACACCATGATGGCAGTGGGCTCCACAAGGGAGCAAACATCTCCTGTGAGCCCACTGTGGCTTCTGAGTAGCTGCATTTTCAGGAATTGGAAAGTTATTATAGACCCCTGCTTTCACACATGGTGAAGGTGGGAGCAAATCATAAAACATTTTTGGGAAATCTTTCCCTCCCATTACTGGGAATAGAAAAACTATTTATGGTGTTCACAGGGATTATGTTTTATCCACTTTATCCAACCAGCTACCTACTGGAGTTTCATGTACTTTAAGAAATATGAGCTACCAAACTGCCACTTCCAATTGTTGTAATTTCAACTATTTTTTGCATTTGCAGATGCCTGAAGGCTGGGAAACAAGCATTGCAGAAGCAGTGAGAAGGACTGGAAACCGTTTCTGCCGCACATCACAAGCTCTCAAATGACCTGTATCTCATTTAGAAACCTGTCAAAACACCTCTCCAAACAAGCAATTTTTTCTTCTTTTAGAGTTCCCTGTTGTACGTCTTGAAATACCTCAAGGCTGATGTCAGCTGCAAAGGTAAAATAACATTTCCAGTACCTGAAACAGGGGCTGGCAAGGGCTCGCACTTGACAGCTGCTGGATGCTTGAAGGAGACTGTAAATAAAGGACAGGAGTCTACCCGAGCCTGGGAGGAGGTGTGGGTTAAGCACACGCACGGTTTTATCCTGTAGTTACAAGGACTGTGGAAGGGAAAGGCTAATGACACACTGCCCTGGCTCCTGTCCCCCGTGGGCAGGGCCTGTGTGCAGGAAAGTGCCCATAAGTGGCTGCTGAGTATCTGCTGCACAAGCTAGATGGGGCGCAGTTTGTAAGCACAGATGGTGTTTAGGCCCGATTAAAGACAAATCCTGTGATTTTCTTCAGCTGAGTTTAAGGCAGTGAGATAAACGCTCCACAGACTCGAAATGCCTGAAGTTTGTTACCCCCAAGCACAGAAGCTCTGTGGTGATGGTGACAGCCCACTGCCTACATCTGCACTCACATCTTAATTTCAGCTTAGTTTTAGGAAGTGTCTGAACACTCAAACCTCGTGGTGCTCATGGACCTGGACAAATCACTTAATGTCTCTGTGCCTTTACTTTCCAGCTGCAAAATGGAGATAATTATATTGACCTTCTTCATAAAATGCCTTGCAAATGCTAGACAACAGCTAAGCACTATCATGATTATTGTACAAAATAATCCATTATGGCCTCTGGATGCTGGAGAAGAAATGAATGATGGCTGGAGTCCACATAAACACTGTGTTAGATCAATGCAGGCACTATTACAGTGTTGATCTCGTCTCCTAGTGTGTGTTCCCACAAATCCACATGGGGATGAAAAATCCAAACATATCTCTTGGCTGACAACTGACTGAAGCTATGTTGCAGGGAGGAAAAAAATATCTAACCCCATTGCATTAACCAAACTACATAGTTTCTGCTTTTATCACAGAAGGAAAAAAGTTATTTTGGCCAAGTTTTCTGCATATGAAGAGAATTGTTTTCAGTTTGTTTTGGGGATTACTTTTGCAGATGAGCCATCTGAGTTTGATATGAAGGCACATTTAAATGTTTAAAACTCTGTCAAAGTGGGGCACTCATCAGCTTTAAAAATTTTAAAAAAATGTCTGGGAAAGAAAGCACTGTCCCATTTGCTGACAATGGGAAAGAAAAGTCCCAAACTCCATGCAAGCTCAAAAGAGCATCTTCTGTACTCCATCGAGCAAAGAGGCAAACCAGAGAATGAATTCAAGGTTTTTCTAGGAAAGCTTCAGAAAAAAAACAGCTTAATTCTACACTGTGCTAAAAGCCAGTCCATATCCACTTGCTACTTTGTGGTCGGGGAACTGTCTGCTTCCGACTCTCCCTCTACACACCCCAGTCATCACCAGTCAATGTGCATTAAAGCTTTGGAGGAGCTACCCACAAAAGCAGAAGATACTTACTGTACTCAGAGAAGTGCATTGCTTTCATTCTTATAATGTCCCAACTCCCTCATTTTAACAAGGGTGTGTGACAGATGTGCTCCACCCACTGGTGGGCAGAGAGTAGCTGTGTGCCACAGGCTTGCCCAAGTGGTGGCACAGTGTCTCCTGTGAGTTCAGCATCTGCAGTGACCCTGTGCTCCCCAGCTCCTGTCCCTGCACGCATGGTAGACACTACTCCATCTTTTCCAAAGTCCTACAGTGAGGAAGAAGAGGAATAGGTTTATATGGATATTTTCTTCTAAAAAAAGCTGGTGGAGAAGCTTGCTGCACAGCCTCTGCAGTCAGAGGATGCTGCACTCGCTGCACAGCCCCATTGGCTCAGGCATCCAGATCAGCATGTAGGAGCTGGACTCCCTGGGGTCACCATCTGTACAGCACATCTGTGGTACCCTCACCAGGCACAGCAAGGCTGGCGTGGTTGCTGTCTTGAAGGACAAGCTCATCGGGGTCCACGCGACATTGCACTTCAGGGAACACTCACAGCTTGACACAGGCTGGTTCCTAAGTGCCAAGGTGGTTATTAGTCCTTCCCAGGGCATTTCAGCTGCTACCTATGGCATTTCCAGAGCTGCAGAGTACAGCACTTAACTAATCTCCCAATTACAGGCAGAAGTCTTTATTTTAATGTGATACCTTTCTTCCTTGTATTCTATGCTTTAAGCCTCGTGATGTATTTCTTGGGGAGACTTGTTGCTCCTGGTACATTCTCATTTTGTGAAGGAGAAATGCCCCAGTGACATACCAGCAGAGAGAAGGCCCATGTGTCTCAGTGGTGCTTTTGGTTGCAATAACCCATCCCATTAAACAAAACAGCATATAGCCCGATGATCCTCCAGAACAACAGGGGATGTGGGGGTAAAAGCCCAGGATTCAGATTTTCAATCGTGGCCGACAATCAGAGATCTAGCCTAAGATTTTGTAAAAGCCTCACATATTCCCCTTGGTCTCAGCTCAGCCACAGTTTTAAAAAGAGAATTCATCCAAGGAGAAAGCATGCACAGTATTGGACAGTTAAAACCTGCCACATTAAGAAATATGAGGGTGTTTTGTCTGGACATATCTGAGCATCCCTGCCCCATGAAGGCACCAAGTTCCTGCTCAGGATGTGTAGAATGCATTTAAACACTGAAATAATTTTTCTGCCATAGACCAAGTTTCTTATTTGGAAAAGAGATGACATTTATTCAGTCGGTAAAACAATCCCAGCAGCACTTATTGTGTCCCTCTCACAGCTTCTGGAAGAAAGCCCAATATACACATTCTTACTGGTATAAAAGCTTTTCTGCAGTCACTGGCAAAAGTATTTGGAAAGGGTTTCAAAATACCGGTATCAGCAAGATGCATATGCCTGATTTCTCTTTGCATGGCTCCAATTGCAGAAAGTCATGTAAAGAAGTGGTAAAAAGGCCTTTAGTTACATGTTAGAAAACAAAGTGATTGCAACAGGATTTTAAAGTGCCTTTGCTAATGGGAACCAGGCAGCTAATGTCAGTCCTTTCAGTTGTTTGACAATAGCTAAACCAAGGAAGTTAGATCCAAAGGCAAATAAAATAACCAGTGCTTCACATACCCACCCGCAGGCACAGAAAATCTTCTGTTCCCTGGAGTACATCCCTGCCCCAGCACAGTAATTCCCAGCCACACTGGGGACACTGGTTGCACCACAAATGGCAGCAGGAAGCTGAACTGCTGGGAAAAATAGCATGGAGAAAGCAAAAGGGGGAGGGCATGAGCTCCACTCCGTGATAGAGTTCAGTGCTGGGTCATCCTTATAGGTGGATACAGCCAGATGAGGACAAGGGGCAGCAGGAGTGAAGGCAAAAACCTGCATTGTTGTCAAAAACAATGCTCAAACCCCAGCACAGCCACTTCTTGAAAAGCCACAGGTGGAACACAACCTGTTTTTGCAAAGCTGTCATCTCAGCACAGCCATTTTTTGTCTCTCCCCTGATTTTCCCAGGTCAGGCTAGACCATGTTTGGAGGCTGAAGAGTGCTCAAGGGAAACACTGCACACATTCACGGCTGCACTTCTCAGATCCTACCATTACATCCATGCAAGTGACCACATTGCTAATGTAACAATTCTCTCTCCATAATCATTTATTCCCAGCTGTTGTCACAGCAGCAATTTTTTTTTCATTAGGAGCTACCCTTGTCATATTGGCTTGAAGCATGAGACCATTTAATTGAATATCTGATTTCTGGCAGTGTCTGATTTTGGCTTCTTCCAAAGAAGTCTTAAATATGCTCTGTAACACATGCTACTGGGCAGCAATATGGTGTGGGGGAAGATTTTATTTCAAAGATGACTAAAGCTCAACATGTTTTGAGTAGATAGGATAAACAGTGTAATTGTGCATTTATTTTTTCTATGCAAGTGTCTCGACCTGACATTTCCAAAATTTAAATGCTTTAAGCAGTAACCTTGGGGCAGTTAGGAAGAACTAGATTTTGACAATTTTCTCAGCAGCAAACATCTTTTGGCTGGCGCCTCTAAAAATGAATGCACATGGAAACCTAGAGGCAAATAGTTTAACAAATTAGAAAAATGGCTGACCAACCTCCCCATACCCCTGTGAGGGTTATTTCTTTTTTTCTTTTTTTTTTGAGATGAATTGGAATATTTTTAAGTCTCATCCTTCATCAAGGCTTTTCTCCTCCTTGATTTTGTATGAAAAGGCAGAGAGTACTCAGTAAGACTTTTCTTGCTGTCCACTGTTTGTTCCCGCCCTAATTCTAGATTTTACAGACTCTGGTTTTCATCTTCTGCTGAATTCTACAACACATTTTGTCTGATATAGAAATACATACATATATGTATCTCCCATTTTTGCATTATCCTTCTCATGAGGAAACCAAAACAAATGCTATATTCAAAGCAGTGCTGATTTTCCAAGCAGTATTAAGTTTCTCTCCCTGTACTGTGACCAAGGGATTTGTTTGCTTTTTGCTCTAATATAACCACATGCTGTGTTTCCAACACTGACATACCTGTGTTCTTCCCAGGAGACTGCCACTAATTCCAGCACAGCCAGATGAGACAGCAGTGAATATTGTTCCTGACAGGGTTATTACTTTGTACTTAGGATGCTGAAACATTTAGAAAAATTATCCCAATTTCGGTGTTTATTCATATGGTACAACATTACTGTTCCAGAAGCAACACCACACTCTGCCATTAATCCTGTGTGACAGGGCTGCTCTGCTGTCCATGCTGATAGCATCTGTATGAAAGGAGGAACAGAAGATCAAACCACACAGAAACTGACTCCAGGGCTGAAATTAAGAAAAATCTGTCCAATGAAACAATAAAGGTTTGGAAAGGGTTGATATCTTTTATAATGTACTGCTGATAAGACAAAAATGCCACAAAAGCTTCTCAGTTCAAGAGTATATGGAGGAATGCTGAAAGCTGTAATACACTGTAATACTCTTTCAGATCATCCATAAAGGATCCAGCTGCTGAGAGAGGAGGTTCTGATGAAGAACCTAATTTTTCTGCTTAAACACTTTTCAATTTAGAAAGTTTGTCTCCTACTTACCCAGATGCTGTAAGCAGCCAGAGCAGGGTTAATAATAGATTTTCAGCTTGATGCTAGTTCCAAAAAGAGAAAAAAAAAGGAAAAAAATTGATGAAAAAAGTAGTTTGTGGATGAAGCAAACACTTTGTATTGTCTGAACATTCTGACTTCGAGCATTTAAAACTTTCAAACTGAACCTGAAGAATTTTGATATAAAGTTGTGGCAAGTCAGAAGATGTTGAAAGGAATGGTCCAGCTGCTTTGAAGTTTGGGCGCTTGTTTCTCCCCCCATTTTGTGCATATGAACAATTTGACTAAGCTGACATTTCAGTCTCCAAAGTAACATTTTTTTCCCCAGAGAACCTTTGGCCATCAAAATGCCATCTCTCTGTGCAGCAAGCAGATACAAAGAGAAAGGTGTCCCACTTGGATCCCTTTAAGTGGCTCCAATACTCCTTAAAAGCCTAAGTGAGATGTGACACCCAAACCCCATCACTTCAGCTGGAGTACATATAGTGAAAGCAAAATTACAATGACTGCTTTGACAGTAATTTCTGACTACTGGTATCCACTTGCTGAGCTGATGTGCAAAACCATCATGCTCCAGAAGGTCAGTTCAGTAAAAGGTTCTATAAAGACTAATTCATAAAAATATTGCCTTCTAGAGGAAAGAAGCTTCTTGTGAAGTCCTCAATGAAGAGAACTTATGCCTAGATGGGCAGAACAATCCCTGTTGCAAACACCATCCCCACTCCATCTCATCCTCCTCCTTGCACAGCTCCTGCACCCTGGGAGAGCAGGAGGTGCAGGGCCAGGCTAGTGCAGCCACCCTTCTCCTTGAGGAATGGAAAAACCAGGAAAGTCCCTGACAGGGAGAGCTCCCAAAGACCCATGTAGCTGTAGGAATCACGTACCTCGTGGCTGGATGTGGGCAGAGGTGAGGTACACAGCTGCTCAGTGCACCCTAAATAAGCAGCGCTGCTGTGCCTCGCCACTGACAGCCACTGCAGCACCTGCCTCCAGTGTAACAGGCCTGAAAGCAGCCAAGTGACTCTATTTAAAACTAAAGAGGAAAGTACAAAGCTTTGAAGTCAGAAGGCATATAATGAATTCAGCAAAACTTTATATTTCAAAGCCAGTTCTATTTGCAGAAGCCATCTGCCCAGAGAAAAGCTCGAACATGCACCTCTGACAGGAGTCAAAAGAGTTGAGGGAAACAGATCTCATTGAGGATGTTTCAGATCATCCATTCTCACAATATCTGAAATGTCACTTTGTAGTGGAGCAGATTCCATCCCTATATCAATTACAACATTTACATCCAGCTCCCCCAGGGTTGGTGGCATTTGAAGAGACTGTCCAGTCCAGTAGCTCCCAGCAATTTCTAATTAGATATGCCAATAAGACATCACTGCTTGTCCCTCCTAATGCTAAATGTGAGCTCTCTGGAGCTTTACCTTAAGCTACTGTCTTACTTAGCCCTTCAATGATCATTGACTTTCCTCTGTCCCCTTGCCAGCACTCAGCTTTTAAGCCACGAATTCAGAGATGGCTCCATCCAGGACAAGGGATAGTGTGATGTGCAGCCCTGTCTTTCACAGGACAGGAGCACAACCCTTGAACCAGGTTGTCTTCACAGACAGCAAATGCAAACCCACCCTCAGAAAGATCCAGCAACAGAGACAGCTTTTCCCATCTTCCCAGAGAATCCATCAGCCAAACTGTTTTGCAGCATGCAAGGGCTTACATTTCTACTGCAGGCAAAAAACATTGTGTAAAGCTCGAAACAAGTCTGTTTAAGAATTCCGTCTGATATCTCTGGTCTTTCATATGACCCATAAGAGCCATTAAAATTCTGTCTGATAACTGGTTTCCTGAGAGCATGAGAGCCAGGAAAGACCATGCCAGCCTCAGACTCTACCAATATTTCTCCTGGCTTTAAACAGACACTAAGATAAGCCTGGAAGTCATCTGTGAAGCCAACCCATTTCTTAGACTTTGAAGATTATTCTCTTATTCACAAGGAAGCAGAGAAAACCAGAAGTTATTCCCCTGGGAAAAGGCTGAAAACCATCACTGGAAGCTTACATCAGCCAGCAGCTGGGGCAGCTGAAAGGAGGTTGGCCATAGCCACTGGCTCTAGCAGAGCTTGGAACTGTGTGAATGCTGACTGTCCACAGGCAGCATCTCCCCAAATCTCTCCCCAGATGCACTGCTGGCATTTACAGACCTCGTAGGATCATTGCTGTCTCTGAAAGTGAACAGTGACCCCAATGGAGGCAGAAGTTACTGTGGAGAAGGGGGAGGGTATAAGCAGGCAGAGAGAGAGATAATATGACTGTGTAAGCCTTATTTTATTAAAAATCGGTTTTAAAAAGGTTTCCTCTTATTCCCAAAATCTTCACTTTCTTGTAATTCTCACTGGATACAGCCCATTGCAAATGCATACAGTTCCCAGTACTGCTCATCAGAATATTTAGTGTATTTCACTTTAAGACATTCCTGCCAAGTAGCTATTTCTTCACCCATGGGTTTGGTTAAGATATTATGAATCTTTGTTCACCTGCACTCACATTTATGCCTGTGGGAAGCCAGGCCCAGAGCCCTGCTGCAGCACATCACAGAGCCCTTCTAGGAAAGGCTCTCCAGGATGTGCAGGAAGCAAAGTGCAATATACATCCTTGATAGCCTTGAAACAGAAGCTTTTAACTTCTGCAGCTTTGTCAGACCAAGAGATTGATGGCTTTTCTGTGTCTGTAGCTGTGGATGAATGTGGGTGTAGAGAACGTCCATGCTGTGACCACAATTCAGAGGGGTGCTTTAGAGCCCCTGTGCCACACGGATACACACAACAGTGCAGTGCATATTTATAACAAAGCAGTGGAAATTAGGTTGCCGGCATTGGCACACAATCCCACCTCTGATCTTATTGTGACTCCAGGAGAGGAACAAACTCCACACTTACAGCTGCTCTGGCTTCTGCTGGGCTCTGTCTGCATCAAGCTCTTCTTGGGTCAGTGCCTGCACAGCAACAGGAGCAAGTCTTCCATGTCAATTTTCCCTAGTCTCAAAATAGCTGCTGTAAAAGAAAAAGCAGATGCTTCACAAGCAGTGACAATTCTAATAACAACAATAATAACAGTAATAATCATAATAAAACCCCACAATAAACCCACTGGTATTCACATAAAGAAGTTCTAACTGCCATCTTCCATTAATACTGCCAGAATTAGCATAGCATCCCAAACAGGATTACAGATCCCATCTGAGCCACTTGGCACCAGCTGGTCTGTCTGCAGGACAAACCCACACAGGTACAATCACCTCTAAAATGCTGAGGCTCAGGTGTTTCTCTCAGTGCCTCACAATCTCTATGTCCATCCTAGTGGAGAACCTCCAGGCACTGGTAGAAAACCTGCTGTGCTGCTGCTGATGCCTAGTGATAATTGCCCACAGAAGAGGCTGCTTAATATGGCATAATCCTCAACCCTTTACCTTGTATTTTTGGAGAGTGATTTTTCTTGTTGTTCTCAGTTTTTTGGGGACTAATTTATTATCTGGACACCTTCACTCAGCAGGTTACCTCCTTCCCATTTTCAGGCCAGCTGTTTTCTTCAGAGGCACCGGACAGCCAGATGGACCGAGCGCTGTACTCGCCTATTCAACACTGTGCTCTGTCAGCACTGCTTTTGCTGAAGGGTAAGACAAGGATATGGCTAACACCAATGGCTGGCTTTTTCCACCTCTGCTTTTTAAAATGGCAACCCCATGTATGTTATGGGTTTATTCCAAACTGAGCTTTTTAAATTTTTTCTGTTCAGAAAAAAACAGTGGCAGAGCAAGCTGCTGCATACATTGTCATTGCTGGCAGTTGTTGCATTGCTGGGTTTTAATGCATAGAGGTGAGCACTGGAAATAGGTGCCTTTTGGGCCCTGAAGTTTATATGGAAGGATGGGAGAGGGAATAGGAGCATAAAAACCTGAAACAATTTCTGAAGGTGGAAAACAGTGGCAAGCCCTGGTTCAATACTCTGATCCCAGACCATGGCTGTAGGGGCAGAGGACTCCCTTTCCCAGGGCAAAGCTGCCTCACCATGGAGGCCAAAATGTTGGATTTGGAATCCAGAGTATTTGCTCTCAGAACTTTCTAAGCACATACATGAAGGAGTCAAGCAAGTAAAATCACAGCTGCCAAATTATTTGCATTCCAGCAATATACAACTGAAGTGTTAATACCTACCATCTGTACCTCCATGTGAGCTTTTTTGAAACGAAGGTAATTTCTTTGTTGTACCTGGAGGAGGAGAAGGTCAGCAAAGACACATTTAGTCCAGGCTCTGCATTGATAAGAGGTCTAGTGCAGGCTGTTAGTTCTTTCCTGCTTCAGGAGGCATGAAAAAGCAAGAGCTGGGCTCTTCTTCAGCATAACCTGACATTAAATGGCATTCTTCAAAAAGTGCCTGCAATAAAACAGCATCTTCTTACTGAGAAGATGTGCTCCCAGAAAGAATCAAGGTCATATCTGCTGAATTTAATGACAGAAAATGAGCTTGTGACATATTGCTTGTGCAGAGTTAACTTGGCCAAGAGATAATTAATGGAAGATGTGTAGTTGAGTCCCGTGTGCTGCTTTGAAAGTCTCAGGCTGTAATTGCTACCATTGGCTCTTGTAAAATAAAGTGTGCTTCTGATCCAGCTCAGAAATCGAAACATGGCACTAAAAAAAAAAAAAAAAGGCATTTTACTTTAAGAACTGGCCTTCTGATAAAGTGCTTTTAAAATTCGGAGTGTTTTAAGTGAATTTCTGGCTTCCAGTGCTGTTACTCTCCTCAATGTTGTGTTATATACTCTCTGATTTCCCTGCCATGGCTCATACTTTATGTAGCTGGTGAATCTTGATGACGCATTTTGATGCATTCAGCACAACCACACACTAGCATGAACCAGAGCTCACCATATTTCTGGCTGTGGAGCTCGAGTAAACATGGACCTGTGCCCAGACAGAGTTGGCGGTGGCTGGAAAACCAATACTGAAAGTCTAACGAGCACTGGCAAAAAATCTGCTCTACTGAAAACATGGCACTGGAGCAAACCTGTCATTTTTCAGTGTACTGAGGGCTTTCAGGCAGCCTAGTTTTGGTGTCGGGAGCAGGCACCACTCTTCCCATTTCCCTGCCTCCTTCCCATTCTTCACAGTCACTCAGGAGCCATTTCCACAAATCTTTCTTGTGCACATGGATCAGGCAGAGCTGATAAAGAAGGAGAGGAGGGTCAGGAGCAGTGTCTCTGCTGCTGACTCCCTGTGTGGCCTCATCACACCATGGCTCAATTTCTCCTCATAAAATGACTAACTGCACTTCCCTTCCTCCCGGGGGAATTGGGAGGATAAAACCAGCGACAGCCACGAAGCACAAAGTTATTACAGCCGTCCCTCCAGAGTGACAGTCAGCTTCAGCACGTAGGCTGCCCTCAGACATGCTGCTGAGAGCATGTCCAGCTGCTGCCCTGTTGGATGGAGCACGGGGCATGCTTCTCTGGTATAGGTGCCCCGGGCTCAGAGGGCTCGACCTCATTCTAACTATATTCTGCCTCAGAGAAAGAAAGTAAACCTCTTTCATCAGGTTTCTTATTTTCTTCCAGGAGAAGGCAGCAAAGGAAACCTCTGTCACCTTGGACATGCTGGGGAAAACTGAGCATGGGTTCACACCCTGCTCTGCAGCAGCCTCCTCCCCTGATGGGAAGAAGCTGTGAAGCCATACTGAGAGCCATACTGGAAGCCTCTGCTCCTCCCTCCTCCACAAAAGCAACAACTAGGTGTGGAAAGATGCTGTCAAACCCTACACCACATCAGTTCTTGCCACAAGTGCTTCCTTGCTTCCAACCACCCTGAAAGGAAGCACAGTGTAAACAGTCTAGTAAGATCTATTCCAGACGCCTGCTGTGGTGCATCAGGAGATTAACATATTAACTCTTAAAAGCCCTCTAATTTTAAGGAGAACTCTGTACTTAAACTGAAAGAAATCCTGCAGAGATCAGCAGACTTCCTCTGATGCTAGGGAACCAGGGAAACCTGTTAACAGCAGACTCTATGGATAATTGAGAAAATTATTCAGTGCTACTTTTGAAGTACTTTGGATTACAATATTGCATGGGTTGGTAATACTTTTCTCCTAATCTTTTCAAGTAAACATTTACAGTGGTTTGTTTATTGCTAGGTTTTGCCTTGCAATCAGATAAACACAGGCTGAGCTCCAACTAAGCAGAGTAAGCCAAGTCAGACATGGCAAGAAAGACCATGGACAAATATGTCTACTTGATGCAGGAAGTTTGGGGTTTTTTTGGGGGATGGTTTTGGGTATATTGTATTACATACAATCTTGTTTAAAAAAACAGAAGAAACAAACAGCTCAAAATTGTACAAGGACCTGAGGCGGATACAAAGACAGCCCATGGGGCAGGGAGAGGCAGAAGCAAGTTCACAAGAGAGCTCAGCACAGTGGATGGGAAGCATAAACCTTCCAAAATATTCAGGACTGGCACCATGCCCAATATATGCATCCCAGAGCCTGGCAGACTTCCCCTAAAAACAAGTTTTACAAGCAACACTCCGTCAGTCGGATCGGTGTGCTAAGGAGGCTGATTAAGGAGAGCAGGCTGCCTATGTCCAGCTGCATCTTGCAGGCCAGGGGGAGGAAGAGGCACGTGTTGGACCATTTACTCCACAAATCATTTGTTTCCATGTCTTCCACCATGCCGTGTGCGTACGCTGACTGAGCTCTGCAGAAATCAGCAGTGACAATAAATGCACTTTCACAGCCAGCTGCTCCCATGCCCCTTCACTTGGCCAAACAGACTACATATACTTCTTTTTAATTATCAAGAAGCAGTCACCAACAAATGCCATGAAAATCTGGCCCTGAAACAGTGCTCAGAGCAAAAATTAGCCCCAGAGCAACTGGATGTTTGGGCGTGTTTCCCACTTTTTCATCTAGACACACTAAGCAGCAAGGGAGCTGGTACAAACAGAAAGCTGGGAGCATCCCTGGCTGAGCAAAGATCTGGCTGCTGGGCGTCTGCAGTGGTTGCTCTGGAGGAGCTTCTCCATGCTTCTGGGCAGGCAGTGCTGGAGAAAAAAGGGACACATCTAGGGCAGGCCAGGCTGCCAGGGAGCCACAGCAAGAGTGGCATGACATGGCTTGCAGACACCTGAGTCTCAACTTGCCCCAGAAACCCTGTTCTTGGCTTGGTGTGCATCTGTCCTCATTCCTGAGCACCACCACATAAAGTGTCCATGTGGGACAACCACCTTGATTTAAAAACACAAAACCCAAACCAATCAACAACTCAGGAACCTAGAGCTGAATCAAGGTGGATTTCTTTTGAAGGCAGCTGTTCATATTTCCTCCCCAGTCTTGTCAACAATGGTCCAGGCACAAGCTGGTTGGGTCAAGTAGGCTGTTGCTCCAGTTTTGTCCTGTCCCTTTCACCTTCACCTCACATGAGGACGATGCATATTCCATTTCACATAAGCCCAGAAGTACGTGAATGATTATGTGCGACCAGCTACATATATAATTATCTTAGATGTAGGCCTATAAATGATTCATTAAGATCTGTATCAGCTGGTTATTTAATGTGTCCTGCTAATTAAAACTTTGTGATAAAGACAACTACAGCTCTCTGTAATTATGCCTCTGGACAATGTGATGCACTTCCAACTAGTATTTGAAATCCTGTGTGTAAGCTGACACCTAAAGTAGGGTAGAAAAATATAGGTTAACTGCTGCTCCTAATTGCCATTTGTTACTGAGATTATTGCAGAATTTCATTGTACAACACCCTGAGACTCTTCTGCACAGTGCACACTGCAGGCACCGTTAGGTGACAATGCTGTACACTGCATTATCCTTTTGTACAGCTGAGAAGCTTGTGGGGGGAAAAAGGAAAAAAAGGAGTATTTCAGCTAAAAGGAATGCCTCTGGCTTGGGTTATCTGGGAGGGAAGGGAGTGGACCAAAGACATGTTTGAGGAAATGCAGTGTGTTTTACCCTACATTATGAAATTTGGCATTTCATGCTCAAGCCAGAGATTCTGCTAGGCTCAGTGTAAGCTTCTGAGTAAGGTCCACAGATCTGTTGTCACCATATGCTGGATATGGCTTCCAGAAGGAAGAAACACAGCCACTCAGAAAGCACATCAGGCCCTGTTTTGTTGGTCAAAAAGGAAGCTTCACTAAATTTATGTCAGCATGAGTAAGCAAGTCTAACTCAGTTTGTCTCCAGTCTTGTTCTCTCAAAATGTGTTTGGTGTTGAAGGGAATATGTCTGTGCATGAAACAGGTAAGGACATTAAAACATTTTTTGGGGATGGCTATCAACGTAATAAAACATCAGTAAGAAGTGATAAATGCTAAGTAAAAGAAGCTTTTCCTAAGCAGCTTATGCTAAGAATGTAAGTCTTGCCCCACTACCAAAAGACTACACATTAAGTGTCATCCTTCTAATCTCATTGGCAGCCTGATACCACCACTAGGATAAATGTTAAGATCAGTCACCTCAGTGGCTCTTCACTGCAAGTTCTGCTTGGTTAGACGCAATGGGAGATGACTGCCCTTGTGTCGACACTTGTCATCTCGTGTGAGGATGCTCAGCTGGCTCCTGTCATTGTCGGTCCAGGGCATGTTTCACCCAGGGCAATGACTCAGGTGTAACTTGTTGGCTCTTGTTAGCCATAGAACATTGCCTAAACCCTATAGTCTGCATCCCATGGGAGCAATGCACTAATCTAATCTCTGGTTAATTTCTATAAACACTAATCTGTGAAGACAAAACAAAAACTAGAGAAGATATATCTATCAAACGCATTTTGGTCCCCAGAGGTGACTTGGCATAGTCCATACCACTGTGGCCAGTACCATTAATTCACCAGTGAAGAAGAAACAAGAAGTAAACTCCATGCTGACCCTAAATGCTTTCTTCTCCCTGCTGTCTCTTTCCAGCTTCTCATATCCAGCCTCATTCACATGGCACCACATCCTCAAAAGCTACTGAAGGAAAGAGCTAGAATGCAATAGGTAAAGGAAGTCTTTAAATATAACTTTGCTTTGGTTAACAAGGTTTTTATTGACTGACCTTGTGCCTATAATAGCACAGGAGTAGTATGTAAAAACCTTGACCATACTGTACAAAAAAACCTAATGAAGCCCAGTTTCCTACAGACCTGTGTGTCAGACCATCTCATGGTGCCTTCTCTATTTACTTTTCTGTTACTCTCACGGTACAATGGATGCGATTAGTCCTCAGTCACTGTTGTCTCATCTCTTCTTTGCCATGTGTTGATGTCTAGGTTTCAAGTTAAGCTCTTCAGTCATTTCTGATTACATTGCTGATAGCAGCCTCTGGTGATTACTCAGGGGAGCACTCACAGTGTAGCTTTCTACACTGTGGGAGCATTTCACAGGGGTTCTCTACCCAGTGATGTTCTGTAATTAAACTGATAGGAATTTAACTATGGTTGAGACTCCTACTGATAGTTTATCAAAAGTGATTCAGACTAGACCATCTCAAATAAGGAGGTGCAGACCAAGTGGTGTTTAAGTCTCAAATTTCCCATAAGGCAAAAAAGTTTTCAACTGGATAACTCCCCATGTGCCCAGCTCCAGCCTGTGATGGCTGTAACAATGCCAGCACATTGTTATAGCTTGTAGGGAAGGACTCTGGGCTTAAAAAAGAGGGACATGAAGCTGAAGCTGCTCAAAAGTTCCTCAGCAAGCACCAACCTTGCTCCTGCCTTTGAAAGATGTCTCAGAAAACTTTATTCTTCCTTAGGAGAATCTTGCAGAGTGGCCCCGCTGACCAGCAGTATTCCCAGCAAGGGAAATGGGGTAGCAGATAATACTCAAAGGGTTCAAACAACTCAGCCCTCTTTTCCCAAGCTATTTGTATGGCCACCTCAGCAAAGCACCCAGGACAGACAAGAAGAAGCTTCTATGGGGTGATAAAATCCAGTCAAGTTCACCCTGACCTGAAACTATAAGGTCAGTCAGAAACTCTAAGGACAGCTTATCCCTGTCAAGGCTCACACTTGCCAGCACTGTAGAGCAGTAGGTGCCAGTGAGGGAACAGCAGGCACAGACCAGGCTCAGGTATAACTGCAGTCCCAGGTATATGGCTGTGGCAGAGCACAGATGGAGTGCAAACAGGGTGTGCTGGCACCTGGATCAGCAGCAGCAGGAACACCCAGAGCCTGAAAGGATGGGGAGGAGAAAAGTCTGCCTGCTACACAACGAGGGCCACTCACTAGGATGGAGACATGTGCAGCCCTGAGAGGGGAGAAGGAAGACTCTAATGCCACTTACTGAGCCCTCGGCTCAGCGAGCAACTCACAGCTGCAAACAGCCTTGGTGCAACTCAAGGCTTGCTGTGCTTTTCACCTTGCATATTCTTCGGGTGCAGCAGCACTGCTGGAAAAGGCACAAACTACCACTGAAAAACCATTCCACTGAATAGCAGAGGCACTCGAACAGGGGAAATGCTGTTTCCCACTTGTGCTGCAGCCATTTACATGTGGCCTTTGGGTGACATCATCCTGGCATTCTCCTCCAAAAGCAGGTGGTTACAGACATCGACTGATGGTAGGAAATGAGTTATCATCTCCCCTGAAAAGATATGGAAACAGAACAGGATTTGATGTCTTACCTCAAGGGCCATGAGAAGAAATGGGGTCTAATCCAGAATTAGAGTGAGGGTGCTCTAACAATAGGCTACAAGCTCTAGGTCTGCATGCTGCCTAGCACAATGTGGCCATAATCCTGCTGAGGCCTCCAGGCAGCACTGCAATATGTATCATCATAATAATGAGTTTCTAATCCCAATCAAGTGCCCAACCCAGTAGGCACCGCCTGACTCACAGAAAGGATTAGCTGACAGATGTAAACAATAGTTGTGGGAGTCGCTGTGCCCATTATGCAATCCTTTTATGCTGAGTATACAGAAAGAGCTGAGAAAATTAGGAGCTTTTGCTGAGAACATAAGTAACTGAGATTGTCAAATATAAGTACTGGGTAGACTCATTCTTCAGCCCCAGGGATAACCCATTGATACCATTGCACCCCATTCCTACCAGATTAACAAAGACAGGGACTCATCTTCATTCCATGAGACAATAAAGACAAGCTACTTACAAGATGATCCTCTGAAGCATCCAGATCATGCCTGCCTCTTCCCATGAGCAGGTCCTACTTTCTTGTGTCACATAAGCACCTCTGTGACAAGTTGGAACATGCAGGTGAGGCAGGGGGTGCGTGGGGAAAAATCAAGAGAAATTAGAGAAATAAGCATTTCTTTATGAGAAGAAAAAATTGGAGATGCAATAGATGTTTTTCTATTAAAACGTGTGCTATTAGACTAGAATTTAATTCCAGGAATGGATGAGAGCTGGCATCTAGGGGACAGTCAGAACTGCTTGAGTTACTGTAACTCAAGAGGAACTCGTCTGAGGACAGATGGTTCTATTGCAGACCACACTCAGAGGCCACACTGTGCAGTTTCACCAAGCTTGGGCTGCTTAAACCCTCCCCCCAGTTCAAGTTAGAGGGGAGGTTATTAAAAAGGAGTCAGTTAGGGACAGTCTTCAGGTCTCATTTATAGATAATGATGAAGGAAACAAAAAAATTGTTTTTTATTTATTTCTCTCAGTATTCAGCTTTTGTAATTTATTATGTTTTCATGTAATTTGTTTCTAACTTTTCCACCTTTTTCATAAGGAAAACAAGATATACAATAATAAATCAGACCTAACACTTACCATTCCAGATTTTTTGGTTGAGGAGACAAAACAAACTCTCAGAAACAAGGGTTGCTGCTAATCTTGTCTGCAGGCATAAAGAAAATCAAGGGAAATTATGTGTGCTAATTTTGTTATCTTTCTAAGGTTTGTGATCTCAGAAATCCTCAGGGATTTTTTAAGATGCTCCCTCTCTGTCAGTTCCAAATAGGAATCATGTTCCATGCACATTCCTCAGATGAACAGCAATTAACAGTGAAACAATTATCATAAATGATGAACAATAATAAAACAATGAAAAGAGCAGTAGCTCCTGCCTCTCCACTTGCCTTTTATGCACCATCACAGCTTATTTTCCTTTTTTTGACCAAGCAGGACACATACTCCCATACAACTGAGGGCAGAGCATTTGTGCTATCGACTTCAGCAGCAGCAGGACAAGGGCAAAGCAGAGCTAAGTGAAAGGATTTCAGTATGATCTGGGGCTGTCAAAGAGCCCTTTAAGCTTTGCATGCCGGCTGATGCTGGAGCCAAGAGCAGCAATGAGCACTTTGTTGGTCACATAGCTGTGGTCATGCCTGTCGGATGTGTGCGGGGGCTACTGTCCTGCACCAGCATCCTCCTCAGCCTCTGATCCACGGGGCAGCCCAGGAACAGCAGAGCTGATACTAAACTCAAACATGCCCTGCCAAGGCACTAGGGGGAAGGGATGGCAGCAGTGCTCTATCTGGGAGAAGTCTCCCAGCACCCCTCAGAATAGACCACTGTAAACTGGAATTAGGTATTGAACTAATGTAAACATTGCTTACTACTACAACATTCTGAAGTTAATATTGCTTTGGGAGGAATGATTCAATTTACTCTTCTCTTTGTGCTCCAATTTTCACTTTTCTGACATGCTCATGTGCCCACAAGACAAGCTTTACAGAGCTGTTTGATTTTCAAACCACAGGGGTTTGTGAGAGAGGTGCATAACAAGCCAGGGACAACAATTTAAAACAAGATTACTTTTGCAGAACAGAAAAAAGCAGCAAGAGAAACATGAGCTCAAGTAATTGTTGTTGGATCAAGCTGTTGGCCCAACTCGACCCAAACCAAAGGTTGCCCTCAGCAAATCCAGTACAAAGCCTCACGTTGGCTTCAAGCAAGGCTCAAGTACATGCAGGCTGCTAAGAACACCAAATAAAGGACTGGGGGTGCTCATAAAGATCTGGAACTAACATGCCTAAAATAACAAGAGTAAACAAGTGTGCTGTAAGTACCTATCAGACCTGCAGACAATTTTCATACACATAACAGCAAGAGAATAATAAAGGAATTTTATCGTCAACTGTGAGGTTTAGCAAATATTCCCTTTGTTTCTTACTAGGCCTGACAATGGTTTAGTCACACATGAAAGCACTGAGGTTGTTCCTTACATATAGTGCTGCCCCAACACAGTGGGTACCTTGACCATACTTATGTACACTAGGGCATCCTGCAATTCATTTGTTTTCCAGAGAATGAATTGAAGGTTGTAGCTGACTGTGCATCTTATTATTATTCCCTTTGCCCTTTTCCTTTCCCTGTGTTTTATTTCCAGGTAAGCAACAATGTAGATTATTTTTGCCATTGCTAGAGTATCTTTGCAATGCAGACAAATGAGATCCATCCATACCTGTTTGGTAAAGCAGAAGAAACCTTTAGAAACAAAGCAGGGCCCAGTGGTGGGAAAAGCCAAATATTCAGCTCTGATCACAAGGTTGCAGTAAGTCAAAGAATGTGAAACAAGACTCCAAAAAATGGTCCTTGAGCAATGCACAAGAACAAGACAACCTCCAAGGTTTTGCCAGTTCACTACATGAGGAAATTCCTTCCTATCCCAAACACAGAGCTTCTGCAGCATGTCTGGAAGCAAATATTGTTAGGGCTGATCCAGCTTGTTTTTATCCAGGCGTGACACTGGCACTCTAAAGATGATGTTGGGTTTTGATCTCGCCTTTCAACAATTACACAAAGAATCTCCCACGGCAAAAAATTCCAAATAGTGATTAACCTTCTAGGGCAAAAGCCAGACTTTCCATGTGTTTGATCTAAATTCAGTTATTTTTTAATTTCCAGGAGTGGCTTTTTTTCTTCCTGTCACTGCTTAGTTCACATATATTCCTGTGTGGGTCCTGAAGATCTCCTGAAGACATGTCAAATCCTAAATAGAGATCTGAGGTTCAGTAGGGGTGAATGCATTTAAGCTGTGAAAACATGTTTCTGTAAGTGGCAGCACAGCCATGCAGAAATCTTGAATATGAAGTAATTTCACATACAAGGAATGTCTTGCGGTTCTTGTTGGAGTCAGGTTGCTCTTTTAATTTCCATCCTTGGGGTGGTAGTGGCTGCTCCCTGGCAGGGAGAGCAGTGTGGGGCTGTTACCAGATGGGCCTCCCGGGGAGTCACTGAGCACATTGGTTTTCAAGGAGTGCAGCTGGAGTTTAGGATATTCAGCACTACAAAGGATCTGGCCTTTCAAATGCTTTTCACTGCAGGCCAAAATAATAAAAAAATCAAGGGGTATCTTGTTTATATATTGATGTTTCCCATGTCCAGGCACTTTATGATACTTACAGTGGTCATATAAACTGCTTCTAATCTGATTTGGCAAGCTGATCCAGTGATTCCTGCTTCTGATTAAAAGTGTTTCCACACTTGCTGAGTGAGGGCTTAACTCCAGTTAAGCCCTTGCACTGAAGTGATGAACAGCAGACCCAAGAGATCATTTATAGATTCCAAATCTGGTTGTTTAGTGGTACTTGGCACAAACCAACTTCACTGGCAGCAGCCATCTGCTGCCTACCTCTCTGGATCAACCTCAGAAGACAGCAATTTTCTGGAAGCAGTGGTTGTCCCAAGAGTGTGGGAGCAGCAAGCTGGGTCAGAAATTCAGTCTCCATAATCATGAGGTGAAAAACTGGGCTCAGTTCTAGTAAAATAAGCAAAAACAAAATGAGCAGCATTCTTCAGTCTTCTTGCAGTTCATCATGTAGCCTGGAAGCACTGCTCAGTGTAACAAAACTTCTCCCAAAGCAAAGCTGTACTAAGTCATAGCTGAAGGGAGATGGTTCAAAATAGCATTTTGGGGTAAAAAGCTCCAGACAGTGCAATAATCCAAAATCTAAGTATTAGATGTTCAGCATGAAAAATGCACTGAGAAAGAACACAAGGCTGGCTGAGCACTGAAATGAATAGTTACTGCAGTCAAACTATCTTGCCTCTGTTTTAAGGTGGTTCGGTATCACAACCATGAAACTAATCGAAAACTGTGGGCAGGTAAGTGTGATCAGAGTTATAGTCTGGTTATTTTACAAAAAATTAAAGTTTAAAGATGTAAAAAAAAAAAAAAAAATAAAAATGCAGAGCCCAAACATTAGCTGGCAGGATAAAACATTACCCTACAATGTATTTGTAACATGCTTTGATAAGGCTTTTCCCCCTTCCCTTGTTCTCTTGCCTGAGCTACTGTATAAATATTTTCTAATTAAAAACTAAAATATCCTGGTGTAAGATGGGGAAATACTGGATTCTGTTTAAGTCATTAGGAGATCAGGAAAAGGGGATGGGTGAAAGAGCAAGTCTGCTTTCCTATAGATTTTATTCTATTCTTGATCACAAATATAATTTCAGAAATACGTAAGTATCTGATCTCTCGTAATATTAGCTATCTAAGCAACACAATGGATGAAAAGGAGAGAGCAGGATTGAGAATCTGCCTCTTACTTGAGGAGCCACTCCTCTCTATGGAGTTGTCTGGAAGCTGCTAGCACAGAGATGTTCATGGAAAAACACATCCCCTGGAGACGGCATCAGTGCCATGGCCAGCAGCAGTGTGGGGAGAGGAAGGAGAGGGAAACATCACTACCTGAATTGCAAGCGTTGGAGTAATTGCAAGTGTTGCCTCTCAAGTTCTCAAGTGCATCCTGCACCAGTAGCTCCTTAAAACCAGACATGCTGAAAGAACAACAGCTCCCTTGCTCTTTTTGCTGCTCTGCCTTCTTGCCAAACTCCCGTGTGTGCTGAGCTTCTGCATGCGCTGATGCCTTTGCTCATCAGCAGATCTGCAGGAGATGGGAGCAAGAGGGAACTCGATGGCAGAAAAAGCTGATCACAGCTGTACCAACGTGGTCCACATTGATGATGCTGAATCTGCTCGTCGCATACCCACTTAGCCTCTTATGAGACCTCTGTGTCACATTTAGGACATCGTCCTATTTCAGCTTAATTTCTTTGTTTGCATTGTGCAAAGTGGTGGATTTTTAGATCTGGGAATACTGTGAATAGCACCCAGCATATTTCTATATCACTGGAGTTCAGACATGGGAGAAATCCTTTCCAAGCTATGGATTCTTCCTATCTTTTTCACTCTCCAGAGAGGAATACATACAGAGTTGAGTGTTTTATTATATGCTAAAACAAAAAGTACATTGGATTATATTTCCTTAATCTGTACTCTAGGATTCGTGGCTTCCATTTTACTCCCATGCTGTCCTTAGGAGGCAGCCTGCCTTGTTCCTTCCAAGGCTATGAGCAGCACTCAGATGCTCTATGTAATCCTAGTCTCTTGTACATATTTCCTGGCTGGCGCCATTGGATCCAGGAGCTTCAGCCTTCCCAAGGTGCAGAGTCCTTAGGTGTTCATTTTCAATTTAGCTATCCAGGAAACAACCAGGGAGAACTGCAAGGACTTTTAGAAGCCTCTTCCTAAACAAAACCAAGTTGCTTATAAATTACAAGGAGGTGTGCAGTGGTGGAAAAGCACAGCACAGAGCACATCTCCCTCCCACCAGGCACCCATGCTGCCATCAGGTCCCTGATATTTGCAGGAAACCCAAGTATTCCAAGTCTCCTGCTTCTGCCTCTTACTCCAGAGTGTCTGTTCCTTGGTGGAAGACACTTCTCTTTAAAACAGTCAGCCCATGGCACTTCTGACCATTCCCTCTGTACTAGACACGTGCCAGTCCTCCAGTGGAAACACTGACAGAGCTATTTCAAGTCAATGACTACCCATTGCTGCCAAGGATTTTGCCAAGGCGGGGTGTGCCTTGATGTTTCTTGTTTCAGTGTCTAAGACTGAGCTGGTTTCCTGGTGCCAAAACCCTCACAGTATTCACCAGAACAAAAATTAATTCATAGGCTGCCACTGATGCTCTCAAACCTCTCGCTGTCTTTCCAACTTAGGTAATGGAAAATGGAGAAATTCTCAGAATCTGACTTTCCTATGCAGGGTAGGCAATGTACAAATTGTACCTTACTCGTTTGGGATTTAAAAGCCTAATTATTCTCATTTGAAACCATACCAGTTTTCTATGTGTACTGTGTGAGAGCAATTCTTGATCAAAGTTGCATTCCCAGTAAATCCCCCTCCCAATAGCTGCTGTGGGTACCCAGGGTGGGATGAACCCTCAGTGTGTGCACTATAAATACAAAACAGTGGAAAAATCCCTGTGAAGGAAAAGTTAGTACCCTGTTTATATTTAGAGCTAGTATTTCATGTAAGCTGTGATGTTACAAAGTCAAGTGTGTGTAGTTTTATAAAGACATTTCTCCTTGCCCCTTTGTACATAGCTTGACAGAAGCAAGAGAAAGTCTCTGACAGATGCCGATGAAATGAGCTATCTGGTTACAGAGCTGAAATATTTGGAAAGGACACAAGTGAGAACAGAATTTATTGCCTTTGTGAAAAGGGGATTTAATTTCTAAACTATCCACACGTGGCAATGAACAACCTTGTCTCTGCCCTCTGGTGACAGCCTGCAGGCACCATGCAATTATGATTAAAGCCTTTTATTGTTTTTGTCCCAGATTAGATTAAGTTGGTATTTAAAGATACAATTTTCTAATTCCGTTGTCACGCCAGAACAGAGACGTGGTTGTCTGTGCACTTTTACTGAGGAACAAAAAAAAATCTGAATGCTTTGAGGTAAACATGGCTAGCAAGACTCCTTATTTCCAGGAGGAGCAGGAGAAGTAATTACAATTCTTCTAGATTATTATTAATTCTTAGTGTTCAGTTTAACTGGGAAAACAATTTGAATGAGTTCACACAGCCACTAAAGACAAGGCAGGGAAGAGAAGGTCACTGCTCTGTGCTTCTAGCACTGCTTACAGCAGAGATCCTTTCCCTTCCTGGCCACAGCAAGGCCAGCATCCCTGCTCCCAAAATCAAGTCACCTTTGTGGGAAAAATAAGTCATAATGACTTACACTAATCTGGATAAAAATTATACTGCTTATTAACTGTATTCCAGTATTACAAAGCCAATGGATCTGAGGGTGAGACAGACCTAAGAAATGCTGTCAGAGCAAGGAAAAGATGAGAAGGAGCTATGCTTGAGTACTTCCAGCTATCTAACATTCCCAATTTTGAGAAAAAGTACCAAAAGTGACAAGAAACAGCTAACTGTCCAAACAATATCAGAGATAAGGGTATGAAGGAAAGAGGAGACAAATCAGTAAGGAGGTTGAATGACAAGGAGCATCAGCTTGAAAATGAAAGCCCAAAGGAAACATTTTCATGAGTCCCATTTAAATCCCTCTTCCTATTCCAAAAAACAGTAAATGGCTCAGGGGTTTCTCTAGCTTACCATGTGCCAAGAAAGGCCCAAGGGATTCTGAATTCTGTCTTATAGCACTTTTATTGTGCTATAAGACAGAATTTATTGTGGGAATTTTGTACAGGAGGAAGACTTCTGATTTGTTTCACGAGTTGTGGACAATGAGCTCCCTGATTTTTTTCCTGCACTGATACAGAAAGTTGCCCAAGAATTGAAAAAAACGTCTCTGTACTGAGACAGCACATGGAAAAATGGCAGTCATGTTTCAGTACGTCATTTATCAAAGTGAATGAGAGCTCTCCCCGCAGTCACAATGGTGCCATGTAACAATGCCAGCTCATGCTCATCCAGCAAACAGGAGATCACAGCAGCAGGCTTGCTGCATATGGAACCAGAGGCACCAAAGTGTCTTACATCAAAACAGCTCTGGACAACATGACAGGTTTGCTCTGGCTTGCATGGGCTGCTGCTTTCAATCTTTTGGGGTTGACTGTGCTGCTTCCTACATCCACTACTTTCACCCAACAAATCATGCCAAAAAGACATTATGGCAAGATATCAGATCCAGTGCATCATGGACAGCACCTACACAACCGACTGGATTCAGTGCCTGCTTGCCCAGCCTGCACAGCCACACGGCAATGTCGCTGCCTGGACAGCATCACGCTCAGGGGTTAACTTCACTGATAGTGAAGCAGTGCCCCAAATGTGGAGCTGGCCTGGATGGATACCAGTGCCTTCTGCAGCAAAACTCTCCAGTGCCTGATTATTTCTAATTATAACGCCTGGCAGATGTGCAGTGTTTTGGCAGAGTTTGGCACTGTGTTTTACATTGCTTCAGACTGACTGAGCTGAGCAAGTGCTAGCAGCTGAGCAGCTCCCCAGGCGTGTCCTTCAGCAGACACAATGCTCTCCAATTAGCAATTCAGCCCTTCTGCCTGAGCACCAAAGGCCTGCAGAAAGAGCAACTTTCTACCGGCGAGAGGCTGAGCAGGAGCTCCTGTGCCCGGCACCACTGGCTGAGCCACAGTGAGATGGGGGCTCTGCAGGGGGGCAGCCCTAGCAGAGATGTCAGGCTGGGACCAAGGAAATCCCTGCCGTTGTCCCTGCTTCCACTACCCACGCTCACCAGCAACATGATGGGCCCTTCTTTACCCCACCATCCTTCACCTTATATATCTATGGGAGAAGAACCTCAAGGCAAGCAGTGCCTTTTGTATGGGGCTGTCTGATAGTGCTTCTAAGGAAAACCAATTTCAAATGGAGCCCCCATGTGCTGCTACACAAACTATTATGAATGATCCCAACTTAAAATGATGTGGAAAAAGACCCTGACATCCATCTTAAAGAGACAACTGGGTTCCAGGTCCTGTCCTGGAGCCTATAGTCTAGGCAGACCTGAATGACCTGCATTTGCAGGAGCAGAGTGGGTTTACTTGTTTTTAAAATACAAAGAACAAACATTTTATTGACTATTTCAATGTCACGTGTCAATCCCTGATTTGGGAAGTGGGTTTGTGCCATTTTTAAATAGAAAATCCTTGAGTTGTTCATGAGATGCTGAGAGTCGTATAACATGCAGAAAATCTATCAAGTCCCCACAGAAATTGGGATAAGTGTGCCTCTACAGTTTTTTTTAAGGCACTTGAGAACAAGGCTTCGTAACAAGCATTGCTGAGAATCTGCAACTGTCACAAAAGGGAGTGGAAATACATGTACTATCTTAGAAGTGTCTCTCTGACACACTTAAGAAATAAAGTCACAACAGCCCCTTCAGGGTAATCTCTCTGAAAGATCTAACTGGAGAAATGTATTTCATATACAGGCAGAACATTCAGCTTCTCTTCCCTTCCTGGGCTTTGGAAACACATTCTTTAGACCTGTCTGGGATTTTCTTTCTACTTCAGCTTTTAGCTGATGAGCTTCTGCTCACGTACAGTCCTATTCACGTGGTTGGCCACCCTGAGCTCTAACTGGGCCTCTAATTATTTTTTAACAATCTAGCAAAAGATCTGAGAGAAAAAAGAAAAACGTGACTTATGAATAAAAACATCCAGAGACTTAACACACTTAAGAATATTAATTTCATGGCTCCAAAGGATTTGTCCTAATAATCACAAGCATCCTAGTAATGATTGCTCTTCCCCCTTCTCCTCCACCCTCATTTAAAAAGCAGTGAAATTAACAGAGCCTGTGTTTCTGCGGGTTTAGATTTTCTGTTCCCCAACAATTCTCACCATCCCAGCAATAATCAGCTCCTACCCTCTGCTTCCACTGACACATGGATGGGCAAAATGCTGGGTCAGCATCAGATAGACTGAGCTATGAGCATGGACACCCTTGGTGGATATCCCTGGCTGGGCCCAACTCCTTGATTTACTGAGCTTCTTCATAGATTGGCTGAGAACTTATAATTAACTTTGAGACTCCTAAATTTCTCTCAATCTCTGATGGATTTGGCCAGTGGGATCAAAATTTAATGGTAGTGACAAACAGCTAAGAGTCACTATCCTGACACTGGGGGCTGGAAAAGGTGTCCATTCCATGAGTGAGCAGCAAAGTCCTCCACTCCTCCATGGTGCCCACATCCCTTCACCTCCTACTACCCCTCCTCACACAGCTGGTTACGCTGCTATTGCAACCACGTGTTTCTGGGAGGCAGGGAGGACTCAGGGCAAGCTGTGAGCAGGGTGGCAGTGGGAATCTTCCTTGGGGGGCTATTCCCAGTCAGTATGCCCTTCCCTCTCATGCTCTCTGTGAGTCTCACAGCCTGGTTTTGATTCTCCTGATTTAATTGGGTGTGCTCCAGGTGGCAGACACCTGCACAAACCCCCACTAATAACACTGCACAAATAAACGCTTGATCCAGAGAAAATAAAGGAGGAAGGAATTAACTCATCACCCTTCCCAGGTGTATTACCAGGGTATTTTACAAACACAGCATCTCTGGCAATGCCCCCAGGCTTCAGGAGAGACACCCAATAAAGTTACCTGTGTATGACCTGGAGGCTACATAGCTGCTGACAGGAAGCACCAGGCAGCACCTTGTGATGCTCCAAGCTTTCTAAGTGGAAAGCTGTCCTGCGCAGCTTCAGCTAGAGGACCTTCATCCATGGGAAGAAAATCTCCCTCTCATCCGGGGTGAGAACGGTCTATGAGCAACTGGCCTTGGAGCAACCCTCCAGCATGGCCTCCACACTCCCTAGGTTGTCTGAGTGATAACCCTGCTCCGCAGTATTTAAGAGACACCCCCTAGGATTGTTAATAGCTTACTCCTGAAAAAGCAAACCAAACTGCTCCTGCTGGAGCATGAAGCTTCCAGCATTTGAAAAGCAATTCAGGAAAGAGCCCACTCCGTAAGGCTGAGTTGCTTCAGCACCAACCTGCTTTATGTCTATTCTGGGGGAACATGGCCTCTTTCCCCACCTTCTTCTCTAGCCACTGAGCTTCCAAATGTTGTACAGACAGATATTAATATAATGAGTTGTCTGAAGAACTATAGAGAAAGAGCCTTTTGGAGGAGGAAGAACAGTACAGGAGAAATGTGACACAATGAATCAAGTTTTGCGATACAAAAATTCTCAGATTTTTTGGCAGATAAAGAAGTAAAACTTTGCTGTCTGAGAGGGAAAAAGAAAGGTGTTGTTCAGACACTGCCAATCCCTGCCCGGGATGAGGTCCAGCACATCAAAATTCTTGAGGTATTTGGGATAGCAAGCAAAAGCCTTACCTGGGCATAGGTTTGGAGGGCGAAATCATAGTCTGCACAACACAGGTCAGGGCTGAGTGCTCTCACCACTAGTCACGCAAGCAAAGGGTTACCAAAACAGGCAAATGTCTTCAGAGCGTTTCAGTGAACTGGCATCTTACAGCAATATAGGTTGCAGAGGGCAGATGAACTCTAGGCTATCAGAGCTCTCTAGTGGTCATGGCGCCCTCACCTCGCAGTCCCCAAAGGGCTCCCAAGAGCCTCTCCCTGTGCAGTCTCAGATTTAGAGCCCAAAAACTGCTGCACAAGCTGCTGCATCTGCCAGCTGCCTCTGCCAGCTGCGCTTGACAAGCTGGTCCAGGCACCTTGGGCTCCTAAGACCTGCAAAGGGGCCAGACCAAGGCCCCATTAATGAGAGCTTCAGTCACCCAGGGATGCTCAGCTGTCTGAGAGGCACCTGGACGCTTGTTCCTGCACAAATCTGCTTGAATTCAAAACCTGGCTGTTTTCTTCCCACAAGAAGCAAAGAAAATTTGAAGCAGTCACATCAGCTACAGGGAAGGATGGAAGAAAACCTCAGACAGCAACACCTATCCTTGCTGAACGAAATCCCTGAGATAGTCACCTGCCTGGGAAGGACATGTGCTGCAAGTGGCACATGTCACAAACCTGGTACTGCTGGAGAACAAGGACAGTGATTCTGGCATAAGCTCAGGCATTTCTCCTTTCCAAGGGCACCTGTTTGGGAAGCAGGTTGGTAACATAAGAGAGAGAAAACAGGACCAAAAGTGAGAACAATCTCCCCCTCCCCCAATACATGCAGGTGTAGAGACAAAGCATAACTATGCATATAAACACTTTAATTATTTCATACTCTTAAAATGGGAAAAGGCTATATTAAAAAAAATAACTTCCTTTTAAAAAATGGAAGCATTATTTATTGTGGGGGTTTTTTCTACATTTCAAGGATGTTCTTTAAAGGTTCCAGGACTGTAAAAGAGTCTTTGACTTTTGTATCTCTTCCTGTCTTTGCCTTCCACAGCTGGGAGAAAAATCTAAGGGCCTTAAATAAGTTTAAATATGAAAGTCAAAAAAAGGCTTTGAAAATAAGCTGTGAAGGAACACTCTGTATTTGAACTCCACAGAGAAAATTAAAATCAAGGGAAAATGTAGAGCTGAAACAGTAATACATCAAATTTTTACATGTATTTATATATATATATTTCAATCAGAGGACTCAATGTCTTACAGCTTTCAATGGGACTTTTGTTTGTATAAAGATGGAAGAACAGAGCTCTGTTTCACCATGGCTCTGTGCTTTGTCTGCTATCTCCAGTGCCCAAACTTTTACTCCAAACTGGATTAGGACACCCGTCTCTCAGACCAGCTGAGCTTGTGTAGGATGGGAGTGTTCTCCTTTGTGTGGTACCACCCGTGCCGAAATCCCAGCTCTGCTGAATCAGTGGCAAAACTCTCTCTCCAACAGAGCTTGCTTCCCACTGCCAGGCACACACGGTCACTTTGCTGACTCCCCCAGCACCTTGCCACCCCATGGGGCCCCTGCCATATAAAATTAGCTATGCTTGTGCTCACAGGGACTGTGCTTTGGTGGGTTTTCTCACCAAGGGATGAGACTGCTCTTGCCACAGCCTGAGCTGCCATTGGGTTGGTTTCTATCACCTGTGCCAGCCCCCAAAACCAGCCTGGAGGGAGCAGGGCTGAAGGCTGAGTGGACACATACCAACGTTAGGCACATACCAACGTATGTGTCCTTTTTCTCTTCACAACTTGCCTGCTGACAGCTGCATGAAGGTCTCTGTGGCAGGTTCATCATCCACAACCGCACCAAGGTGAGTCTTTCCTAGCAAAATCTGATGAACACCAGCTCCCCACCCTCCATGTTCCATGTCCTTCAGCACAAAGTACAACATCTCACAGCAGGGAAGCACTCCCCTGCAAACAGCCCTAGCTCAGCTAGGAACAACAAACATACTTTGCAGGTTTTCTAACATATTTATGTAGCCTGCTTCTTCTATCCACCAAGTTTTAAAATACGGCCCATCACTACAACATCTGAGTACAAGACTAGACATGGTGCATGCTGCAGACCCAGTACAGCCTTCTCCTTCGGTGTCAAGGAAAATAACTTATAGGCAACAAAAGACTGGATAGTAATTAAGGGAACAGATAACGTTTCCTAGTAACTTACAGGCAGAAGGCAATGCCTGCCACTTTTACTATTGTGGTTTGTAGGAGCAATGAGGAGGATGGCTGGAAAGAGTCTATTTTAACAGCAGTACTCACCAGCCAGAGAGGGGAGAAAATTGTTACAGCTTCAGTCAGCACCTCACATCTTCCTCTGACCATGTGCAGGGCTCCAGAGGACACAGCAGCAAGTTTGGCATCACAAAATATTCTTTTTCTCCTTGTTTCTACTCCAGAATCTCTCTAGCCTCGAAGAAACCTCTCATCTCCATACCATGGCTTTTCCTACAGGAACAAACACAATACCCACTTGCATGAACCACTGTGAACTCCTCGCCAGGATTGTGTGGATGCCAAGTGCCTAATTGCAGTATTTCTTTCCTCTTTTGTAAAGGCAATTCTTGTTCTACCTGGATTAGCTTTTGAGAAAGTGAGGGACTTGCTTTCTATCCTTGTCTATATCTCTTCCAGTCATAGGCAGTGCCTTTTGCTTTTGATTGAAAGAACTTTAGGTATGCATTAAGGTGCACTGACCCAGTTTTTATCGTCTGACCCCACTGGTACAGCTCTCCTTCGGGAGGCAGGATCCCTCAGTGGAGTTATTACAGCAGCCTTGCAGCCTCACATTACCGGAGAGAATAATTCTCCAGAAAAAAAGCTAAATGATGGAGCGAGACAGAGTGGGTGACTGTGTACATAAACATTAGAATTTGTTTACTAATGCAAACAGCTCTCAGGGTGAGAGGAAAATAGCAGAAATATTCAGTTAAACATTTATCTCAGTTAAACATTTATGCAGGATTTACATACGATGACATACACAGAGGTGGTATTTGCATGGCTGACACTATTGGCACTGTTGGATTTTTTAGGGATGCTTTCCCAGAGCATTTTTCTTGCCAGAAGAATTTTTAGTGAAATTGTGCAAGTCTAACAGATCCATCATTCACATACAGAGCTGTGCAATTTTTCTTCCTTCCAAAGAACAGCTTGTTCCCCTATTTACAAGGTATTAATATAGGTCCTATTCCTGACACTTGGATACAGCTTCTCAGGTTTCCCACATGAGTTCAGATCTCAGCTGATGTAACCCAGTGAGGTCAGCACATAAAACTGGAGGGAAGTTAGCAGGTTAAGATCCTTTTCTCTAAACAATAAAAATGCTCCTTCTTTGTACATACTCCCCTAGAAAGGTAACCCCCAAAGCCAAGGACTCCCTTAGAACACGTACTGCTGGTATTACAGCACTGTCCTAAGGGTTGAGAATGGAAGCCTTAAATTATCCAGAAGATTGGGGAAAAAACAAAAAAAAAACCACGTGAATTTCACTTTTCTCAACCAAACTAAGATGTAAATTAGATAAATAATACAATTATCAAAACACAGAGCAGAATCCAAAAAATTGCCTCATCTTTGCTAACTTACATTTTACTTACATTAATGTGTTCTGACAGATGGGACAGTTTGCCCAAGCAGACCCTGGGGTAGGATACTTCAAGGAAGTTAGGTCTCATGTCAGTCACGTGCTTGAAGATTATACATTCCAGGTGTGCATTTAACTTCTCATCAGCTGTGAAAGTCACCTGCATAACTGAACTTGCAGCTCTAAACCACAGGGCCCCATTCTGCTGCAGCATTACCAACCTTTGGTATCTCAAATTTATGAGGCAAGGACTCAAAAAAAGCATTTGTGGGTAAGTTTACCATGCCAACCTGAGACATCTTCATGTACCTTCTCATGCATGAGTCCTAAGGGTCCTCTTTTTCATTCTCATCCGCAATTAGAGGAAGAAACTTCTGCCCTCTTTTCTTTCTGACAAGGACAACTGAAATGCAGCAGGACTCTCATGACTCCACAAGCTGCAGCTGTAAAAAGAAATGCACAAACAATTGAGTGCACACATTGAAACCATGAGGTCATTGTGAGAAGTGCCATTTTTTCTGGTCCAACTGCAATTAATTGGAGCATTGCTACTGTTTTCCAAGGCCAGCAGGACTGCCTTTTCCTGCCTGCTGAGCTCTGTGGCAGGTGAGTTTCAGTGGGATGAATTCCAATTTAATTAACAGAAAACAATTTTCTTAAAGAGGGAAAAAAAACCAAAGCCCAGACAACAAACTGTTCTACAGTTCTCTCAAAATGAATGTATACATCATACACAAAACAAAGAAGTAATACAAAGAAACTTGGCTGCCCTCCACTCCCAAGAGATGCTAGAAACCCACTTGATACTATGTTTAAAATACCATTTTTACTAGCACTGGATACCTTAGTTGGAGGACCCCATGATGGATGGATTTTTTTCCCCTTCATGAAAAGCATCCATTTCCTCTCTTAGGCCACAAATGTAAATATAGAAATAGATCATTCTGAATTGGTCTGTTTATGATTATTTATTTAATGGCTAACCACAGTGTCTCGAGCTACTAATACATAATTTAAATGTCTTACAAATACAGCACTTCGTTTTCAATTCATTCTCTGTACATATTCAATAAACTGAGCATGTGAAAATAATAAAGAAAGTGAGGCCTTAGTTATCGATTCTGACAGGGTTCACAGTCCTTCTAAATGTGTCTTTAAGTCATTTTAGCTTGCATTTGAACATAATTATCATGACAGGCATGGCTTCAACTGAGCCAACAGAGCTTTAAAATAAATACTGGAAGCTGCTTGCTCAACACTGATGCAAGGTCTGAACCCCAGTCTGGCAAACATCCCCACTTCCCTCAGTAACCCCAGTCCTGGCACGGCCTGGCAGGCTGAGGATTCTTTGTCAGCCAGGGTGAGGGTCACCAGAAATGTCTGCGGGAAAGAAACACCCAGCCTTGAAATCCAGCTTTTGTCATCCCCCACTTCTTCTTCCAAAGCCGATCTGGACTTAGGGCCTATCTGCCCTTTGCACAGGGATGAACGTCCCTGCTGTGCCCCACCCCCGGAGGAGCAGGACAATCCTTCAGGCTTTCTGCTGAAGTCCCACAGGACCATTTGTGTAGCTGTTCTGCACAGTTTCAGTACTTATGCTAAAGCTCTTTGCATGTGAAAACACTGCAGCCCACATTTCACACTTACACTCATTTAGGCTTTACCAAGGGATCCATTTCATATTGCAATTAAAAGCTACTCTAGCACGCAGCATTTTAAGAAAGAATGCACCTTTAAGTATACTGTATCATGCTGCAAGAAGTCAGATCTTCAATGAAATCTAGTCTGCTTTGATTAATAATTGATGACATTTTTGCATAGGAAAGAAAAAAAAATCCCAAAGACACTCTTTCTATTGATCTGAAAGACTCAAATAAATGAAACAGATTAAAATTTTTGCGGATGTTTGTTAACTATTGATAAACTGGCAGTACTGAGCAGAGGCAGTCATATGTACAAATGTAAGAATGGTGGCAGAGAAAGTTTTAAACTGCATCTGATTCAATTTGTGAAAACTTAATTTGATTTTGAACAGCCAGAAAACCTTTGTATACTGACAGTACAAGGTTATGCATATCTTCCATAAGTATTGCAATGTATGTTAACACACAAAAAGTAGTGGAAATTGTTCAGGCACTTAAATGATGGAAAAAAAATTGAGATTTGGGGACAGATCTTCAGCTGGGAAAAGAAAGAGTTTAAAAAGCACAGTTCATTAGCATGACCTCTACCATGTACAACTTTTTCAAACAGATACTGGAGAAAATAATAATCAAGATGCAGAAACAAAAGGAGGAAAAAAGACAATGTGATTTTAGGAAAGACAGATCGCATTAGACTAAACTTGTTTGGATAGGTGCTTGTCTTCACCAGGGAAAAGTGGTAGATCTAATCTTTGAACTGCTTACATTTGACTTAGGCCCACATGGAAAGTTATCAGTGGAGCTGGAGAAGACGCGTGGGTTGTTTTTTGTTTGTGGTTTGGTGAGGTGTGTTTGCTTGTTTGTTTTTTAATTAACTGCCATTGCTCCAGTTCACTCCAACAGGAGACTAGTCCTCTTCCAATTTCAACAACAGCTTTCACTGAGTTTGCAGGCTGGGACTGAGCATTGATGAAGACAGAGGGTTTTCTCCAAGTAGGAGCTGTCCTGGCTTCCCTGTGGCTGACAGCATTGCCAAAAGGGTCTGAGCAGCACCTCAGGTTCAATGTCACCCTGCACAACCCCAGGGAGCTGCTGGAAGATTCTCCTGGGTAAGAAGCAGAAGTCTGCTCCGTTCAATCTGCCTGAGAGGTTTTAGAGTCAAGGTGAGGGGATTCTAATTAACCAGCAAGGATACACTGGGAGGGCATTTCCAGGCAATGAATGTTTGATTAGAAGAGCCAAGAGGCAGAGGCAATCTATAAAATAAGACTGATGAGTCATTGACTGTCAGTCTGTGCCTTCCTGTGCATCAATATTTCTACTGGAAGTTCACAAAATTAAAAATATTAATGGGTCAGATTTGGCCCCAGAAGTTTTGAAAAAACTTAAGTAGAGTGGAGTTATTTCCACAAGATCATTTTATCTTTCCAGCTACATTTAGCTAGTGGCAAGTACTGCTGTTCTCCAATGTTTCTAGTCCCATTGCTTCTTCCCAAATTTAAATTCTCTTCTCATACCAAATGGCCTGTGTTTGAGAATGGCTCATTTAGTGTATGTAAACATTTATAAAAATGCCCTCTTAAAAAATGCCATTGCAAACAATTCTCCGTAGCAGGACTACAAAAAGCAACAAGTCTCATATGAGAGACACTGGGTACTGTTAGAGGGAGAGCAAGTCAGGATGATGAATGACATCAAATCAAACTAGCCAGAATCACCAGCCTCGAAGGGAGGCTCTTTTTCCTTGCATTTCTACGTCAGACTTATGCCTACTGCAACACATCTATGGTAAAAAGCAAAACAGAAAGCAGATTTAAATACATAAAATTAGTTTGGCATATGAAAAGCAGGTAAAGTTGACATTTCTCAAATGAGAATTGAATACATTTAGATCACTTATATTTACATTTGACTATAGCATTGCATGGGACAAAGCTGAAGAAAAAAAGCAATAGTTTCCATTCCCTGGAGAGATAAGTGGAAAGGACAGGTATCCATCCCAATAATGGGTAAGTAAGCCCAAAGATTATCATGTTTTGACACACCATGTTTTCTTTTATGCCAGATGATTTTAGCATGCTGTTTTACACCTAAGAAATTATTCTGGGTGGAGATGCCTGGACTGAACAGGTCACTCCTCAAATGACTGATATTAGAACTGCTAGGCTGTGCTTTGGTTTCATGGAGTTGGTAAGTCAGTGTCTAGTGATTTCCCACGTGATTGCAGATAAGGATTTCAGACTAGAATCTGTGTCTATGCCTATGCCAGGGCAGGTATGACAGGTGTGTTTCACAGTCCTCACCACCCTGTAAATACAGTTACAACTAATGAGTTAATCCAGTTACATCAAAATCCATTAGGATTTTATACTGACTTTAGTACAGACAGGATTAGACTCGATATCACCTTACTGCCTATAACCTACCTTACAAAATAAAGAGTTAAAAAAATTAATTAAATCAGCGATTAAACCCCTGTGACTCTGGAGTCTTGGGAACAAGCCTGTGGTGTGAAAAGCCAGCAGGATGCCTTCTGCAGGAAGAGCTAAGCAGAATTGCTTTTCATTCAGTAAGCAATAGAAAAGCAGTGGCTACTAGACAGCCTCTCACAAGCTGAGTGTACAATTGAATCAATACTTTCTGTTTTACACTCTTACACGTGCATGGGATAGAAAAGTTTGTATTCCAATCATATCTGATGGCTCAACAGCAAAACCATGAAAGAAAAATGAAAAAAAAAACCAAAAACAGAGGCATTTAAAAATTCATTGGGTGACAGTGGGTACCTTGCCTTTATGTAGGAAATGCTTCTATTAAAGAGATTTCAGAAAAATTAATTAGGTCATCAGACAGGTTTACAAGCTACATTCACTGAGATAGCAATTTTCATGAAGCACTCTCTTGAAATAGCTAGCAAAAGTCTATAAAGAAAAATCACTTGATGAGTATATCCCTGCAGATTAAATAGACTTGGTAGAAAGAGAAGCATTTCAAAAATTTGAATCAGTCTTCTTGCAAGCATAGAACGAAGAAAAGTCCTCCCTAGCCACATCCCCAACTTTAAGCATGTGTAGAAGCACTGTTTAGGCCAGTGAGAAGCAAGTCTGCCCCAAGTCCTTTCCTTTGAGCAGTTCAAGCCCTTCAGAGAACAGGCCCTCCAGTGACAGAAGGGTTTGCCCTCTGGAGAAAGGTAACCTGTGCCTCTACACCGCTTCTGGCTCAATGCAAGGGTACAGGAGGCTGTGGCACCCTTGAGCTGCTGCAGAATTCAGGAAACAATGTGGGACTCAGCTTACAGCCAGCGCGGTGTTAGTGGGCAAAAACCAAGGGGGTTTTGTCTTGTTTATCCTATATTATGTAGAGCTAAGACTGGTGTTAAATTATCTAGCTAATGTCTGTTGGTGGCTGAGGCGTTAGAGCAGCAACCCAGCAGCATCCTTACACACATGCTTACATTTGTCTCTAGCAAACTGTACACCTCTTCTGTTGCACCCCACATGCTGTTCTGCACTTTCCTACAAATCCCTTTGCCATGTGAATGAACTCATTTTGTTAAAACACTGCAGTCAGAAGCAATGGTTTAGACTGGCCTGCTCTTCCTATGGGCTCTCAGAGAGAAAGACCTGGAGCTACCCCAGAGGAGATGAGGGCATAGCAGAAAGTAAATACTGTGCATGAGAGCAAAAGGGGTGGTACACCATCTCCAAGGAGTGTGACAAAAGGGCATCTTGGGGCCCTGTATTGCAGCACTGCATGATGTCCAATGGCTTTACAAGGCACAAATATGTTTACCTTTTCTTATTTTCTCAGGCATGTCCCATTTTCAAAATTGACTTGCAGTGAAAGCCTTTTACAGTAGCTACGTAATTTTTGAGGATGTAGTCTGAGGACTCCATCATTTTTTTGAAAATTTTATTTTCTGAACTGAATTGCTCTAGAATATGTGAATGTAGGGACGCAGGCCCCTGAGATGCAGGTTAGAGCCTTATGTGGGCACAAGCACAGGGATCCTGCTTCATATTCAGAAAAGTGCTGCCCACCCCAAAGGTGAACCTTTGCCATTTGAAGGATGTGTGGCTTGTCTACAAAGAGCAAAATGTGTAATTCTTTAATGCCTGAAACTGTCTGTAGAGTGGTCAGCAGACCCTAGTGTTTCACAGCTCATCTCAGGGAGCAAGCGACTTCAGGGATACCAGTGCCTGACTTATTTCCAAGGGAAAAAACCTATTTTATAAAACAGTGATTAAAAACAGACTTGGGTTCCTAAAACTAATTAATCCCAAAGATCAGGGAAAAAACAACTGCCATAGATAGAAAACTCTGACAATGCTGCTGCAGACCAAAGCAAAGGCGTATGAACATTAAACCGTCAGTATTTCAGTGATTGGCTTTCTTGCATGGGGAGCAGCAGTAAAACATCTGCCTTATACAATGCTGTGCTGCACAACATGGAATTGCCTTCAGCACAAGCCTGCAGTGATTTGTACTGAGTACTCACACACTACAGTAAAATAAATACTGAGTAGCAGAAAGGGAAATCTGATGGCTTTTTTCATATTACCCTTCTTCTGTGTATGTGTTTTTCCATTTTGAATGTGCTGTTCCTGCTCAGGGCTGGCTTGGAGAGCCCATGTTACATGACATACATTTCCCTAGTCAAATCCATGGGCAAGACACCAGGTTGTTTCACAGCTTCTAACTCAGTCTCATGCACAACTATGTCTTCTCTTGGATTGTTTGTCTGCTTCAGTTGTGAGATAGATGCACTCTGAACTTCCAGCAGAGACATTCATCTTGGTAATTTTAATAGGGAGGAAGGCAGCCCTGTGCACTCCACACTCCTCCTCTCATGGAGGAGCTGCAACTTCTCGGGGAGCCTTTGCAGCCACCATGCACCTCAGCTGTGCCAGTGGTCCCATGCTCCCACAGCTCCCAGGCTCCAGCTTTGACACACCTGTGAGCCCCAAGAACAAAGATCTCTGTGGAAGCTCCTCCAAGATGAGACACCAGAGCCCATGCTAGTCACAGCACACAGAAAATAGCTCTAAAGAACTGCCCTGTATTCAGGAGAGCAGTAGATCCTCCAAGTTCCACAGCAATATGAGGAAGGGCTGAAACCTGCAGAGTGATCCCACGTATTTACTTTACTTGCAGGCCCACAGGTCCCCTACCATATTACCTCTGTCCAGCTGGTGTCCCCTGGCTCTCCCCGAAAGTAGCACAGGTGAGCCAGTACACGGCCAGAAATACATTTCTTTGGTGCTGAAAACCACCACATGCCAGGTGCCACTGCTTCTTCAACATGTGTGATTCACCTACAGCAGAGCCCAAGGACATTTAACACCAGTGATGATGATTCAACCCTTAGCTAAGGCATGTGGGCAAGTGCAGAGAGCAGCAGCTGCTCCTGGTAATAGCTATCATTCTCTTAGGGACCTGTCCATACCCAATGCCTTGGTTTGTGTTACCACCACCAGTGCACACAAGGTGTCCCAGAAGTCCAGGGATGCAGGGCAGCCTGAAGCCAAAGCACAAAATTTTCAGTTTGCCTGGCAACCCCTTACACTTCTTGGGGAGATTTCTTCACTGTGCCAGAGCCTCACACTGCAGTAGAAAGGAAAAAAGGAAAACAAGACCCACAGTTTTACAGCTGCCACAGTAAGAAGGCATTTTGTGCCCTGCTTTGGCATGCTGACTCAAGGAGATGGAAGAAGAAAGGCAGAACAGCAGATGGGATGCAGTGCTGGATAGTGGATCAGCTGATGGAGGGAAAACAACTCTCTGAATAAGAAGACTGAGATGATTATAGGATGTGGAGTGTGCAAAGGAGGGTGATAACTAGAGGACAGTAGGACGGAAGAGAAAGGGGTGGTAACCAGGACAGAGATCTGAAGATTTGGACAAAGGCTTTTTGGACAAAGCAGAGAGAAAATGCAAGACATCAGAGCTGCATTGGAGGAAACAATAAGCTCGGGAAATAGAGGCAGAAATTGTCACAGGATTGACTGACATTCCTTGTCTACTGCTGGTACCACACAAACCTGTCATAAGGCAAGGTCTGCCCCAAGACCACCTGCTGCTCCAAGAGGAGCAGCAAGCTTTCTTTGGTTATCCCTCAGTACCATTTTCTCTACATCTTGATATCTCTCCCTGCACTGCAGCACAGAAGAGCTGCTCACCCTCCAGCCCTCCAGGGCAGAAAAGACTTTAGAGAAGAAGCAACATTTCCCTCCAAGGCAAGGAGAAATGGACATTGTGCTAGTGGATACTGGTGTTGTGACCCATGCAAAGGCAAAAAACCTCCTAGTGCAGCGTGGTGGGTTGTGGAGGAGGCTGGGTGAAGAGATGGGGCTGCGTTTGGTGTGGGGCCCTGGGCAGTGGGGCGTTCTGCAGTCAGCTGTGCCCTCCAGCAACGAGGTGCCAAACAATCACTGCTGCTCTTTCCAGATGCTGAGGGGGGGAAAAAGCCTTTGAGTGGAGAGTTAATTATAGGGGTTGTATTCCATTTCCTACAATTAAGGGAACCCATCTGTAGAGATTTTAATTAATGGAGATCTTATGGGGAGTTTCAGTTTGGCTGGAGGGTCTTACTGGGTGTACTCTGCCTCCTTGGTATTTTCTGTAGTTGTGCAGTCATTAGCTTTTGCCATTAAAGACAGTGAGATGGCAATAAATAAGGAATGGACAACACAGTGATTTTCATTCATAGCAGATGTACATATTTGCCTCTTCCCCTGACTCCCACCATCTTTCCCTAATTAATACAACCACTAGCTACAAAAGTCTTTTTCTATTTAAAAAAAAATGGGTGGATGGTACAATTAAGGTGCATGAAGCCATGCTTTAGAAATTAAATGAGGACATTTCACGTTGTACAATATATCAAATATAAACAGGCATAGGGTGAATATTAGTAAGAATTATCCAAACGAACTCTTTTTCTAGCTAAAACGTTTTCATTCAATTTTTTTCAGTGTGTCACAATTAAAACTTATCAACATTACTGTTGATCTGTCTGTTTTTTCCCAGCTTCCTTTAGACATAGCCCTCCTTCTGGGATAGACTTCTTTTTTTTCAGTTTAACCTACTGTGTTTCTCCTAAATGTAGCTTTAAATTAGCAGTCCCAAGAGAAACAAAAAATAGCTTAAATAATTTATGTCACATTTAGCACGTGCCTAAGAGACCACAATGCACTGAAGTTTGTGCAGCCATGAGTGTGTAGCCAAAAGCCCAAACCACTGGGCATCTCCTCTTGCTGTAGGGATTTTGGGTCTGACCTATGCACATTCCTTCACTCACAAACTGACTGAAAGGTACCACACTGCTGGCTCCTGCTGTAGAATACTTAGGTTTTGCTTGCTTTGAATTATTCCTCACACACAAATTATTCCCTTTTTCCTCAGACACAGCTGAGGGCTGGGAGCTGCCAGGCTTGCTGGCCAGGCAGGGCTGGTAAAGCCCTGGTGTGAAGTGGGGAGACCGAGCCCCCTGGCTCACCCTGCCTGCAAATGACATCCTAACATAAGGAAGCCATCAGGTCCCCCAGGCATGACTGATTACCCTTTGGAAGAGTCTATCACACACTGCCTCCAGCTTCATCCTGCCTATCTTAAGATGCAACAAAGGGCTGGGAGTGAAACCCCTGCAAAGCAATAGAGGCAGCAGCTCTGTGCTTTCTCGACCCTGCACGTTGAATGCCACAGCCCATGTTCACCTGTGTTGCAGCTCAATCCAGACATTCCTCCTGGGCCCAAGCCTCAGCTGTGTGGGAGAGGCTGCTCCCTCAGCGAGGGTCATGCAGCTGGAGGAGGCCACTGCTGAGAGCTGTGGTCCCACAGATGCAGCTGGAGTAGTTTCTTCACTTATATGTAGGTGACTTTCTTGCTGCCTGGATTTTAGTTCGGTTCCTTCTAATTTTTTTCCCCATGTTCAGACACCATTTTTCATTCACTATCTGTAATGAGACATTCAGTTCCACAGCAATATCCAGCTCATCAATCTTTCCTTTCAAGAGCACTGCAGCTTTTACTGATCCTCTATTCCTTTTATATACAAGGCCATACACACAGACTCATATATATGTGTGTATAGAAAAGAATACTTTCCATCTGTCTTTTTGTTCTTTGCTGTGTTTAAGCTGTTTGCAACATTCTTGTAATTACTTGGTCTTTGATTACCTTACTGATTTATTATTGCCCCAACAGTCTCTCTTACACATCTCTCAGGAAAAGTATTAACCACCTCTCCTGTTATTTCCTTTCTGTGCCATTCCTGCTTGTTAGCTACCCAGTGAGATCTATCTCCTCATGCATAATTTTCTGGTGAAATGTGCTCTGCAGCAGTGCAGTATATCCATTCTGAGATTTGGAGAGTTAGTCTGAGTCAAAGGTGAATTCTTACTAACCTCAGATTACCATTTAAGAAGCTTTATAACATCTACCATCCTAGCAAGGTCTACCATGTTGCTCAGAGCCCCAGCAGACAGCTCTGCTTCCTCTCCTCTTCATGTACACTCAGCTCTCAGTGCAGTCATTCCCAAAGTTTCAAAGCCAAAAAACTTTATATATTGTCTCTTCTCCATCTCAATGCCTGGAACAAGCCGTGGTCGCCTTTATTCCTCAGTCAAGTGTCACTGAGAACACAGTAGAGAGACAATATGCTATGCAAACCATCAGGCCTTTGGGGGTTTGAGGCAGGGAGAAATGCAACTTCTCCTGTGGGAGCGGTGCAGAAAAACAAACCAGCTGTCTGGATTGAAAACATGAGCAATTAACAGTAGTTTCAATTACCCAGAACAGAACTTTATAAATATTTGCAAATTACACCCTACCTATCTTCACATGAAGAGCGGCAACCCATGAGGGAGCTCTCCCTAGATCAGAGGGATGCTGTCTGAGGGAATTCTGAAGGTCAAGGGTTCAAGTGATATTTTAAAATTATCTTCTTAATTAGAAGCAGCACAGTCTACTCTGCTGTGTGTAGATGGGCACAAGAACTACAGATTGAAATTAGAGAGGGAGAGTGGAGGGGAACTCTGCCAGCAAGTTCTCATCATAAGACACAGCATGGCAGGGATTCCAGCGGGAAGAGATCCCACCCCTGCCTGCCTCCAGCACCCAGTGGAGACACCACAACCGTCAGACTGCAGTTAGCATCGGAGAAAAAAGAGCCCATTCATTTATATTTGTCCTGGGAGAAGAGATTGGCTTGAAAATGTGTGCTCTTGCAAACAAGAAAGATTTCCTTGGGTGGGGGTAGGCCTAGGTTTCCTTTTTGATGCACTGGATGCTGAAAGAAACTTATGGATCTTAATATTTACCACATTAAAATGCATCATGGCATGATTGCTGTAGAGACAGAAACCCATCCCAGATCATGTGATAAAAATAGTTAGGATACATGGGGAATGGAATCCACCACCACCTCGGTGAAGCCACAGGAATCTCTTTCCATTGTAAATATGCTCCATACAATGATGCCAGCTCTTGCAAGAGCGATAGTAAAACATAAATCACACTAACTCATAACAGCACCCACCAAACAATGCAAAATGGCTACAGATTGAGACTTGGCTCTGCATGCAGAGAACTGTTTCTAAACTGGAAGCATTTGCTAGGGCAGCCAGAGGAGAGACTCCAGGCTCTGCTCACATCATGGGGAGGAAGACATAAGCCTAGGACACAGACTTCACAGATAACTCACACTCCCGTGTATTTTATTGCTGCCCTGCATATGGGGAGATTGTAAGTGCTCAGTGTGTCAGCTGAGGCCCAGATAAAGAGTACTAAATTGAATTTGGGCAGGAGCCACACACCCATGTTACCTGTGTGAAAGTACCTATGTGCCTATCAGTGTCAGATGAGAAATAGTTAGCTCAAAACTGAGACTCTGACTACATTTGGCTGTCATCAATTATTTAGAAACCATCTAAATCTGATTTAGATCCTGAGGTTAGATATTCAAATTTGAAAGTCTTGGCATATTCTCATCTCCCGTGGCTTCACTTCTGTTAGGATTTTCCACATCTATTAACGACAGCAGTAAGAGGAGAGTGACTTCTTTTGCCAGTGCACACTCTCCCAGCCCACCAATGCCAAGGGACATGTAGCCTGAGAACCAGGCCAGGATTTTCCGTTGGCATTTCTAAACTGTGAATTAAATGAGAGCTCATCAAACAGTGCTGTTTTCAGGGGTTTCAAAATTGCATTATTCTTTATCTGGATCCACAAACGCAGGTCTGATTAGGGCTGTAAGTACATGACAAAAAGCCTTGCAGTGCAAATGCGACACATTCATAAAGATAACATTTCAATGATTTTTCTTCTATCTACAGGCTTCATTACTTTGGGTGATATTTTATGGTATGGAGCATAAAATGGTAATAAATATTCCAGATAGTACCTTCAAATTTGCACTAAGATTATTTTGCCGTTACTAGTTGTGAGTTGATTTGGGTTTCTTACATGTTTATGTAACACTTTTAGCCTTGAAGCAGAGGATTAAGCCAGTGCTTTCCAAAGTGGGACCATTTACAAGCTTCTGAGTCTTGTCTGGAGCCCAGTGAGAACCCTGTTAATGGGAGGTGTCTCCCAGGAAGCTGCTGTTTGCTCAAGACGAGGCAGCTACAAGAAACTAAGGAAAGGTTCTTAATTCTTCCTATGGTGACCTGGGCCACAGCGGGGCAGGCCAGGTTACTCTGAGTGACTGCAGGTCAAGTGGCTTTTGCTACACTCAGTGCTCCCCTTGCTACCCAGAATCAGAGATGGATGAGATAGCTATTGAACTTTGCCAAAACCACACAACACTAGAGACTCTATGAGCATCTAAAATTGCAGCCTTTTCACCCTCAACACACATGTGACATGGAGAAAAAGCCTCTGATGAGCTCCAGCTTCTCAGGCAGAAGCCTAGCAACAGGAACCACAGCAGAGGAGACCCCTCATCAGTAAGTGCTGTAATTAGTAGCATTTGAGGTCACAAATAAAATCAAGGCCTGACTGCGCTAATTACAAAAAAATACACATATGCAAACACTTTGCATGAGGCAAGACAGTTCCTTCAGTCCCAGCCACAGTCCCCTTTGCTGAGTGCACAAGGGGAACGCTGAAGCACCCAGGGCAGCTGCCCTGCAGGAGGGAGAGAAGCTGGGTGTGCTACCTCAGAACTCTTCCCTGGAGGGCCTGGCAGTAGAACTGGGACCAAATCCATCACAATCCACGAGCACTTGGAAACCAAACCCTATGCCATGAACGTAGTTCAGAAAATTGTTACATGTAACACCTAAAATACCTGCAAGGATCATTTCCTCCCCTTCTTCACCCTCTTAAAAAAGGCTTAAGTTATAACAGAACAATTATCCAGTTAGCCAAGACACAATGCATGCTAAACGCATCCATGAACCCTTATTTACCAGTGGACTTCCATTTCTTACCTGTTTTTTTTCTTCTTTCCTTCAGCAGGCAACTTTCCTTCCGCCATCCCTTTAATTTTCCTCTGTCCCCTCTCTAAAGCTTCTGCAAAAATCCTTCCCTACTTCCATCATGTTCCTTCCATCCATTTGCCAAGCTTTCTTGAAATCCCCTGCTCCTGTGTGTGTAGCAGCCACCCTGAAGTCTGAACACAACATTATTGATGTTTGTTGGTGCAAGCCATTCCTCAGGACAGGGATGTGTTTCCATCACTATCAGGTAAAGATGACTTCACTTACAAATATTCCTAGTCTGCCAAGGGAAAAGGCACTTGACAAAAAAACATGGTCCAGATAATTAAAGTCTTTGTGATGACCACATGGTCTGAAGCTCTAGAAAGTCAAACAGACCTAAAGAAAATTTTCCTCTCTGTAATTTCTGCTTATAAATTGCTCTTATTATCAGCTAATGTGCTTATTGGTTACTCCCAGTCAGAATAATCACAGTTAATAAGATTATCTTCTTGTGTTTTATGTAATTAGCAGGGGTAAGAAAAGCAGAAAAAGTATGATTTACCTTGCTTTAGGTGCACAAGCTTCCACTAACCACAGATTCTTGGATGCAACCCTGCACACTGGGTGCACTTTGGCATTTTGCAGCTTTTCTTTAAGAGTCTGGATTGTGAAATTTGCACTAAGACCTCCTGCATGCAAACAAACGAACAGCAACCCAAAGAAAGAATCTCCTTTTGGGTCTCTTTTCCATTTCTTTTATGCTTCTTCCGTCTTTCTGTTCTGCAGGCGATTTTGTAAAAAAATATTGAAATCAAATCTATTTGCATTTTTTAGTTTAATATTGAATTAATTTTGCATTTGCGGTGCACACCATTAAAACCAGGAGCTTAGATCCCTTGAAATCAACATTAAAATTATTTCTCTATGTCTGCTTAAGATTTCCCTGTGCTTTTTGGATAAATGCAAATTTTCCCTCTATCCAGAAACTTTCACCACTTTTGAAACTCCACATTTCTGGGGAAAAAGAATTGCAATAAACATTCAAGTTGAAAGCAGAGGTGGCAAGTGAAGTGTAAGAATTTCATTCGCTTAGTCCTTTAAGGGCAGGAATTCTTGCCCAAAGAACACTATTCTGTTGGAAATAAGGAGCACAGAGAAGAGAAAGGAGGTTCTTCTTGTAGCCTGCTTCTTCTAATCTAATCTAATTAATCTAATCTAGTCTAATGTAATCTAATCTATGTTAAAGCAGAACACGGCTGCCAGCAAGAGCCTGCGCACGAAGGCTTTGGGAATGGGGAGAGCTTTACCTGAGGCTGCTGAGCAGCTCTGAGATGGAGCAGACGCAAGAACCTGGATCTCAGGTGTCCAAAAAGGCTCCCTGGGGCCACCAACAGCCCAGTAAGTATTTCAAATAGGTAAAAATTTAAAAACCGGCTTTTGGAAACAATCTCTAGGCAAAGCGCTTTTGAGAAAGGGAGTGTATGTCTGCGCAGGCAAGCACGTACGGCAGCGTTCCTGAAAAGCAACTTCCAGAGTACCAGAAGAGGTCTGGTTTCTGGCTGGGAAGCACAGGGTAGCTATTATGCGGCCATTCTGTAATTTCCACGTATTCTCCCTTCTCCGGAGCGCTTTGTCACAGAGTATTTCGGGTGACGAGAGCCGCTCCCGCTCCCGCTGCCGCTCCGGGCCCGGCGCCCCTCAGGGCCGCGCCCACAGCGCCCCCTGCCGGCCGGGAGCGGCCCAGCGCAGCCCAGCGCGGCTCCGACACAGCTCCGCGCCTAAGATTAATTAACTCCGCCCTTAAAAAAGATAAATTAACTCAGCACCGCCACACACACACCCGCAACGCCAAGAGGTGGCTGTGTTAACTCCTTTTGTCCCCCCTCCTTTCAAAAACTTCTGTAAGCGGATAGCACCAGAACAAGACGGGTCACACAAAGTTCCTTTGCAAACAGGTTCTGGACGCTTGAAGACGCTTAAAAGCTACTTTTTTTTCATTACAAATATTTCATTACAAATATCCCCTAAAGTTGTTCCTGAATGCTTCCAGGGTACATTTTCCCGGGTTGGTTTCCAAAAACCACAAGTCTGCAACTCTCCTCTCCCCATCTACCAGCCCAGCAAAGGGCCAGCTAAATCCCTTGGGAACAGAACTTTTTTGAGAAATATTTTAAGCTCCATTTCTGGAGGAGAGATCTAATAAGCAACAATATCCTGGCCCTTACTCATACTGGATTTATAGCACACATCCAACTCCTTGAAAAGGGACAAGGGCATAGTGGGGGTGTGGGGAGAAAAACCCCATGTTACAATAGTTTTAATGATTTTTAAATTAAGGCAGCCAAAGCCTTCACCTTTTCTCACTTATTTTTGTAGTCACAGCACTTACTAGGTTGGAGGGGAAGAATATGAGGCAAAGGGCTTTTATGAGGCTATTGCTACTCTGAAGGCAACTTCTCCCCTCTCTCACACTGAACTAATCACAGACCATTTTTTCCACTGCAGTCCTGACACTAAAACTCCTTCAAGACAGCCCATGAGTGAAACAGCATCTCCACAGATCCTCCTTTGCTAATCCAAGGACTTGCCTACATCAAGAAGATGAATACTCCTTTCAGCATTTAAGAAGGGGGGAAATAACTTACCACAGAAATAAACTCCTTGGGAAATTTCTTCTTTCACCTACTGAACTTCCAGACTGGTTGGGGGGAAAGTAATATTTAAGCAGATGTTCTTACCTTGATGAAGTTTCTCTGTGGGAGTTTCATAGCCTAATAATTCAGAAAATCTGGGTGGAATATTTAATTTAGATGGCATGGCTTTTTTAATATCAATTGGCAGAAAAAATCAGTATGATCTTGACAGATCAGGCAGTGTAGGTGTTTGTTATTTCTTTTCTTTTTCAGACTACTTAAATGAACAAAAGAATTGTTTACTTATGTCTGTCCCTAGGGAACACCTCCATTTTACTTGGACTGATCTATGGAAAATACTTAGCATCTGCTTCTCTAGTCTCACCATTGAGATCTTTTTTCCTTCAATTTCAAACATTCTCTGCCTCAAGACAGTAGGCACGCCTCTATTTTATAAGTAGTATTTTTGATTTTGCCATTGTATACAAATCAGTATGCAGAGATACTTACATTAACAATTATAATCTAAAATCTAGTACAGTAATAATTTATTCTGCCACAAGAGCCCTGCTGCACATATTGTTAACCCAAAAATCTAATCTGAATTTTAAACCAACACACAGAAGGGCCCCATGTCTAGAAGTCACCAATGTGATACTAAGAACAAGATAATTAGCTCCTCTCACTTTAGAATTAATTAATAATTAATACCAACCATATGAAGTTTCACAAAGGCAAGTCCTGGACTCTGCCCTGGGATGGCAGCCCTGGGTGTGACAGACTGGGGAAGGAGAGGCTGCAAAGCTGTGCCAGGGAAAGGCACCTGGGGGTCCTGGGCCATGGCCAGCTGGACATGAGGCAGCAGTGCCTGAGCCACGAGGGACATCCCTGTCCTGGGGACACCAGGCCAGCATGGCCGCGCCAGGGAGGGATTGTCCTGCTCTGCCCTGGGCTGGGGCGGCCTCACCCCGAGCATTGGGGGAAGTTTGGGTGCCACAAGATCAGAAGACATAAAGCCATCAGAGAGTGTCCAAAGGAGGGCACGAGGATGGTGCAGGGCCTGCAGGGAAAGCTTGTGAGGAGCGGCTGAGGGCACTCGGTGTGTTCAGCTGAGGGCAGACATCATCACAGAATGCAACTTCCTTGAGAGGGGAAGAGGAGGGGCAGGCATGGATCTCTTCACTCTCATGACCAGCGACAGCACCCGAGGGAATGGCCTGGAGCTGTGTCAGGGCAGGTTTAGATTGGAAATCAGGAAAAGGTGCTTCACCCAGAGGGAGGTTGGGCACTGAACAGGTGCCCCAGGGCAGTGGGCACAGCACCAGCCTGACACAGCTCAGGAAGCATTTGGACAATGCTCTCAGTGAAGAATCACCTGGTGCCTTAGATTTTTGGCGATAGTGCTGTGTGGGGCCAGAAGTTGGACTCTGTGATCCTTCCTCTGGGTCTCTTACAACTCAGGATATTCTAGGATTCTAATTTGGGCAGCCATTCAAGTAGGAAACTAACCTAGTCACATGCAAATTCATACTGCTTCATCAGAGGTCTTAATGGTCTGAGAAAACATTTAGATTCAAGTTCTCTAAGCATCTGAGACAGTATTGACTGAGCTTTCAGCAAGTCTGAAATCAACATCCTCAAAGAGCAGCAAATTAACTACATTGCAGGAAAGACTTCCTGGCTATCAAGCAAATTGTAATTATAGCAGGGGGAGGAAAACCAAACACCTGGATTGTGAAAAAAACACTTAATAAATACATTGGCAAAAAACATTTCATGATCAGAATACACATATGCAGCTTCAAGAAAAAGGTCTGGAAAATCTGAATATTGTTTTGCCTCAGCATCATGAAACTTGAAGTGAAAGGTAATATAGTTCACTGTTTGTGCCTTTTAGATTAAGTCTAAAAGGAGTATTTCCCTTCCTTTTTCCTGAAGGAGTTTTGTTTGAAAATACGTACAGTCGCAAAAGAGTATACAAAAGACAAACTTATGTATCTATATATACAATTTCCTTTTATTAACAAGGTATGTCATTACTGAACAAGGCAACTGGGAAATACAAGGACTGGACATATACATGAAAATTTTACAACTTGACTAAAATTGGCATATGTTTTTTATACAGATGTGATTAATTACGGTTACGACTCTACTGTATTTGATTAAACACAGTCCTAAGCACTTACATTATGAAAATATGAAGTTGATCATACAGAGCTCAAGTATGGAATCTAAAAATAATAACAATTTAAAAACTTCCAAACTTTCTATGTTCATCTGTTTTTCAGAACAGCACTATAGCTTTTCCTACTACCATATACATGAAAGATTATCAAAAATATATTGATGGGTCTATCGCTAATCATGAATATTTATATTTACAATAAGTTAGCAAATTCTTCACCAAATACTTTATATACAAAACTCAATTTGCCCTTTGTGAAAGAGTCATTAAAAAGTTAAAAACCATAGAAATGCCAGTTAGAAATAATGCATTCCAAAAATTGGACTTGTTTACAACAACTGAGAACAATTGAAAATAATTTATGAAATAGTATGTAATTTTAGAACACGAACTCTCACAACACTTTAGTTCCAATACAGAGTAGCAGGAATTTTGTCCCATGTGTTCTTTGAGTGGCAAACGTCTCCTCCAATAAAGCTGCAAGAAAAAAAGAAAAAAAAAATTCTTAAGCAGTTTGGTGTGAGTCTTCAAAGAAGACAGAAGTAATTCATGGGAGCAATACTGGTTCCCCCCTTCTCAGTGCAGGAAGCCCTGTCCCCATTTGTACTGGCCCAAAGACTCCAAATTCATATTTCTCACCTTAGAGGCTAAAAAGGGAAGGAAAGAAAAATAAGAGATACCCAACAAAAGCCTCTGTACTCCACATTTTAGTGCTACTCAGAAGTGCACATCCTTTTGCCAGCAGTGTTTTTGAGTATGATCTTGGCTGATGTTTGCATTGACTATAATGTTTTTGCATGCTTTGAACACCCCTAACAAAATCGGTCTTCTCTGCCAAACTAGAAACCCCTCCAACCTGTCTCTCAATTGAAAAAGAGCTTAGACAGGAACCAGACGTTCGCTCTGCAGGTACTTCTTCTACACAGACACGAGCACCTAAGGAATTCTGCAATACAAAACATGGATGCTGAATGAATCTACACATACTAAGGATTAGACAGCCACTGAAACACAGACTCTCTTGGAATTATGTTCCACTCAGGCCCATCCAAGTAACAGAAATCAGTTTGAGAACACAGCAGTTTGCAGGGCTTCCAGTATGTGAGAACACAGCAGGTGGATCACTCCCTAAGGTCTCAGCTCACTTCCTCAGTTGACAGCATTATGAAAACAATGCTGTGGTTCTGCACTGAATCTAATCAGTACAACACAATTGTTCATAATGCACCACAAAGTGCTGCTACTGCATAACAAGCAAAATTAGATCTTGCTGCCAAATCCAAACGAAGTAAACTGAATTTCCCTTTTTATCTCTAGAGATGACGAATATATCTCCTATACTTGCTGTATGGAATCCCTGTTTTCCAGTTCCAACAAAGTCTCTCCATGTGCCATTATCGTGCTGTTCTTACTTACTCTTCAAACTCCATAATGACCAATGCTCACTTGTTTTTTTTAAATGCCTCAATCACCTTTAATCTTTGCAGCTGCGCTCCTAGTCTTGAATTCCTGTCCCCTCTTGTTTCAGACAGTCCTCCATTCTTTGCCTTTCCTCCTCAGTAATTACTCTTTAACTTAATCTTTTCAGGTCATCTTCTTTGTTCCTCTCAAATCAAGCTTACTGGAGGAAGAGGTATTACAATTCTGGCCTTCTCTTTACTCTATCCTATTCCCAACTTTATCCAAAAAGCAAAATCGATTTATATTCTCTATGTTGATGATTTTACACACATAAAACTCCTCCAATTTACTGCTTCTCTCTACACATTTTCACACCTGTTTGTGTGTATCTATCTACAGCTCCTCCTTCTCCAAACTCAAGTCCTTTTCACCACAGCTTGACAAGCTTGGGCAGTCTGAGTAACCTGCTTCAAGTACAGACCAATGACAAAGGCTCACGTCTTCAAATCTTATTTGTATCTTCACACTCAATAACCACATCAGCATTTTGCAGGTTTTTGGCAGTCGCTCTCTGAAACATGTTCTGCTTAGTCCACTTACACGTCTAAACTAATCCAGGCCCTGAGCTTTTCCTTTTAAGTTGTCTTAGTCTCCTGATTCAGGTCCTCATACATTAACGCCAACAATGCTACTGGCACAATTTAAGGTGAGATGTGGGAGCAGGGAGTAACTGAAGCTACTTAAGCAGCTCTGCTAACGTATTAAAACCACAGTTTATCCATCTCCCTTTCATTAACACCTGGATCTGTGTCTGGTAATCTTCGGTCTGGCTCTATTTTTGCAACTACTTCCTATCTCATACTTCACAAACTCTTAGAGGCAGGATTTTGTACTGTCTGTTCAGTCCCCGGAAAAGAAGTATTTACAGCAATAATTTAGGATCCTTTGCATTGCAGTAACATGAATACAATCACAGACACAAAATTTGCACAAAAATTTGATAACTTTAAGGTGCCTCAGATCTTACCAGTTTAATTTGTGCTCTGTCGCTGGACTTTTGGTCCAACGCTCTGAGTTTCTTCTTCTGGATTTGGGCGTTTCCCTGCACTAATGCCAGTACCAAGGGCCGTTCTTCCTGATAATTTAAAATCAGTATTTACATTAAGACTCTATTGCACCCTTACATATTCAGGAAAAGTGTTTTGGGGTTTTTTGTTGTTGTTTAATTTACCTGCTTGCAATAAGTGTGATTGCTGATTGTCTCCATGAGCATAGTGTAAGATACTACTTGCTTGACAGTAACCTGTTCAGATACAGTAGATATTTATTATACTACATAAAATTTAGAGCTGCAAGCAAGTGTAAAATTACGTTCTTTACAACAACAAAAAGGAGCCAATTGATTTATTTTCCATCATCAAGAAAAACTGTGCCAGAAATCATCCTGAATGCAGAAGAGTTTTTATGCAAAAAAAGAAAAAAAAAAAGCCTCACGGTACTCTACAGCAGTTAAACATATATGCATTTATATATGCAGAGTGAACAACACTAAGTGCCTACATATTTATGCATTATATTTGCAACAAGCAGAATGTTTATATATCCAAACACTTTAATTATAAGTTGTTATAAATTTTAACTTCACTTCTGCCAAGTCTTCTCATCCTTTTTATTATTTTGCTATAGCAATGCTAATGATTCCCTAGCATAACTTAGTTGTGGAAAAATAAAAAAAGCAAGCAACTTAAAAAAAAGATGCAAACTTTCTTCTGATCCATGTAAACTATCTACTGGCAACCTTGAAACTGAGAGTTCTGCATGAATAGTGCAATCAGCAGAAGCAGTTGCAAGGTTTCTTGTTCTGAACAGTTGCGGTGTTCCAGTTCTGTTCTGGTGCTTAAACAAAACACAGATTACAGCCTTTCATGATCAGTAAACACACCACCTCTGTTAAGACTGCAAAGAAACAAACAGTTGGGTTAAATCTGATTGCAACTTGGATCTATCACAAACCACAGCTTAAGGTTCGGTATAGTCAGAGTAATAAAAATTCGTTTTCACAGTAAGAGACTATCCACACAAAACTGTGGAAATTAATCATATATGGAAAGAGTGGTAGTGAAATAAGGGAAAAGATAACATACAAATTTTGTTATCCAAAACACAAGGTGAACTTCTTTTTGTTTTCAGTTTCATTTAAAGGAGCCTAGGATAATGTTTATTAATTTTTGTTTAGTCACACTTGTGATCCCTCCCACTCAAAACATACAAATATTGCTCTAGATGAGCGTTTTAGAGATAAAAATGACAAGACAAGCAAGTTCACTCTGAGAAATAATTTCTATGTTTCAAGAAGAGAAACAAGGTCAGTTCATGTTGTAGACAGCAGCTGTCACCCAAAATCTATCCATGCTATTTGGATGTTTTGTCTGGTTTTCCATAGTTGCAAGGATTTGGAGATCCTCTACAGACAGGCACTGCCATAATACCTTGCTGCTGAATTCCACTTGTTCCTGTATGAGAGTCTCCCAGGGCACATGACTGAACAACTGTATGAGCATCACCAGTTCCCAGCTGAGCTCCTGGGGAGGCAGGGAGAAGACTTAAACATAACAGAAGGTACAATTCCCGATTTGGAATTTAAAATGTGGGGGGGTTTACGCCCCTCTTCAAGAGATAGGCTTTTAAATTTTTTTTCCAAACCACCTCATTACAGGTCCAAAGCTCTAATGGCTTTTGTCTTTCCAAATTCACTGAACCTCCTACAAAAGGAATAAATTTTTGATGTGAAAAATGTAACTACATGTATACATGAATACATTTTAAGGAGAAGAGCACATAATGTTAATTTTTAAAAAATAAACCCTTCGTGTCTTATAAACGTCCTACGCTTATAAAGTATAAAAACTCAAGCACCCAGTTTTAAGGAGTTTACATTTTAAATCTTTAAGAGAACTGTACTGCCTAAGAACAATTAGGTCCATCTTCCTCCAGAATCTGCTTCTAACCTTGACTAAGGCCTGTGAAGAACATAAACCCAGTAGATTTCCAGTTCTGCTGTATCCTTGTACATTGAAGAGTCTAAGGTGTATATAATATTTCAGTATTTGAGATACAACATGGGTTGATACAATTTTAACACTGTTCTTATTTTTTCTTAGTAGCAATAAATTCCAGTAAGCAATTTAATGCCAGTATTAGAAAACTTCACAAGTTAACAATTGTCACTTGAAAGTTCACAAATCACTCCTTATTATAAATACCAGGATGCTTATACACTTCTAGGAGAAAATCACATTCGAATGCTTTTGAAATCAAACTGTTTGATACAAGTTAGTAAGTAATTTTTGGAGGGGGAAAAACACAGGTTAAAAATTTCTGCATATTTGAGATAAAAAATAAAAAGATGTCTATACACAAATACTATCAGCCAGTGAATAAATTTGAAAATATTTGTGACTTGCACTCAAAATTGTCTTTTGAAAGCAGTTATATCACACAAAATGGTAAGGGCATTATAAAAGAAGTTCATGTAGTTCAGTTCCAATAATTCTAAGTATTGAAAGAATTTGACTGACCTCCTGTACTACCACAACCAGAAATGCTTTCTCCTGGTGAATAGCCCATTAGGCCACCATTTCCATTTCCATTTGGATTAGAAGGCACTGTTGCAAGAAGACCTAAACAACAAAATAAAATACATAAAGAAAGAGAGAAAAAAACAAAAACAAACGAGTGCAGCATTCTCTTTTCCTTGTGACAGCCAATTCTCCACCCTCACCTTGAGTGGCTGAGCTTTATGACAGGAGCACACCTCTCTGTCTTGCCTACTTCTGTTTCTTGACAAACAATTTTAGTTCACATTTACTTAACTTAAATTTTTCTACACAATATTCTGCCTAACTCTACCAATATTCTTTAGTTACACATATCCAATATGTTGGGTTAAAGTGCAACATATCCTGATTCAAGCCCAGTGTCTGACCATGCTGACTGCTCAAACCTTCCTGAGCAGCACAACATGCCTGGTTTGCCTCTCAGAGCAAAGGGGAACAATGCTACCTTGGGCTGGGTTGGTGCCTACTTCTGCAACTGCATTTGCATATGCTAATACACTATCCCTGAAGTTATGAACCACATTAAATTTCTAGTCACTGGTACTAAAAACTATCTGTACAAGGATACACAGAGAGCTCAGTTTAACAATAACACCTCCAAAAACGCAGAAAAAAAAATCCAGGCAATATTTGGAGAGGCACTCCCCTCAAACTCTCTTCCCTTTCTCAGTTACATATAATATTTTCATTTACTTGAACACAAACCCTAGTCATTACCCTGAGCTTACACCTCGCTATCACTGCTATGGAACTCAATTATTAATTGCTAGAAGGTGAGAGCAGTTTTAAATAAATAAAGCAAATAATCTATAACCATACCCAGTCCTCTGTATCGTGAAAGCTGCTGGTAGATCTGTTTCATCCTCTCAATATTCAGACGGCTTGCCTCTGCATGGTTCACCATTGGTTTGGGATAATTAACTCCTATGATACATTTTGCAGCTTTCTGGATGCTCTCTGGGGCATTCCAAGGATCATAGATGTATTTTGCAGGGAAACCTCTAAGTACTGGCAAATAACGTCTTTAAAAAAAAACAAAAAGGTTAAAAGGTCACGTTAAGCATAAAGCTACTTGGTAGTTAAGCAACACCCATGAATCAACCACTGCAATTTCTGGATCGTGAGTTACCTGATATAATCCCCATTTGGGTCAGTTCTTCTGCCAAAGCCCACGGGGCAGTAGCAGTGAAAAAACTGCTGAAAGAAGGAGCTACAGGACAGCCACATCCAGCTCCCAGCATTCACACTCCAATCTGCATCGAGTAACAGCTCCTCGAAGACCTTAAGAAATCAGTGCAATAGGTCAGTCTGGACATGGCACACCTTCAAGACCCCTACTTTTTCAGTATTAGTTCCTGAGGTTCTCATTCAAGCTCTTTCCTACATGGCAGCATTCACAGAATGCTCAGCGTGCAATTGCAAATGCCTTAATGCCAAACTCAAGAACAAAACAAAAATTCAAAACCAGGCTTTTACCCTGTAAACAAACTTGCAAACATCTCAGATAGCTACACATTCTTACATAAACACAGCCTTGAAAAATAAATCCCCAAAGGATGGCTGGAGCCTGACAGCTTCCAAGTGGCATTTGCTGTTTTCAGAATTGCTTCATCACATCAGAGTTCAGTAGGCTTTGCAAACTTCCAGAAAACAGGGAACATACAAAGTACATTTTGAACTCAAATTGTTGGCCTCAATACCTCAACTTGCACAGCACTTTTCACTATGTGAGGGAATCCCAAGAGTGGAATTCAAGAATCTCAGGGTATCACAAACATGCAGAAGCTGTGTTCTTGAAGGCTAATAGTTAATAGAGCAAGTCACAGTTTTGAGGATGCACTCAAATTCCTGGAGGTATTATGACCCACCAAGAACAGTGAAGGATGGTGGAATAGATAATGAATTCTGGTCTGCAGACAAAAAAAAAAAAAAAAATCTAATTTTCTACCCCTATTATATAAAAAAAATAAAACAAAACACCCCCAACAAAAACAATAAAGTTGAAGATTTACGAGGGTTTTACTTTAAATCTGGAGCTCAGTAGCTCTGAATCATTCAAGCTTCCAGCACTGATCGCCCTTTCATCTTCAACACAGACAATACTAGCTTGTATAAAAAGAAGTTTATCTGCTCAGTCAGATCACTAGCAATGCAAGCTAACAAGAAACAGAGTGAAGCCTTATTCTGTGAAGGACAACACTCACGGACCTTTTATAAAAAGAGTGCACTTAGAAGTGGCTTTAGGACAGATACTTATTTAATACATATTTTTGCAAGTTCTGCTTTTCCTTTCAAACTTGTATAATTTCAAAATGTTCCAAAGCAACCACCATCCTTCTTCATGCCAAGACACTAAAAACTCAACCTCTTAGTACTGCCACCCAACTTCAATTAATATCATTCCTATACAAGGTCTAAATAAAGCGATACCATAAAACAATGATCTCTTGATCTCTCTTTCCATATCCTCAGTAAGGTATTCATTCCACAGTATACACTGAATAAGTGCTACAAAAGTATCTTTGTCTAAATATCTGCAGCTACTTGAGAAAAAAGTTTCTTTTGAAAAAATAGGATTTATGGTAAAACACTTTCAAAAACTGTTTCAAATAGATGGTGACTCATAATGCAACAAGATCTTAGCCATGAAGTGTGTTAGCACACAGTTGTTCCACTAGATGCTGCCATGTGGTAAGGCTTTGGAAATCACACCACATGGAAGGGCAGAGTAACTTCTGCTAGCTATGGACACAGGAGCTGAACACCTTTCCACTGCACAAATCTGGGGCCTCCATGTATCTGTATAATAGCAAAAGTAGGAGCAAGCTGCCATTTATCTGTAATATACAGGGTAATTTATCTGTTATATACTGAGCTACCTATATGTGTGCAAATTCAATGTTTGTATTTATGAACTGTAAAAGTAACCAATTTTTTAAAAATGAAATGTGTGTGCTTACAACTAATTTAAGAAATAAAATTTCCTATGATTCTATACATATAGAAATATGGGGTCACAGTCCCGATGGCAAGTAAATTTTTTAGATTATAAAAATAAAATAGTCTGATTCTCAATTTTTCATAGATTATTATTGCTCAGTAAAAGTTATGCTACCATCCTAAAAATGTAAAACTGATTCAAAGGCTTATTCTAGTGAGATTAAATTATTCCATTTTTTTCTTCAAAACATTTTAAACTTGAACTTCAGCATCTCTTGAATACTTGCATAGAATTAAATGCACTGAGCCTTCAGCCAAATCATGTTGCCTTTACTCACATTTCTAATGCTGGGGAAAGGGACAGAAGTCACTGAAAGGACAATCTCAGTTTTTAGTTTTCTCCCTTTAATTCCCATAGTACTTCCCCTTTGCAGGGAAACAGATGTGAGATATGAACAGAAATTGTTCACAGAGAATGACTGGGGAAAAAAAAATCTAAATTACAATAGTTACTGATGTTTATTTGCCAAGATTTAGGAAGAAATCTCAAATTTAGAAGTATTTCAGACCTATTCTTACTGCGAGAAACACTCTAACATTCTAATAAAGGGGACATTCAAGAGTGAAAATTTCAGCACAACTCCTTTTATCAGAACAGATTTAGTTTTGCCCACAATTTAAGATTTAAAATTCAACTTACACTGCACAGTAACAGTTGTAGAAAGACTATCTGCAACTTTAACAGGCACTTGAAATTCAAGAATAAGAAACAATACCTTCATTCCTTCTTCCCAGCTAATCCAGAGGTCACCTCGAGTCAAAAAGCATGCTACAGCATGCCGGGCTAAATGGTGAATCCAACCTTCTTGACGAAGTTGTGTCATAATTGCATCAATCCAAGGAAAACCTGTCCTGCCTTCTGCCCATTTGGCCAAAGCCTCAGGATTCTTATCCCATGGAATTTGAACACAGATAGGATTCCCCTCCATTTTATCAAACCGTGGATTGTTAGTCGCCGCTGTGTAGAAAAATTCACGCCATAACAGCTGGCCATAGAGGGAGAGGGGAGGGGAGCTGTTCTTTTTTACCTGAAGATCATCATTAAAGAAAAACAATTTATTAGGAGAAGTAGGGGAAAACCATGGCACCTAACAATATGTAGCTGACTACACAGAAATCCTACCTTTTTGTACAGATCCGTTAACTTGAAATAAAAGAGCCGACAGGACAAACAGCCAAAGCGGAGGTAGGGACTGAGCCCTGTAGGGCTTGCCAGAAGGGAATTTGCATTCATTCGTGGTCTTTCAAAGTTTGCTACCCAAGCCTTAAAAAAACAAAACAAAACCCAACAGCAATATCAGACTAGAGGCTGCACAGCAATGTATAAAGGGAGAAATCCCACACTGTCTGTAACTGAACCCAAACAGTGAGCACATGGTGAGGTCACCTACGATCCCCAGATGTTCCTTTTGAACCTGCAGAACCTCTAGAAGGTAATTCAGCTCAATGCAGAAGGCAGGGATTGCCTTCCAGAACGATCTGTGCCTTTCTTTCACGTACATTGCAGACCTAGACAACTAGCAATACATGAGCTGTCAGAGGAATTTCCCGTCAAAGTTATAAAAAGTATGTGTCAAATAAAATTACTTCAAAAACAAATTTAATGTTTTTTAATATAGAGGAGTAAAACAGACTTTCTCTAGAATTCATATCAAAGATAACCTGCTATCATCTTTTAAAACTCAGAAACAAACTATTGATTTATATCATTATATTGAGGCTGTGAGTTCAAGTCCATGGGTTTGATTTTTTTGTTTTTAAACAATTTGCCCAAATCCCTTTGTAACTGTTTCCCAGATATGTCAAACTTGCAGTGATCTTAGACAAACCTTTCTTTCTAAATGCCTTTCCAATCGTGTGAGAGCTTCTGTTTCTCCCCCTGGCCATACTGCAGAAGGCAGACCATCTGTGTCAAAACCTGAAAGACAAATTGAAACCAGGAAATGCTTTGTTTGCTTACACTGTAAGGCAACAAAATTACAGTCTATTGATACTTGACTACATTCTGCTGCATCCTGAGAAAAACCCAAGCTGGACACATGAGAAGGTGTGTGTTTTAAAACACTATGCAATCAAATCTTCTCAAAGCACATCCAATACCTCTAACTTGCAGCAAAACTCAAATTTTTCCTTCTACATTTACATTAATACACATTACAAATTTTACATGCTAAATGGTCTTACTTCAGTCCCATTTCTTCTGTTTGTTTTTTTTTTTTTTCTTTTTTTTAATAAAGTGACCTCTCTATCATTTTCCAAATTATTTTCAAGTTCTCAGCTCTGCAATATGCAGGCTACCTTAAACCCACAACTTTTTCTTTTTTAAATTACTACTAAGAAGCAACAATTGCTATTGTCATTTACAGAATGTCTAAAAACTTTTTCCACCAAGGAAAGAGACCAGGAGATTCACAGGACAACAGCTGATACTATTCCTTAAAATTACATTTACAGAAACATAAGATATTTTTTCCCCCAGAACCTTCTAAAGTAATTAACAGTGTTAACACTATGTTTTTCTGGTATATCAGGAAAAGAGGTCTCTTTTTTTTAAACTAGTTTATAAAATGACAGATTAATGGCCTGAAGCACAAAGACACAAAGTGTATTTAATACAAAATGAAGCATCAAAGACTATTAATTAGCAGCTTTATGATTATTTGGTACCCTGGGAAAATGGCTATGCTGTATCACAAGAAGTCAAACAGTACTTAGTATAGTTTGACCTGACCTCTCATTTACCAGAAAACAACCAAAATTTACAGAGTTGATTATCTTTTTTTGTTCCTTTTGTATGCCATAATTGCATCAGGTTAACAATTAACCAATTAACCACCAGCAAAAGCACTCTCATTGTTTTAAGTATTATGCTTTTAGTGGTAGATTAAATCTCCCTTGTTTCAAAATGTCAAAGCAATCTCAGAACATACCCAGCTCTTCAAGCGATGGCACACCGTATTTCTCATCGTGGTCATCAGAAACTGGAGTCGTGCACTTTTTCATCACTTCTGGGGTTATAGTCTCCACAGGCATCTCCAGGGGTTCCATTCTACTGATTAGGGTCTGAAATCGCTTGTAAGTAAGAGGAGGCTGACCTCCATTTAATTCTATTATTCTGTATCAAAGAAAAAGAAAAACAGCACATCAGGCAGTAGTATTTAACAGTTTTTCTTATAAAATTCACACAGCTATACACACACAGAAATATCTTCTTACCTCCCTCCCTCTTGTATAGAATCCCAAATATACATGGCAATCCAGACAGTTTGAACTTTAATTTTACCACCCTTTATTCCCCCCCACGGAGACCTATAAATTAACTGTTTATAGCCAAGTAAATTTTCTTCATTCTTAGATTACAGAAACTCCCTCATGAACAAGGATACAATGAACATGGACAGTCCAAGGCAAAGAAAAGAACTGATCAGTAAAGAAGACAGAGATCCTAGCTACATACAGAAATATCCAAGTCACCTACAAGACCACAGTACTAGCATTCAAAAAAATCCACTTTTCACTTCTGGTATTGAGAACTGTAGCCAATATTAAAACTGTCTTAATATGGGGGGAAATTAACACGTAGCTTATACACAATGACTGCTGTAAAACAGTTTCATACTTTGCATTGCCATTTTAAATCTATCTAAAGTCTTGGAAAAAGGAAACTTCAAAGAAAAATTTACAAAGTAATAGATGGAACCAAATGCTGATTTAATGGGGGTGTTCAGATGGGAGGGGAAAAAAGGGATTTTCAATTTGTGATTAAAAGAAAGTCAGCTATTCATTTCAAAAAGTAAATACTTCCATTTCACTGCCCTTCCATGTGTCTAACTGTCTCTTATACATTGGCTGGTAACAGAATAAACTGGGCAGCTGCCACAATAAATCACTCAATATTAAGAGAAGACAAGTCATACTTCTGACTCGTTTGTGGATTATGTTTCTATTGATGCCTGATGATGTTTTCACTAGCCAAAAAGGCAACACTATAATAGGGAATTAACACTAATCCATTAAATAGGTCTGTGGAAAAATATAAACAAGACATTGAGTAAGGCAATACAGGTATGGCAAACAATCCCCAATTACTTATTGAATAGATAACTGGTAGGAAACTGTTCTTAAAAAAACATAAAGGACTTTCTCATAACTTGTGTACAAAAAGTGAAATAAAGACAAAACAATTTAACAAAACAACTAAACAAACCAGATGTTAATTGGGAGAAGTTACAGGCATGTTTGAGTAATATAATTATAAATGACAGCAAATTAACATGAACACGATTTTCAAAAAAAAGTCCAAATTTAAACTGAATTTCAGATAGTTACATACAATTTTTGGAGTTTCAAAGTTCTGCTCACTATGTAATAAAATATGGATGGATGGATGGATGGATAAAAGGGAAACATAAAACAAATTTGTAGTTTTCCCAGCTATAAAGTGCTCTGTGTAGAAAGCAGCACACAATAGCTAAATAAATACTACATAATTTTTTTCCCTTTTTAAAATAGGAGGCAATGGTAACTTACTTGTCCAGGTCATACAATGTGTGAGAAATCCGAACAATGACCTCCACTCCAGCTTCACTAGCCAACTTCTTGATAGCTGCATCTCTTTCCTTCCCAAAGGGTTCAGAATCATATTCAATAGAAAGCTTTGCAATGTTCCATTCCTACAACACAAAACAAAATGTGGTCCTTTAGCAACTCAGCTGCATGATGGAGGGTGAGGAAAAGAAGAACTCGAAGGATGGGGCAGAATGGAACACCAGCAATTACCTGTGGATAGTTATGAGAGATACAGAAAGATCCAAAATACATTAGGCACCCAGAAAAACAAAAATAAAGTCCAAATTTTTGGCATCTAAGTAGCTATGGGGCATGAAAAAAAATCTCGATCTGTCCTACTACTGTGGGTACACACTGTAATGGCACAGCTTCTGTGCAAATTTTAAAAACTCATCTCTAACTTTAGGATCCATTTACCTTAAAAGACACAACAGAAGGGGAAGATGACAAAGGCTGTCTTCTGAACATGGATCAGCAGCAGACCCTTGCGCTGCAGAAAAACTTTCTACATACACCTGTCAGCTTTAACAGCAGAACTGAAGTTTCACGGGCGGGGGGTGGAAATACTGCCCCACCCTCACACTAAACACCACAACACTTCCTTTACCTTTTCCAAATCCCTACTCCTCACTTAGACAACCTTCAAGTTCTTAATTAAAATAAAAAAAGGCTCTCCTACAAAGAGAATGCCTTATGCCTTGAAATCTAATATCCTTTATGTCACAGATGCTGTTACCAAGGCTAGCAGTCACAGGTGAGGGAAAAGAAACAAATAGAGGGATCAGTAATGGCTAAGCCTTCTGCAACAGTAGGATATTGGAAAGGTGAAGTATACACAAGATGATCCTAGAAAGCCACCATGCCAATCAAACTTAAAGAAACACTTTTCTATTCCCTCAGAATCTTAATGACTTGATTTAATACACCAGCCATAGTATTTCAGAGAATTTGATTTACATCAGAGACAAGGGCACTCAACGCTATTCACCTGGGGTGCTATTTCACTTCTGAACTCCAGCTCTCTCCCAGATGAAACCCAGCCCTGAGGATAGGTGATTCCAAGAATTTGGAATCTTGCTCTTCAAAACAAGGCTGGCCTCCAGCCATCCTTAAGTCTGCCAAGACTAACCCAGCAGGCTTTGAATCCTCAGGCAACCTCCTACCCCATCACACAACATTTATTTCCCATTTCATAATGTAAAACCACTGCCTGACAAGTTGCAGCAGATGCTTTTCTCAGCCCTTCTTTCCTCTGGCTTTTTACAAAGACCATTAAAAAAACATGTCCAAGACAGAACCACGTCCCTAAGGGAGTCAAGGAATTCTGAGACAACTGCTGTGTAATGTGAATACACCCTGATCTCTTAGGCATGAGCCAGGCAACCAGAAGAATCATGGACACAGATCACTTTGTTCATACTGCTGGATGCTTTTAGTAACATTAAGGCATTTAAAAAATTAGTGATTGTTCCAATTCGATATTCTTTATTGATCCAATCCCAAAGAGCTAAAGATAGAGCACAGACCAGGACAAATTGAAGAGGATGAGGCCAGAACCAATCAAAACTTAACAGAAATGAAAGCACTGAAGGCGTTTGAGGCCTTTTGTAAGGATAAAGATAGATCAGTGCTCTGTCTTTTGAAGGAATTGTCCTTCAGTCTGTGAAAGAAACAGCTGTGATGCATTAATCCACAGATGCTGCCATCTGTGACAGGCTCCTGGCACCAGGCTCTACAGAAGTTCCACCATCTCCTACCATGACTTAACTAAAGTTATTCTTCAAAACTTTAATGAACTCATCTTTTCCACGTGTGTTCGTTCTTCAGGGTCAGGATCATTGCTCACCTCTGAGACATTTAACAGGGATGACGTGAAAAGCTTTGTTCAGCGTGATAAGCCCTTCACTGCACTGCAAGTGTCTGATGTACAGCTACTGCTCTGGCAGCAGAAGTTGTGAGATACAATTATAAGGGATAGATGCATGCTCCAGGTAGACTTCAGCCAAAAGAGAAGAAGCCCTCAAGAGCTTCAATAACCTGTTTGAGCATAAAGGATGTCCTGGAAAGCCCCTCGGTGAACCAATACATGGTAAAGACACTTTTGGTAATTTGGACCAGAAGACATAGACAGATGTGAATGTTCTTTTTTTGACTGCTGTATGCCATCTATATTACAAGTTATTTTCATTTTCTCCTCAGCACGAAAATTAATATTCTAAAAATGTGGCAATGCAGTGCTGTTAGGCATAGAAAGACCAGCCTAGACCAAGATCTGAAACAGGAATTGTGAAAGTAGCCATTGAAGTATTTAAAAAAACTTGTCACAGGCTGCTCAAACCAGACGGCAACACACAACAGCAAGGCCTTTGCTCCTTTTTGAATGCAAACAAAGTGCGGCAGACAAATACAACAAGCTTGAATATCTGAGGGGCTGCAAGCAGCAGCTTAATGCCACAGCACTCCTCCAGGAAATTCTCCACCGAGGGGAAATAAAGGAAAGACCAGTAGATGTATCATCCAGTTAGCACTTCACAACAAATGCACAATAATGAAGACGGAAATGTGAGTTTTATTTGAGTTTCAGGTTTGTGTTGAAGACCTAGAAATGAATATCTTGAACATACAACCTTTGGAAACATGGGTATCTACATTCCCACGCCTTCCCCCCACTTTCTTGCTCGTTTTAAGACTTGCTTGTTTCATCTCAATTTAGTCATTCTGAAAAAACTCTTCAAATCAATTTGCAAAGTGTTCATTTTTGCTATACTATTACAGTATTATTACCTTAAATACACTATTATCCATGGACACCATATTACTATCAGTAACAACCACTTAGCTTCAATTTTTTCATTAAGACTCTTTCCCACAAAAGCCTTCCATTTCTTTGACTAGAAATTGCTTTTTAGTTACACTATGCTTTTAACAATCCTACTACTAGAAAAAAGCTTATTACATCACCTTTAATGGCCAAAAAGCAATCACAGCAGATGTTTGGCCTAAATAAAACATTGCTTTTACAGGTCAGGCTCTGAACATGGATTCATGTGCACAAAATTATATTTCCGTATTACAAAGGCAACCTGTAAAGGAAAATGTAGCAGTATACCGTGCCTACACTTAGCAAACAATTTAAAATCAATTTCATTTCTGGAAAGAAAGAAACAAAAAACAGTTGCCTAAAAGCAACTCAGCTCAGTTGGTGATACGTACATTAGAGAGGAAAAATTTGAAACTAATGCAAACAAACTTCATGAGAAACCACACGGATAGGCCAGTATTTGCCTGGATAATTTACAGTGAAGGAAACACTACAAGAAATATTCCTAGTTGAAATTAGTTTGTTTTTCATAGTTGTGGACAGAAACAACAACTGTGAGGTGGCATTTACCTTAAAGAGCCTGGGGAAAACATCTGCTGGCTGTCCACGAATAACAAACAAACGTGAATTCAGTTTCCGTAGGTTGGCATCAAGATCCTCAAGACATTGGAGCAGGAATCTGCAAGAATTGTAAAGAGACATTTATTTTCTGAGGCAAACCAGACAATTTTACAATAGCAAAAGGTAATTAAGAGGAATAATCAACAACAATTATCAGACCTTCAGTGCTTGGTGCGTATTTTGGTGATGCATGCATGTTCACATCCTAATTACACTTGGCTTACAGTGGAACAACACCATATAATACATTCCACAATACATAATTCATAAAACCAAACTGCATCATCATTTCAGATTTCCCCTCAATGCTATTCAGATCTTGAATGGACTAAAACATTTCGTTTAGTCTTAACTAAAACTACAAGTATCTTGACATTCCAAAGACAAAAAAAACCCCACACTACAGAAGAAAACCCCAATGAACAAAGAGATAATCAGCTGTTGGCACACTGCTACTCAACTTAATCCAAGTCCTTCTTATAACACAGGAGCCTAACTGTTACTAAAAACAGCATACCAGGAGTCCACAGTCATGACTATCCCTTTGGCCTTCATTTATAGAAGCAGCCCTCTATAGAACATATGCATCTTGGCTGTAACCTCACCTGAGTTATTTAATGAGCAAATTAGCACATCAGGCAAAAAAAAACGGGGGAATGGGGTGCTGCAAATCTGCAAGTGCTCCAAACAGGTAGTTGCACAAAGAATGTTGAGACAGGGTCACGTGTGCAAAGATTTATTAGTAGATATAATAACTAAAATAACTCCAGTGGTGAAAGTTATTTGGGGAAGAAATAAAAACAAAAGGAAAGAGGAAAAGAAGAACTCTACCTTGCGGCCAGCTGGAAAGATAGGTGCTGGGAGTCCCCAGGTGAGTGCCCTTCCCCTGGACTCTCTCCACTGCAACAAGTGGTTCCTCCATAATACTTTTCTTATGTGGTCAGCAGGTTGAGAGAGGTGATCCTCTCTCTTTGCTCTGCCCTAGTGAGGCGACAGCTGGAGTTTCGAGCCCAGTTCTGAGCTCCCCAGCCCAAGACACACAAGGAGCTACTGGAGAAGGTCCAGGGGAGGGCTACAAAGATGGTGAGGGGACTGGAGCATCTCTCTTACAAGCAAGGGCTGAGAGAGTTGGGCTGTGTAGTCTGGAGAAGTGATGACTGAGAGGGCACCTAATCAATGCATACAAATATCTTAAATGCACTGTCAAGGGGACAGGGCCAGACCCTTTTCAGTGGTGCTTGGCAACAGGACAAGGGGCAACAGGCACAAACTGAAACAGGAAGTTCCATCTGAATATAAGGAAAAACTCCTCTGAGGGTAACAGTGGTCTCCACCAGGCTGCCCAGAGGGGTTGCAGAATATCTCTGGAGAGATTCCAAACCCACCTGGACACAATCCCATGCAACCTGCTCCAGCTGAACCTGCTTCAGCAGGGACAGCTGGACTGTGATCTCCAGAGGGCCCTTCCTACCCCAAACCACCCCATGATTCTGTACTAACAATATGTATTGCACCAGGAGCTGCTCAAGCCCTCTCAGCCATTCCTTACAGCGCTGCTGGCACTCGGCAAAGCACATACTGATCAGGGCAACTGCTGAGTCAGTGCCCGCCGGTCATTAACTTCTGCGCTCACACATTATTGGATCCCCTGCCATAAACCACAAGCTACACCCAAGGGGAGGGGAAAAGAGGCAATTCCCACAGGGCAGTCCATTAGTGCTGAGAAAAGCTGCCGTAAGGACACTGTGTGCAGGCGCAAGGCCACCGCGATAACACCTCCGGAGCAAGGCCCGAGCCCAAGGCAGCGGAAGCAGCGCCACGACAGCTGCAGGTGCTGTGCCTGTGCCTGCAAGAAGGTGCACAGCTACCACGGAAGGGCCTGAGCATCTCTGCCCACAGTCTGATGAAGACAAAGGCACTGGGCAACCAGGTTAACTAAAATCAGGAGTTCATAAGCACCTAGATTTTTAAGACGAATCCTAAAAACTAACCAGATACAATGGAAATGCTACAGCTTCTAGGAGGGATACAGCATACAGGATTGTTGTAAACCTGCTGACATCCATCTTCTAAGTATTTAGCATGCCTACCTAACATCTGTTGCTTCCAACTTTACGTGGGGAAAAAACTTACCAAAAATAATATATAAAAGGCTGGGAGGAACCTCCCCTGGCTGTTACTAAATGGCTAAAATGGCTCACTCAGCCTGAGAGAATAAGAACAGGTCTCTCAGCAGCCAGCACACAAGGATACAATGGTTTCTTGGCTGGTAAACTATGTTTAGATGTTTAATGACTGGAACAAACCAAAAATGCCTAATTTTCTCACTTTGCAAAGTTTTGTTTTGGAAAAACTCTGGGGCAGCTAGAAAAGAAACAGAAACTACTGTATACTCATTTAGTTAGAAACCACGCAGGAGTCATTTTAAGAATCAGATGAGAGCTGCATATATGTCTATCGGAGAGAACTTGGGCCTCATGTTCCCAGGACAAAGTCAAGTCCATTTGCACTCTGCAAATTACAGCTTCATTTTATAGTGGTTCTTTTAAACTTGGAATGACAGACATTATTCATCAGTCTTATCCATGTGAATCTCACTTTCAAGGAGCATGTGCATTCACATACACTTCACAAACCACTGGGAAGATGAACTGCAATACTGTCCTGGATATCTTTGGAATAGTTCAGAGGGTTTTTTTTTTTTGTGGTTTGGTTTTATGGGGTTTTGTTGCTGTTACACAGGTTTGTTTGTTGTCTAAATTCATATCACGGAGTAGAGGGAAAGAATATGAAGAGAAACTGGTGATATAAAATATTCACAACAATTCCTGTATTTCAGGAAACTTTTGATCTTTTCTATTGGCATTTCAGTTCCCTCTATTTTCTCTATCTCTTTTCCTCCTACCTCACTAACCACAATATGTAACTTCTAGTCTGGACTTGGCACAAAATCCTATTCAAGAAGATAATATGCACTGACCCAGTCTCCAATTCACATCCAAGATCCCTAAACTTGCCCTTAATACTGTTTAATCTCTATTTATTGGTTCCCCAAATCCCCTCTATTATCTCTCTTAACTATCTCTCACCACACACAGGCACTTCAATCTCCATAAAACTCTTTTAGGTACTTAGCAAAAATAACAGTGTAGACTCAAACTGTTAAATCTATGTAGGAAGAGAGCAGGAGGGGACACACACACACTCCCCCTTACCTCAACAAAAACCAGAACAGATTAAAAACAGCCAAACAACAGCTTGTGTTGCAAGAGTCACGGAAAGCACATTGTTCAAAAATAACAGGCCAAATCAAACCCTAGTGACCCGATAAAATCTAGAGTAATAGCAATGCAAAAAAATACTGCTCCTGACTTTCAGAACACAGACTCAGTTCACATGTAGTTACTCAGAAAAAGCATGCCATTTATCAGGCATATTTCAATCTTTCAGTTGAACCAAACGTGTTTTAAAAAAATGTGAAGTAAATACTTAATTACCTATTTTGTTTTCATCAACTATATGCTATACCACATCTAAAGACATTTTCTCATTAAAGTGTTAACGAAAGTTGTCTAACATAGCAGTCTTTACACAGCTGTATAGAATCACGAAATAGTTTGGGTTGGAAGGGACTTTTTAAGATCATCTAGTTCAATCTCCCCTGCAAAGAGCCTTGTTCAATTAAATATGAACCTTCTTAAATAATCGCTTTTAAATACATCCCTTATGAAGAAACTAAATAATCAAATCAACTACTTGTCATAAGCAAAGTTTTCACCTCCTCTTTTTCTCATGAGTACCCCTAAAACTTGCAGAAGCAGCACAGCATCTTTAATGTGGTTAACTGTATGTAAAATTACTTGACTTTTCTCTCTGAAGAGATACACCAAAATGCTCACAAACACGTTCCTTTCACAGTATAACAAAACCGAAAAGGAATGGTAAATTACTCTATGAATTGAAAATTAGTATGAAACCTCCATCTCATAAAAAGTATTTCTTTTCAGTATATGAGCTCTAGAGGCAAAGTTCTTCATAGAAGCTACGAAGTAAGAGCTACTAGGCTTGAACTCTACTATACTTTATTCCAGACTGTGGCAATGAGAAGATATTTAAATCTCTCCCTACAGTAACAGGTCATATTTTTGAGTCTGCAATCTAAACTAATTTTTTTCCCTAAACCTAACAGTCAATGGGAAAGCACTTTCTTCTTCACTTTGAATGAATTACATGAGCTACAGCGCTTCATTATGAAGACATAAAAAAGATGCGCAGATAATTTTTACCAGATTAGAGCATCAGCCTGGTTTTCTGTATCTGGTCTAAAACATCCCTTGGACAAACCAGAAGAAAATGTTCACTATTAATTTTACAGTAGCAAATGATGTGAGGTACATGCACCACTGACATGATGGAGGCAGGCAAAAAATCCTTATTTTAACATGGAGAAGATGCTGATGCAAAGCATTCCTGCCTGCAAGCAATATTCTTAGAGAGCATTACACACATTTTGCCAGAGACATCTAATTATGATGTTCAGAACTTTCATGAAAGCTGCTAAAGACCACATTCTTTAAAAGACATGCACATAAAATCTCAGCAGTTGACTCCAAGAAACTCCACAATCTTCCCTGCTGTCAATCATACAAGGTATGCTGGGGGTCTAAAATACAAACTAATTGCCAGAAATTGGCAATAATTGCATAATACAGCTCATAATTTTACCTACCGCAGAACTGAAATAAACGGATACCATCAAAGCAGCTATTCAAAAACTTAAATAAATAATTGTTAACACAGTTAACCATTAACAAAATGACCTAAAGCAAGCACTACATCACGCAATGTTCCTGGCTCTGCACTATTAACATGATTAAAGACTTTATCCAAGGAAGAAGTCAGGAGCAGTCTGTTAAAAAGGTAACACTTTTATTTAGGGAGGAGTCCAGCAAGAAGGATACTTATAGACACACTATTTAAGGCTACCCTTAAGTCTTGTTTGGGGCTATTTTTAGGAGTAATGAACACCCAGAAACCGTAATCACACACAACCATCCTTGCCAGTACGAAATGAGGACAGTTGCTGGGAATTGAGGGGACCTAAAATGCAATGACTTCTCCTGCAGGTGCTATTCACATCTGAAAATGCTAGCGGTAATCCATTAAGAATAATTTTTCTGAACTAATCCGGATTCTGAATTTAACCATTAGCAGGAGTCTTAGACTGCACAGACACATGAAGTACATGAATGTAGCTAGGTTTCCTCATTCTGAGAGGAAATTTAAGAATTGGAGTGAAAAAGAACAGTACTAAAACTTGTTCCATTCCTAAGTTTGGTTATTACTTTTTACCCACGACTGCTCAACTTCCAGCAAATTCCACACAAGCTTGTGCCTAACCTGCCTTTTTAGATACCTTCTATCTATCCACCAGTCCTCACACCAAGCCACTGCTTTCCATCTCTCCAGCAACAGAAAAGCTCTGTCACACAAGAGATTCATGTCATTACGGATATTTGATTGCCACCCAGACTTCGGTTATCAGAATTATCTTAGACAGCCTAGTATCTGCTAGCTTTATTACCCTGTTCAATTGTTTTTTCCAACACTGCTATCAGATATTTCTCCTTCATCTTAGACTTTAGTAGGGCTGGATTCAATAAAAAGAAATAACATTATGCCCTGTATAATACCAACCACATTTTATTTGAGGGAGTATAATTTACAGCATTAGGCCCTAATGTATTAATCACACAAATCACGCACCATTTATTTCTCTTCAGAGAGAGAGAGAGCGAGCACTTTTCTTTCACACATACTTTGCCATATGTTTGATTAGGTTATTAGAAGAGCTCAGTATCAGGTAGATAAACACCTCATACTAATTTCAACAGGAATCACTATGTGAATACCAAATCTAATACCAAAGCAGAGCATGAGACACTGAGAAGTATCTCAAATTTGACGTCCCTGTATACAAATATTTAATATTTTACCAGTGTATTTCCCTGTTTGATTGTCACCAACCAATGTGTCTTAGTGCAAGCAGTATATTCTTACGAAACTCTAAGAAGATTAAGCTCAGACAGGATTTAAGTGTTATGTACACTCCACAGCATCCTTTGGCAGCCAGCCACAGTAGTATTTTCCTGTTACCAAATCAAGGTCACAGAGGCATCCCTTATTGTACCACATTGTTTCAACAAATCCCACATCCAACTTCCACATCCTAAAAAGGTATACAATAATACATTTCATAAAGGTATTATCCTTTGAGCTTATACACAAGAGCAGGAAAAAGTTCCTGTTATTCAACTCTTGATACTTAAGTGAGGTAGCTGTGGGAGCTAACTAATCTCCTGCAGGGTTGCTCTACAGTCAGGGAAGAAAAAACAGCTCCTTTAGAGAGCAATTCAGGACTGCAGCATCTTTCATAACTTAGTAGAGCTGATCCACTTGCAAAAACAAAACCAAACACTGACCATGAAGTGCGTCACTTGGCTTTTTCTCCCCTAATATTTACTACTGTTATAATCTTTAGGCCAAAGCAGAGCTGTGACGGAGGAGGAATGCAAGAGACATCCAAGCCCATGTACAGCTGTAAAAGAGGTTCTCGGGGGAAAAAAAAAAGCAATTCTTTGAAAACAGATGAAAGGAAGGGCTTTGAACAATAATCAGGAGAAAACCATGTTTAAAATTTAATCTCTCCAAGCTGAGTCCTCTTGGGTGCATCTTCTTTGACACTAAGGAGTAAAGACAATTTCAGATATGGAGGGGGAATAGAATATCAACTACAGCAAACAATACTCTATTAGGAACAACAAACTCATTTGAATCAAAGTTAGCTCACATTGGGCACAAAGCTAGCATTTCTTTACATTCCACCCCTCACTAATTTCTTTTCCACCGAACTACCTTTTCAAGGTTAGCATTCCCCAAAGGAAGGAAACACACAATTTTTTTGTCCTATTCAAAAGACATTAATAATCTTCAAAAGATGAAGGAAGCAGGGTAATAGGTAGGATGACAACCCTGGACTTTTGGAGAGCTATCTTTGGTTCCTTTCATGACCTACCTGGAGGAGTGCCCTTCTGGCCAAGAAGGCCAACGGTACCCTGGGATGCATTAGGCAGAGCACTGCCAGCAGATCAAGGGAGGTGATCTTCTCACTCTGCTCTGCACTGGTGATGCCACATCTGGAGTGATGTGTCCAGGGCTGTGGCTGGGTATGCTGAGCTGCCCAGGTCAAGAAAGACAAGGAACCACTGGAGAAGGTCCAGGGGAGGGCTACAAAGATGGTGAGGGGACTGGAGCATCTCTCTTATGAGTAAGGGCTGAGAGAGTTGGGCCTGGGTAGTCTGGAGAAGAGAGGACTGAGAGGGGACCTCATCGATGCATACCAATACCTTAAGGGCGGTGACAAGAGGACAGGGTCAGACTCTTTTCAGCAGTGCCCAGTGACAGGATAAGGGGCAATGGGCAAAACTGAAACACACAAAACTCCATCTGAATATGAAGAAAAACCTCTTTATTTTGAGGGTGACAGATCAGTGGAACAGGCTGCCCAGAGAGGCTGAAGTCTCCTCCCCTGGAGATACTCCATACTCACCTGCACACATCCTGGGCAAGCTCCTCTGGGTGAACCTGCCTTTGCAGGGTTGGGGTTGGACTTAATGATCTCCAAAGGTCCCTTCAAACCCCAACCTTTCTATGCTTCCATGAAATAGCAATATGAATTTGGTTCCTAATTTGTGGGCCATACATCACAGCAAATAGTGTATTCAGCTTCTATAAAGTCTGGATCTTAACTTCACATTCAAAGGGCACCCATTACTCAACTAAACTATTCCTATATGACTTGAAACGAACAGCTCAAATTGCTTCATGTTACAAAGGTCAGCCTGCTGGTGATAGGAGATTAAGACTCACAGCTTCCTAAATCTCTCTCTCCCAGTGTCTTCCATTCTTTAATGCACATATTCTGTGGGGTTTTTTTTCTAATCCTCTAATTTCAATCTGATAAATCAAAATCTTTATTAGACTGTAATTCATTATGCCTGCTCTCTCCAGAGAGAAACTAGTTGGAGCCATAAAGGAAAACCCAAGAGCAAACAAGTTGTACTGGAGCTGGGGAAATATTACCTAGAAGCAAATTACAAAACTAAGTTACTTGAGAGTACAGACATGCTCATACATAAATAAATTTAAACCACCTTATTCTCATGTACCCAAGTTCTTGTATTTAAATTAGCAGCTCTCAAGGCTTAACATAATTAAAAGAGAGCTGGCCTGCTTTATAAAATATTTCAGCCACGTTATTTTCAGTGATCTAAGCCGTCCATGAGAAATTAACTGCTAAGGCTCATTTCCAAAGAGCAAGCACAATAAGAGCACTCCAACAAGACAGTCTTGCAATCTGATTGAAGGACAGATTTTACACTTCCCTTCATTTACTTTAATAAAACCCTTTTCCTCTCCTTACATTAAAGTGACCTTTTTAAAGTTACAATTAATGCTAGTAAAATTTTGCACAGTTTTATGTTTCCCAGAAATAAAACACTGGCTTAAATAAATATATTTCTCAACTACACTGGATAAACTGCAAGTCCTTAAGGTACAATTCCATCATCTCTGGCCTCTCACATCTGAAAAATCTATTGAATTGAACAGAATTAAGGATAGAACTGAAATCCTTCGGCAAGCATAGAAATTGCTAGAAAGTTTGCAAAACAGAAGGAAAATATCCTGAAGCTGTTCTTGGAAAACTTAATTAAAATTGACATTCAGCAGTGTCTTAACTTCCCACTGCTACTCTCACGAATCAAAATGCCAAAATTTTCTGAATTGGTCTTTCAAAGTTGAAATTAGTCATTTATAGCTGAATACAAGGTAAACTTCATCAAGATGTATTCAGGGTTTTGAGTAATAACCATGTAGAAAGAAAACATTGAACCCCCCCAAACAAATAACAGAAACCCAGCTTTGTTTATCAAGCTGCATAAATCCTGAAAACCTTCACTTTGTCCTCAATTATCTCAGCATGTGGGCACACTAATGGAGCTAAGTGCTCACTTGATGCTGCAGAGGCCTTCCAGAGCTGACGCAGGGGATGCACAGAGCTCAGTAACATAAGTCCTGGAAAACAGAACTGAAGTATAGCTCAAGACACAATAGACTAAAAAAATCCAAATAACCTCTAGATAAATGTGCTGTCTTCATTTGCCTCAACTTCAGCAGCTCTCTGCAATACTGAAGGTCAGGACCAACAGAAAGTACATCACTACAAGTAACTAAATTGATCTTGAAAAGTTATGTAGTACAGTTAAGTATAAGATTCTGGTAACTAAAGAGTGATACTCAGTCATCTCTGCAGAAGTCATAGTAGTTTAGATAAAGAATTATTTTATGAAGAATGAAACCTTTACTATAACAACTGTACTTTTACATTTTCCCATCTACCCATTCCTTTTAGAAGACAGGAGTGAATTTCTAAACTTCACTTCCTAAACACCAGTGACAGCTTTTTTTATTACTCTGTTGAAAGAATAAATGTAGACAACTGGAGAACATACTTCTATACAAAATGACTGTACTTTTTTCCAGTTTGCTTGTGTGAGTATTAGAATTAATAGCAAAAGAAGACTCAGACAAGAACACTGCCAATTCAAATAAAAAAATAAATTAAAGGGGCAGACACCAAGCTAACCTTCCTGAATATGGATAAACTTGTTGGAGACAAAGTGGTTATTAGTGTAAGAGCAGTTGAATATCAAGAGAAACTGTTAGCATTCCAGGAAAGTGATCCTCATAGAATCATAGAATATCCTGAGTTGGAAGAGACCCACAAGGACCAATGAGTCCAACTCCTGGCCCTGCACAGGACAAGCCCAGGAGTCACACCATGAGCCTGAGAGCATTGTACAGACACTTCCCAAACTCTGCCAGGCTTGGTGCTGTGACCGCTTCCCTGGGGAGCCCGTTCCAGCGCGCAAGAAAGATTTTATCTTTTCCTAGAACAAGGCAGTTTTTTTGTTTTGTTTTAACTCTACAGTTATTTCTATAGACAAAATTGATAGGGCAAGACTTGTAGGCTCTGAACTCTGGAAACATAATCACCAATGATAAAAGTTATTGCTATGCAGAGCTTCCAAGCAAAAAAAAAATATTCCCCACTAGAGGTCAAACTGAATAGAAACAAACCTCATTTGCTTTAATCCTCCTATATCCAACATGGGGAGGGCAAGAGCAAGGGGGTGGGGGGCGGAGGGGAAGGAGGAGGACAGGAGGAGCCCACAAAGCCTGCAGCTTTCATTGTTACTTATCTCCTAACCTGATCATTTCCTTATAGCACTTTCAAGAAGAACATTTCAATATGAATCAACAAAAATAGTTTCGTAAAGTAGGTCGTTGCTGCAGCAACCGGGCGGCTGTTTGGACTACTCCCTGCCACAATGACCTACTTTTCCAGTTATATGTAACCGCTGTAGTAAGAGCCCAATATTCCTTCCCTATGGAGCCGCTCCGAGAGGATTCCTGCACCGCGGCTGAACTTTATTCCTAACGGGGACAGAGAAAGGCTGAAGTGAGCAGGTACAGGCAGCGGGTCGGTTCTGCTCCTCGGTGCCACATTCACAAGTGCTGGTGGCTAAAGGTTACGTGAAACCCAATATGTGCTCGGAGCTCCTGAGGTACCCCGGCGGAGGCGCTGACGGAGAATGGAAGGGAAGGTGTGAAGGGACAGCCACCGTGAACAGCGTGTGCCCTGCCAGGCTCAGCTGGCACCTGAGCCGGCACAAACAGCCTGTCCTGTGCCACCGCACGGGCACACGGAGCATCCTTTACCACAGCTCCAAGTAACACTAAATCTGCATAAAAGAAAAGCCCTGGTGAACGGCAGGTAAAGCTCACATGTTTCTAGACCCTATTTAACCCTGCATGTGATGGAGAGGGGAGATACAAAGGTACCACACAAATCCAGGCAGAAATGTTGACAATTACATAATTTCCTGTTTACTCTTGCTGCTAATAACAGCATTTTTCCTTATGGCAAAGGAAAAAATATCACCAATGCAGCTTTTCATTGAACTATATCCTAAACTAATGAAAGAAATAATTATCTCTGTAGAAATAAGACTGCAAGACTTCAAACATCAATCACACTGACTTGTACTTGGGTATTTTTTGATTAATTTAATCAATCCCAAGTTCAAAAGCTTTCACTCAAGATAAAAATTAGAGAGACAAGCACAAGAGACAAACATTTCCAAGCAAAAGAAAACTCATTCCAAGAAAAGGCAAGCTAGGCATTACCATACAGTACATCCTAATTAAAACTCTGTTTAACAGAAAGCTTCTGACAGATAACAGCTCACATGATGAAAGCAGAAAAACAAAGAACGTACAAAAAACCTCTCCAAAGCTTACTTCACCTTAAGTATCCTTAAAAAGTCTAAGTTCAGAAGGAAAAATACTGCAACTGGTGACAATATGGTACTGCAAGTGGAAAAGTTTTTGGAATTTCCCCCACACTTTCATTTGGGAACAAGCCACTCATAATGACATAACTGTTCCTGAAAACCTCATACTCTTCTAACAGAATAACAAGAAAAACCACCCAAAAAGTCTAAAAATTGTTTTTACTTTACCACTGCACTTGACAAGCCATAGAGCAACAGCTACAAAGGTAGTATTCTGCAATAAAGACAGTCTAATAGGAAAAAAGTGCAGAATTGTGAATAAAAATAGGAGAGGCTGCTGCTGAAAGAGGAACACACAATTACTAGTAACACTTTTTAGTTTGAAAGTGTGACCTCCAGTGCCAAAAATGCAAGCTCCATTGTGCTGTCTCATATGGAAGTAATAAAGAATTGAAGTAAAACTTTCAGCAAATGCAGCATCAAATAATTTTGCTTTGACACACTAACACAATGTTTCACTGTTGGCACCAAAAAAGAAAGGTTGGTGGAATCATATTCAAAAGAATGCAGAAAGCCAAATTCTAAAATGTAAAAATAGAAAGATCCACATTATTCCCCACAAGCGCATGGCTTTTGAAAACACACTACTGCTGAAATAAAATACTTCTCAACAGTAAACTTATTGGCAACTAGCTTCCAGAAAGGAAATTTCAATCAAGTAAAAAAACCCTACTCACTGAAAACCACCATGACTACATGAGGAAAACCAATTTAACACAGGTGTCCTCAGATTGCGAAAGCCTTGAAATAAAAGGGGGAAATACACGGCAATTAAAGCAGAACTGTCAATATCACAACAATTTACAACTCTTTCCTTCGTCATAAACTGAAGAAACTACATCCTAGTGGATGTTTCCAGGTCATACAAGGGAAAGAGGATGTTAGAGAAAAAAACAGAAAGTTAAAGTCTGTCACAGAGTCATTTAAGGAAGCATTCCCAGGCTTTGGGATACACTGTGCAATAGCAGCAAACAGCTACACTGTCTAAAAAGAAGCATGGATAAGGCAGAGTGAACCTTACCAGGCCTGTTGTCTACTGAAAAGTAATGATGGAAAGTCACAGGAATTATCCCTAGGCAACACAAATAAAACAAATAATTCAGATGCCATCCTTGGCTGGATCACTCTCATTAAGACTTGGATGGTTTCGACTTTTTGAGTTCACTAATAGCAAGATTTACAAAGAACAAAACTGAAATGCAACCTCCTCCCCAAAGACCCTTCTGAAACCTGGATGGCAAAAATTACTGTGTAGAATATTTTCTTTCAAATGCATGTCTCAGTTTTACAGACATAGTCATGCTTCTCCCATGAGACAGGAGAAAGGGAAAAATATTAGGTAATCTCTGCTAAAAGCCATAATGTTTTCTTCAGCTCTAAGACTTCTAGAAAAAAAAAAAAGGGCTTGTTTATTCTCTAGAATATAAAGTACGAATGAGAAAGAATGGGAAAAAAAAAAGCACTTGATGCCACAGGATTTACAGACAGAAAATTTCTACTCAGAGGAAACTCTATAGTGAATATAGGAAAGACAACATTTAGTCCATTCTTCAATTAATCCAATATATTAGAAATCAAACCACTGACTATTTTCAATGCCAACTGCTCTATAAAATGCAGTATCTCAATTCTCTGTACGCTCCCCCAGCACTTCAGAACTGCACAGGTTGTGAAATTGAGATAAAGTTTGCCAGGGTGTTCTGTATCTTTAGTGCACTGAAAAGTTGCAACCATTCAGACCATGATCATGTTTTATGAACTAAACAGGACATGAAGCAACAAGCAGCCCACATGAACAAGTTACCTATTTATTTATTTCCCTGATGCAAATTGCCCTCCTATTTCTGTTTTTTTCTATCACTGCTTTTTCTCTCTCTCTCTCCCTCTCTCTCTCTCTCAATTGCAGCACAGTTTACCCCTCACCGACAAGGTCAGTAGAACATTGGCATTGAGAAACAAAAAAAAAAAAAAAAAAATCTTTAAGCACTGAACTCCACAGGTTCCTTACTATAAAAAATAAAGCATTTCCTAGGTCATGGATTTCATACTTTGGAGAGATAACAGACAGAAAAATCCAAGTTTTCCTTGCAGGAATTGTTCCTAAGTAACCTGTACTGTAGATGTTTCATCCTCATCACTGAAGAATTAATTACATATATTCATACTTCACAACTTCCCCATTTGAGCTCAAACAGAATTTTTTCAACATTTCTGGTTTTAATTTTGAAGGGATAAGAGTTTGTGTTCTGAAAGGATACAAACGCTCAATGCAAGAATTTTACAGCCTTTACTTTCCGTGTCTGTGAAAGAGCCACAAACATACAGGTATTAGAGGAGAAATACGTGAAAGTGAGCAGGGAGGGAAATGCTTTCCTACAAATTAAGACAGACTGAGATAAAGTAAATTTCTAAAGCACATCCAGAAAATTTCTCTAGTTTAGTTGAAGGAGGAAACAATGCATAACACAAAAGCTTAGGTGTACATCACATGACTGTCAATACAGAAATTAGATATGCAGGACACATCCTAACCAATGTTGAACTGGGAGAAATCCCTTCCATCTCTGACAAACTGAACAGGCTTTGTCTCACTGCAAGAAAGGTGTTGCATTAGCACTTTTCAAAGAGATTATCAGTTTGATACCTGAATTTACTTCTGAAACACAGAGTATTATGAAATTCTTATTTCCTACCCAGGTTTACCAAAGTTCAATTTCAGACCTTTCAAATACTAATGCAATTTACAAATAAATAATTTTAAAAAAACAAAGTGCAGAATATACAAAAAAAAAAAGTGTATTTCTCAGCTACTGTCTAAACTAACGCTAACAAAACCCAAGTGTTGGTTTTTATTATCTCCACTGGTAACTGGTATGCACTCTGATTTGTAGCTGTTCCAAAAGTACAGACACACATGGAGACTTTGCCACGGCCATCTCCACTTACACACTTGAAACAGAACACTGTAATACTGACCTGTCCTTTCCAGTCTATCCTTCACCTCCACTAAAGCTTTATTCCCTTCTAAAAACACATTTGCACACACAAAACTCTGAAGCAGTGAAAGCAAATGCTTTATGGTGACCTGGAAAACAAATGGAGGCTTCAGGGTTAGAAGAACACTGCAATTATAGTTCACCTCTTGACCTAGATTGCAAAGAACGTGAAAGCCAGAAGTACACAGAAGCACACAAACTAACCTTGCTCCGTGTTAAATGAAGGGTGCTGAGAAATCCAAGTGAAAGGTATTGCACCAAAATACTATGAGGTTCTTACCCTACTAATCAAATCCAGTCCTTTCCTAGGGGTAACCACAGGTATGGCTATCAAAGCTGCTAAAATGTGAGATGCAAATTACTAAGCCCATGGAACACAAAGCCACATACTCTCACACTACTTACACAACCGACTTGTGTTCAAGCTGATTTTTGCCTTTTTAGGTCTCTATGGGAAGGTCACAAAACTCCCTAAAGCAAAGAGTTTCTTTCAGGATGCGAATTAATAACATCACAGACTTTAGTGTGACTTCTACACTGAAAAAATGGCCGACTTTGCTGGCAGCTTGACCTTCCTCCTATCACAGGTTATATAACTAACCTGAAAACCTGCCAGGCACTGAGACAGAGTATGGAAAAGAACCACTTCTGAAAATAAAGGCTTCCATGCTGTAGATAAACTGTTAGAAACCAAAAAGTTCAGGCAGGGCACAGTGATAAACAGGCTTTTCTGCAATATTTGCATGATGTATTTAAGGAGTAGCTTACACTGGTTGGGATAAAGACATTTTCTCAAACTGGAGGAGAATATATTTTATTGTATTAAAATGGCCAAAAGAGAACGATCATATGTAAGTAACTTGTTTCGAAGAACTGTTGCAGAATTCATTGACTCTGCCACATACTGATCAGTTGCGGAAAAAAAAAATTCTGTATTCGTGATTGCCTAAAAAAAGCTGCCTCCACATTCATCACAGATGGTGTTTGTTGGGGGTTATCACCCTCCCCCTTTGTGACCAGAGCAGGAAACACCACGAGGTGCAGACAGATTACCTTCCGCATCTCAAATAAAGAATGTGATCTATTGATACTTACGTAAAATAAAACAAAAATAGATTACTGGTTCTAAGAGGAGGAAGACTTAAAAAATCCTATGGGGTTGTTTCAAAAGCACATTTTTCCCTTAATACTCAAAGTCCACATACTGCTCTTACATATCAAGAACACTTGACCCAGATCTTCTCTGGACATCCTCAGACCTGGAGATTAGTGATATAAAACCAGGTGTATGAAACTTCAACATTTCTTAACCTGAGGAATTAAGATTCCTTCAAGATCAGCCTTGGAGTCAAAACCCAGACTGTACAGATGCTTAGTGTAATTTTTCTGGCCTACAGTAACTGCTATTTGGAAAAAACTGAGCACAATTCCATTCAGTATCACCTGCTCCCTCCAGACCAACCAGTGCAGGCTTCTTGTCCAATTGAATAATAGCTACATTACAGAATCTGGTGATACAAGATCATTCACCAAAATAAGGAAACAAGCACAGTGTAATTTCTCAGCCAGCAGCCTTATTTCTCACATTCTGACAGACTGACAAAAAATAAATTGCACCTTTCCCCTGCACAGTAAAAAGGCCAATACTTCTTTTCAGCAATATCATTTCAAAGGGTGTCAACAAATGGCAAGTCACAGAAGAAACCAATAATCCCTTTCCAAAAACCACCTGGTGGTTACTGCAGACATGAGCAATTCAGGCCATTGTAATTTGACTCAAATCCATACTGCCATTGAGAGAAATGGTGCCTGCCCTTCCCACTCTTTGCCTCTTCACTACTACTACGGTGACCTTTTTGCTGGCACAATCTACGACAGAGCTAATCCCACCAAAACTGGTAATTAATCTCTTTTGGACAGATTGATGAGCTAAACTGGCTCACCACAGGGCAGTGTGCTATCATAAAAGGGTGGAACCAAACCTTTCATCAACAGTGCAGGATTAAACCCATGAGGACATACGTCAGTGTGCTGCAGTGACGTACTTTGTAAATCATAGGGCTAGATCATATAACACAAATTATAGAGAGCTGCTGAAGTACAGACATTTTTGGGGTAAAAAAGGGTTTTTGTGGAAGAGGACAGGTGAGCAGCCTAGGGGTGTGGCACGGGGGGCTTCTCCAATCTAACTGCTGGCAGCACAGAACTCCCATCTGAACATGCAGCTTTGGAAACAAGCTACAGACTTTTCACAGATTAATCACCCTCAATTTAATGGGCTGGGTGATCAGAAGTGCTCCAAGTGGCACATGCTGCTCTAGAGCTGAAGCCACTCATTAGAGGGTATGATGGGTGGCATTGGGTTTGCACGGCCAGGTTTTGGAATCAGGGATGCTACAAGGGTGGGATTGGGTTTGCATGGCCAGGTTTTGGCATCAGGGATGCTACAAGGGTGGCACTGGGTTTGCATGGCCAGGTTTTGGAATCCGGGGTGCTACAAGGGTGGCTTTGAGTGGCTGCTGGAAGCTTCCCCCATGTCTTCAGGGCCAATGCCTGCCAGCTCCAACACAGACCTGCTGCTGGCCAAGGTAGTGCCTGTAGGATGACGTATTCGATAGGAGGAAAATGTTATTGCTCAGGAGCTATCGAAGCCAGAGAGGAATGAGAATATGTGGGAGAAACAACCCTGCAGTGTCCCAAGTCAGAAAAGGAGGAGGGCAAGGATGCACCCCATGCACCAGAGCAGAGATTCATTCCCCTGCAGCCCATGGTGAAGACCACTGAGAGGAAGGCTGTCCACCTACAGCCCATGAAGGACCACGGTGGAGAAACACCCACTTGCAGTCCCCATGGAGAACCCCATGGCAGAGCAGGCCAATGCCCAAGGGAGGCTGTGACCCTGTGGGAAGTCAGTGCCACAAAAGGATCCTAGCAGGACATGTGGAGCCATGGAGAGAGAAGCCCACCCTGGAGCAGGTTCTCTGGCAGGACCTGTGAGCCTAGTGGGGCCCCAACCCTGGAACTGTCTGCTCCTGAAGGACTGCACCCCATGCAAGGGATCTGCACTGCAGCAGTTCATGAAGAACTGCACTCAGTGGAAAGGACCCACATTGGAGAATTTTGTGCAGGACTTTCTCCCACAGATGGGACCCCATGCTGGAGCACAGGAAGAATGTAAGGAGTCCTTCCCCTTACGAAAAAATAGGCAGAGACAATGTTTGACGAATCGACCAAAACCTCCATTCCCCATCCCACTGTGTTCCTGGGAGACAGGAGGTAGAGAAAATGGGAGTGAAGCTGAGCCCAGAAGGAAGGGAGCAGTGGGAGGAAGGTGCTTTAAGATTTTTTTTTGTTTGTTTTTCTACCCTTTTCTGATTTGATTGGCAATAAATTAAATTAATTTCCCCCATGATGATAACTGCTGAGTGACCTCTCCTTGTCCTCATCTTGACCCACAAGCTTTTTGTTGTATTTTCTATTCCCTGTCTGAGGGGAGTGGTAGAATGCCTTTGGTGGACTTCATGTTAAATATTTCATAAATTAAATAGATTTTCATCCTAAGTGCTACACAATTTAAAAAAAACTTAAAGGGATGTTTTTGTCAGAGAAGTCATAAATATATCTGTGCATTCCTTTTTACATACTAAGCATGTCACCAAAATTAACAAACTATAATACACAAATTTTGCCATCTGAATTACATATATGAAACTCAAATTAGTCATAGATTAATTCGATTGACAAACTTTTTCCACCAATCCCACATCCAACAAACACATCTCTATTGGAAAAATCATACCTACATAAGCTGAAACTATAAATGTCTTTTCAAAAAAAGATGAGCAGAATTGCAAAATTTAATAGATACTACAGAAAGATGTCTAAGTATTAATTTTTTTAAACAAGTTCCCATTTCCATGCATTGCAGTGATTGTCCTGGAAATTAAACTTTTTTTTTCCTCAGGTTTCAATTTTTTATTTGAAATATGACTATGGAAAGAAGAAAATCACCTTTTTTTTGTTCTAAATCAATAGCACTACCTGCCATAATAGCAGTAGCTAACTTTGAAGGATGCTGAACACATCAATATTCTCACAAAATCTAAGAGATATACAAAACAAATTCTACTACTCTTATTTTAAAAGTGAACTCTGTTCTCTTCAGGAATGGTTAAGAAGAGAAATATGAGGACTAGCAAGATTAGACTATCCATCTTTATAGAATCAATTGTTGCACATCAGTGTTTTAACTAGCATATCAAAGAGAGACATACACACTCAAAAAGACAAACTAAAAGAAGTAAATTATTACCCAAAGTAAATCCTTATGCAGCAACTAACAGAATGTTTGCATTTCTTTTCAGATACACTGATCAATTACTGATCAATTACTCACGCTGTACTGAAATCAGGGCTAAAAGAAACTCTCCCCTAGGTGATGTTGCTAAACATGAGATCCCATTCTCCTTAATATGGAAAAGTCTGCGAGTGCATACAAACACATTTTTTCAGAAGTAGGTAATGGTTACTTTTTGGAATATGCAAGTTACATTCTTTGTCTGCTTTGTTGACACAATTAGATGCAAGCTAATTCCAGTGCCAAATGTTTAAGGGCAACTGACAAATCTTCAAGAGAGCCTTAGTGTGATTTTCCATTTAGCATCTCCCTCCATCATTTCTCCATCACCTTTTACTGCACCAAGTAACTTCTCTCTCTCAAGTGCTGATCTGTGAACAACACTGTGAACTCAGCCCATAGAAAAAGCGTGTCTCAATGAAAGAACATGATTTATTTGACAGCTTGGAAAAAAGGAACAATAAGAAGAAACAGAACAGAACCAGAAAAAAAATGAAGTGAGCTGAGGGAGGTCCTGGCATTTGTTACGTAGCATTCACGAATTTAGAACAGGTAGGCTGAATGCCAGCAGAAAGGAGGTCAGTAAGACCATGTGACTGCTTAGTAATTAGACTTGCTCAATAGTGCAATTACACAAAAATATTAGTTCATGATTGTTACATGACTGTTTAAAGAGAAAAGTTAATTAGAAAGCACCTATGTATTAAAGGTTGCTATTTGCCAGGTTTAACACACATTTGTTAAAACAAACCGTAACTGGTGACTCTGCAGAGTGACAATACTAAACCCCCTGGCTTCTTGTATTCTTTCACCATTTTTCTCATATAGATTGTGTTAGTCATAGTTTGACAGAGAAGCATTTTTGCCCACGGCACAAACACCTGGTGCCAATCAACTCAAATTAAGAAAGGACCACCATAAATTCACACCAGGAAGTTAAATTTGACTCGTGTTCCTAGTGCTGAAGGGCTTCTGCCCCTAGTCTCAAATAAGATGTTTTTGACTAATTCAGCATCCGACTCAACAGGTATGTAAGCAATGATTTTGCTCCTGGTCATCAACTGAGCAAGAACACAAAATGTTTGATCATTAATTACAAGCGCCAAATGAGACTGGGAAACCAAAAAACTGCATCACAGATCTTGTGCATACTTATTGTGAATATATGTGTTTGCACTGGTTTAAAACTTCTCATTAAAACCACTGGAACCTAAAATGGATTCATACCAAACTGTAACTGTCCATTTAAATAAAAATTTATTGAGAAGAACGGTAATAAACATACAGCTTTAGAGGCCAGTTACTCTATAAAATAATTGTACTTTTCAACTTGAGAAAAACCTGACAATCTCACAAAACCAGGCTATGCAGGCAGAGACATTTTCTACTCAAACCCATGTGCAGCATGTGCCTTGAGGGTATTTGAGTACCAGGAGATTCCTTGAAGTGCCTTGGATAGGCGACTTGTAATTCACCCCAAACTCAGTCCCTCTTAGCAGCAACTAAAAGCAGGAGGTTTTCTTCAAATGCAAAATGCAGTGGAGGGACTAATTGCCTTCTAAAACACTGAAAATACTGTTAAAGTAGCAAACCAGCAAATCTATCACACACTAATGGACTCAAGGACTGTATTAGCTAATGATCATATTACATAGCCATTGAAGAACCAGGGCAAGAGCACTGAAGACATGAACTTCCGTCTGCTGGAATCAAAGTTCACATTTGTCTATCATTCACTAGCTCAGAGAATACAACCAAAAACTGTTTAGCATTCAGCTGCAGGGCGCATTAAAGACCTATGAAGTATTCTTAAGACATGTGATTTCCTTAACGCTTAGATTTGCGCCAATTGTCCACATTCTTTTAAAACTTCAGTAGCTGTTCATGCTTCACCCACAAAATTAAGACCTCTGAGCTTCTTTATGAAGTCAAAATGTTATTCAAAGAAACTTATCGCCTTCAAAACAAAAAACAATTTAAAAGTCTCAATGAAAGAAATGTACATCATGAATCTGAGATAAGGGAAGTATCTAACAATTATTCTCAAGTTATTTTTGTCAGTGAAAATTAAATAACCATCAAGTTAAAGTTCACAGAAAGAATTTTTAGTATTTCTGTCTCTTGGAAACAAGGGGATTGTAAGGAAAACCACTCAAAACCTGGGGGAAAAAACCAAACCAAAACCACTAAAGGTAAGTTACCTGGTTGGTAAAGTATTTAATGAGCTGTGATACAAATTGTTAAATCAGAAAGGAATAATCCTTGAAGTGAACTCAACTGAAACCTTAAGTTATCTAAACTTTGTCACTCTTCTGTGACGTAGTGTTAAGCCCAGTTTCATTGTGCCTGTTCCGTAATTAGGCAACTTCTCAGCATTGTAGTCTGGGCAGGCTTAGTTCACGAGCATTTCACGTTCCTGACATTGGATGGACAGATACACAAACTCTACTGCATTATCAACCCTTTTAAAAGGGTAACAATTTTCAGATTCCTAGTGATGTTTTAACTAATCTCACATGACAAGCATGCACAGAAGTCCTATTAACCTCTGCCTTCTTATGGCACACATTTAGCATGTGTCAGTCACAGCTCCACAGTAAAGTTCATTTTTATACCGGGTAGGAGAATTACAGCTGGCTTGAAGGTGCAGGAACCAATCTGCACGCTCTGGAAAGGGACACTGCTCACCAAGCCAGCCAGAGTTCAAGAAGCACTTAGACAACGCTCTCAGGCACACAATGGTTTTCCTGGGGTTGTTCTTTGCAGGGCCAGGAGTTGGACTCCATGATCCTTGTGGGTCACTTCCAACTCAGGATACTCTGTAACAACCTTCCCAGCAGGAACGCTACTCTGAGAAAGTACTTTTAAACTAAGCGAGCAGCTTCACAGTTTCTCCAGGACGGAGTCGCCCTGGGATTCCCGGCTGCCCCGAGCTCCCGAGATGGTGCAAGCCCTGAGGGCTGCTCCCCACGGGGCTTTCCCCGCTCCGAGCTCCAGCGCTCGGGCACCGAACCGCCGCCCTCGGGAGCGGGAACAAGGCGCCCCCTCCCCGGGCAGCCCAGGCCCGCCGCCCCGCTCTCTGCCGGGGGCTTCCCGGCTTCTTCTTCCCCGTCCCTCCCACGTGCGCCGCGGGAGCCGCAGCCGGGCGGGCGCTGGGCTGGATATGTAACACCGCCGGGCCCGCGGGGAGGGCGGGCGGCCGAGGGAAGCCGGCGCTGGCGGCGGCCCAATCGGGCGCGGAGGGGAGGGGATGGCGGGGAGGCAGCGTGACCGAATACATAACGCGGGGATTAGGGCCCCCGCAGCGCCCCGCACTCACCGCCACCTGTTGATGCCCACGTTGGAGGAACCGGCGAACCAGGGGTCCAGGATGTAGACGCAGCGCACCGTGTCGGCGCCCTGGATGCATTCCCGCAGCGCCGGGTTGTCGTGGAGCCGCAGCCCCTTGCGGAACCAGTGCACGGCGTTCACCCCCATGCCGGGCGCGGGCGCTCAGCGGGAACCGCCGCCGCCCGCGGGGCCGCTCATGGCCCGGCGCCGCCGGGCGAGCACGGACGGGCGGCGGGGCGGCCCGCGGGGCCTCGGTGCGGACGGCTCTAGGACCCGGCGGAAACAGCGGGAGCGGCCTCCCGGCGGGGACGCATCACCCCGCGGAGCCCCCGCGCCGGGGAGAGCAGGGAAGAAAGGAGGGAGCGCTGGGTCCGGCGGTGTCTGCGGGGCGGTGAGCGCGCCCTGCCCGCGGGAAGCGCCGTCCGTGGCCGCTGCCGCCTCCTCGCCGCTCGCCCTGTGACTGCGCCGGGCGCGGGGCTGCGCCGGCCGCCCCGCCCCGCCCCCCAACGCCCATTGGCCGGCGGCGCCCCCACGTGACCGCGGGCCCTCACGTTTCTGAGGTGTGTTCGCTACCGGCGGCGCGCGGGGGAAGCGCGGCCTGGCCCGGGGGTCCCGCGCCCGCGGCGGGGCGGGAGGCGGCCGGGGGGCCCGCGATCTCGGCGGAAATCCCACCCGCCGGGGCGCCGCGGTGCCGGCGGGCCGCGGCGGGGCGGGGCGGCGGGGGGCGGGGCCCGGCTGTCCCCCGCCCCCGCGCGGCTCGGTGCGGCGGGACCCGGATGAGCACGGGGCCGCGAGGCGGCTCTCGGTGGCGCCGGTTCCGCCGGGGGGCGCAGGCGCGCGCGCTCCCGCCGGGCTGTTATGTATCGCGCCCCGCGCGTGCCCGCGCCGCTCCGCTCTCCCCCTCCCCTCTCCCCGGGCTGTGCCCACCGGTCCCGCCGCGTCCGACCCCTCCCGCGGGAAGCGGGCGGGGCGCTTATATAAGCGTGTGCGTAGGCAGCATCTGTTGCACTAGCGGAGCCCCCGAGGTCCTTTCCAGCCCTGACGATTCCGTGACGCGGGCCCAGGGCTCACCGCTGCCCGCTGCAGCCGGGAGGGCTCGGTCAAAAGAGGGACCCCCGAGCGAGAGAGAGCGGCTTCGGCTCGCACTGGAAGGCGCTTCCAAGCAGCACAATGAGTTGAAATGGTCCCTCTTGCACCGTTAGTAAAAGTCATTACTGAATGGTGAATATCTCACGGCTGTTAATTACAGAGCTCAGAGCAGCGTGTGTGTGCTGCCAGCACAGCGGCTCTCCCTGCACTGCTCCGCGGTTACACTGCGCATGGCCAGCAGCCGGCGGAGGCATCGCACTGGCAGGGCTCGGTAGAAGCCTTTTGAGTCTGAACAGGGCAGCGCTAGACGCAGACCTGAAAATAAACCTGCACCTGTGGATTGCAACTCAAGTCTACAGCCTCCAGGTTGTTCCCAAACAAGTGGGTAGCAACAGCAAGAGAGGTCTCATTAGAAATAGTGTCTAAAGTAAAAGGCAGAGGGCTCAAATCAGCAGTGCTGACCATTCTTAACTTCGAGAATTCCAGACAGTACTTTAAAAACTGTCATTTTTCTTTCTCCTAAAATATGTTTTCTGCTAAGATACACAGAGAGTAAAAGTCAACAAGAAGAGACACATGCACCATATGTTTCCCTTCATGCTTTTCTTTCCTCACTTTGAATGACATCATAAACACAGTAATAGAATCACAGAATCATCAAGGTTGGAGAAGACCTCTAAGATCAGCAAGTCGAGCCTTTGATCACCACCATGTGAGCTAGACCATGGCACTAAGTGCCACATCCAGTTGTTTCTTGAACACCTCCTGGGATGGGAACTCCACCACCTCCCTGGGCAGTCCATTCCAATGTTTAACAACACTTTCTGTGAAAAATTGCTCCTGATGTCCAACCTGAGCGTCCCCTTGTGCAGCTTGAGGGCTCTGTCCTCTTGTCCTGTCGCTGGTTGCCTGGGAGAAGAGGCTGGCCCCACCTGTCAGTGATGATCAAGGTATGCTAGTGGCAGAGCACCCAGCCTTGATTAGAATCCCTTTCTGTTTGGTCTTACACAAAATTTCTGTCTAAAAGGTGTGGAGTATGGAGGCTGAGCAGTGCTTGAACGCTGACCTTAACAATATCATACATTATGATGAGTTTTTCACTTATCACTTTGTTGTATGTAGAACATCATATTCCACAGCTCACCATTCTGATCCAAGAACATATGGATTCCTGTCATATCCCCTTGCTGCAACGCAAAGTTGGAGTTCCTGGGGCATTGTGAAGTCAAACATTGTTTTCTCAATTAATACAAAGTACCTTCTTATTTGTCTTGTTATCATTATCATTAGCCAAATATTTGGTAAATAACTTTCAAATAAATAAGAAAAAGAAAAGTCACTGCTCATTGAACCACTGTCCATCAAACTCATTTGAATTCTATAATTTTTGAATACATTGAAGAAGTAGATTCCTCACTTTTAAGGGAAGTCACTGCACAATGTAGTTTACATTTCAAACATTTTAACTGCTTTTTCATACTCCATGTGTGTCCTGCTAGTTCCCCATAAGGCTGCCACACTGAAGGTGGACCTGAATAAAGTCCAGCATCAACCAATCTGCCTTCTTGGGAATACTGAGGTGAAAGCAGCCCTTCCTCACTGGAGTTTATGGCTTCATAAGCAAACTGCAGCCATTAAAACCATCAGTCTGTAAGCTGTTTGTTGCTACAGGCTAAATAACAATTGCAGTATATCATTAGCATATTATTATGTCAAAGCATATTCAGCTCTAGCCATGCCTTTTATGTGAGACAGTTTGTTCTTGACTTAGAAGTGAGAGAAAGAACATATTAATATATAATTAATATTGTAATAGGATATATTAATATATAATAGATGCAGAATATATTAATTAAAATGTCAGATCTCAAGGGAAGAGTCACTCCAAGTTAGTTGAAATAGAAAATAGAATCACGGTTAATCAAGGATTTCGTACAAGTAAATCTCACTACAGTGTTCTCTTGTGAATAAGTTTTTTAACAATATTGCTAATTTTGCTATTTTAGCCCAGAGTGTGATTTCAAAAATAAAGACGGGGGGAGGATACAGAAGGGAAAAAAGATAAAATGAAGGCATGTGACAAAAACATAAAGAAGCAAGTATACAATGTATTTTGTGTTACAAGTTATTTTAGACTAAGTTAAGTTAAGTTATAAGTTATTTTTAGACTCACGTTTTTGACATCATTGTATGTGTTATATTCACAGACTTTCTTAACTGTTCTTGGAGCAGCTGTTATTTAGAAGAACCTGGTTCCTAAAGCAGGGTTTCTTTCTATTGCATTTCTCTTCTTCATTAGATCTTTTGCACAGATCCAATACAGACTAAAGAAGGGTTCACAGGGACAACAGTGGTGATTTTCACTCTCTGAAAGATGTGATTGTGCAGACTTGGAGTTAATTAAAAAATCCAAACACCCCTAGCAAAATATTTCTAGTCTAGAAATCAAATTATTTATGTGACTGTTGATTTGTCACTCTAGAACAGAAATGTAAATAGATATAGCTGAAAAAACTAAGAGGAAGATGGTTCTCACCATCACGGCTCTATTAACTTCTGAAAAGCCACCAGCAAAACACTATAGCCCAATGACTATATGTGAATTTAATTATGTAATAAGGCAGTGATCATATGAAGAAAACATACTGATGTAAGACAAGCCATGATCATGTCAGTGTTACCGAATCAAAAGGATCATCTGCTTCCCCTCAGAGCACAGGCACTCAAGCAGCCTAACTTTAAAACGTTCCATTCTTTGCTACTATATTACTTCGAAATGATCATCAAAATATTTTTTTCTTTCTATTTAGCCCACTCCTTCCAGCTGCAAGTTAAAAAAGCTGTTTTAACCCACTGGCCTGTAACATTTTCCAACACCAGCCCGGCCCCCTCAGCCGCGGGGCGCAGGCTCGGGGTTTGGCTCGGGCCGGCCCGGGGTCAGGCCGCAGCAGCCCGTCCCCCCCGCTCCCGGCAGTGGTACGCGCCCGGCACACCCCGCGCGGCGGCGGTGGTGCGGCCCGGCGGCGGCGGTGAGGCGGTGAGCGCGGCGCGGCAGCGGGCCCGGCCGGGGCTCGGCCGGAGCGGCACCGGGCGGAGGGGCCGCTGGCGATCCGTGGGCCTGTCCTCCAGCCTCCCGAGGGTGGAGCGGGCGGCGTGCGGGGGGAGAAGCCGCGCGGTCCCGAGGGATGCGCGGCTGGGGGACCGCCGGGCGCGGGGCCTCCGGCGGGAGCGGCACAGAGCGGCACAGAGCGGCTGCGGGAGGACGCTCGGGCCGGGCTGGGCCTGCAGCCTCCGCTCCCCTGCTGGCGGCAGGAAAAGAGCCGCCTGCTGCCTCCCCGCCCCCCGGCGGAGTGCGGAGGGTAGGAGGGGAGCGCCCGGCGGGCCGGGCTGGGGAGCAGGCTGTGATGGAGACCCTTGTTCGGTCTGTGGTGAAAGCACCACCACGTAATGAGCGGTGCTTTACATAGTGCGGTGCGTCTTGAAGCACTTTCCAAATGCCTTTCCCTTCCTGGCTGTAAGGAAAAGCTTTGTCCCAGCGGGACAGCTGAGCAGTAGAGCAGGTAACCTACAGAGGCGGCGTGGGCTCCATCCGTGGAGCTTTTAGAGACCTCATTGGACAAAGCAGCCTGGAGACCTTACTCTGAGCCCTTGCGGTCCCTTCAAATTTGGTTTAGCCTAGGATCCTCTGTATTTTTTTCTAGAAAGCATTATGTATGTCTAGCATATATTTTATAATCCTTTACCTTATTTCCACCACTAATGCAAAGCAGGGGATTAATTTTTTGTAAGTGCAGAAATGTGAACATTTACTGTGCATTAATCTACGAAACTGCTACCTCTCACTGCCCCAGATTCCTTCACAAACCATTCAAACTCTGTCTACACTACTCTTTTCTAGGTAGATACCTATTTTTTCTGGTTAAATCAAAGTTCAGTCTAGGCATTCAGTAGCTTAATTTAATTCTTTACAGCCTACTAAGTGTCCTGTAATGAGAATGGCAGTGGTCAGCAGTCATACTGTTGCCCTCTTTACTGAAAGATTTTGTGAACAATCCAACATGGGTAAAAGTTTGGGTTTGCTAATTTTCAAAAAGTGAGATTTGAGTCTCAAAACACACACTCGGAAATTCAAATGAGGGATAGGTAAATCAACTAGTTGATCCTTGTATCCATTTCCTATAGAAGTTCTATGTAGAAGTCTCATTAAATAATGAAACTTATGACACCCCTTTGTATATACAGCTCTCTGCAAGTGTGCTAGCAAGAAGGAGCACAGGTAACTTCAGACATTAGCTGACTTCCTTATTGCTGTTCTGACACTTGGTGGTGAGAGGGTGCTGCTGGCAGCGAGAGCAAACGTCTTATCTGAGCTGGCTGGGGTTTTTTCTTAATCTCTCAATTGCTTTACAATCCCTTAAGAATGTAGGAAGTTCCAGTGGGGTCCTGCACATTGGAACATGCTTTAGATCCAACAAGAGCTTTAAGAGAACTCTGAATTCTTGAAATCAGTTACATACCCTGGAAATGTGATACTGTCCTCTATGGACTTGGAAATACCTCAAATTGTAACTCATCTTCTTGGTTTCTATAGAACACCATGACATTCAAATTCATTCATGTTATTTTGCATGTTGTATTTTGCATAGGGCTTTTTTACAAGGGCTCCTGAAGACCCCAGTCAAATGAATTTTGGCAAATAAAAGTTTTCCTTTCTTTTACAGTATTCTGTGTTTCTGGTGATCCTCACTAACAACAGGGAAAAGTTGACTATGATGCCAGACATTTTTAGAAAATGTAAAGCTTATTTAAAGTGAATGTAGCAACCATTCCCATATCAGATTTTGAAAGAGCTCAATTTACTATATCAGATTTTTTAAAAATAGTAAATAAAATAGTAAAGAAATCTGTAATAGTAAAAATTGCAGTATTTTAAGGGACTGCATCACTCACAAGCCAATTTTGTTTAACAGCAGGATTACACATTGAAGTAAGTCATGGTTATTTCTGCAGTTTGTACTTGGGAAATATTGACATCCCAAACAATTTTAACAACACTTTGCTTTGCTGGCAGCTTCTAGCTCAGCTGAAGCATTAATGAAGAAAGCCCTGGTCCTGTAGAGATTTACTCATTCTGATTAGACCCTCTAAAGTCAGTAGAACTACTCAGAGTGCTCAGACACAGGCGTTGGTGTCACTCCTGTGGAAGAGGCTTTCGTTTGCAGTCACTTTTTCAGGACGTGGAAAGGTCAGCACACAAAACATCCGTGACTTACCTACACTTCCAGTGCTTGCAGGGCTTCTGGGAAAAATCCCGTGTTTTGTGGTGGGGCATGGGACAGCACTTCTCAAGTCACAAGGTGTATGAAGACAAAACCATCAGTCTTGGGGCTCCAACACAAGCAGCTCATTAGACAGTTGGCTTTGCCTTAGAGATGTGGAATGACACTAAAGAACAAGTTATCAATAAACAGCTTCTGTTAATAGCATAAGCTTGCATATAGGAAATGATGTCTTATTCTGTTAGTTTATGATGTAGTAACATGAGTCTGGCTTAGAAGCAGAAAAAATGCAACCTAAAAGCAAAGGTACACTTTCTTGAGATAAAGGATTTACCTCTAGAAAATATTTAACCTTACCTGGCAGCTAGAAAGAGGATCCACCACTAAAGTTCCCTAAGCAAACCATGTTATTTTCTTAGAAGATGGGCTTTAAGGAAGATTCTAGGGATCTTGTACAGCTGTGCAATAGGTATCTTGGTCTGTTATGTAGATTAGACTGCATGATCAGAACAGTATTTCCTCTCCTGAAAAAAACAACCAACTAACAAAGACAACCCTGAACCAAAAGTAATTTAACAGTGCTTATGTAGGTGCTTTTTGAAGCGTGCTGTACTTAGGGAGAGGTGAAAGCAACCGTCCAAATGTTCTCATTTTCAGTTTGAGCAGTTCTAGGCGTGTTACCAGCGGCAGCCATTTGCAGGAGTATTGCAGAGATCAGCAGTTCTCCCTTTCACACTCGGTACTTCCAAAGGGTTGTTACGAAAACACCCCCGGGAAGTTAAAGATACACTTGATGATATCTCTGTTTGACTGCCGCGGCTCCTTTGCCCCTGCCGAGCAGGTGACAGCACATGTGCTGGTGGTGATAACTGGGCAACCAGTTTGAGCAAAGGTGAGCTGTGGGCTTGGCCCTGTGGACTCCAGCACAGCCACACACCTATTCCACAGGGATTCTGCCTACAGAAAAGATCTGGAGGCAGAAATAAGGCATTGGTGCAAGGGGCAGCTGTGGCAAAGTAGGTGCTGGGAGAGACAGGTGAAGGCCTGGAAATGTTTCTGTATAGTTGCTTCCTCCCCCAAAATACCAGGCTGCTTATTCAAATTCAATTAACACACTCAGCCAGTGAAAAACACTTACATAAAGGTTCATGTGATTTTTTTCTCGCTTAATTACATAAAGAATGATTTCAAAATGAAGTTATGCTACAAACTGCTGCTGAAGCAGCACTGCGTGGTGAGTCTCTGACACATGAAAGAACAACTCACATGCCAAATGATGCTTGAGAAGTTAAAGCAAATACATTCATAAGAACTAAGAAAGATATTTAAGCTGCCTTTATTAATTTAGTAGGGTTGCTGTCAAATGAAATTGCATGAATATTTTTTCTTGTACAGTGTGAGTGATCTGTAATGTAATAATGATGTTAGCTGCAAGAAATGGCTGACAGTTTGGAGCATGTATGACTGCAGGCACTGATATGGACAGAGCACTGCCCCACATCAGGTCTGGTGTGGGGCAGAACATCATCCATGTTACTATTCCAGTGACACATCTGTCAGAACATTAAGCTTTCAAAAACAGTCTCTTCCCCCCGCTTTCATGTGAAAGCTGCATTTTGCACTGATAACCAAAACCACTCGAGAGTAATTTCTTACACCAGCACCATCTGAACATCAGTGATTCTGACCATTAACTCGTTCCTTAAATGTGTTTTCTTACAGTTGTTGTGTTTCCACAGGACTGACTTCCATGATGTTGAGAGGAGTCGCTCACGGTGCAAAAGACACATTCATTCTGTTGACAAGATCTCAGAGCTGCAACCCAGGACTGAAGTTTTCATCAGTATGGCCTGACGCAGCAAACAGAAGCTTCCTAATACATTCCAGGTACACAACTGATACCAAGTCAAGAGGGGAAAATAAAAAAACCCTTGAGAGTCTCTACGGTTTGTCAGTTGACATCACAAAGATACGCCGACTGAAGGAATGGGTCCTTCTCCAGGATGAGGCCTATGTTAAAGAACTTGCTGGTATCCTACAAGAAATGGGAGCAGATGAGAGCACTGTGGCCAACATTATAGAACGCTGCCCTGAGGCAATTCTCCACACCCCAGCAGAGATAAACTCTCAAAGAGCTTTATGGCAATTGGTGTGCCAGAATGAAAAACAGCTGGTTAAATTAATAGAGCAATTTCCAGAGTCTTTTTTTACTACTGAGCATCACCGGAACCAGAAAGCAAACATACTGTTTTTTCAAGAGCTGGGACTTAAGAATAATATAATCACGAGGTTCTTGACAAGTGCACCCAATATTTTCTATAATCCTGTTGAAAAAAACAAAAATGTGATAGAGACATTACAAAGAAATTATTTAAATTTGGGGGGTTCTGAAGCTAATATGAAGATCTGGATATTGAAGCTATTGAGCCAAAATCCATTTATTTTATTAAATACTTCCACTGCAATCCAGGAGAACTTGGAATTTCTCCAAAAGAATGATTTCACTGACCAGGAAGTTCTACAGCTGCTGTCCAAACTTAAAGGCTTTATTTTTCAGCTTAATTCTACTACTATGCAGAAGAGCATGCTTTTTTCCAAAACCATCTTTAAGTGCAGTGATCAAGAGCTAAAACAACTAGTGCTGAAATGCCCAGCCCTTCTCTACTATTCTGTTCCAGTTTTGGAAGAAAGACTTGAAGGACTACTGAAGGAAGGAATTTCTGTAGCACAGATTAGAGAGACACCGATGGTGCTGGAGTTGACAACACAAATTGTTCAGTACCGAATTAAAAAGCTCTCTGCATTAGGATATGATATAAAGAGTGGAAATCTAGAAAGCTTGAATGGTACTAAAAAAGATTTTGAAGTCACTTTTGGTAAGATACAATCAAAGAAGGAGAGACCAGTTTTTAATCCTGTTGCTCCTCTACACATTGAAGATTAATTGCAGTGCTGTACTTCAAGTTATGCAAGAGCAAATTAAAAGGGAAGTTGGTTCTTTGAGAAGAGATGGAACAAAAGCAATCTTAACCAGACTGTAGTCTTATACTGTACTTTGTCCAGGAGGGGGTCTTAGACACAACTTCATGATACAATTGTGGTATTCTAATGCTTTCAAATAATACAGAAGTTACAGTTATGATAAAGGTTGTCTTTATCTGAGAGTACCCCAGATGTTACATTTTCTTACCTGATAGGGCATTAACTGCCTTAGATTTCCAGCGCTGTCACTGCACAGTCCAGCCTGTGGTAGTGATTAGCACAGTTTTTATCTGAGGAAGACAAAAGGAGGATTATTTTTCCAGCAGTGTTCATCAGTCTGCTGGTTCACTGTCTTCAGGAAACTCTCTTGGAGTTCTTCATCTTGTTGCTGAAATAGCTCTAGCTCCTGGATCCTGACCTGCAACAGACTTGATTTCTTGGATAGGAAAGCCCTGTCCTGACACCAGGGGTGGGACATAATTTTTTTTTATTCAGTGACTGCTACAGCAAGGCCCTAGTATGTTTGTGTACAAACCATAATGCAAAGAAACTACAAGATGACAACCTTTACATTTCTGAGACTTCAAAACCTATTTATTTTTCAAAAGGTTTGGGACAGGAGGAAATACATTTATTCCTATTGTATAGTTCTTTATCTCTTCTAGCAAGGTTTGGGGAGAAGAACAATTAGGGAGAGACTCAAGTCTCAAATGATGCTGGGAGAAAAGAGAAAGTAATGCTTTTCTATTAGGTGTAACAAAACTCTGGTTTGTGAACCACTGGTGATTAAAAATGACTAGCATATTTTCAAACAGCTGCCACAGTTTCTAAATATAGGGGTGGCACTGCTTCTCAGATAACACCATATGATAATTGGCAACAAGTGCTGGCTTTCAAAATAGTAACTATCAGCATTTAAGTTCTCAGGGGATTTGATTTCTTCTCCTTATGGGCTGTGAATGAAAATATAAAATAATAGCATCACTGACAACTGTCTCAATAGAATTAGGATCATCAGTGATTTTCTTTCTCAGACTTTCCAAACACATTCCCTCTTGACTGCAGAATAAAAACCAGCTACACACCACCCTCACTTCAGGCATGCTTCAAGGTCATTTTTAACACATTTTGGCAGCAAGTCGAGGCCTCCATTTCTTCAAGTGCGGTTTTGAATTGCTGAAGAAAGCCAGTATTGAATTACTGGTACAGAGGGTGGGCTGCAAGATGATGGTTTTATATAGTCTGCACATTATCTGCTGCGCACTTGGGCAGGGCTGGAAACACCTGGGAGGAGCAGTGCCAAGATGGCAACAGCTGAAGGTCTCATACTCAGCTCTGCAGGAGAGTGTGGACGTGACAGGAGAGTGTGGGGTAAATGCCACTCTGGCAGGAGCACGTGTGGCAGTGGCAGGAATTCAGGAAGGGGATGGATCACCAGCATGAAAAAAGTCAGGCTGTGGAACGAGGCTGTGTCTGTGCTGACGCTTTCAAAACACTGTCATTTTTTAAGAGGAAAATGGGAAGATTGCAGTATTAAAAATCCACAGGAACTTGCCTTTGTCACTTTCTGACTGTTCTGTGCTCAGCTATTAAGCAGACCGCAATATTACCTGAATTCAAAAGCCTCCTTCCCCTCAGACATGAGGGCATTTCAGCTCTCCAAAGCTCTTCGTATCACAATCTGTAACCGAGCCAGAGAACTGATTGGTGGCTTAGGAGGAATAGGAAACCAAGATGTGGAACAGTGTTTTACCTGAATATTTAGTTTTAGCATTTCTACAGGTATCTGTTTTTACAAAGTTCTTGAAACAGCTTATTCCCATTACTTACATTATCTCCAGTGGCAACAGAACAGGAAAAGGATGTATTTCCTTAACTGAGTCACAGCCCGACTTATCACAAACTCATTTTGTATTCTGAATGTTTTAATTTCCCCTTCCAAAATAAAAGCATGAGCAGAAATGCTCTTTTTCTCTACTACCAGATGAAAATTCAGTGAATCCTTCATTCATAACTCTATGCCTGGGACATGTTTCTCTCTTCTTCACAGGCTCATTTACAATAAAACCTCAGGAAAGCTCCCAATCACCAAAACACTGTATTGCTGAAATCCTCATCTCATGCTGCTCACAGTGAGTGTGGACCAGCCTGTGTGTAAGCCTTTCATTACATAGTGAGCAGTCAGGCATACAAATTCCCCTCATAAACATTTCCCCTTTTAAAAATCGGACTGGAAAATGGAAAGTGAAATAAAGCCACCACAAAAACAATCCCAAGACACATGAACAATCTCACCTCCCCTGAAAATTTCAGATCCATATTCCCTTCAGGTCACTGTGATCTTACAAGTGGGTATTCCCAAGCATCAGTGACCAGGGAGGAAGAAAATTAGTGCAAAGGATTTTGTGCTGTGCCTGTGCACAGCTTACACACTGAAGTTACAGTTTTTGTTAAGAGCTAAGTAGACACAGATAAAAGACACTCTGGGGCATGGTATTGTGGGAAGATTTATAGCTAAGTATGCCTATCTCCACAAAACTAAGGAAGCTTTCAAATGTCTGAAACAGCAACAATTTAATGTTTCACAGGTGCCAGGACAGAACTGGAACAAGTTTTTAAGATGAAGCAAGTTTCTAAGTGCATGGAAAACACACAGGATATAGGACAAAGCTCTTTGAAAACTAAAACCATATGCCATGTAAAAGTGTTTCAGTTACAAGACTCAAAATAATAGCTACAGGATATGTTAAGAACAAACATAATGAAGTGTTGGCAACTCATTACATATCTAACATTGCATATCTCAGACCACACTTGTTTTGCTGCAAGTTTCATAGTTTAAAAATTAAGGAATATAATAAAAAAAAGGGTATGACAAGTTCAACATTCCCATTTTCAGAAAAAACTATTAGGAAGGGTTGGGTTGAGTGTCACAAATGATCACTGTGCTCCAAAGAGGTGACTCTAAGAGTTCAGTGGCAGCACCTGGGGGTATGGCTACATTGGAAATCACAGGGGAGCAGACCATACTAAATTATATGCTGCAGCTAGACTGCCTCTGATACCCAGGCTAGCTCATTTCTAGAGCTAGCTGGTACCTCTAAACCGTGCTATATTCTATGTAATTGGCTTTTGTCTATAAAAAACCCAGTTAAGTCTTCCATTTGTTGCATAAACTTACCTCATTACGCCCTTGCAGAAGATCAGAACTAAGCAGCTGGTGCATCTAACAGAAGGAGCAGATGCCATTTTTGGGGTTTTTGCTCTCCCCACCACCCCAAGTCCCCATGCTTACAAGCATCATGCTTCCAACATATACAATTTATAAAATAAAGTTGTTACAGAGTGCAGCTGAAGTACCAATGGCTCAGAGAGACTGGGTGACTACAGTACCATAATTTAGACACGGTGTACTTTCAGCACCCATGAACAGAGGACTAAGTTTGACAAGTGATATGTTTCGATTTTTTTCATTTTTAAAAAGTTCCCCCATATATATCCTTCTAGTACAACCACAGCCACTGAAAAAGTAAGCGGACAAGTCCTCCAGAGGAACACAAGTTTTTAGAAAATACTGCATACACAACACGAACAGATGCCTTCCATGGGCTTCCCAAGAGGTTACTTATTTGCAAAGTCAGTACACAAATAAAAGATCACAAACGGCTTCTATTTTAAGGCAACCTCACGCTGTGCCATTACAAGTGCATTTAGCCTCACACACTGCAGAGGTGTTCCCATCTGAGGTGTCATCATTTGGAATCTGTCAGTATACAAATTACTTGAACGATGTTCTGGTTTTTTTGTTTTTTTAAGGCCTCATCTACCATTTTTGGTTTGTTTTAAATAAAAGTATTGCATTTTACTCAAAAAATCAAAATGAAAAGTATGAGAGATGTAGTGAAAAATTCCTTGCATCTGGTTAAACAGAGCAAAAAGCTAACCTGGTGCATCATGGAGTTGAGAGAACAGCTTTGCTAGTTCTTCAGTGGTTTCCAGCTACACAAAAGAATTTCTAGCAAGTTAGTTGTGCTAGATGACCACAAACATCAGCCCAGTTTCCATTAGGCCATCATTTTTTCTAGTGTCTATAAGTTTATTAGAAGCAAGTTCTCACCTGCAGGAGATAGATGCATATTATTAAATACACCTGAGATGGAGCAATCATGTTTTCAGTAAAAACTGACAAAGTTTCAGGTATCAAGATTTGTAAAGAGCCTAAAGCTCATTCTGTGAACTGCACTGACACGGCAGGACAGTTCTTTACACAGCTTCATCTAGTAAAAAGAGATTTTTTTTCTAATAAGGCATTAAGTTAGTTACTCTTTATGAACCTTTCTACCATGTTGTTAAACTTTTTCACTTCTATCTCCCACTCTTATTTCCAATTTCTGCACACCTCCAGTTCTATTTGCTCCAGTCTTCACTGGCAGAATGCAGTCAGGGATCGTTTAGAGGCTGCCTGCAAATGCAGGTTCATAACCAAGACTCGGTATGTCCAACAATGTTTTCACACAGCTGAAGGATTCTTAGCAGAAGGATGTGGAAACCATTGAGAACAGTAATTGGCATCTCATTGTGTCGATGGCATTGCAGAGACTACCAAGTTTCTACATTCACATTTTAGTCCAAAACTGCAGAAGACTTACAGTAAATGAATATTCAAATATTATTCCTTCAGATACACTTACTCACTTCTATAGTTATCAAGTGTAACATTTCACCAGATACAAAGCTTCAATCTAGGCTCTAATAAATCCTCACAGGCTGTGCTAGCCAAGCCTCTTCTGTCCTTTTCAGATGAAATCGAGTTACTTGTACAACTCGTTAGAAGATAAAGTGTCTAAGACACATGGCTTCTCATGGTCCCACTCTGAGCAGATTTAAATGCCACTGACGCAATATTCTGGAGAATCGAGCATATCTCAGTTTTGGTCTTAGTCAGACTTGTCCTTTTTCTTTCCTGTTAAAGGCACTTTACTTGCAACAGCAGATCCTACAGCTGTAACGCCTCCAGCTACAGCAGAAACGCTTCCTTTGACGAGCCCCACTCCCACGGAAGGCACAGATGTGACTGCTGTTTTGGTGATTTCCAAGCTCTTCCCTCCAATCCAAGCAACACCCCCGATCGTGGCACCAACAGCTCCCTTTGTGACACTGAAGAGGCCACCAGTCACACGAGAAAGCATGCCAGCCTGCTGCTGTGGGTGATCTTTGAGCGACCCTAAGGGAAGAAACAACAAGCAAATCAATCTCAGCACTAGGATTTAAGCATTTTCATAGACAAGTGTTACTCCTAAGTATTTCCTTTTCTAGCCTAACAGCCACTGCACTCAGTGTATACTTACCTTGCAGGCTGTTTTTCTTGGGTGCTGGTAGAACATCTAATTATAAATAACAAACAGGGAAACCAAGAAAAGAGCAAGTGGAACCACAGTGGGCAAAGCTAGGGAAGAAACAAACATGAAATAAAGAGGTGAGGGAGTCAGGAGCAGAAATAACATGCTTGGAATAGGGCAAGACTAGGAGGCAGCAGAAAAGAAAAATCAGCTCTAGATGCTCTAGAGACGTCTGTCCAGCCCTGCCAAGACACTGACTTTCCACTGCAACATGCCTTAGCAGAACAGGTCTGTCCCCAGTGCTCACCACTTGCATCCAGAGGAGATTCCAAGAGTCACATCCCAGCACTTGCCAACTACAAGATGAAAACGTGGGTGAACAACTTCCCATGCACTGCCAATGAGTGATAATGCCAGGACTGACCCAGGACTCAACTCATGAAAAAGCTGTAAAGTTCAGCTTTTGTGCATGCCTGGAATAATTCGAACAGAAGACACCACCTAAATGAGAGAATTTCCTACAAGTTTGGCAAAAGGGAAAAAAAGGATACAGAGGAATAGTGAAGCTCAAAGGAAGAGAAAATACTGAAAGTGCTTCCAGCTTACGCTAATCTCTTATTTAAGAAATTGATAAAGATAATAGAACGGGTAATGGAAACTGAAAACATAAATGACAGCCTTAAGGCCATGTAATACCCTTGCTGGTTTATTCTAGTCCAGCAGCTTTCAACATGGACATCTCCAGCAAAAATGCATTGTCAACACAAGCACACAGAGATCAGAATTTCTGTTTACATACAGAAAGCCTTTAAAGCATCACACTCGCAGAGCCTGATATAAAATCCAATGTCTAGGGATTATTCACTAGAGGATTCTTGTGACCTGACTTACTGAGCTTGTAATAAATTTGGTCAGAAACTGTTTCACTTCCACTTCACTGACTCACTATCATCAGGGTGAAATAGGTGTGAAGTTTCATCCCATTGAATTTTAAAAGCTGATCTCAGTGAATCAGAACTGATATTATAAAGAAATGATCCAACATAACTAACTTTAAAAATAATAAGAGAAAAAACCAAAAGTGATCTTTATGTGTTTTTCTTTACTTCATGTAGCAAGTCCTTTGACAACATCTACTCTATTTCACAAGTGTAAATACAGAACGTGGCAGTGTATAAATAACTCCTGGTAATGGCCATTCCATATCCATCCTGTTTGCATTGTCCATGAGGTCTAGTAAATGCCCAGAGCTGCAAAGTTTTATTGCCAGGTGTCTTCTGTTCTAGGATACACATCCCTGGTCTCCTTTTTTCTAAAGAATACGTTTCTAAAGAGTACCAGATCATGCCTAATCTATGCAGACTAGCTCAGTCCCTTAGACATGGTGCTGATAACACCAAGATCGTGGGCTGATCCCCATATGGGCGCTCCACTTAAAGAGTTGGGCTCGATGATCCTTGTGGGTATTTCCAACCCAGAATATTCTGTGATTTATGGAGCACTGGGAAAATGACACAAGTTCCCTGTCCAGGAGTTGGCTCTCCCAGGCTATCTTGCAGCCAGCTTCCTGCTGAAAGGAATCCAACAACGCAAAAGAGTTTGAATGAACTTAGGTTGCAAAGGTTGGCGCAGCTTGCAAGGCAGAAAACACAGCATTAGAATAGCACTACTCATAAAAAGCAGGAGTATAAAAGCTTCTTCCACACATTCTTTAAAGCCTTTGGGCACCAAGCTTGTTGAGTGTGATTAGAACAAGCTACAACTATTTCTATCTTTAGGAAAAACTGCAAATTGGTTTGGAATTGAGCCTTCCCTCTAAGGAGCATTTTGGCAGCCTATTCAGAGAGGTGATCTTGCCAGCATTGAACTGGTACCCTTCCATCCACACTTGGCCATCTTTCTGTGATGGTGTAAGTGTATCACATATGAAGGCCTTGTACAGCATTCAAAATGGGGTTGTTCTTCAAGGGTATTCCAACATTTTAACTAAACTCTTAAGGCTTGTGAACCAGGATCAAAAGGAAAAAGCCTCTACAAGGATGGAGTTCACATTAAGATGAGCAGTGCTTCATTCTACTCCCTCTATCTACACCGATTTTCTCCATCTATTTAGACTTCATATTCAGACTGGTTATTGTCATACTTAAAGAAAACAACATCCAGAAGAAAGCAAGTCTTAGCTGCCCACAAATTTTAAATAAAACTTTGGAATAACCAGGGATGATCAAGTTCTGCTGTTATGCTCTGAATCTCAAAAACCTAGTGAAAACTCTAAGAAAGTAAAAAATGCCCACTTGTTTCACTGCCTTACTCACTAAAGAACCAGTTCTAGTTTTCAGACCTCTGTTCATTTTCTATACTTGATGTTTAATACGCATAAAACACAATTAAATCTTTAAGGCAAACACCCCCCCAAACACGTAAGCAAACAAAACCCAGCCTTAAAAATAAGACTTGAAGACAACACACTCAGGTGTAGTTTCCAATCTGGCATTTGCTATCAGAAACGCTTCTGGGATCTTGACAACACCAAAAGAGCAAGATTTTTGTCCTCACACCATGCTACTCTAACAAGTTCAAGTATAATAGAGCTGAAGAATCACTGTGCCATGGAAATCTCTTTCTCCCTTTCCTCCCATCTTTCTGTACTTGTGTTTCCTGCCTAATAGTTGGTAAGAATAGAGTGAGCTATTCCACTCCAACCCTTTCTGCTGCAGTCAGTGGATAATACTGATGTTCAAATGAAGTAAATTGTTCAGTTATAAAACATATAAAAGCTCAGGTGAAAAAAAATACAAACCAACAAACTCACAGAGCTTTAAAGGGCCATTATAAACTGAACAGCAAAGAACTGAGAGGAATCATGACCTCTACATCTAACACATTTGGTTTTAAAGCAAGAGCAGACAGAACACAGACAACCGATGTGCCAAGAATGGCTTTTGATCTAGTATGCTTCCAGTCACATTATGCAAACAGGACTCTGCTCAGTCCTGCCAGTCCACAGCCTGGAAGGAGCTCTGCTCATTTGCAACTCCATTTCCTCTGCAGATCTAATAAGCAATTTAAGATTCATTTGGTTCAGGAGACCATGATGTCGCTGCATTAACGAAGTCAAGTGCGTGTTTGGTTTTCATCATATAATTAACCGTGGTTCTAACTGTTTACAATCTCATGGTTTCATAAAAGCAGTCTCCAGAAGTGGTAATGAAGTTTTATATATTTTTAAACACATCTTGTTTAAAAGTCACATGCACTGTGAACACAGCAACGTGTCCAAAAATGAAGCTGGGCTCTTTCCATCTCACATAATGAATAGCAGAAATAAATACCCATTAGACCAATTCATACCGCTGGAAACTAATCTGCAAATTAAGTCCTTCAGTATCTGCCCATCTTCTCTATAATTTATAGGTACAGTTGTTTACTGAGTTATATTCAGTGGCCTTTTTTAATCAGGATAATGCAGAAGTGAACAATAACCCAGGCCCATCTCATCCCAGGGCTGGTTTGTTTACTGTTACATAAAAGAAAGTTAAAGTGTTCTGCTCACGGATCCATTTTTTAAAGCAAGAACTGAACTTCTGATTAATTTACTTCATATCACAATAACTAATACATACCTTCTGGTGGTTCATCATGAAGGTATGAGGAGACTTCCTGTTGATTTTTCTCCATTTGGTTCATTATTGCCTAAAAAAAGAAATTCACATATGCTATACATCTTTTCTGGCAAAGCATAAATGTAATCCACGAATCCAAAATTCAGGTAGCTTAAGTTCCACAAAGAGAACTTCTTTTACATTATAGGTAAGTTAGCAGCTCCTGTCAAACTGCTCTTATCAGACTGTGCTTTTGCATTCTTCAACCAGACTCAATACTTGAAAAAAGAGCTCTCCACCACATCAGCAGGCTCACTGAGAGCTGCCACACCACACCAAGTGCATCTCAAACCTAAAAAGCAATCAGGAAGACAACGAGTATGAAAACAAAAAGCTCCTGCCATTCAACAGCTTATGTTTAAGCACTGAAAAAGAAAAGCCTGGTGATCCTAGAGGTGGTGGCCACTAGAGAAACAACAGCAGCTGTGAGATCTGCTGGTACCTAGAAAGCTGTTTAAAAAAACCAAGTCCTTGCGGCATAATTTGAACAAATGCCACGAAAACAAAATGGAAGAACAGCAACAGAAACACACAGGTTATCTTGTCACAAAACTGCACAAGCAGTGTGGTGATAGCAGCAGAACTAGACTGCTTTAACTCTACACAAACTTTCCAATGAAAACATTTCAGGAAAGATTTCTTTACACCAGAAGCTGTTTCCTACAGCAGTTCTAGAGCTGCCGTTCCTGACAGGGGAAGAAGCATAGGAGAAAGCTCACATCAGCAGCTCTGCTTACAGAATTTTTCCTCTGGAGGGGAAGAAAGTAATAACTAGTCCAGGTTTCCTTCCTGCTTTCCTCCCCCGCCAAAGCATGGTTTGATATTAAGTCCTCCTCCTCCCTTGAGTCCTCCTGCTAATCTTGCTTTCCCTCCTCAGCAGGCACCAAGGTCAGAAAAAGGAAAAACAAGTCGCATTACACCAGTCAGCATCCTTCTCTCCTTCTGCCTCTTAGTTCCCTTCCCTCTGCACAAGTCTAAATAATTTAATTTCTTCCAGGAGTCAATGAGACCCACAAAAATCATTCCTGCCTCTCTTGCTGTGCCCAGATCTCTCAGAACCTCCTCTGGGTGAGAAAGCAGTGGCTGAGATCTGAAGAAGGAATGCGGAGGCAGAAGCAGGTGGGAAGACTCATCTGGAAAAAAGAGCTAAAACCCTCACAGTATTATTACGAAGTCAAAGCATCACAGTAAAAACTGGCACCCACATGCTAAATCATAGCTCTTTGGATGAGAAACAAGCCTAAATTGAATATTAAAGAGTTCTCCCAATCAGCGTTAAGGGTATCAGTCCAAGGCTCAGAAAACACAAATAGCTTTACACAAGAAGCTGAACAGGAAAGCAAGCAAATCTTTATACCCACTAGAGCAAAAAGCAAAAATACCCACTACAACAAAAAGCAAAAATATCCACTACCAGGATGGTCAATTTGATGGAAATGCTGAACAAGTACCACTCAAAGCCAGAAATACAAACATGTAAGCTAAAAAATAGAAATATGATATCATATGATATCCCAAGTGGAGAGGAACCCACAAGGATCAAAGTCCAACTCCTGGCCCTGCACAGGATAGCACCAAGAATTACACCATGAACCTGTGAGCATTGTCCAAACACTTCTGGAGCTCTGTTGGGCTGGTGCTGTGACCACTGCCCTGGTGAGCCTTTTCTGAATATCCATCCTAAACTTCCCCTGACACAGCTTTATGCCACTCCCTTTGGTCCTGTCACTGGTCAGCAGAGAGAAGAAAGTCCTAAAAAGAGTTAAATAAAAATGAGAATCTAGCAAGTCTTAATTCAAACAAAGGAATGGAACAGTGATCAAAACAGTTTTAAAGAAGACTCAAGGGAGACAAATTAATAAAGCTTTATTATTTTTTATAAAGAACAACCTCCATCAATATGTTTGCATCTAGCTAGCATGTAACTCCTAAAAGAACACCAGATGAAATTCCTTGTCTGAGCTTCCAAAATGTTTCTATCAACAATTCCACGCAAGAGACTCAGGAAAGTTATCTAATCTTAAGAGCACAGAGAAAACACTGTCAGGGATTATCAACAAGTTTAGAGGAGAGTTGGAGCCAGTTACCAGTTTTGGACATAGGTAGAAGACCAGAAAGTGCCACAAGACTTCACACAAGGTTTAGTATTTTCTGCTATTAAGAAGATACTGGATACAGCAACACTGACAGCAGATACAGCCCAGATGAAGCCCCTAGAATCTGTTGCACATGACTTAATAGCAGTATTTAATTAAGATAAGACTTGCCCAATGGAAAGAGTTAAGAGCAAGACCGGCAGACAACATAGGTAAGAGATGCTTTCATAACTCTCCACCACCTAGTTTAGACTCTCAGATTTGGTTTCAGCTCCTGCAAAGCTAAATGAGCAAAGCAATGTATTGGTAGGGGAACTTCACAGCAGAGTTTCTAGTCTATTTAAAAAGTTTCTAGTTTAGTTAGTTTCTAGTTTCTAGTCTAGTTAAAAAGTCTATTAGAATGAAAAAGAAGCAGCACATATAAAATCACAGCACTATACACAAAAAGTGGTTAAGAATAGGCATTCCCTCCCATTACCTTCCCTAGAACTTCAAAGTTACATCATTCTTGACCCCAAGCTTTTCCTTTAGACAGGAATATTACACAATACATATCATTCCCATGCAAAGAAATACTTTGCTCAGTCACATCTACACAGACCCCTGCTGTTCTGCAGCCCAGGCACTGAAAACCTGCTACTATCAGACCCCAGAAGTCAGCAGAGAACTACACACACCCAAGAGCTGCAGCTAAGGCAAGTAAGTCCCCCTTGGTAGGACTGAATTTGTTTTACACAGAAGGGAGCCTTCAAGGTGTGCAGATCAGAAAGTTGAAAACCTCTGTATGATGGGTGGTTCTACATGTGCCTGGAAGCACTCCAGGGATGCTAGGTGGATGGTTGGACTGGATGATCTTGAAAATCTCTTCCAAACTTGATGATTCTCTGATGCTGCAAGAGATATGCCCAAGCAGCCTGTACTAGGTTTTACTCACTGTTCTATGACATTAGTGTAAATGAAAACAGAATCACATCACTGTAAGAAAAGGCTCACAGCCTGACCCAAAACACAGCTTGGCACACAAGACCTCACAGAGCACAATTCAGGTCCTTCTGTTTTTCTGTAGAAGCTCTCTAGGGAAGCACAGAATCAAGACCAAGATCCAACAAAAGACTTCCACAGAAAATTCTGAACAGTCTGCATTATCCTTCCTTGTATCCAACTTAACATAGTCAGGAGACCTGAAAGACTGAAAAGTGATCCAAAAATCCTGTGTGCTAAACAGGGTGCAGCATATCCAGTCAACAGGATATGCACAGGAGCATGTTTTAAAGCTGGCTCCCTTCCAGAGATTTAAGAGGAGTATTTCTACTGACTGGAGGTGAAAGGCCTGGAGTAACTGCTTGGTGGCAAATGACTTCATCCAGTCTTCAGAGCGAGGGGGCAGGAATGTAACTTTTTTCTTCAAAAACTGGAGATAGAAAAACAGAAACCACTCACCACATTTTACATAATACCATGAAGGTGAAAGCACTCAAAGCCTCCTTTGTCTATCAAGATCTAGCCTTGAGTGTCTCACTTGGCATCAGAGTCCCTTGGTCACCAGACTGCAGTGTACCCTAAGGGAGGATCCTGGTCATGCTTCCCACTGAAGATGCGTCCCCACAAAGAGGAAGAAAGCAAAATTCGTAAGACCCGACAGATGATAACTCAGCTAAAACCTAAGGCACTGATGTGGAGATGCAAGTGTAAGAATTCTGTGCAGAGTTAGGTCGTTCAGACACGCTATAGGGTAAGGAACTTCGGAAACTTGGAAGCTGCAGATTCAAAGTCCCTGCTGTGCACTGAATCATTAGTCACAAGGATTACCAGTACTGAGGGCGTATGCAACAACGCAAAGATTTATCAGAAACCTAACCTTTGAACTCTTCTCATTCCTTTTTGAGAATCTTCTTCAAAGTGCATTATGACTGGCCAAAATAAAGGGAAGAAGAAAGCAAGCAAAGAGATCTTCCTTTGGCATTTTTATCCTGTGATGACGAATTCAGAGAGACTTCTGTCACTGCAGAAAAGCCTCCACATTCATTTAACATCTTCAGTAAACAATCACATGGAATGAGGCAGGATCTCCATGAGGCCCCAGAACTCATATGGAGATTCATGAAGCAGAAATCTATCATATCACTGGTACACTCCAGTTGCCTTCTTCATCTGTATTTTCTCATATTAAGAAGTGGGGGCAAACTCAGATCTTACAAGAGATTTCAAACAGGGCTAAATTTAAAGATAAATGTGTACTTATGAAGGTGCTCATCATTCAAGAGATAAGGGATAACTTTTCATCTTTCTTAACAACACATTAAAATAAACTGTAGCCTTCATACAAAAAAAAAATTTAAAAATTAAAAATAGAAGTCACTCAACTGATGTGAAAGAAAACACACTTTCATATTGTCAGAATATAAAATACGTAGAAAGCTTAAATGTTCTACACAGTTATAAAGAAAAAAAGAAATTGTTTAGAAGAGGGTTTTCAATTCAAGAGCTATTTATAACATTAATAGTGTTGTAAGATCCTGAATGAAAGTGCCAGGGAGCTCTAGAGGTAATGGTACAGCTACACATACATTTACATCAAAGCTGATTAAAATAAAACTTACCAAATATATTCCTTTGTGAAGATTTCTAGTTAGTTGTTTCCACAGAAGTACTCCGCATACACCTATGAAAAAGGGAAAAGGTTAATGACATCTTATGGAACAGCAACTGTCACATATCTGCCATGGGTGTATGGTGGGAATCAGAAATACAAATCCCCACAGTATGGAAGAAGCACACTTGGCACGGCCTTAAGATGCCAAAATTTGATGAGATATACCTCACCAAAACATCAGCTCCTTTTGAGCAGTGGAGATCATTTTACTGGCTCGAGGTGCTGCCATGAGGATTGCTATGAAGCATGGTAATAATTCACGTTAAGACACAAATGCTCCTTAATGAGTCCACAGTTCTTGGACAGTAATTTGCGTAAGTTTTAGCGTTCTGTTGAGAAGGGGCTCCAACCATCACAGACACGTGTAACTTCCCGAGTTTCAGTGCATGCTCTTGGTGTCTTTCTGACTTTACAGACAAAAAGCCCTTCTGTCTCAGCACGGCAAACCTGGCCCAAGCAGCAGCCAGTGAAAATTGGCTTGTTTCAATGCCACTCCTCAGATATTTGTGGGCAGCAACGAAACGACCCAAGGATGGGGCCAATTTCAGCTGCCAGCGTAACGCTGCTCCAGACAGCTGCAGCCGCAGCAGCCAGAGCTGGAACTGTTCACCTGACAGAGCTGCAAGCAAAGCCATCGCCTTGTCCTGCCCACCACAAAAGAAGTTATCTTCCTTCTGGCTACCAGCTATGCAGTTAGAAAGCCTGGCTACAGAGCTGATGGGAAACAAACAACCCTTGCCACGTGCACAGCTCTTCTTCCCCTCTTTCAGCAGCTGCAGCAGCTTTCTGAATGAACCCAATCTATTTATGTACGTGGAATAAAATATTTTTAGGTATGATAGTTTAAGAACTAAATTTCTGGAAGAGCAATAGTGCTCTACTCCCCAAATTAAACAAGGAAATAAGCATGAGCCAAAAAAGGTAATCCCACCCATGGCTGCTCTGCAGGGCACTGCTTGAAGCTGCACAAGTGACCACTCACTGTCCTACCTTCCACCTTGGATGAGGGCTTGTAATGTCTTACAGGTAATTGTGCTCAGTGCTCTGAGTTCTCTCAGACACAACCCTCCGAGCACAGCCAACACAGAAATGTGTTTTGCAGTTTGTAAATGCAAAGGAGAGAGTTGACTGAGCTTCTGCAGGAAGAGTCAATGCTAACAGCACTAAAGTAAAAAAACAAATCCAGGCATGTAGAAAGCGTGTAGCTAAACACCAAGAGCATAGCTAGCATTTCAACAAGCCTTCTGTTTAAAAGCCAAGTTTCAAAATTCAGATTTATATACAAAGCAAGACTGGCTTGGAAGGGAGCATGCCCACTGCAGATGAAAAAAAGACTGCATTTTCAAGGAAAGACTCCAAGAAGTTGATCAGGAGCTTCCAGGTGTGAACCACGGCTTACTTCCAAGCCTACAGCAGGATGGGCTACAGCTTCCCTAATGTCCATAACAGGCTCACAGCATGCAGGGCACTGAACACAGCTGGGAAGGTCATGCAGCATATCTGTATTAAAAACCAAACACACACCACAATTAAAAGCAAAAGACAGGTATAATACCTCCTACAAAAAAAGCCCCTTAACTCTGCCCAGGACATTACTATCTCATATCTACCATGGATGGAGAATCCACCATTTCTCCATCACTGTCAGCTAAAATATAGACCAGGGTCCAGAAGAGACTCTCAGGAGCACCTGATGTTGGCAATCAAGTTTTCTCTGATGCAAGGATTTACAAGACACAAAATCAAAGGTGGCAGGAATTCCCCTTTTCTAGTTCTCCAAAACTTCTCCTTAGAAATACACGGTAAATTCCAGTAAGGTGCACAGCACAGCTTTAGAAGCACCATGAAAACTCCATTTACCAGTTCTGTCATCCTCACCCTCCTGCTAGCTCAGTTTTCAGAAGAGCCTTCCTCATTTCTTTTAACATTTTCCTAATGCCTGAGCTCCAGAGCAGTCTCAGACTTCCTCTTCCAGAAGGCCCTCAAAGACAAAACCTGACTGTGCCTAACAGCCAGAGCAATAAAGCAGCTTCTTCAATTCCTTGCCACCTCTGCTAATGAAATAAAGAATTTTTTTCCTAGCAACCACCACCTGCTCATCAGCTCCTACCTGACATATAGACCTGGTCACTTGCTGGACGAGGACCGCTTTTCAGTTTGGGCTTTTGCAGTGCTGTCCATTTCTACACCAACTTTTCTGTGTATTTAACCACCGTTTAACAGAATATATATATAAATATGCTGGACAATATTTATATCTATATATAATATGCTGGACAATATTTACTGAGCAATCTTAAAACTGATGTGCACACAAGCCAGTATTTACATGCTAAATTAAGCAATCTCGTACGTCCCCTGCAGTCACACAGGGACATGCTGCCTGAAGCAACACAAGCAGACACACTGCAACAAGCTACGTGCACTTGGGATTTACCTTCCTTATGGAGTGACATCCTGACTCAGAGCTCTCATTTTCAGCCCGATGAAACGAGCAGAAGGCAGCACTTAATTGCATCCACAGAGGCTGGCTCTGCGCTTCACACAATGACCAGAAACAGGCGTATGGCTAAAATAGCTTGCCTTTATTTGCAAGCCACACCGCATAAACACCTAGGCTAGGCGAATGTGGAAAGCTAAGCTGGTACCAAACAATTAAAAAAAACCAACTCTTAGTATGCTACTCCGTCAAGCCGGACTCGAGAGACACGGATGAAACAAAGAGCACGTTACTACAGCAAACACCCGAACACAACAAAGTTTAAAAAGAAGAAAACCCGAAACAAAGCTTCTCCAGGCTGGGAGAAATTCACGAGGGAGAACAAAACCATCGAGGAGCGAGGCCGAGGAGAGCAGGGCGCCCTCCGAGGTGGGCGAGGGCCGCTCCTCCAGGGGCGCCCGGCCCAGGGCAGAGCAGGGCAGAGCAGAGCAGAGCAGGGCAGAGCAGAGAAGGGCAGAGCAGAGCAGGGCAGAGCAGAGAAGGGCAGAGCAGAGAAGGGCAGAGCAGAGAAGGGCAGAGCAGAGCAGAGCAGAGCAGGGCAGAGCAGGGCAGAGCAGAGAAGGGCAGAGCAGGGCAGAGCAGCCCACCGCAGCATGCCCGCGGTCCCGCACGAGGAGCCGCCCCGCAGTCCCCGCCGCGCCCTCCCCTCGCCGCTACCTGCGCGCCCGGCGGAGCAGCGGGGCCGGCCGGGCAGCGACCCCCGCCCATGTCCCCGCCGGCCCGGCGGGCACCGCCGGCATCTCGGCGCAGGGCGGCGGCACTGACGTGGCAGCCAAGGCCGCGGCGGAGCCGCTACGCCCGGCGCGGCCCTCCCGCCCCGCGGAGCCGCGGCAGGAAGCACAAAGGCGGCCGGGCCGTGCCCGCGCCGGGGGCAGGTGGCGGAGGCTCCGCATCCCCGGGCTGCCTCTCCCGCCGGCGGCTCCGCAGGGCGCTCTCCCGCCTCCTCCTCTCCGAGTTCCCCCTCCTCCGCGGGGAGTCGGGGGGCGCTCGGGGTCTGCCCGGCTGGCGGTGGGGCCGGGGGCAGCGGCCGCTCATGCCCCGCTCCCTCGCTCACCGCACGGCGCTCCCGGCTCGCTCGGCTCGGCTCGCCCGGGCTCCGCTCAGACTTTACTCCTCCGCCCGTCCCCGCTGCCGACGTGGCGCCCGCCGCCGCCCGCCCTGCCGCCGCCCGCAGACCCCGCCCCAGCGCCCGGCGCGGCCCCTCGCCGGCCGGGGGGCAACACCGCCCCCGCCCCCGGCCCGCCCCGGGGTGCCGCCGCCGCCACCGCCCCTGCGCCGCCCTGCCGCTCCCTCAGGGGGGCCGCGCCCCCGGGGCCTGCCCGGCCCGGCCCGGCCCCCATGGACCCCGCGGCCCGGGGCACCTTGTTCCCCCGGAGAGCCTTCTTCCCCCGGGGCACCTCCTTCCCCCGGGGCACCTTCTTCCCCCGTGGCCGGGCAGCGAGCTGGAGGAAGATGCGGGGTAGCGGCAGGGCAGGGCGGAGGAGCGAAGGGGGGCCGGCGTTGCCGTAGCTGAGCGAGATGCTTCGGGGTGCAGGAGATGGGCTTGTGGCGCTGGGCTGCGGAGAGGCTCGGCCGGGGGTCCCGGGGAAGGGATGGCGCCCTGGGGCACCGTGCCCGTGCTGTCGGCACCACGGGAGGCTGCCCAGGTTCCCTGCCGAGGCTCCCTGCAGCACAGTCCGGCAGGGAGCTGTGCCCGCTCCGGTGCCAGCGGCATCTTGCGGTGCCGCGACGCTAATCCGCGGATCTGGGTTTGTGTTGGGCAATGTTTACATCGCACCCTTTATCCCAGCTGCTGTTTGAGTGAGCTGAGCTTCTCACGCGGCACCTGTAGACAAGAAATTTGTGGTAATCGTGGTTTAAGGGCATGGTTTTGTAGATAACTACATCGGTGAAGATAGCTGGGGAAAGATAGGTTTTCTGATGCTCACCCCCTTCTTTGGGGCCTCTCCATGCACATCTCTGAGGATCCCTGGGGATGATCAGCGTTTTTCAAGTTTGTTAGACAAGGAAATGCTGGATGGCCAAGGGAGAGAGGAAAGTCACAGGTACTTTGAGTCTAGAAACAGAACTGCTCTCAGCAACACTGGAATACTAAATAAGCTATTGAATGCTTCACAAGTTAAACAAGTTACATAGACAAAATACCATCTGTGCTTCTTCCTTCTTTTGTGCATCAATGTGAGCTGTCAGAGCGATGCTGCATGGGCTCAGGGGGGATTGCTGATAACAGGGACTTGGCGTTCCTGACCTGCCGAACGAGTAACAGCCATATTCTCTGTTTTGAATCTGAATGCATCAATGCGGGAGAATCCAAGTGAAAAACTGAGGGTGCTGTGCAGTAGGGAGGACACCAGGGGTTCTTTCGGGATATGGGAGACACACAGAGTATGTGAATTAGTCATATTCTTTGGAAACAGTACTAGACAGACACACAGGAGTTCCACTCTGGGATGCTGATTTCCATCTGTGAGGCGGTGACTCTGAACTCAGTGTTTGCAGAGAGTGTTTACTATTTAGGGTTTACCTGCCTCATTCTAATGACAACACCTGCGACTGTTGACATCTTTTTGGTCTTTGAGATAAGGAAGTTTTCTTACAGCTGCTGTTCATCCCTTGCCCCAAGGCCCAGCTGTACACAGTGTTTCTGTACACGTGGTGCTCTGCTTCAAATGCAAGGCCTGAAGCTTCTCGTGGCAACAGAAAGAGTTGCTGCTTGAGTATTTTTTCTGTAATAGAGTTAATCACCCATCAACTTTACAGTGCCAGGCATCGAAGGATGTTTTGCCCCCTAGTAACTGAAAATGAAAGGCATCACAGAGATTAGAATCTCTTCTTTTCAAACACTGAAAGACTTAGGATAGCACAGGACTTGGTTTTTTTGAGCCAACAGGAAGAGCTAACTTCCTCATGAAACCACAGCTACAGGGAGAAGAGTCTCACTGACAAGGTGTAATAACTGAAATAACCTCAGGCTGACATTGCTGCAGACAACAGAAAACAAATGAGCACATCCCTCTTACTTTGCTAAACCAACGCTGAAGCTGAGGAAAAAGTGTTGGTTGCAGAGGTGTTGTCATTGTGACTATTTTGGGTCTCATTTAATTTTTCGTTCATTGAATGTTTCCTTTATAAATAGGCTCAGAGATGGTCTGCTGTTGGCATGTTCAGAAAAGACTTAAGTATTATTTAACCTTTCTGAGAAATAAATACCATGCTTTCACTGGAAATAGCATGTAATTACCTTCTTAACAATTTTAAAATGGAAAAAATACAACATTCTGTCTTCCCCTGTGGAGGAGTGGTTCCTTCATTTAGATTATAGGTTTTTAGATTTTGTCTATGAATGCACTATGATTATAGATGCAGAAAATAATTGAAGTAAGCTCAAAATATATACATTTTGTATTCTATTGTGAGGATTGTGGTTGCTTCTGCTGCAGTAGCTGTGGGGAACTGCTTGTTGGAGTTTTACTGTGTTGGGTTCAGTGTAAGCCTAGGAACGAGCCCTAAAAGAAGTCCTCTCAGTGCGGAACTTAATTTAAAATATGATGAGTGTCTCCTGGACTCCTAGGCCATGCAGTTCCATTTCCCTGTTGTAGGTAGGCATTGAGAAAAGTCAGAGCTGTGGGGTTTGTGTCTGGTGAAGTCTGTAGGCTGTGACTGACAGCAAACTCCAGCTGAGAGACCTGAACGGGGAAGGCAACGGCAAAGCATGTGAGATGTGCTCTTTTATTTGATCCATTTCTGAAGATTATGAAGTGGAGCAGCCAAGGCCAGGGATGACCCTTATGGGATGCCATCCCCCAGCTTGTATGCGATGGATGTAATCACTCCAGATCCATGCCTGTGGTGTAAGGGAGAGAGATTAGGCAAGGCTTGTACTTTAGCAAATTCCAAATATAAGTCTACCTTGGGGCTTAAAAATGTGTTCTCTGAGTAGGCAACCTAGGCTAATAGTGTGCTGGAAGGAAGGAGGGAGGGAGGGAGGGAGGTTAATATCCAACAATTTTTGGTAGTGAGGCCTCTGGCTGATTTACTGCTGACCAAACCAGGATGGAATGAAAGAGCAGCATACCCCCTCAAACACAGATAATGGCTTCACTGCATGTGGAGAGACATGCTTGGTTAAGCATGGTGCCTCACCTGCAGATGCATCTCATCTCATAGAAGATGAAACTGTCTGCTGGTTCTGGGTGGCCGTAGCATGCAAGGGAAGAAACTTGGAGAATCGAGTTGGTTGCACAATATTTTTGGCTGAGGGCTCAGGTAGTAACAGATCAAACATACTACTGAAGTACCACAACAGTGCCAGGTACCAGCAGAAAAATCCAGAGTATCCTCCTTCCTATTTGTAAGAGAGTTATACAAATAATGAATAAAGAGGAACAGATTTTAAGTCTTGGGCTGTTAAGTGTTTGGAGGTATTTTTTTTGTTACCTGTGCACACACAAGTTCAAGACATTATCACAATATAATTACATACTTTAAGAAGTTATCAAGAACCATGGTTTTTGTAGACTGTAGTTGGCTCATTACTAAGCCATTAAGAAACTGGTTCCAGCAGCAGAACTGTTAATGAGCTGGTTTCAAGTAGTGTGTGCTTTGTGATTACTTGGCGCTCTGCCTCAGTTTAATTAAGATTTTAAATTTACATAGTGCTATTCAACCATGTGTTGCACTAGTGTTTACAAAAGTGAATAGATTTAATTGTCCTCATTTTATAGGTCAGGCCACAGTGTCATTTTGGGGTCAAGGGACAAGCCTGAAACCACCCATCCCCTGGAGCAGTCTGGATCTGTTGCTCAACCTGCAGGGTGGCATTTCTTCCATAGGACTGAGAAAATGATTGGGTGGACATTGACAAACCCTGAACAAAACATTTACAATAATATTATTTAGTAGAACTATAGTACTTGGTTTAATGTATTCATTGAGATTTGCGAAGATCACAGCAAAGCTTCATATCTGTAGAAGTGCAGTGGCCAATTAAAAAATTTACCTTTGACAGGCAAATGATCAAAATAATTGAAGTGGTTTCTCAGAGCCTTAAAGAAAAAAGAAAGATAATCACATAATAAGAAACACTATTGTTCCTTCTATCACCCTGTCTTCATATTATCAGCAATTATTTGATGTTCCAATCTTGCAAGCCTTATGAATATGAGCAGTCATGAGTAGCATGAGCAAAGTTTGCTGAAACAAATGAGCCTGGAAAGGTCAGATCCCTGCCTTGAATAAATAGGTACAAATGACAATATTGCTGTTTAATCTCCTAGGTGTGGTGTGCTGCATAGAAATGCAGCAACTCTTGTGACATTTTGGGGTTTTACTCAATTTTCAATAAAATGTCCTTCTTGCTGTTTCCCAGCTGTGTGCTCTCCTTGCTAGTGTGTTTTTCATAAGCTTTTTTGCTCTGTTTTACGCAGGTGGAAGGTTGACATGAGTTGGGTGTGTGTTCACCCACTATCATAGCGTAACCTCCAAAGAAAATTGTTGGCATGGGAACCTTCCCCAAGAGGTTGACATTTAAAATGACACGCTGTGCTTAGCATGAAGTCACTCCTCAGGTTTATCTCTCCCATGCCTCCATTTTGTTATGAAATAAAACATTAACATTATTGCATTTACAGATTTACGCAGCAAGAAGTCCTTCCATGGTTTTGGGATTACAAACAAAGCAAAGATAAAACCCAAGCATGTAAAGGCACTGAGCACCTCTTTCCTTGCTTTTCTCTCCCAAGAGGTTTCTGCAGAGCTGAGTGGATGCCTTCCACCACTTTAATTAGACAATCAACTCCCTGCTCTGCTTCCTTGTTCTTCCCAGTGGGCTGATGAAACACACAGGCATTTGGAAAATCAGGAGGGACCTCCAGACTTCGTTACAGCTATTTAATTATCGAGTTATAGATGAGCAAATGCTTTTCAGATACTCTTGGTACCTTCCAGAGGTGGCAGCATAGCAATAAACCACTCCACAATGTCTTAAGGTCCAGTGAATGGTCTGATCACTGCCAGCTCTGCCTAGCTGGCTCTGCAGTTGTGCATATCACAGCAGAGATGTACCACAGACTCTTTTTGCTGTTATCCTGTTTCTTCCTACAAATGAAAAGACAAATGTGTAACAGAGAATGGTAAAATAGGTGTGGCAACACTCACAGAAGGCACCTTCGTGTCAATTTTGAACTACAAGTCTCCTACTTCAAATAAAAAGTCATAGCCTGTTGACACTGCTAAGGAGGGAATGCTTGATGACACAGCTTCCTAATGCTGTGCCTGATCTCTGCCTGACCACTCCATGCTTGGAGCTGGCATGTGGAGTGGATGAAAGGAACATTCAGAAGTAAAGGAAACCATGTGATTTCACAAACCTCAGACTCAAGCCTCTGAACTTTGTCAAGTACAATCCCATACACAACTAGATCTTAATTCTGCACAATGGTCTTGAACCCTTCTTTTCTGTGAGGAGGATAGCTTTCTTCCTTCTCCCAAGTTTTCAAATCAAACCCTATACTTCCTTTAATTCTTCTTTCTCCTCAAGAAAAGAATAAAAATAATAACAGTAATGATGGTGGCATGATTAACTACTTACATTTTACGGCACTGACTCACTCCTATAATGCAGTTAACAGTCTGCAGAAGACACAGAACACCTTTTTTTCAGGGGGGGAAAGAATTGATAGAATTGATGGGATTGCAGTCATTGCTTAGGGGACTTGCCAGGACAACTCTGTGCCATCCTGGGGAGCAGGGAGAGGCTGGGTGTCAGAGGTCATGTGTGTGGTCAGCTCCAGCAGTGGGAGCTGCAGCTTTGCCAGCTCCTGCCATGGGTGATTTGGAAATTGTGGCTGTGCTCCGAGGACAAGGAGTGGGAGGGAGAAAACCTGGCTGTGGGCTTGGGCTTACAAGGGCTTACAGAGTTTTTATCTGCCATGCAGTGCACTCAGTGACTTTGCAGTTCTGCAATCCTTTTCCCTTCGTTAGTCATATCCCTTCGCTGACCCCTCATTAACCACTTCCCATCATTAGCTACACTGCTGGTTCTGACCCTGTTTTAGAGTTCAGCACTAGATAATGACAGGCTTCTCAGCTTGCTTGGCTCTGGGGCATTTCTAGCAACATGAAGTGCCTAGAGTGAAAAATAAAGAGAAGCTCTTTCTTTCTAAGAACTGTGGAAGGGGAAAGCCTCACAGGTATGGATCATACCTGGAAAAAATATAATATATCATATCCACTGTGCATTATGGGGACTATGATGGAGCTGGTGCCATTTCTTCATGCATAGACCCAAGACAATTAAGCAAACATGTAGAAAGGAATGTTCTGACTACTTGTTGGTTATGAAATGGCAATATGATAATTAGGATTATCAACTACAATCATGCTCTCTAAATTCACCCTTAGAACTTTACTCTAATTTCTAAGCAAAACCACCCAAATCAGTCCCATTTCTGTACAGATTAAATCACACACCCTGGTCACACACCTTCCTCTTTGGGACAGTTCCCATGCCAACTATTCCATCCACGCTGACATCTTACAGGGTTTGGAGTAGTGGCATGGAGAGAGAGAATGAGTTGCCTGTAAATCTTAACAGCTCAGGAGCCAGAAGATATGCAAGGGCAAGCTAAACCCATTTGATATTTGGTATTTTTCCTGTGAGTTTGGAAGTCTGTGTCAAATTTGGAAAGGTTGTGCCTTGCACTGCTGCAATAAAGGGCACAAACTCAGAGAGATGAAATCCCCTGGGCTAAGCCTGGCTTTGCTGGCAGAAATTGCATGTGAAACAATGGTCTCATGGGTCTAAAGTTATGTGAGGATATGAGTACATGTAAACATGACACTCAGCAAAGCTGCAAACAGAGATGCCTTGTCTTCTTACATCACTAAGCCCTGATGACATAAAACATCAAACAAACCTAATGCTGAAGCACAGAGATACCCATTAAAGGAGGGCTATATTATATAATTATATATATATATTATATTATATTATATATTTTTATATATATATAAAATGTAATTATATAATCTCAATTTAATTATTCTATTGGCATGAGTTTAGACAAGGACTAACACGAGTGGCTCATGCCAATATGATCCAAAAATGAGATCTGACCTTCCACAGGCATCTCCAGGGTGGATGGAGGCTCATATTCTCCAGTGCCGGCAGATGGCATCCAGACACTTTGGGATCCCTGCTCCACACTTCACTGCAGCAATGCAACATTTTCCTTTCACTGGGGGAGCCCAACTCCCTCACAGAATATCTCCCAAACTGGCAAAGAACTTGGTTTTTATAAGGGTCGGAGTGTTTCCTGTGCATTGTCCAACCTGATAAATTACTGGACTGTGAGGATTAGATCTGCTATCTCAGAGATGAAAATTGAAGTTAGGTCTCACAGAAATTAATGACTATGTAAAATCTATAATTTCTCAGACACTTTGATGGAAGTTGGGAGCTTTTCAGGCAGCTGCTCTTTCTTGCTCTTTCATATGAACTATTTTATTATTGTGAGTTCTTTGGATTAAGCAGAGTATGGAGATTATCTAGAAACCCAGAGATTTTACAAGCTAAATAATTGCATCATTTATCAAGCATTGCCATGGACAGTTTGCTTGGAGGAAAACAGCACAAAGGTGCCTTAGAAGTAGTTTTTCAAGACTGAATGTAAAACCAGAAAAGATACTATTATGTTTTTCAAGATTCACAGAAAACAGCAGGAAATAGCTGAGGTTTGACTGGCCAGCTCATTTCCACTTGCATAGCAATGAATCTCAGCAAGGGGAATTAAAGATTAAAACAATTCTGTCATGACAGTAACTGCTGATAACATATTGGAAAGCAAAATGATTGATGGGTCTCACAGAAACCAACCAAGCAGATTCCAAAGGATAAAGTGAGGATTTGAAACACTCACAAATGCAATACGAGCATACATTATTTCTGCCCTCTGTATATCTTCAAAAGAACACAGTAATGAGGGAGACCTAAGTTATTCCTAATTGGGAGTGAGGATTTCATTACCTTGAGCGAGTTCCAGGTTAGACTGGACGTGAGCACAACTCACAAAGCCAAATGCCAGACTGGAAGAAGAGAAAAGCTATCTCAAATCTGCTGAGGATGAGTCTTGGTAAACTCGGTGTTACTGTAAAAGCTCTAAGTGGAAACCCTGTGATGGAACTGAAAGTGAACAGTGCAATACTTGTGTGCAGAGCTAGATGGCTGCAATGGCACACTCACAATGTCCAGATTTGCTAATTCGCTGTGGATGGACTTTTGGTTTGTGTTTTGCTTCATGCAAAATAATCTTTTCTGTCTTCATTTTCTTGACATTTTTATTATGTACGAACTCCGTCTACTTTTGTCACCTGTTTCTTCTAAATACAGTTAATCAGCTTTAAGATTTGCATCAAAGGGCTTTGAGTAATGACTATTTTAAGGTGAGATTATTTGATTTTTAAGTAAAATGTTCAGTCTATATTTTTTCTACATAGCTGCTTTTTTAAGGAAGGGGACAGCACAGAGGACTACTCCTACTACAAAGAACGGAGAGAAGTTAAAAAAAATTAAGGTAATCATGCATATTTAGAGAAATATCTTTTTTTAAAGGAATTTTCTGGCAGGCAACCTGTTTTTACCATAATTTTGTAACCTTGCAGAATATTATCTCTCAGGAACTCTCTTATTACCTCAGGCAGTAAATTGGCACAAAAGAAACTTAACAAAAAGATGAGCAAAGTGTTGGCGGGTGGGGGAGGGGGAACACATCTTAGTAGCTTACACAGGCATTTCAGAAATTTTTTTGGGGGAAGGGGGTTGTTCTATGTTAGTTTAAAAGATTAAAGTTTGCAATCTGCACTAGAGGAGATTTCTTGCTAAAGTCTGTATACCAAAGCTGGCTGTGAATTGAAGAACTGTTGTAATTAGATTACTGTAAATACAATAAGAAACTCACTCCTGGTGGTCTGGGGAGGAGTGTCATAGGGCACTGGAGAATTGTGTTGGCAGGATTTGGGACAGTTTGACTGAAAGCAGAGAATACAATCTCAAAATCCTTTTAATCTTCCCCCCACCTCCCCAGTTCTTTGGGGATTTGTTTGTCATTAAGTAACAGTCAAAAGATTAAGGAAGTATAAAATGCCATTAAAGCTCAAAAGTACTTCTATAAAATTATCAGTGCTGGTGTAGTCTTCAGCAGGGTCTGCTCCTGCCAAGGCTGTCTAGGGGCAGGCGAAACGGAGAGAAAAGAAAGCACAAAAGCGAAACCTGCGAAGGCGAGCTGTTGCTATGTGTCTGCGCCCAACAAGCCTCAACTTTGCATGGCCCATGCTAAACTAATTTGAGTCAATTTGTCTACATCAGCCCAACAATCGTCCTGTGCGTTTTGAATCGTACATACAACCCCGCATGATAAAGGCCCACCGAGCAGATGCCGACTGCTCATTCTGCCGTGGTCTGGCTGTTGCTAGTTCTTCACCATGGTTTCTCCATATCCTAGTGACAATGTTAGTTTTTCCATGTTGGGGTTAAGTCTGTGCCTGCCTAGTTAAGACTTTTCTTTACAGAGGACAGCTCCTATAACAACTGCCAGCTCTAAGCATGACCTTTAAAAATGAAATGAGGGAGTGTTAACTAGAGTATTTTTTTTTTTTTTAATCTCCCAGGGGAGTTCAAAGGAATACAAGGAGATTTTGCAAGCGAAGTTTTAAGCCTGCACAAGAAAGAGACACCAATATCAGAAGATGTTATCACAGGAAAGCTGATCTAACCTGCTTACAATTAAATAGTTTCCATGTAATGGGTTTTGACTCATTTGTAAACATGTACTTTGTAAGGCAGTTTTATTTTTGAAATTGAAATCAAACAAGAATAAAGAATTAAAGCAGCTCCACTCTGTGCCTAGGTAATATAACAGGGCTGATCTGCCAATCAGTATAGCTGCAGAGGGAATTAGCTGCATGATCCCATTTTCTACCAGCCAAGGGTTTAGTCTTTGAGAGCATCATGTTTGGAAAACTCCAGTGTTTCATGAGTAAAAGAGCAAGAAGGAGCAGTAAAAAATATACCACATTCTCCTGTGTGATAAATCCCTGCAAGAGGCATTAAAGTCCATGTGTTCTGCAGGGAGAGAAAGCCTATAATTAACGTTTTTATTATTCTTGGATCAGCGTGGTAGTTTCTCTGCAAACCTCTGCTGCAGAAGGATTACCTGGTGAGTCTTGCCAGTTTGGAGCCCTGGGTAACTCCAGGGACAGAGTGGTTGTTTTTCTCTCTCTCTAACAAACTATTGAGGATTTTTTGCTGCACCCACTAAACCTGGCAGCCATTTTTTCTGTAGCAAACTTTGAGATAATTATCAGTTTCGACTGTGTTTCCAAAACAACATAGCTCTGCCCAAATTTGTCAAAATCTGAGTTGGGAATAAACTTTACTAGTTTAGGGTTTGGGGTTTTTTTCCTTTTTTTCCTTAAACCTAAGATACTTAGGGTAGTCCCTCTGAGTTAACCAAAATTTTATTCTGATGAAAAAGAACCAAGGACATATTGCCTAAGGAGTCACTTTTTCCCTGTCACAAAAAAATGTCAGTGAAAATCTTTTCAGTGAGGCCCATGTTTTGGGAAATGTTTTAATGCAGAGGCTTTTTTTTTTTGTTTGCTCTCCACATGATAAAACCAGAGAGAGAAGCAGCATGGACAGCTCTAAAAAAGAGCTCAGTGGCTCTTTTTAAAATGCACATCCTCCGGGCGTGCGCTCATCGCATTCTGATTTGAATTTTAGGGCTCAAAATAAAGTTCAGTGCTTCATTCAAATTCAAATGAACTGTGCTATGCTCTGGCAGCCTCTAAGGATGTGGCAGGCCTGCAGCACCTCACAAAGTGGAGGGGGCAGCAGGAGCTTGCAGACTAAATCCTGGCTGCCCCAGGACAAAGATATTCTAAAATCTGTCTTTTCAGGCAAGCTGAGCAGAGAAAGGTGCCCATGAGGATGTGAGATGTTCCTTCCTGGGGTGCTGTGGCTAATAAAGATGCAGAAGGTTAGAAGAGCTGGGTCTGAGTCTGAGCTTGCTGCTGCTGCTGCTGTAGGAGTGTCACAGTTGTGGCAGCTCCTGAATTCTGGGATGGACACACCGGACAGCGGTGCTGAGCTCCCCCAGGAGAGCCAAGGGGACAAAGTGTCTGCCAATTTGGAGTCAATCACTCAAATAAACTCAGCTGATTGCAGAAAGGTTTGCCAAGGGACCAAAAGACAGACTCAGGAATAAATCTGCATCTAACATGGGTTTCTAAGGTGCATGTGGGAGATGCTGAGTGCCTTAGTTAAAAAAGGAGCTGGGAACTGCAATCACTGCTGCACACCTCAGCCCAAAGGGACACCTCTGCCTGAGCCTTGGCTCCCTCTGTGAAGCCCTCTGGGAATCACAAAGATGCAGAAATCTGCTCCACTTTTTCAGAGGGATAATTGAGGGGAGAAATGTTAAACCCCACCCTCTCCTGGGCACAGATGCCATGGCAGGTACAGCTGCTGTCCTGGCAGAGCAGCATTTCCCATCCTCACAAGGCCACTCTGTCCCCGTGTGTACGATGCACTTCAGCACAGGAAACCTCCACCCACACCGGCATTTTTCTAAAACAGATCCTTTTCTTTCAAAGCATTACTTCATAAACTGTATTGCTTCTCAATAAGTACTCCTGTCCACATTACTGATATTCCTCGTGTCAGCAGAAGTGTTCATGTCAGTACCAGAAAAGTCATCTGAGCATCCATCCCCTCCAAGGACTACGTGGACACAGTTTTTACCTTATCAATAATGCTTTTTCACCCAGCTTGGTTTCCCAGACAGTCGACAACAGAGAGGAAATCAAAAGCAGGTTCACATAGGAGGTGTTAGTTATTAATTATCAGCCTACAAATTATGCAACATCCATAAAGCTTGTCAAGGGAAAGGTGTCTGTGCTGGGAGCTGCAGGACCTGACTCGTTCTGTCCCTGACTTACCCCTCCTGACGTGGGAACAGTCACAAATGTCACAAAAAGCAAAAATTTGCCAGATTTTTCTCTGGAATGGAAGAGATCCCCCTAGGGAGCCATGGGCCACCAGAGGCAGTGTCAAACAGAGCTTTGTTTGGGGGAGCAGCCCTGAGACAGTGCCAGGGCAGCGCTGGCCTTGCTCTCTACTCTGGCCATCAGCCTCTGCCCAGGCTGGGGACGCAAAATATGGCAGGGAACATCCACCCCACGAGCACCGAGCTCAGCAGAGAGCTCTCTGCGGCCCAGCAAGGCTCAGCTTTGTGCTGTGAGCAAATTCTAAGGGCTGTCCTGCCTCTGTCACTGCCAGCTTGCCACAGCCAGGCTGCCTCTCTCAGCTCACAGGGACATCAGGACTTGGGGACAGCCCTGAGCCTCCAACTGCAGCCAACCTTACCCAGGCTGATGTGCAATCTCCGGGCAGGAAGCGCTGCTGGCTGGGAGAAGGTGATCCATCCCTTGGGCATCTCAGCTGCCCGCTGTGGGAAGCAGAGCCAGGAGCATCCCAGGGGCTCCTGGGGCAGGTCCTCAGGGAGAGACGGTCCAGTGCCACGAGAAAATGGACATCAGGCCTCGGGATCAGGACAGCAGAGCTTTGGAGGTGGTGTAGTCACAGGAACGAGTGGAGCTGGTTCCCCTTTCTGCTGAAAAATGGAAATGTGATGAGCGCCTATGAAAAGGGAATTCGTTTCCACAGGATATTGCTCTTCTAAATGACAATGGCTGCTCTGAAACTCTCAGAAAGTATTGTTTTTTATCAGAGCTGTCCTTACCCTACCTCATACCCTCAGTGAGAGCCCCACCAAGAGCAGCACTTGGTACACCAGCAGCACCCCTGTCCCCACAGGCACAGCCATGAGGAGCAGATGCTGCTCTTTGGGGTGAATTGAGTTAGCAGAATCTGTTTTTACAGACCAACAATTTAACCTGTGTGTGCCATTCCCCTCTGGTTATACAATGAGCACAAAGCAGTGTTGCACCGTAAGGCTACAGTGCTAAGGTTTTTAATGTTTGTTAAGATGCTTGGGCCTGGGCTAGATGTTGTACTGCACCTCATCTGGGGAGCAAAGCACTCCTAACTTTGCCCAGGGCTTGCAGAAGAAGCCTCTGGCATTGAAAATCCCCAGCTAACCAAACACTTTTGCAGTTAGCAGCAGCCAAAGCAAAGAAATAAAACAAGGTGGGAGACTCCAGCAAAAGCTGCGTTTCCTGCTGAGGGATTGAGGCAAGATGGGGGAAGGATGGTGGTGCTCTGAGGATGCTGAAAGGGAAAGGAAGAGTATTTTGTCCCCAAATAGCCAAACCCAGGGCTTTCTATTGGCCACTACCTTGTCCTGCCCCACAGTTTATAGAGAAAATGCATTTGTGAAATTTGAAATTGCCCTTGGCATCTCTTGCTCTCAGTGCTCAGTTCTGGCAGGGTGTGATGCTGTTCCCAAGCGCTGCCCAGAGCGTGTCCAGCACACTGCACCAACGTGTTCTCTGCGTGCTGAGCACCAATGCTGATCTTATTTACACTCACAGCCTCTCCTATCTGAGCTGTGGAAACTGCTTCTAACAGTTCCTTTCCTTCCTTTGTTCAAGCAGACAATGGTCTTTGGAAATTTATTTTAATGCCACTGAGACAAAATTGTTATTTAATTTACAAATTAATAATTGTCCCTTCCAAATCCCCTTTAGCTCTGCATGTATACTACTTAACTTATCTCTATGCCTATCAAATTCTTAGTCCTCTGAAAGAATACAAGTGACCCTTGGCTTGTACAGCAGATTAGGAGAGGGAAAGGGGGAGATGGTTCCTCTCTCCATTCTCATCTTGCAGAGAGAGGATGTACTTTCGTTTTCTATGTTTGCCAGCTTTTTGCACCACAACTCAGCAAATTAGGAGCTGCTTCTGGGAAGACCTTTGTGATGAAGAATACAACACATGAAACCCTGCTAAAAGGATAAATTATAAAGATACAACCTAAAGTATCATTCACCTGGAAAGTGACTCCATTCTGTTTTCTGCTTGGACCTCTCCACGCTGTGTTTTGTGGTGGCACCAGCTCTGGGGAGCTTTCCTTCCCCAGGCTGCTCTCGCCTGGTCTCTATGGCCTCTGAGCTGCTGTGGGTGAAGGTGGGCAGGAGGGCTGGGCAGCTGAAGGAACTCCCTGCCTGCCTGGAGGGCACAGAACCCCAAAGGTTATTAGGCAATTAAAGGCTGAATAGAGAGGATGGGCAAGGCAGCTCAGCTGGGTGGAGCTCAGTGCCTTGGCTGTGGAGCCTGCAGGGTGAGGAGCTCCTCGGGGATGGGTTAGGACACTCTGCACCTTCCCTGTCTTTACAGGAGCTCCCCGTGGGGCTGAGGGCAGGGCAAAGCAGCAACTGAGCTGCTCCGCAGGTGTTTCAGGTATTTCTGGCCTTGCCAGGCTGAAAAGTTCCCCAGGGAGGAGACACGAGCAGCACTGGGGGAGCTCTGGGTACAGACAGCCCTTCAGCCACTGAACTGCAGTTTTCCTTATCCTTTCCCCTCTGCAGCTTCTCTTCAGTCTTAGGCTGACTCCTGGGTTCGTTCAGCCCCATCCCTCAGATCCTCAGATCTACAGAAAACATTTTCCAAGGCTTCTGCTATTTCGCTTTGCAATTTTAAAAATGGATTTTCGAATAAACAAAACAATTAAATGATACTAGGGGCTGTACAGTACAACCTGCCCATGTCAAATTATAAATAAACTGAAGACATTTAACTTTGAGAACAAACACCCCCAACACACACACACACACCCTTCACCCTGCAAAAGGCAGCATTAGAGACATTCTTGTATTTAGGTAAAAATGTGAGGCCTAAGCAGTTAAAAGGCAATGTGCTCTAAAGCTTCCCTAATCTATTTTCCTCCAATTCTTTCCACCTCTAAGAAGCTTGTGGAGTTAGTTGTCGATTAACATTCAGGAAGATTGTACTCTGTCTCCAGTTCATTGCTCTCTTGTTGGCTTATTGTTATTCAGAGCCCATTTATTGTAGATGAGCCATTCATTTTCCTCTAATTGGATGGGATTGGATTTCACTTTCATTGTTGGATGCATTGAAAACCCTGGAGGGGCTACAGGGATCAGCCCAGGGCTGGGGAGATTTAACTCAGCACAAAGTTTAGGTTGCAGCTGAAAGAAGCTACAATTTTGTTTTTTTAAATTTTGGGTTTTTTACATGCAAATGCCTCATGGCTAGATTTGCAAGGTCTCCCCTGTGACCCCAAACACCTTATTGCATAACATACTTTTGGTATTTTTATATAGTTCCTCACCAATCATTCACACCATGGGGATTGTTGGGAAGATTTCTGAGCATCAGAGAGCCAGCGAGGGCTTTGCACCTCCTGTCAGGATCCAACTGGCAGCTTCCCTCAAACGTGTGGATGAAATCCTTCACAGCTCTGGGATCCTGCACTGTGACCTCCTCCCCTGACACTGCTCAGATCCTTTGGGGCGACACAAGGCTCTGCCAGCAGAAGGTATTTCAGAGCTCATGCTGCAGTTCCTCACACCACACACTGCTCCTGCAGCTGCTCCTGCCCCACCTAAGGCAAGCTGAGGGTGGCTGAGCCTGCCCAGTGTCCATCCACAGCCTGGCTTTGTGACAGGGACACAGCTCTGCACCATCCACAGCCTGGCTTTGGGGCAGGGACACAGCTCTGCACCATCCACAGCCTGGCTTTGTGACAGGGACACAGCTCTGCACCATCCACAGCCTGGCTTTGGGGCAGGGACACAGCTCTGCACCACCCACAGCCTGGCTTTGGGGCAGAGACACAGCTCTGCACCATCCACAGCCTGGCTTTGTGACAGGGACACAGCTCTGCACCATCCACAGCCTGGCTTTGTGACAGGAACGCAGCTCTGCACCATCCACAGCCTGGCTTTGTGACAGGAACGCAGCTCTGCACCATCCACAGCCTGGCTTTGTGACAGGGACACAGCTCTGCACCAAACCCCTCTCAGGCATCTCATGGCTCTCTCTGAAGGGCTGGCAGGGGAGCTGAAAACACACCCGGGCACCCTCGTGTGTGTGTGAGTGTGAGTGCTGCCCAGGAGGGGATTTGCTGTGGGTGGGAGTGCCCTGCCTGCTCAGAAACACAGAGTGACCATGGGCACAGACACAGAGTGACCGTGGGCACAAACACAAACACAGAGTGACCATGGGCACAGACACAGAGTGACCATGGGCACAAACACAGAGTGACCATGGGCACAAACACAAACACAGAGTGACCATGGGCACAGACACAGAGTGACCGTGGGCACAAACACAGAGTGACCGTGGGCACAAACACAAACACAGAGTGACCGTGGGCACAAACACAGAGTGACCGTGGGCACAAACACAAACACAGAGTGACCGTGGGCACAAACACAGAGTGACCGTGGGCACAAACACAGAGTGACCGTGGGCACAAACACAAACACAGAGTGACCGTGGGCACAGACACAGAGTGACCGTGGGCACAGACACAGAGTGACCGTGGGCACAAACACAGAGTGACCATGGGCACAAACACAAACACAGAGTGACCGTGGGCACAAACACAGAGTGACCGTGGGCACAGACACAGAGTGACCATGGGCACAAACATGGGGTGACCGTGGGCACAAACACAGAGTGACCGTGGGCACAGACACAGAGTGACCATGGGCACAAACACAAACACAGAGTGACCATGGGCACAAACACAAACACAGAGTGACCATGGGCACAAACACAAACACAGAGTGACCATGGGCACAGACACAGAGTGACCGTGGGCACAAACACAGAGTGACCATGGGCACAGACACAGAGTGACCGTGGGCACAAACACAAACACAGAGTGACCGTGGGCACAAACACAAACACAGAGTGACCGTGGGCACAAACACAAACACAGAGTGACCGTGGGCACAAACACAAACACAGAGTGACCGTGGGCACAATCACAGAGTGACCGTGGGCACAAACACAAACACAGAGTGACCGTGGGCACAAACACAAACACAGAGTGACCGTGGGCACAAACACAAACACAGAGTGACCGTGGGCACAGACACAGACTGACTGTGGGCACAGACACAGAGTGATCATGGGCACAGTGTGGGCAGGCTGGCACTGTCACTCTGGGCTCCTTGGCTGAGGAATCTCACCCTCCCCAGGCAGCTCAGGGGGAGCAGCAGGGAGGGGTGAGATTCCTCTAGCCCTCCTCATCCTCCTGGAGAAACATCTGCTGGGAGCAGGCCTTGATAAAACCCTGAATTAGCAGAGTTGGAGGCAGTATTAAAATGATAATATTTTAATATTAAAACACTATAATATTAAAATTAAACTCCAGGATTTGAATGTCTGCAGAGTGCGGCAGGTTGCTCTGCAGTCAGTGTGGGGACAGGGAGCCATGGAGGATGAGGAGTGCAGGTGTCTCCAGGTGTCCCCAGTGGGATGAGCTGCTCTCTAAAGCAAAGAACCAGGAGATGGCTGTCTGAGGTGCAGCCCTGAGCCCCAGCACGTCCCCCAGGCATCCTCTGAGCGTCCCTAATCTCACCTCTGAACATCATCTGGCGACGCAGAGCCAGTGACTGTCGTTGTGGGGGAGAAGGAGCAGGGAGGAAGCAGTGAAATGCTGCTGTGGTCTGTGGGAAGGGTTAACATCTGGGCTCCTGCAGATGTGTGTCTGATGGGGATGGGGCTGCTGAGCTGGGCTGTTCCCATGGGAATTCTGCAGCGTGTGCTGGAGCCTTTCCCTCGGAGGGGCCTGTTCTGCACCTGTCTTTTCTTGTAGGACACAGATTTTCATTAAAGGTGGAGTTGATGTCTCTCTGATGCCCTCCCTGTGCCGACAGATGCATTTGGAACTGGCCAGCAGGTTTGAAACTACCAGAAGGCACATGGGGAAAGGATGGAAACACACCTGTGCCTCCACACAGCACTGGGGATATTAGAAGGATGAAATAATTGCTGAAGAAACTGTTGAAAAAGATCCTCTGCTCGTGCACAAAAGAACCAACAAAATCCATCTCCTACAAATCTGTGCCCAGCTCCTGATAGCACATAAGAAGGTACCAGTTTGACCCCAAACCCTTTTTCCTGTTTTATAAAGGCAATAATATTATAATTGAACCCTTCCCTCTAATTGTCCCTGCCTTCTTTAACTAAATTTTAGGTGGCTTGATCCCTCTGAGAAACCCTCGTGCAGTGGAAGGAGACCAGCAGAGAGCAGCAGACCTGGAGGGAGGCAGAGGCACTCACAGCCCACATGGGTGGAAAATAAGAGAACTCCCACCAGTTCCAAAGGTTGAGACACAATATCGACAACCTTAACCCTAAAACTGACAGACCAAGAAATGGGACATCCAAAGGTGCCTGAAATTGTAAATAAATATCAAAAACAGGAGGTAAGGTTTCACTTGCTGAGATTTTTTTGTTTCAAAGGGCTATTCCTGCAAGGCTTTGACATGAAGATCTGAATTACAAGTGAGTGGCCCAAAGGATGGAGTTTTGAGGTCTCCAGACGCCTCAGAGCACATGGAACACCAATGGCAGCAGCAGGCAGGGCTGCCCAGCCTCCAGAGCAAGCTTGTTGGGGAAGATGAAATAGGAAAGCCTTATAAATATGACTATCTGGCAAAAGATGCTGAGAATATGGAAACTATAAGCGAGATTGAAATGAAGACAAGCTTTGAGATACCAAACCCCAGTGAGTGAACAACTGGAAAACAATGGTGTGGCCACTGAAGGTAATCCCCTTTGGATTAAACAATTCCCCTTTTGATTAAACAATCCCCTCTGCTTGCAGACAGCTCCAAGGGTCAGAGCAGACCCTGCCAACTCAGCAGAGGGTCCAAAATGCAGTTTTTAGAGTTTAAAATATAACACCGTATGGTAATGCAATGACTCTCATAGGCTGTATGTAAATGTTGTAGGATTTGTAGCTTGTTCTAGATTGGTTAGTGAAAATTAGAATATTCAGCACAGAAGTTGATTTATTGTATTGTAAACTGCAGCCACGGTATTTTTCTGTACTTCTCTTCTCTCTCTCTCTCTCCCCTCTCTGCCCTGCTCTGAGCTGTGTCTGGCAGCTCCTGGCAGGTCTCCTACTCCCACACCTTTCACAATAAACCTCATGCTCTAAGACCAAACTCCAGAGATCTCTCGTCTCTGTCCCGACCGTCTGAAGCGAACCACCAAACCCCTCAGACGGCAAATCCTACACAAGCTGACCAACCCAAGAGCTTCAGATGACAGCAAAGCCCCCCAGAGCTCAGTCTGTCACTTCAATGCCCAATTATGCACATGAAACATTATTTTGAGCTTTTTCAGCTCCATTGAATAAATGAAAGTTTTACATACCTTCCTCCTACACAGATATTCTGTGGTGGTCGACCTCTGGCTCTTGGTGGTTCCTGGGGTCTCCAGGCCCCTATTAAACAGTCTGCAAACGATAATTAAGCAAAGTAAGTCTGTGAGCTCAACAGCCACTACCCTGGGCTTGCATCTCCCCTGGAAAATTGTGTTGGTCTGCAAAGAAAAAGTTACAAAAACCATCTGCTCTGGCTCCCACTCACTCCCCTCAGCCTTCCCCCGAGCATTCTGAGTATCATAAATCATCTCCCTGGTTCCTCAGGCCCTGCAGGTCCCTGGGTCATGGGCCAGGGGCTCTCCAGCCCTGCCCAGAGGGAGCAGATCCTGGGGCTTGTGGCATTTTCCCAGCGCCCTGGGCAGGGATTGTGCAGCCTCTGTGCAGCTCCAGGCTCTGACCATCACACAGCAGCCCTGGGACACCTCCAGCCCCTGCAGGTCATGGGCACGTGGGTCATGGAGTCCTCCAGGGCCACAGGGCTTCCAGAAACCTCTTGGGTGTTTGATTTTGGAGAATGTTCCCCGCAGCAGTTCCAGCTCAGACACTGCTCAGGTCCTTACTGCCGTGCTCCACGTGCCACTGCAGCTTCAGCATTGCTTCATCTCGTAACAGTGACGCCAAAGGATTTCAGCTTCTGTATTTTCCATGTATCTGTAATCCTGTAATTTTTAGTGTATAACTCTGGGCTCCATACAGGTGCTGAGCTGCTGTTCTCTCATTTTTAGACAAAACAATTCCTCTCTAAGCCCCAAACTCAAGGACACCTCAGCGTCTCAGGTCCCGAGATATGGAAACAACAGTGAATTGGGGGAGCAAACTTGGAGTAATTGACTTCATCACCTGAAGCTGTAATTAGAGGATTAACCCCTGATATGCAAATGGACAGAATTCATAAAGTAAGAAAAACCTGTGACCCACTGTCCATTTTGGGTGTAGCCCCTGGGTGGCTGTGACTGCCCTAAAAGTACCTGAAGGCCTTCAATAAATAGAACTGCTGCTTATTCTCTTAATTCTGTCTAGCCTCTGTTTTAGGTAAGCCTGGCCAGGCATCAACACGACCTCCTCCTCCTCCTCCTGTGTCCCCCTCCAGCCCTGCAGGGACCCTCTGTCTGTGCCACCCCACACCAGTGAGCACATCACTTCCATCACACACTCAGAGGTATTTTTCTCTCCTTTTTCTCCATTTTTCGCAGCTGTCACCCACAGAGAGGCAGTGGGACTCCCACAGTGAGTCACTGTCACAGGCAAGGTTTGCTTCCCAAAGTCAGTCCCAGCTGTGGGTGGGGGAATCTCTTAACTCTTCAGTCCTTGGGCACAGCTACCTTTCAGTTTTCCCTCCTGCACATCAGCCACACCAAATTCCACTCTTCTCTGAAGAAAACCAAAGCCAGATTGTTCATCCCACAAACACAGCATCACTGGGAGGTATTGACCTCTACTGGTGCAAGAGCTTTACCAAGTGAAATCTAGCAAGAATAATAAAAATTATGGCCTTTTAAAACTCTTCCAAACAATTACAGAAGGAAATGAGAACTTTCTATGCCATTTTAATGTCCTGCTGCTTTAGTCAAAATTTGCCATGGCTGTTTAATTTCATTTCAGGATTTTTTGCAACTTCCTGATTTTGCCTTGTCTTCAATTACTTATTTTTCCTTCCTCCACTGTTTAGAGAATTTTAAGAGGTTCAAGGGAAATACATACACACAAAAAAAAAATTGAGAAGCTGAGAAAACAGATCTACCTTTTCCAGATGCTCTTGAATGGAAGCAACACACCAGGAAAAAAGGCCTTGAGTGAAAAAGAAATTTTAAAAAGTGGTGGGAGCGAAGAATGACAGAAGTGGGAAAGGGAAAAGCAGACACAGAGCAGGACATCCCACCCTGGAGTGCATCTCCTCCGACTGCAGACAGAGGTTTTTGCAGGCTCTCCAGCTCTCCTGGCCTCGCCTGCTGCCAAGCCTGAATTTGCCTCTTTCCAGCCCAAAACAGGCAAGGCAGGGCCTGGTCCCTGGCTCTCAGCAGCTCTGGTCCACACTTACAGAGGTGTTTTACCTCAGGCTGGGAAAAACCATCCTCATCTTCCATAATTGTCCAGGAAATGACGATGAACAAACAGCTCTCTGTCACTTGTTACTCTATTCTGAGTTTCCCTCCCTGCAGAGCAGCTGCCTCCTGACCTGGGCAATGAGAACCTGGGGAAAGAATGTCTGATTCGTGCAGGTTTGCACCCAGGATTGCCATTTCCTCCCTGCATTAGTCCAAGCTGCCCTTCCCTGCAGCCCTTCCAGCCCTGCCAGCCCTGCAGCCCTGCTGCTGCTGCTGCTCTCTCTGTGCCCCACCAGCGGCCCCAGGCCAGGGGTGTCAGTGTCCAGGCACGGCAGGAGCTGTGGGGACATCAGGAGCTGTGGGGACAGTGCAGGAGCCGTGGGGACAGGGCAGGAGCTGTGGGGACAGTGCAGGAGCCATGGGGACAGCCCAGGAGCCGTGGGGACAGGGCAGGAGCTGTGGGGACAGCCCAAGAGCTGTGGGGACAGGGCAGGAGCCATGGGGACAGGGCAGGAGCCATGGGGACAGGGCAGGAGCCATGGGGACAGGGCAGGAGCCGTGGGGACAGGGCAGGAGCTGTGGGGACAGGGCAGGAGCTGTGGGGACAGGGCAGGACCTGTAGGGACATCAGGAGCTGTGGGGAAAGGGTAGAAGCCACGGGGACAGTGCAGGAGCCATGGGGACCGCCCAGGAGCCATGGGGACAGGGCAGGAGCTGTGGGGACAGGGCAGGAGCCATGGGGACAGGGCAGGAGCCATGGGGACAGCCCAAGAGCCGTGGGGACAGTGCAGGAGCCATGGGGACAGGGCAGGAGCCATGGGGACAGCCCAAGAGCCGTGGGGACAGGGCAGGAGCTGTGGGGACAGGGCAGGAGCTGTGGGGACAGCACAGGAGCGATGAGGACATCAGGAGCCGTGGGGACAGCCCAGGGGCTTTGGGGACAGCCCAGCCTGGCTCCCCAGGCAGGGACAGCCACCATCACCCCCTGCCCTCGTGTGCCACTCTTGGGCTTCGCTAGGAACAATTTGCTGTCCCTTTTCCCCCCGGGCACAGCGCTTTCTCTCCCCCGGGCGCTGTGTCAGAGCTGTCGCGTCTCCATTAAACTGTACTCTCCTCCCGCCGGCCGCGCTGCACTTCACATCATTCCTTGATGCAATATATTTTCCAGGATGGGCTTTTGTTTTCTTTCTTGGCCGCTCACCCTCTTTCTGTGGTCACTTTTGCTCATTTCTCTTGTAAGCTGTCTAGAGGCAGAGAAAAGGCTTTCAGTTTTAAGCAGTTTCCTTTTCAGTTCCCCTTTATTGAATTCCAACCTCCATTTTTTTTTTTTTTTAAGCATAGGGACATCATTTATCTTGGACTTTAAGTTGCAGGGGCCTTCAAGGGGCTTCTTTTTTTCTTTCCCAGCTGCATTTGTTGACACACAGTCAATCTGTTTTTTGCCTTCGTTCCCCCTCTTCCCCCCAGCAGGCCATAAAGTATCGACAGCTGTGCCCTTTATTAGCATAGCCATTTTAAGCACAACAAGGGGGAAGAGACTAAATATATTACAGCCATTACCTCTGTCAAAAAGTGACAATTTTAAAACATTTTAGCTTTTCACTGGGAAAGCCGGCAGCACAAAAGAAAGTGCTATAATTTTATTGTAAATGCTTTTTAAATATGGGTCACTTGGCCATAATCAATAGAAAGGATGGAAAAGTTCAAAGCTTGAGAACAGTTCAGGCAGATAGCAGAATTTTTTTTAAAAAAGGCTTGTCTTTAAAATATGCTAATTGGGGCAAAAATACAACAGTGAGAAGCATGCAAAATAAGATCTTGTTCCTGGCGGTTTTGTTTTCTTTACAGCTCTGTTCATGCTTTTCCCATCTACTTATAAGTGTGTTTTACAGCTTGGATGGGAATTATTCCTCCCCATCAGGGTGTTATGAACATTTGGGGACTGAGAAAACAGGAGGGAATCCAGACAGCCACTAGTCTCCTCTCAAAAAGGAAAGAAACCCCTAATAAACTACTGTTTTTTTCAAATGCCTTTGGAAGTGTGATGTGCCACGGCACTGTGATTTACCAGGCAAGATCACTTCTTGAGTGTAAAATAATCCTAAAGCCTGAGAGTCCTGGTAATTTAGGTTCAGATTTAAATTCTTACACTTGCTGGGTTTTATACAGCAGAAACTTGTATTTTAAGCTTCCAAAATGAAGAATTGGGATTTTTTGATTAGACAAGGACTAACGCCCGCAGACAGCATCTGTCACAAGCTCTAAAATGTAAAAGAGGGCTAATGGATGTCCTGAAGCCTGATGGTCTTGGCTGCTTTTGTTTTAATTTGTAATGGGTTTATCAGGCAAAGAGGAAGGGGCAATCTCAGCAGGGTTTATTTTGAATGGCTTCACTTTCCTCTCAATTTGTAACGTCTGGAGTGAACTTGGGAGCATTTTCTGTTATCTGTCCCTCTCTAGTTACAATTTTTGCTGGAGGTTTCACTTCGTATTTCAAATTTCAGAACTTACGTAAAACTTGGCTTACACCAACACGAGTTGTTACTCAGGCTCCCAAAGCAAAGCTGCTCTGGAGAACCTCTTTAAGCAGAAAAGCACAGCATTAGCAGTACCTGCCAAGAGCTGTGGTGCAGCTTTTGCCTTGTGGTGGCTCCTGGGGCCTGGATCCCTCTGCCCTGAGCAATCTCCAAATTTGCAGGAGAGAGAAGCGAGCGTCCTGCTGCGGGAAGAGTGTGGTCCATGGCAGAGGGGGAACTGGAAGGAATTCTCACCACCCATCTTTTGGCAACCAATTTAGCAGTTAAATGTAACCAGCTGGTCTCCCCAGGCTCCCTCTGTAGTCGAGGGAGGGAAAGCAAAGCTCCTGCAGAGGGTCATTCAGTGCACCCAAATTAGCCTCATTCTGAATTGTCCTCCCTCTCATCCGTGACTGGAAAAGGACTTAGAAGAGCCTACCCGGGTAATTTAGCCAGCTCAGATGGGTGGTCTGAATAATTCCTTCCCCACCAGCCTCGAAAGGCTGCCTAGGTACCCCACAGAGATTGGCATGCTGTGCAGGGATCGATTCCCAGCCGTGTCAGCAGCTCAGCTCAGCCACCCGAGCTCACGCCTGCTCCGGGGAAGGTTGGGATGCTCGAGGAACTCACCTGGAGCTGTTGGACCCTGAGCTCCCAGGCAGCACAGAGAGCCTCCTGACCCTCGTGCTGGCAGCTGATGCTGTAGGACTGGCCGTGGCCATGGTCAGATTTGGGGTTTGGGTTTTTCCCCACCTGGCAGACTGTGTCTGCTGTCCTCGAGCCTGGCCAGAGGTGGGAGCAGCTGCAGCTCTGGCCCTCGGAGCTGTCTCAGGGTGGAACTCAAAGTGGCTCTGGTGCTGCATAGACAGGAGACAGGGCTGCTCCTGCCTTCTTCCCAAGGAATTCCCTCGGTCCCTTCCTGTGGGACCCTCTCTCCTCCTCCTCACTGACACAGAGAGGAAGGAGGCTTTGCTCCCGAGGAGGACAGCGAGGCACAGCAGAGCTGCACCTCTCATGGGAGGGACCCACTGCAGCAACCACAGCATTGCTGACCCTGCAAACCGAGGACAGTGACCTCAGGAAGGCACAGCGAATAACCTAGTGCCCTTCCACAGGGAAACGCAGAGCATAACAGGACTCACCTGTAGGGGTGAGAGGAGGAGCCCTGAAAAACGCTCAGCAGCTTTACTGCAAGCAGTCAATCAGCACCTTTTTCCACACCTCCCTTGTGCCTGGGTGTCCCCCCTCTGTGTGTCCCCCTCTGTCCCTGCTTCCCCCGGGAGCAGAAGGCAGAGTGGCCCCCCAGGTCCCCCTGTGCTGGGCAGGGCTCAGCTCCCTGGCCCAGGGCACCCCAGGGCACCCCAGGCTGTGCTGCAGCTCAGGAAGGAGTTCAGCACACCTTCGCACAGCCAGCTGGAGGATACACAGAAAAGCTGCAAGGGCATCAATTCCCCCCAAAATTCCTGGTCTCAATATTGCCTCACCAGAGCGACATGCATTTTGGAGAGAACCAACTCCAGCGTGAGCAAAAGCTTTTGCACAGAGATCAAGAAATGTTCCCTGACACTTTCCATAAGTAACTAAGATGTTAATGCAACAAGGATTTTCATTTGTAGGATTAAATTGCCTTTTTTTTTTTTTTTTTTTTTTTTTTTTTTTTTTTTTCCTAAAAGTAAGCCACGTCTTTGCACTGCTACTAAATCACTGCTTTTCCATGCTTGAGCAGAAAAGAATCTGAGCTGGCCAGCTGTTTAACTTGCTGCTCAAAGACCAGCAAAGTCTGGAACTGTTTGAACAGGGGAAGAGTCTTTTTACAGCCAGCCTTATTAAAGCACAGGATTTTATTAGCTGCTTTGTGGTAATAAGGTGAAGTACAATGTTGTGGAATGCTCCTTCAGCAGATTTGGGATCTTGTATACTTTGGGGTTTACTTTCCTCTTTCAGACTAGGGTGCTTGGCAACCCCACTAATGCTACAGCTTCATTGTAATGTTCTCTTCCTTAAAGCCACCTCTGACAACTGATTTTTCACCCAGGTAGGGGAAAGTCACCATTGGAAGAACTATGAGAACTTGCCTGGTTGTTCTTTTCTTTAAGCCCTTGCAGATTTTCAGGTACTTGGAAAAACTCAAGATATAGGGTAAAAGAATCTACTTTGGCCACACACACATACAGCAATGTTGTACATTCAAAACATCAAAGCTAATGTGGTTTTCCTCTTTGGCAACTTTCTTTAAAGTTCTGGTAATTTTCTCACAACATTTTTAACAGATTGTAAACGACCCTTTTTCCTGAAAACCACTTTTGGGGCACATGAAGTTTCAATTAGCATTTGGGAATACCTGCCAGGAAGTTTTCATGAACATTTAAACAAATACGTCTGTATTATTTTGCAAAAGAACAAAGTATTCTGACAAATTTCAGCAATTTCCCATCATCTTTTGTTTCATAACTCTAATGGGAAACAAAGAGAAGCAAAGCTTCCAAATCATTGATGAGCTTTAATGAGAAGTGTGTTGCTTTGGATTGTTGATGCCAAAGTAAAGACTGAAACACAAGTTTTGGGTTTGGGACTGACGGTGAAAGGCTTTTTGGGACTGAAAGGTACACATTCCCAGAATCCACTGGCTGACACCTTTGCAGTCACCACTAGAAAATCTACTGATGTTTTACTCAGAAGGGTTCTTTTTCCTGGTTACAGTATTTTCTTACTTGAGTGTTTTGGATGAAAAAATATGCATTTGTGTAATTAAATATTGATATTTCATATAATACAGAGCAGCTCATACCCTGTGGGATGAAATCATAGATTCAGATACATTTATGATGACTCTGCCAGACCTTTCATTGCTCTCCAGGTTTGGGACTCCCAGGAATTCCAACATTGCAGCTTGAAGCAGATTCCCATGGTCCCATCAGCCAGGAGCATCCCACACTCCCTGAGGCAGAGGCAGCTCCTCTGTGCTCGAGACCCTTCCCCACACTTCCCACTTTGCCACCTCAGCTGCCTAAGCCTTCAGCTTTGGAGGTTCAACTTTGAAAATAAATCCAGGAGCAAATCCTAATTTCACAGTGCACAAAACATTCCAGGGAGCTCATTTTTTTAACCACCAAAACCTCACTCTTCTCCAGACTCCCACCCAAGAGCAATCCTACCCCACACACGGTGAGTCTGAACACAGCCAGCACAAAGTGGCACTGATCTGAAACACCTTTGTCCCAAAATATTCCCAAATCTCTAGCCAGCGCAGCTAAGGTTGGACCTGTTCCACATTGCAAAGATAAGCCCAAAACCTGCAGCAGCCTTTCCACAAACCCTCCCCTTTTGGAGCTACCTCCTAATTGAAACAGCATCTCATCTCTGCTGAGCCTTCTGCAAGCATCTGTTTTCCAAGACAAACTAAACAGAAGTATTTATTGCAAACGTTGCTGCCCTGTGGAAGTGACAGGAGGCAGAGCACAAGAGCCTTGTCCTATACTGCTTGTAACAAGGTCCCTGGAGCCATTATTGTTTTATTAATCTCTTTAGCCAGCTAATTGTAGGAGCATATTCAACAGCTTGTAAAACAACAACTGAGATTTTGCTCTTTTTCATGCTCTGTCCTTAATGCTCTGTAGCAAGAAGCCCCTACAGGAGCTCATGCCTGAAACAACTCCTTCCCCACCCCAAGAAACAGCCCCAGACACCAGGACAGCTCCTCACTGAGGAAGTTTTGCTCCTCAGGGAGGGATCACAAATTCTTTGCACCTGTAGGGCACTTAACACTTGCCTGTGAGTAGCTCAGAGTAGTCTGTGGACAATGCTAAACCCAGAGTTGCATCTTTGAGAGCCAGCTTAGATGCAGCCAAGCACATTTCTTGCCCTTGGACAACTGCTCCCTTCCACTTTTGGAGTCCTACAGAATAGTTAGGACATATGACATGGGTACCAGGAAGGACATTGCTGTGGCTGGGCCGTGTCCTTTGGAAACACAAACTTCACTGTTGAGAGGACAGCAGTGCATTATCTTTTTCCTTCAGTTATTTTGAAAGACTAAGATCATCTGCAGAAGCTCCTCACATGAGCAAGCACAGCACAATTTCACATCAAATCCTCCCTCTACAGGGTCTTTGAACACCAACTCAGTTCAGAGAGCCAAGTGTCAAGCCATAGGAAACAAACTGGAGAAGCAGCACCAACCTCTGAAACGTGCCCAGCGAATGGCATGTGTAAGCTTCTGCACAAAACAGGGAAATTAGAAACTAGGGCATGGATTATTCTGCATGTAATTCATGCTGGGAGAAACACAGAAAGAAACCAAGCAGGCAAAGAGGCAACAACAGCAGTGCAGCACGCCTAAAACTTTAATCTTTGTTTTTGTAGAGTACAGAATTGAAAGTGACACTTTTTTCTCCTTTCCACCTTCCCACTGCTCCCTAAGTTCTCTCTAACAGGAAATATTTCTTTGTTGATTAGTTTGCCTTCCCTTCAAGTGAGGCACAGCAGTTAATCTCCAAAAGTAGGTCCCAATTCAGTGAAACACTGGCACATGCACTCCAGTCCCCTCCCATTCATGGCAACATTTAAGTGCAATACTTGAACAGCATTTTCAATAGGGATGTTTTTACTTAACCAAAGAGGGGAGGAGGGGTATATTCGTGTGGTCTTAACCAGGGAGGGAGGGAAGACATACACCATACATCATCTTGTTCCCAATTTAAAGGCAATTTCAGAAGCAGTCTGTCACTGACACATTGTTAAAATCTTAAGCAGCAGCTTAACTGGAGAAGTTTGTAGCAGTAAGAAACCCCATGGCACTTTAAAAAAGGAGAGCTTTGAAATCACTGCTCAATGCCAGCTAAAGCAGCCTCACGAGGTCAGTCAGTTCTAAGTTTAAACACCCTCTGCTCCTAATGCCATTAAGTAAACACGCTGCATTAATACAATTATATAAAGAGGAAGACTGGCAAGACAATACAAAAGATTTTCAAGAATGGGAAAACCTACAGAGTTCAGAAAAGAGGATGCTGGAAAATGAAAGTGGACTTTATTTTACATTGTAGGCTTTCACTTCTTATCCCTTTGAAATACATTTAATTTTAAATTAATAAAGATCATAAACTAATAAATTGATATGTTCTCTAAACAGACATAATAAAAATTCAGACATTACAGCACAGGACCCATCATTTAAATATGCCAATAATAGAACAGTTAAAGTGATGCTGGCTAATGTGAGGATAAAAGATGTGGCTCTAAGGAAAAGTGTGGATTAGAGGAGAATTGAGTGAAGCAGGTGATGCCTTAGTCTGAATCGGAGCTCTCTTGCTTGTTGGGCTGGTACTGGCTGACTGCTTCCTCCAAAGGAGCCATTGTCCCGTCCGGCCGCACTCCCATGGGCTTTATGAGCTCATCCCTGGGAGAGATGGAGGAGAAAGAGTCCATATTAGCATGGGCACACATATCAATTCACATGTGCATAATACACTCACATACAGTATATGCTTCGGCACATAATGAGCCTCTAAAAGGAAGTTATGTCTGCTAAAGCCCTCTGTTTTGAAGAAAAAGGCACAAAAACCTTCCCAAATAGGTGGGAGGGGAAGAGCAGGACAGATAAAGACTTCATTCATGTGGGCCAAACCTACTTAGCCAATTAAAGACACCATGAAAAGTCAGTGCCTAATAGGCTCAAGACAAGGTGCAGGTTCACTGTTTTGGATACACAAACTAGCTTTTCTTCTAGGCGTTCTCTGACAGCCAGTTCTTCCTAAAATTTCACCTGCCACTCTGGCTAATACATGCCCAGGCAATTAAAACAATGCTTTGATACATATTCATTTTGTTGAAGGAAATAAATCAGTTAAGAGAACAGACCCTGCCTACACCGCTACTAGGGCTGTGTTAAGGACTTGCTGATTCATTTAAAAAAAGCTGACTGATTCTAATACTATTGCTTTTGTTTGTGGCAGTTTAATTACAGGATTTACAGCCATTTTAATCTCTTCAAAGCTCCAAAGGCCGCTCAGCAGTTAATCCAATTATATCTACTCCACAAGCTACAGCCTCGTCTAAGAGATGATTAATTATTGATTAAGCCAATCAAAAAGTATTAGCAAAGATTTATTTAATCCTTACTTTTTATCACCTCATTTATATGTGGATTATGGCAAAAGCTGTAAGGGCAAAGATAACATTTTGATTTTATGCTGAAAAAAAAAAAAAGGGGAAAATACCTCTAAATATTCAGGAGTCACCTTAAATAAAGGAGCAGAGGTTTGATGTTAATTTACCCTTTGCTTGAAAGGCAGCCCAGTAAAACTGTCAATTTAACACACATCTGCCACCCTCCCAAGGCACAGACAATAAAACTGCATCACTCAGTGGGGAAGCAAAGGCATCTCACCACACTCTGCACTCCTACCCTGGCTGAAAAGAGGGACAGCAACTCCTTGTGCAGTTAGCAATCCAACCTCGATGCACCCACAGGAACAGCAAGAAAGGCACACCTGAGTCCCTGGGCATGCACATGCTGGACACTGCACAGCCAAGCAGCAGCTAAATCAAATCTCAAAGGAAGTCCAGCAGGATAAATGCAGCTGTTTGTGCAGATGTGACCATCAGATACTGCAGTGACAAACTCACAAATGCCACACGAGAAACTGGAGAAACTGCTGTGCCTTGGCTGCCCTGGGCTGGTGGGAAGCTGCAAGGCAAGGGCAGACCAAAGAGCACAGGCCTCCCTCGGTGCGTGAGGAAGAGTAGGATCTATCTTTAAACAGACTGCAGAGAGGCTGCCATTACTTAAGGACTGCCTGAGTCCTCTCCCTTCTGGAAATGCAATCTACAGAGTGCAGATTCTGCCCAAGCAGCAGCATCCTTGGAGTATGTGCAGGAGATGTGTGGAGAAGGATCAAAACAATACCTGAAATCAGAACTGAAAGGGCTCAGAACACAGAGACCACAAATCTGGAGTCCAAAGAGGACCAGAACCCTGTCTGCTGTAGGGGCCCCAAAGGCAAAGCTGCAGTGCTTTGGAGTTGTGTCTAATAGCAAAGACATTTTTTTTTCCCACAGAGAAAAAACTCTATACATGCAAGGTCTTTTTGGCTTCCAAATTTAAAACATCATACAAAACAAGCGTCCTCTAAAACACAAAAATGTAGTCAAGAACAAAATCACCACTGCTAGCCCTTTAAGCTGAAAGGATCCTAGATTTTTGTTTTAAAAATCCCAAAGCATACTCTTAAATTGCAACATTTAATACTGCAGCCAGAAGTCATGGAATCACATAATTTTCTACTCATTTACCATTTATTATTGGTAATAAATAAATTATAATAGTTAATAAAAGATAAAGAATTTGTTCCTCAAAAAGGAAGGAGAAACACAGGAAAACAACATCCCAAGGTTCATTTATGTGGGGCCTTCTTCTCCTCACAACAATATTTATATCCTTAAATATTGTCAAAATGTCCTATCTCATCATCAGTCAATTATAAAGGCAAAGCTCCTTCTCTGAGGCTTCCCTTTGCAGCCTCCCTTTCACATCCCTCTTTGGCTTTAGGCTTTAACGATGGGTGTCAGACTGAGCTCACCTTGCACGAACACCCAGGATATTTATCAATATTCTGTTCCTGCAGGAGCTTCCTGCTCTGCAAGGCCCTGAGCAGATGAAAGATGGATGTTAGGGGCTTGCTGTTCTCTGTATCAGGAGGCTGAATTCCACACATCCTTCCTCAGGCAAGTGCTACCAGTAAAACTGAACTGTGTGAAGCCAGAAATATGCTAAGCCACCAAAGGAAGGAGGAGCAGAAGCAGGGATCAGCCTGTTTTGTTTCCAACCACAATCTAGTCCTAAAATAGCATTAAGTGTGGCATCCTTTTGCCAGTGAAGACTTGGCTGCAAGCTCGGAACACCACACAAGCTCATTCCTGGTTTTCAAGAGGGAACAGAGGGAGACAAACAGATGGAAAGGTCTGGGCTGCCCACAGAGCCACCTTCCTAAGAGCAGAACAACTTCCTACCAAATGAAAGAGTTTTGGGTTGGATTGCCAGAGGCACCACTCAGCTGAACTTCAGTCCCACCAAGAGCCCATAGGGCTGTTCCTTCCCTGGCAGGAAGGGTCTCAGCCCTGCCAACCTCGGCAATTTGCCTGTTTAGCTCTGGCTGCTCACACCTCAGCTGTGCTGTGCAGCCCTGGGCTAGCTGAGGATGTGCTCACTGTCCCAGGTGGGAAGGGAAGGGCCAGGAACTGCCAGGCAGAGCCTCAGGAACAGTTCACTGCCCAGAAACTGGGTGTTTATGGTACATCCACAGGGCAGAACAGCGCTGGCCTCAGCCCAGGAGATGGCAGTGGGAATTTTTCTGTATCCGTGAAGATACACACAAGCACACAATGTGTGAATTTATACACATCTGAACATCCTTAGGTGACCTTCCACATACTCAGATGCACCTTGCAACACTCATTTTTCTAATGCAAACAAAGCATCCCATTCAAGTGTACTCAGACCATAATTAAAGAGTTGGGAAAATGCATTCTCTTCTTCCACTTCCAGATCTCCCAAGACTCCCTTCAAATATAACCACACAAGTTCTGCCTTCCTGCTTGCCATTTAGCTTCATAACAACTCAAAAATCATTCCCTCGTTTGGAAGGGTGACCCTCTCTTGCCTGCTGCCTGTGCTGCAGGGCAGCAGTGGCGCACAGAATTAATGATGGTGTCTGTAATCAAACATCATGTAAACACCAGTCTGCCCCTTTGATAAAACAGCGTGGTGGGACCTATTCACCTCCTCATAATTGAGTGCTACATAATGGTTCCGATCCTTTCAGGGAACATTATTTTCTTCTATGATTAGAAAGGGGAAGGAAAAAACAAACTCGATGTAGCATTGCCTTCTTCATTGATCCTATGATTAATTTTGGGTTTTTAATGAGTATGGTACCTTATTTAGACAGGTTCTCTTACTTGTTTTGTTGACTTCTGTTCAATGTACAACAAAACCCAAGCTGTGATAATTGGAGACTATTTTACCAGCAAAAGGATTCTTGCTATTAATACAAGGTTGGCTTGGAAAAAGCATCCTGACATTTTAAATTAGTCAATTAATATACAATTCTACCTACCGTTTATAATAGAAAAAATGTTAGCATTTTTTCCAGACATTTTAATTAACACAGAGCATCTCCAATAATCTATTATATAGACATTATATAGATTATCACATGACACTGACTTAAGGTGGCTAACTGGATGTTTTGCAGAGAAATGGAAGGCTGAGTTAAATCCTTGCAGCTCTGGGGAGTTTTTCAAAGCTCAAAGACGTGCATCATGTGCAGAGGACACTGATTTACAGTCACCAAACAATTCTCAAAGAATGAACAAGTCACTTACTCCACACAAAACCCACAGAGTTACATCAGGGCCAAGTTCAGGCATCCAGTGTCAGCCTAAGTAATATATACATCTCCCAAGAAATGCAGTAATCAAGACTTTTCATGTTCATTTATATTTGTAATTGGCATATATTTAATGATTTAAAAAAGTAATCTCACCCAGCCAAATCTGAGCAAAATACTAATTTCTATAAAAGCTTTTGCAGAACTCAAGTCTATGGTAAAATATTGGGGCAAGGGAAATGAGTTCTCTATATCATGCAGCTTTCCTACAGATATTTTGAGAAATCAAAACTGGGTGAAGTATTTTAATTTAGCCTTGTTGATGGTCAATTATCCCACAAACAGGCCCAAACCCCATCAACTCAACAGAATAGAAAAGCTTTGGATGTATGACCTGAAATGACCAAAAGTATCAATCAGTTTTACATCACCTCAAAAGGTTTAAAATTTTCAGTGAAAATAAAGAGAAACCTAAAAAGTAAAAATCCACTGGCACATGGGACAAGGGAAAAGATGTCCCTTTGTACTTACAGCTTCAATAAACCTTTACAAAGGCTACAGTGTAAACATTCAGCAGCCATTAATGAAGGTTATAACTTCCCAATGAAGCAGTCCTGCTTTGCAAATTTGTTTTCTGAGTTCTGATACTCAGCCAATCAAAGCCAAATCTGGAGCACCCCAGTGCCAGACTGGCCTGATTATCCTCAGCTGTCAGGGAGGGAAGCAACTTCGTCAGTCCTTCAACATTTTTTCCACACTTTTCTCCAGTAGAAGTGAGGCAGCTTTTTAAAGGTTAGTTTCCACTACTGGGCCAATACCAGTGAACTAAGCAAACCTGTTTTGCTGTACATCACACAGTTTACTCTGAGCTCCTGATCAGGTTACACAGAGTTATATAAGCTTGTTCAAGATGAGAAGAAGCTGTTTGTTCCTGTTCAACTTCCTTCCCTTTAGAAGCAAAGCACTGCATCAAACTGAACCTGCTCATGGCACATTTCTCCTCCTGTGATGACAACAGAGAGCAGCAGAAGCAGGAAACCTGCCATGAGCACTCTGCCTCAAAGCAAGATTTAAACCCCAGAATCAACTGAAAACTCCAACCAAGCAACCTCTGCTCTGCCTCTGCAGGGTGCAAACGGAGGGTAAGAAGTGCATTCCACACAGATGTAAGTCTGCAAACTCCCAGAGCTGAAGGGCTCAAGCTGGAGGTAGCACCAATGTTGTGTTGCAAAACCATTCCAAAACCTCAGCTATCAGTGTGTCACTAACTCCTTGTACACAAGACTGGCAGCTTCCTAGTTTATTTAACATCTGCAAGGCCCGCAGTTGCACTCAATTACATCCATGGAAAACATCCCACAGCCTCTCCAACCCAAGCCTTAAGTTTCTGTTTCCTTCCTGCCAGCCTCTCCCTCCTCCCCTATTTTCAGTAAAACAAAAAGTGTGGGAAGAACAGTGAAATGATTTTATTCATGTTCCCACAGCATCTAAAAGGGTCACATCAACACTGTCCCACAGGAACCACCACACTAAACAAACAAACAGAATCCCAGCCCTGGAGCACTGTAAATCCTATAGAAGAAACTGCAGGTGGGTGTAGGGGGCACAGAGAGCCCAAGGTGACAGAAATGCTGCTGGCCAAGAGGCTAAGGGGGGACCCCAGGGCAGCAGCTGCTCACTTATTGTCAGCCTGGGGCAGGCACTGCAGCAGGTGCCTCCCACCCTCCGAACTGAAAGGGCTCTTGTGCCACAGGAGCCAGGGGGAGGTTTTGTGTAACTGCTGCAGCGACAGCAACTGACTTGTCTTCAGTCTTAGCTTATCTGCAGTCTCAATCTTTCTTTCAAAAAACGTTTTAGGCCATTTAGTCATTTTATTGTGGTACCCCTGGTGCTCAGCATCTTAATTCTCTAGCTTACATAGCAATGATTCCGTTTTACAAAGTAGTTCAATTAAGATCACATGTGCATTGCATTTTCTTCTCTTTACTAAGAAGACTACGACATACTACACTTGCTTTCCATGCAAATGATGTGAAAAAATATCCAATCACTTAATTGACAGTCTCAGATCAATTGTTCTAAGTTCGTTCCCTGCTTTCAATCCTGCTTGTAATTCAGTTTTTGGCAACTAATGTAAAATCCAGATTTTCCTGTATCTTCTGCTGTATTCCTAATCTTTAACAGAGATGTAAAAAATACTTGTTTTGCTGAATTTCTCTCAATAGATCCTGTTATTTGACTACCTACAGACTCTCACAAAACAAGCAGATTTCTAGCTGCTGAGTTTTGCCATGTTTGAAGAACGGATGCACTGATACATTTACCTCCTACAGCTCAGTTCAAGGGCAAATTAGTATTATGTAAGTGTTTCTCAAGAACGTAACTTTGCTTAAGAATTAAAAAAAAACTACAATCACTCCAATATGGCTAGAAGTATGGGGGGGGAAACCCAGTAAATTTTAGGCATATTGAGCCTAAAAAAAGGGAAAAAATCTACAGATAACAGCACAGGTCTATTTTCTTTTGTACACAGAATGTTATAAACTAAAGATCAACTCTATATATCAATACTATAGCACCATTATGTCACACTAAGTACCCATTTCTTTCATGGCATTGCCTTAATCACATGAAACAAATTACAAAGGCTGATTTGTAATCCAGTCCACACTAAATCTAATAAATCCACAGTGTCTTAATTATAAATTCCCTTTTAATTGCTCCATTATAAAATTTATTGTTTCTGACAACAACTATTTTCACACTGTATTTGTTCTTCATAGAAGCAGCAGACATAAGTAGCTACAATGAGATGCTGCTCATTAACTTGGGGGAAATAAGTACATTTGCCTTGGGCCTGGATTGTGGCCCATACTTTAAAAGAAGAAATTCTCCTCATCACCATCAGCCTATCTATTCAGGAGGCAGATCCCCTCACCACCAGACTGCCCAATTCTGCCCACTCCTCTCCAAAAGAGGTTTCCTCTGACGTCCTGCAACACGTCACTCTTTTCTTTGAAGTGCCAACCATTTTTCTCTGCATTTAAAGTGGTCCTAATCCTGCAAAGAAGCTGATTCTAGCACTGTTTTGAAGTTCTAGACCTTAGTAAGGAGCCAGGATACAAGATCCTATAATACAATACCTGGAAAGTTTATCAAACATGTTGACAAGCTTCATAGCCTCATATTCTTTTTGTTCTTCTGTCATTTCATCCATTGGATTGGGCATTGGTTCTTCTAAGTGGCCAGTGATAAGGTTAATGCTAGAGGCGAAAAAACAGCACAGTTTACATTTCTGCAGGAATAGGTACATTTTCCATGTTCTAAATAGCAGGAAAGAGGAAGAACTAACAGAAACCATCAAGCAAACTGTCTGAACTGCACGTGGAAGTTTCTGATATAAATAGCCAAGGTTCATATTTATACTGTATTTTCTCAAGAATCGTGACTATCTTCTTGATTCCCTGTATTAATGTCTTGTCAGTGCTCAGAAATGCACAGGCTGGTAGTTCTTGTTGTTGGAACCCATTGAGGAACAATCAATAAAGATCAATAGTTTGTATTTTGTCACTGAATCCTTCAAACAAATACATTGGATTCCTGATGCATGACTTCTGTAGATGTTATTTTGCTCCTTCCATATTTATGTATGTGACCTACTTGATTCTTTAGGAAAATTTTAGTACCAGGCAATCTGAAACTAGATCAAAACTAAAACTAGACCTCTTGGCTTGCTCCTTCTTAACAAAGTTCTGGTTAAAACCTTGGGCCATATCTGACACCATTACTTTCTCCATTACAGAGATACACTGCATAAACTTATCAGCTTGGCAACTTCATGTGAGTTCCTCAAAAATCTGAGACAAAACCCATCCTTGCTAAGTTTGTTACTATATTTTTTTTTCTATCATATTCTTAAAGATCTGTTTCCACACTTGAATTTTAAGTAGTTATTCTGACTGGTGTTAGATCATTCTCATAGGGACTTTTTACCACTTGCAACCATATCTGACTACATGATGGTCATTATTAGAGGTTAGTTTCTCAATCATTAGACCATGAAATCAGCAGAAGACAGGAGTTAATATAAGCACATATAATTCCAAAACTGGCCTCTCTGAAAAAGGTAAAAACCCCCCAAAATTACGTCAAAAGAATCCAAAATGCAACAGGATATGTGGAATTGAAAACAATTCTATACTTTGGCTTTGCAGATTTGTATTCTTCTGTGTCTGTGTCTTCATCATCTGAGTACCAATGATCTCCTCTTCCTCCTGCCAGCAGGCCCCTGGCTGCCAGCAATCCTGCTGCGTTCCCATAGCCTGTGTACTTCAACAAGCTATCCACTGCAAAGAGCACACAGAGAACTGGTCAGCTGTAATCACCTCCAAAACAAACCCCACCAGAGTGCTGCAAGAATGGAGACTTACAACAAGAGGCAAAGAGACCAATTACAGCAAGATCTTACACAAAAGGGAGAAGAAAAAGTAGTTTTTACCTCTCTCTTTGCAAAGAACAAAAAGGAATTCTGCTGCAATTTGCTTTACTCCAAGGTCAACGTGTGTCATGAGGCGCACGAGTTTGTTCCTCACTGTTGTGCCAACTTCAGGACGGTTTGATACATCTCTTAATGGAGGCAGTACCTAGAGAACAGGAGAAAGGGAAGAACAGCATAAAATGTAGGGAAATACCTATCCAATACTTGCAAAAACATAGTCAAAATGTACAAAAATGTACTACAAAATGTAGTCAACAGAACAAAAAAATACTCTGCCTTCAAAAAAAAAGGCAATAAAAAAACTATGCCTACATGCATTGGTAGTGACTCTTGCTTCTTAATATATTTAGGTTTTCTGATCTGTCATTTTGGGCAGAAAAATACTCAGTCTCAAATGTAGACTTTAAAAATACAGTTATTAGGAGTTTATGAGCACAAATGGGTGTCCCAGAAGAGTTGGTCAATAGGCAGCCACAACCTCGTGTTCTCTGTTTCTTCTGTTTTGCTCATGTATCTGATAGAAGTATTAGAAAGACATCTTAAGGAATCTCACACTGTTAAAATGCTGTGTGGTCTCTATAGAACAATGATATACTCAATGAAAAAGCAGGAAAATAAGTACATTGCAAGTTCTATGACAAGTTCCTACTACTTAATTTTTAAAATAGGCTCTATATATAGAGGAAATACATACTTCAACCAGAAAACACTTTTAAAAGTTCAAGCTAAATTTCAGAAATATTTTTGAGAAATCACTATTTAACCTTTCCACAAACACACTATTTTCTCATTTCAGGCCATTAATATTGTTAACTTCAACCCTAAAGAAAGGCAGGAGGTGCATGAATGATGGCTTTTTTGGGAAACTAACTTCTACCTCCTTGTGTGGATGCCCCCAGACTCTAAATCTATGTACATTTTTTCACATTCACAGGATATATGATACGATCTACAAACAAATCTGGACCGTAATACAAAATATTTAATGATCTGAAGACTCTAGTAAGAATTATGGATCTTCAATATTTTACTAGGGAATAAAACTTAGTACATCACTAATTGTCATAAGAAATTGCAGGTCCTTTGTCTTTCAGGTGTCGAATGTAAAGTGTCATGTCCTGTGCAAAATTACAGCACAATTACTACAGCAATTGGACTCACTGGGAACTGATCCTTACAGGACTTCCACACCATTGACTACTTTGGATAAAACAGACCCTTTCTTTTTCAAATTAAGTATTTGAACAATTAGCAGAAACATTTTACATTGTCCCTGCATACTCCCCCCAATGGGGATGGTACCATGACTGCCATTTCCCAGTGTGTTGTAAGAATGAATTAATGTTTTTAGAGTACTCTAATACTAATACAGTGATGAGTGCCATAGGACAGTCCATGAGGAAATCAATCATCCTGTCTTCGGATCACAATTTGAATAGCACACAATAAATAAAGCCTAAGGCCAGCACTTAACAATGAGGGTAATTCAAAATATCAAACATGCAGTCATGCAGTTAGCAACATCCATCCATTCTCTGCACTATATGAGGCAGTGGTCCTGTGGTAGGAGGCAGCATGCAATTATATCCTGACATCGAGATGTCGTAAAAACATGCAGACAACTTCATTTTCTAGCTTCTGAACACTTGGCTCTGCAATCTTTTTTTTTTTTTTCAGTTAACAGACCAGCAAAGTATCCAAAAAATGAATTGCTGTAAACAAAAGCAAACCAACAACAAGTTTCTTAAGTTCCTCAAACCCACATTTCTGGTATAGATGAAAGAGGCAGAAAATATATCCTTTTTTTAATTTGAAGATCCATTTATGAATTTAGGCACAGCTTTAGACCTGGGGGCAGCATCTAGGATGCAACTCAAAAGTCACTGCAGTTTAGAAGAAAGACAGCAGAAACCAGAGGAGCAATTTCTTTCTCTTGCTCATCTTTTAACTTCTCTCCACTTGACCTCAGGAAAAGCAGCAAAACAAACAGAAAACACCACACTCAACCACCAAGATCCTTTAGATCTTTAACCATGGCACAGAAATCTTTTTCCTTGTAAAAAGCCTAACAACTGTAAATAAACAGCTCTCTTATGAGACCAAGTGATGAAGTGTGCCTTAAAACTAAACCTCAAGCAGAACTCATCAAAACACCTGAATTCTCACTGGCTACCACACAGCTCTGCAGAATTTAATTAACTGCACTGAAATGATTTTTTATGCTGTGTGGCAGGGAACAGACCTTTCTGAGTTTTGTACCTGTCTCACACAATCCACAGCAGTTCACATTAACACAGCTTTACAATATCCCTGCTGTTATTATTTAACAGCTCTACAAAATGCATCACGGAACTCAGGCCATAATATGTATTGATTTATATGACTGAAAAATTATTTGTATAGCACTGTCCTGCACTGATGTACAAACCTCAAAGTTTATCATTAGCTTCATATTCAAATTCTGATGAATATTTTACTTACCTGAGCTTTGATAAACTTCCTAATATTCCTGTGAGTTCGGCAGCATTCAGTTAATAAACTGAGAACTGGAGTCAGACCTTCTCTATAGCTGCTTCCCTAAAATAAAACCAAATAAAAATAAAACATTTGAAGAGCAAATGTTCCTTTTCAAATTCTATGAACACTTCACTAAAGTTCTATATGACAGCCAAAATACGAACTTTAGATAAACAAAGAGCCAAATGTTCATCCTCAGACACACATAAACAAATAGCTTCAGATATTCACAGGAATTTGTTTTTTATTTTGAGGTGTTTCACAATCTAGAAGGACATCCACACTTGTGCTGAGTACTGGCTAAAAGGTTTATAAAAAGCTTGATATATGTGCACTTTTCGCTTCAGTGAAAAAAAGGCCCCTTTTGTGAAAAATCCCTGCAGCCCATACCTTGTCTATTCTCTTCTCCATGAAATCCAGTAAAATCTGAATAGCTCCCATATTCATACCGTTGTATTTTATATCTGTTTCCTCTTGGGACGATGGATTAATAAGAACATCCAAGCAAGAAACAGGAACATTGCTTAAGAGGTTGATTGCATTGCTGAAACAGATTTTAAAAATTCATTATTCATTTGGAAGAAAGAATTAAAAACAGTACAACTCACCATAAACTGCTTGTACAACTGCAATCAAAAAGAGGCCCTACAACTCAAACAATGCTTTATTTTCTCCTCTCTGGGTTTTAACGAAGGTGGCCTGCATTATCGCCTGAGCGCTGCCTCTTGGAATAAACAAGGAAAAAGAAAGACAAAAAGCTCCAAAGGCAGCAGTCAGTATTAATTCCAGCCCCACAGTATCCCATCCCATGGATAAGGCACAGCTTCCAGCAGCTCATACTGCAGGACAGCAGGGGGAACTCTCACATTGATTTGCAGTGGGCAGAGTTTTTTCCTCCTTGAAATGTGAAACATTTTACCACACATCCACATTAGCATCATTAATGTGACAAAATACAACATAAAAAACATTTCCTCCTGCTGTAACAGGGAGCACGGTGACCCTTTCTTAGGTCCCCTGAAATATTTTCACTTTTATTTAGCCTACAGTGTATATGAAATACAGAAGACTTTTAACACATTAAAAACAGATTCAGGTTTATTTACCAAGCACTACCCTTCAGTAACTTGCAGTCTTCACATCCTACACCACACAAAGAGGAGCGTTTCCAAAGAGCCATTAAGTGATTTAAATCAGACCACAGGGCCCCTCCCTCCTCTTTAATGGAGTAAGGTGGGACTTCTTTGCAAGGGTCTCTTGTGGGGTACACATCCCTTGGGTTTGCTATCTGCCCTGTTCTCATTGTACAAACTTGGGCTTGTAGTGCCCCTGAACACTGGGAGGAGTTACACAGATGCTGCAAAGATTAGAATTCTGTCATTATTTACTTGCTGATTGTCAACGAAACTTATAGATGGATGTATTTAGAAATAGTACAAAACCATTCAGGTTTAGCCATCCAGACCTCAAAGCTATCAATGAAGCAATGAGCACTGATCTTTCAAGGACTGGTGAAGTGTTCCAAGAATGGAGAAAACTTTTCAAACAACTTCATTTAAGACTTTTAATAACATCTACTTAGAAGCTCCCTCTGTTTCTAAGTCATTAATACAATTCTAACAAAGAATTAGTAAAAGAGAAAGCAAATCATGGCAATCAGACCATAACAGGATTTCTAACAAATGTGCTGGTTTGATCAGACTGGGTGGCTGTTCCACACTGTGCCATCTCCCTTTTCCTCTTTTAGCAATTGAAATTCAGACAGCTATTACTTTTGGGAATGCTTGTTCTCTTTGTTTTGTTTCTAATTCCTGTTTCAAGATATGTCTTTTATATCACGGAAGTTATTGCTCTCCAATAATTCAGGAATACTCAGAAACAAAACAGACTGAAATTCAACAAATATTTGGTGGCTTCAGGCCTTTCATCAAAAGTTCTCTTTTTACCAGTTTTCTTATTAAACAACCAAGTTCCCAAACACCTACAAAATTAATTTTCTGGATCACTGTGTCTGAGCTATTCTTTTCAATAAATGAAGCCTGGCTTTCTGATCTTTGTCACTCCACTGACAGTTTTATTTGTGGCAGAGGAGTGTATGAAATTCTCCAGCTACCAGGAAGTCAGTGACTATGCACAGATATGCACAATAGTGTTTGCATTCCTACTCCAGGGGGTAGAAATACTGCGTATATTACTCTCCCTTTTTCGGCTTCCTAGAGATCATTAATCACTGGGACATGACATCCACCCACTCATGCTCCCAGCCCCCTCCTGATATGCAAATTCAGAAGCAAAGGCCTATTTAGAGACTGTGAATGCCTTGATTAAAACCTTGTTAGTGGGCAAAAATGGCACTCACTCCAATATGTGGTACTTTAAGCTGCTCATATTCAAACATTAAGTAATGACACAACAGAACCACAATGACAATACTGGGTACTAAAGCAGTTAAGATATTTTTATGGGCAACTTCTGCTTTTTTTTTTAGAAATAGTCACACTGACAATCAGTACATCATGGCGCAGGGCATGTATCAAAAATTCAGTGTTCACCTAAAATAAATCCTCAATTTAAGACATTCAGAGCACAGGCATTCAAAGGATGTGCTTTAACAGGCTGCCCAAGCCTTTCACTGAAGCATCTTAGGTTCTACAAATTGACAAACTTAGGGAAGTGAAAGAGATCAGCAATCCTAAGAAGTATATTTGTATCTCCCTGATGCTTCATGAAGTTTATTCTGCATTCAATGCTGTTTGTATTTTATTTTGAACAGTTTTCACAATTGCCCTACTGATAGGCTCCAGGTGGAAAGCAGAGCTGAAGTTGTGCTCTGCTCTCCGACTCACACCTCATCTCCAGCAATAAAGATTGCAGGGTCAGAGTCCAGCATGCTGGGCAGCCCAAATGATCACACAGCCTCTGTTTTTTAGCTATAGACTGCTAACAACAGTTTAGTCATTTGCTAGTGAAGCTCCTATCAGGAATTAAAGTTTTGCTTGTCCAAATACACCAGTGGACCGAAGTGGGGCCCTCTGATGCAGGCCCCAATCCCTCTGAGGATTTGCAGGGCATTACTTCTGAGTACAGCTTTTCTATTCCAGAGTTGCCTTGTGATGAACAGGCTTGGTAGAAAAGTGTATTCAGTTATTTAGCTTCTATTGCATCCCTGTTGATTTCAAAGAGGTTCTGCAAAAAGGCTGAAATATTTGAATCACAACAGTCAAAGCTCTTGCTGCACATACATCAAGATCAAATAGCACACACAACAATGCTATACTTGCAGTCTTTACTCTTCAGCTAATTTTACCAGCTACATTTTGCTAACTGAGGGACAAAGTTGGTTTCTCAGCACAGCAGAAAGACTGATGCAGTGCCACACTGAGTCTGCTGGAGAAGGGGAACAACTGACGTGACACAAGGCAGTTGATGTGTGTCCTCATTTCTGCTTCCCCCTCTCAGAATTATGGAGAGCCTTTGCTTTGACTCGGTGTGTCCACAAGGTCCATGTGGGCAGCACTGCTACAAAAAATAACCCTTGTGACTGAAAAAAGCAAGGACAGAAATCACACCAGCACTGCGTCTTCTTCACAGCTGCCTACTTCTTTATGTAAAGCCATTTCTGGATCTCATCTGCAAGTGTTTGCAAAAGCTAAACCCAAAGGATGTGCATAACCTGCATCCTTTTGCAATAGCACAAGACAATTAAATTTTACAGGGCAATATATTTAACAGGGTGATCAGACTAGTCAGATTTCTGGACAAGGAAACAGATCTTGAGAAGAGCATCAGCTGTATAACAATTCTTGTAGCTCTCTCTTGTGATTGTTGAATTTATCCAAAACTGTTAAATTCTCCCAGCAGAAGGGAATTTATTCCTGCCAGTCACTCCCTTAAAGGAAGCTGAGAGCACAAAACACCATCAACCACAGCAAAGAGAAAACACTAACTGCCCTTTAGGACACAGCACTAACTTCAGTCATGGCAACTACTGCAGCAGAATCCTAAATTATTCCAGACTAGCCTGCACCAACTGAGAAGGGCTCTGATGTAGGATTTGACTGTTCACCTACTAAAACTGCTGATCTCTAAGAGCTTTCCAAGATTTTAATCAAGGTCATTTAACACTTCCAAGATTAGGATCTTGAAAGATCCTAAAAGATCCTACACTTAGATATACAGAAGAGAATGGCAACATTTCGTTGCTGAGAGAAGCTACTGTACTGTCAGGCCCAGTGAACAGCTGACCTACTTGGTAAAAATAAGGGTGACATGGAGAAAGAACAGTAACACTAAACCAAGAACCACCACCTCACCACCAATAATCTGAATTCTGATTGAATTATGGCTGCCAATACATAACAGTCGGGTGCAGGACTGAGGAAAAAAAACAACAAATCACACACCTAAAACTGCAAGATGATTCACTCATCTTTGAAAAAAAAATATTATTACCATGGAAAAAATATCTGTACTTCCAATAAAGCAGCCTAGAACTCCTGGGATAAAATACCAACTTGTTACTTCCACCCCAATCCATCAGAATTGCAAAACTTACATACAGAAATCTCAAAATGTAGTGTTTCCATCAGCTTCTGTGCAAAACAAAAGAAGTATTCCACTTCAATTTGAACTACCCTTAGAACTTCCATACATATTTTCATCCTCAGAAACATGTACATGAACAAAAAACAAAATTAAAAAAAGGTGAGCTTCATTATCAGTGATTGATAGAAAATAACAATCTTGCCAGCCACTTTCTCTCTGGAAAACTGGACATGTTTAAACAATATTTGAGGAAAACAGCTTTCATCAAAGAGAGATTAACAGTATCAACTCCAAATTAATATATTGATTTTGTTGTTTCTCATATTTCCACTTTAGATTTCAGGCAAAGCAATTTCTATTTAGGAAAACCAACCAAAGAAAAACCTTGTAACATAAACTGGTTCTGCAATTCTACCAACCTGTGCAATTCTTCAGTTTTTTCTTCAGTAGGGCCCGTGGATAATAAGCAGTGTCGAAGGATGGCAGCCATGTAACGAAATTGATGAGATTCATTCTATATAAATATAAATTATGAAGATATTTTTTCATTTTGAAGATTGCAAGTGAGGGTTTCAGGTCACTAGAATAATAAAAATTAAAGATGGAAAATACCTATTAGATCATAACATCCATCCCTATCAATAAAAGGACTGTACCTTAGTGTTCACTGAATGCTTAATGCTACATAACTCTCATAAGCTGACTTTGAACTAGGCCTTGTGAAAGTCACTGGGGAGGTTTTTCAGTTCAATCACTACGAGAAAACCCAGTTACAAGTGTTTGCTCAGTTCCATACACTATTCCTAACATATCACTATTTTCCTTCTTGTATTTACACCAGGCCACCTCTTCATCTATTCAGATTACGTATGTTCTTCATTAAATTTATCTTCTCCTCATTTCGGCCTTTTGCTGCCAAGTTGCATTCCCTCCACCCAGTCTGTCTCTTTTTCTAATTCCCTTGCTTCTGCTCCCTTGATACCTTTCCTCCATTCCATTAATAACTTCTCAGCAACCTTATTTGCCCTACTTTTGCTCTCTCCAAGCAATCCCCCCTTCCAGTGTCCCACCAGACAGCAGCCACACAAAAGTACAGCAGTAACTGCAATCATTGAACTGGGTATCATTGTCCTCACCCTTTTTCAACAGCTCTTCTTGGCATCCATCATGTGTTCTGGAGTGTTTGACCTGGCACAAAGCACCCAATGCATCTTTTGTAGCATCAGCATCCAAATCTGCCAACTGTACCACCTGCAGCTCTCATCTGGCTTTGCTACTCTGAAACCATCCCCAGTTATTAAATAGTGCAGTTTCAAATGGTTCTCTGCACATTAACATGGATCTTGTCTAGCTTTCTACCCACATGCCTAACCTCTCTGCTCTCCTTTTATTTTCCGTGTGTTATGCTGTTTGGAATCTCTTCAAATTCTGCATCTTCAGTCCATTTCATTAACACACCTTTCAGTCTTACAGATTATTAAAATTGCCACTGGAATTTCACTAATGTCACTAATATTCACAGAATGTCACCTAACATATCTGGCTAACAGCCACTAAAAAGTCCTTTAATTTAAAGGTTCTCTGCTTTTAGGAATTTCTAGTAAAGAGTTATCTTAAGTTTTATCTTGAAACACAAAATAAGCTTCTTCTGCCCTGGGATTTCTTAAACTCTCATTAAAAAAGGAAAAAAAAGGCTGCGTGCATGCTTGGGTTTTTCAAGGAGGAAAAGATCTCTAGGATAAAACCTCCCTCATCCTACAGACAGCAGCCACAGGAAACCTCAGCAGGTAACACCACAGCTGTGTGCCATCTCCTGCCTGCCTTCCTGCAGTGACCTGGCCTTTCCAGCTCTCCAGATTCACTATTCTGTAGGAGTAAACAAACTTCCAGATGTCAAGAGCTTACCTCTCAAGAGGTGAACATGCAATAAAGTTTCTTTTTCCAGCTTTCCATATAGCTGTGTTACATTCATTTTTACCTCCAAAACAATCACGTGTCTACGCAAAGAACTTTGACAAAATTAAAGACGCTTTTAATAAGGGTCTAAGTCAGGAATATAAACAGAAGAAAGAAACCTCACTTTCTTTATATTTCCTTGAAACTCAAAGTATTAGCTTCTCTGATCCCTCTGTCACTTAAATTTCAGGATTTCTTATTCAGTATATTCTTCAGATATTAAAGCAAAGAATAAACTCCAGACTCTTCTCAAGTTTTACATTCCTGAAAGTTAACATCTTATTTGTTGTTTAGCCCAACACGCTAAAAGAACAATTATTTGCAAGTTTTAACCACCGAAGAATTTTGATCAGCTTTATGTGCAGCATATTTACAATGTCCAGTGGAAAGTAAACAGTGCTGTTCTAGAGACAATATGATGTGGATTAAAAAGAAAGATTCCCTGTGTAATTCCCCTGCTGTAGTACAGACTCAGGTTATTCAGTTATCCTTGTAATTTCTGTTTATAAATTTAAGGATGCAACACATAGAAAGCATAGTTATCTAAGGAAAAAAAACAAACGATCTGATGTCATAATGAAAACAAACCAAGATAAACCTTATTCATAAAATGTAACAATGAAAGTGTATTTGGTTCTTGTACTTGATCTCATCTTAAAAGATCATGTTCAAGTCCAAAGCTGTTGTTGAGAGGATGGTACAGAGATATTATAAACAGTACCACTTTTTGTCAGAGTTATTTGTTAAAAATGTGAGTTGATGTACTTATTGTAAAACAGCTAAAACCTCTGGAGACCTCCCAGCTCTATTACTTTATTGCTATAGTCCACAACCTCCAGGGATGCAGCCACCTGGCACACTTGATTAAGAAGATTTTCCTAACCAGCTAATTATTAGTGAACAACACCTATTTTCTTTCAGAAATCAAACACTTATATGAAATAGTATTTTTTGTATTTTTGTATTCGAAAACACACAGTTTTAACTTGCATTATGCAAGCCAAGCTCTTCTCCCATCACACAGAAAATGTATGGATAAGATTTTTTTCCCAAGTAGTAACAGGAACAACAACTGCCTCTGGTGCATCTACCTGCTGGTTCTTGCAGGCTAAACAAAATCAATAGAAAAAAGCACTTCAGCTTAGTCTTACCTTGCTGTGGACATTCCAGCTGTCAAGAGTTACATTAAATAGAGCCTTTAGTGCCTCAACGGCACAATCTGTCTCTTGCAAAGATAGAGGAGGCCTGTCACGATCTTCTGCTGCTTTATATTCTTCCGTCCATCTTACTCTCAGAGAACTCTCCAAAGCCTGAGTCAAAACTTGCACCCCTTGCAGTTCCTGACGCAGCTGCGATCTAATATCTGTGTGCAGAAGGGACAGGAGGAAGAGGAGACGCAAACTGAAGCATTTAATGTCATCGACGAGCTGCCGGTCCTTACATTTCTGCAGCAGGTTGCAGAGCATCGCTGCAAGATTCAGCTCCAAACTGAGCTTCTGTGCAACTGAACTATTAAAAATTATGTTACAGAGGCATTTTAAGGCTTCTACTATCACAGGGAATTCAGATACTCTCTCCAAAGGATCTTCCACAGTGTCCAGCTTTGCTAGCTTCATAAGGATTTGCATGTTCCTCTTTGTGGTTACAGGCACTAAAACCTTCTTGTCCCTGGAGAGAATCCGGAGGGCCTCCAGGCAGGCAACTTGACATGAAGTTTTTGTGTCTTTTTCAAGGATGTTTAGAATTCCTTCACACAGTTTCTAGGCAAACACAACAAAGAAAAAGGGAACAGTTTTAGTGTCAAAATATCAGTGGCAGTAAGAACCTATTTTGTTAAGCTTCCATATAATTTTTGAGTTTCTATCTGACTTGAGAAACTAGGCATTCCATATTAGCTCTTCAAAATATGAACTGTTACAAAAGGCCTCCAGAGAGCACCAAAAGCAGCTTTCCTCATGGATATTATCCAAATACATCATTTACAAAAGCATTAAGCCAAAATGGCAGCTGTTACCCACCACTGCCAGTTACGGTATTGACTGAAGACTCCAGAGGAGTAACAAAGATAGAGAGAAATGAAAGGTTTAAAAAAAACAAGAGCTTGTACTGAGAGAAGAAAAGCTGTGCCTTGGTGGCTGCAGGAATCTTCAGACCTCCCTGAAGCATCACAACATCAACAGCACTAAGAACAAGGTTCTTCTAAGATTTAGAGCGTGACAGCATCTTGCTCCATCAATATACTTCACTCCTTCCATCCTTCCAGAGTTAAAATCTGGTACTGTCCACAGCCTTAGAGAATCTCCCCACATCATGAATTTAATTGGTAGAGAAGGGGCCACAATACATTTGATATGATTTACCATCAGCCACTTCAACACCCTGACAACACTCAGCAAAGCAAGGGGGAAAGAGTGCTTTAGTGATTTTCTTCCCACTGAATTTTACATCCATCATGTTCAAACTGAACCTGAACAAGAACTCAAGAGAACTGGTCTCAGATTCTGAAGATTTCTATCAGAAACTCAACACAGTAATGTTGCAGAAACTAGATGGACCTAATGTAGCAGAAACTAGATGTTGCCAGTACTACAAAAGGTGAAGCAGACAAAAAGGTATGGAGCTGAATAGGAAAAAGGTCAATCATTTCAGGTAAGAATATGGCTTGTTAGTCATATTCTTACATTTGGCTACTGCTTCCCTTTTTTCCCCTTCCTCTTCCAAACTCAGTGTCTTAACCCAATTTAAAAAGCCTTTCTTGCTGTCTCAGACAGATTTACTTTGTCTGTTATATCACAGCAAATGGTGCTGCAGCAGCTTCCAGCTGTGGAATGCCATGGCCAGCCAGGCAATCAGTGCTGGCAGACATTTCCAGAGCACAGAGTACAGTAATTTTCTTACCATTTTAAGTCTGTAAACAGCACAAATGCGTTGTTCCTTCAGAAGCAGTATTTGGCCCTGATAAAGTATAAATAATGGGGAGCAAAGCTATTAAACAAGGATAAAGTGGTCAAAAAAACCTTTCCTTTTTGTATTAGGACACGTGAGCTTGAGCTGAAGCACCTGCTGTGCCACAGAGAGGGAGGCACTGTGCCTGACACCTCTCTCCAAGGTGACTGCCTGGTCAAATTAAAAGATTAATTTTCTGGAGTGGATTCCAGAACAGACCTAAAGAACCAACTGTTTGTCTGAACCATGCCACAGTGCTGTGAAGTGTTGCAGTTCTGAAGACTCAACTTGTTCCAGCAAAACACTGTCAACAACTTTTTGACTGCTTGAGACAAGTATTTCAGATTTCTAAGAGCTCATTAAGCTCCTCAGAAATAACCCCACTGCCTTAATTCCAGCTGCTATTCCAGAACACATTTACTTCTGGTTGGCAATTTCCATACTTTTTACACACAGAAACTGAGAACAGGCTTCCAGAAATTCCTATTTTTTATTAGTATATAACAAGAAGGATTGGCACTGACTTGATGTGCCTGGTATCTGAGTGGATCTTACAGTACAACACAGATTGCCACCAGATTTATATCCATAACACCCACCAATGCAGACACATCATTAAACAAACAACCAGGACAAGTGCAAGGACAGCTCACGTGACAATCTTGTGTTTTTATCACCCTGTGATGTATTACAGTCCTGCGGCTATGTCCAGAGAGACAAGCTTGACAGCACTCCCTCTCTTCCTGCCTTCTAGAGGACACAACCTACTTTCTTCCTGGAATTCAGTATCACAAACTCACTGCTGATTTAGTTAGGTTATAGCCTAAAGCATCATGTTTGATAGCCATATCACTGCAGAACAATTTACTCTGTTCAATTTACCCAGCTTCTAGTCAAGCCATAGTTTTGTCTTTTCTATCTTCTGTATTTTCAGCATGGCACTGACATATATGGGTTGTCCTAGCAGTATCCCACTCAGAAAAGCTTACAGCATAGTTACACCTACATTACAACATAATCCCACTACTGACAAAACCTTGCTGTAATTCTAAGGTTATGGCTGAAGCTGTGAGATGAGGCAGAGGCATTGCTGATCTTTTACCTGCACTCTTGCTTAGATATAAATGACTTACAACAAAGTCTGAGGCTTGCTGGAGTACATAACTACAAGCAAATTTCCTCCTAGGCCATGAACAAAGCCATTATGCAGCAAGAGACAGGTAAGAAGCATGTACTGCATTCATCGGGTTGTAATGCAAAGTTTTTGATAGCATCAGCAACCAATGACAAAATCATTAAGTCCTACTTTCCCTTTCAAGCATTTTTATTTTTTACCTTAACTGAAGGATGAAAGGAGAATACTCAGTACTTTACAGATGCTAAGGATATTGAGCATATGCAGTTGAGTAGCTGTTTAAGAAAAAAACAAAAAAACTCCAAGAAACCAAACCAAACCATCCAAAGAAAAAGAAATCCTTATACTGTATACCTTACATCCACCCCTTCAAACTCATTGTCTTAATTTGACTTTTGCCAATTTGGCTTCTGCTCCTTTCTCCCTTCCTATATTCTGTAGTTGGCAATCAGTTTTTCAGACTAGACATTTGCTCATTTGCAGTGTGAAAAGGGATGGATGTGATGGTGAGGAAAGAGAGGCCAGAACACCAAATCAAGATCCCAGCTGAGCTCTTCTACAGATCAGAAAGGACACACACAGTCCACCACCACATCACAGTGTCAGCTCTGAGGAAAGCCATAGATAAAGCAAAGCTAAGAGGTCTTTGAGTCCTCTGTATAACAAAGAAATGGAACTGAAGATTGCAGTACACACAACTGAAGGGTTTTCAATTGCAAAGGACTGAGAGACTTATCATCCCACCCATTTCTACCAGAAAAAAAACCTAATATCTTAAAATATTTAAATTTTGCACAAAATCATGGAATGAAAAAATGTGTGCCCAATTTCAGAGAAGCTATCCTTGCAGGAACTTTGCAATTCTGATTTCAAGCTTTGAGTTTATTTCAGAAATAGCAGAAACATACAGCCTCACTCACTAATGAACATTTTCTGAATAAATACGCAAATCAGCCCCAAAACTAATTACACAACAGAAAGGAAGGTGCTTGTTATTACTTATTACACCCTAAAAATAACAACAGGAAAAAATAAAAAATTCCATGTCCAAGCTTTAAATGCCACGCTGTGGATGGATCCCAAGGGATGTGTTAAGCCCTGACACACCTGCACAGCTCAATACACATTTCCCCTGTTTGACACCTGACATGCATGTACCACATCTCACTGATTACAGCCACCTTTGGAATAACAGGCTTCTGCAACCCTGTCTTCCTTACAGCTTAATAGCTTTCTTCTGTACTTATCCCTTCATCTTAATCCCTAGTATTCTGTAAGCATCTCACATAGACAAGAAATACATCTGTCATATTGCTACCTGCTGAGAAGAGAGAAAATTGAAAAATCTATTGCAAAATTCTATCTCAGTAGATATAGAAGAGTGTCTTTACCCTAATTCCTCCACCTCATCTCAAACTGTGTCCAGCAAAATTATTTATGGGCTTTTCTGTACCAACTTTCATTCAAGACTGGGGGCTTTGCTAGGGGAATTTACTTTTTCAGAATAAAAGGGAATGTGTAGTTGTCATGTCTCTTGCACTGAAGAAGCAAAAATTAAAATATAACTTTATACTCATTGCTTGCACCATTTCACAATGGCAGCTAAGTTAAGAGACTGCTTTTATTCTTTTATACTCCTACACTGAGGTATGCAGCTCAATACTTTACTCACCTTCCTTTTGTCTTCATCTGCAGGATCAAATCTGAAAGTGGCCCGATTCTGTAAGAAAGACAAGAGTTTGTGTTTGTTACATGCACAGCAGCTGCTAAAGATATAATACCTGCAAAACTCCTAAAAACTTCAGGAGTCTGGTTAAATCCAGCCTCAGACAATGAGGCTATAACCACATCAACTTGAGCCCTTTTCCCATCCTCCCCAAGAGCAAGAGCTTCAGTCAGGGACTCCAATGAAGAGTTTCACAATTACTGCTGGTGCAGAGCAAGCCTTTTTCTGGGGGATGTGCTTCCGATGTGAGTCAACCACCTCACACATGGCACCTGGCAGGGTGAAAAAGGTGATAAAACACCTTGTGTTTTACTCATTACTCCGCCTCTTCCCCAAGCAGATCTTGCTTACAAGCTTTTGACCACTCTGACTGTCCCAAACCAGAACCAGCACAGCATCATCTTACCCAGAAAACAAGCAGTACAAATCAAATGAGCCTCACTATAAAAACTACCAGATTCTGTGTTCTGGCAATTTCCAAAATACCTTACCAAGGGATGTTTCTCTGGTACTGTTAAACACAAGACAAACACGGTCTAACAACAAGTACTTATTTTGTATTAAACACTTCAAAAGCAGTTGAGTCTAATTCTGTGTTATATCCTGAAGAATGCTATTAGTGAAATATTCCTCATATGGCAAAAATTATTATGACAATGACAGTGATTATGATTATGACAGTCAAAGAAAACAGCACTAATACCAGACAGCTCTCTTAATCTTTTAAAACTTCCAATCTAAGTGACCCAGCATGATGAACAGCTAAAAAAAAAAACCCAACCCAAACCAAAACAAAATCCCAAAACAAACAAACAAAAAACCCAAACAAAACCAAACCAAACAAAAATCCCCCCCCAAAAAACGAAACAAAAAAACCCCAAGAAAAACAAAAAAAAGCCCAAGCAGGTGAGCATTAAATGATAGCAATTAACCAAGCGAATGCAACCTTTATGTTTGCATGTGAACATTTTTGCAAATTTACAAAAGCAATGTAGTGAGAGCAGGAAGCCTAAGCACTAGGGGAAAAGAGATTTGGAATAATCATTGCAAATGGACAGCACAGAGAAGCACCAACAGACCTACTAATTTCCCTCATTATAATTATTCCATAGCCACCTGCACATTGGAACTACACATCAGCCATCCTTTCTTTTCAATTAAAGCATATTTAATTTGTTATTTGGAAAAAAACCAAGGAAACCTAAAGCCCTGGAACACTCTGCTCAGTCTTTGCTGGCCCACAGACAAAGTGTGAGTAACAAAGTGTACAGAAAAGAGATGCAGGAAATATGATTAAAAAGTTCTAACAAGAAATACAGTAAGAGCAGTGTCATATTAAGACAGAATTAAAAGTTTCCTATCCCACTCCAAAAGAAGTATTTAGCTACACATTTAACTCCAAGACTTCATTCAAATACTTGAAATGTCAGAATAGAAGTTGCACGAGCTCTCACTCTGTCCTTGAGAATTCAACTCAAGCCTAAATAATTCATCTGGGAAAGCTGCTGAGAAGGCATAAAATCCAGTACAGCAAAATTAAGAAATTATGCTTGTGCACACTTTTTGACTGAACACATTTAACACAGGGTCATTCAGAAGAGTAAGGACGGAGATAAAAGGTTTCTTCAATCAGAATCCTTTCTCTGTACCTCAGAGGTCAGCAAGTTAAAACAGATGCGTTTCATAAACTCCTGATCTACCAATCCTTCAGAGAAAGTGCCCTGCAGCTGCACCAATCCCTACCTTTGAATTTCATGCACACAAAGGCAGCCTATGTCAAGACTGTTGCTCAAGGTTCTTCTACAAGCTCAAGTTTAAGTGAAGACATCAGTTGCTGTCATTGTTAGATGTAAAACATATTGCACTTAAGACAGCAAATTTCAATACACCTCTTGGCGGCTGAAGAATACCCACACACCAACTCACATTCATTTGGCTTCTCCCCTAATCCCAAAGCTATGAAACTTTAACTAAAAATCCAAATGTTCGTTCCTGTAAGATTCCTAAATTTCAGTCAATAGTTAGTTCAACATGACTGCATTTAAATTGCATCCAAAGCCAAACTCTGAGTCTGTACCAGCTTTAGAGACTTGCATGCCAGTCACACAAGCATCTGTACAAAGGACAGACACCTGATGGGTTGAGAGGAAATCTTCAGAATAGACTATACTGTACTACTAAAATCTAGGTGTCAAAATACCCCTTTCAAAAGAGAAAACAATATAAAATCCACCCAACATCTATCTTCACTCTGATTTTCACCTCCCTACATTAGCAGGAAAGCCCTTTACTTCTTGACTGAGCACACACATATCAGACTGCAACAGCAGTAGACACGACTCCTTCATACCTGCCAGCGTTAAAAGCTCAACCTGCCCTAAGCTGTCCTCCCCTTTTGCTTTGCTTGGCCAGAAACATGGAAAAATGAAGTGAGGTTTGTCAGCCCATTTCACACACATCCCCTGTCCCTCGCACTGTCACTGCCAGGCGGTGCAAAGGGCTCCCTGCTCCCGGTGACAAAGGGCTGCCCACAAAGGGCAGCACCTTGGGCAGGTACTCAAGACACTTCAGTGTTATTTTGTCCAGCCTCTGCCCAATGGTGTATGTGGGTTGAAAGGCTTGCGAGGCAAATGTACACTATCAAACAGCTCCTTTGACAGCCCGACCGCCGATAACCCACACTACCCACTGGGCACGAACAACGCAGACGGAAGGTGCCGGGGGCCGAGCCTGGCACTGGGCTTTGTGCTCCCCCGCAAGTCTGCTTCCCTCAAGGCGCTGCCCTGGCTCACGGCGCCGGCAGTGCCGCGGTGCCCTGACGGCCTGCGGGCGGGGAGCGCAGGGACAGGGCAGGGCAGGGCCGGGACGCTGCGCCGGGCAGGGCTGCGCCGGGCACGGGGCATGGCGGCGAGCGCTGGGGACCGGCCGCAGAGCCGAGCCCGGGGGGCAGCGGGATGATGCCGGCGGCGCTGCCGATGGCGGGCGGGGCGGGGCGGCGACACCGCCGGGGGAGCGGCGCAGAGGGGAGGGGGATGGGACCCGTTACCTCCTCGTTGTACCGCGCCAGCACGCGCTCCACCGCCTCGGCGCCGCCACCGCCGCCGCGCCCCTCCACGGCCTCCAGCACCGCGCCCAGCTCCGCGCCCAGCTCCGGGCCCGGCTCCGCGCCCGGCTCCATGCCCGACCGCCCCGTCCCGCCCCGCCCGGCGCCGCCCGCAGCGGCCGCGGCCGCGCCCCGCGCCCCCTGACGCGCCCGACGCGCCCCGCGGAAGCCGCCCGGACTGGCAGGCAGCGTCCTCACGCCATTGGCTGCAGGGGCCGGCCGCGCGCACCCCCGAGCCCTCCTATTGGCTGCCGGCCGGCCGGCCGGCCCTCGCGGAGAGAGGACTACATCTCCCAGCATGCCGAGCGGCGCGGCGCCGCCGCACGGCGGGGTGCGCGGGGTTCTGTTGCCGCGGGGCACGATGGGTGCTGCAGTCCGTGCCCGCAGCCCCGAGGGCTCCCGCCGTGAGAGCGGCGGGGCGGGATGAGGCCCGCGGGTTCGAGGGCCGGGCGGGCACGGCCGGGCGGGAGCGCGCTCTGGGGATGCTCAGCGGCACTGGGCACTGCCCGGCATATCCCTCCCTCCTCCTTAGACTTGTCAGATTGTGTGCTCTCTGCCCTGTGCGCACCGTGTCTGTCACAAGGCGAAAGGCTGCCGAAACCAGCGCTGGCCGCTTTTTCTTAAGCTTTTGGGTTATTGGGCTCCCACCGCGGGCGAAGTCTGTGTCTGTCCCTGACTTGGGGCTTCGCCACAGCATCTGGCAGCAAAAACAACCCCCTTCTTTTTTCTCAGGTCTAACCCACCAGAGCAATGGTGGTACACGACAATTCTCCCTTTTTTTGTTCAGGAAGTGGCAGGAGGGTAAGGTGAACTCTGTCTCTATGAAGGTTTTGCAAGGCTGTGGGTTTAAACTACACCGAGAAGATACACAGGATTTCCACACGAAAGGCGCCCTATAATCGAAATTAACTGTCCAGATAGCAGAAAATGATATACTGAAATTAACAAAAAAATTTGGTTACACGCTCAGACTGAGCTGTGGCCGGTCTCTCCTTGAAATATTCATTCCTTCACTTCAGGAGGCACTCCGTGAGAAGAGAACCCTTCCATCCCACGAGTGACCAGACAATGCCAGGGGGCTGCCCCTGCAGATGGACAGAGCTGATGGTGCTCTGATGGCTGCGGCGTTGAAGACGCAGGCCCAAACCACAACCTGAATTTCCTCCTTTGGGGTTTCTTGCCACAAGAACTGAGATGTAAAACCAGAACAGCACTGTACTGGAGTGCAAGCAGTAACAAAATGGAGCCATCCAGTGTGCAGGCACTCATTCTGAGCCAGATCCATGTGGAAACGAATGCAGCTTTGGAGAGAACCCCAATAAAAAGAGTCTTTTGCTTGTTAGATTTGTAACTCTGTAATAGAGCCTGCCTAGATTTCCTTCACAGCACAGCAGAACGCTCATTTTACATGCATATAACCAATTAATTTTTTTTTTAAATTACAAAACCTAAAACTAAAGATTAGGAAACTGTTACTGCCCTTTAAAGGCACATTGTTATTCATCATCAGTGCGTTTTAGTTTCCACTTTATGTAGCATATGAAGGATTAGGATTTCAATGAAAGAGAGGGACAGAATAAATTGCATCCTCTACCAAAGAACTGCCAGACCTTTTCAGATGGGTGCATACCATGAGCCCTTCCCATGTTAGTCAGCTTTATCTAAACCTTCCAAAGCAATGTCTGCCCCTGAATTTCATGGGTTTCAGGGTCAGTCACAACAGAATTGTGGGGCTGGGGAGGTCAGAGGCCATTTTTGTCAAAGGGTAGTGACCTTAGCAGCAAGAGGTAGCCTGACAAAAACAGGATTCATGCTACTGAATGGAGTTCTCACTGCTCTTCCCCCGCTGAGTCTTTTTTCTACCTGGTAATGAAAAATCTTGAAGAATTGTAATGGATTTTTATACGCATACATACTAATAGATCTATGTGTGTGTAGATCTATTTAAAAATATTAACTGTGTTATGTCAGTTATCCTGTAATACATTATATTAGTTTCTATTCTACTGTATATATTTATCATATTATGTTTTAGCCCATGAAAAATATCACATTTTTATAAAAATGTGTATTTGTTGTTAGAAAAAAGAGAATGTAAGCAAGAAATAAAAAAAAAAAAATACAGGAAAAGAGGGGGTAAAAAAAAGAGAGGAAAGAGAAAGAAAAAAATAGGAAAAAAACCAGAACAGAAACAATAACTGAGATTGAATATTTCGGAATGAGGTACAAAAGTTTCTTCAAAAACCCTTGCAGAGTCACGTGTTTATATACACCTAAATGCGTGGCTAGGCAAGAAACCCCAACTTTTCATTTCCACAATCAAGGGAAAGGATTAATTAACAGGCTGCAGACTCTGACTCAGGAGTTTTGGCCATTTGTACTGCAATGATTTAAGACATTCTTGCCCCTAACCAGACGTTGTATGCAGAGGTTATCGTGCTCTCCCGAGCTGCTGCACACCCTGGAAGCTGCCGTGGTTTGTGCTGCTGCGGAGGGCTCTGAGCTGCAGAGGACCAGGACCAGCCCTGCTCTCCCTCGCAGCACTCCTCACGCAGGTGCTGCTGGTGACCTCTGTTTCACCAGTCCATATATTGCTCCCCATGAATGTCTAGTTTGAATTTCAAAGCCCTCATCAGGAAGCAGTTCAAAGGTAGTTGGAAGTGCACATTCAGACTCCTGAGGCAACAACACAAGCTCCTAAATTAAGTAAAGAGAAAAAAAAAAAGAAAAAGACTGTGGAGTTGGTTTTTTTTTTGGAAAAGACTTTCCAAGCCCTGTCTGACTGATGATGTTCTTGGCCCTTTTTTATGAGCAGCTTAGTGGTGCTGCTGTTGGTCAGAATTCCCTCTCCCATGATGTTGCATGCAGCACTGCAGTTCTCCACTCAGAAAGGTTTCGTTATTTCTGGGTCTCGCACTGTGTCCAATATCCCTCCTCCTTCCTGAACACCTGAGCTCTTGAAATCGGGGTCATGGAGTTGTCCCCAAAGGTGCTGAAGGATACGGAACATTTGTATACTAAAGTAGTCTCATTTTCTCCTCTCTTTCAGTCAATGGGGATTAGGCTTCTTTTGGTTTAACAATATAAAAAACAGACAAAGTGCTTCTGGCTTCCCCTGAGAGGTGCTTGGGCTCACCTCCATCCTGATCCTTCCAAAGACCCAGGTTTGAGTTGTCAGTTCTACCCACAGACATCTCACCAATGCATCTGCTCCTTGGAGGGACCGTGGCAGGTCATGGTCAACAGTCCATCAGGTGGAGGTTGTCACCTCATCGCTCATTTGCCGTGAATTGTACCTGTTCTCGAGTCCTTCACTGGGTAAAAACATACATGAAGACATCTAAGATTCTTTGAAGGTTTGCAGCTTGTAGAAGTTTTTGTATTTAAGTAAATTTAAATGGCATCTACTTAATTTCAAGAACTTTATTTGGGTGTGAAAATCCCTCATATATCTTGCACAACTGTACAAATAACACTTATGTCCATTTCAGGCATAAACATGGTTACTGTCACACTGGGTGCTATGAAAGATTTTATTTACAAAACAATTACTAAAATGCCTGTTGTCATATTTCCATTTATTTATTTCTTACCCATAGGGTAATAGGTCCACCATAATTGCTTGGTGCGTTTTATAATACAGAAGAAAAAGCTATGTTAATAAAAACTAACAAAAACTCACAAATAGCTACAAATCTGACGGAAAATGTCTAAGAAAAATTCTCCTCAAAATACAATACATTTTTCCACACATACACAGTACAGAATAACTTCAAAGGCACAGCTTTGAATTTTGCTTTTGTCGACGTATAGAGAATTATCACCACGTGAAGGAATTGAGAGAACAGTTTCATACCTGTCAATAGATAATTAAACGAATAATCATGTTTGCATTGTCATTTTCTTTATATAATTGCTTCATATCATCATATTTAACATATGTGGCTCTGAATCCAAAATCTTCCCAGTCCCCAAGTCCCTTCTTACCTTGTCATTACTGACCAGAGAAGTTAGATTTTTCCAGATTGTGCAAACTCAACACAAATACATATATAATAAGAACAATAGTCAACTTAAGGCAGTGTATAATTCAATGCTACATGTCTTTTCTTTTGTAAAGATCAAACTTACTGGATCAACAGAAAGGTGCATCAATATACAAAGTTAGGTGTAAACTGAAACCTACAGCAACACGTGTCTTTTTAAGGAACCAGATAGAGGAATTGATATGAGTAAGTGATGACTTGGCAGAATGGTTTTCAAGGAATGCATTAAGAGCTTTAAAGAAGAACAGATGATGGAGTTTTGCTGAGGGTCAATTTCCTGTCTTTAATTCAAATTATAAATAGGTCCTGTTTCAGCACTTTCTCTTGTAAGACTCATTAATGTTTGTCAATAAGAGAGGGGGTAAAAATGGCTCACTCAAACTGAGAGCACACAGGGTTGGCCCAGAATTAAAAAAGGCACAGATCGGCCCAAAAAGTGGTCTAGAACAGCACAAAAGTATTTTTCGGCTACAGGAACATTCAGTCATACAGGTCTGCAATCTGCCCACGTTATGAACTACATTTATCTGCCCAGGATCTTCTCCATTTTCACCTCCCTTAAGGAATGTCCATGGAAAGCCCCACAGCATGAAGTGTTTGTCACTCTTGTAAGCACGTGGGCTTAGCTGGCACCAGTCATCTTCACTTAGCCCAGCCTGTGGTGGCTTCCCCATTGATGTAGGCAAAGCCAGGAAAGTGTTGCATGTGCTCGTACTCGGAATTTCTGCGTGTCGTCAGGGGGGTGTACATGTCGCTGGAATTCCCGTATCTCGTGGAGTGCATGGATGAGCTCGTGTAGCAGGAGTTGGCAGCTGGGACCTCTGGCCAGCGAGGAGTCACTGGTGTGGGATGCAGCCTGGGAGTACTGCTCATCAAACAGGGCTCCATTCTGGATGTTGGGCCATTGAAAGGGTACTACAAATTAAAAAAAAAAAAAAAATTAAAAAAAAAAATCGAAGAATCATCTGCCACACGCTAAATTTTAAAATAACACTGAAGGCGTCACAATTCTGTGTTTAAAAAAGCCAAAAGCATATGAATTAATAGCTATTCAACAACAAGGTGTCACACTGAAGGTGGGATGCCAGATAACCACTATCTGCTGTAAACCAAAGTTTCAGGGAAAGTCTTGTAAAAGAGTCACTGATTTTAAACATTGAATTAATTTATCAAAGTGCTAGGTAATGGCACATGTATCTGGGAGCAGAAAAATAGATTGAATTAATTTTTTTTCTCACTTTTACTCAAAAACTTCCTATTTACTAAAAATCAGAATATAGAATGTCCCAACTCTTCCTTACTCAACTGAGTTTTGAGGGAGGGGAGCAAAACAATCTTTATTTCTGTGAAGCTGCCTTCCCTTTTAAGTGTTCACAAGACTTCCTGACCATTTCTGAAGAAAAACAGTATGGTCTGGCCTCAGAGCCAGCAGCTAATTGGAGAACTCATGAAAAGAAGCAGAAGAGTCTCTCAATTCCCCAGCTGTTCCCAGTGACACTTGGAAACTAGAAATCAAAGAAGTTTGACAAATGGTTTCCACTAAGGATAAGATGTGCTGAGGACAGGATAGACAGGAAAACAGAACAGCTTTTGCCCTCTGTAGCCACAGGCTGCCCAGCAACAGAAAGCAAATTGTGCTTATGAGAGCTTGCTTGGCGTGTGTTTATCTGCCTGCCTGTCCTGCAGGAGCACATCATCTGTGTGCTGTGCCTGAGGAAGGCTCTCCCTGTTTTGTCCCCCTGTTGTCCGTCTGCACCACAGAGATGGTTAGGATCCCTGTTTCCCTTGACCAGCCATGTGTCTTCAGAGCTTCCACAATTTACATCTTTATACCTTTTCTGCAGAAAGGGTCACAGTTCAAAATTTCGGTACCTTGGGTTGTTTGACTCTGTGGTACTTCTTTAACTAGAAAGCTGTCACCAAAGTAGGACTATTCACCTCTTCTGATGCTTATAAGCTGCATGCCGAAGCTTTCCATGGCTGTAAAAGCCCTTGCCCATATTTTGGAGGTTTATGGAGAGAAAAGCTGGGGGAGTTGCTCTAGGAGGGAGGTGGCAGTGATTCCCAAAGGGTCTCATTACATTATTCCAGTGCCGGATGGGCCCAGGGTTGATCAGTTGCATAAGCAACTGTTACATAAGCCCAAGGCAATTGCAGCAGTGTCTCCATGAGGAGTCTGTGCTGTCTCCCTTCAGACCACAGCCAGGAAGGCAGCCCAGCCTTGGCAAACAGATTCAAACAGTTCACAAGCCTCAGGCAGCTCAAAGCCACACGCTGGCCACTCCTAATTAACAGGAGAAAAAGAAGACTCATTCTGACCAACATACTGTAGTTAGTGATTTAGCATATTCCTGCGTGTCCTGGGGAGGCAGATGAGAGGGAAGAAAGACATCAAAGGTGTTATCTAGCCTGTAGTTCCCATCACCAGAGGCTGGATCTGCCTGTGCCATCACAGCTGCTGAAGCAGGTGTTAAATGGCAGAACCAGCCTGGAATGTTGACACTTCAACACTGGCACTGCTAATCCAGCTGTCAGAACAAGCTGTACTGGCAACACTGACCACAGGTCTATACAGCACCATCTAAATTTCCCTATCACCCCAGAGAAGGGCTTTCCAGTAGGAATGTTCAGCAGAGCTTACATTCTGAGTGTAAAAAGCCTTATATTCCCTAGAAGGAGAATCAAGTTGTCAGATCTGTTGGCTTTCCAAAAGCTTTCACTGAAGATAAGAACTTCCAGTGACCAGCAACAATGAAACTCAAGCTTTGAAGCAATATGTGGCCCAAGCTAAAAGCTTTCTTCTTTGTCTTCAGCAGCCTTTTACTTGATACCAGTTACTGTGGTCTTTGCCTTTATTGCCCATTGATCTGTATTTGAAGTCACTGTAAATTCTTGTATTAAAGAGTATACTTACAACAGGTTAACCTACACTTCTGCCATAACACACCAATGATTATCTCTTATCTTCTTCCCAGTGAGATAATTGATCTATTCTGTTGTTAACCATGACAGAAGCCTTTGCCATCCTGACTGAATGCAATTTTCCTTTGAGGTTTTGAAACAAAAGTTGTGACTTGTAACAGGGGAATAACTTGCTTTCATATCCCTTACAAATGCCAAGAGAAAATCCTTCAGCCAGGATAATTTGCTATTTGAAAATCTGCAGACTGCAAAACTGTTCACCTATGAGGAAGAAGAAGAGAATAAACTCTGGGAGTACTGTGGTGGGTCTCTTGTACACAGCAATATGTGGGCAAGCCACAATTATCTTTTTGCTTGTTTGGAACCTCAAAACGTGTGCCACTGAGCAAATGAAATCTCAGCTCCCAGGATGAACTTCAGGATGCACTGAAAAAGAAAGATACTCCTCCTCCAAAGGCCATGCTTAGGCTTGCTAAGAAGGCAAGGGGATGGCTGTGCATGAGGGACAGGATACAGTGTGCTGCTTTTCCCTTTCATCAAGCACACCCCATGCAGCTGTGTTTATGAATGTGTCATGAATATAAAAAGAATAATTGCTTGAAAATAACATGGACCCTAAATATCCAGTATTTTACAATAAATTCTGTTATGACTGAATGCAAGATGGAAAGTTTTGTAATGGTAGGTCAGCTAATCGCAAATGACTCAGTGACTTCTTTCTCCCTACAGTGAAGAGACTATTGAAAGACAATATTTTTAAAGTACTCATTGGCCCCTGCCTGACTATTAACTCACCCAATGAAGCATCTATTCAGCCTTGTTGGAGTGGCCAAAGCAGAGCCATCTGGGCGGATGCCTGCCCATGCTGCCTGAATCACCTTTCACACTCTACATCCGGTTTAATGAAGAGTGCTTAAGCTGAACTCAAAACACTGGGGCCTAGTGATCTTTGCCAGATATAAAAGCGACATTTGTTGGAGGACTCTTGACAGGAAATTACCATTTTCTGGGTTGACTCACACTTGCTACTACTGCTGCCATTGGACCTAGACAAGAAGCCCTTTAAGCCTGTGAGACTTTGAGCAGATTATTGTTAGGGTCTTGCCCAAAAAAGTAAAATTAATCCAATTTCTTGTAGTATTATTTTAGAAAATACAATGTTAAATATGTCTTCCCATGAAGTGAGGGCTGAGTTCCTGCAGTGAAAGGATGGAGAATAATCTCTTTATCCTTATTCTCAACTCACCAACCAATGATACATGGAAGTGAAAGGTTTCAATGTCCAAACAGCAAAATATTTTCCTTATAAATGTGGCTCTGACTTTACATTGTAATAGCTCAGACTTTTGCTGAATGCTGTAAATTAATGTTGCATGTTAGCCACTAGTTTAGGACTTGAAAATAACACAGACCAGAAACTACCGAATTGTGAAGAGCTGGCTATAAATTAACTTCATAAAAAGATGCTTAAATCTTAGAAAATGACATAATCGAAACTATTGATTAATTGCATCCTTATAACCCTTAATTCGGCCCTTTTCCTCACAAATTGAACATTACTGAATCTGTTAATTAAGCTGGGTGAAACTTTGAAGTCCATCTAAGTGATTTTGGTACTTTTGGGAGTGGCACTTGGAGCCTTAGGAAAATGCTATTTGTAATTATCTAAAAAGAAGTTAAGACATCTGTTTCCTGTTGCATTCAAGACATAATTACTTCAATTACATGCTAACAATCTCGAGGCCGTTATGAAGCCATACAGTTGGGAACAATGACTCTTGCTGCATGGGTGGGATCTGGGCAGTATTTTTGTCTTTCTGTCATTACCAGCTGTTTGATGACAGAGTGGTTTTTGGGAAGGGTGGATTATTCTCACTGCATTGCTACAGTCTTGAGTTTATAATGTGTATGTGCTGGAGGATTAAGGACTTTTCCCCTTCTCTTTTTTCTGAAGTAGATGGGGTAGAACAACATGAATGGTCACTAAAGCAGAGGCTCTGTCTCAGAGAGGATTCCCTTGGCTCTCCCACTGTCACAAAAACAGTTACTGCTGTCTTCCAGTTCTGCTCCTGTGTAAATCCTGCAGCAGAGGCATATGAAGGGAAGACAAGGTTTAGTAGAGTTGTGGCATGCAATATTTTGCAGAAAAACCGAGTAGTGCTGCATGCTGCACCCCTGGGAAGTTATGTGCAGTCCCCAGAGCAGTTTAGGAGAGTCAGAGGACACATGCTGCTGGAAGTTCCTTTAGCTAAGGCCCAAATACTGTGCTCTGGACCTCTGAAAGGTGCAGACCTAATCTACTGTGTGACAGTAGACTGTACTACTGCTGCATGTTCCAGAGGGATTTGTCCTGTCCAGGCCATGGAAGTGAACTATGATCTTCAAAAATGCTGCTTAAAGGCAGCCTAAATAAATAAATAAATAAATAGATTCATTCTTGTCTTCCAGGTAGGAGCTGCAAGGTACAAAAAGAGGAACACTCCCATGCTACTTCTATGGTTCTCTGTTGAGTACCTGCATAGAGCACCTGTCACAACAGAAACTAAAGAGATGGTAACTCTTAACTCTGGAAGGAGCTGAGGAGGTGAGGAAGGAATGATGCAGATCTATAATGTCTTGAATGGTGAGAACAGATAAAAAGGGAATGAATATTCCCTATTCCGCATCACCCAATAAACCCTTGGGCACCCAGTGCAATCAGGAGATAACATTTAAAATCAGCAAGAGAATGAGTGTTTCATGCAACCCCTGGCAAAGTCTGTGTGTACAAAAAGCTCAAAGGGCAATGGACAGTGGTTTGCTACAAAGACATCATTCCAGCTGCTGCTTCCTACTCAGGATGTTCCTGGGTTAGCTCTTGCCAAGGATGGCACAGCTATGCTGGTGAAAGGACCCCCTTCTACTTACCCTACTTCTAAGACTTTTCCTCCACACTTTTTTCCTGGTTGTTGCTAGAGGTAAGACCTGGATAGATGAACCTACAGTGTGATTCACTACAGCCACACATGAGGGTACTTACACTTAATGATGTGCATCTTTATGTTACCAGATATGTTAAAATGTACACTGCTGCAGATTTCTCTAATTATTCTTCCTACTAAAAGTGTTAGCCTTGAAGTTTACAAAGAAAAATTACTGCAGCATGAATTAGTTTAAGGAAAAGGTAGAACTATATGAATTGAAATACTTATGGATAGCCTGAAAGAGGATTAAGACCTGTCCATCCAGGGTGAAGCCTGCAGGTAAAAGCTGTGCTCAGGAGCCAGTCAAGCCCACATTGTGGAGGTGCAATAGGTGTGACACACTGAAGGGGTTCCCTTAGCAGGAGGTAACTCTGCTAAACTCAACACAGGTTGATAAGACCTCTCAGAGGCTTTTAGACAGAGTTGTTGTCCATTTTCTACCGTGGCATGTGGTACCTAAAGCTGCAGAGGCAGAGAACTGATGCAATAAAGTGTCAGTATAGATGAGTTTATAGACACACACACTAAACACTGCTTCTATATGATGAGCAGCATCAGAGTATTGTATGGACTCCTGCACTGTGGCTTAGAGAATCAGATAGCAACAGATCAATCTGTAGATCATTTTCCATTTGTCTGCCAGGCTCCTGGCCAGTAAGCCAAGTCAAGAAATGAGCAATCAAGCCTTGAATTACAAATAAGGAACTGTTTTGAGAATTATTCACAGATGGTGAGGGAAGAAGAAAAAATTCAGATTAAGACCAAGGTTTGAACAGACTGTTCCTGTCATCAAAAAGAGTCTTAGCCATCAGTGGGAATTAGTCAGCCTGTGCTGCCAGACCCCCACCTGCACTTTTTGAGAGCTGCACATAGTAAAATATCCATGTCTGTCTGAGTTCTTCCCCAGAACAGCTTCACTCTAAAGATTCCATTGAACCAAAACCCTCAAAGTAGCTGATAAAACCTGGAGTATGTCACTCTCTTCCATAGAAAGAGCTTGGACATGATGTTCTTCAAGACCAGAATAGTGATTTATAGCTGCAGCTTAAACCCCACCTCAACTACATGTCACCTGTTTTGGCTCAGACTTGTCTGGGACAAGGGCTCTCCCTGAATCCACGTTTGTAGGGGAGAATTTACCACACACACAGAGCTTTTCCTTTTCTTAGGAATTAATCCCTAGACACTATCCTAAAGAGCATGGTAGAATAGTTGCTAAAGTTGAGCCAAAGTTCTATATTTGGCCAGAATGTAGATTATAACAAAGAGTTCTTTTGAAAGTTATGGTCAATGCCTCCTCAGCTGATTATACTCCCACAGCTCTACACACTGCAGCTCCTTTGGTTTCAGTATAGTGGCAGCTGTTGATAGATTCATTGTAAATTTGGCTCCCTGTATTTTTATTTTGCAACATCTTGAGTCGTACTGCAATTCTTTGCAACATGTCCTCCTCACAAAGACCACTAGAAAAAGAGCAGTTCTCTAACATCTTATTAGGCACATCTTAGGAACTTTTTTTTGTTAAAAGTGGCTAAGAAAGGACTTATTATAAGGGCAGGAATTTTACAGCAGCTAACTTGGCTTTAAAAAGACTGTCGGCAAATTCTTTATCAAACTGTTAAAGACTTCCAGATAATTTTTCACAAGTAAGGTTCCAGTTTGTAGCTCCTCTCAATACAGAACAAGCACATTGATAGGGTTTTGTTGGCTGTGACCTGCTGTGCAATTCCATCTCAGTGTATAAGTAGCATCAGAAAGAACTTGCTACATAGAAATTGAAATAAATTTCCTTTAAAGTGTCATCATTAAATCGTGGCTGTTCTTCATATGTGCTCAGGACAGTTCAAAGACTAGCAAGAGAGGAAAAAATGATCTGACACCTGCACTTGCAGAGACTACTACAGTATGAAAGATATTTGCCTGAGTCCCATGTTTGCTACTGTTTGCTTACAGCATGCTAACCAGGAAATGAGTAAACTGAAAATGTGTTCATCTTGATTTGCTTTATGTGTTCCTTGAGATAACAGGGTAAGGCCTATACTGAAAAATGGAGGAAAACAAAGCTGTCCCAGGACACTGCACTTCAATGTTCACTCACTTTACTACTGAAGATACAGCAGCTGCAAAAACCTTCAGACAAATGCAGACACCTCATGTAGCCTGACAGACCAAGTGCTACACAAATGGGTGAGAAGTTGGAGCTTGTCCTTTCCATAAGCTGGGGAGCCATTGCTGAGCTGGTCCAAATGAGCATATTTGGCTTGTACAGATCTCAAAAAGCTTAGGGAGATCAATGCCATTATTCTTATCTTACAGCTAGGGAAAATGAAGCATAAAAAGGAGAAATGACTACTCCAAGATCGTGTGGCAGACTGATGCTGAAGACCAGAACGAGATGCAGCTTTCGTGTGCTCTGTTTCAAAGCACTACCAAATTCACATCTTTGCATCTGGTATGAAACTGTTGCAGTCCAGTGATGATAACTGGCATGGCAGTCCCTGATATACTTTTATAAATTTCTAGTAGATAAAGCACAAGTGGTGCCATGTGGGTGGAACACCCCAGTGCCATCACCTCCTCCCTGTGCCATCCCCTCCTCCCTGTGCCATCCCCTCCTCCCTGTGCCATCACCTCCTCCCTGTGCCATCCCCTCCTCCCTGTGCCTGCCTCTTGCTCATCTTCCAGCAGAGCCCAGAGAGCAGCTGCCTGCACTGGGGAAGCACCAGAGGTACTAAAGCCCTCCAACAGTGGCACTGCTTTTGAGCTCTTGCTGGATCTGATCTTCACACTTAAGCTGTGCTGGCTCCTACTGGCTCAGCTTCATGAAGTAGGAGAGTTACAGATATGATTTCTCAGCATTATAGTAGGAGACTATAGGACACCAATTAAACAACCTCTGCACTGGTGTCCTAGAGGTATTCAAACTACATGCAGAACTCACTGCTTTGGTAAATTCCTAAACATAGGTATTCCCAAAATCAGAGACCCCAGAAGAATTCACTATGGTCCCTGCATCTTCAGCTGTACGAAAACACTTTTATTTCTTCTTAGGGATCTCTTCCTGCTCCTAACACCTAAGAATCATACAACTTGTTATAATAATTTTTTCTTTAGCTACTCCTTAAAACAGAAACACTTTCCATGATCCAGACTGCTGGATTTTTAGAGTTAATATTTTATATTGACAATCTAAAGCTATTTCTGATCTCCACCAAAATGAAAAGTTATCTAGGTAGTATTAGAAAATAAAAAAATTAGGAGCCACCAATATCTAGACAGCTAATATGCTGATAAATTTACAAACGAAATTTATTTTAAATGTTATAACAACTAGCATCAAGTAATAAATGCAAATTACCTGTGAAGAGCTTCTGTGGTAAGCGGAGTAGTGAAGTGGTCCAGAAATAGCAGTATCATGTGGTAGGGATGGATACTGACTCTGCATTGGATGGGGATGCTGGTTGCTATAGCTACCATAGTTGTAACTTCCTGTGTATCTAAAATACATTAAAAACCACTTTTAGTATGCACAATAATTTATTCCCACTAATCGTTCCACAACTTTTGTGAAACAGAATTATTTCTAGTTTCTTTTTTTAATAGGAGGATGATATTTTAAATCTTTTTCAAAAATATATTTTCCAGCTCAGATGGGAAGCAGATGCCACTAGTGAAAATATATGTCCAGCACAACATGAGACAGAGAGACCCAGCATGTTTCTGTCACTAATTTTAAACTGCAGACTCAGCTCTGCGCTTTCTGAGGAGAAAGTGTCCTTCCCTTTTATTGTTATCTAATGCCACATTCCCAGGAAATTGCTGTCCAGGCTGAGGAAGTATAGTCAGCCCTGACTTGAAGAACTACAATGAGTTCAGCTATTCCTTGTACTGCAGCCAGATATTCCTTTTTTGGGAGGGAAAGAAGTGAATTAGTTTGAATCTGAAGAATGCAACGTTCAGCTTTAGCACAGCCAGCTCGATGACAGAGTGGGATGTGAGGTTGGAGAACCTGTCTACTTTCTCTTTTGATTCCCAACCTCCTGTCCTGGGACATCAGGGACAAAGGAGGGACAGTCTCCTTAGCTCTTGAGTCAGTGTTTGCTGGCCACCATCGTTTGGACCATTCACTAGCAGAAGATACATGGACACCTTCTGCAATCTCCCCATCTTTGTGAACATGTAAACATCTGATCTTCATTGTCTTTCAGAAAAGCTGATTCACCCAGATTAAAATGTTTCCTCAAATCACTATAATCACCAAACACCAGAGGCAAGGGATTCCTGCAGGGACAATGCATTCTCACATATATACACACATATATGATATAGACACGGCCTTGCTGTGGTCTGTTCCAAGTCTTGAATATCTTAGCTCCCAAACCTCCATGGTGCTCTATTTCTGCTTCCACCAAGCAGTCATATTTCTGGATAAGAGCGATGTTCCCTCTCTCCTTACCCAGGTTTCCCCAGTAAGGGTTTAGCAGTGACATTCAAACAGTCATCTAAACCTAATCACATCCACGATGGAAGAAGATGCAGGGTTCAAATTAATCTACTGATACCCTTCCAAACAGTTTAGGTCTTTCGCACTGGGAAAGCACTTCTGCAAGGTTAATGAGTTTGCAACAAGGCTGAGGAACACAGTGAAGCTTTTTGAACCTCTTGCATCATGGCAGCACCTGGGCATTTGCTAATCTTGCTGCATGTCTGCTCCTTCTCCATCAATTAGTTTATGATAGGTTTTTTTAGTTATGGGTATCTATAAGTTATGCACTGAATCAAATGAGGTGTTGCTTAATGAAAACAGCACTGTGAGATTTACTAAGTGTCTAAAGTTTTTCCAGATCAAATAATGTTACATAAATTCATACTTGTAACTATTTTAATTGAAAGCCTTGAGAAAATTTTGGTGATGGAGAATATTAGAATATTATGTTGATAATGTGTCTATATCTTCAAACTGTGGACAATTTTTATCTGCAGGTTAACAGTAGTCATTGAATCACTGAGGTTGGAAGGGAGTGTGGAGTTTATCTGGTCCAACACCCCTGTTCAAAGCAGGGGCCACTAGAGCAGCCTGCCCAGGATGGTGCCCAGATGGAGTCTGTCCAGCAAGGATGAGACTCCAGAGCCTTTCTGGGCAACCTGCTCCACTGATTGAGCACACAATAAAACAGGGTTTTTCTCATTTATGTTTAAACAGAATTTCTTGTACATCTATTTGTGCCCACTGCCTCTTGGCCTGTCATTAAATACCACTGCAAAGAACCTGTCTGTCTTCTCACCGTCCCCCACTGCTAAGACCCTCCCTGAGCCCTCTCTGCCTGGTGCCAAACAATCTCAGCTCTCTCAGCCTCTCCTTGTATGACAGACAGTCCAGTCCCATAATCACCATCAAAGTGGCCTTTTCTGGACTCACTCCAGTCTGCCTGGCTCTGTCTGGGGCTGGGAGCACAGAATTGGATCCAGCTGTGGACTCAGCAGTGCTGAGCAAAAGAGAAGGATCCCCTCTCCTGAGACGTGGTATGGTAGAGTTTTCTCTAGGCACATCTAGCTTTACAAAACATGGCACAGGAAAACAGGAATCAGAGAAGAAATCTACTGAAGCCTTCTCTTTTAGAAAATATCCTCTGGGCTTGCTGTGGTTTTGAATAGAACTAAATGAGATTATAAAACTAAGACATAATATAATTATACAACAGCAACAACAGCCAAAGAATTATGATACCAGCATCTCTGCAATACAGACTTAACCACATCAAGAAACAGCTTTTTCAAAAAAACACCTAAGCAGAATTTCATCCAAAACCCCCCAAAAAACCCCAGACACTGGGAATTGGCTTACCCATGCTCTTCTCTGTGGGGATAGACAGGTATCCGGTGTGTGACAGAGGATGAAGGAACGTGGGGACTTCTCATGCAGGGCAGCTGCTGGGAGTTCTCAGCAGGAGAGCCAGCAGCTGTTGTCACAGTGTAGGTGAGGGACCATGTGTAGGATTGCATAGCCCCTGCAGGCAGAGAAGAGCCAAAGGATCACTCTTACCATGGGCTGGCACCCATGGAGGAGCTGGCCTTGGGGACAATTGTAGGAAAACAACCCAACAGGCAATGGCCATGGGAAGTACAGTAACCAAAGTGAACAAAGCAGTCACATCTGAGGCATAAAGACATAGAGATCACTTGGAGCATGCAAGGATCCACGGGAATGAAACATATCTGGAATGGCTCACACTGTGGACTTCCACTGTGGTGTTGAAATAATTCTGCAGGAAAAACCAAAACCCTGGAACAGGACTGAGAGAGAAATGGAAGAACACCAGTGCTAAGGTTTTTCAGGCATGATGCACCAACCCTGAGGCGTCTCTCCCATGGAGAGGGCTGCTGGCTTGCTCAGCTCTGAGGCCTGGACTGAGGCAGGAAGTATGACCAGAACAATGAAGGATTAGAAAAAAAGGGTTTTATGCAAATACATTTCTTGAATCCTTTTGCAGTTTGTACGTGTTCCACCCAACTAGGTACACCAGGCCTTGAAGTGACAACACTACAAAGATCCCCAAATTATAACAAGTATATGGCCAGAAATAGCTTAGTTGTTTCCTTCCTGCAAATAATGTTTCTTTCTCTTTTTTTAGTGGCAGCAGAGACTGGACTTAATTTATTTTTGTCATGTAGAGCGTTTGTGGGAAGAGCAAAGCAAAGAAGTGGGTTTTCCATTTTGCTTAGAAGGTGCTGAGTTTTTTAATCATCCTGATCCCTTGCAGGCAGGAACTCCAGTTTCATGAGCCAGCTGCTGAGAAACCTTTGTCCCTTGCACACACCCCTTTCACTCAGGAGGCTGACAGATCCATTGTTCCAGTATAACATAGCTCTTGCTGGAGGTCATGACCATACTGGCTGAGATTACCCTGCAAATGAGGACCAGAACACTGAGTTTAACCCAATGAGAACACTGCTTTGGGGGGCTCTGGGCACTCTTGACTCTTTTTCTTTAGCTAAAAGGAATTGCAGGAGGTGACTCAGTTTTTTTCAGTATGGATTCTAGGACATCCTGTAGTATGAAAGGGCCTAATTCAGAGGGGGAAGCAATTATACTGCCAGGGCTGTGTCCAATCCATGGCTTTGGGAAATGAAAATCCCATTTCAGATGTGCATAATTTTCTGCAGGTGTGTGTGATTTTATTTGGCAAAATCAGGCAAATAATTTTTTTTTAAATGGGAAATGCTTAATTCTGGGTCTGAATGAAGGCATTCTGAGCTTTACAAAGTAAGTCCAACTTGAAATACTTCAGCATTTCACTTAAGTATTGAAGTATTTCAATATTTCAGGGTGTGATTTGGTGCTCTTACAATAGAAATCCTTGGATGTGTTATGGCCAAGAGTATTTGTGATAGGTCTGTTTTCACATGCCTGCATTTTCTGCCACTGACTCTTGAATTTTCTGTCTTCATCTCCTCCCAAAGCAGAGGACCAGTGAGAACCCCAATATCCCAAGGAGAAATGCTAGCCCATGTTGCCATGGACAAATTGGCAACAAATTGACAAATTAATGGTACCTTGAGTTGAGGAAAATGTTTAAGGAAACCTGCCTTTACTAAAAAATACAGCTTAGGTGGAAGGGACCAAAACTACTTATGCAGTTACCAAACAGCTTCATTTGCAAACAAGAGAGTTTTGAAAATATCAACAACTTGTCTACAGAATATTTTAATGAAACATTTCAATTTCAAAAGGTCAACATATTTTCTCAGTGTTATCTTCCAAAACAAAATTTGCAACTTTCTTTCAAAACAGGCCTAAATGCAAAAGGCCAAGACAAAGAGAAAAGAAAGGACAGTAAAGAGGGTGAAAACCGCCAAATACTTATTTTTAGGTAACATTATTGTTTGGGGGGGGTATTCACTTTTTTCACTTCACCATAGAACCAAAGTTTTACTTTGACCGGATTTTATTTTTTCCAGCAATAAAACTGCCCATTGATACAAAAATCTCCTGACCTTCCTAGCCCTAACAAGAAGCAGTAATAACAGAGCTAAAAGATCCTTTGCATTTTATCTAATGTAGTGACTTGACTGGCCCCAGACATTGTGACAATCTCCTCTTCTTTTTTCGAAATATTGTGGGGATCTTACCATAGTCTGAGGAAAATGAGTGAGTCCAGGACAGCAACTTGTTTCATGTGCTCCCTGTGGGAAGTCGAATTCCTTGGATGAGAGATGCCACTCCTGGCACTCAAATCTAACTGGCAGCCACCTCAGTTCAACTTTAAAATAAACGGCTGGAGTGTCACAAGCTTTGTGCTTGTCCAGATGCCACAGAAACAAATGTAGACAGTAGGTCTTGCACTGGGAGAGTTGTGAACATCTTTGTTTAATTCTCCTAACCAGGAATTTCCTGAGGTACTACAGGATGGTACCTCACACAGCTCCTCTAGGGAATGCTCCCTTTCTTTTGCAGGTCATGGTTTAGAAACAAAGTACATTGTGTTTTATTCTGGTTTTACAGAATGGAAGAAAGCAGTGCAAATACTTTTTTTCAGAATGTTCTGGGGAACCTCCGTTTGCCTCACTTCTCTGCCTTTGTGGAAGGGATGCCATTATTTTCAGTGAAAATGAAATTATTTTCATTATTTCTAGTTACAAAGACAGAGAGGAAGGACAGAAGATGACAACAGATTTGCAGACTGTGTAAGTACACATGAGGTCAACCAGGATATGCCAGTGCTGTGCTGGGTGGAAAAGGAGGAATGAAGGCTGAAAGGTTTTCATAGTTAGCTTTTTAATACCTGCCTATGTCCCAGTCCTCTATGAATAATTTCCTCCGTTGGTTGAAGAATTGAACTCCAAGGGATGCAGTCTCTTTTAGATATGACTGAACCCAACTGAACTGCTTTTTTGAAATAAGCAAAAACAATAGTGATTGAGCAACAATTTGCTCTGCTTTGTGTTCTGAACATGCAGGGTTTGATTAAAATAGGGAAGTTCATTTATTATCACTCTTTCTTCTTTTCTCTTTTTTAAAAAAAAGTGATTTTGAGGATACTAACCAAGAGGCCATCTGACCTGTAGGGTAGCCAAATATAAATGGAACCCTATTAGTCTGACAACAGCCCTGTTGTCACTGATACCATCATGTCCAGCAGTGCAGAAAAAACCCAGGAGTTGCTTCCCAATGCTGCATTTTATATCTGCTTTAGGCTGGAGCAAACGACCCCAAAGCACAGGGGGCCACTGTGCATTGTGGCTGATAGCGAGCAGTGCTGTCAGCCTCCAGCAGGCAAAATCCAGAGGCAGGTCCCATTCTGTCCCCACACGACAAACACATCACTTTACCTATAAAGCTCCAGACAAACACAAACCCTTCCATTCGAAGGGGAGAATTGCCTTTTGAAATTGAAACTTTTCAGTTTTGCACTCTGAAGCTATGAGAATTAAAGTCTGATTTACTCATCATTTACTCAAATACTCATATGAGTCCAGGAGCTGAAGCTTTAGGAAAAAGCCCCCAAATTTGTTCTACTCATACACACAAATATGAGAGGTGCTAGATCTGTGCCAGTATTCCCAGAATTTTAATACCAAGCCTAGACTTGGAAGAACAGTGACTTTTAATGACCATTTCTGACCTGAAGACTTATTTCATGCATAGATTTCTTAAAACTGAACAGCAAACTCCATCGTTTACTAACATATTAGGAACTAACAATTTAAAGTTCATTTTGTGCTGTCTAAAAACAATTGCATTGGCAAATGAGTAATCAGAGCTTTAAGAGGGGCTTTCAGAGAGAACAGACATATGTCAGTCAGACATATAGCTATCACTTTTATTACAATATTGTTGCAGTTTGAACAATCATTAATCTGGCCTTTGTCATTTAGAAAGGATGGAGGCTAATTAGCCTTTTAACTGTCTAGTAACCTAACAAAAAGTTTTAAATGAAATGTTAGTGGTGCCATGACAGATGTTCTACCACAGAGTGTGATACATAGGATTTACCTTTCTTTTGCTGTATGATGTAATTGCAACAGTTTAATTTGCTGGTTTTGTACTGACCACTGACTGAAGGAAAAAAGGTTAAAAATTCAAGTCTAATAGTTAACTTTTATTGCTAATGTCACAAGCAAGAAAGAGTTAATGATGCCTTAAACTGGGGACCTGAGAGCTAATGGTGAGCAGTGGAACCAGTTCTGAAGATCTGCGAAGCATTTGTAGAATTTTACATTTACCTCATAAAAGACACATATGAAAATCAATCGTGTACCATAGCATACATCTTTCCAGAACAGAGGTTTCTGTTTCAAAATATTCTATGTAATGCCACAGATCTGTATATAAAGTAGTTTGAGTATGTGTAATATATCTTCAGCACTCCTATTTTAAAGTATAGCAATTTCCTACAGCTAAGACACAATTGTTATTTTGTATTGCTTTATGTGAATAAATGCTGCATTCCACGGTGCAATGGTTTGCAAACTAAAAAGCAAACCAAAACTAGTCCATCTACATGATGAACAATGGAAACAGAGGTATTGTTAATTGCTCAAGTTAAGAAAAAAGAAATAACCACATACTCATAGTTAATCTTAACCAGAGCAGTACTTGCATTGACAGCTTTGGCTTGTGCAAGACAATGATTTTCACACTCACAAAAGTGAGACTGCACCAGACCATAAGGGCAAAATCCAGTTCAACCAAACAAAAGCTTTTAAAACAACCTAAAAATGAAAAGCTGCGAAGAGAAGAACTAAAATAATCAGAAATAGCTTTCTTGCCTAAAGAGTTCTACTTTGGGAACAGCTGTGGCCTTTCAGTACATGAAGGGAAAGGTGGAAAGGGCCTTCTCACAAGGACATGTAGTGACAGGACAGGGGCAAATGGCTTTTGGGCACTGCTGTGTGACAGTCATGTGCAGTTATGGGATCTGAGGGACTACCTGACAAGTCCTTCAAATCTCCACTCCTATCAATGGCCCTGGAGAACACAGTTCCCTTCTTTTCAGTCTCTGCCTGCTGGGTACAGCCCTGCACCACACTGAGCTCTGGTTCTGCCATCACAACCATCCCACAACGCCTACAGGTTGAGTCCCACACAACATCAGTGTCTCAACAAGAGCCACAGATCCTCACCAGCTCCACTGTCTCCTGAACTGAAGCTGTGTGCTCACCTGCCCTGTCTGGGACTCATGTGCCTCTTTTCTAACTGTCCTGGGGGTGACAACATCCTATTTGCCTCCTAAATATTGCATTGCCTCCAACAGTGAAAAAGCCTAAGTTATGATGTAGGGACAAATACTTTCAAATCTCTTTCCAACACAACATGCATTGTGCTTCCCTGTGGCTCCCTTGAAAACATGAAAAACATTTTTCAGAAAGATTTATTAGTTCTTTAGCCACGGCCAAATTCTCTAGTGTGGTAAATCATCACTTTATGACATTCTTTCAAGGAGATTATGTAACTTTTCTAGTACATCACAAAAGCGATGATTTCCATGTTCTGATTGTACATCCTGTTCAGTGAGGAGCAGCAAAGCTGGAATTTCACTGCCTGAAATGCCTTCTGAAAGTCACTCACATTTCTGCCTTTCCACGAATTAAGAAAAGTATTCTGATCTTACAGACTGTCCTGCCCACATCCAAAAGGAAATGAGTTTGACTCTAGAGCACAGAGGGTGTTCATCATTTACACAGCCCAAACAAGAAGGCAGTTATATGCTTATTGTTTTAAGTGCAGATTTTTTTAATCTGTGGGCCCACCAGAAGACAACAACCTTATCAGTTGCCATTATAGAGTATAACATTGAAAATAAGCTTCAAACATGTAATTCCTAATCTCTAACTTCAAACATGTAATTCCTAATCCCTAACACTGAAAGTTATCAGCAATGTGTAAAACATTGCCAAGAGAAACTTGCACAGCTATTTAAACGTATGTGGGTGTTAAATATGTTGAAAGATGCCCATCTCCCACTTTACCAGCTAGGAATTCCTGAGCCACTAGTGATTTGGGATTTTGCAAACCTAAACCTAAAATATTTGGCACATTTTCTTCAGGTGTATAGAACATCCAAACATCAGACCTGTTTCCTGGTAGACTGCACATCACGTTTGGATACAGCAAGAACAGATTTCTGGCCTGGGAAGGTTTCTCATATCTTGCAAGCACATCATGTGCCTCAGGCTCAGTTGTAGGTGACCAAGTGCAAAGCCACGTTCAGGCGGATTTATCTGCCAAAAGCCAGCCTACCTGTGGAAGCTGTGATGCCACCGTACTCTGGGGACTGATTGCTGATGGGTGATGGGGCAGAGGGCACTTCCACCGAGGTGGCAGATTTCGCTGGGGAGAACGGCGCTGGGGAGGGCGTTGGAGCAGCTGGTTCACTCAGAATAATTTCTTCTCGTATTTCTGCTGCAGAATGAGAGAAAAAAACATCAAACATAGCTAAAGGTAGAGTCAAGAACACTGAGAAATTAAGAAAATAATAATTCAACTGTTAAGTTCTCTAGAGTGTATTTCACGAAATACATAGCAGGAACCACGACTCTTCGAAAGAAGTGCTTCTGTAACATTCAGCATCACAGCCTTCACTGTACCTTCAAAAGACATCTCAAGGGAAGTGCCATTTTCCTGTTGCATAGGTGTGAAACTGGTGCATGGACAGCTTAAGGGTTATACTCCTACCATGTACTATTACACATCTAAAATTAGCAGTCCAGTCTGAGTTAGGCATTCCTACACCTTCTGGAGACACTGGAAAGAAACAGGAGTCTCCAGGGCATTCCTGTGGCTTTCGGTCATGATCTTCTTTCTTTGTGGACTAATAAAGGAGGATATTCTGGATGGTTTAGCTGCTAATGGTATGTGGAAAAACATGCAAGGATAAGCAACTTGTTTGTCAAAAACCCAAGAGGTTATGGCAGGGCAATGAATTAAATTCAAGCCTTTCACTACACAGAAGATAATTCCTAATCACTGAAATGTTCCCATAAATCTACAGGTCGACCACGTAAGCCACAGCAAAAATGGAGAATGAAACTTTCCAAAGCTGACAGAGAGGTTTAATTTGCCAAAATTAGTGGGAGGTGCAAGGAAGGAAGATCACTGAGGACCCTCAGAGTACAAAAACGAAAGGCAATCCCTGCTTGCTTGTGTTCTGGCAAGGCTGCGTGCAGTGGAGCAGGGCTCAGCATCTCCTTCTCTACAGAACAAAAGTGCACCAGAAACAGCAGCTTTGCCATTTGTCCTTTCTCACTCCTGCTGTCTCCTCCTCTTGTATAGACTAGTACAAATCTACTGATATCAGTGAACTTATTAACACTGAGCCCACTGAAATTCCGTGGTGGCTTCGACAGATTAACTAAGCTGAAAGGTTCGGTACAAACATTTCTCAGTGAAACACTGAGGAATGGGGTTTGAGACATTCAGAGTGACGTTGTGAAGCACAGTTCTCTCTCAGAATGTATTAACCAGGCATGCCTCCCAAATTATCTCACATCGTGGTATAAGTGAAAACCACTTAGCTCCTGGATAAGCCTCAGGGGGTTAGATAAGGATAAAGACATGGCCTAACATAAAAACCAGAGAAACCAGTGGAATAAAACAACAAATAATGAACAAAAGAACAGACTCACCTGTGCTTCCTTCTCCTTTCATTGCCCTCATTAGCTCATTGGCTTTCTCCTGACAATGGAGTGATTCCAGCAGGTACAATACATAGTCATCGAACATCAAGTGAATAAGATGAAAAGACCCTGGTAATAAAGTGAACAAACAAAAAAGCCATTGACTGTCTCAATACACTCATTAAACCAATTATTACGGTACTCAACACAAACAGCACTGAATAAGACTGCCTCCCTGGGCTGAGGTATCTCTTACTCAAGGTAAGAGAGGTCAAAGTGGAAGCAGGGAGCAGCACTCCTGGATATATAGAGGCTTCTACAACCAGCTGTGGTTTAGGGTGCAAGGCTACCGAGCTGACAGCTGGAACTTGATGGATTCTTCCTCTCCTGCATTAGCACTGAATGCCAGTTTTGACAACTGCACTACAGTAGAATTGTTTCCTTCTGCCTAAAGGACCTGTCATTTTCTGTCAGAAGTAGAATCTCAAATTGGCTGCCTTAGTGACACATCCTGCTACAAATTCCCTGAACTGCCTGCACAGAAAGAAAGGGAGTTGCCTCCCATAATTTATAAAGAACACCTAGCAGGGATGGTGAAGAAGTGTTTGCTCTAGGACACAAATCACAAGAAAAAAAAAGATATGTAAGAAGAGACCACAGATGGGTTTTGGGGGCAAAGTGAGAGGAGCAAAGCATCCGAGCTGAGACATTGTGCAGTGCCCTCCTGAAAGGACAAACACCAATCTGCAGGGGGACACTGCCAAGTATCAAGGTGGAGTTTGTTCAGTTTATGCCTTAGACTCCATGACATGCAGTACCTGCAAGAGCTCCAGACAGGGCTTTATCATACAATGAGTTTGTTTTTTTAAAGCTCCTTTGTTTATTTAGACTCACAGAATATTTAACACATTTTCATTTAAGTCACTAAATAACTCTGACAAATACAAACTCAGTGGGGTTAAAATAACAGCTCAACCAGCAGCTAGCTTATATCAGAGAAAAGTCATCATCTGAGATAAAAACAGAGATCAACTACTGCCAGACAAAATAAAACAAAACCCAAAAATACCTTCGGTGGATATATTCCTTTGGAAATTCCATTATTACATTTGGGGAGAAATACTTTCATGGGCAAAAGATCAAACAACTTTCAAATTCAATAGAATTTCGTAATGACTGGTTTCTTCAGAGCAAAGTTAGGTTTCTCTCGAGATATTTTACTGAGCTTTTATCACAATGAAGCATAACTACCCCTACTCCAACTTCTGTACTCAAACACACTGCTGTAGGGCAGAAGTGGTTTGAAAGACCCAATATCCTCATTCAATTCGAGCTGGCAATTCAGCTTTCAGAGTGACTCTGAGCACATTCTTTCTCTTTGTGACCCCGCCGGGCTTTGTGCTCCATTCTCTCACTCCACGCCTGCATGGTTTTGTCGTCACTGATATGAGCTGGGCACACCCTGGGAGGTGAACGTGAGCAGAGAAAAAGGACAGATGTGACTGCAACACCTTTGCTGTGTGGAGGAAATCTTGGGCTGCTGGTGAACCTGGAGCATCCAATTCTTCACTTGTTTTATGTGACAAAGCAGATTAAAATGGTAACAAGTTTCCCCAGCCTTTAAGGATAAAAAGAGGGGGGATCTTCCCTTAACCATTGCAGAGAATTTGTTTTAAAAAATCTTGGAGGCTCAAAGTGTTGTTGAATAAAATCCTGTTTGATTCAGCAGTGCAGTAAGGACAGCAGATATGGCTGATCACCTTGGGACTGGCCCAGGATGCTCCCAGGGGAAACGCAGATTTTCAAAAATCTCCACAAAATGCTCACTCTTCTCCTGACTGCAGTTTCTCAGTGGGAATTTTCTATTGACTCTAGTGCAGTTGCTACTGATAAGTATCTTCAAGGTAAGAAAAACAGCCTAAAATGCTGGCCAATTTCATGTAGTGGTATAAAGCTCAAGGTATTTAATATTTAACATCAAACTCCTTACTCAGCTTTAATTTTAAAAAAAGGAAAGTTGCTTGTAGGTTCATAAAAATATCTGGAAATGCAAACTCTGAACACTGTAATGCTAGCAAGCAAACAACAAGAACCCGAGATCTGCTATTTTTAAAAATGTCTTTGTTTTTGGGGGGTCTAATGCTTTATTTTGAAGACTTGGGGTTGGCAATACTGAATGCAGCATTTAAAAACACTCCAGTGCCCTTGTCACTCTTTTGAATTTCTCTCTTCCTCTCCTATTATTTCTCCCACTGTGTATTTTTAAGCTCTGCATAGAGTTTTTGAGCCCAGAATTTGCGTGAAAGACACCAGACAAACAAGGTTTTGGTACTGAATGAATACAATATTTTTATATTTTTAAATAAGTCGAATGAAATGTAAGCTATACAGTGAAACTGATATCAGGGCATGTACTTCAGCCTCACAGTGAATGGCTGTTCAGCACAATGTACCATAATTTATTCTGTGTTTGCAAGCTACTGTTTCTCACATGAAGCTTGGGTTCTTTCAAGTCTATCTTTAAGTACTGAAATGGATCCAGCTGTAACCAAAAATCAGTCACTTCTTTAGGAAAAGGTAAGAAGTCATTCAAGAGACTGTAGTTAAAACGATAAACAGAATTTGGCTGTAATTTTCAGGAGTTACCAGAAATCATGGCAATGGTTACCCAGCTAAGGCACAGTAAGTATCAGCGTCTATTGAGAGATACAGCAATTGTGTGTAAGCAGCAAAACAACAGTGAGATTTCGAGATCTGGAGAAAATCGTGGAGTTTCTATTACTAATTAGTTACTTTATGCACTGGGTGCATTACCCAAACATTGCCACCAACTGTGCCTTTGATATGCATGAGCAGGAAAGAGGGAGGCAGGGAGGAAGGCAGCAGAGAGTAAAAGAGAGGGGGAGCAAGAGGGAGAGCAGCTTTTTCTTTTTCTGCCAGAGATTGTTTCAACCTGCCCATGTCACCACGCTCAAAAGTCTGCAGAATCAAATCTTTGTGCCAGTCACTCCAGTGCCACGTATTACAACTTCCTTCAATCTGATGTTGGAATAATCAGTTTCAAATGTAAAAATAGACTGTCCTGTACATAGTAAAGATCCTATCATTTAATGGATTGTTTCACTTTAAAATCCCAAAACATTACACTGCGAGCATCTGAGTCTATACATTGTTTGAGGTAGAAAAAATAATTCAAAATTAGTCCACTGGAACAATTTCCAATGCAATAAAAATGCGAAACTTTTTATCTAAGTTAAGAACAAAGGTATAGTTAAAATATTCAGAACAGTGATCAGTCTTTGTTTCTCTCCACAGAACTCACGTAATGCATATATAACTGTGAAATCTAGAACGAACTGTGTAAATTAAGTGCAGAAGCATTTCTGCCATCTAGCTCTGAGCTTTTTACATTCAGGAGTTATTCTTTTGGAACTCTAATTCACAAATAATATGTCAAATGGCTTTGCAGTGAAAGAGCAGCGCCACTAATGCAAATTATTATAGATTTGAGTCCATGGCTAAGTAACATTTGTGACACTTGGGGGGAAACAAGGTAGAAATAGCCCAGACTTCTGCCTCACAGGGTAAGGATATGATTTTGTTGTTCAAACTTCAAGGCTCCTCCTGCCTCCACTAGCATTGCACCTGAACAGGTCTGTGCTTTTTGCTGGAAACGCAGATGGAAATTGTAATCACCTTGGGGACACTCCCTGTCCTGATGTCTAATGAGAACTCATTAATACCTGTTTGGAAAACTCTTTTACAATGGAAATGAGAGTAACTTCAGTTTAAAATATAAACATGTTAAATAAATATATATTACATGTATTATAAATATAAAAAATTATATAAATATCATATTGTCTCTAACTGACAGTATCCAAATTGATGCTATTAGACAGTTCTAAAAGCTTAAAGGGCATCAAAGCTCAGCCAGCAGAAAATCCTGCAGTTGTTCAATGCAATGCAATACCCATATAAAACCATCTTTATTGATCTTCTAGAAACACAAAAAGCATCCCTCATGCAAAGCCTGGTCCTGAGTGACTGAATGTTCACACTCGTGGCACATCAACCTAGTCATTCTTGCTTTTAGCCGATTTTAATCTGAACTGTCTGTATCCCAGGACAAAGCCCCATTTCAAACAGGGTAGGAAAGCAATATGCTTTTTCATTTAAACAGTAAAAAGCTATTTTTTCATCCTGACTGACTCCTTAAAAAATGGAAGAGCCTCTCTCCAGATCACAGAAGCACCCTCGTTGTGCAAAGACCACTTTCAAAGGCCATGTCCTTTAAGAGCAGAGCTGGCAAAGTGTTTCACTGGAGAGCTTTTCATCCACTCCAGCTCAAAGTCCTGTCCCTTGGCACAGCAGAGGGCAGAGAGGTTTGGTGAGGAGGCTCCCTCTGCCCTGAAGAGCTCCTATAATGGACTCCCAGCTGCCCTGGGGCTGCTCCTGACTGACAGCAGACAGAGGGAGGAACATTTCCAGCTCCCCTGGCTGCAGCTTCAACACACACATCTGCCTGAGCATTACTTCCAAACGTCACTAGCCCCAACCTAGTTTTTAAGAGAGCCTGGACATGTGAACACTCATTATGTTTTTGCTTCAATTCTACATGACAAGCTAGGATACAGATTTTTTGACTGCAGCATGCAATTATTACAATAAAATCGAAGTACCAAAGCTGGGTGCACTGTGCAAAGTCATGTCCCGAATCACTCGAGTGCCAAAACAGGACCACATCAGGAGGAACTGCTGAGCCACTTTCTTCAAAGAGCCTTGTCTCTTGGCAGCTACCTGCAAGAAGACAGATGTGTCTGACATGGAGAAACTTTTATTTCTACCAGCAATACAGCTGATGTACATATCCACCGTTTTTTTATACTGAAAAACTATTCAGCGCCATTTTCATGTTAAAATATACACTACAAATTTTAAAAAAAAATCCAAACTCAAAATGGCCTTAGACAGAAAACCACCTTATAACCATGGACGACCTTCAGAAAGAGGAAACAATAAAGTATTACTCAAGACTGGATCTCCTTTATACATGATAAAAGGACAGCAAAAAAATTGTTCTGATCTGCATCTTAACCTAATTACTTACATGTTCACTCTTGCTTCCTAATCAAGGAAGCAATTTATAATCAATAATGTTTGATCTACACTGAAAATGTTTATTACTATTTCAAATAAGGTTTAATATTGCGTATGGAGATTTTTGTTCCTTCATGTTTTTATTTTTGTCAATTCACTTACTCATTTTAGTAGGAAAAATACTCTCCAGAAAGCACACTTTAGGCATCAACGCTTCAGAAATGTATTTATTATAGCCATATGTGAGTTAAAGAATTAGATTCACCCAATCAGCTTTTAAAATTCATGTCAAGTTCTTAATTAAAATTAACAGCTCTGGCCTGAATTTCAAATTGCATTCCACTGATTAGAAGAAAAGTTCTCCAAAACTGTCAAAGTATTTCAAGTAATGTGGGGAATTATCTGTTGTTTTCTATATGGCTATTTTGCAGCAGAGAGGCAGCATATTTTGGTTTGTTTCGGTCTTACTTCTGAGCTCTAACAACTGGAATGAAGAGCTGAAATTCTAACAGAACATTCAAATTCAAAGAAGTAAGAGAAGTTAAAATAATCTAGTTATATATTTTCATGGTCTATGTAAAACTATATATTGTTACTAGGTTTCTGCACGCACTTTAATTAAAATAAAATACAAGTTTTTGGTATTCCCTATCAGCTCAAAAGGCACCATAAATGCGTCCTTGATTGAATGGTAGAGTTTCATCCTTACATTTGATTGTATATAAATGAATTATCCAGCTTAAATACCTTCTTCATTAAAATCTTGAAAGGCTAGATTATGTTTTTCTTTGCACTGTATCATTAGGATTACTCTGACTATGAATTCATCTCTCCATATCCCTGAAATATTGATCTGATTGGAAACCTCAACCCTGTTCATTCTTGAACACCATCTTTTGGAATAAAATAAACAAGAGCAGCATAAAGCAAAATCCAGAATGTGAGCAATTCTCCATGCAGGTTGGTGAGATTCTCCCTACTCTTGCTTTAGTGCTGCTCATTACCAATGCTAGATTTTTGGTGGTTTTTTTTTTTTAATGGGGGTTTTGTTTGTTTGTTTGGGTTTTTTTATTGTTATTTTTGGGGTTTTTTGGGAGGGTGTTTTGTGTTTTTTGGTTTGTGTTTGTTCTTGTTTTTGGTTTGGTTTTTGTGAGGGGGGTTTGGGGGTGGTTTTTTTGTGTGTGGTGTTTTTTGGGTTTTTGGGTCCTTTTTTTGTTTGTTTTTTGGGGGGTTTTTGTTTGGGTTTTTTTTTTGTTTGGTTTGGGGTTTTTTTGGGAGGGTGGGGGGGTTTTCGGGGTTTTTTGTTGTTGTGGTGGTGTTTTGGGTTTTTTTTCCTATTTTTTCTAAAAATATATTACCTGCAGAGAGCTCACAATGCACACGAGTCACTCACTCCTCCTTACCAACCTTTACAACACATCTGTCCACCATGGAATCCAACCACTCGATGTACGACTCGATGGGGGACTGCTCCTCCAGAAGGTGATCAAACTCCTGATACACTGGCACACAAAACAAAAAAACAAATAGCCCACCTTAGGACTTGAATTCTATTTCAAACAAAAGAAAAACAAATCACAAAAGGCTACCAAAAGCCTTTAGTACAAGTTTACTGTGTTTTTTATAATAGATTGCTTAGCAGAAATAAATGCATCTTTCTGGTGCTGACCCAAAAAGTTTGCTGTGTCTTTTATTTTGTTTCTACTGAAAGTGATGCAGTCACTGAAAGTGTTATTTTAATGTGAGCAAATCAGAACCTATTTTTAAAAATTAGTATTTTTATTTATTTAAGTTGTCTGATGTGCCCACAAGTGAAATGTTTATGGTGTTCTCTATAAAGAGTGAGAAACTAGGCCTTGACCCCGGTGATGAAAAAATGTCATGCATGAAATTGATTTAGAAATGCAAAAAGAATCTTCTAGGCACCCAGTGAATGAGTATTGTTGATAGGGCGCTCATCTGTATAACGCTTTAGTTGCAAAAACATGATTTAACTGCTGCAAATCATCTATTTGCAATGCCAGACACACACACACAAAGAATGTCCATAAACTTCTGCTTCTTCAAAACAAATTGCTATCAGTGCAGAAACACTCATTATCAAGGAGAGTTGCAAAAAGCAACCTGTATACTTTTAATTTTTTTCCAAACACACATATTAATATTTTAATATTATTTTAAAAAATTAAATTTAACTTATTTAACTTATTTAATTAAACTTATTTTAAAAAGTTAAAACAAGTCATTCAACTGCGGTCCTTAAAACTTCAGGTCTCATTTATATATGAGAACCAATAGCTGGAAGACAAAGAATCCTGTGCTTTGACACCTCAACAAATTATTCTTCAACTCAGCTAAGACAAAAGGCCCAGTAGATCAAGAAGAAAGATACTTTCTACCTGCCCTGCTACAGGATGATTTCAACGTGCTAAGCATTTCCATTTATGCCTAATTATAAACAACAGGAGGAAGGACTTTCCCACCACAGGAAAGATAGTGAAGGGGGTGGAGGCAAAGCTTAGGAATCATAGCTGGGGAAATGAGCCAGAGAGGAATACCCAACAATAATGCAAAGAGCAACCTCCCTGACGCCACTGGATCAGAACAGGAGCAGGAATGCATTTGCTGAGCACCTGACTAGAACTTGGTTTAACTGAGACCTGCAGAAGGCTGAGTTACCAGAAACACTAGTTAGGGAAGGAGGGAAATGATGTTTGGGCCACCCTTATCTTCTTTCATTCTTTAATTGAATGGGCAACCTCTCTTTCCTCAGAACAAGATCACAGAGAAATCTAAATGTTGTCTCCTTACCTGAGTGTTTGGCTGGACAAAAACTGCCTGAGACAACAGATGAAGTAATTCATATGCTGTGCAAAGAGGGGAGCAAGAGTGGAAAAACAAATCATTGCTGGAGCAATGCAACTGTGTACAGCCACCTATTTGAGAAAATTAAATGTTTAGCCTTTAGTGATTGTTAAAAATACCTCAACAGGATCTGAGAAAGAGGGAATAAGGCAGAAATCATGGCAGAGATGGGTACCCCAGCAGAGCAGGAAAGAGGTTCTCTTATGCCCAGTGATTTTTCTCTGTTTCTCTCTAAGTTTGTTTATAGGCTAATAAACATGTTTGCTTTTTTCTAGCTATAATAGCTGAAATTGTACTTTCATGATTATTAGTACCAAGAATGTGAAAGAAGGCCTTAAGTCCATGCCATGTAAGTCATACACAGCATAGCAACAAGATCTTTGGTCAAGTAGAATAAACAACAAAGATGGTGGGAAAAAAAATCTAAGTACTAGAATAATCTCTATATGTACCTGAACATCTCAGTGGCATCCCATCTCACAATGAACATTTGTATTAGCTTACCATTTCTGACTAACTCCTTATTGAACTATATGGGCCTCAAATATGGAAAAACTTGCACAAATCCAACAGCATTCAGGAAAACTTCATTTGATTTTATGATGCTAATAGCACACATACAAGAAGCTAAACATTAAGGATTTTCTGAATGGCAGCCAAAACTGTTGCTGCTACTAAGGAGCATAACTTCAAAAACTGTCTTTTTCAGCCAGTGGTAGGATGTGGATAGAAATTGAAAACATAACAGATGCCAGAAGGATTCACCCAGGTTCTGAACTTCAGTCTCACTGCATGCCACATCGAATTTCTACCTCCTCAAAAGGGGGGCCATGAAATGAATCAAGGGTAAAGAAGGAGAGGAAAGAATACCAAGAATACCAAGCACACCAAGCACCTCTCCCTGGAAAACAGAGCTAGCAGAGAAGGCAAGTCCATCCCTGAAGCACAGAAAAGAACTGAAGTGTGAAGATGAGTGCCAAAGTCAGCCTTGGAGAGTGCAGTGTACATGCAAAGGTGTCACTCCTTGAAAGAGTGACCTCACTGGCAGACCGACCCTTGGCTGGTTGTGCCCTGGTAAGGCTGATTCTGGATGAAAGATGACTCGTCCTCCTCAGGAGAGAGGTGCCAACACACAGCTGGGCTCACAGGAGGTGAGGATGCTAAGGATGTTAAAGACAAACTCTGCGGCCTCAGAGCAACTAAACTCACTGTGCTTCAGGTTATACCTGAGCTTGTAACTGTGCAGCACTTGCTGGATGGTGGAAGGAATAGTTTATATTTGCAAAAGATCTTTAATTGTAAAACCAATTTGCCAATACCTCCAAGGTCACTTTCAAGCCTGTGCCCTTCACTGTACTAGACAGAAGCTAAATTAGCCAATGAGCTTATTTGATGTGGGCCTTCCACTTAGTCATAAAAGTTCAGGGTGAAAGCTTATCCCATCAAATGATCTCGTTTATGAAAACACTGGGTAAAAAGGAGCTTTTTATAACCAAGTTTACAAGAGGCTGAAATACACAGCCACTTAAGTGTCAAAGCCATTCAAAAGACAATTCTCCTGCAATTCTACAGCAGGAAAGATTGGTCTTTCACACATTCAATATTTAACTCATAGATTTAGTTTGCTCAGGTTCATGGAAAAAATCCTCCTGAATTTGGGTGCAAGTTTTGTGCCATTGGCTGTTCTGGATACTAGAAAAGAAAGTGTCAAGGAACAGTGTCCAGATCTATGCCCCAAAACAGAAGACCTTGACAGAGCTTTGCCTTACATTTTGGTGACGGTCTCTGTATTTATCTTAAGCCTCCAAGCAAACCAATGGCTGCAAAACCAACACTACATTCAAACAAAAAGGCTTTGTTTGCAGCAGGAAGCCAAGTTCACCTGGCTTTATTTGAAGGTTCTGCTCTTACATTGTATGATGAGCTTCCTGTGCTCCTCCCGTGAGTCCTCCATAGTATAGAGGGTTTGTTTGGTAATGCTATTCAGATCCACATTCCTCCAGTCCTCCAGCATCTGAAATGTGATGTCTGCACTGTGGATCACTGTTCTTGATGCCTGTAATCCAATCCAATCTATTCATTAGTTCATGCTTTATTAGGTTAAAAAATAGGCTTTATCCCCTTTTACGCTTCCTTAGCTGGACTCACGGAGCTGATTCTCCTCCTGGACCCCCACCCACCAGCCTGATGTCTTATGGATATTACAGGGCCTCCAACAAGAGAACTCTTTAATCAACTGCAAGTGTTTTGATTGCATCCTCCACAAACCCTAGTGAGCAGAACTAATCTGATGCTGCCATTGCTGGACCCCTCAGTCTAACAGCTCTGCTGGTTTTCATGACAAAATGCAGTTCAGAACCAAAAAGCAACAAGAAAAATCAAGCCAATACCAAACAAACCCCACTCAGGTCTGCACCCTCCCCTCTCCCAATCTATGAAGACTCTCATTCTTCCCTCAGCCATGTGAAAAGGTTAAAGCTCCTTGGCCTCCTCATCAGATCCATGTCTGGGCTGGCTGGGACAGGGATCGGCTGTTGATCATGGGGAGGATGGACCAGGGAAAGGAAGTGACAAGGTCATGGTCACATACAGCAGATCTCTGTAAGTTAAGCAGAGATGGTGGCACACACCGAGGTTATCAGCTTCCCCAAGGGAGGGACGCAGAGTCCTTCACCTAAGAGATTTGATCTCAGGTTTGATGTGGAAGGCTGTGGTTTCTCTATCTTGGTTTCCTCTGAATTCCTATGACCTCTAGAGTTCAGTGATGATCTGCTGTGTTTGGGGAAAGGTAGCACAGGTACCTCTGTCTCCACCACCAAAATAATGGGGGAAGAAACCTACCAAAAATTCCTTGCAGGAGTGTTTTTTTCCCCCAGAGCTTCTTTCTGTGAGCTCCACCTCTCACAGGGTTAACCCAGGCTTTTGGATACACCTTCCAAAAGTGGTAAATGAAACTGTCCCCTCCAATACATGGAGGAAATGTTAATGAATTCAGTGCATTCTCTCCCTTTTTATACCACACAGAATTTGGCTTCATGACTTTTTACAGGTAATTCTGGTGCACACTGGTGAAAACCAAACACTTAGGAGCAGTTTCAATATTCACTTGCTATGGTTACAAGAACATGTCTATTCAAAACCCCACTTCAGCTGTTTTCCCTTTCACTAAGTTGCTTTTGATTTATAATATACAATTAGACTTGGAATTTATTGTTGCGCATGAAGAAAGTTTTCTTACTTTGCAATTGGACTAACACGAACTGCTCTGAAATCAATGGAATGTCTCTCATTTATTTCCTGGAAATGAACCATCTCTACAAAGCAAATAATAATTTTGTTTCATGAAAGTACCTTGCTGAATTTAACGACCAGGGCTTGCCAGTTGTCTAGAAAAGCATTTTTAAAAAGCTACTTCTTTATTTTGTAAAGGTGGCCACGACAAATACTGGAGACAAACTGCTAATGTGATCACCTCCTCTGAGTAAAGCCCAACCTGTCAATTCATAAAATTATTTGAAAAGTCAGTAAAAATGGCATTCATCAAACTTGAGTAACTGAAATATTTACTTGGCAGAGATGATTTAGGGATGTCTGTCGCCGTAGTATTTGTGAGAATCTTCTGGACACTGCAGGAAAGAAGAGATACATATTTACATACTGTGTTAAATAAAGATAATTATTTCAGAAAGTATTAATTTAAAATAACAAAAAAACAGATCCAGTTTTCTACACAATATTGTGGCTACATAAAATTCACTCAAATAGACCAATTTTAAATTAATTTAAACCCTGACCTAAACCCTTAAATCGGGATGCTCAATCAATTTTACAGAGGCATATTACAACCAATTATTTATAGATGCTGTGATTAATGAGATGACAAGAGAAACACAGAGCACAATGGAAAAGCTTTGCTTGTTCAGCATAGCAAATTTTCTCTTGCCGCACAAAGGAACTAAAGAACAGAAAGAACTATTTAACAGAAAGAAAAATGTTGGTGCAAGAATAAGTGGGCATAAAATAACGACAGCTACATTATGTGTGGAAATGAGAAAAGGTTGCTAAATCTTCATGCAATCAAGCTTTGGAGGAGTCTTTTGACTGGACTTGTAGGGGCTAAGCTCTGATCCAGTTTCAGGTAGAATTTGATCAAAGTTTCTGAAAGCAATTGCATGGCACACGAATACATTAAGGGATTAAATGGTCCAGGAGGTACCTGCAGTCCTCTGTTCCCAGTTTAGCTCTCTGCAAGTGATATGGACCTTGTATTAAGATATTTGCTATTCTTGGAAAATGAGCTTTTAAAATGCTGTATTGTGTATTTTTCTGTCTGAAATCAGTGACTGGGGAACGGCAAAAATGCCCAAAGCTTGCAGTTCCTCCTGTCAGAAGCTCCACAAATTCTGCTGTGGAGGAAATGGCTGCAGAAGCAACAAAGGCTCATGTAAAAGGCAGGGTGCACACCATGTTTTCCTTCTCTCAAAAGCACCAGATTTGCAGATCTGCCCCAAGAGACGTTAGATGTGGTCACAGAGTGAGCTCTCCCTCCATGCTGTACACAGAGGCAGTTTAAAAATATAGATTGGGATTGACTAGAGAGTGCACTGTCCATCTCTTTCTGTCTGCCTGTCAGATTGGAAAAGATTTTGTTGTTGAAGATTCTTGATATTTTTGAACTGACAAAGATGTGGTAAAGCATATTCCCAGTTCTGACTTTGTTAAACTTTTTTAATAAATGAGTAAACAGTTCAAACCACCCTGAAATTAGTTGTTCCACCTTACATCCTGACTGTTCCCAGTAACATATACACCTAATTTTCCACGCTGATCAAAATAGTTAATCCTTCTCCTAAATTAGTTTTTTTTTTCCCCTTTAACTTTGTGGTGTGGAATTTAGTGCTCATGAAAGGCAAAGAATTGAGAGCTGTGAAATAAAGCAGGCTTTATCAATAGGTGATGTGCACTGCAGGCATCTACAAAGCACGTCTGAAAAGGACTAGTGCCCTTTCCTGTGGTGACAGGGTAATTTGATCTCCTTCATTTTTAACTCTGGCACTTTTCTGAGTAAGGGCCTCAAGCTGTATTTAAATTCTGTTAGCCTAAAGGTTTGTTTAATAATTTTCTTTGCCTAATATCATCCTTAATGTTTGCTTACTATCAACAAAATTAATTTCTTACCAGAATCCACAAGAAAGAAAAAGAAATTCTCATTTTGAGCAGCGCCTCATTTCAGTAAATGAGATTGGTTCTCATGAACAAGTGGAGATTCTAAGTGAATGCAAGATTTATAATGATGACAGGTTTTAATTCCTAAAAGAACACCAGTCTCACTTCCAATTAATCTGTAACCAATAAACATTGTCCATCCCAGTTTAACAGAAGAGAGATTGGGCGATACATACACTCAAATTTGATATTCCGTAGGTTTTCTGGCAAATCGTGGAGAGCTACTTTCAGCCACTCATCCAACTGCTTTGCAAACTTTCGGATCACCTGCGTCAAACTGAAAAAAGGAATCACAACATCACACCATGTTTATTCTGTGCACTGTACTACAAAATCTGTGAATGTGTGAAGACCATGAGTCATTTATTTACAGCTCATTATTATGCAGAGTTGCTAACATATTTTGGTTTGTATGCATGAAGAAAAACTTCTGAAACTTCTGACAACTTTCGCAAAAAAAAGCACAACATATCACCATGTTCAAAACCTCACATCTCTATATAGCATTGTTTTGATACTTACAAACAGTATTTTTACTTTAAATAAAATCATTCCCACTCTCTACAAATATAAATCCACAACTATTTAAAGAAGACAATAAATCAAGCTTTGGATTTCAGCTCCCACATTTATACAGATGTACAAAGGGATATTCAAGTGGAGCAACAACCAATTCTGCTGCAGGCCAGAGCCAGTGAGAGAGAGGGTGATGGTGGTGGTGGGGAGAAATTTTCAGGCCAAGCCCACACAGGTAGGGGAAGTGGAGGTGGAGAGGTGGAGCAGCACCTGCCTGCTCAGCCCTGCACCAGCCTGGAACCTCCCCAGACAAGTGAGATTCCTCTCTTCTCTCTTGCTGCCCTTTCCTGATGGTTCCATTGTTTCCTGTTAAACTTGGCAGGCAGCTCAGCTCATCCTGCCCTTCTCCTGGGGATCCTCAGCACAAAATGACAGTTCCCAGAACAGCTGCAGAGTGCTGGGCAGGGCATCCTGACAGCTGAGCTGGTTCTGACAGACAAACCTGTGCTGCCTGCAGCAATACCAGGAATGCACAAAGGAACTTTCTCCCTTTCAACCAAGAAGCTTTTCCTGTTTGTACTCCTAAGGAACTGCACTGAGAACAGAGGTGGTAAAATTAAATGGCCACAAGCCTGCTCTGCCGCCCAAAAACACCTAAAGGGAGCAGGGGATGGATGACAACTGCTGGGCTCACTAAAAAGTGGCTTTTCTGGATAGCCAGAATTTGTTCCCAGGAAGTATCTCAGGGGATTCTGGCTGAGTCAGCAAGATTTCCTTCAGGAGCTTCCATTGCAATGAGACCCTTCTTCACCCCCTCCAGTGCAGGCTATGGCTTAATAGCCACAATCTGGCCCTTTATATGCATTACAAAAGTCTATATTCACACTCAAGTCTCTCCTTATTTGCTATGAAAGAACTAAGCAGCTTGAGAAAAGGACTGCTGTTCTGTTTAATCCTTCCAATGAAATAGATTTGGGGGGGTGAGGGGCAAAGCCTGTAAAAATGTACATGTCTTATCTAGAAAAGCTCAAGCTTATAGCAGATTTCTTGTGTAAAATACTTTCACTTTAGCAGTCAAGGAATGCACGTAGGAGAGCAGAACAACAGCCTGAACACATTTGCCTTGATTAGAGACATTTTAAAATCTTAAGGGCTAAAGGCACACCACCAATAAAAACTCCTAGAGCAATATTCTTAACAAATTACTCAATGTCAAGAACACATCAGTCAAATAATATTACAGGTGTACAAGACTATTTAGAAAAAGATGGTTTCCTGATGCTCATATTAATAAAACCAAAGGGGAAAACGTTGACTGCACTCAATGATTATACTTTTTGCTGTAGATTGTTGTTCTCAGTCCTGCTTTACCTCTATAAACAAGAATTCCTGGACTCATGTGAATGCCAGCTTGGAAAAAAACGCTGAAATCTACCACATGGATTGGAAAAGTGAATTTAGTTTGACAAAAAAATAGGTAAATACTTCTAAAATAAAATGATCCTAAACCAATCATACTTCTGTTCTTCATAGGATAGTGTTTAAATTAAACCAGCTGGTTCAAGGTTTCACAAGGATGATCTTCACGGTTTTTATTCCCAAACATTTTCATAAGAGAGTGGTACTCTGCAACCTGCAGACTTCTGGCACTCCCTGAGGGCTGGGACATAACTATCAGCTGAATGTTAAGAGACCAAGAAGGTGGCATCCCTCATCACATAAAAACCCCCAACTCTCCAAGATTTTCGTGATACAAGTCCTGTTAAAATCTGAACATCTTTTCAGGAACGTGTAAGCTCTTCAACTCCTTTCAACTGACACTGGGATTTAAAGTCAGCAAACAGGTGGCAGCAAGCAGCTCTCTGAGAGCTGGCGTCATTCTTGAAGAAAAGCAATATAACAAAGACAGCTGAGCTGGAAGGGGTCAGTTACCTGTCAGGTAAGGCTTGTAGTACCGTGGGCATCAAAACTCCCGAAATTGCCTTGTACAGAATTGAGTCACAAACTCCCACTATATTCACTACAGTTGAAGAACCCAACACGGGCAGCATATGAGGAGGCATCCCTTGCCAAAAGTGCAGAAGAAAACTTTGAACCTGCGATCACGAGAAGAATGAAATAATCAGAGGCTGCAAACACCATTCTCTTTCAATGATGCTGCTCACATGGGCTTTGTTTTAGCCCCAGAGTTGGCTAAAGGGGCGCAGCACAGGCAAGGCATGTTTCTAACCAGAGAGGCTGTGGTGTGACACAGCGCACACAGAGGGGTAATGAGCCACAGGGTGAGGGGACACTCTGAGCTGCTGACAGGGAGTCTGTGTCACCACAGCAGAGACGCCCATGGGAATCACTGCATTTTTACCTTCCATCAGTGGTGAGTGGGACTCTTTGGCTTCCATGTGAAGCCTTTTTCTCTCTCTTTGCACTCTGTCCCTCTATACAAAGGAATCAGCCTAGCGCTTGGTGGAGGGAGGGAGGGAGAGGAGGAGAGCACATGGCTTACAAGGGTCAATATACCATTTTCTGTCTTTGTTTTGGAAGGAAACACTACACTTTTGGATTTTGGCTTTCCTCCACTACGAAGGAAAGTGGAGAAAGAGTGGAGAAAGGCAAAAAACAAAAAATAGGGTGGAGATTTGGGACACAGCAAAATATACCTCTGAAAATTTTAATTCAGGAAATAAAGGTGTTATTCAGAGGACGATATGATCAGTTCCACAGGGGCCTGAACACCACATTCATGTAGGACAACTTTCTGCATGCAATCTGTAGTGAACGAAGCGACTACACCTTTGCTACAGGTGTAGCAAAGAGTATTTGCTATTTATATATTGTTGCTGCTTAGCCCCTTCCCTTCCATAGACCCTGATAAACTTAACAAAATATAGCATCTTGCTCTTCAGAAACTATTCTGAGACTCACCTGGCTAAACTTCCTGAACGTGTCACATATTTTTCTCACGTGGAAACTTCTAGACTGAGTACAATGGTTCAAAACCAGCTTTAAACCAGAGGAGTGTGAGAATTAAGCAGTAAGAAGAAAAGCAGGGAATTTCTTCCCATTGTTCAGAAGACAGAGTCAAAAGATATATAAAACCATTTTCTCTGTTTTTTTTCCCAGGACCTGAATGTCATACTTGCATCAGGTCCTCAGTATCTCTACAGCCAGATTTGTTATCCTGCATAAGAAGCCATCTTCCCATTTTACACAAACCTGCTTGCCTTCCAGGAACATTTTATTTTTCAGCTCTAACAATAAAGCTGTCGGCATGCACTGCCAGAAACCCCTCAGATTCAGTCAGATATGAACAGGTACAAGCCTTAGCCATCCTAAGAGATGGTATTAACTTCTGAGCAGTGTGTGTGTGTTCCCAACTGCACTGTGTGTTCCTAGGGTGTGTGTTCCCAACTGCACCGTGTGTTCCTAGGGTGTGTGCTCCCAACTGCACCGTGTGTTCCCAGTGTGTGTTCCCAACTGCACTGTGTGCTCCTAGGGTGTGTGTTCCTAACTGCACTGTGTGTTCCCAGTGTGTGTTCCTAACTGCACTGTGTGTTCCTAGGGTGTGTGTTCCTAACTGCACTGTGTGTTCCCAGTGTGTGTTCCTAGGGTGTGTGTTCCTAACTGCACTGTGTGTTCCCAGTGTGTGTTCCTAGGGTGTGTGTTCCTAACTGCACTGTGTGTTCCCAGTGTGTGTTCCTAGGGTGTGTGTTCCTAACTGCACTGTGTGTTCCCCGTGTGTGTTCCCAACTGCACTGTGTGTTCCCAGTGTGTGTTCCCAACTGCACTGTGTGTTCCTAGGGTGTGTGTTCCTAACTGCACTGTGTGTTCCTAGGGTGTGTGTTCCCAACTGCACTGTGTGTTCCTAGGGTGTGTGTTCCCAACTGCACTGTGTGTTCCCAACTGCACTGTGTGTTCCCAACTGCACTGTGTGCTCCCAACTGCACTGTGTGTTCCCAACTGCACTGTGTGTTCCTAACTGCACTGTGTGTTCCTAACTGCACTGTGTGTTCCTAGGGTGTGTGTTCCCAACTGCACTGTGTGTTCCTAGGGTGTGTGTTCCCAACTGCACTGTGTGTTCCCAACTGCACTGTGTGTTCCCAACTGCACTGTGTGCTCCCAACTGCACTGTGTGCTCCCAACTGCACTGTGTGTTCCTAGGGTGTGTGTTCCCAACTGCACTGTGTGTTCCTAGGGTGTGTGTTCCCAACTGCACTGTGTGTTCCTAGGGTGTGTGTTCCTAACTGCACTGCCTTCAGCTGTGGCTCCCTGTGGTCTCTGGGAGGCTGTAATCCCCCAGCACTCTGCATCACTGTTAGAGCAGCAGAGCCCACTGCTGTGGCTGTGACACCTGCCCTGGCTCTGCTGAACACTCAGAGGAATTCCTCTGGACAGTTCAGACCCAACAAAAAGCTTCCAAGAGTTGTGGTGGACACACTTGTTGAGTTGTAAGAACTGGATCACCCAACATCTCGTAAGAGGATATTGCTACCTTAATCCTGCTGGAGAACAGGATAAAAACATTCCCATTGCTTTTGTTCCTCCAACTCACGCAGTGTTGTGAGAGAGATTCTGTGCTATCTGTCACATATTATACACTCAAGTACAGCTACTGTTCCTTGCTTCCGAAAAGGATCAAGCACCACAACCCCGTGAGTTTGTAATATAACATAAAAAAAAGGTTTCCAATCCATTAATACCTTATGCATCATTACACTACAACTGCAGTTTCCAACCATACCTCATCAAAGTTTGCTCTTATTACAGTGTCTAGTATCCTCTGACAGTGAGTCCTGTACATCATAATAAAGGTAGAAACCTGAAAAAAAATGAGGGAGGCACAAAAAATCATTCTGCTTTAAGAAATCCACTTTTAAAATATCAGAATACACAGCACAGAAAAAGCAAGTTTTTTCTTATCTATGCACAGCTACAAAAATAATGAAATCAGTTAAAGTGTACTTAGATTAGCTGTAAGATGAGTTTTCTTCTCAAAAGTAAATTCTCCCTTTGAATTCATGGATTTTTCTGTCAATGGGGATTCTTCAAATGTAAGAGGAGCAAAAAGCCTCAGTGAGATCAAAGACGAGAATGTGGCCTTAATTAGGACATAAAGAACTAAAAAACCCTATTCTTTTGTCCACTTTACATTGATACTACACATGTGAATAGAACCAGAAACCTAGCAAGCTCAGCCAAGAGAAGCCAGAGCATTTTTGTCATATGTGCAGACAGGATGCTCTGAATTTCTACTCTAGAAGGGTAAGAAATGCACTAAATGCCTCTCTGCTCAAGAAAGCATTAGAACTGTTTTTGGGTTTGCCATCAGCTGTGCTCACAGATTGGAGAGCTGTAACAAATCTTGAAAGTTGCCCTCAAACCTCACATACTTTTAAAAGTTGCCCTGCTGTATGTAAGGTAACTTTTTGAAAAATGTGCATGGGCGTTAGAAATACTGTCCAGCTGATAGTGTCAGCTGCCTGTTTTAAGGGAAGATATTTCTTCCTATTAGATGAAGTCATTCAGTCCCCCATAAATCAAGTCAAAGCATTATTAAACTTACTCTAGTTTAAAGTCTTTATGTATTAGACAAAGCTTTCATCCAGAGCAGGGAGAAAAGAAAAAAACCAAGACAAGCTGAGAAAAGATTTCCAAAGTGTTACCTTCTCCTCTGGCAGACTGGCTGGCAGATTTAGATCTTTGACATTTGGAAACTCTGGCAGCAATGTTCCCAGTTTGGATCGTGGTGAATACGCCACTGTCTGTTTGGTTACTTCTTTTTTTCCTGTTTCGTTGACCCAGGCTGCTCCTTTTTTAGAATACATCACATCATAATACTGGGAGTTTTCTTTCACTGCAATTCCATAATAATGGTACCTGATACGTAGAGATGTGCATTTTATAAAGCAGATTGTTTGAAAATTAAAGAAAAATATATGGAGGCAAGGGAAACTGATAATGCAAGTGATTTCTACAGCAAAATAGACTGAGCAAAAGTTTATATATTATTAACAAGCACTGTTTCAGTAGCAGAATACTGTGGTAATATATTGAGCTTACAATTTTTATTCCTTGTGGTAAAAGTGACTCTGTTGTAGGGCAGGAAAATAATGTGCTTCTATTTTTTAACTTCTTAGTTTAAAAAAAAAAGAAAAAAAGTATCCTAAAGCTACTTGTTGGCAGAACTCTGCCATGCATCTGCTCCTTTAGCTCTGCAATAAGTAGAGGTACAGACCCTCTGGACTGGCCCTTCTGTTGTTATCTCAGCTCCCTGATTCTCAGGCTGTTGAGGGCTGGTTTGGTGCCTGAAAAGCGTGAATCTTTATTGCAAAGGAGCTCATCAGAAATGTTTCAAAAATTGAAAACGCTTCAACGAAAAGAGGGAGGAAAGGCTTGTGCTGGAAAGCAATGAACAGCAGGAAATGTACAGTTTCAATTATTTGCTTCATACCCCAGCATCAGCACTGGGCTTTGATCAGCCAGGGATGCTCACAGCACTAACTCTGTCTGTGCAGAGCACACTGGGAATTGCAGCATGGAATTACACCAGGAATTACAGCACAAGTTTGTGTGACCACTCAGCTTTATTATAGGTGCTGATGGAAGCACTGATTATCAAGCAAAACTCCTGCATCAAAGCAGCAAAAGTTAGCTTAGTCCTTCTAATTTCCAAATTTAGCTTAGTCCTGTAATTTCTGAGCTTTTATTTCAGTTTCTCAGCTGTAGGTAGCCAACCCATCAGCCACATTTGTAATGATTATAAAGGCATCACAAGATTCTACTGCTGGTGTAATTTTCCTTCAGCCCAATCCTACACAGAATTTTCAATGATCCTCCACTTCTCTCCTTACAGCCTATCAAAAGCCTATCAGATCATGATGAAACACTGTCTTCTGGATCCCACTCTGGTGGCACAAGAAGTTTCCATCTCTGGATGCTTCTTTTAGTCTTCAGTCAGTTACTATTTCAGAGTGCTGCCACCAGATCTGTTCACTTGAATGGACACAAATTCTCTTTAGGCAAAATCAGCTGATTCTACAAAGGTCATCAATGAAATTAATTAAAGAACAGCATCTAAGTGATGGTAGTTTAAACTAACTGGTGACTTTTCCTTTTTCCACTCACAGTCATTCACCCACAGATCAGCGCATGTCATAATCCCCAGCAGAAAATGGTGGCAAAGAGCTGCAAACACAAACTTTTCTATCAGCACAGATGGGCTGAGAGGAGGCCTGGGGAGTTGTACCAAATTTCTAGTGCATGGTTCCCTGGCCATACTGAGGACATTCCCTATTTTCCTTGACATATCCTATATTCCCTATCTTGAACTCAGCACTGAATAACCCAAGTGAAATATCTTAAAACATTACACTGACATGGAATGAATGGAATTTCCTAGCTTCAATACCTGAGAAAGCAACACTATTGGCTCCAAATTTTCCCACCAGAGCTTAGGCCAAAACATGCATTCTATACAAATGTCTTAAATCAGTGAAGGATGTAAAAAGCAAGCCTGGAAAATGTAGTAGAGTTCCACTGGGCACTATTTAATTCCTGGTATATTGCCCTTGGTAGTAAACTGTGTAAGAATTTTCCATGTAGCTTCAAAATCACATAGACAACAGTAGCCAAATAACCTCCAAAATATTTCTAGATAGCTTCTCCCTTCAGTAATTTTACCATCCCAAATGTCAAAAACTCACTGGAGTAGTTTAGTTTACACAGATTCTTTTCCAATCACTTTATCATATTTCTATCAGAAAAAAAAAATCAACTTAATTCAATAAACAGGGCTTGAAATTTTGATGTTTGGAAGAATAACATGCAGACAACAAAATCGTTTTTGTGTTAAAGTGGAATGCTTTTTACCCTCATGGATCTGTTATATACAACACTCCTTTAAAGAAAGAAGCAAAATTCCCTTCACACCACGCAGCTTCCACCAGTTTAACTCACACCTTCTGCAGCAAACTGAAGACTTTCAGATACACCACCGAAAGAAAGTGGCTTTTATGTTTAGCTGCCTCCTCAGGGCTCACCTGTGGTGGAACTGTTTTTAAGCTCAGTGTGCCCCAGAGCAGCTGCATGCTTCCAGCAATAAACCAGCTGCAAACCGAAAGCTCCCAACTGCTGACCAGGAGTGCAGCACCACTGAAGCTCTGAACTTTGTCACATTACAAGGCAGCCCTGCTATAAAAAGACTGAAGGCAGAACAGTGTGAAGTCAGATAATCTTAACCACTTCTGTGGCTGAATTTCCTCTGGCAGTAGCAGGGAAGTGGAACGAGAATAATACTGGCAGCAATCGGTCAGCACAGTTGGTGATAAAGGGACTGAAGTGTTAATGCCTAAAGTAATTTCTTTACGTAACACTCGACTGGAATGCAGTCAGATGGTTCTGAAAACAAAACCAGAGCTCAGTTACAGCTGTGCTGGGTCTATCAAGGACAGTGTTTATCCTGAAGTAGAGCATGCACGCAGTCTCTGTGTGTAGGACAGAAAAACCCCTTCCCTGCAGGACAGGGAACAGAACCATCCCACAAATGGCACAAAAATGGCACAAATGGACCTGAAAGCTGCTCTGACAGGCAGGCACGTTACAGGGAAATTGGGCAAGAAATACTACGTCTCATTGATTTTTATCCCTGGCGAGTGAGGAGACAGCTTTGGAGGAGCAGGACACCTCTATTCAGCAGATCAAGAGTGTCCTGCCCTCTGACAGACTCCTGGGGCTGCGGGAGGAGCTCCAGTTTGGAAATAAAGCAGTGCTCATCCCTTTCATTAACTGGAAGGACAAGTAACAAAGCTGGAGCTGATGGCAGGATGATTTGGTGGCTGATAGAGGTACTCACATGAATGTGTCCACAAAGCAACTTGTGCACACTTTCACTGTGACTTTATGAACCTCCACAAAAGTTATATTCAGCACTAAATCCTGATTCTCTAGTTATGGACCTATCATGCTTTCCTAGTATGTTGTTTTTCCATCTGAGAGATTTCTGCTGACTTTGATGAGTGATGTTATGGTAACTCTGAATTTGCATTTGGGAATGGATTTCAAATCTTCAATTAGCTGCTCATACATGTCTGCTCTACAAAAAGAAAGTTTAGTTACAAAAACTAAGGAAGTACCAAGCTGTGGGAAAGAACATTATGTCCCACCAAAAAAATACTGCTTGGCATGGACCAATTATTAGAAGAGCACAGTAAATCTATCTTTAATGGCATTTCTTTTAGCATATTAGTTTTTTTTTTCTTTAAAGAGCAGGTCGTTCTAGCTTTAGTATGTAAGCTCAATCCTAACAGCATGTTTCATTCTCAGCATTTAGCAATATTGTGTTTTTCAGGCTTTATTTTGAAAGAGAAGCTTTACCAACAAATTTTGCAAACACACCATCTCACATTTTCATTTCCCCTTCCATAGTTTTTCACTTGTGATCGATAGACACTACACTTTTGTTACTCTGTAGGATTCTGTGAAAGCTAATCAAGAAAAGCAGATTTTATTATGTGAGGGGCCTTACGCTTGCCAGAAAAAGTTTCAAAGCACCAGTGGAAAAATTTCATGGAGTTCACAAGCAGAAAAAAGTATAAAAACATAACTGTATCCTCTTCATAAATTGGTAGAATAACATCTTATCAAAAATTGGAAAAAGTCAAATACCCCAGGAAGTGCATTCTTAATTCTGAATTAGTTTCTCATTCTGAAATTAGGATGAACTGTTTTCAGAAAATACCATCTTTTGGGTAAGGCAATAAGCTAATTCTTTAATCACCTAAAGGCAAGTTGGATTTCATTATATAGAAAAATGGTGGTAAAATACAGGATTGTGGACAATTTCCATTTAGGTCAATGTATGCTCCTACCTAAATTCTAAAGAGCATTCTGACACTTGTCCTCTAGCCTGGAACATGAGGCTAACCAGTTGGCATTTCCCAGCCTCCAGCAGTGGTTCCTGAGTGTGAAGGTTCTTTACGTTGCGCAAAGCGAGTTGAGATTAAAAACAATATCAGAACAACATGGAAAATATTGCTGAAGCAATCAGTAAAAGGCCTCCACTAGACCACCTTTGCAGGATCACTGCTGAATCTGTAAGATAATGTAAGGACTACAACAGAACTCCCATCCAAGTGGGTTTTAAGGCCCCACGTGGATAAATTATTCCCTGTTCTCAGACGATTCCATTCAGTAAATCAGAGCCAGATGGGGCCCTGTGAGAGATTATAACACCATACACTGCTTACTTTGATTGGCCTCTGGTCCCAAGTCTTCTTGTTGTCAGTTGTGGAAACTGTTGTCTGATTATCTGCAAATAAACAGAACTGATATTAAGACAAATGGAAAAGCACATTTACTAATAATTAATATGGACCTTGAAAATAGAAAAGCAGAAAAACGGTACTGTGATGTCAATAAAATATGTGATAAGGAGAAATCAGAAATAAAGTTCTTGATTTTTTCTATTACTGAAAAGGAGGAGGAGACTTTAAACTTCACTATAATTCTATTAACTACCATTAATTTAAATACTTTCGAAAGTTACAGGAGTAGAACATATTTCCTTCAAAATCTAACTTCAGGTCTGCCTATAAACTAAGGAGGGCTGTAATTAGAATTAGCCTACTATTCATTTATGTCACTTTGCACGATTATCAAAGTTCTCTATAGACCTTCACAAACCTGCCACTAAACACTTCTTTTTCTAGAGGATGATTCTCTGAAAATATTTTGGTATTTGACAAGGGAATAATTTGTACCAAGGAAAACTCATCATGGCATTTGTAAAGATACCTCATAATCAATTTATCCTCTATGGGAGACAAGTGGATCTCAGACACAGCAGGATTTCCCCAAGAATCCAAACTGCTGTGTCAGCAGGCATTAAAAGAACATTGCTACTGTAAACCAAAACTTCTCCAGTGCCAGCTGCATGTAAGGAAATGAATCCATGAATGTAGATTGTGCCTTCAGTAATCAGAGCCTCTATCAACCTTCAGGTTAATCCTGAAGAAAAAGCTTTTCTGTAGGTGCTGGAAAGGAGACGCTCAGCACCTCTCAGGATCGAACCAGACTCTCAGTGAGGTCTGCAGTAGGAGGAAAATTTTTCTGTGAGAACAGTCATGCAACAAAAACTGCAGTAAGCCTTGAAGATTCACCTGCAAAAGAGTTTCTTCCTTTTAAAATTTGTAATCCATTTTAATTGTGTTTTTATTATATAAATAGCTAAGTGCTTCCTCTTTGGGGGTAACACCAACTAATATTAAAGGAAAATAAGCCTGCAAGATGGAATATAACTGTTCAACTAGGAAAAGAGTCAATTTAAATTGATTAAATAATATAGATTTTTTTTTCTCCATAGCCATTTTGCCACCGTGATAAATATTTAATCCTGATTGATGACTGAAAGCTTTGGAACACGTATTTAGATCAAAAGGTGCTATATAAATAAAGACATTACAAGTCACATATTTGACCATTTCTTCAGTACTTTTTTGGGAGTTTTAGCAAAGGCACAATCATCATCCCTTTGTATCATGTAAAAATTGACCTGTGTTGGTTTCCAAGAGCTTTGCCCAAGGTGGCTGATGTCAAAAATGCAGCAGAGACTCCGAGTCGCTAGGTTGTTCAGCTTTAATTTCTGGAGCAAAACTTCAGCAAACAGTAAAACACTTTTGTGGAGCTGTGAAAGTTCAGCCTAGCTGTTTGATAAATGAGCAGACAGGCAAGCAGCCCTTCTTTCTTTTTTTGTATGGATTCAATGAAGCCTGCCTAAAGAACACCACATGCTGTTCCAGCTACTGATCTAACATTCCGCAACATCTCAGCCTTCCAAATTCCCTTTAATTACACATTAATCCCACCCCTCTCTCTTTCATTTTCTGCAGACAGGGTTGGGGGCTCCACAAGGCTGTGGGAAAAAAGGCAGTGTTGAAGAACTACTTTCTGAGGATGGTTTTTCTGGGCTATGGGATTTTTTTAGAGTTGGTTGTGATGGTTTTTTGGTGGGTTTTTTTAGTGGTGGGGTTTTTTTTGTGTGTCAGTTGTCATTCAGAAAATACCACCCGTCTCCAAAAGCCGATTTTACAGCAGTTGACTTAATATCAGAGATGGTTTAATTTTATTTTTTTCTTTTGGAACAGCATCAAGCCATATTACTTTCAAGTCTTTCTAGTAGCAGTGAAGTGTTACAATGCACCCTGTAAATGCTACTTTATGAACCATATGCCGTGGGAGTTCCTGGGATTTAAATAAATCAGCCAATTTCTACAAACCGGGGCAGAGGTGATCAGGAAAAGAGAATAATAATGAAGAAGTGAATCAGATGATACCTTTTTCTTTTGTTTCTTTTTCAAATCCAGCACATTTTAAATGAGATACACCTTTCATAATGTATCTTAAAAGTATGCATCACTTAAAATACTATTTCCCAGTAATTTACAAAACAAGACAAAAAAGAGAATAATCGAGCAAACCTTGGGAAAAAAAGTCAGGACTCTTTTATCTAATGCTGCACATGTAAAATATAACATGATATACTTACACCTTGGTGCTTGTACACATATGCATCATTATTAAAGTTTGTGTTTGGAATAAAACAGGTCAAGTACTAAAAGAACTCTCTGTTCATACAAATGTTTATATTCAGCATTGTTTATGCAAATCTCTGTGCAGTGATACTAGTAAAGGCAGGAAGATCTCCCTGAAAGGGGAGAGGAGGTCAGATCAGGCAGGACAAAGTAGAATGCACTGTGTGCTGAAATCAGAGGGAAAAGCAGACAGTCCAATATGTTTTTTAAAAAGAATTTTAAACACTGTCCACCTGGAAAATCACTGTATAACATATGGCATCATTGGTTTAATGCTGATTAACCTTTAAAGACACATAGACAAAATGTGTTTATTTTACATTTGTGTGGGGAGGGAAGTGGGTTCTGATTGTCAGACATGAAAATGCAGGTTTGGATCAGAAAACCAGGTAGGATCATTTTCCTCTCTTCACTGCAGTGAGGCTGCACAAACAAATGAATCCAGAGCAGACCACGCAGTCTGAGCTGTTTCTGAAAGAGCCCAGTCCCTGCTCTCACAGCAGCTCTGGCTTCTCAACAGAAACAGTGCCAAAAGGATCTCATGGGTGGTATCCAAGGGAATTTTGGAGTGAACAGATCTTTTCCCACTGTCCTTCAGCAGAATCTCCAAAGTGACCATAATTCAGCTGCTCTGTAAGATCTGCTGAGTAAGAAGGTGCAGGTTTTACATTTTCCAAGTAAAATTTCACCTAAGTTACACAGCAGTTTTGACTGTTGGGCCTTATTTTAGGCTACCTGGCTTTTTGGTTTGGAGACAGACGTAGACCAGGAATTCCACATGGAAATAACTCCTGTGCCTATTACGTAGCCTCAGAAAAAAAAAGTTCCTGCAATTTCTTTCTCAGCTATTAAACTTTTATGCGCTTTCCCTCTATTTTCTCTGTGCTCTCATTAAGACATGATCTTGCATTCTGCCTACAGAAGTTCTTCCATGCCTTTATTAAAAACAGTAATATTAAGAACTGCTTTATCTTTTTGCTACTCCACAGTTCTTCTGGTGAGTGCCTACTGCATAGATAAGATCCAGACAGAAGTCATCACATTATAAAACAACATATATATAGTTTACACCTTTTCAGGGTTCTAGTATATCCACATCAACATTTGTTTAACATTCCTGCAGACAATCCTGACAAATGGCTTTCGGAATGTCTTTGCAGGTAGAACATATGGGGAGATAACACAGGATTTTTATTCCATTTCAGCTTTTAAACCTAGCAGGGGTGTCTGAATAGATCTGAATTAAATATCTAGTTACTTGTATTTTGGGTCATTCTTAGAATAAGGCAATAAAAATGAAATGAGTTACTTGAGCATCCACGTAAAACACAGAAAGCTTTATGAGCAACAACTAGAAAAATGCACTTCCCCTGTCAGGGTCTGCATTAGAGTCTGCACAATCTATTAACCTCAGGCACTGCTAACTGCAGGAGCTGTTCTGTTACCCACAAATGGCTGCAAGGGTGCATTCCTTCAGCCTGATCACTGCCAGCTGTCCTTTCTGCCTCTGCCTCTCTCCCCACATCTCCACTACTGGAAAACTACAGCACAAGCAGCTTCAGGCTCAGCTTTAAAATGAGGAATTACAGAATCACAGAATGGCTTGAGTTGGGAGGGACCTTAAAGATCATCTTGTTCTGAACTCTCTGCCATGGGCATGGACATTCTGCTTTCATCACTACACTGTGACCCATCACTGCTCATAGCACTCACTGTCGAACTGTGAACTCTATGTTTCCCAACTATTCCATCTAAAATCCTCTACAACATGTCAAAACAAACCAGGGAAAAGAAATCTTATAAAGCATCTTATGTGCCTGTCTTTATGCAAACAACTAAGGATGGAAGAAACCAGAGATGTCTGGAAACTTCTGAAGTAATTTTTTTCTTCCCTCCTTTGTCAAAGCATTAAATTTTGCTCTGGGGCAATAGGCAGAGAATGGCTTTTACCTGGAATAACTTAAATTTCTGCTTTTCAAAAGGCATGATCATTTTGTCATTGCACCTGATCTAGAGGGATATTATTCTTCATTACTCTTGTTCCTTTCTATTTGACGTAATTCTAGCCTTGCTTCTAGAGCTTCACAGAGTAGTGAAATAAGATCAAATTAAGTCACAACCCAGCAACTGCACACTGCCCGAATGAGAAATGGATTCCAGGCTCTGCACTCCCTAGCTCTGTGAGATTCTAGAGAGATTCTACACACAATGGAATAAATTCCCTTACCTCCCATAACACTTCTTCCTAACAGGGCCTGGTTCTCTTTATCTCAATCCAGGTTTGAAGTCCTATATCTAGACAGCATGCCTTTCTTTTATAAAGTAAAGTATAGAAGATCCGTGTTTATTTACCAACTTCTATTGTGGTGTTTCACAACCATGGCAGCAGCAAAGAAGTCAGTGACACCAAACAGCTATACTCTTACAGAGCTATGGTTTTCCTATTCTCACTGCTGTGAAACACAAGCAATACTGATGTCCTCAATCTTATAAGTGTAAGTTTTTTGGCTCATTCATCTTTGACCCTATACTGTTCCAGATGGATCATTCCAGGGTTTCCCCTCCTGACTCAGTGCTTTTCAAAACCCTGCTCTGAGGCAGCCTGTTTTTGTTAACAGAGGTATCTTTTGCCTCCAGGATGGCTTGGGGCTGATTCAACATCATACTGTCTTGAGGAAATGGTCAAGAAAATTTGCACCAAGAAACATCCACTGATAGGAAAGAGCATAATGAAAGTAGTCCAAAGCACCATTCTTGTCTCTCAAATCCACCAAACTGTGTGAACAAAAGGAGAAGAGGCATGACTGTGCCTATACCTTCTCTTATCCCTTGCTTGCTTACTTGCCCGCAGGGAAGACTGTTCATGTACAGGCTCAGTACTCTTGACCACAGATCTGTTGTCTGTTTAGATCCAATAACCTTCCCATTTCTCTCCACTTACTTTTGTAAGTTTTTGAATAAGGCAGCTGTAGGATAAGAATTTGTTTTTAGCACTGATACATCTTAACTGATACTGCAAAGCAAGGCAGAAAAACCAACTGGCCCTTTCTCTAATGTCTGTGCCCGATTCTGCAGAAAAACCTGCTGGCCCTTTCTCTAATGTCTGTGCCCAATTCTGCAGAAAAACCTGCTGGCCCTTTCTCTAATGTCTGTGCCCAATTCTGCAGAAAAACCTGCTGGCCCTTTCTCTAATGCCTGTGCCCCATTCTGCAGAAAAACCTGCTGGCCCTTTCTCTAATGTCTGTGCCCAATTCTGCAGAAAAACCTGCTGGCCCTTTCTCTAATGTCTGTGCCCCATTCTGCAGAAAAACCTGCTGGCCCTTTCTCTAATGTCTGTGCCCGATTCTGCAGAAAAACCTGCTGGCCCTTTCTCTAATGTCTGTGCCCCATTCTGCAGAAAAACCTGCTGGCCCTTTCTCTAATGTCTGTGCCCGATTCTGCAGAAAAACCTGCTGGCCCTTTCTCTAATGTCTGTGCCCCATTCTGCAGAAAAACCTGCTGGCCCTTTCTCTAATGTCTGTGCCCGATTCTGCAGAAAAACCTGCTGGCCCTTTCTCTAATGTCTGTGCCCCATTCTGCAGAAAAACCTGCTGGCCCTTTCTCTAATGTCTGTGCCCGATTCTGCAGAAAAACCTGCTGGCCCTTTCTCTAATGTCTGTGCCCCATTCTGCCTGCTGTGGAGGTTGGATTCTGTGAGGAACTCCAACTGAAAGGGACTCTTCAGAGAAGCTTGCGAGACCTCTCCTCAAAGTGATGGATGTAAAACAATATCCTCCTTCAGCAGCTCCTCTGGGCAGATGGAATTCAGCCTAAGGCACGACCAAACAGATCGCTGCACCCCAACAAAGCTGCAGACACTGAGCGCTCTGCCGCAGATTGTCTGAGCTGCAGCCGCTTCTGGTGCGGACCTGCTGAAGGCAAGCAGATCCAAAGCCCTGCAGAACTCACCCTGCTCTGTGCCAGTGCCAGCACACTGCCTGCCATCACCCAGGCTAGCTGTGGGAACAGGCTGAGGGCCAGGACCCATCCCTGCCCTCTGGCAGCCTCTGGGACTGGGGACAGGGCAGGAGGTGAGGCAGCCCAGGGGCCACCCATGCTTAAGGTCTAACTGGAAGCCAGATGCTTCAAGAGGCAAAGCCAGTAAAAATCCCATTGCTGTAGGGCAATGAGAAAGGAAAAGTCACTCCAGAGGAACTGAGGTGTCCTCGCTGCTTTTCTTACTCCCCAAGCTCAAGGAGAAACAGGCAATAGTCAGCAACCTGCAATAATACAAGGGATCGGTGAAGGGAGCCAAGGGAGCAAAGGCCTTTCCACCTACACTGTGGGATCACTGTTCCCACACCAGCATGGCTGCTCCCTTCTGCAGGATTTGTGTTATTATGGTCTCAAAATATGGTCAATATATGGTCTCCTCATCAGAGGAGCTTGGCCTAGAAGAATCTGAATTGGGAAGAGAACTCGTACTGGTGTTAACTGTCCTTCAGTCAGGAATCTTAGCTGGTAAAGAGGGATGAAGGAAAAGCAGGGACTGCTCAGACAGCACTGACAGACTGATATGGTCATTTGATGCAATAAGAGAAACCACATCCTCAGATTAACACTGATTTTTCCCCAGTTCTATTTTTGTATTCAATGTTGTAGAAATTGTTCATAATAAAGGAAGTACTGTTTTAATCTATCAGAAGAGAGCACTAAAAGTAAATTTGGCTTTGCTATACCAGTTACTATGGAGGCTACTTAGGAGCTAATTGAGAGCAAAGAAATAAAAACCAACATCTTCAGGAGAAGTATCTCCTTATGAACAGCAGCAGGCAATTTCTGATATGTGCAATGACAAATCAATGCAATCACATCACAATGTCATTATCGAAGAGATTTCAATAAAGGTCCTATCTGTCCTTTTCAAATACTAAAATCATATAGAATGACAGCGAGAAACTGTAAATCCTATTTACCCTAGTCATGCTGGGAGGAGCAGTCCTGCCAGCAAAACTTCTGGGCATAGAGACAGTGCATCATGATGAAAAAGGAATCTGGCTGGTACAGCTTGTTCCTCCCTGGAGCACAGTAAACTATTGGGGAAAAAGGTTCTTTCCTAACCAATATTACAAGACTGTTGTGGACTTTGTCCTTTATCTAGTGAAATGCATTTATTGGAATGTAGTTTTCACTTACAGCAAAGCTAGTCAGGGAGCAACAAAATTTGTTTGAGTGTGCATCCATGTTAAACCTCTTTAAGATACCAAAATGATGTAAAGGAACCTCACACTGGGGGAGAACCACCCTGAGAAGTGTGAGCAACCTTCATTTTCCTTTTCAAATATTAATTTATTATCGCTCGTCAAAAGACATGGCAGGAAAGTGCCAAAAGAAAACAAACCAGAAGAGGAAAGTATTTATCCTGCAGGGGGCACATGGGAGTTGGGAAGAACTCCGTTTTATGAGGATGCAAAGCAGTTTCACCACGAGACACTCAGGGTTCTGGGGGAGAGCCATGGCAGGGCAATCAGCACTGCACAGTAAATTTAAAGCAGTGAATGAGGACACGGAGGATGGCAGAAATCGCTGCAGGTGAGGAAGAGTACACTGTCCAGGGGCTTGACTAAGAATACAGTGTACATACAGGGTCACCAAAGGAACAAGAACAAAAATCAGTGCTGGAAATTGAAGTGAAGGAGAAGCTCCAAGAGCTGCCAAGCCAGCCTAGGGCTGGGCAGGATGGTGGAGCCAGGAGAGCCTATGGCACCCACCCTACACAACAGCTACTGCGGGCTTTGGAAATGCTCAGAACATTCCTGCTTTTATTGGATTCCGTGAAGGCCCTTATTCAGAATGATTTAGATTTTGCAATTAAACCCAGTCAGAATGAGAAGTCAGAGTCACCATCCACCATAATTCTTAGCTCAGTGTGTTAATCATCACCAGCATTTCGTGTTAACACATTGCTCAGAAAAAAAACCAAACCAAACCTACATCTGCACAGCCTTCCCTGCAGCAGGCAGCGGCAGGACTCTGAGCCGGGAACACCCTGAACTGCTCTCGAAATGCCCAGGGAATCTCCCGCAGCAGAGCCCAAGGCACTGGCAGCTCAGGGCTGAGGGGCACAGGGCTGCCGTCCTTTCTCGGTGACCTCAGCAGCAGCAGGGCTTTCACTGCTCCTGCCTGGGGACTCATTCACAGGCCGAGCACGTGCACCGCCACAGAGCCTGTTCTCATGCACAGCATTTCCTTGTTCATAACTCGCTGACACACCTGCCCTGCCTCACTGTACCTCCCTGACTTCTCACTGCTTCCATGGAACACTTTGACTTATTCTGCCTCGCTTTTGCACCAAAACAAAATATGATATGCTTTGCTGTCTACAGTAAGAGCAGAAGTTTAACCCTGGACTCTGTCCTTGAAGCTGAGTCGTAAGCTGCAAATTACAGGGCCCTCCCGAGTCACTGTTTAGTTAAGGTATATAAAAGAATGCTTGGTCCTATCTCTTGCAGACAATAAAAAGTACTGTATTGACAGACTAGGTAGCCTAGCAGATTGGAAAATGCCGGTATAGATCAAACTGCCTGTAACTTTTGCATGTTAAATGAGTGAGTAAAACACTAAAGTCTTGACTAACGAAGTTACAGCTCCCTTTGTTATATGAGACTATATCACATTAATAATCATACTGGAGTATTCCTAGTTTTATATATACTTTATGTGGCTTAGGAGCACAGGTTTTTAAAATGTGCTTATTTACACAGTATTTCTGTTCTTCGCTCTTCTTGTTCCTTTAATTGCTATTAGCTTGGTTTCCTCAGAAAACAGTCTGTACTACTGTCTCTCTGTTAATCTCTCTACCTCCCAGACCAATTTGGCTTCATTAACACAATATTACCAAGTGTCTGAGGTCTAGTCCATGTCCCAGAGGTTTAATAGAAAACACTGTTACTTATTACAGTTTGTTTTAATGTGCTGAACTCCACATCTCTTTCTAAAAACTACCAGTTTGTTAGAGAGAAAGCCTTAATATTTAACATTGCCCACAGAGCTAAAGTCCAGAGATGAATTATAAATTCAGTGTGGTCTACTGAAAGGCGAAACGTCTACCATTTCACAGAACAACTAGCTCCTCTCTCCAGAGCAGATGACAGCTGCAGGGCTCCTGATGTTTCCCAATAAGGACAAACATGTCCAGGGTCTCTGCTTCAGCAGCTAAGTGCAGAATTCCTGAAGTAGCACCTATTTCATTGCACTGCTCCAACTGCCTCCAAGACACTTATGCAACTCATCTTGCCAATATGTAAGTCACATGATAACACATGTTGGCTAGAGCTTCATCCATGTTGCTGTTCCAAAGGAGAAGCTGACTGTGAGCTACTGAGAGAATGGAGATGTGCCTTGCAGATCTTCATGCCTGTGCAGTACATTTTGTTAGCAGAAACAGGCTGGAAAGAATCCGTGGGGCCTGCTCAGGATCTGCAGATGGAGGAGCTTCAGTATTTGCCCCACTGATGTCTGAGGTCCCTGGACACAGCCGTGCAGAAGTGCCAGCTCCCAGACACAACAGTAATGGCCACCCAAAGCAGTGGTGTGAAACAGTTCTAGGGTGCCTCTGTAGGGCTTCCCTCCTCTCCACAAAACAGCAAAAGGTTTCATGCATTACAGCTTCAGAACTCTATTGCAACCAAGAGGAAAACTCTTGGACCACGGCACATGAAAAACACACTGGAATGCCATGATTTCTGGATGGAAGTCATAGTACCTGTCCTGCTAGGTCAAGAGATCTTCTACCAATGAACAGGTGTATGTGTAAGAGGCAGGAGAGAAGGGGGGGTGAAGTATTAAACAGTGTAACAAAACTGCCACATTCTGAAAAATGCTGAAATCCCTGGTGAATTTGTGTTCTGATAGAATAATTCTGGAATACTTATACCTTACAATTTACAGAAGCTTTTAGCAGCAGCAGAAGTAGCTTTGTGAGCCTGCAAGAAATCTGTTTCTTGTTTTCACTGCTCCTAAATTACATGTTGCCACTATACTTACCACTTGGAAGCAATAATATGTACAACAAACAACTTCATTCACCACTTCTGCAGTGTATTTAAACAGAAACCTGACACAGAATCTGCTGAGCTATGTGGGTCTTCAGGACACAACACAGTAATGTTACAACATGGTACATTTTACTTTTCTTGCCAAGCTGCCTGCCTAAAGATGCACTATAGAGAATGTCACCTCATTAAATACATCCTTCACCTACTCTTCACACAGGCACTTACCCTAGAAACATTTTTCCTTCTTTGAATACCCTGCACTTCTATAGAACAAATGTTGCAAACACTAAAGAGAACAGCTTGCAGGACAATTGGCATTAGACTCATGCTTGCAAGCATTTCTAAAACAGTGGCAAATACTACACTTTGTTTTCTTCACAGCTGACAAGTTTTAAAGGCCTGTGACACATTCTATGGTAGAATTTCAGTTTTAAATACAGTCCTGTTTTTCACTGAGAGGAAAATATCACACCTGACCAGCAAATCCAAAATACAAACTTTATGTGACCTTCTTGTGTTATTAACCAGCTATTAACGTCTGCTGCTGGTGTAGAGCACAAAAGCTTTCCTGCTCACACCTGGATGATGCACAGCTGTGTCTGTGCCAGGAGTGCATCTCTGCTGTGAATGTGGAGTTAATCACAGTGGCTCTGACTAGAGCAGGACTGGAAAGGGAAGCACAAGGAGTGACAGTGCAAAGAAATCCTGGCAGCCTGTACCTGCAGTGCACACAAATGCAGTTAGTTGCTTTCTGCACGTTCACATCTGGAGGCATTGCACTCCACCACGTGAATGTGCCACATCATCTGATACCGTGACCTCAGGGATCTCCATGTCATGCTTACAAGAACAGCACCACGTGCTCCAGGATTCAATGTTACCCTTCTGGTTTTAAAAATTATACATTGATTTAAGCAGTGCTTCAAACCAGGACAGCAGGTAATAATGCAGATGTGTTTACACTGGCTTGTATTCAACTTCCAATTGGACTGTAACTGCCAATACTGTGTACCATGGCACTGTCAGCTAGGCTGGGGACTGAAGGACTCTGGAGCCTAGCCATGGTTAGAAATCATTCCAACCACCAAAACACTTAAAATCTTAGCCATTGTCCAATAACTTGAATTCACAAGAGATTTCATTCATATACCTCTGTCTCTAGTGGTAAAAGAAGATTTAATTCTTTTCAATGATACAAATTCACCCGAACCAGGTGAGATTTTAAGGTGCCATATTGCAGTTTAGACTCACCTTCCCAAAGCTGGCAGCATTAACAGGTTGTGTGTCGTTTTTCTCACAGAAGTCCAAGTAATGCATGTAGAGAGCACTTCGAGGAATGCAAACACCTTCTGCAATCTCATAGTTCTCCTCCAGCCTTAAAAAGCAAATATCAAACAGAGAGAACTGCAAGTATGTTGGATGTCCTGTATGGTAAACAGTATACAAAGCTTCATCTTTAAGAGCAAACATTCTGTCTTCCTCTTGTCTACTAAATCTTCTCTGATAACTAATAAATTTCTCTTTTTTCCTAAGCACTCCTTCTAATTCATTCCTAGAACACTTACTTGCTTTGTTTTGTTCATATTTAACTATCAAAACCACAGGCTGTGAGTGCTCAGCAATCTGTTATACCCTAAAAGCACCCTGCAGTAAATAAATATATGTACAACTATGAAACAATAAATGTCACTGAGGGGAAGCATTCTCTCCTTCTTTATGGAACACATCACCTTTGCCTCATGACACTCTTTCCACTCCTGTCCAGCTGCAGAATTGCTTACCTTGAGGAAGCAGGTATGGCTGAAGCAAATAATTTGCAAATACTCAAGAGTGTCCACAAAATCTTATTGTGTAATATTTTCTTGCTATTTTTTTATGGGCAAAGTGAAAAAAAAAGGAAATCACAATCTGAATACAGTGCTGAAAAAACCCAACAGAGTAACATCCTCTTCTACTTTTTAGAAACTATCATTATTTGTTTATACATGCAAATATACAACTGTAGAACTTTAAATTCTATGTCAAATACATGAGTAGGCATATGCTTCATCTTTAAAGCTTGAAACTGATCACATTATAAATCTATAGATTAGAAGAAACATTCCTTTGAGACGCCATTTTTATGATTGCTGACCCAAAAATGTTCAAGAGGTATTTACATAGACACTTAGCATTGCACCATAATTAATCTTCTCATTGATGGTGTCAGTCACATGCATGAACAGTTACATGTGTGCTGGTCTCCCTTGCTGAGTAAGGGAAGAAGTTAGATGTGACTTCCTCTTAAATGTATTAAAAAATAAATATGTATTTTCAAAAAACTCCAATTTTACAGCAAATAATCCCCTGTGATCTGACAGCTGTAGAACACCTTCCAAATATTTAGTTTCTCTTCTTCTTTGCCTTTTCCAGGTCCTACCTACCTTCCATTTCAGTTATCCTGATCATTTGTGACTGCAAACTATTTTAATAAGATATCCGGCTAGCTGAATGGAATCAGTTTGTATGGGCAACATCTATTCTTCCCTGGTTTCTACGGAAATATCATCGTGGCATCTTTCCTCAATTTCATAGTGCTCTAACAAAACCTCCTTTCAAAACCTGGAGAGTTCGTTTGTATACTATTGCTGCTAATTGGAATGTCAGCTTCCATGACCAAGACAGGACAGAAAGAAAAGCAGTTAATTATTTCTCTTCATATCTGATGAATTTTTCTCTTTTTCTTCTCTCTTTCACAGAGAATCATTAGTTGGACACTGAACAATGCCCCATTATACCTGAACATTTTTTATAATGATCAAAAACCCATCTTGCTCCCCTTCTTTTATTTTCCTGTCTTTTATTTAACAACTTTATAATATTTTGAATCCAGCTTCATTCTACAGTATTGTAGAAAGATAATGAACACAATCTTCTACCTAACAAATCATACCAGTTATAATATATAGATATATATATTAACATTTTAAATATTATAATAAAGCCATGTGAAATCCAGTAGTTCACAATGAGACCTTTTGTACCACTACAGCAGAGGCATAAATCCCCTAATCCTTCCATAGGAATGATAAATTTATCTGTCCCTATTACCGCTTCGCTCCTTACAACACTTAGATAGTTCTAGATTAAATGAGATTATTCTGTATCAGAGTCAGGTCTGTAGTGTTGTTACAGATTCATTTTTATGTCTCAAGACCACAGAACAACTGTGATGTTAAACACTGCTAATCACACAAAAGATTCTAGAACAGATTAATTTTGATGCACTATAACAATGTCTGAGAAAGTACTAATTGGGGAAGAATCCATTACTTAGCTATGCTTTACCTTCCTCTTGTTTAATTCTTTTTATGAATGTTGCCAAAAATAGAATGGTTTTGTTGACTTTAGTGCCACAATATTGTTATTATTCAGAGTATCTACACTGTAAACCACCAAACTGCATGGGATTAGGTTGTCTGTAGTTTGAGTAATTCTGTGTTTGTGGCAGTAAACACACACCCACACCCCCAAAATGAGTAAAATTAAGTTTCACACTTACACCTTGGCCAACCAGTTCACCAACTGGAATAAACATGAACATTTTAGAGCCAAGCTATAGCTTTATAGATGACAATGAGCATAGGAAGATGGGATAAGTACAGAATACTAGGCACTGCTATATTCATGCCCTAACAGTTTAATTCAAGCTCGTGTGGTTTCCCAAATTATGATGTATTTGGCAGTTTCCTCAATTACGATGTATTTGGCAGAAATGCTACATTTACCAGGCCTTTCACTTCATTTTGTGTCATCAATGAAACAAAACAAAAGCATCATTCCTGTTTCCAGGAAAGGGATATTTAGCCAGGCTGACACTCATCCAGACATGATTCTTGGCTTCTTCAGCTGTTCTTCATCCTCCACATTTAAAATGTTCAACATATTTCGCCTTTGGAGAGGCAAAAACATTAAGGTAGCTCCCCATGGAATTGATATAATTTGCCCTTTTCAGCAAGATGCCAGACAAGGAGTAACTAATAAAGCTGATGGCACTATGAACCAAGTGACAAAATGTACATATTTCCTTTATGTCTTTGCTATGCTTTCTTCCTCTTCCATTGCAACTGACATTTCCTCAGTTCCTGATTTCCAACACTCCATTGCCTCCATTGGCTCTAAATGGCAGTAGCATCTAACAGTAAAAACATGCCCAGTTTTCACTTGGCACACACCAGATTCTGCAGACAAGTGTGAGTTTTCCATTTGCCACAACAAGGGCAGTTTGGTACTGTATCCTGAATGGGCATCACTTGTTTTTTCTTGGGTTTTGTTGTCCACTTCATCCTTTTTGTTAACACTACTATTATCATTATTTTCATCTGATTTTACTTTAATTATTCACCTGTCCTTATCTCAGCCCCTTATCAAAGGGTTTTACCTTTCTCCACTTCTCCTCCCCACCCCACTGGGAGCAGGCAAGGAGAGGCAGGGAGTGAGTGGCTGCACAGTACTGAGTTGTTGGCTGAGGTTAAACCACAACACCTGAGCAGGCAGAACTGTCAAACTAAAAAAAAAACCTGCTGAAACTAAAAGCTAAACCTGCAGGAAGTGCCCTGTGCAGCACTTCTGCAGTGCTGATCACAATTTACCACCCCACAGTGCTACTGCAGTACAAATAACCCCACGCTAATGTGTCTGACCTCCCACAACAGAGGAAGTTTCACATCTTCACACAAAATAAGCTTGCTGCTTTAGCAATTTGGCCCTAAATTTGGAGCTTCTCATTTTCTTTAGTATACCAATTTCTCCAGGAAATACCACTTGAAAGCTGCAGTACATATGTTGAAAAGCATATGGAAACTACCAGAAAACTCCCCTGTGGTAGGGCTGGGAAGCTGGGACACTTTTTACCTACATGCCCCTTAATAAATTAGCCAATTGTATAATTCAGTTTGACAGCAGCAAAAGATTTTAAACTTCCTTGCTTTCCTGTTTTTCCAGAAAATTTCCTCATGGAATTTTGGGTGGAAAACAAACAGAGGAAACTGCAGATGCTCCAGAAGACTCAAAAGGAAGAGAATATTTGACCTAGCTCAACACGTAAGGAACATAATGCAAGGTAGTGAGCCAGTACGCTAGCAAGGGAGAAGGAAAGAAGTCGTAAGCAGTCTTTGCAGAATCAAAATTCTAAGATTCTACTGCAAACACTGCTGAATGAGCGTTAGTGTGCACACTACATTCCAGCAGGGCTCAATATCCCAGGAGATTAGGGATTTACTAACCTTTATGACTGACGAAGCTTGAAAGTATTTGGCAAGAGACTGTTTACAGTATTTGCATGTTTTCTGTTGGGAACAGTACCTCTGGATGTTCTGATTAATGCTGCCTTCTTGGCTATGACATTATTTGCTCCTGTGGAAAAGACTCTTAACTGACTTCACTGCAAAATAAACACTTCTCTGAATCTGGGACTGGTAAGCCCTGCTTGCTATTTTATTTTAGCTAAATAGATCTTTATTATCCTGTTTGAAATGTGTCGAAGTTGTGGGAGTGAATAATGAAAACTAATAAAATACCAGTATGACATTTTACTATGATTTTAATAATTTTCTCTCTGTCTGTAGTCACTCCTTGAGTCTCTGTTAAAGAAAAGTCATTCACTTTTCTTGAACTTCTGAAAAACAGGACTTTTGTGATACAAATAGGTACAAAGAAACAATAGCTCTGAACGAAATGCCTTTATTTCTATTTGCCCATCTCATTATTTGCGCTGGAAGTGTCTGTAAGTTTCAGAATACTGGCAGCAACCTATTGAAAATCAACCCACAGGTCTTGAGTTTTTTTAGTCTAAAAATCTCATCAATCAACTTTTAAAAGCAAATACAGAAGAAATCATCCAAATAATCTTTATGCATATTTCACAGAGTCATGTAATTTCACAGGCAGTAAAACAGAGTAAAATACACTGAATGAATTATTCTTTGCTGTTTTTTTCAGTGAAATCTCCCAAGAGACTGACAGATGCAGAGAAATAATTTTGCTAATATTTTTCTTTAAAAAACCTACATTTTCTACCAATAATCTTATATCTTCATCCAGAAAACTACGAGAAGTACTTCAGGTACTTATAGATAAAGTAAATGTAAAGTAAACCTTTCTGTAAAAAGGTTTGAAACAAGCTAAGGGCTATGGGGTTTAAGATAAGCATGCTCAGAGGCTTCTCTGGAACAGAGCTCTGTTCTGCCAAATACACAGAACCTCCCAAAAGATACTTGAGCACTTACAATATTAAGAAATCTAATAAAGAATTAAAAACCTAAATTAAGGAAAAAGTCAACGAAAGTAAAAGAGATAGCCTCTAGCAAGGGATGTCAGAATTACACATTACAGAACTACAATACTGATGCAACTCACAGGGAGCAGCACTTGTTTATTTTTTATAGCACTATAAAGTAACTCACAAACTATCCTCTCTCTCTTCCTAATTACCCTTCCTTTCTTTCTCCTCACTAACTTTGCAAGGGGATTTTGACAAATTGATCAAACCTCAAACTCTTTCCTTTTGTTGTCTTCTAGGTTAAATCATAGAGATCTCATGTCAGTAAAACAGTCGGTAAGGGTGGGCTTCACCAGACACTGAAACAAATGTGAGTCTTGAAAAAAATTCTCAGTACTGGTTTTCTTTTTGTAATAAATGTAACAATGATGACAAACCACAAATAATCAGCTGGCAAGGTGGCACATTAATATGCCAAGTAGATCTTCTGAGCTATATCAGAGGTTTCCTCTGTTCAGACAAATCCCACAAGAGTAAGACATTTGTTGAGAAACGCTGCACAGGTCACTAACGGGCACATTAAACACTTACAATGAAAGTATCTTTAGAACCGTGTAAGTTGGCCAAGAGCTCTATTCTCTCCATCTGGAAAGGGCATAAGAAAAAACACTAACAGATTTTCTTGATTTTTTAAAAAGGCATCTTACCATTGCAGTGTAGCTGGAGTTGAATGCGGTTTCGATGCTCTATTATTTTCTTTTTCCTCATCTGTTAAGAAACAAACAAACAAAAAAAGCTATGTAATTTCAGCAGGAATTTCTAAGGAATTCATTAATTGTTTCTTAAAAAAGATAATTTATGAATGGTAAGAATTTTTTTTTAGTTAATTAAAATAATTTTTTTAAAAATTTAAAATGTTCTCAAGTGCCAAAGCTTTCTCAAAATATTGGCTAAATTTTGGAAATGTAAATAATGATCTTCCCCCTAAACTACCATCTGTACATACTGCTTAAGGCAATAAACCCAGCAAATATCACTGATAGCAGGAACAGAGTGGTGCCTCGGAATAATGACACTGAAAAGGATGAATTTAGCTGGAAAATTAGGAACTCTTAGATGTCTAGCAGCATTTCAGAACACATAAACAGTTTCACTGGCTAAAAGGGAACTGTTGTCTTATCCAAGTTTTATATTAGATAAGCCATTCAAACTAAGAGGATGTGCCCATTGTTTGATCCTAACATAAGCTATGTACTAGATGTTTATAAATTTACAGAGATGAATTCTGAATGAGAAGAAGTGTATATTCTGTAATATACTTTATTCCTTTTTGGGCGATTTCTCTGATAATATTCCCCATTAACTGTTTCCAAGGCAACTCTGATTTGTTGACTTTCGAAAACTTTGGATAAAAGATGAATTTAAAAAAAGATAATTAAAATAAAACTTCAAATATTGGATCATTCCTAGTTCACGTTTGTTCTTTTGAAACAAATTAGAAGTAAGTATAGAATAATTCCTACTAAATTGTGTTTTGTTAAATGTATAAAACATTCCTGAGTGAAGGTGGAGTGGAGACTGCTCCAGAAGGGCAGTCTTTGCTGAACACTGTTGTATCAAACACGTTTTGATATTTTAACAACTTTGTCCCCAATGAAAGCATTCAGCATAGATGGCTTTGATGCCTAAACAATGAGGTAAACGTGTACACCACGCTGCAAGTCTCATTTTTTCACGTAATGAACTTTCCGAAGTTATTTCAGCGAGCCTTGAGGACGCTGGGTCTCAAGGGAGCTGAGCTATCTCCTCTGCACATCAGCCCCTCTCGGGAGGCCTTTTGTGCTGTCCCGGGAAGCCAAACACACAAACCACACCCCACCTCGGCAGGCTGTGCCTGTGCCCTGGGCCCACAGGAGCTCTCCCGTGGCCCAGGGGAAGCTGTGCTAGCCGAGCATCCTTTATCCCGCAGTGTCAGCAAACCCCACAGCGCAGCCCCTCCGCATCTGCATGACAATGGAGCCCTAATTGTTGGGCCGCACACTCCTCCCTGCCTTTCAGGGAGCGCTTCTATTCAGCCAACAGGACCAACATACACATCTCAAATCACTTTTAAATTGTGCTTTGCACTTTTTTTTCCAAACAGGCGCTCGGTGCGCAACAAAGCCAATGCCGAGCGGCCCCGCACGCCCAAGGACCAGGGATGGGATGGTTTCCACCTGTGCTAACATGACTGACTTCCCTCTGGATATATGGCAGACGTCAGACATCAAGTCAATATCTAAGTCACACAATATTAGAGTCTCCAACCCCTTTCTGTTCTTCCCCCAGTTGTTTTTTACTTGCATCAGGAATACTTGTGAGCAGCTGCTTTACCTAACCTGCCCTCAAGCCAGACATACTCAGCTCCTCCCACGTAAGGATTTGTTTTAGCAACACAAACTAACAATTAGGTCATAAACTTCAATTTATATCTCTCTCCTCAGGTATGTCTGCTTCCTGGGGATCCTTCTTTAAGACCCTTCACCATCTTCCACTAACTATCCCTTAAAACCAAGGAGAATGATGGACTTCAACCTTAACCCAAAAAATTTCTTTAAGCATTATTTTCAATAAAATATTACCCATTGAACAACTGGATTTTCAACAAAGCTAAATTTTTCAGAGTTAGTACTTGTCTCCCCAAAATCAATTCTCTGTACAAGAAAACAGTACAACTTTGTTTTCTGCCAATGGACCAGCTGTCAGCCAAACTTTCACTTTTCTATTAAAAAGATGGAAAGAATTGCAGATGGTACAGGAATAGACAATACAAAGAAATACAAACTTTCAGTATTACATATAGAAGCACTTAATTCTACCTTGTACAGTTTAATAATATAATCTCATCAGATAATTGACTAGCAAAAAAATAATATCTCTATTCCTAATGTATTTTAGCTGGCAGCAAGGTGCCTAATGGCATCCATATCGAGCAGGGAATGTTTTATGTAACTCTTGACTCAGGTCTGATCCCAGATCACTTTGTCTAGCATGAAAGAGGGAAGGGAAAACAGCACTTTTTGGCCTGTCATTTTATCAATTCCCATCAAAACAACACTGTAGATTAAAATGAACTCATACCTTTTAAAATTCAATGTAGGAAAAGGAAATAAAGTCACTGAAAAGAACTCCAAGAACTACCAGAGAAGAGACATGGCAATAATTCTGTGACAAATCCAAAAGGGCTTGAAGTCACAAGGAATAATCTTGTTCCTGATTCACAGCTGCAGGTGCTCACACATGGCACCTCAGGGAGAAATTCATCCCATGTGCTCACTCCACTGCCAGCAGGAGGATTACCTGCATCCCAAGGAAAGGTGTCTTCAAGGTACCCAGTTGGGTGGAAAACCTGGTACTCATCCCAAACTGAATGCAGGCAATAGCTTAGACAATTGCAAGTAAACCTATTATTAAAACATTAAACCAGGGATCATCAGTGTTCTAGAAAAACAGTATTTCTTGGCTCCCAGAGATCTCAGAGAATCTTTTTCTTCCCAAACTCCATGGAAGTTTCTTTGCTAACAGTTTCAGCTTACTTTCGAAATTCTGTTTCAAAGTCCCTCAAGTAGAGTTCTGTTTGTATCTTGTGCATGTTTGCATCCTGAGCTCTCAGTGCTATCCCTCTAAGTTCTGCTGTGTGATTCTAGGTACAGCTCAAGGGATTTCTTGCTTCTTCATGCAAGACATGGAGACAACAGGAGCTGTGCTCAGCAGCTCTTTGAGCCTGCTGCCTTAACCACAGTGAGTGCAACAACCCAAAGTGAACACAAACCTTTCTCTCAAGTGTTATGTCAATGTTTTTGTCATAACTAAAATGGAACTACGTTCTTCTTTCCACTGTGGAGCTAACTGAAGAGCCCTGGACTTCCCAATGCTGCCTGCATGTGTCCCAAAACCACTAAGGAGCTAACATGATGCTAGTATCTATATATGGATAAACTCCTTCCTTTATTCAGGTAGCTCCATGCTTTTCAGAGGAATAACCTCTTCCTCTGTAGCCCCAGCAGGCCAGATCTCACTCTTCTCAGAAGTGACCTGGCCTCAGCTAAAATGAAATTACAGTAAGAAGCTATCTTGTCCCATACTTACATGTAGCCATAAATGAGATTCAGGCTCATTCGCATGTATTCCATGCTTTTAGAACAGTGGGGTTTTTTAAAGCCCTCTGAGAAACATGGGAGCAAAATTCTCACTGAGTAGGTATGAGTGAAAAAGAAAGAATTTTCTCCAAGGAAAATTTCAATGAAAACAAGTAGCTCTGTTTTGAACTTTTTTTTTAAATGGAAGAATAAGAGGTTTAGTTCAAAAAAAAATGAAGCTGCTGGATAAGCCCGTAACAGCCAGTACAAACATAGATTTTGAACACCAGTTTTCAACTACAGAAAGTAGTCTGAATATTTTCTTTGTTCTCATAGGAACTGTCTACACATTCGCATTTCCAAATAAGCAAGAAAATTTGGACATGCAACCCTTCCTTCCACTTCATCAAGTAACATCACGATTCCTTCCCCATGGAACTGAAGTTGAAACTTTCATAAGCCTTTATTTGTGTTCTTCCAGACCCCTATTTCAATTTGGATAACCTGGTTCAATGCACAGTACACAGAATATCTTACCGGGTTGGGTTTTTTTAGTTATTAGCTACAAGGTTGCACCATTCCCTTTTCCTGTGAATCTTCTGACTAATGTGGAATGTGGAAGTGCTAGCAGGAAAAAATGTTTTAAAAACTGGAAAGTGAAATAAAAGTTAGTGATAATTTTTATATTAGAATGAAAAAGTTGTGGTTTGGAAGAGGTCATAAAATGTTCCAAAAGGGTAGGAGATTATGTGAATCCATGGCTATGAGCCATCACTTCTTTTCACAAGGTAATGCAGGTTCAAGAGGCCTGGAGGGATCTAGATAGGAATGGAAGATTGCAAAGGAGCCCTGTGGCCTGAAGAATGGCTTCAGCTGTAGAAAAGGAGACCAGCTGAACTGTTACCCTGTCCTAAAGCCCTATGAACTATAAAATCATCCAGGAAAAAAACAGCCAGAAGAGCAAGCAGTATTCTCAGTAAGAACATTATCTCATAATCTCCAGTGGAGCCAAGGTCAAAAAAAAATCCCAACTGAAAACCAAACCCACACTTTCTCCGGTAGTCCAGCCAACAGCTACCTCATGCATGTAGAGACAAAAAACTAGCCAAGAGAAAGGGGGATGATGCTTTCCTTTGGTTGCAGATGAAACCTGGAGCTACACTGACAACACCAATTTGATCACCATTCTGAAGAATGCAAATAGGGTTACGTGGGTTTTCTCAAAACATCTTGCCTCCTGCTTTGTTTGTGAATGTCTGACAGAGGCTGGACAAAGAGTGACACAATGGAAATTGGAAATGTCTTGGTTGGTGTGTGGGCACGGTTAGAAAAATGTTAGAAAGAACTCAAGGGCTGGAAAGGAGCACATAGGACAATGATTTCTACGGTGAAACTTCTAGTTTGTTTGGGATTTCTCAGATTATCAGTCTTGCTGCTGTGGCTTATTTTGCTTTCCTACTTCTTCCTCTTCACCTTCTCCCCTCCCTCACCTCCCCCTCAAAACAAGGATGACTTTTCAGGTGGATTAATTCTCTTATCTGCACTGCAGAAATGCTGGTAATCAGTGCAAAGGAAGCATCTGGAAGAACTGGCTATTAAGAAGGAAGCTAGATAAAATCATCTCTGCCTCTCATTTGGGTTTCCATTATATGCTGTGACAATGTCTTCTGCACACGAATAGTGGAACAAATTCATTTATGTATTTGTTTTATCAGTTCTAAATTCCCTGCCTCTCATTATCACTGCTTGCCCCTTAATTCCAGAATCAGAACCAGAATGAACCAGCATCCCATCTCCTCAAGGCCACTGCCTGGAACACCTGCTCTGGTTAACCGCACAGGTCCTCTTTTTACTGGCCCCAGCAATGTGGAAGTTTCTCATGCTCATATTTAAAGCACACACAACAATCCTGAATTCGGACCCTATTAAGAGTCTGGAGCCACATCTCATTTATTAGAGGTTTCTTCCATCACTTTCTCAGTAGCATCAGAGTGAAATGAACTTTGTATATCTCACAGGTTCTCATAAAATTCAAAATAATAAACTGATGTTTGTGTTTACACTACAACCCACTACAATTTTTTAAAGATAAATTAATTTCTGTTCCTTAATTTTTAAAAGCAAAAACCCCCAAAACTCTCCCAGTTTCACTGTCTATTTTTAAAGATTCTTGTCCACTGTTCTTAGCTCGGGAGTCACAAATAAATCCCATGTTTCTACTAATACCTCCCTCTCCTTCAGAAATATTGCCTCAAAAGACATCCCTAGACAAATAAGAGTAAGGCCCCAGTACAGCAAATTTCAGGATCCATTACAAGATTGTGCTACAAGATATGTAATTTTACCATGACATCAAAATAAATAATTCTCCTAAAATGTAGAATCTGTAAAAGGGCATTTCATCAATTAATTTATTTAAAATTTACTTTCTAAACTCATATTTAGGAAATGTAAATTACCAGTTACTGAATTAAAGAATTAAATCTGCATTTATATCTTGTAACATGAATATGCGATGTCCAGAGAGAAAAACTAGCATGAAGAGTATTTTGCTTTAGGCAAATTAAGCAGAATAGAAATTGCATAAACAGGGAAAACTAAATTGTAAGCTAGAAATTGTTGTGTAATTTTAAAAAGAAACCATTTGGCTATTTTAAACTACTTTGAAGTAATTTTGATTACCTGCTATTGTTAAAAATCAAGATCTAAAATTATTATCACTGGAAAAGAAAAAAAAGCTATTTTAAAATCAGCTACACTGGTATTTGTTTCCTCTCTCTGACTGAAAAGAAAGCAGTATCATGTTTTAGTATGTGATTTTTTTAATCTCATGATGGTTTAATTCTTGAAGGAAAGATTTTTTTATTTATGTTTTGATATAGTAGCATTGGAAATCAGCACAAATTATTTCCTGTATTTTGAAAAACAGGTGGTTTTTCTCCTAAGCTGATACTAACAGCACATTTTAGAGGTCACCCAACCTTTATTAAGTGACACGGAACTTCTCCTGGCTCTTTTAATTAACAGATAGTATTACTTCCTTTTAAAAAATGCAGACATTCCAGAAAAAAAATATATAAAGCTATTGAATAGTCAAGTGAGTTGACTCTTTAAACTACACAACACTAAAAATATCATTGAGTTGTAGCGACCTATTTAGGAGGAAATGAGCACTTGGACATGGTCATACTCACTTTAAACAAATGACAAGTTACTTACTTTCATCGTTAGAAACGTTCCCCAGAGAGGTGTGACTGGAATAACGTTTGTTTTCACTTTCATTGAGACATCGTTCAATCCAACTCTCTGCAAAAAAACCACAAAGATGCTTCTTTTTGTGTGTGCTTGTGCAGAAAATATAACCTTGCAACAGATAAATCTAAATAAAGTGCCAGTGTTCAAGAGACGGTGATCTTTAACATTTCTGTTAAAACATGCTCAGTCTGAGGTCATTTAGCAAAAAAATCCTTTCTTCCTTTCAAACTTAGCTGTTGCTTTCTAGTTTCACTTTTTTTGGTTTGTTTTTTTTTTTTTGCTTTCAAACTAGAGGCTGAAACACTTCTGTGCACAAAGCAAAGGTCCTCAGGATATTCTCTCCCCCATGACATGGCACATTCAAAACCAAAAATCAACTGAAACACAGAAATTGCATTAGTTTCCAAGTCATAGTCTGGCAAAGGCTTATATCCTCAAGTATTTCCACTGGGTTTGAAAGAAATCCCAATGTGAATAAAATCAATTATTCATGTGAATTTTGGTTAAACTGAGGATCAAATGGTGCTCTCTGAAGCCCAGTCCTACAGCCTCATTCCCACTGGTGCAGTGCCAGGCACTACTGAGATCTTTTCCTCACAGGTACAAGCCCCATGTAGAAAATCTGCAGCGCAAACCTTTGTCACCCCACGGGGCAAACACACCCACTCCTGTTCCTCCCTGCTTTTCAATTTATTCGCACCCATCAGATGAGTTACCTACAGCATCACATTGATTTGAACCCGCTGCTCTTCCTGCAAGCTATAACTTACATCCCCTGATGACTTTAGATGATGCACAGGCTCAGCAGAATTTACTGTTACAGGTCTTCAGGGCAAAAGTTGCACCTTCTTATGTGTTTCCTTGGACAAAGTATGAAATATGATTTCTTGAGTTTTCCTAAATCCCTGGGTATTGCTACAAGAAACTGACCTCCCCCGTAAAATTGTTTTTCAAGGCCGTGAACATGGGCAGACATGAGTTTGTGCTCAGAGAGCTCCCTGTGGTCAAAGCAAGAGAAAGAAGGGATAAGTGGGGAAGCTGCGAGGCAACCCCCCAAGTTACGACAGGAAACAACCCCACTGAGCGAAGAGATGCACAAGGAATAAGGGGAAACAGACCTCTGTTTGCTGTCAGCAAACCGCCAGAGCCAGAAACACCTTCAAAGACATGGAAATGGCTCCAGACTCCTTTCCATCAGCCCCCCCAGCAGACACCAGGCTACCTGCACAGCACAGGCAGTAGTCTGCCAGCCAGCAAAGCCCAACAAAGCAGCAGGCTTGAAGGGAAAGCAGGAGCCCAGCATCTTGGGAAAGCTGCCCATCTGGTTTATAGAAGATAAAAGTTGGTATGACTTCATTTCGGCACTAGATGCCAATAAACAAATAAATGAATAGTCATGACCAAATACATCCTGCAGGAAAAAATGTTTTTTAAAGCCAAGCAGTTGCACAAACTTGTGCATATTCCTCTGTCCACAACCCCCCCACTGCCATGTAAACAAAAGGGCAATAGCACCTGTGCAGGACCTCAGACAAGGTCTGCTGAGAACCCTCCAGGTACTGCTGCTTTGTGTGCTTCTGGTTTTCAGGCAGTGCCGTGGCAGCTCCAGGCCATTCCCCTCCTGCCTCCTTGCCCACGTATTCACAGTAGGAAAATGCTGCAGTGCTGCCTTCATCAGTGTGAGCACATCCCTGTGTGCAGCTTCCTCACTGCCCATCAAACTTGTGCCTAAGCAGCCTCACAACCACACAGCCTGCTCCTTCGAGGTACTCCTCTGAAAACCATCCAAATACCCACTTGTTGCTAATAGGATGTTTCTTCTCCCACCAAATCCAACACCACCTTGTATAAAAATCACTGTGAGTTACACCAGGCTGTAAACCCTGCCAGCAAGGCCCGTGCTGTGCTCAGCCCTGCTCCGTTCCAAACGCACAAGGCGCTGGTGACTGTGGCTCTGAGGCTTTTCCTGCCTGTGCTGCTCAGCTGCCTGGGGTGGGGATGGATCACCTCCTTGTCCAAGGGCCAACACAACGATATGGCTGCTTCGTGCCAGATGCCTTTTGCTGCCCTGAAACTGAGCTCCCAGCATCTCCCCAGTCCCGTTCTAGCACCGCGAGCCGTTTTACAGGTGAAGAGAAACTTGTGCCGAGGGCACTATCAGAGAGAGGTGCAAGAAGCCTTGAGAAAGATTCCCCTTCCTCCTCCTGCTCCTTTCAGCACACAGCCATGGCTGTATATAATTCCCTTGGCTCCGAGCCCAGCCGCAGGGAGCACAAGCAAAGGCGGCTGCCATTAGCGCCAAGGGGAGAGCGATGCCCAGCTCTGCCCTTTCTTCTCCTGCCGGCACCAGAGCTGGGAAGCGGCGATGCATCCTCTTCCCTCGGCAGCAGGGAACTGCCAGCAGCCATCTTTAGTCGAATTCCCTGCCTAAGTAGTGGGAAAAAAAACTTTTTAAGTGTGACTCGATAACCGTTTTCATCATCCATGTGCTGGTGACATACTGGTCTGATAACTGGGCACGTTCCCTTTTTTAGTGGAAAAGCAGCCAGTTTACACTGCCACAGAGAAAGGCTGGAGCAGGGTGTAGTTACTGTTTAATTAATGTGCTGCAGCTCCTCTGGTCCTGAATCACCCCGGTTCAGCCTGAGTCTGGCTTTCTCTTTGTGGCCTTGCATTTAAATAGCTGATAGAAATTCTTCAGGCCTGAAAAGATACATGACCTGTCTGGCAGCAAAGAATGGAGAAAACTAACTCTTTTGAGCAAAAATGTCAGGGAGTTTATGGCAAATTTGTCAAATTATTTGGCAGATGACAAAATGTGACAAAACCAACTAACCATTTAAAGGTTGCATTATCTCATAAACCCAATTATGCAAGTATAAATAAATAAATAAATAAATATTCTAATACCTTAATTTAATAAAGTAGCTATAGCTATTTTTAACTGTTTGTATGAAGAAAAACATTTTTTACAAGGCTTTATACTCCCAATATTAATAACAGGGTCTTCAGGTACTAAAAGAAAATACAGCTACAGTTTTGCTACAATTTTAAATATTCTCATCTGGAGCCCACAGATCCCAGACAGGACAACACCTACCCAAAATAAAACAAAAGGAGGAAGAGGCAGAGCAAACAAAATCAAAAGTCAAAATTAAGTGTGACTTTTAGAAGCTCTTTCAGAGTTAATAACATTAGATCCTGCTCCAGAATAACGAACCCACTGGGCAGAGCCCTGTACCCATTGAATGCTCCTGTCCTCGTGCCACGTGGATGTGCCTGTCCCAGGCAGAAGGGCAGGAAAGGGCCCATGGGGAGCCCCTGGGTCTCCAGGCTGAGGTTCCATCCCAAGGCTGGCACCAACCACATCACACCACTGTTTTAAACATGCATTGAGTCATGAGGGATGGAAGTTTTGTTGTGATTAAAGCTTAATTATCGCACTCAGACTTTACAAAGTTCTCACAGACAGGACTTCACAAAAACTCACAGAATGACGGAGAGCTCAGGCAGACACTCGTTAACCCAACATGAGAAACCCCAAATTTCTAATGGGAAGCGTTTGTCAAAACAAAATAAACTACATCCTCTCTAACACAGGCTGTATTTTTACTTGCTGTGTTTTCAGTGTATCAAGCCTTAAGGCATTTCCTCTCCCCCTCTAGGACTCCTTCCCACAAAGAGTCCCAGCATGCTGTACCCTCAGTTGAACTGGGACTCTGGTGTGCTCACAGGGCTCAGCACTGGTGAGAATGGAAAAAAACAAATTAGGAATACCTAGTAGTAAAATGGTGAAAAGCACTGGTGAAAAGGCAAAAAAGCAGATTAGGAATATCTAGTAGTAAAATGCAGTATAGTCACATACTGATAACTGTGACACAGCATGGAAACTATCATAATCTTACTAGCAATGAAAGAAAACAGTGATTTTAATGGCATTTTGAAACTCCATCTTTATGTATCTTAGCAGTTATTTAATTTCGCACAGGTCAAGAGTGAACTGTAGAGAAACACACAACTGTGTTCCTCAGCCTTAAAATTTTTGTTATATAATTTTGTATACCACTAAATACAAATACATAATATCTGCTGTGGGTTTCCTACATGAGGAAAAGGAAATCATTACTCAAATTACAGTAATTTTTCCAGTGTAAATTTTCTGACAAAATAACTCACTATTACAAAAACAAACAAAAAAACCGCAGAAATTGTTTCAAATTATATATTGAGAGATGAATTAAAAATAACTATGGAACTATTTCTGGCCCTCATTTTGCCTCTTCTCTTTTTGATCCCAAGATGTCTAAGACTGACACATCCACTAAGACTTAGGCACGAGAGTATTTCACTTCCATTAAGTGTGCCCACCACACCTTTAACAACAGAGGTTTAAACTGAACTCGTTTTCAACAGTGGGCAAAGCAGAAGTCTGTGTAGCTTCATCCTGTCCCCACCAAGGCACTTCTTTTCACACAAACAGAGTATTTTAATTTGTATGGTGTTTCAAAGATTGAGCTGGGGAGGCAGGCCTGGGACTCCCCAGACAGAAACACACAATAGCTGCTCAGGGGCAGGAACTTTCATGAACTATCAGAAATGAGAAGCACTAATGTTCTTTAAATATATCTTTGACAAATTATTTTGACATGTTATCTCCTTCAGAAGGAAAGGCTTGCTTTTGGAAGACACCTTTGAAAAGCTTCCCCCTCCAGAGCCAGAGCAGAGGTGAGAGATACAGCCAAGGTGCCAGTACAGACAATGAGATAATTCCTCCCTCTTGTTTGTGCTATGGTTGTTAACTTATGAGATGACAATCCCCACGATCTAGAGAGATAGCCAAGGCTTTGAGAATGTCACTATCAGTTTGCACAATCGTTTATTTCACCACAACCACTGCAATTGCATGAAAATCCCTCTCATGTCTTCTAGCTCTAGATTGGCTCTCATACTCCAAATTTTAACTTCACCACCAAGCAGGACAATTTACTCAGGGATCTACATATGGACCAGCATTTCTTCCACATGAGTTTGCTTGTCACTGAAACAGAGTTATCACTGGAATAAGAATATAATGTTTGCTAGGACTCAAACTGTCTGAGCTACATACTAACTTGGATGGCTCAGCTGCCGCAGTCCAGCTCCTTACCTTTATTCATGGTTGCTCTTGCAATTTTTTGCCCCAGTTTCTCAAGGCAAATTTAAAATAAAAGTTGTAAGTAACTGTGAGCAAAAGTATCTAGGAGTAGATAATGCAAATATAAAGGGACTACCAAATTTTAATGGATTTATAAGAGGACCTGCTGGAAAAATGTATATTTAACACTGATGGCAGACTTAATTTTACAGTTCCAGTGACAGAGGAGGAACTCCTCTCATGCATATGGAGTCTTAGCACCCCTCTGAGTTATTTGTTGGTTGTTCTCAAGGGAAGAGTTACTCATCTCTTCCTGCAACATCTCTTTGCCAAGTGTCTCAGTACCAAGCTGGCCAGCAATACTGTCTAGCTGCTCATCTGATCTGTTAGGCCAAGAGGAAGTGGCTGCAAACAGCAGATTTAGCAGGTAAAAGCAGTAACTCAAAAGCTCAAGAGACTGACTGAAGGTCATGGAACCTCCCATTTCCTTTTTGATAGCTCATAATACTACTGGAGAGTTGATGGGATAATAGTCTATATCTTTTCTTATTATGGAAACCATCACTGCCCTGACAGCTTCTTCTGCTGTCTGTCTCAGAGTAAGTGCTGAGGTCTGCAAGATCCACTGAGCTTTCCTCTGCAGTTATCTTGCTGACCATGGCCTGAGACATTGCCAGCAAACTCTCTTCATGCTCTCCATGATGCAGCATTGCTGAGAACTCCTACCCTCTACAGCAGTGAAATTCCTCGTGTCTGAGCAGTCTGCCTGCTTTGGCCATCCCTGAGTGCTGCAAATCTAATTTCTAAACACTATTGGAAGGAAAAATGAGCCAGTACATCTCATATTTTGACTAATGCAAGTGAAGACTATGTCTTGTAACACTTCAATGTCTTGGAGCAGTTGGTTTTATCACCTTATAAGACAAACCACTAGTTTAAAACAGACCCTTAAAGGCAAAGAGATGATCCCTTTCTCCCAAGAGTAATGATTAGGAGACAAACCTGACGTCTGACCCTCAAACTACTGAACACCTATTCCAGTACCTGCTGTATACAACACGTGGGCTGAGAGGAAGCAGGGCTCATGCTCTGTGTTTCTCACACCTTGCAGCACTCCTGGTCACAGACACATCTGCCACCTGGGAGGTGCAATGCTGCAGAAGTGCTGTGCAGGTTGGTTACAGCAGCACATTTAAAGCACTTGAAGAACCCCACTGCTTGAAAGGAAGCAAACAAAAATCACTTTATCTACAAAGCCTCGGTCTACTGCAAAAGCAAGACCTCTTGCTTAGCCTCTGCACAATGTTACGAACAACTGCATGTTTGTGACGTGACAGGGCTTGGCAGCCACTGGCTCCCATTGAGGGCATCAAACTTACCAAAATCAGCTAAAATCAAGCAGAACAAGCTACTTGAGACAGTCAATCACATCGTAATTTTCTAAGATTCAGGTTTCCATTGGCGATGTAATCAAAATGTTCCTCCTCTCTACTGTCAACTGAAAGGTTTGTGAGACCATACAAGGATCACTGTCCAGCTGCTGTTCTCTCTGATTGCTTCAGCACACAGATACTCCTAGTTCACAAACCAGCGCCTCTCTAACCATCGAGGAGGAGCTGCCATACAGAGCCTGGTTCTGCTCCTTTCTCATTCAGTGCCATCAGCTGGCAAGGCACACACCCTTCAGTCTTGCATGAGAGCTGGCAGGAACATCTTCAAGCTCCACAGGAAATCATGCCAGTGTCCTCCTTGGGCCTGCATAGCCATCTTCTGTTCTTCCAAGAGACCTGCTCCTCAGGGATGACAGTGACACATGGCCTTGGTGCAGATGGCAGAGCCGCTACCTTGACAAGCTGCCAGACACCTTGGTGTTTTGTTTGCTAATCCAACTTTTTATTTCATTTCCAGCAGGGGAAAATGTCGGGCACTCTTGTTGCAGTCCTTTCTTTTGTTCTCTTTTCTTGGCATACAATTCTATTGGAACTATTTCAGGGTTAATGGACATTGGTGCAGGTCACTTTGTAGATGTTGGCAGGAATGTTTTTGTTCTTTTTCTTTGACTCATGATTCTGGTAAAGCATTGAGAAGGTTCGCCATGATATCATAAGAATGCAAGAATAACTCTCTTGAGTGTGAGAGAGCTCTTTTGTTTTGTTTAGCCAGGTCTTTACTCCTAGTATTGATTTTCTACTAAACTATTTGGTAAAGTCTATTAAAAATTGACATGCCATGTTTAAACTAATAACAAAAAGCACCACAGTTAATAGTTTTTTAACTCCTCCAGAATACTTGGGCAGGAAAGCTGGAATTTATGAGCCGTTCTTTTCTTCTTATGCTGCACACTGTGCAGAAGTTCATCTGAGTGTGATGCTTTCATTTAGGTATTCTGTAAACAATATTCCTTGTTAAGAAGGTGCATCCAAAGTGTAGATAAAGTACCCACAGAAGCCCTAGAATACAAGAGCCCTCTGCATATTGATTCTGGTGTTTAGGGCAGCCTCTACCCTGCATCAAACAAGGTTTGTGAACCCCTATCTGTCACCTTCCCTCGAATCACATAACACTGCTAGTGCATTTCCAATTCCATATGCATGTCAATTAGGAGTAGCCCTTTCCCCCTCTCAGTCACAAACAGATGCTATCTATTGTTTTATTTTGAAAAGTAAGTTTCACCAGACCACTAAACAGCCACTTGGTTCTTGCTTCATCAAGGCCATTCCCCATTTAGCAGCAAAGCAAACCTCACTCAGTCCAATTTCAGTGCAGTGACATTTCCTCACACTCCCCTGGTGACACCAGTATCTGACCAGGTCAGCTCTCCCAGGGCTGAACTTTAACTTACATGGCTATGCAATACACAGCCAATCTTTTCTTCACTAATTTCACCAAACACATCACATGCCTTCCAAGCACCAACTCTGCACAAAGCAAAGTGTGCTCTGATGCTTCCACAGGTTATGGCTCCTCAGTCCTTCAGGGTCTGCTGCAGGAGTCAGTGTAAAGGCCATCACTGTCTCCAGTTTAGCTGCAATGTTTCCTTCCAAGGAAACGCAAACATGGCTCAATCATTGCCAGACCTATTCTTTCCCAGAACAAAGCTCAGAGCCTACTGATGCCCTTTTTGCCCCAGATTCTATTGACTTCTTATGCTACAGAACTAATGTGAGATGCACAAGTGAGCTCACAGGGCCTTAAACTCTGGGTGCCTCTCACATCTCTTACACCCCACAGCAGTCTCTGCTCATTTAGCTTCTGGGTTAAACACTCCCAGCTGCTGCCAGGGTCCCTCAGCTCAAGGTGTGCATGAGAAGACATGGAGTCCTCAAACCCTTAATTCAGCTCTGCTTCACCAGTCCATGGGGCTGGAGTCATTTGCCTGAGCAGGAGAGCTGTGACTCGAGAAACAGAATTTGCATCGAGTACCCATGAAATGCTTCTCTCTGCCTCAGGAGCTGATGAATCCAGCAGACAGGCCAACTTGGCACAGGGATGGCAGTACATCAGTAAATCAGGCCCACAAAGATGACAAAATGAAAAGATGTGAGATATGGGTGGGGATACACATAACACTGGTTGTGGGGCTCAGGGAGGTGAGGGAGGAGGGAGAAGGCTGGTTGTTGGAAAAGAGGTAAGGAAGAAAGAGAAATGAAACAAAAGAATGAATGAGAAAGGAAAGGGCACGGTCAGAAATAAAGGATAGGAGAAAAGAAAGTAACTATAGAGACTTTTTATTTTGTTTTAATCAGGAGAAAAGAGGTCAGCTCCTGAAGGAATGAGGCAACAGTAAATATTACTTGTTAGGAACTGCATCCAGTCTAGCAGACTGAAAGAACATGAGGAGACAGACACATATGCACAAAGAGTATGTGTCTCAGCTGTTAGGACATAATCATAGCAGTAGGAAAGAGACAATCACTTGACTGAAAAGGAGTGTGAACCAAAGGATAGAGATACTGCATCTACTCAAATGGTGGCCCCTTTTCCTCCCTGTATGGATATCTACTCCAAATCTAGCTGTTGCTCACTACAGCCCAAGGATGCAGCCATCACATCATTCACAACTGTTCTGTGGGTAATTATGGCACACCAGACAGAAACAAATGAACGCTGTTTCTCTCAGAAGGAACATAGAGAATATCTGCCTACCAACACTAGCAGAGAGGACAGTCAAAAATCATAACATCCCCCCCAAAGACTGGTACCCCTCAGAACTAATCTGTATATACAGAACTAGCATTTAATGCTATTACCTTTACAGTCTAAGTTGACAAAAAGTCTTTGCTAAGTCCTGATGTGCCTAGACTTACAGATTTGTAAACCTTGTATGAATTTAGTCCCTTCCACCCTGTGTCTTCCCTTCCTTTAGAAAGTACTATGAAAGTAGACCAATGCTTTTAAAACTAGGAGCCTGGCTCTTGTGAGAAGACTCCAGTCTCCTCTGAACAATATGCAAAGCAAACTCAGGGAGGGAACATGAGAAAAAAAGAGAAGTCTTCTTTCCTCCTTCTTTTTTTGCCCAAGACTTACCAAAACAAGAGTCTAGTATTGAATATTCAGCACTGAATACTAACTGCTCAATAGATGGTCTGTTTGCAGAGCTCAAAGTGGAAGTGACCCAGCAAGGAGGAGAGGTGAACACACTGCTCCATCCATGTGATTAAAATGCTCTGTAAATGCAGTCCTCCCCACTTCTCCCCACCTCGTTACAACAGAGGCCATTCGCTGCCCCTACCACAACTCATTTTAAAAAAATGTTTGCATTAGAGGGGCCCCTGCAGCAGTATTGTCCCTGTGACTCTGCATTTAGGATAGGAATGTGCGCTCCAACTCTGGCAAACCTGCGCTAGCCAGTCAGTCCGAGCAGCAGGATGGGGTACTGCCTCTGCCTGGGAGAAAGGCACAGCTAACAGGGGAGCAGAGCACCCTGCTGGGAACAGTCCCTGCTTTCAGCCTGCACAAGGCTCGGAACGAATCTCACCTGGCTGCTGCCCTGCTCTGCCATGGACCTCGGAGGTCTCCTAAGCGCTTTGCCTCTGAGTTAGGACATTTTGGTGTCACACAGTGAGCAACCAGGAGCCCAAGCTGGGACAGAGGCTGCTGTGCAAACACAATGCACCATTTAGCAAATGTGTCATTAGCACTCTGCCTCTCATGAGGCCTGATCCTCCTTGATAACTAAAACATGGGTCATTCTACCCTCGACCCCAGGAGGCCCAAAAGAAGCAGCCTTTTACTTACACAAGGCACACGGTGCAGACCTGCCCTGCTGAGAATTCCTGGTCTGTCCCCAGTGAGACCTCTGTCTCACACGCAGCACTGGGCACAGCTCCTTTCCTGCTGGCCCTGGGGTGCCAAGCTTGTTAGGCAGCAAATCTCTGTCCTGCTGCTCAGCATGGTCTGACAGAGACAGACCTGGAGCTGAAGGGCTGTGCTGAGGGGTGGGTGAGTCCCTCCAGCCACCACAGGAGCCTGTGCACCCAGGAACACCATCTCCCATCACAGACCTGCTGTGCCCTAACGCCCAGCACCCAGGGAACAGGACTCCACTTTCAGAATGCCTTGCACCATTTTTTTTTTTTTTTTTTTTTTGCAATGTCTATCAAGGCCACTGTCACCTTAAGGATCAGCCAGAAATTTTTGTTTCCCCATGTTGCCTAAGTTTTTTAAGGAGTAAAGGAGCAGGAAGGATTTTACTTTCCTCTAAGCATCCGAGACGGCGACAGCCAGGAACAGGGTACCTAGAAGCTAATGGCATTAAGCAGTCATTTGTTTAATTAGGACATCCTGCCACATGCTCATAGTTAAACCGAATGTCAGATGAGGATGGGAACCACATGAGTCAGGTTGTTGAGGATTTTTTTCCTTTTGAAGATAGGGTTTTGTCTACTTCCTACAACCATCCATGAATTTTAATCAACAAACGGCCCATTTTAGCAAGATGCTACAATATTGGAAAAATGTACAGCCTGTCCTGCCTGTCCTCTGACACAATTTTTGGTCTTTTGCAGCAGATTGCACCTTTGCCATAGGGTGCTGAAAAGTGTCCTTGGTTGTAAAAAGGATCTTCTGTGGGGTCTTTTGAATCAGGTGTGCATTGCTGTCACCATGGGGGAGCCTGCTCTGAAACGCAGATGATTCTACTCAGCACTGGATGACCACTTGAGACCCCACTAACAAACTGGGCTCTCCCTCCCTATTTCCCATCCTCAGCTGTAGCTGAGGTAGTTTAAACACTTCTGAAATAGTTCAGCAATTAAAAGCGTCCTAGAGGAGAAAAAGAAAGGGTATGTTAACCCTTCTAACACTGTACGCAGTGGTACCTCTGCTTTTTGCTTTTTTCACTACTTTTAAATTTCCTTTCTCATTGCATTTCTGGTATTTTATTGCTTTACAAGTGTGGCACAAGCTAGACCTGAATTTACAGATCTATACAAGAACAGAAAGCTCTTGTCTTTTTTTTTTTTTTTTTGACCCAGAGATTTCATTTACAAATTTGTACTTGTGTATACGACATTTTTTGTATAATGAATTTTACCTGACTTAATATAAGTGTCTGTAAGTCTTGCCGCACGTAGCCAAAACTCTTGAAGGAAACAGGAGAGTCTGATAGTATAATTCTAAGCAGTGGAAGTTTAAAAAGAGAGGAAAGAGAAGGAGAATGACAAGATTTTCTACTTCTAGCAACAATAGTCTAAATAAAAAAAAAGAAAAAAAAAAGGGCAGTAATTTCTAACACTTGAAACTTGTAGTCCTTTCTTCCAGGCAAATACCCTTTTTTTCTAGATATGATCTCAGCAAGGAAATCAAAGCCCCTAGAGAAGAGGATTTTGTGTTTCTAAGTGTTTGAGTCCCTGCCATGGGGCTCACGAGTGCCCAAAGCTCCAGCACAGAGTCTGTCAGTGATGATCACAGCACCAGGCTGTGGCTGCAGCCAGCCTAGAAAAGAGATGAAATCCCAGTAACGTCCCCAGCCCACTGCTCTGAAATGAATGCCTCCGATTCCCAGCGCTGTGAGTTTCAGGGAATCACTCATTCAGACAATGTTCCGGCTACCTGAAATATATTGTTTGCAATTATGATAATATTTGGTATCCTGCACAAAAATGCTCAGGATAAGCTGCTAATTAATTGTGAACACATCATTCATAGCTGTGAATCAACTCCTTGGTTCCTGTAACAACTTCCATCTCAGAGAAATTAAGTTCAGTTACCAATAAAAGAAAACAAAGTGCTTAACTAGCTGAAGTGGAGGAAACAAGACAACACTGCGCCCTACATTCGTCTTGAGGCAAATTAAGCTGTAAATGAGCTTTCTCTTACTGGGTGCAGTGAGAGCCAAGGCTCTGTTTAACCCTCTCCTCTTTTTCCTGATTTCAAATTTATCAGAAAGGGAACAACAGTCAAAAGCATTTAACCCAATCTGTGTTTATGTGCAGAGCAAGCAAGACTCTGATGCTGACTTTAGGCACCATTACTAACACTGGCTAGTATTTCATAGCTAATAAACTACTCTTGCCGCAAATCTCCTGAGAGAAAATAAATGTAAATGAAGACAGGTCAGTACTGATAGTTATGCATGTAAAAAAGCTACAATTAAGTTATTACACATTTCCAACTGTGGGGAGGGATCATTACATGCTACCCCTGGGCATCTGCCCTCTCCCAGGCACACACATGGACTTCAACAGGTGTTTCCCTTGTGGAGCCACTGCAGGATCAGGACCCATCTCTAACAGCAAATGCTATTAGTTTTCAAAGTTCACAGAAACTCCCTGGCACATATATACAATTCTACAGGATCTAAAAGATGTGTGTAAAACATGCCTGTGGTACAGACATCTGAAAAAACCCACGCAGGCCTCCACTGGCTTAATCATCACCACGTACTCTTCCTTCCTACACTTATCTATAGGATCTCTCAGCCATCAAATAAATATTCTTTATGCTATTCATCTTCCTAACCAGAACGTTAGCAATCAAATGCCCTTGGCTGCCGGGACTCTGGGCTCCAGCAGGGTCAGATCGTACCGGGTATTCACATTCACACACAATGAAACAAACAGAAAATCCAGAACAGACACAGGGAAACGCACAAGTGGGTGAACTTCAGAAATTCACAAACCAGTGCTCACAGAATTGTGAGCTAATTATTTGGACTCCAGTGTCACATCAAGTATCCCCAAAGGACTGACCTTATATTTGTATTAGTTACATGACAGCCCAGCACTGCTCTCAAGACATTGTTATGAGCCACCAAGCCCCAGCTGTATTTAAGGCCACTTCTTCAAACATCTTGATCTGAAGAGGTACACATATTTCACCACCACGCGGATTTCAGTGATCCCACAGTTTGATCTTTAGTTTGCTACAGTGAAATCCTATGTATGGAATTAGTATTCCAGAGGCTGCACTTCTTTACAACTTGCAAACCAGCTGCAAATTAAGCCAGTGAAATGCAAAGGTGTTTACATTCAGAGACACTGCAGATTTCACAGCTACGCTAACATTCTTCCTGGTCAGCGCACTCACTGCATCGCCGGTGAAAACCCACACTTATTTTCCAAAGGCAACAACCCTGATGGAAGCAGGATACTCTTCAGATTACTTTCTAGCAGCATCACAAGTCACTTAGCACAAAATGGTCCCTTCCAATTTCGAGAAGATTTTTTGCTCAATATATATTTACTATGGTAAAGGTGCAGCTGCAATAGACCAACTGAGGTTACAGGTTTCTTTACAGTCCAAACCCAAAAGTTTTATCTGTCAGAATCAAGAGTCCCTTTTGTAATGAGGGTTACACTCAAGTAAAATCTTGAGGACTGTAAACCATAAACTGCAACTTAAATAAATGAAATTGTTTCCTTCAGTTCTCTGGCTATTCTTATGCAAAACCTTGTTTTAGTTCTTTTTTTTTCCTCCATCCTTTTAAAGATCTTTACTGCACGTAAATAATAGATTGCAGAGCAGTAAAAATATCACAGTTGCCTCTAAGGATTTTAGAATTAATTCATTAGCAGAGAAATCATAAAATCATTCTTTTCTCTGAGTCAGACTCAGAAGATTAACTTCTTAGTTCAAGGTAATTTTGACCAAATTTCAAACTTCTAAAAAATCCCTACAGATTTTACAAAGTTATTAAAATCCCCTCAGGAATGAAGACCTGATCTAGTGATGGGACTTGGGTTTAGATCCCTGTTCTGCTGCTGCTAAAGGCACAGGGAGCTGCCAAGGATTGGGCCCTACCCCGCAAACATCAAACATTGCCCGCACAAACTCTGCAGCTCGCAGGAAAAAAATCATTTTTCATTGTTTGTTTTTTTTTCCTGATCCATTTCTTCATTTGTGAAATCTTGTAAGATACAAAATGACATAAGACAAATACTCAGGTCCAACTATATAGAGGACCACTGGTATTTCTTCTGCATCTCCATATCGTATCAAATTTAGGATTCAAAAGAACACTGGATTATCTTAACTGCTCAGTATGTTAGAGCCTTTATAAACACAAAATTTAAAACAATAAAAAACTTTCTTTTTACTTATTGGAATAAAAATCAGTAACTTTTTTTGGTTGAGTATGAAAAGTACTCCAGGAATATAAGGGGGAAAAGTCAACAGCAAGTTTCCTCTTTACTGTGTTGCAATAAGCAAAGCAAACAGTTTCCAGAAGAAAAATCAACCATTTGTTTGAATTAAACAAATTAGGACCTAGAATCGTACACTTTAGCATCACACATACATTCAAAAATATCACAGCACCATTCCCAACTAGCATTCAAGTATTTATTATCAATACTGGTAATTTCATTAATTGAACCAGGATATGAAAGCCATTAATTCTCTTCAATCAATGCCTAATATGCTAGATCCTTTTTAAATGGTAAGCTCGTAGCAAAGGTCACCCACCACGGCTGCAACACCTGTCGATGCTGATAAGAAGACAGACTGAAATCTGGCCACTGCCACGAAGTTTTCAACCCAGGCGGTGGAAGCAGTTTTTCGTGGTTCAAACAAACTGCTTTAAGGGCCTAATCCCAACGTCCTTGACAGCACTGAAAGGCTTTCTGCTCATTTTAATGGGCTTTGGATCAGCTCCTAAGTCTCAAGCTTCAAGTCCCAAGGATCTCATCCATCTAGCGCCTGAGAACCAGTGGAGGTTTAGCCTGGCTCCAACACTGAAACAACGAGGGATATTTAGCGAGCTGTGCAGAAAAGCTGCGCTCCAAGAACGCGCCTCTGTTTCCCGGGGGTACGGCGGGGCAGCGAGGCTGGCAGCCCCCAGGAGAGCCGCGCCGCCCGCGGCCCCGCACGCTGCTCCCGAGCGGGCGGCACCCCGACAGCGCGGCGGGGGACAGGGCAGCGCCCCGCGGGCAGCGCCCCGCGCTCCCCGTGCCCATGTCACTAGGGGGGGCTGCGGCTGAGCAAACCCGCAGTTGACGCTGGGGTGGCCCGCACAGCGTCCCCCGGCCGCCCCTAGGGTGCTGGCCCCGAGCACCCAGCCCGCCACCGCGCTCCCGCCAGCCCCGACGCCCCGGGCTGAGATGGGGTGGCGGGGCGGCGGTCCCCGGTCCCCGGCAGCTTGCGGGCACGGAGCTGTCGGGTGCCGGCGGGGCTGCGGGGTGAGGGCAGAGCCGAGCGCAGGGCAGGCGGCGGCGGCCGCGCTCCCGCAAGCCCCCAAAGCCACATACAGCCCCCCGGGCTGACCCTTAGTGCCCCACAGCGAAGGGGCGGGGGAGCCCGGCGGAGTCCGCACGCTTCCCGCGGCGGCTCGACGGCTCCGGCCCGGCTCGGGGGAGTTCCGAGCTTGAGAAACTACCCCCGGGGGCGGACGGGCGGGCGGCTGACGGGGTTAAAGGCGGCGGCAAAACGACGCGATGAAAAATACCGCAAACCCAGCGAGAAGGGCGTGTGTCCCTCCTGTGTGGGTGCCCCGCTCCGCGGCCGCGGGCCGCCCCGAGGGCAGCGGCAGAGCCGTGCCCGGTCTGGGCCGTCGGGGCCGGGCGCGCTGCCGCTGTCCCGCCGGACACCTGGGCTGGGGCTCTCCGGGAGCCCAGGCGGCCAGAAATCCCTTTGGCCTTGGTGACGGCCCCCACGGGTCACTCTGCAGGTTAGAGGAATGGGAGCTAAGCGCGATGGAAACACACGGCACTGTTGGGGGAAGGTGAAGGAACCAAACCGTTCCCCTACCTTAAAATTAGAAAGGCGGGTGGTTTTTTTTGTTTTTTTTTTAAATCCCGCTGGTTTAAGGAAAATCTACTGAAGATAAATTAAAACATGACTGATTTTTTTCAATGAAGCCATATTTCTCCCCAATGCAAAAGGATCTTTACATAACAACTGAAACTCAGGAGAAAAGCTAATTGGATTAAGTCCTGTGAAAGGGACTGAATGTGACAACTAAGGTGTCTGAATGAGACAACTGCAAAGCTCCACTTTTCTTGCCATCTGCTTAGCAAGACTAAAGTGTTTTCTGATTAATATTATCTTAATCAATCATGCTGCCACTTATTACAACCTTACTGAAATTAAGGAACGAATAGTACGGACGCTGAACGCGAGAACGGACAATTCTTAAAGGAAGACTAGAAAATGCGGGGTTTGGGTTTTTGGGGGTTTTTTTGTTACGTTTTTTTCTTTCCCTAAAGACCCATTTCTGTCGACAACGAGATGTCGCGGGCAGTCCCCTTAACCCCGCCTCAGCAGTGCCGCCGGACAGGAAGAAAACTTTCTCTAACACCCTCCTAGCTCCTGCACGCGCTCTGACCCGAATTCAACGATTCCTTCCCCGCCGAACACTTTCTCCCTGGAACGGCCCGCCTGGGTTTTGTCCCGGGGAGCCGGCAGTAAAGGTGGCCCAAACCCGGCTGGTGTCGCCGGTGGCCGGCGAGGGGCCGAGCTTACCCGGTGCATCGAGCGCCCCGCGCCGGGACCGCCGCAGGAACAGCCGGGGTCGGGCAACACCCCTCCCCTGCGCGCTTTTTTCTCCTGTTTTTAATCAATATTTAAATTTTACAAAACGCCCGTCGGGCCGCGTTGGGAGCAAGGGACGGGAAAGCCCTTCGCGGGTTCGTGGCGGCACGGAGCGAAGTGGTTCCGAGGCCGGGGCTGCCTTTCCCCACCGCCGCTTGCCCCGTCCCCACCAGCACCAGCTACACCGGCACGGCGCCGGCAAGCGGAGGAGCCGGGACGGAGCTGCGGGGCCCCGAGGGAGCGGCGGAACGTGGCCCGGAGAGGCCGTCGGGGAGATGCGGAGGGGACCCGATGCCGCTGCGGGGCTAGGGCAGCTCAGCCTCGCGGCCACCTCGCCGCCGCGCAGGGCGCTCACAGCCGGCGCAGCGGCTGCAGGAGGGGACGGGGCAGATCAGGAGCGAGCGTCCGGACGGCCGTGCCCGGGCTGAGCCCTACCTAAACCGCGAGCTGTCCGCCTGGGGAACGCCTGGGCGGGCGGGCAGGCAGGGAGGGGAGAGGGAGGGGGTGTTCTCCTGTGCTAATAAAATAAATGAAATTTTCAGAGGTTCCTGTGGCGCCCGCCCGCCCTCCTCTGCACGCGGAAGTTCTGGGGCTGCGCGCCGGTCTGCGGCGGGTGGAAACCGCGGGAGCGCGGGCAGGGCGGCGGGAGGGAGCGGCAGAGCAGGGGCCGCGGCTTCGGGAGGCTGCCGGCTGACAGCCGCAAGACCTAGGCCTGGGCCCTGCCCCACGGCCCCCGCCGCCGCCCCCGGGCCGGGCCGGGCCGGGCCGGGCGGCAGAGGCAGCCGTCGGATGGCCGCGTCCCCTCCCGCCGGGGCTTTCCCCCGCTGGCGGCGCTCGCTGGTGGGACTTTGGCCGCCGTTCTCCCGCCCGGTTACGGGACCGGCCGGGGCATCTTTTTGGAGGTGCGGGGAGAGAGACCCACCCCGCCCTTCCCCAAACTCCCTTCCCTCCGAATCGGCCCAGCCCCGACTCAGCCCGCGGGACTGGATAACCTCGGTGCTGGGTTTGCCCTAACCCACCAACCATCTTCCCTAGCAGACCTCGTTTTCTCGCCCAAACCATTTTCTCGCCTCGCTCCTGCTCAAACCTAAGTGAGCGCCTAAAACTAGAAGCGGAGAGGCAATTAGTTTGCTGGCCGGCAGCCTATGATGAAGGGGGGAAAAAAGAAACAAAAAGCACCCTCTGCTCCATCGTTTCTGCAAGCGGAACCATAGGGCTCCTCCAGCCCGGGAGCGAGAGCTCCCCCTCCGCGGCCCCGCACCCCGCTCCCCGCACACGCCCGGGCTCATTTGCCTGCGAGGCCGGTGCGGCGGGCGGCTCCCCCCGCTGCCGCCCGCGCTGCCCCCGCCGCCACGGTCAAGTTGAAAAGTCCTCCCTGACGGGCGAAAGGAGCCCGCTGCCTGCGGGGGGGGACTTACCTGTGGAGTCCATATCGGGTTCCTCCAGCAACCCGCAATGCATGCTCTTCCCATGGACGGGACGGGAGCCCCAAGGTCCCGGGGTGTGCAGAGCCCCTATCTCAGAGATGCGCGGGGGAGAAGGGAGCAGGATGGCGGCGAGGGGGTGGGGAGAGAGGGCAGAGGCAGATAGTTGGGGGGGGGGGGGTGTAGAGCGGGAGAGGGACACTCTGTAATCCAGCAGGGCAAAGCCAGACCCGTCAAAATGTTTGCGGATGTTTCATGGGAAAAAGCATCATTTTATAGAAGCCCTGATGGGAGAAATGTCATTGATAGGCCAGCCAGCCTGATGAATGGCTGCTACTCAGATGGGGATGTGGCAAGGCTCAATGTGAAGCCCATTGTGATGCTGTTTTGAATAAGAAAAGCTTTCCTCCAAAAAGGGGGGCCTTAGATCTACGCAATCCCAACACTTCGACTTCCCTCTTCTATTAGAGCATTAGAAACGTTTTTCTTATTTAAAGTTCCAGCGGTCTTTCCACTCCTCCCTTCCCTCCCCCAGCCCCCACCCAAGGTCCTTGGCTCATTACAGACCGAGATCAAAATTGGCTTAGATCTTCAAACGGGCAGTAGGTTTGGGGTTGTGCTCTTTGGGGCTGCCGGGTGTGCGTGCAGCGCGGCCGAGCTCCCCTCCTCCTCCTCTTTCTCCTCCTCCCGGTGGGCTCTGGGTTGGGATCCTTCGCGGGCACATGGCATTGGAAGCTGCACAGCTTCCCAAATACCTTGTAAGCTTAGTTTATTGGAGAAAAAAAAAAAAAAAAGGGCGATGTGTGTGGGTAGGAATGGGGGGTGCGAGGGGACAGAGAAGTTGCCAATATCTCGGCAAGCGATGCTGGCACTGCAGACCTGCGGCAGGGACTCCCGTGCGTCTCCCCGGGCCTCGGGGAGAGAGGGCAAGGCGGGGTGGGGGCCGCTCGCCACCGGCTTGTCTGGCAGCGGAGAGCGGCTGACCCGGAGAGCTTTCCGTGGGACCGGGCGGAAAGCAGGGGGGTGGGAGATCCCGACTGCCAAGAGAAATGAAAAACCAAACGGGTGCGTTTTCAAACTGGTGTTGCCTTCCAGCCTTTAGTCCGAGGATGCGAGGATCCCTTTTCGATTTAGCAGATTGCGGGGGGAGAGTGGGGCAGGACAGAGGCTGGAAAAAGTTGCTTATTCTGCATGCGGTTGTATGTGCTGGAAGTGGAAGTAAAAGTGCAAAGCTAGGGCTCTGATAAAAGTGGCTGGTTTAGGGAAGGAAAAGCTGTGATTAGAATATGAATAGAGCTCCAGGAGAGGAAGAGAAAGGGGGATTATAGCTGAATTACTTTGACCATGGACAGAGCCAACGTTTTCCACTCTTCTCCCCCTCTCCCCTCCCTACACCCAGACTACCCCCCTTCCCTCTCCCCTTCGGGAAAAAAAAAAAAAAAAAAACAACCCAACAAAACCACCAACCCCACACAGCAAAACAAGCGGCGAGGTTGCTAAAGAGGAAGCCCGGCACTCCGCGGTGCCTCCGCATCCCCAGGCGGGCCGGCGGCGGGGGAGCCGGCGGGGCACCTCGGCGCTGCGGGCCGGGCCGGGCGGGCACCGGGGGCGGCCGGGGCGCACCCCCACAGTTCGGGTTGTGGCGCGGGAAGCCCCATGTGCACGAGCAGGAGGCCGTGAGAATAATACCGGAGAGACACAGTGCAAAACCCGAGTGTGCGGCCGGCGGAGAAGCCCTCGCTGTGGCGGCAGGGACGCCGGCCGGCTCTGCCCGCCGCGGGAACCTGTGCGGCGAGGCGGGAGCAAGGCCTGGGGAGGCTGATGGTTCTCCTCCCTCTGCCCTCTACCCCACCAAAAAACAACTCCAGCCCAACGCAAGGGCTCTTCTCTTTCCCGACGGCCGTAGCAATCCCGACGGGGAACTTCCATCTCCGTCTCCTCCACCACCCGCGTGCCGCCGGCCTGGCCCTGCGCCAGGCGGCACCGCACCGGGGCCCCGACGGGGCGGGCACGGCCGGCTCTGTGCCGCCGCCTTCCCTCGACGGCGCGGCCCGAGGCTCCTGCTGCCGCGGACCTTGAGCGGCAGGACACATCGCCCCCGCCCCAGCGTCCCCGGAGCTCCCCGGCCACCGCCTGCCGCCCCCGCGGTGCGCTGCCCCGGCCGCCTCTCCCACAGCACCGGTACCGGGGAGCGTCCCGCTTCCACAGCACCGGTACCGGGGAGCGTCCCGCTTCCACAGCACCGGTACCGGGGAGCGTCCCGCTTCCACAGCACCGGTACCGGGGAGCGTCCCGCTTCCACAGCACCGGTACCGGGGAGCGTCCCGCTTCCACAGCAAGGGGAACCCGCTCAGCCCCGCCGCCCATCGCCCCTGCGGGCGCGTTTTGATTGTCACCGCCTGAACGGTGACATTTCCCCACCTTTTTACTTTATTTTTCCACTTTCTCTCTCCCCAAGGCTTTACCATGGATGGTGTATCCCCGAGGGAAGCCCGTGGGTGAGGCCCGTGAGGGCCAGCCCGCCCTTTCCAGGGCCCTGTGCGGGGGCAGAAACCCCCCAGAAACCTGAGGGACATTTTTGTCTGTGAACAGGGCTCGTTTTCAAGGGGTTTTGAAACCCGCGTTAATTTTAAACGGTGACATTTTCCCACCTTTTTACCTTTTCGCCCCGACTTTCTTTCTCTCCAAGGCTTTACCGTGGGTGGTGTGACCCCGAGGGAAGCCCCTGGGTGAAGCCCGTCGGGGCCAGCCCGCACTGTGGTGGGGCAGAAGCCTTCCAGAAACCTGAGGGACATTTTTGTCTCTGAACAGGGCTCGCCTTCAAGGGGTTTTGAAACCCGCGTTAACTTTAAACGGTGACATTTCCCCAACTTTTTACTTCTCGTTCCCCCACTTACCAAGGCTTTACCGTGGATGGTGCGAGCCCGAGGGAAGCCCGTGGGTGAGGCCCGTCGGGGCCAGCCCGCCCTGTGGAGGGGCAGAAGCCCCATAGAAACCTGAGGGACGTTTTTGTCTCCGAACGGGGCTTGTCTTCAAGGGGTTTTGAAACGCGCGTTAACTTTAACACGCAGGGGATGCCGCCGGTACGCGGGGAGTTACCTGGTGCTGGCACAGCTTCCAGCAGGCGGGCACAGCCCCGCGGCTGAGGAGCCCAGCGGGGCCGGCGCAGCCCGGGGCCGGCTTAGCCCGGGGCCGGCGCAGCCCGGGGCCGGCGCAGCCCGGGGCCGCCGCAGCCCGGGGCCGCCGCAGCCCGGGGCCGCCGCAGCCCGGGGCCGCCGCAGCCCGGGGCCGCCGCAGCCCGGGGCCGCCGCAGCCCGCGGGCACTCGCCACCCATCGTCCCGTGGCGCTTGTGGGGAGCTGCCCGCCCGCAGGGCCTGGCTCCTGCCAGTTTGGCACACCTGCCGTGGCGGCCGCGGGGATCCATCACAGGGCACCCTGCGCCTGTGGGAATCCCACCTTCACCGCTGTGAAGCTTCAGGGAGAGATGCTCTCGTGTTGTTGATATTCCAGAGATCAGCAAAATGAAAATACAGGATTTGTGAACACAGGGGTATGTTCTTTCTGGGGGCGATGAGAAGGACGGGGTTTAGCACAGCCTGGATGTCTGGAGGCTCTGACAGGATGCAGGGGTGTGCATTCTCTGTGGAGGATGATGCGTGGGCAGGATCAGCAGCACTTTCCTTAGACCAGAGGTACTTGTTGCAATGTGTTTATTCCCTGCCTCTCCGGGTTAGTTCCTGTCCCCACATTCTTGTGGAATATGTCAATGCTGTTGCCTTCCTGCTTACCTAATCCCCCCTCAAGTGTCTCAGATCACCCCTGTGTACTTCACAGCTCCATTATTGTTTGTTGTTTGGGTTTTTCTTACCTGTTCAAACAGAGTTTCATGCTTCTGGATATCCCATGTGACACTTACTAAAGTACTTTATTCTTCAGAAAGCACAGAGCATCTGTGCTGCAGGCTGGCAGTTCTCAGGTGGAAGCACTACAGGTCACTAGCTGCAGTTTTTGATTTGATGCAATGGGCAGGTCTCACCAAGGATGCAAAAAGTATACAACAATGTTCACTCCAAGTTCTTGCCTATGCAGATCATCCACAAGCCATAAAATATACAGAGATTAACCCTATGCTGCATTAGATGGTGCATTTTTAGTGGAGAGGGATTCTGCTGCTATTGTGAAAAGAACACCACCTTTATTCAAGAAAGAATACAAACTTGTGTTGGTGCAGGAGGGAAGAGAAGGATTATCATGAGAACAGGAAACACATCCCAGGCTGCTGAAAAACTGGATGCAAAGCTGACATACCATTTCAGGTGACTGACAAATAATGAGTTTCTTATGATGGTTTAGCAAAGCAGAGGCAGAGTGGAAGTATAATAGTTTGTATCAACTTATCATCCAGGTATTTTGAGATCTTTCAGAAAAACACATTTCTAGGACTGCCTTTCATTCTGCAGCTGTCTGTGCCAGTATGGTGTGACCACACCTTTTTTGCCATAAAAAGCTCCGTATGCTGATATTAGACTCTGAGCATCTGTACTGAGCTCTAGCAAATATTTTGGGGGAAAACCCCAAGAAAAGCATTTTCAACAAAACTACTGGCACAGGAACAAAAAAGTATAAACTGTTACCTATTAATTTAGTTAATTCTACTTAAAGGCAACTTTAGGCTGAAGTTCTGTAGAAATTTTCCCATAAACTATCAGGGACACAAGCTGTCATTAGTTTTAGGAACGGATGGGAATTGCTTGTGAAAGGAGTTACATAAGATGGTTCTTTGCAATACCAGGGATCTGAGTTCAGTGACTCAGGGGATCCTTCTGGATCTGATGTATCTCTGCGCAGGCTGTAAGATTGCTGGCAACAGCCAAACTCACAGTGACACTTCATTATTTTAGCAGTGGCTACAGTCTGAGTGGTTCCATATTTTCTTCCCTGAGCCAGCAGCCTCCTCCTCTCAGTATGAACCCATGCTTCTGTCAACCCTCCTTCCCAGCCCTATTCCTGTTTCTGCTATCTTCATCTACTGGGTAAATCCCATGGAAGAAACAGAGAAGGATCTTGTTTCTGTACTGGCTTCTCTTTCCCACTTACTCATCTTTATTACCAGAACAGGAAATGTTAACTTTATTTTACATATATTAACACCCCTGAGGAAGCTATATGTATAGGTGAAGGACAGGATACGGAGTAAGCTGACAGATGACTTCTGGAATCAACTCTGTGTATGTGCTCAGGGAACATGATGCTGACAGATGCAGGAACTGCGAGAGGAACATCAAAAGGCTGCCTAGGTAAACACGTGCACCAATTCCTTCAAAAGCCTTTAATTGACACAGGCACCACGAGAAAGTGGCTAGGGCAGACGCATATGCAGGTACCTGGGAAAAAACCAGCAGAGGGGCAGAGCCATGCAAATGATGGATTGCACATGCACGGGGCAGGGGGCACCTTCCTTTTGGTTTGAAAGGAAAGCAGCATGAATTGCAGCTGGCATGCTGTAACTGTGGACATTTCTGAAGCCAAGTTTTGTTGAAGATGAGCACAGTCAGCCTTAAATGATCTCTTATTGCCTGTGAAAGGAATTTTGCCCAGCCCGAGCTCTCTTCTATATATAAAGCAGTGCAGTGACAGTGTTGCCAGATGTGGTCAGTGGAAATACCTGGTTCACACTGGTCACTGGTCAGTCTGCATGGAGGAAGGGAATTCACTCTTCTGGGTAGTATCAGCATCCATAGGAGTTGAGAACCACTGCCCCAGGGCTGCTGCCCAGACCGCTCGGCCTGGGAGACACTTGCTGACTTGAGTTTGAGAAAAGGGCAAGCAGTCATCGATTGCCGAGCTTACACCAGATTTAGCTGGCTTTTGTTGTGTGTGGCTGGTACTAGTTACCAGAGGATTTGTACTGTGTGTTGGAAGAAGAGCCAGCCCTAAAAGCTATTATAGACAACAGACACAGAAAAGATCCATTCCAGACTGCATCTCAGCTGCCGAACAACTGGATGTGGAGCTGTCATATCCTTTTAGATGATCAACTGATAATGAGCTTCTTTTGATCTGCCTGGAGCACAGAGAATTACCTTCAGTGCCTGCCTCTGACTGGCAGGGGAGGCCTGAATGCAGAGTTTAAGTTTCCAATTCACCAGGAGTTCAAGGGAAAACTGTTTCCATTGTCAGAACTCAATTTTAGCAAGAAATTAGAACTTCACTATTTAGCACACCAATTTCTTTCTTAGTTCTTGAGCTGTTTCTCTGTTTATAATGTTTTATTGTCAAGTAGACAATAACTGCCATGCACCGTCTGGAATGGTAAAGCATATGCATAGGTCAAGGAGCTCCCCAAAACTCATGCTAGTGGAAGACAAAGGCTCTGCTGCAGTTAGCAGCAGGGCATTGCTTTTGATTTGGATCTAACAGGCTGTTTATATACTGACTGGGAGGAGGGGACAAGGACACGCACAACAAAGTCATTGGAAAAAATACGCCGTCACTGGAACCACCTCAGAGTTACCTGCCTCAGGAAACACATAAATAAAGGGGTAACTGCAGTTAAGAGAAATATATAGTTTGTTTTTTTCGAAGCAGCAAGATGCAAAAAGCAGTGGGCAGCCCGGGAACTTGGAAGGATTTTTTTGAAGATGGAACAAAGGCCTAAGTCCATTTGCTGGGTAGACAACAAAAATCTTTGCTGTTGATTTTGAGACAAGAAGAAAATAAGGCCATATAGACTTTAAAAAAAATCCAACTTCTAAAATGCTCTGTATTAGCTCTGACATGGGTTTGGAGGGTTTAACTGAGAGTTCTGGTGTTTTGGGATGTACACGTAAGGAAGGCAAGAGGGGCTGTATTTGCCTCTCAGGTTCATATGGCGAGTTCTTAAATGATTGCAGAGAGGCACAACTGATCCACATGGTCTGGGCTACCTGAAAGCACAGAGTCTGACTGGGGCCACATACCCAGGGGACAGTAAGACTGACAAAGTCCTTATTCCTGCTCCTCCTGCACCCCTATCCCTTCCCAAAGAAAGAACTCCCCCACTGAAACTGGTGGGCCCATGCTGAGATGGAAATATTTCATGAGAAGGATGGACTGAAGTCAGAACTTGTGCTCAAACATTCAAGTTTCTAGCAGCATTTAGGTCTAAAACACGGATCCATTTTCTGGGCTTCTGAGCCTTAGACACACAAACTGGAATCCGGATCCTCATCGTGCCTTGCACACGTTAAGCCTCCCAGCACCGGTCCAGATAATAGCAAAGAGTCACCATCTGGCTGGATTTTACGGTTTGATGAAGTGCTCAGTTTTAAGGCAAGCACGTGTCTGGCACCTGGGGACCACGGAGCCCTGATCCCACTTCTGGCACGGTCTTTCTGTGGCCCTGGGCAAGTCACGTCCTCTTCAGAGGAGGGAATTCATCAAGTGCCCCGTGGCCCTGCTGCAGTGGCAATGGGCTGTGAAACAATGCTCAGCTCACACGGGAGGAGAGGCCGGCGGGAGGGCTGCTCCTGCCACAGCTCCAGGGTGCTTGTGCTCAGACACGGCTCAGGAGGGCTCAGGAGGGCTCCCGTGGGGCACTGTGGGAGGGCTGCAAGCCAGGGACCATCTTTCCAGGCTTATGCTCCCTCTCACCAGGGCCATCCTCATCCTCAAGAGCCTTGGGGCAAAGCACAGACACATTTTCAGCCCCTCTGGTTTGGTTTTACAGCTGTGTGACACCAGTAACTGTCAGGCTTTGGAAGTGTGGGCTGAGCAGGGCTTGCAAATCCATTGTCAGGTGCAAGCACTTTTGGTTAGTTTGCCATTTGTTACCACTAACCAATGAAATACTCTTCAGTCTTTATAGGTTTTTAATTATGACATACTTGCATTTTGCCATAAACCACAGATAAGTTTCTTTTTCCCCTTAGAAAACGAGAAAAGACATAGAGCAATTTTTCATCATCACGAGTCTATGTTTTTCATTGGCTTTCCTCCTTGTTTAAGCAATGAGTCCAACGAATTAAAAGCTCTCTTTGCTGCATATTGAAGCTTCTTTGTAAGGAAAACTCTTAAGATATGGGCATTACAAACAAAATCAATTGTGCTTAGAGGGAGCCCTTTCCTTTACTTTCATCTTAAAATTACTACATCTCAGTATGCCTGTATTTCATAATATAACCTGTCTGAATGCCAAAATTGGCCAGTCTGGTTTCATTTTTCTTTAGTTTGTTTCTCACATTTCTATGTTTGGGTACATTTACCTTAAAGAAAAAAAAATTAAATACTTGTAAGGGTTATGTAAATGATTTGCAGTGAAGCTATTTTTCTGAACTCTGAACTAGTGACCTGTGTTGCTCACAGCTCCAGAACTGGCCAGAAGCCTTGTGCTTTACTCTCTACCCCACAGCATTCTGCAGCTCAGCCCTGGCTTCATTCTGTTTCTCACAACCAAACAGGAGGGCTGGACATGTCCGGAATTGAATAGAGTACACAGCATTTAACCCTTTTCTGCAGAGCAAGTGGCAACTTAAACATACTACACGAGTTAGGTATCTCTTCCAACAGAGCACACACCTCTAGCTCGTATCAGAAAATGGATTGCATTTGGCATTTCAGCTGGGACTGATGCTCAAGACCTTCATGCTGAACAGCATTTCTAGAAAGCTTCTCCTGGACACTAATTGCAAGGAATAAAGAATTTGCAATGGAATGAAAACCTTACGGTAGTTTTCTAGCCACAGCTCCTTGTGCTAAAGCCTTCAGATTTTGTCAAGCGTTGCTCAGAGTGTGGTGTCTAATTCAGCAGTTAGACAGTGATGGCAGGGCTGATTTGGGCAAGCCCAGCTCCAGCAGTACAGCTGTGAGCTGACATCAGACCTCTTTGAGAAGGCATTCACGGTATAAAACGGGGGGGAGGGGAGGTTGTCTGGGAAGATAATTCAAAGGGCTGCAGGGATGAGGCTCACCAGAGGAAAGTAGTGTGACAGCTCTGAGGTTCTGAGAATGTATTTTACCTCATCAGTCCATGCATTATATTTTTTTCCTGACTGCAGTAAGATTCCTTCCTCAAATTGCCACTTTGACCAACCATATTCCAGGAATTCACAGCCATTTGCTCTGTTTCTGCTGCTGGTTTTGTAATGCTTATTCCATTGCCAAGAGATTACTTGCAGGTGTCAATTATGATGGAACATAGGCAGCCTCTTAGAGGTAAAAAGAAAGTACCAGAGTTTCAACCCAAATCCACACTCCAATAAGCCTCCAGTGTAGGCACAGGTTGGGTTAGGCAGCAGTGATGTGTAAATGCAACTGCTGCAGGTATCACCAGAGTAGCTGACGGTGTGTGACCCTCACTTACTGCCCGACATGTCTAGTGTCCATGTTCCACTGGATCCATCATTCTTAAGGCTGCCCCTTTTTCCTTAAACCTCAGCTATTACAGAGGATGTTCTTTACCCTCAAAAACCCATTCATCCCCACACTTTCATCAGCCTGAGGTGAACGAGCTGCAAGGTTCCTCCTCAGGGTTGCACACAGACCTTTTCTCTCAATGAGGTTACTCATGAGCACATTCCTGTGTTCCCTCCATCCCTGCTGTAACTGCTCCCATTTCCACTGGCACAATTGTACACACTGCTTAGTCTTTCATGTCCTGCAGCTCCAACCACCCAACTTAGGAGAGGGCTAGGGAGCAAGGCCCTTGTCCTCACTGAGGTTTCCGTGGTGCCCCCCAGCAGCTGTAGCCTTAGAGGCTCACTCCCTCTGCTGGTGCTCCCGAGCCACAGCTGGGCCACCTCAGCCACCAAAGCACAGCTTGTTCATTTGCTTGGGGCTGCCAGTTAACCTCTTCCTCCACTGTGAAGCAGCATGTCACTCTTAAAACTCTTTTGTAAATAACCCTGGAAGAGGTGCTTCAAGAGCTTTTCCAATCCAGCTGTGCTGTGTTGACATCTGTGTTGTCATCAGTCCAATTGCAAGAAAAAGGGGGGGGGAAAAGAAAAGAAAAGTAGAATCTATTTCTTCAGGTTTGGTTTTTAAGCCCAAACACAAAAGTACTAGTTTGAGCATTCTGGTGGAAGATTAAAAAGAAACCTACTCAGGCCGATACTCATCTGTGTTCCTTAAGAGCTAAGAGAACAGCACCAACGTGACTGCATGAGCAGTGTCAGGATCAGCAGGATCTGCACACGAAGTTCAGCCATTATGAAGAGCCAAAGAGCATTTCAGGACTTCTAGATCACAGGCAGTGTTCTGTATCCTCACTGACCCAGAGTGTTGCTTTTCACAGGACAGGTGAAGTCTGCACATGTTGATGTCCTTTGCCTAAAAAGTTAACTGCATGCTTTGCTGAGTAAGGCCTTAAGTTAGTGTAGGGTACCAAATGACTCTTACTTCATCCACTGCTTTAGTTCTAGGCCTGAGACCTCATGAAAATATCTGGCTGTTCCCTTTCTAAATCCTTTCAGGTCATTCAAACCTGCTTCACTGTCAGTGAAGGAGTTGTTGCTCTTCTTAGGTTGGGTTTTGGTTTGTTCTTAAAATGTTTTGGCTATGCCCAGAATTTGAGAAAGTTCTAGAGTCCTATGACAGCACTCAACATTACCTAGTGTTTGCAGGCTGTCTTTTGAGGGCTTTGAGCCAGTGTATTATCAGATCTCCTACCCTCAGGAGGAATTTAATGGATATCTGTGTGCTGTGCCATGCACTTGCTACAGTCACCTCCTCCCTGAGCTTCATGGAAACTGCACATTTAGTTGAGAGCTGAGTACCTGAACAAGCACAGCACTGTTCGCATACAAGTGCACCTGCATGTTGAAATCTCACTCAAAACCTCTCATCTCAAGCTCTCAAGAAAGCAGTTTCAGTTCTCTAGGCTGACACTACTTTGGAACATTTCAATGCTTTAACAAATTGCTTTAGGAACAGAAAATGGTTTAGATATTGTAAGGCCTCACCATCCTTACACAACTATCAACATATTCAGCCAGTGTTAATTTAAAACTTTTATTACATTGGTTTGGAAAACATTTTTAACCTCTATGAATAAGATGTACACTTAGTTCTGCTTAAGCCCCAGTCCAGCAAAGAACCTTTCAAATGCAAACACGGGATTGTCTGAAGTGATCCAAGTGCTTTGCTGGACCATGGCCTTATTCCACCATTCCCACATGTTCTGTTCATGACTAATCAAGGCTTCAGAACTGCCCCTAGTGTGTTTTACTGACAGACTCTTCCAGGTCAGTTTAAAAACAGGGAGGATATATAAGGAAGATTCCCTACTGTCTTGCACCTCCCTTCACTCAGGTTTTAGAGTTTATTCCTGTTCACCAAGAAACCTCTCAGTCAGATATGCAGGATTTCAATTTCTTAAGGTACTGTTTTTGGTCTCTTTCATCTTGTTCATTCATTGTACTTAGCTAGTTTTAGCCTAGGTATGATGTTCATGGACTGCAGTTCTTGGAATAAGAGTTTACAGGCATAAGGGATGCGCAGAGAAGACACATGACACGATGATTTGCAGTAGTGGCACCTAGGGATACAAACAGAAAGGAAGTTAGAGTTAGTCCATAATTTCTGCTGAAAAAACCCCAATTACCATTAGCTACTCTTGTTCTGTCCATCTGCATTTAAACTGTGGCCTCAGTCCTACAATGCACCAAATGCCTGAGACACATTTTAGCACTTAAGTCATAGTGTTAAGCTCTTAATTAATCTGACTGAAGTCAATAGGAGCTTAATGTTAAACCTGCACTGTTCTTGGAGGGCAGTCACAATGCTCAGGAGCTAACAGGACTCACTTCTGCTTCTTCAGCACTCACATAAATGTCAACACAAATTCAGCACTGCATAGTGACAAAGGAGGTGAACAAAGCCAAGTGTTTCTGAAAAAATGGTTAACGGTCCAGTTTCTGTCATATATATGTCACAAAAAGAAGAATCACGAAGAAAGTTCTTTATATGCAATTTCACCCTGTAATGTCTCAAATAATTTCAGTTTCCAGAAAAGAGGTACTTCTCATTTTACATCATTAAACTTTAGTCAGGATAGAAACCCAGTAAAACTGCTTTAATACATATTCTTGGTGCTCTTAAAATTCAGGGGGAAAGGAATTTTTTGTCATATAGCTATAACCTTGACTACTGAAGGAATATATAGGCTAGTCAGCCATCTTTACAGTATTGGGACTCAAATTCAGTGATAGTAGAAAATATTTCTTATAAAAATCAGTTTCCAACCTCCCTATTTCTTCATTCTCCTGTATATTCCATCTTCTGTTTCTGAAGAGTTGAGAGAGCCACTCCTTGGGGAACACAGAGTGACTCAGCACTTCCTAATGGTCTAACAAAGCTCTTTTTTTGTTTCTGTGTTTCAAATTTATATTTCTGGCATAAAGTCATAGCAGTCTGAAGCTCCAATTAAGGAAGAATTAGCAAAACTCCTGCAGGCTTCTGGTACAGAATGAGGCTGACAGTCAACATCTACAATAAAGCTAATGCTTAGTCACTTGCTCCTGTTACCAGTGAACAACTTGACCTAGCATGTGGGAATCAGTGGGGATAGGGTCAATAAAGTTGAATTTCCTGGTTGTGAGGGCTGGCATTAGTCTTCCAGTTACTTTTTCAGAGTCTGCTACTTCTCTTTTACAAACAAACTTAAAGAGCATGTTGAAGAGCTGCTTATTTTCCAAGAAAACTGTGGTTGCTTTGACCTTTACATGGGATGTTTTTTCTTTTTCTTTGAATCAAGAAAGCTTTTAATCAATGATACAGAAGTCTTAATCACATTTCTGCAGTTTGTGATGAGGAATTAAACTTTATTTATTCCCAGTAACTGCTTTGGCCTTGTCTAAAGCTGACTTTAGGCAGTAAGAGAGTAACAGACTGGACTAGGAACAGGCTTCTGTTACAGAGGGGAAATGTTAGCATGCCTTTCAAACAGACTAGACCTCAATGCAGGTTTCTGACTGCTCCCCATGTCCATATTTACAGGGATAGGTACATTTTTATGGTAGGAGTAAGTGACCTAAATGGGAGCCGTTCTGTGACAATGGCAAGCAAGTAATTCCTCTCAAGAGGAGCAGCCCTGCAGGCCCTGGAATCCTGATGAGACACAAATTTCTGCTATCAGCACATGTCTGGCATCTGACTACAGCTCCTTGGGACTGAGGAGCAGAGACTGCTCACTACACCCAGGCTCAAAGCTGCACCACTCTGGGCCTGCTTTGTACTGGATGGGGACCACCCAGAAAGGTGCAGCATGCACAAAACTCTGTCAAAGAGATCACAGAAACAAGTATTTGAAAGAGCTTTTGGTACTAGAACTGACACTAAACTGGTCAGGAAGAGGCAACTGTACCATTCAAGGCTGAATCTGGACCAGAAACGGAATTTTTCTTCATATATATTCTAAAATGCACACACTGTAGAGATCAGAATGACTCCTCAACTTATGATTAGAAAAGATCCAAATTCTGCTCACTGCATTCAGTGGAGTTCTGCTCCTGAGCACCTGTACAATAGCAAAGTTGGAAAACTTGCACAAACCTGGTAAATCACAGTAAGTTTCAACTGCACTGTTTACAGGGACAAATTCTGTCACTGCCACAACAGCCCCTTCCCCTGAAGGGGGAACTGAAAATGCCAGTTCAGGACCCCACACTGATCTGCTGTTACTGTCTTGCAGAAAAACGTGTCCAGGGGCCAGTCCTTGTCTGAGAGGAAGGGCTCATCTTCCATAACACAAGTGCCCTTAACGCTAGCCACAAACAATGCTTCTGAAAGGTTTCTTGCAGCAATGTCTTATTAATGCCTGAGTCACTGAAAAGGCCCATTTGGAGGTTTCTCTTAATGACTTGGTCTCTACTGTGATGCTCATTATAGGGACACTTGCTTCAGCTACTGGTAGACACAGTGTAAAATTTAGCAGAAACTCTCTTATTGATTACTCTCACACATCAGACAGCTTTTCAGAGAATCACATTGCAAGAATGTCTGGCTCTGTCTGAGACAGTAGCTTCTTTCACGGTTATTTAAGGAGTTACTGAACTTTGCTATGAACTTCAAAAAATGAAATGTATTAGCAACACCTTAAAATAAAATGTAGTATTACTTCTGAAGTTCAAATTCCTAGTTTTCTTCAAGGTACTTCAACTTCCTGTGGACTCTGAAGATCTACAAGGACTGCTCTGAAAGTCAAGGTCTTATTAAAAAAATAATTGAGCTATATCTGCATGTGAGGTTCTTTAAAGGCAATGCTTTACACAGTTAGAAGTGGTTGGTTCTTTGACTTACAGCATGTACTTTCTTTCACACTATTTCCTACATTTGTTTTTTGCAGTGGTTTTAAGGGACCTGAGTCAGAAAAAAGCCTCACTTTTTACATACACTGAACACACACTCAAGAAACACAGGACTCTCAGGAGTTACTGCACAAGAGCCAGCAGAGCCATGCCCAGCTGGAAATCACCGCTCAGGATGCCCAGGGTAGGCTCATCTCTCCTCTGGATTACACCTGTGCACCCAGCTCTGAACCTCTGCTCCACCAGGAGCACAACTGCTGCTGCTGTGAGCAGACAAAGGTGGTGCTTGGTTTCTGGCCAGAAGCCACATGCTTCGGAAGAAAGGTCTGACCAGGGGCAGAAATGGTAGCTGTCACTTTTACACATCTACAAACTGAGAATACACCTTGCTTTCCTTCTTCATGATATCATGGAAAAACCATTCTTGAGGCACTGAAGTGAATAAAGTCCAATTTCCTGCCTCTCCCAATAGATTGATGCTGATATCCAAGATGCGGCAAGTTTCCAACTGTGCTCTTTTGAGGTTTAGAAATTATATTTCTCCTCCTCCTTCCAACTCTCCATCTTGCCCTGCCATAAATATTAGAGTAACTTCTAACTTGAACTTGCACCATTTATTTTTTCTTCCCTTAATCATGGGATTTCAGGTCACCTGTTTTTGCAAAGCTTGCATGAACATTGTATCTCAAACTCCTATTGGTCTCAGAAGTCTGTCTGGCTAAAACAAAACCAGGTTAAAGCAAAACATTTCCCTCACCTCCAAGACTATAAACAGAAGTTTGTCTATCTTCTAATAATAGTGGTGTATTTTCAGCATGCTACAAGCCAACTTTAAATCTAGTATCTCAAAACTGCTGAGGAGAAAAGACAGTTAAAGCAAAACTCAGTGTGTTACATGTGGTGAGCTGCACACAGCTTTGACATCCAGTTTTATGTTTCCCTTACTTGAAAAACCAGTTTGTTTGCAGGAGACCAACTGGGTTAGGTCTTAGAGTAAGACAGCAAGACCATCAGCTAGTCTAGAGAGAAGTCTTCTAGCGACAAGGCATTTAAGCAGAAGCCAGCTGAATTTCCAACAGACAGCTGCTTGTCTGCCAAGCTCCAGCACGGGATCAGTGCATTTGTCTGATGCTTTGAGGAGGAACTCCTTGTTTTACAAGACTGCAAAGCAAAAGGCATTTGGGAGGGGCACAGCTGAAAAAAGCCAAATGCATGGCATGATGAACTCCATAGCTAGAGGACAAGAAAGCAGGGAATGTTGCTTTCTTCTCCTTTTCTTCTGTGCCCACTCTGCTCTTCATCCATGTGGGGTTCAACGTGGGATTGCAGCAGGAAGATGTGTGCTAGCCCAGCCAGTGACCTCATTGCTGATGGCAGAAGCATCAAGTCCATGGACACCACTGTTCTCCCCTTTTCAAAAAACAGATGATACACCAGATTGGGTGTTTGATAATCCCTTGCAAGGGTGGGATGGAAGGTCACCATGGGATGGAAGGTCAGCAGACAGACTGAAGGGAGCAGTCTGGCTGTGGAAGAGAATTCCTGTGCCGCCACAACAGGAGAGATCCCTGGTCCACTGATCACACACTCAATTCAGTCCTAACTTCAGTCAGACCACAGTAAAGAACCAATTTTCCAAATACCACTTTTGAACATTGACACTGCTTTTGATGAAAGTGCATGGGACTGTTAATTGGTGCCTGTGAGCACTTGAAAACTGAGAAGCACTGCAACCAAGGGCAAGGTTCTGCTGCAGAGGCACCACTGGAAAACTTACCAGCCAGAGTAGCCCAGCAAGCCACACTGTCCACAAACATCCACTTCGAAGGCATCACTTGAAATCATCAGTCTCTCCAACAAGAGCATGCTGGCTCCATAACCTATCAAACAATCTCGTTCCATCTCTCCAAGACGTAAACCACCATCACGGGATCGACCTTCCGTGGGCTGCCTTTGAAAGAAACATTGGAGAAAATGGACTAAGTATTCCAAAACATACATTCTAACACTCAAGGAATGCCTGTCTTCAGACTGTAGGAACAGGACAGGGTCAATGGACATCAGCACTCTGCAAACCAGAGCTGCTGATTTCACAAAAGTGTTGCTCCTGTCCCTGCAATATGATGCAGTTCTGTAAGTGGCAACTGCAGCATCAGGCCACAGCTCTTTACCTCACAGAATGCAGCTGAAAAAGTGAAAGTAAGAAGATTTCGAACAGTATCCGAGACAATCTGGACACGGATTTGGCACTCTTTCTTGACAAGACATTATCGTTTGTAGCTAACAAAATGAAACAATATTCAGCAGCTAATGAATCAATCATCAACCTAATGTTTCAGCTGAACTACAGCTAAGACTAATTTCTAAAATAAAGATGGTTTTGATCTGTGAGAGAATACCAAAATAAATCAGCAAACAAGTAGTACACATACAGCTGCTAACTTATGATTGAAATGCCTTTTTTTAAAAAAAGCAACATTTATCTAGTTTAATTTTTTTTCCATGTATGATGGTTAATAGACTAATTTTTGTGTTCTATAGGTCCCTCTACACAATGAAACTCTTATTTCTTGTCTGGGGAGACTCCCTGTCCTTATGGTGCTAGAGGAAAATTTTAATAAAGAAATGCAAATATAAATTAAAGATTTTGAGGTAAAAAGGTAAGGTACCGTATATTATCTAACATTAACACTGCTTAAGCCAATTCTTTTGTTGGACACAGTCAAAACCTTTAACCTCTTGTTTGTTATACTGCAATTTCATAGTTCTACTCTCATCTCAGCACAATGATGGAGTACCTAGGTTGCAAATATTAGGGCAAACTGTGAAACAAAACCAATCCTGAATTCCTGAAGCACTAATATACTGCATGCATTTTATTCAATATTTCTATCTTAATATATTCCCTGAAACATGACAGCAAAGAGAAGGAATTTAAAAGATGCTACTGAGCTTCACTGCTCACTGAAACCTCATGCTTTATGTGCTGTTTCTGACACCTGCAGCAGTGTAATGCACCTAAAATATTCAATGACAGATCTGGCCCATTACTTTTGGAGTATATTTTGTTTTTATTATTTCAAACAACCGGATTTGTAAAGCTTACTAAAGATTTAAAAGTAACATTTTGCCAACTTACTGCAACTCAGAGAAAAGAATTTATAAAAGCCTTCAACATCTAATACTTCAAATATCAAAATCTAATACATCTAATACACTTTTGAAATATGTAAAATATAAGCCTAATTACAAGACCCAAATACCTTCTAAAGATGCAAACGGTACTTGTTTTTAGGGGGAAGTAGATTCTCTTACTCTGACCACACTGGAACCTTTAAACTAATCTGCTTGTAATTCAAATTGTCCTTTTCATTCATACAACCTTCTGCTTTTCCCACTGTTGGGAGAATGGATAGAAGTTGTTTACATCCTGATTAAACTCCCCAGGGCCCCCTCCCCAGATGATGGCACCATCCCTGCTCAGATGCTGTTTTAAAGGACTAACCCCTGGTGAATGCAGCTTCCCTTCTCAAGTCCCAAGAGGCAGATTTTAAAAGCAGTTTGGACCTCCAATGAATCAGGCATTTGCTGTGGTGCTAGAAGTGCCTGAGTTATTTTTATGAACTGACTTTATAATATTACTTAATGCACAAGTCCGCTTTCAGAAGTTTCATCAGGTACTGTTCCACAGGATAAAATGACAAAATAGCTTTATAAATGTGAGCCCAAATAAAGTCTCAACCCAATAATGGGAGGATAAAACCTCTGAAAAAATTATGGGGTTTCAGCTCCGTGGGTAGATATGCCATGGATCTTCCAACAGATACAGGATGAAGACTTTTAAGGCAGATGCAATTAAAAAAAAAATACAAGAAGCCCCCCAAACAAACCCCAACTTGAACCTTTAGGTGTTAAGTTGCACTCCCTCTGTCAGTATAATCTCATTAAACGAAAACAAAGCAAAATCCTCCCTGCCTAAAAAGTAGTTTTCTAAAGTACTAAAAATTACAATATTGAGCCTTTGAAATGAGATTCTGCTTCCTAAGATTATCAGTTTTGAAATTCCTCATACCAAAAGTTGTTTAAAATGTTAAAGCAGTACTTACAAAGCATTTGTGGTTCCCCTTTCCCACTACACACACGTACACTGCAGCTGTTGCCCTGGGCAACTAACTTCTTTCTTTATTCTAAATATAACATCAGAAAACAAAGCAGACTCTTGAAAATAAGACTGGGAATATCATTAAAAAGAGGTATTTTTAATATTAAGGAAAAACGTAAGTTCTTAAAATCCTTACATGCTAAATAAAATGCAGTGATCCTTTAAATAAAAGAGATCTTCATTCTGTTTAAGTGCTGCCTTTAGAAAAAATCACAAAACAGTTAACTTCGGTGTTTTTAAGCACATTAAGAATTTACTGGCACTAATTCTGCATTTTCTGCAAGAACAGTGGGTTGAGCTTAATGGTCTTACTCCTTGTTTCACTGGCCAGTGGGGGAAAGAAGTTTACCCCCATGGTCGCAGCAGATCTCCCTTGTACCTTCTAGGGAAAACCAGTGGCTAGTTTGAAATGGAGCTGTTTGCTGAAACACTGATCTGCACGACGTGGAATATTACCTAAAAACCTCTGTCTGAAGGAGGAGGGCACTCTGTGCTCTCAGAGCCCCAGAGGAGCCCTGAACGTGTCTGTCACTTTGCCCCTCTGCAGCTCCACAGGAGCTGGCACACCTGAGCCGTCCCAAAGACGTGCAGGTGGCAGCTCTGACAGTGTCCATCAAAACCACTGTGCATGCAGGAAGCTCATATTGCTCTCTTGTAAGAAAAATGAAAAGCAGCTTATCTATTGGAAAGATTTAGCAGGACTGGCTATCTGGGCAACAGCACAGAACTGTGTTCTAGATTAATTGTCAGCTGCTCACAGCATCCAAATTAAGGATTGCATTTCATTTCAAGTACCAGTCCAGAGGGCAACATCCTGGTGGGTTTTGACTGTGTTGACAAAGAGTGCTGCTTTGCAATTCTGCAAAGTCTTGTTTTAATCAGAACAATAGCCGCAGTCGGTGATGATCAAGAAGCTCAAGTATTCTGCCTTATTCCAGATGGAAATGCAGCTTTGCTCTGTCACTTAAGGGACATTTGATATATAATAAAATGCATTTCAAGACAATGACAGCCAAATTCCACGTTGGAAGCTGTTCCAGGATTACTTTTAAAATCAAAAAAGAATGTTAGATGCAATCTACTCTCCAGGAAGTGCAGTGGATGATAAAACAATAGTGAATATGAAAGCTGGCAATGCAGACTCTCTCAGCAGAGGCAATGGCAATAACAAATGTTTAATTATTTGAGGAGAAAAAAGGAAATTCCTGAAAGACTAGTCAAGAGGCAGTATAAATTGAACATCCACTAGCTTTCCTGAAAGTCAAATAAGGAGCCCTGGCTGCATAGTATGATGCTACTGACTGAACAAAGAATTTGCAGAAAGTAGGGGGTGGGGGAAATCCCACCACCTTCATCTTTGCACATAAACATTACACTGACTTGGCATTTAGGTTTCATTTAAATTCAGTATCTCTAAACAGGTGAGAAGTTGGGGAGGCAATACAAAGGCAGATCAAGGGATTTGGGTAAGCCAGGAGTTCAAGTAAATCCTGTATACTGTCAGCTAAGGCAGTTTTCATTTTCATGTGAAGGACCAATAGAATGCCTAACACACCGAAGAATAGAAAATGGGGTAGACAGCCTATTATTTGGGAATATAATTTATGTTCATATAAGCAAACAGCCATGGTTGTGCTACACTTGCTTGTCTCAATGTGGTTGATGAAAAGGTTCAGACAAGAATTACAAAATATTTTAGTGAGTTCTTTCCCAGTTCAACCACTGCTGTTTACTTCCATGGAAAGCACAAGACACCTTCAGTTTGTCCTACAAGACAGTGAGAGGTTGGAAAGGAAATAGGTATAGGAAATACACAGTGAAAAGCCAAAGAGGAAGATACCTCTGTGTCACCATGCAGCAGTAAAAGGGTGTACATAATAGCCCAGAAAGACTAGCAAACGACTTTTTGAATCATCTTTGCTAGAATGCTCAATATTAGGTGGAAAATAATGTTCTGACAAGTTTTAGTAAATAATCCTATTGTGATGGAGAGAGGTGAACTAAATGACCTCCAAGAAGCATCCTCAGAGCAAAGCCTGGGCCACTAAACTTGGTTTTGGGAGCAAGGAATATCAGAAATTTAGAACATGAGTGCAAGCACACATAGAGCTTGGCTTTAAGGAGAAAAAGTAAGTACCACCAGTAAAAGCAGGAGGCTTCAATTTCCCCAAAGGGTTTATCAAAGTATGCTGAAATATTAGACCATACTTTAAAATTTCTTCCTTCTACTCATAACTGATTTTGTACAAGTACAAATGTTAAAGACAAAACAAACCTCCTAAAATACTTCTGATATGAGCACTTTGAGAGGAAGGGCCCACAGTGTGTACTGTGAATCAGAGGTGGTGTTTTACCAGCTGCTGGCAGAGGTTTGAGAAGCAAAATCAAGTTTTGGAGCACACAAAGCACACCTGGACCTTCAGAACAACCTCCTGCCACAGTGAGAGATTTCAGTCTGCAATAGTGCAGTAACAGTTCGTAGCATTTTGTGTCCAGTATCACAAGGTAAACCAACTTTGTTTTATAGCCATCAAACTTTGTTTTACAGCCATCAGTCACACTTGTGGGCACCCTCTGAATGCAGACATGGATTCTGTGCTTAGCCCATAACAATACCTGGTGAGCACTGCTCTGGGTCCTCGAGCTCTTGCATGCATTTTATCCAACACCATGTGCTTCAGTTTCTGGTAATACACGGGACCAAAATAGATATATGCTTCCAAAGGTTCCCTGAAAGAATAAAAACCAAAACAAAACCAACATCCACAGTTAGCACACATCTACCTTAAGAGAGACAAGGGTGTCATGTACAGGAGAAATGTGAAACAATTTGGAAATCGTGAGTCCCAGAAAAATGTGTTTGGGTTTTCTGGGCAATCAGTCTGAAAGCCCTTCCAGGGAACTCTTCTGAGCACAGGGGCAGCACACTGCCAGCACCACATGCTCCTGTCTCCACTCCAGCAAGGATCAAGCTCCTGAGCTCTGGTGCTACCTTGTGCAGACTTTCTGCTACAGCTGCAGGTACCTATTTCAGCTGTGCCACGACAAGTCCCTCCTCTGTCTGTACAGGAGTGTTCCAACAGTGTCAGCAGCAGGCAGGAAGGACTGTAAATATGTCAGACCCTGCAGAGTGTCTTAGGGTATTTCTGTTTACATTCCTTCACAAAGGTAAGCATATATGTAAACAAGTCCATGCAGCATAAATGCTCACAACATCCTTTTAGTAGGAGCACTTTAAGGAATTTGCATGTGCAAGAACAGCTCAGCAGTGGCACACTGTGAGCCTGACAATGTTCTCATGCACTCTCCCTGCCCAACACTCCGAGGCACAGCCCAAGCCCCAGATGGGTGCAAGCCCTCCTTGAGTGGCTGTGCATCAGGGGACAGAGATCGCTGCCCTGGCTGGCACTGGGGGCTCAGATGAGCTGGGTAAAAGGCTCCTGAGAACTGTATTTAGGCACTTTCATCAGCCTGAGAACATCTGTAAGCAATCCACAGGGTGTTACTCCATTCTACGAGCTGGAGTAAGGGCTAAAGATTTCTGTGTTTAAAACACCCCCAACTGTAAGGAGAGTGTAAGAGCCTAAAGATCAGAAAGCAACAGTGAAAAGCACTCAGTCATTTCCCAGCCACCACCTTCAGCACTAAGAATGACCACATTTAACAGACAGACAGACTCAGCATGGCCACTGATCTGTTTAAAAAGAAAAAAAGTATATGCAATGTAAAAACAAGCAGGACACAACAGTACTGCACTTCCCTTTCAGAGTCAGTACTGACATTATGCAGTGTTATTCCAAAAGCTCACTATTGAAGAAAATAATAAAACTTCATTAGACATTTGAAATTTGCAAACTTTCACATTGTTATGAAATCTGCCTTCAAATTTCATAACAAACAGATTAAGCCTGTGTAATTTGCTTTGAAAAAAGTATCAGTATCCTTAAGCAAAGTCTCTAAATAGGGCACTACAAAGCTGAAGTTTGGGGATGGAGGATTTTTAGAGCTAGATGATTTTATTCTCCCTAGGAAACACAATTAGTCAGATTTTTTAAAAGCTGCCATCATATGCCAACAAGAAGCGTTTAAAGCACCAGGATACTTGATATACAATTTATGAAATATGGAATGAATAAGGAAAATAAAATCGTATCTCTGAAACAGAAAGAGAAGCAACATATGGAATAAGTTGGTAGGCAGGGCAATTAAAATAAAAAGTATATAAAAAAAACTTGCAAAAGAGACCTAAACTTGCTCCTCGAGAAGAAGGGGAATGGAAGGATAATAAAAATAGCAGGAAGGTAGGATTAAGATACATTTTGGAAGGGCAGGCATGTGAAGCCATATGGCCTTTTCCTGTTCCTAAACTATCTTATGTTCTTTGAACTCTGTGTCTCAGAAGCTGGTCTGATCAACACAGCAGGAAGTTTGCAGATTAGAGTGTTATGCCAGACTGAAACATTGTGTAATCGAAAGAAAAAAAAAAAGAAAAAAGGAAAAAAAGAGCACACACAGAATATTCCCAAGGAACAGACGCTTGCCTCCAAATCCATATTTACAGTACTATTAAAGTCAACATGAAAATGCTTATCTGATTCCAAGCATATGTAAGACTCTCTGCTGACAAAAACCTGAAATTTCTTACTATCTCTCAGCAAGAAAGCCTTGATTTTAGGTTTTTTGTCAGGCAGTAAAACTTGGGAAATTTTCACATGTACCACAAGGGCTATTCCCATTACAGCCACACATACACTAGCAATTTCTAAAATTAGAACCACAAAATGCTTCTAAGTAAAAAAAAAACCACACTACTCTTCAGCCCCTTTTCTCAGTGTCACAAGCAGTTTGCAAATAAGAGAAAGTTCCCGAGCTGTGAGACGTGAGAAGATTTTTCAGATGTGCCTTAACAGGACTTCCCTCCTCTCCTGAAACCCCAGAACCTAAGGAGCAGATCCTTACCCAGTGATCCCAGAGGTCACATAGTCCTTCCCGAGGTAGTTATAGCCATGGCGAATAAGATCTTCACACACATCCTTCACCTTACTGCCACCAAAAGCTGTTCCGTAGTGAAATCTGCCATCGAGGACCCCAGCCTTTCCAGCTAGGAGTTCAATTAGCTTTCCTACCTGTGGAAGGAAAGCAGAGTTAAGAGCCTGGTCATTAGGACAGGCACTTTGGTGGACTGGTCACAGCACAGGTCAGTCAGGCACAGTGACCCAGCCTGGGCTACAGGAGGAGTGGGAGAAGCCCAAGAACTGGGAGTGCTTCTGTGTGAGTGGGAAAACTGGACTCATCACAGGGTCTGGGAGTGCATTTAAGGTCCCAAGTCAGGCAGCTGCACTTCTGCCATTTATGTGAGAAATGGGCAGGATCTGGTGTGGCCTTCTGCTGTGGGAAACAGCCTTGGAGAGTGACTCGACAGAAGGGAGGATGCTAACAAAGGAAGAAAGAGCAGAAGACCTAAGAAGGAAGCACTGAAGTCCCACATAAAGGCCAGGCAGGGAGATGTTTATTGTGACCCTGCAGCACAGGTGCAAGACTCCCCTGAGTTCCAGGGAGGCATGTATAATTTAGTTTTATAGGTCTGGATCTCTAATTGAAGCTCCTGTACCTTCACCTCACACTCTGCTCCAGCCAGATTAGTGGGCACAGGCAACAGGGAAGGAAGAGGAAGAGCAAGACATTTTCAAACAGAAAGGGTGCAAGTGAAGTATTCAGTTGCATTCCTCTTATCTGGATACAGAACAGAATGAGAACAACGCACTAAGAGCCTGCAACCCTACTGCTTTTACAGCAGGATGTTTGAAAACAGTGAAACACAGGGCAGAATGCTCTGAGCAGAGCAAGTGCATGGCATGATGGCTGGAGAGTATTCTCAGTGAAATGATGCTTCAGGCTTTGTTCTCCAGAGGCTGAAGTCCCTCTCTCTCTCTCCCCCTTGGGGACAGTCTCCTGCTCACCGTCATTCGCGATGGGAAGCCGTGAGGGTTCATGATGATGTCGGGGCAGATCCCTGTGTCACAAAATGGCATGTCCTCCTGAGGAACAATCAGCCCGCACACCCCTGCAGCAGAGAAAACATTGCAATTCACACAGCAGCAAACCACCAGCAGGGCTGGCACTCATCGCCAGATTTTCTTTGGTGTTTTCCTCCTCCTCTCTTTCTCATGGATCACTTTTTACCCAGATTCATTATCATGAGCAGGGCTCCCAACCTGCAGCCCAGAAGAGAGCCCTTGTGACAGGACTGGCAAAATTAGCATACCCTTACATAATGCTGCCAGTGATTTGTGAGTTAGCAAACAAGGCAAGAAAGCTTTGGATCCTATTTTCAGAAGCAACCAGAAACTTCTGTCCAGTCAGACTGGACCATCTCAAGGGAGACCTAGTTTTTAAAGCTGATGCTATAACTTCCTGAAAGAAAAAGTTAAGAAATTTGGCCTCTTAGGTTATGTCTTTGGACCTACAAAATGATTATTGATTTGAAATTTATTTATCATATGTATCTTTGCAAAATACTGTCAATAAAAACATATCAAATAGAACTTTGACAGGAACTGAGAAGAGGTAAGTAGGGGAAAATAAATAAAGAAACAACAAATTTTTTTTTTTCAGGCAATATCTGTTGAGCAAAGACTGCTATCGATGGATTACAAAGTACAATCCACTCCACAGACTGCTTTTGTTTTGTCAGTCCATGAACACAAACTGTCCCTTTAAAAGTTTTGGCAGCTTTTTTCAGTCTCTATCAGTACTGGATATCAAACAAAGAAAACCTTCCAAACTCTAAAACTATTGCAGAAAGAATAAACAGAAACATGAAAACTCATTTAAAATGGTCTATCATGCATTTCAAAATTTTCCTTCCCACCCTTACAACTTTCTAAAGTGAATTCTGCAGATCAGCATCCTGCAGCTATAAATGATCAAGAGATCTAACATTCAAATTCAGGTGCTAAAATGCAGCTGCTTAAGCCCACACTCCTTTGAACCAAAGCTACTGTTTCAGCTGGACAATTTCTTCCAGAAGCCCTTAGAGCTGAAAAAGTCTGCAAGCTATTTGAGATCAGCCTGCTGCAACTGTGCCAGAGCACGCTTTGGGAACAGTCCTGGAGCGGAGGGGGCTCCTGAAGACTGAGGGTACTGCTTACATCCCAAAAAAGGCATCCCCCACCAGCCACTTCACAGGGGGATATTGGCGTCTGCTCAGGAGGGAGCTCCTCTTCCACTGTCCGAGCAAGACAGGGATAGGTGTGTGGGACAGTAGTTAATAGAATGAGAATGGTAAGTATGGGGGAAGGGAGCAGGGAAAAAAAAAGTCTGGGGCAAGGGTGTGTGTGCTGTTGTATTTAGTTTTTAAACCTACTGAAACTAATTTTCATTGTTCTACTGTGATAAATCAATAACATCCTTCCAGCCCTCCCTGCCAAGCAGCAATCATTTGCTGAAAATTAAAAAAAACCTACTCAAACCAACCCACTATCTCTTTTGTACACAGCTTTTTTTGCCCTAAAATGTTATACATAAATATTCTCTTATATTAATGTGCATATATTCTGCTTATTTGCATTAATTTCTAAGAAAGCATTAGGTTGCATCTGGACTTCACGGCACCTGTAAGCCAAAAATTAAATCTTAGCTAACTTAAGATTACTTTAGGCTCTGAAAACCTTTTATATGCCAAGCTGGTTCCCATAGCAGACAGCCACTGTGTTGTTTGTTTTGTGTGAAAGTGAATGATAAAAGATCCATGAAATCGACACAGAAAGGCAGAACAGCAGAAAGAACTGAGGGCTCTCCATCATAGCGGCTTCTACCCTCCGCTGACTTGTGTAACAATGGGACCTACACACCCAACTGCAGATCTAACACAGCTGTGCATTTCATTAGATGAAGAGCACTAGTGACACAAGTAAATAATTAACTTATTCTGGTCCGCTGGCTGTGGTTATGAGACCAGTCATAGCTGACAGATTTTAATACAAGTTAACACAAAGACGGCATAATGAGCTTAGAAGTTAAAAACAAAATATTTAGACAGAATCCAGCAATGTGAAGCTCACTAGGCCATTTATAAAGTTTCTATTTTACAGAGGGGGGAAAAAAGGGAAAAAAGAAGAAAAGGGAAAGCTATAAAGCCTCAGTTCTAAGCTTCTGTATTTTAAGAAGTTGCTGAGCCTGTAACAGATCTGTAGCATGTCTGTGTGCATTTAGAGGACAGAGAGAAGATTCTTCCTACCCTGTTTTAAGAAAGTTCATTGAACTGTTAAAAAAGCTGAAAGATACCTTTCCTATATACAATGCTACTTCTAAAAGCAAGCAACAGGAATTCATTTCAAAATGCAAACCTGGTTTTATTTTGCAATCGCTTGCTTTCAGAAGCTCTTTAGGAGACTAATGCTTGCAGGTCTACACTTTAAGCTCCTGAATTTGCTATTCTTTTTTTTACAGTGGGGCAGTACCAGGCAAGCCAGCAGCTGCAAAAAAGTGATCAAGTGAATTAATCCATCTAAGTGGAATTATCACTTGCAACTGGCTAATAAAACAGTAAAGGAGAGGAGGCTGGATTTGAAACAGCCTCAAGTTCCAAATCCTGTTCAAGTACGAACTGCATTTCTCAGCTGAGCTGCTCAACTACTCCCCATACAATATTCATAAATATGGCACACTCAGACTGGGAGGCTGTTTTGCTCTGTGGCTCTTACTAGAGGTTAGTATTTCTTAATTGTTACTGATTTAGACATCACATGAAAATTGATCCCCAGCATTCATAGAGGACATACAAAATGATTGGGTTTCATTCACTTCCTCTCACAATTTTTCTGTGCTGCATCTGAAACTGAGCAATACAACTCGAGACTAAATTCTATACTGCAGTGGGCCCGGATGGCTCTCACCTATACATTCTGGTGTCCTATCTGGGACCAGAACCAAGTGTTAACAACCAGAAAAGGCTGCAGACAAAACAAAAAACAAAATGTAATTTTTAATGTGGATTAACAAGAGGGTTATGTGTTTGAGCAAGAAAAGCATCTAGCAACTTCCTACATCTAACTTCTTTTGAAACATTTTGAACAACAAATTAAATTCTAGGAAAAAAAACTTTGTGTATCAGTTTTGTACTGTCACCTCAGAGGGAAAATCAGTGAAAATAATAAATTCTTTAATGATATCAAAAAGAAAAAAAAAGTGGATTAATAAGCACGGCAGCTTAATGCAAGGGTAACAGTTTAAATTAGAACAACCTCAAATCAGACATCCACAGTGGTTTGACATGCAAGCATTAAGCAGCCATAGGCAGTGTTTCTCAATGCTATTGTATGGCAGCCAATAAAGGGCAGCCCCTGCCGATGCCGATGGCCCCAGCCCCACACACTATCAGCGCTGAGAGCCTTCCCAAGCCATGCTCCTCCACAAGGCACTGGCACCATAAAGAGCTCTCGCCCCTGTACTTTTGTCCTGGGAGAGTTTCTTTTCCCAGTCAGAGAAACTCAGGTTTGCAGAGTTTGCTGACGATCACAAACCTTGGCTGGGCACAGAGGGAAGGGGCGGCTGGAGGGACAGGGACAGAGCACAACACTATGGGAAAGTTTTTCACCAGGCTACGGTGAGATGCCTTCCACACACACATGCCAAATGGAAAAAAAAATCATCAAATAAGTCAAAACAACCTAATATAGAAAACTAATTACTAGCAGCAGGAGGGACATTAGAGAGCAAAGGAGGCGATGTGAATAGAGGCAGCAGCCATACCAGTTTCTATCAGCAAGATAAAGAGCAGCACATTACTAAATGTGCTTGTTTACTTATTCTAATGACACGGTGGTAAAAGAGCTAAAACTAACTCGAAAGGCATCTATTTTAGCTTTACCAGATTTGCCAGAATTTGAAAATACTCTGGAGAAATAAGACTACATCACATAATGAAGTGAAGTTGTAGCTGTAACACATCGCTGTATGGTACGGACAAGTGGCAGATTTGCAAAAATTAGTAAGGCTGAACAAAAAATGTACAGCTGCTTCCAAACTCTCTAATTACATACTGTGTTGGCTAACTAAGCATAAAAGAAGTCTAGAAGAAAAAAGTGCTGCATCACATAAGCTTTGTTCAATATTGAATCATTCACTGATCTATCATATCACTTGCTACATCCCATTTGACATAAGAGGTAAAGAACAGAATTAAAATTAACAGATAAATAATGCATAAGTAAACTTGATTAGTTTTCTTATTAAAAACATCACTCTAAATGAGAGGAGGTGCTAGAAGACAATACAGTTTGTACACTGCTTTCCCATGAGCTGCTGAATGGTCTGATGTGATAAATTTGCATAGTCTGAAGCACACAAAGAGCTGATTAATTGAAACCCTTACAATGCTTCTGGAAGCAGCTATTGTAAAACAATAACCATAGGAACTTTACAAAATACACATGGCTGAATGAGTCAAGAGCTTAATAAAATGTGTGTTCAGGATACACTATTTGGAAACAGAATTAGAGATTTTTATTCTGTGCCATAAAATGCTAAATCACCCTAATTTCAGAGGTTCAGTTGAGGATTTGCTGAAGAGGTCAGAAGGTTACCTGTTTGCTGCTTGAGATAAAAAATGCTGTAATTTTCTTCTTAAGACAGCAAGCTAAGCAGCGGTTTTGTTAAAAATAAATAGAAAAAACAGCATGGGAAGTTTTACTGGCATTCTGACATTTCCTCAAATTCAACTTCTGAAGATAAAAATATGGTAAGAAATCCCTACCTTCCCTGATGCTTAATAACTACTAATCATCCCACATTCCTGCAGTCTATTAAGAGCAAATTCCTTTTAATGCCACTTCAGCCATTTAATTACTATAAACCCACTGATGTTCTATTAGAGATAAAGTACTAAGTCTGACTTGTTAACGTGGGAGAAAATGACACAAGTAGCCATTTAAAACTAACATTTTATTTTAAATGTTCTGCTTATCTGTACTGTACAAGTGCCCATTAAAAGGAGAAAGATAAGCTGATCTCCACTATGAAGTTAAGCAAGCAGATGCTCAAACTAGCAAAAATTTCAAAAAGTAAGCAAGGTTAGACTTTGGTAGATGAGTGATATTGTCATGAAGTTTATGTAGTTGATAATGCTGTGAATGGATTTTGTTTTGACACTAAAGAACATGGTTCATTTAGGAAAACAAAGACCATCTTTCATGAATTTAAACTTGTTTCCTTGTCTTTAGAGTTGTTTAAGTGCAGATACTTCAGAAAGGTTTAATCCTTTATCTTAGATCTTCAGCTATTAAAAAGCTTCTGTTTGCCAGTTCAAACAATCTCTTGCTTAAATACAGTTTTTCCACTCCTCAGGAATACTGTTCAGTATTGCTGCTTAGTTCTGTGATCTACAGGACCTTTGTTGGAGGTGTTAATCCTTTTTCACATGAGAGACTGAGAAATGTTCTTTCAGAGAAGTGTTATATTGCTTTTTTTCACATCAAAGGAGCCCAACTTTTTCCTCATTGTGACTTGTAGCAAAGCAAGAGGAAATCTGGAAATATAATAATTTACTTTGTATGGAACTCAGATGAAGCTTCTTTAGCTTAACAATCCCTTTACCTTCTGTGCTTTGAAAAGTGACTTTGCTTGAAGAATACAAGATTAAAACAACAAAATAATTAACCAAAAAAGTTTTTTTATCCTTCTGGAAAATATATGATGCAACATAGAGAAAACAAAGTCCTGCAGTTCAGGATAAACATATATAACTACCAGAGAGGATTTATTTGTGAGACAGTAGAAGCTTAATGTCTTAAAGACTATAAGGGCAAATCCCAATCCCAAAGATCTTACTGCAACATCCAGTTTGACGATGAATATTAAAATACAGCAAAACATTTGCATTTCAGAACACAACATGGTGACCTCATTTGTTTTGCTTTTTATTTCCCTTCTCCCCATATACTTCTTTCTCGAGAGATGTGAAGGAAAAGCAACCTTTTAGAGGCAGCTTGGAAGGAGTGCACTCAAAACCTGGACTCGCGTGAAAAGAGGGTGTGGTGGGCAGGCCAGAAGTGGTGACCCTTGCCAATCCCATGTTGACATGTGAGGGGACACAAAGAAGGCAGCAAATCCAGAGGCAGTGACATAGATCTGTATTATTACAGAGGCCTACAAAATCTACCTACGTATTTAACGAAAGGCTTTTCTGTAACAAAAGGCTAAAGCTGGTTTGGGAGATTTAATCTGTTGTATCCCAGACACTTTCTAATTCCCTTACTCTGCTTCCTTCTGCTCCAGTGACAAAGCACAGCTTTGAAATACAAATCAATTTGGAATACAGGAAAAAGACCATCAAAAAGTTTGGGATGTGGTTCGTGCAATCTCTTATTTTGCACATATTTAATTATTTGAAACCCACTACTACTACAATTCCATGGAATAAAATCTCATCTTCATGCATTTCTTCTAGAAAATAAAAATATTTCACAACAAAGACTGACAATGCAGACAGACATATGCCTTTTCTCCTTCTCACTGAAGCAAGGTACTTGCTAATTTAAGCTCATTATATGTTCAAATGGCCTTATGACAGGCTTAAAACTAACAGTCACAAATTAAACCTGAAGTGGTGATTGCCTGCATTCAGCCCAAGATGAGAGAACAAATTCAAGGCTAATCAAAAATTCTCTCAATAGAAAAAGTTAAACTGTTAGTATTATGATTCCTGTTTCATGATTGTCTATATTCTCCTGATACGACTGAGCCTTCCCCAGTTTGATGTCAGAGGATGACACTAGATGTAATGTTAAAAAGCCATCAAAGGAGATTTTCCCTTTCCTTTTCATGTCTTTTCTCCAATTCTGCTATTGTCAGTATTTGCTGCTTCATTGTATTTTAAGCTGCAAAACAGTGAACTGCACTGTTCTTGTCAGTATTTTTTCTTAGTATCTGTCAAATGTATCTTCTCCATATTTCTCCTTTCTCCCATCTACCATAACATCTTTTTCTGTAATACACTACAAGCCAGTGAACCGAGAGGTTTGCTGCCAGGAAGGCTCTGAGTCCCAGTAAACTGCAATAATTTGGGATCTGATCACTCCCCTGATCAGCAGGGATTGCCCCAGACTGATGCACAGGACAGCTGCAGGCACACACCTGCAAACGCTGCAACACCACTGCTGCAATGCTCCCACTCTCACCTCCAAAACCAAACCCAAGCTGAAAGGGACATTGTCAGTGATTGATGGGTTTGGCTTGTTATGATTATAGGTGCCAAGCACAGATACAGGGGCTCAGTCACTCTAACCTGATGCAATGCCAGCCATAATTATGGGTGCCCTCAGAGCTTCCTAGAGCATCTAGGATACTGCTTTTCACTGCCATGGGACTTCCCCAGGTAGCTGCTGGCTCTAGACTGAGATGCCCAATGTGCATTTAGTGATGTGGAAGGCCCTCTGCACCCTAAAGCCATTCTGCAGCCTGCCTGACACAATTCTGTTTCCTTCTGTCATTCTTCCACTTCCACTGACGGTTCTACATTTGTGGAGCACTCTTTTTATTAATTTTTGGAGTGATAAGAAAATCAGTTCCATTTACGTTCTATTAAGCTATATCAATAGGTGCACATTAACAGCCCAAACTAGGAGAAAAACCTAATCTGCTTAAATTTTTCATGCAAATCGCCATAAATATTTATCATGATTAACCAAGCAGATTCTTTAATATAATTTGGAAATTTGGAGGCTTTTTTTAAATTCTAATAAGAAAATTTGTCCTGCACAGGACAAATACTAACACATACACATACTAACACTAACACATACACAAACAATACTAATTGTATTGTTATATAATAACTTGCTCCTAAAATTCTGCATACCACTTATAAGAAGAAGGGTCCAATAAGACAAACCTCAAACTAGATCAAGAAATAGGCTTTGCTCTAACAGTGCTCATAGGTTTTTAAGCACTGCACAACTTCACAGTGTAGAAGACTAAAAATGTATGTGGAACAGTCCACACAAAATTTTCCTGGAGGAGGATCTTCCTTGAGAAAAGGAAGGAATGGGGCAGTGGAACCATTCCAATTGCTCAACTCTTTCTGTTTGCCTCTGAAGCTAATGATCTTCCTCCTCTCACTTACCAAAACTATCCTATAAGGCTGCAGTGCAAGAACTAGACTCGATTTTAAAAGGAAAGTCAAGTATGTACTGCTGCTGCTTTACTTTTTTGAAACCTTCAACAGTACTGATTTCCAAATCACTTGGGGACTCAATGGGAATAGCTTCCTATTTTTAGATCAAAAACCATCTTGAAAATACAATCAGGAAAAATCTTCCAATGCTTATCAGAAGAGTTTCTCTTCCTTAATAACAACAGAAACAATGGAAGTATTTCTTGAGAATACAAAGTTTCAAGAACCAGTTTTGTGTGTCTATGGAAAGACACTGTGAATTACATGTGATCTTGGAGAGAGCTGGATGTACTGGGAAAGGCTGTGCTGACTATTCCTATAGATAACTCACAAACCTGAGGCAACATCTGGTAACAGCTGGCACTATGATCAGCCTTTTGCATAATTTTATCTCTTCTGACTGACAGGTTTGCTGGAGGTAGATGTCCTGATCCCCTAACCTGGATGCTACAGAAATGTGGATTACCATGGTTAGCTCTGCATCTCCCGACAGGGGTGCTGCCCTTCACTCCAGTGACACCTGGCCATGCCACTGCACTCATGCTGACATGCTCTCACTGCCCCACAAGGTCACCAAGGGGCTCAGGTGTGACTTCAGGCTCCCCATGTGACTGTGGCACAGAAACATCATAAAAATGCCACATTCCATGAGAATCACTCCTGACTTGTGCCTGGGGTCACTTGTAAGCAATCACTCTCCAAACCTCTTCCACTCACACAGCACTGAATATGTGGAGGTGCTTCTGTTGAAGCATTGTGTGAGAGAGCTCCAGAGCTGGACACTCCTCTGTCCTGGTGACAAATGTTGCAGTTTCATCTCTTGTCACTAGCTCAGATCCACACATGGATGCTGTTCAAGCACCAATCTCTGTGACCCCAGGGCATATTTGCTCACACAGCTCTTTGGTTCTGGTCCAAGGACACAGGAGCAGCACACCAAGTGGATCTGTGAATCAGCACGAGATCAAACCCAGCACGATGCTGGGAGTGGGGTGGGACTGTGCCAAAGTGCTGAAAGGCTCTCAGGGAGCTCCTCCTAACAAAAACCACTCTCTCCCACATGCCTTCTGACAAAGAGAACACTGCTCACAAAAAGCAGTTGGTTTGCAAGGTGCCCCTTAGGTAGTAGCACCATTTGATGATTACTGCAGAGTTCACTGACTACAACTAGCTTTAATATTAGCATTTCAAATCTAAACAGTGTCCTCCCTCACCTCCTCAGCTCCCTCCCTCCCTCTGCTCTGCACACAGACCCAGCACAGATCCTGGTGCCAGAGGTTGCTGTGCTTTACACTCTGCTCTGCTTCCAGCTCCTCACAAGTCTAAGCAAGAAGTTTTTTGTTCCAGGAGTTACTAGGACAGGATCACGAGGGATGTGTGGGCTGCACTGGAAAGGATTTGGGAATACCAACCTCTTTGCCTCCCCATCACACCTGACAAGAGATCAAGCAATGCTCTCAAGCCAAAATAAGGCCTAAAAATGTAACAAGATTATGACTCTCAGGTAATAAATAGCATAGCACATACACTAAGGCAGAAATTACACTGCAAATACTACAAATCTTGATTTTCCAAGTGTACAGAATGATGAGAACATGTCAAACCCTGTCCCACACTGACACCAATGGGAACAAAACATGCTTTTAAGCTGGTCACAGTCAGACTGTGTTCAGTCAGTTCTTTCTTAACACCCTTTCACACCTTCTAACTCTTTGAAATTCAGAGGATGACCTGAGATCCATTTTTTTTCCATTAGGGTGAGAGTTCACTGCTTCTTTTCAGCAGATATGGAAACAGGTTTTTGATTTTCATCTTCCCATTAACATTAAAACTTGAGAGCTACATGTCACTAAACAGCTTCCTAGGAGATACTCATTTTCAGGTTTTGGTTTGAAGATCCAGACATGCTCCAGATCATGTCCCAGGTGTATTTTTAAAACCATTTTCCCTTTCTGCTCTCTGCTGATGCACTCCTATTTGTGTTCCTAATTTACTTCCCTTTCATACCACAGTTCTGAGCTATGTACTTGCAGTCTTGTCTTTCAAGCAGAACGTCTGTACAGAGCTGCAAACATCCCATTTCATCTCTCATCTTTTCTGTCCACTCAGAATCTCTCCAGTCTCTCTCGATAACCCTCTGACAAATCTATCACCTAAACCCAAATTCTCTCTTAGGAAAAGAAGCCTAACCAAACCTCAAAACCCTGTTCTTGTTTAAAACAGGCAACTACAGTATTTTCCAGATTCATAGATCAACTCATCATAGTTCAGAGTTGTTTTTACCAATATTTCTCTGTTTCAAAAACATCACTGCTAAATTAGGCAAACTTAACAAAAAAAAGATATGGCTTTTTATCACTGTATTCATAAAAGACCTGAACCAATCACTGGAAATATACATTATGATATTATGTATGTATAGTAGGCATATAGAACATGGATTTATTCTTATTAAATGTGTACCTTACCTTTCTGCCCATGACGACTGCTAAATTTATCTCCGATTTCTGGACGTCTGGTTTGCCTCAGCAACATTTTGATCAAGAAAGCATCCTCTGCATTTGATGAAATCATTACCTTTTCAATATAAGAATCAGTGGCACCTTTGTAGCTAGTAAAAGAAGCCAAAACATTAGTTTTACTTCTAAGAACCAAACATAAGTTACAGACAACTATCTATGTACTGGTAAGTGCCTAAATAAACTGTAATCTTTATGGAATGTATATATGGGGAGAAAAGTTTTTTTATATATATTTTATATATATGTATGTTTACATGTAAGTTCCAGAGTACAGCATGTTTCTGGAAAAGAAAAGTTTTAAGAGCTACAATAGAAACTGAGGGAGAATTAAGCTGAACTTGTAAAGAACAAGGTATGTATTTTTTTCACATGGGCTCTTCTTGACAGCAAAAGCTTCCTCATATCTATTGCAAATTCCTCAATCTTCAATTAAACAAACAAAAGCCAAATATAATTATAGTTGAAGAAGGGAGTTTTTTAGAAGTGAGTATTTTCTCAGACACCTTTCCTTCACGTAACCTGTCCAGCTCTGAAGTTATATTGCAACATACGTTACTGGCACATCTTTGTACTGTGGCTGCTGAGGCACACTGCTTCCTTCCAGAGGTGTCTGGGTCACAGTTGGCATCGATTTGTTCACAAGGACTTGCTTATTTTCTACTTTTTCACCTGCAAAGAACAAGAAGAGAAAGCACCATGAAAATATATCTGGCTACCTGTGGTAGAAATACATTTTAAGCTTTAAAAAAAAAAAAAAAAAGCTGGAAGACAAACTGGGAGGAACATGCCCAAGAAGTGTGTCCTGTTATTTTATGAAATACTGAGTGGTAAGGGAATCACTAAAGCAGCTTTCTTTGGTAAACCAAAGCAGAACAGCTTGTGTGCTGGGGGCACTGTGAGAACAGCTATTGAACATTTCCTGGGTCAAGAGACTGCACAGAAGCATCTGAGGGAATCTGCCCCAACTATGGAGAAAATGAACAGGGAACTCTTTAACTGTCAAATTTTAGAAATTCACACCTAAATTTGGGACTGCCCATCATTCCACAATGAGCTGTGCAAAACTACTCTCAGTCTGTCCCTGCATTTACATATTTCTGTTGGTTCTGATGTCATACATAGCTTTTCCCTGCTCCATTCCCTATCCTGCCCTGTGCACTGAAGAGCAGATCAGTGAAATGCCCAATGATCCAACTGCACACCAAGGACTTCCCTCCCACCTCCTCCACTGAATCACACTGAACTTCAGCCTGTGGCTCTTCTGTCCACATGAACTATCTCAAATAGGTTTTTACCTCCATGCTGAGAACAGTCTCAGTCTGGACTCCAGCCCAGTCCTATCTATCCTAATACTTCAGAAGATTCTTGCCTTTTTTTCTTAATTAACTTTGAAAGCTCCATTGTGATGTGTTAAAGAGCAAAACTGACCCAATTGTGTTACTATAATGGAATTAAGTTTAGTGCCCTTTAAAACACCTTTCTTACTAGATCTTAGCTGATCTATTAAGCCATTTTCTAACTAAAGGATGACAGTATGGGAGGATTCTTTCTCAAATCTATTACCATTGGAAAGTTATGCACCTATCTTTGTATTTCTATTCATTTATTTTCTTATCGCTCTTCAAACATCTTTCTAAAGTATTAAAACCACAAGGTTTTACTTCCTCAAACAGCTCCATGAACTGACATCTTGCTAGGAGATTTTTATGCATGAAATCAAAATAATAAGGAATCTCTCCTTAAGAAAACAACAGCACATGACAGACAAACAGGAAAAAACTACAGTATTAAAAGCTTGGCAGTTTGGGAATCTAAGAATACAAATTCTAATGATTCACATTATTAAAGACTCATTCTTCTACTTCAATATAAAGCTCCTTTTTTTTCATACACAAAAAACCCCCCAATGACCTTGGATGCTTTCAGGAAGTAACTTTTTTTAATTTTCCATTCCAATACTGTCCCCTTCAAGACAAAAAACTCCCCAAACACCAAGTACAAAACAAGGTGCACCAGAAATACGGACAGAACATTAATTCCCACTCAGACTATGAACATGCCATGAGTGAACATGCAGTCTGACCCACCTGGAGAGCAGATCCCATCAGCATCTAGAATCTCGTGGCGCCAGATGGGTTTCCGGGTGGCTGCATCCAGCATGGGCCCCATCACCTTATCAAAGGTCTGGTTTGTGTAACGCTTCAGGGTGCACTTGGCGTTCTTGTACACAAGACACCTTCCAAAACCTAAAATGGAACACAACTCATCTGCCTAGGAGCTCAGAGATGCTTTATTACACGTGATCAGAATAAAACATCATCCACTGTAGTTGCACTGTTTTAGAATCTTTCTGTTCTTTCTCACAGAGAATAGAGGTAAACTGCATTCTTTTACTTTCTTAATCTCTTTAGGTATTAGGTGTTATTTGGTTGTGACCAATGGTTTTAAGAGGTGGATTCTTTGCTGACCAATAGTTGCTAGAATATGAATGGGATATAAAAGAGGTTTCTTGTAAATAAAGTTCTCCTTTTCGCCATCTTGCCTCGTCTGCCTGAATTCTCTCAGCTTGCTTCTGCAACCCTCGGGGACTCTAAAGCCACAATCCACCTGCTGAGCTACAGAATATGAAGTATTTTTTGTTGGTCAGATTATTCATTGGCTTGAATATGCATAACGCTGTACATGGATACCTAGTAGAACACAATATGTATTTAAATATACTCAAATATACTCAAATGATATATTTAAATATCAGAACATGTAGGTTGCTTTTTCGGAGACACTGTACTACACTCCAGTTCTGAACCGTGCTCATCTCCTTCTGTATCTCCGCACACACACAGCATTTCACCTGAAATCACTGAATCTCTTGAATCATTTTGGTGGTCCCCAGGCAGATGTAACACAGAAGAGACTGTTAAGGATGACAGAAACACCTCTTCCTTTCATGAGTTCTGAGAAATCTGAACTTTTACTCATATTTGTGGCTTGCATAAGCTAGTCCACCAGGAAAGTACTAACTGTTTAGTATAATCATCCCCTTACTCTTTTTTCCCTCAGCTGAAAGAATTCTGAATGACATATTCTGTTATAAAATAAGTGGGTTTTGGGCTTTAGACGAGAAAAGTAACATCTCTAGAATTTCTCTCCAAGTACAGCAACTAACCACAACACTAAAGACTTCAATCACATTTAGAATTACAGAGAGCCAAGAGCAAGGCTTTCTAATAATCCTGCGTTATTTTAGTTATTCTGAAAGATGCTTGTGGCCACATACAGTACATCTATATCTTTATGTCAAGTAACTCCTGACAAGCACCACAGCTCTCCCTGTAAATGCTACCAGTCTACCAGAAAACATTCAGTTTTAAATCATGCCTGTTGTTGTTTTAGAAAAGGAGGCATAAATTAAATGCAGCAGACATTAATGCCAAAGATACATGTCTAGGAATACTATTATTGCTGCCTAGCAACTAGGAGGAAGGGAGATGGGGAGGGGGGGAATAAAGTGATGGAAGAATCTGATTTTGGCCACCCGAAACTAAAACCAATTTGATCACTGCACTACGCCTGCTCTCAAAGGAATTTATTTAGAAAAGGCAGAGAAAGAGATGAAGTTTTCAGGCAGCTCTCCTCCAGCCCTCACAGCATTAATATGAAGTGCTGAAGAAGTGTGGATAGAGTGAGACAGGCTAGACCTGCACAAACCTGGGGCTCTGGTGGTTAACCTTCCCTTTGGTGCTTATATGCTTTTACTTAATACACTGCATTGCAGAGTTTTTTTTTGGAAGGTGCTTTTTTTAAGGAAGCAGGTCAATAATTTACCGCTGAATAAACACTAAATTATTTTGCTTTAGACAACACTTTCATTTTCTCTCGGAAAACAGGCAATACTGCTATTGCCCCCTCAGAGCACCGAGCTCACAAAGACACAAACTGCCCTGGGTTCCATTCCTTTCCTAAATACATTCACAAGTCTAATTTCATCTCTGGCTTTTGTAACTGGTGGAAATAATGAGACCTCTCTATTAGTAATGAACAAATGTTCAGGTAACCATCCAGAAAACAAGCCAACAGAACAGATTAACTCATGCCTTATGTTTTTTGTAAACTGAGTATTTACACTTTTTTATTTGAGGTCAGAAGTTAGCCATTTTTTCTTATAACATCCAGGCTCAGAAGTTTATATGCGTGTTGGCAACTTCACCACGCTATTGTACGCACAGAATTGCAATCACTAAACATACAGAAAACAAACAAAAGTATTCAAAGCAGTTTTGGAATTCAATTTCTTAACTTCTGAGATCTCATAACTCAATACTCATAACTGCAATAAAAGTTATTACAGGATGCCACTATGAGAAAACAAGTTTATTAAAATATATATTGGAACACACACTGGAGGAGTGGGAAAGAGTGGAGGGATCTTACCTCTGTCCAAAGAGGCCTTATTTAGGACAAGAGCGTCTTCAATATCGTAGCCACTGTAGCTCATCACAGCGACTGTGGCATTCTGTCCAGCAGGGAGCTTCTCAAAATCTATCAGTTCTATTGTTTTTGTTTTTACCATTGGCTTTTGTGGATAGGCTAGGAGATACATCAGAGTATCTATCCTGTTTCTTTGGTTGTATCCAATAGTACCTGCATGTAAAAGAAAAACAGAAGCAGTGAACATTAGCGAGAGTTTTGGCTAAAACTGTACCAAAATGCAAATTAACTAAAATCACATAGAAAAAAATAAAAAAGTCCAAACCAAAACAACTTTGCATTATTATATTTAAATAAATATATAGTTTCTTAATTGAAGCTTCCAGAATTAATTATTTATGTATTTTTTCTTGAACAGGGGAAACCTAAGCATCAATATAAAAAAACCAACAAAAGAAATAAAAGCCATTTGACTGAATGTAAATACGATGGGGTTTTTTTAATCACAACACTGGATCCTGCAAGTATGAAGTTTGCTTTTATTGTTCTCATAGCTATTGGGTCTGGCTTTTTGTGGAGTTCAACTTGTGTTTCAGAGACCTGATCCAAAATTTCACGAGAATCAACAGAAAGACTATCACTGAGTTCAAGAGAAACTGTGGATCAAGCTCTTCATCTGCAACATCATATTTCCTTCCTTTTTGGGCAATAATTAGTTCAACAGCAGCCTGTGTTAAAATGTGACAAAGTATTAACAAAGCATACCACTAGCTGCAGCCAAGACTGATTTACTTTCTGAAATTGGAAGCATCATGAATAGAAACACTACAGCAGAAGTCCACTCATAATATATTTGTCTTTTTACATGAAATTAATTTTAAATTTACAGTTCAGAACTCAACCCTTTGTATAGACCTCCCAGCTTGAGACTGAAATTTTTGGCCCTATCCCATCAGAATGCCAAAGTGTCTCCTGAAATCTGAGTTTAAAATAATTAACACCCAGCAGGGAAACATAAACCGTTGTGTAGCAGAACAAAAGTTAAGGCAATCATATGTTATTGGAGTCTGCTGTACCAGGACTATGCTATGTCTCTAAGCAATTAAGAAATTACAGTCTGAAAAGTTAACAGTTTAAAGTTTTAAGTGCTAAATATTCTGCAGTACTTGTGCTTAGGATGTAAGTCTTTCAAAACTTTTCCATTTCTCCTGCAGTTTCAGAGTGTGGCTGCTTTCTTGGAAAGGTCAAAAGAGTCAGTGTGTGACAAAGACTTCACATGGCCAGAAAGCACATCTGAACACAAATCAAAGCACACCTGAACACAAATCAAAGCACACCTGAACACAAATCTGCTCACTGGGGTGCTCAAACTCACATTTTACATGCATCTACCTGCAGTTCCCATTGACGTAAAATGTCTAGAAAATCAAACTCCAAACCCAGGCATTTCCAAAGGCCTCTCCTGTCCTTGGCACTAAGCTCTCTCTCCTAAACCACGACAGGTCTACCTTTCCCAAGGACAGGAATGGAGAGAGAGCTGAACAGGGGCTGTGTGACAATGAGCTGCTGCAGCTGGCCTGGCCTTTCCCTGGCTCTGGAAAGTAGATTCGATGACATGGGCACAGCATTTTTAAATGACAAGAAGAACCTGGTAGACTTGACAGGCTTTACCTGTCTCTGACTTCTCTGCAGTTGTTTTTCTGTCTTTTTCTTGGGAAAGGAAATTAATCATCCTTGAACAGCATTTTTTATTTCCAGTATGACACAAGCTGATAGGGCCTGGATTCCTCAACACTGAAGACCTTTGCAGCCACACCTTGCAAGATCCACCACCTGAAGGCCCTACCTATTTCTGATACTCTCTTGGAATTCAGTTAGACATTGTTCCCATTGTACTTTTGACTCAAACCTCCTGGTTTTCCCAGTATACAGATAGGAAAATGTCATTCCAAATTAAAAACTTAAGAGGTTTAGATAATTTTTCCCCTCTGCATCTAGAAGGTATAATTTGTGTGCTTTCAGGATAGGCTGCAGTGAAGCTCAGCTTAAATGTTTCCCAGACAAGTAAATTTTTCTGATGTTGAGAGAAATCTTTTCAAGAGGAAGTCATGCCAAACTCAACTTTCAAAATGTTTGCAATTTTTTTTCTCCTCTGAGATGCTTATATGCTGAACCTGCTATGGTTCACTGGTTAGGGATGAGGTCTGGAGCACCAGTTTCATCTTTTACACCTTAAGGGTGTCCTTTACACCCCAGCAACAATCTGTGGAATTCCCCTATATATCAAGGATTTCAGATGACACTTTTACATAATGCAAATGATTTCTCTTCAGATGCTTCACCTATTTCAAAACAGGCATTATCATCAGCGGTTCAGATAAGCCTAACAGAACTGCTGCTTGAGCGACTGACAGTACTGAGATTTTGAGCCTCAGTAATAAACTGTATTCAGGCTATTCTTCAGGAGCTGAATGCTGTATCAAACGGAAAACATATACATATATATCACTGACAGATATCCTAGCAGGAAAGAAACTGGTTAGAGAGTGATTCAAGAGCACAAATGAAATAAATTAGCCAAAGAGCATGCCATATATCAGCAATATTATTCCTAATTGCTAGGATTTAATGCTTACACGAATAATGCTTTCTCTAAACTGGGCTAACAAACCACAGCCTTAAACCACAATCTGCTCATTTAAAATAAAGCAGCAGCTTTCTTCTGCAGAGTGGAGTGTTGGGACGAGCCCTCTGTGTGGGCGCTGCAGTGAAGGAGTCACTAGCTTTATTTCTGTTTTCTCTCTGAAAGAACAGAGCCCTTGTTTGCTCCAGCCAAACAACCAAGCAAAAGTAAAGTATAATTACAGTTCACCATAACAAACCCTGCTCACAATGACTCGCATTTATAATTATCCCAACAGCAAGAACCAATTTTTTTTCATTGGTAATTAGCCCTGGTTAAAGCAAAACACACAAGGTTGACCTGGATACAACAAAGATCATTTTCTTGCTTTTCTCAGTACTTGATATATTGTGAATGCACGTGTGCATTCTTTCCTTTTTTTCCATTTTCTGACAGGTTTTTTTAAAGTGTCATTTGACTATCTTTTAGTGTGAAATAATCACTATAAAAACATTATCTACTGGTATTTAGCACAAATGAGGCATCGTTATTCTGATGCCGAAAGTTTTGAGAACTCACCAGAACAAACAGCCAGCTAAAATAAGCATTAATCCAATTCTCTGGCATATCACTTACAACATTAAACTGTACAATCAAAATTAACAAGGATTCCGAAAACCAATCTCCTTGAGCCAAAAGGGCTATTACTGCATGTGCCAAAAAGAGAATTGCTGTAATTCTGTATTTCCCCTGTTTTCACCATGGATTTTCTATGACTCTGTGCTTTTATATAAGCACAAAGCAAGAGAGGAAGAAGCAGTTTTTAAATGCTGCGATAAACCTTGTTGAGGGGGCCCCAGCTCACAGAGATTGTCACAGTACAGGCACTAAGTGATCTGGGTGTTAAGTATCAGAAATACTCCTTTCACAGTAGAAAGATTGAGGGGTGGGTTAAAAAGATTATGGGTAAATTGGGGGGGAAGTAGTTTGGCTCATTTCTGCCTCAGCACTCTGTGCCTGCTCCCAGGGAGAGCAGAGGTGTCCCAAGGAGACTCTGTCACAGAGCACAAACACTCCTCAAAGAGCAGTGGCACAGCAGAGCTGTGGCCACAACACACCCACATCCAGCTGTGATGGCCAGCAACAGCTGCCTTTGCTTTGAGGTTTGTTTGGATTCTCTGCCTCCAGCCTAGCTGTACAAATCTTGGGAGGCTCTCAGTCCACCAGAGCTTTCACAACTGTCAAAAACCCCTGCACTTAGTTCCTTGAAGAGTATTTATCTTCTCAACTTGATTTTAACACATTCAGCTGGCTACAGTACAAGGCAAAACAGTACATAAAGGGCTTTGCTATTCACAGAAGCAAAGCAGAACATACATGATACAGTGAAGGTGTTTTTTTTGTAGTATCAAAATTGTTGCTTCATCACAAGCTTCTACAACAAAGCTCTCACCCACCTACCTCTGTCCCCTCAAATACTTATTTTTCTTTCAGAGGTTAAAGTAATGATCAACACCCAACCCTCCTTTCCTTACTCAAGACTTGTGTCATGTCCTTTGGGCTGGAACTGCAGTGCACAGTTGGGCTGTGAGTGTACAATTTGTTTTGTGTACCCACACCACCACTTGCCCAGCAGCACACATGCATGTGCAATATGGTGGATTGCTGTCAGGAAAACACATGTATTTTCATTCCTCACATTAGATTTTACGCAGTCACAGAGGCACAATATGTAAAAGTGACTGATTTTCTATGTCTTAATGGAATTACAAAGCTCAGACAAGAACACTATCTTTGACTGTAGAAACCTTTGATCCTCTTAAGCATTATTTTACCAACACATGAACTGCAAGCAGTACAGACTCTTATATTTTCATCTTAAACACTTCTCAGATTTTAAGCTACAACTGTTTTGCACAGAAATGTCAATGCCCAACTGAGGTCCTTGCAGCTGCTGTTGTATTTGCTCCCTAAATTCCTCTCGGCCTTACAGTTCAACCTGCAACATATGGGAAATTATCTAAGCCAAAAGCGAGGGATTCCATTTCCATTTGATTTTACTGAAATCCAGTTTAGTCACTAAGCACAGCCCTAGTCCTCCCAGAAGATGACTTGCTACCCATGAAAGGGAGGTGTTTTTCACAACATGTAATGCTATCCTGAAGAAACAGAATTTTCGGACCTAGCACTTGTCAGAGACACTGGATTACAGATCTCATTGCAAGCTCTGATGACCACTCTCCATTTAGTTGTTCTTTCACACTTTCCCCTAGCTTGATGTTGCCTAAAAAAAGAGACTTAAAAAAGAAAAGACTGTCCAAAGGTGCTGGCCCAGCCCTGTGATGTGGTCAGAGGGGGTGGGTCAGTGTGGACAAGCACAAGGCTCTCCTTTCCCAGCCTGAACCCCAGGGCTCCCTCGTCTGCCCCAGGTTTTGACAGTCGAGGGAGTGACACAGAGGACTTGGACATGAGACTTTCCACAGGGCAGTGCTGGAGGTGGAGCTGCTCTGCAATTTCAGTATGGGGAACGAAAGCTCAAAGGTGGAGGGTTACATAAAGTTGGGGTTTGAAGCACTACATCACATCTCTTCACAAAAATAAACAGAAAAAAGTATGTGCAATGTTTCAGGAGCATCCTCTAGGTCTCATTTGATAAATAAGTGTAGAGAAAAATCTTCTCTGCCCCTACATATTTGCCACTTTATCATGGTTTTTTTTGAGCAGTTATTGCAAAAAGTTTCAGGTGTTTGCAGATACTTCAGAGAGAGCAAAATATAGCTGAAGTCATGTGCCAACTTTTAAAATTTACTTTTATCTGGCTGCTTATTCTTTGAGTCAGGTGTTTTGTCATAACAAACTGAAACAAAGGCTTTTTTTATTGCTCAAGATATTCAATGGCTTTTGTGTTCCTAGCGTCAGCAGGAACGTCAGAGGATTGTATCCAAGGAGCTAAATGTGCAAGACCTAGGGTCAAAGCAGCTGAATACACCAACCTCAGAAAACACAGACAATGAATTGCAAATGACACTCAAAACAAAACGGGAAAAAAACCTTCACACAGAAAACTACAAAAGAACTCCACAGATACTGAATTGGCTTTCTGTACACACTGATCCTGCTTAACTGTGTGTGGTAACTAACCAAACCTTCTGAGACTAATAGTCATAAAATAGAGACTCAGGGGTGGGGGAAAGATAATGGGGTGGGGGAGAACTGTAAGGAAAAAGATTGCATTGCTCCTCTTTCCACCCACCCACCACATTTTTAAAATTTAAATAGAGAACACGCATCTTGCTATTTTCTGCTGTTTTGATGCACTCAGCATGACAGCTCAGCATAAGGAAATTACTTTGCTATTAATTCCACTGGAGAAGTCTCACAAAAGGCGCAGCGTTTCAGCTCTGAACACACAGCACAGAATAAATGGTTTAGTAAACCTATAAATGGTTTAGTAAACCTATCTGAAGCAGCAGTTTCTTCATGACACAGAGCTGTGCTGCTGCAGCTCCCAACTTCAGGCAAGGCAGCAGCACAAGGCATGGAAATTGCACGTGGAGCAGCAGTGAGTGCAGCTGAGCCGAGGCACAACTGCTCCCACTCTGCTCTGATCACAGGCACACACTTGGAGGCTTTGATGCTGCTTTAGCTGAGCATTAAAGAAAGGATTAGAACTTAACTGCTGTCAATTACCCCCAGCAGCAAATTTACAGAACGGTTGGGTTTTAATGATCAGGTATGACACTGTCAGATGAAATAATAAGTGATTAGAAAATTAATTTTGTTACAGTCACTGTGCTGAGGCATTACTTGCCCACTTCATCCAAAGTCCAAGATCTAAACTATGGCTGTGGAAAGTGTTCAAATAACTAACCACTCTCTTTCACACTTGATCCTCCTTATTCTCTGATTCAGTGTGAGTTATTGATATATTTATTTTTATGACACTTACTCAACCAGTCAAGGAAAGGCTCCTCAATCTGTACTCTGCCTCTCTTTGTGAGAACACTTTTTAACTCTTTTTTGTCTGGAAACACAGCACATTGCAGCATAAAGAGAAAAAAAAATCCCCACTCTGCCAATCCTGCAGATATGCTGAAAACTCGAAAGGCATTGATGATTACCAGTAAAACCCAACAGAAAAAGTGTCCCAGTTTATTCAAATTTTCTTTTAAGTGTTAAGAACTGCAGATATGGTCTTCATTAAGTAAAACTGACTGGTACTTTTCTCACATCAATAGTTCCAACTTTCAGAGGTAAATTCATTTTTTCTCAAAGCTAAGGAAGTGCTCTTTTACCTTTCCTAGCAAAGCTTTTACGGGAACCAAGAAAAGAAAGAATTTCTCTCTTTGTCACTTCTGCTACATAGCTTCAAAAACTACATAACACTTCAGAGAGGAATAAAAAAATGCACTCTTACCCATGGCTTGTTTCCCCATGGCACACTGGTAAGTGTTTCTTGGGGACTGGTTGTGGTGAGGATATGGAATCAGCCCAGCACAGACACCCAGGAGCGTGAAAGGCTCAATCTCCAAATGCGTTGTATCTCTGAAAAGGAAGAGTACCAATTACAGCAGGCTGGTGAACAAACAACTTCAGTAGAATTTATGCAATTTAGCAGTATCTTGTAACACTTCAAATTCAATTCTGTGCAGGAGAATGTAAGGCAGTAGGACCTCAAAACATGGATTCACTACGGGATTTTTATTACAAAACCCCAACAACTTTCTTTTGGCTTTAAGTGTTTCCACATGAAAAGAAATAAGGAGAAATAAATCAGGGTTTATGAAATTCCATAATGGAGGAAAAGGCTCCAGATAACAACAACCTGAGGGAGCTCAGTAAGACAATAAAACATCAGTTTATACAGTAAGACCCAGAAAGCCTTAAGGAATGTCCTGTCGTGTAATGAGAGCCCTCTGCATCAAATTGCTAATCTCCGAGATCCAGAAATCCACCGGGGAGATGGAAGAAGGAAGAGCAAGACAGATTCAGGTATTAAAAAAACCTATTTTAGTTTTCCAAGGTCAGCTACATCAGTTAAAGAGAAAACATCTGTCTCCAAACTGGATCCAGTGCCATAGATACATGACATAATACAACACTGTTTGAAAAACTCTGCAAATATTTTGGAAGTGATTATGTTGCTAAAAGACAGTACTGATGAGAAGTAAAAAGACAGGGAAAAGGAGCAAAGACTGTGAGAGACAATTTGTTCTAGCTGGCATGAGCTTCAGAAGAGAAAGTCCATGCTCAATAAAGACAAATCATAGCATGCATTGGGATGCAAGTGGAGAGACTAATAACTAAGGATGAAGTGTACAATAAAGCTTGGCTGCAGCAGATACGAATTTAAATCAAGATAAGTAATTAGGAAATGGTGAATTATGAAATACAGATAATTCAAAGCCTATCTTTCATGTCCTGGATTTATTAAACAGAGCTTTGGTTTAGGCATACATTGCTTTTCTCAGACATCTAAACTTGATGCATTCTGAAAATCCCATCTTTAATGTTTGACTTCTCTTGGAAGTCTTTTGGAAGACTTTCTTTTAATTATTTAAATAAATTAATTTGATTACTAAACTTTAGGACCTTGCCAAGGAAGTGACTGAACAATCTTTATTATGGGAACACTCAAAAGACAGCCAAGCACTGTGAGCTCATAAAGGCTAAGGAATTACCCACGAGCACATACAGACTGAAGTGCCAGCAGGAAATTACATAAACAACTAATGCACTACTGGAAGAATAATGAAATCTGAAAGATGAAAAAAAAAAAATCTGGAAATCCTGAGGAGTAAGCCAAGAAAGCTATCTCTGAGTCCTAGAAATCTTTATAAATCACAAATACGCCTGAGCAACCTAAAAATCACCTGCTGGCCAAATGACAGCCACTATTTTTCTCCACTTGTTAAAAGGCAGCTATGTTAACTAAAGCCTGTCTTCAGGAAATACCCATGGTAGAATCCAAACTGCAGCCAAGTAATTGCAAAAAGGTCTTGAGAGCCAGCAGCAAACGTAAAGCAGAAACTGCTCCCCCATTCTGCAGAACTTCACAGAACTGCTGACATTTTTCAAACAATAAAACCAAAGGCTCCAGACTTACTGATAGTGAAGTTTGCAAATTTCTTCAGAGGGTATGAGTGCATGGAATTGGACATACATTTCAACACAGGGTATCCAACTCAAGTCTTCTTCCAGTGAGGTCAATCCTATCTCAACCAAAGATGATGCAACCTACACAGATCCTATACCTTATGAAGTATTTCACAGTGCTAATGGGAGACCTTCAAACTTTACAGGGCAGGTCAATTCCTGTAGGTCAAAAATGCCACTGCTGGAAGCAGCCCCAAGAAAGGATGGCAACATGGTGAGTTTGAAAAGCAGAGTTACAAATGTGTAAGCAAGAAATGGAATGCCTTAGAGTCAGATCCTCCACACAAACCCCCAAATTGGATTGGAAAGGTACAGGGAGGATACTGTAGGTAAAAGAAGAGCAGGAACAATATCTATTACAAGAGCAGGAACATTAGTGGGATACTTTACAACAGTGGATTGTATCAGTTGCATTACTAGGAGAAGTTGTACCAACATGGTCACACCATTTAATGCAAGATGATCATCTGAGGAAAGGGAAAATCAATGATTCAGGATGTAGGAAATCTCATTAGCAAACACAAGGAGCAATGTGCTCATACGAGGCAAGCTCAGATACTTATGGCACTGTTAGCCACTGCTAGTACTGGAGTTGAACTCAAACAAAGCTGATGGACAATTCAAGAATCTTCCAAATTTCCTGGCAGTTGTGGAGTCATTTCCTCACACTGGTCCATTGGAAGTTCAGTGTCTCCTCTTCTTTAGGACTAAACAGTGATTTCATATGATACACTCCCATTAACCTTCCTAGCTGAGTAAGTTGTCCTGTAACTTAAATTTTTCAGCTCTGGTGCTTCATGGAAGTTATTTAATTTTGGCACAAATGACAGCAATTGTGTGTGCTCTTCTATGCTCATGTACACAGAACTCAGTCAAGAGCGTGCAAGAGTAATTTCTTGAAGTGATAAAGTCTTCAAAAGCCTGGGTAGGAGCAATGCAATTTAATTAGCAGAGTTAATGCATTACATTTAGCAAAGGTTAAAGATAACTGACGGTCTCACCCAGCTCCACTGAAATCAATGATGTATTTCTATTTGCTTCTAGGAGTACTTGACCAGGACAGATTATTCAGAAAAAGCATTTTCTGCATAAATCTACTGATCAAACATCTCATGGAGATAACTTCTATCATTACATATGCAAGATACTGTGAGAGAAACATTAAAAACCAGTAAAAAGATAGGAGGACTTACAAATTTAAAAGAATCCTTCCTTTAATGTGGGCTCTTTAATCACAGTCAGAAGACAGAGTAAAAAAAAAGCACCAGGTCCTTCAGATATGTGGAAAACATAACAGATCTGGAAATCTTTCTGAATTAAAATCACATACTAAAAATGACTGGAAGACGTGGTAAAGAATACACAGAATGATGCAGACATTTTTATCACGGTCTATTATACATCCAAAAGTCAAAGGGAAGGTTTCATTCCAGCACTTGGTTTATTTTAAGGTGGGTATGGGTCCCTCTACAGCCAGAAGAGAATTTCTAAACAACAACCATGACATGCTAAGATAATCAAATAACATGTGGAACCATTTGCCTTCTGGATACCTACTGGATAAAGTTACTTATGATGAGCAGCCCAAACATCAGAATTTTAAAAAAAAAGCCACATCCAGAGTAAGAAATTATATACTTTTAAGTATTTCATGGTTTTGATAGTTAGTAGCAGGAACAGATCTCCCAAAACCTAAACCATTTTTTTAACTTCCCATGGATAATTTAAGATGTGTGCAGACAGATTTCTTTCTTTAGCTTTCACCTGGTGTAGTTTCAACCACCAGCAAGGGAGCAGTGTGTACATGTGAAAACACTATTTATATGTTTGCATGTATTACTTATACGTTTGCATTCCAGAGAGTCATCCTGTGAAAGTTTTTCCTGTACCAATTACTGAATGCATACTTACTTATTGATTGTATTTTCATACAGTGCAATGTTACAGTCATTTTCTTCATTCACATCCAAATATTCGACGAGGCCTTCATGCAAGAAGTCTTCAAAATTCCTACAGATAAATTAAAAATTACACTAGAAGTACCGTCTTGTATTTCTGCAAACATAAAATACTAGGTACATATATTAAAGGAATGTACTCTGTAAAGTTAAACCAGATAAATACTCCTGTATGAAAAGTTCTGTACATATTACATATTGAAGAAAAATGCAATTTTTAAATTAATCCTGTTGCCCATTCACTGCTTCACAGTCTGACAGATGAATGTTACTTATTTGAACAATTAAATAAAATCTTCCCATATGTTCTTATCATCACTGTAAATATAAGGCAAATATAAGGATAATCAGGTATGTTTTGTGATGGTTTTGTGCAATTTAATTAGAGCTAAATTTAAATGCCTTTGTGTAAGTGTGGTTTTTTAAAAACATAAACTAAGAATTTGCAAGGACTTTACAAAACTCTGAATGTGCCTAGTTTAGGGTGGTCAAGCTGATACTCCTTTGAGGTGTTTGATTTTTCAGTCAGGACAAGGACGATAGTGCCTCAAACCTTCCACGTGCAGAAAGATGAGGCTGTGAGATGTATTTATTCTCTGTACTCACCAAATTTCACAGCAGTAACAAAATACGAAGACCAGCTTTAATTTGACTTTGAACAGAAAACCTTCAGTACAGTGAGTATTAATTTATATAGGAGAGCAGATTTCTGTAATTAGCTAGCTCTTAGACTGTGAAATACTGACTGACTGAAGTATCTCCACACAGTATTTACTTGGTGAAGATGAATATTGAATTGTGTACCTGTATCCCTGAGCCAGTTCTTCCATATGCTTGTTTGTAACTGCAGGTTTTTGCTTCTTGACAATTATGTAAGGCCTGAAATTAAAAAAAAAAAAAAAAAAAAAAAAAAAAAGGCTGTCATTGCAAATACTTAGGTAGGTAACTTAATTTATACCTACAATAAGAATCCTGCCTATGCACAACCTATTCTATAAATTACTTCTACAATTTATTGGCCTTTAACTGATAAATCCATATAAATACAATCAGTAACTATTCAGATTAGTTTGATACATTGTCTATGAAGAACTTAAAAAGCGTACCAGAAAAACCAAGACTTAAATTTTTAGGTGAAAGACATTTTTCCCCGCTTTAAATTTTTAAACTGAAATTTTGTAACTTTTACCTACAGATTTTGTTGCTGGCTTTAAAAGATTTGAGAGTTCCCAATTGAGAAAGCTAAGGACAGCATTAAGCACTATGGTCACAGCAGGGATTTTATAGAACACTAAGTGAACAGTTTCTGCTCAAATGTCCACACGCAAGGATGCAATTGCCTCCATGATGTTAGTACAGGCATTAATTATGGGTGACCCCTGATGAATCTATAAATTTCAACAGCACATGGATCTCTGGAGGCTTCCCTAGCACACAAAACCACTGACACAAAGGATGGCATGCAAGAATGCAACGTCAAGGGCTGTTGCTATTTGGACAAGTTGCTTTTATAAAGAGCAGCAAATAGCTACAAGATACTTGTGGAGTCCCCTCTGAAGTCTAAATAACTGTGAGAAGACTAATAAGCACTTTTAAATGATTAATAGGGATATCTGAACAATTGCAGGGTGAGGGGTGCCACAAAGCAAACTTGGTAAACTCTTGCAAATCCACATGATTTCCCTTGCTTTTATTTTACACACTGGAAGCTTTGGTGCCATCTCCCCAGCTACAGATATTAGCCCTGACTGCAAAAGTGACTTCTCTGCCACTGAATATGCCCCTGCTCTGGATCTCTTGACCACGTATGATCAGCTGGTGGTTTGGACATTTGTTTTGGAGCCTCTGACATGCCTCAAACTGCCTTCAATGTGCTCTGAGATTTGATTAAAGAATGACGTGGAATGTCACCTGTAGTTGTGACTGCTGCTTTGTTAAAGTACACACAGAATATGCACACAGCCAGCCAATGCTAAATATGTATATATTCATTAACCCATTCTGCCTCTTCCAACCTCTGTCTGTTTGGAATGAGGGCTATTTAAGCAGAAAAGAGATGCTCAGGCCTTACTGAATTTGCTTAAATCTGTTCTCACAAAAAGTCTTAGCCCAGTGTATTTCTAGTGCACAGAAGAGCATTTATAACAAGTTCAGGAGTGAGATAATTCTGATGAGAAGTTTACCTGCACAATCTCCCCCCATCAGAGGAAATGTAGACACATCTGTCAGACAGATTTGTAGAGATGGAAACGAACTCGTTGATGTAACCTGCTCGCCGCATTATCCGGAAGGTGTTGACTAATTTCTGGTGATCCCGTATGACACCAAGGATGTTACCTGTCCAGAGAGAGAATAACTCCCTGCTGCATCTTTTGCACATCCAAAACTCTATTTACAAATTCTCATTATGTGTGGCATGCATAGAAGTACTTCCTGCTTCTTGCAAATAAATAATGAGTTGCTGTAAAATTTTCCTTTTCTAACATGAATAAGAATTGGCACTTTTTTCCTCTCAATTCAAAATTGCCTGAATTTCACAAGTCATCTACTTGCATGCTTCCAAACAGCTTGAGAAACCAAATGATGTGCTTCTTCCAGTTTTCTTCAAATATGTTTCTACTCAAGTGCCCATTCAGCAATTGGTGCACAAGTTAACAACTCTGAGATCTGCAATTTCACCTGTACTGAAATGGATTCAAGGTTTCCAAGAACACACCAAGGAACTGCCCTGCTGCCTTGCCAGAAATTTTAGGAAGTCCTGATACTTGTGAGTGATATGTGATCACTCACAACAGCACCAGAATTCCTCTTTCAGGTACTTAGCTCAACTCAGCTATCTAAGCAGGGCACTTCAGCTCATACTTAAGGATTCTGATGCATGATGAACAAACAAGAGAGTAAAATTCTTTTATGGAGTCACCTGACCGAAGTAATTTTAATATATAAAATAAGTAACTGTGGTCACATTTAAAAAACTTTAAAGGAGAACACAAAGGATGATAGTTTACGGAGTTTATAAGAAAACATAAAGGTCTTTATAGCTTAAAGAATTTGTACTTAAAAGATTTTCTGCCATCTTAGTTCACAAGTTTAAATCAGGATCAAGTCAGTCATCCACAAGTTTGAATTTTTTATGAATTAAACCCACAAGCCAGTGGACTGAACAGTAACTTGGCTTGCCTCAGTGCTAGTTCATCTACATTTGGGAACACACTAGCTCCTTCTGCACTGCAAACTGCAGTTGTTAGCAGAAGGAAGAGTCCAATATTTTGGCTCTGCACTCCCTTCTGGACCATAAAACAAGACAGAAGAGAGTGCATGTGGTTTCACTGAACCTTATCCTTAACACACTGCTACAGAACAGCAGAGCAAAGGAATGCAGTTTGGACAAGTGCTGCTTAATTCCAGGGGAAATGGAGAACTTACTTAAGTCTCACAGTGACACACATCACACACTGGTCCCTGGAAGTGGATACTGCTGACAAAAGGTGATTTTGAAATCACAGTTGTGGATTTAAAAATGTCTGTATTTTGAAACCTGATAGCACAGTACCTGTTGGTTTAGAAGGGCTGAAAGATCAGCTGTAAAAGAAACATGAATGTGCAGATGCAAAGCACGTGTGCCACATCATCCCTTTAACCAAGAGGAGAGGCCTCTTTTCCAAAGCCTCATTTTCCTAATCATGCACACAGCAAGATGCTCCTTCAGAGGTAGTTTTAAAGAGAATAGCTTTGCTAAACTTCACAAACAATTGATGTTTTCTTTCTGTTTTTAAAAGCACTTTAAAATGTATGTATATAAAAACATATAAAGATTACAGAAAACTAAATACTTTCTGTAAATGAAGATTTGAATTTGTAAATTTATTACAAATTTAACAGTTCTTTTCTTCTGAAAGCACTTTATGAATGGCACAATATCTGAAAAAACAAACAAACTGGTAGCTGAACATACATATTTTTGTGCCTATTTACACAAGTGAACTTAAAAACAGGGCTGAAATTTGAGAAAGCTTCCATTTCCCAGCTACACACATCTGCAGTCAGACTTCTGAAGACAACTTCCCACAACTGCCATCATCTGGCCTGTCTACTTTGCCCAACCCCACCAAAATATTTACAGAGGAAATGATTTGCACGTGGACAGCAGCATCTGCAGCTGACTGTGCTCCAAGAACTGCTGGAGGTTTCCCAAGCCCAGCTCTGCACCAGCAACAAATCAGAGCCAAGGCTGCTGGGGAGTGACATACCATTGAGGAAAACCAGGAACACGTTGGGGTAGGAAAGCTCTTCACCACAGAGCAAGTTGACATCTTCAACTCCAAGATTGCTGGCTAATTTAATAATTGGGCCATCTTCCATGTCTGTAGTGATGTGAGTCATGAGGGCAAGGTTTTTAACCAAACCACAGGCCTAGGAAAAGAATAAAAACAAAACCCACATATTTTATCCCATCTCCTCCTATGTATGAATGCCACACTTACTTTTTCCTCCCCAAACTGTACTTAAAAAAAAAAGATGAAAAAGTATAAAGTAAAAGAAATTAAACAAATTAATTACCCTGAAAATCTGAAGGGGAAAAAGGTAGACTTTTCTACATCACACTGAAATGTAATGTTTTAGCATTTACAAACTAATAAAAAATACAGGCACTGAAGGAGATTTTAAGTTAACCAATCATATATAACCCTATATAACCTTTCTTCAGCTACACAGCAACATAATGGAAGTTCAAAATCAATCTGTTTATCGATTTCCCAGGTATGCTGTATGTTCTAACACAAACATTAACATTTTTAAATGAAAAAGTGTCTTATACAGTGCAATTTTATTTCAGCTGCTTAATGAGACTAGCTCATATTGACTTATCCAGAAAGTTCAGAGTTCCCTCTGAGTATCTTCTATTCAGAGAAAAAAAAGGAAAGCAAAACAAAACCAAGACTGTCAGAATCAATTCTTTGGCTGAAATACATACAAAGAAGTTTTTCTTCCTCAAGCTAATGGCTAAAGAAATAACAGTACATGTTTCCAGAAACATTGCAGGTTGATGCTGCACCTTCAAAACAGAATGTTTATTACAGAACAAAGGGAGAGGGGTTTAGGACTCCTCTTTTTCTGCTCTCATTAAAAGAGAGCAAGTATATGCACTGCCAAAAATGGGGGGCCTCATGTCACTCTCATACAGCCAAATGATTTCAGAACTTTTCCAGACAGTCCATGCAGGAGAAAAAGGGCAATACAGTAAGGAGGAGTGGGATGTAAACACGATGGATGTCAGGAGACACACGAGTTGTGGTATCAGGCTGAAGATAATTTATCTCTCCAAAAATCTCCTCAGAATGATTCCTCTGATGGAGGATCACCTGCTTCAAATTAAACACTGTCTCCATACCTCAGGACGAGAAACACAGAAAAAAATAGAAATAGAAATGGAAATGGAAATAGAAATGGAAATAGAAATGGAAATAGAAATGGAAATTCCTCACCTCTCCTTCAGGAGTGTCAGAAGGGCAGAGCATCCCCCACTGAGAAGGCTGCAGTGATCGAGGACCACTCACTTTCCTTGTCTTCTCAAACTGGGAGGAGATCCTGGTCATCATTCCCAGAGCAGATATGTAAGACAAGCGGGACAAGACTTGTGTCACACCCTGCCGGTCCATCTTGAATCTCTTTAGAGACCAGTTTCCCTGTAGAATAAAATAAATGTTTAAAACAAATGTGTGCAGTTCATCCTTGTTTTGACTTCTTCCAGTATCTAGACAGAATGGTATCTGAGGAGCTTTGCAAAACAAGTGTTTTAATATAAAATTTATATAAATTTTATATAAATTTTATATAAATTTTATATAAATTTTATATAAATTTTATATAAATTTTATAAATTATATAATATATAATATAATATATAATATATAAAATATCATATACTATATAATATATATTATAGAATATATCATATATACTATATTATATATAGTATAATAATAATATATACATTTATATAAACTTATACATAAAATTTATATAAATTTATATAAAGTCATTTATATAAATCAACTTTCTAACAATCTATCTGCATATAAAGTCCCAGTTATAGCCTATCTGTACTAAGGATTAAAGAGAAGCTGAAACAAAAGGACTGTTCTTTCAGATGAGAGGATACTTTTGCTGCCTCATATTCAATCAAACAAATATCCTTCTTCATCTGTCCCTCACAGGTAAATCAACACTCAAATTTAGCTATATTAAATTATTTTCAGGATTTGTTTTACATATTTTTGAGTATTTAAAAAAAAAGAAAAAGATCTTCGGAGCGATATAACACTTTTACAATAGATCCCACAAGCTTTCAGTTTTGCTTTTTCCATGATTTGTTACTTTTGTAGGAAACACAGACATTTACGCTGGATAAGTCTGACATCAAAGCCTTCTGTACCTTCTTGAAACCTTTTGTTTTTAGAATCCAGAGGAAAAGACTCACTGATGTGTCTTCTCACAGATAGTGAGTGTGTGTGTGTGGAAGGAGTGGGTCTACCCAACTTCTATTTGGATTACACCGAGTATGAAATGCAAGATCCATGCACATCTCAGAGGTGTTGTGCTTCAGGACTGTCCCAGGCACTCTCACTTGTGGTTTTAGTTACAACAGAGGGGTTCAGAGCATGCTCTAGGACACAAATACGTTTCCATGCCAAGCAGATTTAATAATCTCTACTGTAATCTTGAAATTTGGTGCTACAATTTTTGCCTTCATGCCATTCACTCCTATCCAGTTCTCAGCACCTGAGTCAGTAGACACAGTAACTTTCTGTCTGAAATACTATTTGCTCCAGGCACCTGTTACTGGTCAGGCCAAAGATGACATTTTCCAAAGGATTGCCTTCTGCTAATTCTTGGAGCCTTTCTGACAAACTCAGCTCACCAACACTACCAAATCATGTGAAGCTCACTTGCTGTACTACACCAAAATCTTTTTAGAGAATGATTTGCGTGGCTTTTTTATTTACACTTTTAACAGCACAATCCCATTCAGTGATCAACTGGAAGAAAACACCACCCATACAAATGATTTTGTTATTTGCCTCCACTGGAGAGATTATCAAATAGTCTCAGCTTTGTAACAGAAAGTGGGGAGACATAATGCCCAATGGCAAATCAGTCAAAAGAAACCTGTTCACCAAGAAACCTGAACATCCTTGGGAAGGGTTCACTCACTGACCATTTCATTCTCTGAAGACTGGAGTTAAGAAAATATAAGTGGAAGAACACAAGAAATCATTTGTTTTTCTTCACACTAGAAATTATTTCATCTGTAGGCTTAATTAGTATGTAGGCTAAATTAGTGGTTTATTCTCTGCTGCCCAGAAGAGTCTGAAATCAAAAAGACTGGGAAAAAAGGGAGGTAAAAATGCTGCCTGAAAAAGTCATACAAAATATTCTTTGTGCTTTGGGAAGGACAGACTGAATCCTTCAAAAGTTGTCAATAAAAAAAAAAGAGGAAAAAAAAAGGGACCCCCCCAAAAAAAACCCCAAACCAAAACCAAATTAAAAACAAAAAAACCCAAAACTATGTCACTACTGCCTGCCCTCCCCTCTCTTCTGGGGACCTGTAGCAAATATGACTGAGCACCCCTGCAGAGCTGATGCAGTAGGGCTCTGAATTCTTTTGCATGCTACTGGTGTAATTATGAATCTGCTCAGTTATTTCATGCTCTTTGAGACTATCATTGAAGCATTCTGGTGAGATTGGAGATTGTCATTTCCAAGAATGATTTTTATGGTATTTGCTTAATCTCTTGAATAGTACACACTGGGCATTGTTCCTGAGAAATTATTTTTCAATGCTTAAGAGCAGATGGTGTTTAACTGCGTATGTGGCAGTAAAAAAAAGTCCAAAGACAGAGGAAGAATGAAGACTTTACTGAATATGGACTGAATATTTGCAGATTTATCTCTGTCAGTCCAAATGGAAAAACTGGCACAGGCTAGAAGAAAGCACTAGCATTTACAGAAACAAATCTGTCAATTGTTTTGGTTACGTGCACTGTGGAGATTTAACTACATCTGGGGCACTCATAAAATTAAACAGTGATAAGCTTTAACACTGGGATTTGTAAGTTACAGACTGTTGATGGTTTTGGATGCAATATGTGGAATTAATTTTGTTTACAAGAACCAAAGAAAAGCCTCAGTCTCATGCTAGGCAGAAAAGCCCTCTCAAGAGCACCAAAGATGAAAAATTAGGTTCCACAATTTTTACCAACTCTAAAATACTTAAGTCTAATCTAATTTCTTTTAAAAATCATGCATTTCAAAGTCTTTTACAAGCTAGTAGCTGGATTTCAGGAACAATCTCACAAATTGCTCTTGCAGATGTCTGAGGTAAAAGACAAAGTTAGAAGCCATTGTTGTTCTTGTCCACTGGCATGAATGAAAGTATCTGTTCCAGCAGAAGGCAGAAACAGGCTAAAATCCAAGCAAGACAAATATTTAAAGGGTAATTATCAGGGGTTTTTTAATATTATGGCATGCAGCAGATTTCCCTGTTAAACAGATCAGTATCATTAGCAGAGAAGTACTAACTTCTATGCTGAGCATTTGTACATGCCAGAAACTTCAGAATAAAAAGGCACTGCCCTCAAAGAGCTCAAAACTGAGGTTGAGGGGAGGCTTTTTCCTCCTGTTCATGATGTTTTCCTGCTGTTTTTCAAAAATCTTTTGTACAAATGATGTAACCTGACCCTAGCTAAATCCAGATAATAAAAAAAACACACAGTCAAGTAGAACCTAGAAGACAGTCAGTTGGATTTTTGCAACCATGACCACTATTTTAAATTTGCCTGTTTCTACCATTCCTTCTCAAAAACAAAGTTTTATCTCTACAGTTTGAAATAAAAGCGGATTGATGATTACTGATTCTTCAGTGAATTCCAAATGCCCTGCCCGTGACACAGCTTTACAATTTTAATCTATAAAAAAACCAAAAAACAGATTTGCTTTTCAAACCAAAACCAGAAGATTCATCAAAAATAAATTTACACCTCCACACTTACCGTGGAGATGGCATTGACCATGCCATTGGTGATCTGGTCCTGCCTCATGTGCTTCACCACATCAAACTGAGCCGCTCGCTGCTTGGGGATCACCTGGTCAGCAATCTTCTTCAGCTCAGAGTTAAATTTTTTGAACAAATCTTCAAACAGAAGAGAAAGAAGCTGGAAATACAGAAAAACAGTTGAGGGAAAAATTATGCTTCTTTTAATCAAGGAAATGGGGAAAGAAAGGGGAGACACGTGTTTAGTATTTCTGCCTTTATAATTCTTGTAAGTTAAAATAAAATTTCTGTTTCACAAATGGTAATTTTATCACAAGGTTTTTGCCTTGTTAAAGTATAATATTAGAGAACTTATAATAGAAATGAAGTAGAATGGTCTAAATTTATGCACTTATCCCTTTTTGGCTCGCTTTAATCCTTCCTTCACAATATCTCAGCACAGCCATACTTCTCTAAGCTATCCAACTATTTTCCGTGATCTGCTGCATCACAATCCAGCTGATTTGCTTCTTCCTCCCTAAAGTCACAAACTCTTTGAACTCTAAATGTACAACCCTGAATTACCCAAAGAATTTGGAGGCAAGACCAGTTTTACTGTAATACATATCTCAAGTTCCATAGGCAGCTTCCTTACTCATATACATTTTTATCCTGCTACTTTCTGCCAATCATGATCTATGGAAAACCAATCACACCCACAGAGAGTTCGCCTGATTCAACATCTGTCATTGTTTTCTAGAACTGCTACTACCTGGAAAATGCAATATTCTTCACATCTGTCCCTTAAAAAAAACCAAATCAACAACCTAGGAAGTCTACAGTTTAAGCAACAAAGCTACATAACTCAGCTGAACAGGAAAAAAAACTCCAACAAACAACCCAAAACCAACCCAAGAACAGAACAATTCAAAAGTATTGCATTTTAAGACAATTATTTCCTGTATATGTATATTAATTACTTCTAGTTCTTAAAATTGCCATATAAAGAAAAGGCTACCAAAGTTTGTGATCTGACCTTTTCCACTCTCCCATCTGCTTTGCTTCTGCAGTTTGCTCAACCTCTCCTTGCAGACACTAAAAACTTTCCAAACCACTTAAATCTGCATCCCATGATACATTTTAAGGGTTCACAATGATTTGCTTTGCAAGCAAGCAGTGCAAACCCTAAAGCCTGGCAGTCCTGTCCTGGGACTCGAGTCTAAAACAGCTCCAAGATGCCCTGCTGCTACCAGAGCCAGAAATTGTAGTTCCAGTGTACAAAGCACTGCAGGGCTGAGTAAGCTATGTGCTCATCCATCACAAGCTAAGACATTCTGGAGTCAGCTGTACCATTTGATTTCTGTACACGAATTAAACTGAATTTTAACAGCCTCCATCAGACACAGACACCACCTCTCCTTACCTTCTGGAAACAAGAAAGTAAAGCACACTCATCCCTCTGTTCCTGGGATGGGCCACTAGCTTTCATTTGCTTTCCTCCACCTACATGCTCCAGCTGGGCTGGCCAAAGCATTCGGCAAATGAAACACTAAAGCAGCTAATTTAAATTATAAGATGCTTCACGGCATCACAAATGCAGCTGAGAATAAAAACATTACAAATAACACCTGGAAACTCAAAACAAACTCCTGATTTGCTCCCCCTGGTCTGACAGGATTATTTTTGACAGTCCACAGGACACAAGAAACACTGTTCAGTCACTAAACTGTAAAACAGTGACAACACAGATTGCATGCTAGCCCTTGGCAGAAGTGGAAACCTATTTCCACTCTGGTGAGAGAGGTTTTTCAGACCTGACCTTGGCACGAGAGGAAGGTGCTGTAAACCCTCTTTCCATTCCTGATGTTTCTAATACCATTAACAGTTACCAAATGATCCTCTCTCATCATAGTCAAAAGAAATCCATCACCTGCAACTCACCTGTGGCATCACAGGTAATCTAAATTAGATTTCCACCAGAAATAAAAGCAACTTTTATGAAGCTTTGTATTAGGAAGGAGAATCCACTGGAGTCCCCAAAAATAAGATTTTGAGGGAAGAATTTCAAAAGTAGGGAAAAAGTAAGAGGAAGAAATGTGTGCAGTTTTAAGAAGTCTTGTTAAATGAGAACTAAACTCTTTTGAAATTAACCACAGTAAACATTTGATCTCAACAGGTTTGAGCAGGATTGAAACATTTAACTAAACACCTCAAAAAATCACTCAGAACACATTTTCATATTTGATTTTTTAATCATAAAACTGCAAAAATCTCATCATTCCATATGCCACAGGGATTATAAAGCCACACCATCCTCCCTCTTCTCTAACTAATAAAGTCAAGTTACACCTCAAGTACACCAACTTGTTACTATTTGCCAGTCTGGAAACCCTCATACTTTGCTAATTTTGCTCACAGATTCTCTAAGAGAGAGTCTGACTATCTGGCAAAGAACAATCTCACAACAACCACATTATTTAGGTCGAGAGCAAGAGATTAAAGAAAAAGGATGGAATGCCACTGATAATATTCAATGCATTTCATAGTTAGTCCAGGGCCTTTCAGCCTGCTTCAGACAGGAGCACTAAAGAGCAAATTATATTTAAGGAAAAAAAAATACTGACAGCTCATCAATTGATTTTCATTGAAAATCCTAAGAAAAATTAATAAAGAAGTTAAGCTGCTGAAATACAGTTTCAGCAATTAGCTTAATGTCAGAGAATTCTAATTAGGCGCCTTGAGATTGCTATTTAGCGTTTAAGCCTTTAGAGTGCCAAATTCTCCCTTTCACACAAACTGGTTGCAAAATTAAAGACATTAGGCAGCCTTAATTATATTATCAGAACAGCTGGGATTAGGCAATCTCTGAAGTCAAGGCGGTATTCTTTTGTCACAGGGTAGAAATCCCTTGCTTTCCAGGGTGCCGGATTTTGGTGCTGTTCCATATCTCACCCATACAAAGCAAGCTGCATTAGAAACAAAAAAAAAAAAACCACCACGAGGACAAAGAACAGAGTAATGCTTAGCAAATAATGAACACATTAAGGAAAGAGAAAAGGTAGGTGAAAAGATTAAGCCTGAAATCGGTAGGTTTTGCTAACACCTCAGCTGGCACCTGGCCTAGCGAGCCTCTAGTGGCAGACAGGCTCAGAGAAAGCTCTGTAAACCAGCTTGGCCAGTGGATACAACTCTGTTATCTAAAGCTAAAGCACATTTCCTACTCTCTTGTCCCATGGGGTGTGAAATTAGCAGCTATTGTTTTCACACATTTTTATAAACACAATGCCATTTATGTCTTTACACTGTTTAGACTGCTATGTTTTTCTCCTCACATGGGAACCTTTTTTTTTTGTTTATTCAAATTTTAAATCAACAGGATTTTTATTCCAGGAACATGCTGGCATTAAAAAAAACCTAAAAACAAACCACCAACAACCATTTTATCAACACAAACTTTAACTAAACACAAACATCTAGAAACTGGTAAAAAATCTCAACACCACTGAGTCTGCAAACAAAAACAGTATTTCACCAATAAACTGGCAGAGGGGAATTCAAGCATTCAGCTTGAAATGAGCATTTAAAATACCACAAGAGAGAAAGAACTACTCTTAATCAAGTGTTACAACCCCTGTGCACAGCTCTCCTTGATGTAGAAAAAATATGCATTGGCTTTGTTGTGATGATCCTCTACATTTAAAACCTCTTCCCACATAATTTAAAACAACTTTGGTTGTTAACATCTGTGTAGGCAGAGGCCTTTTTCTTACAGCTTCTAGAAAAATCTTTTACCTGCTCTACCTTCTGCCTCTAAAAGTATCAGGAAAAAACAAACTACTCCTTCCATCTAGTCAAATAAGAACAATCTGATGACAAAGCAACAACTCATTTTACTGATTACAGTCATACTAACTACAGCAACATTACAGCACAAACCAAATAAACCCATTACAGCTTAAAATATTTATCCCATCAGAATGTTGCACTGATGTCCACTTAGCACTTCTTACACTTTAGAAATATATTCTGCCTCAGCACCAGAGTAAAAATGTGATGAACAGTGAACATTATTAACTTGAAGAAAGAATTTTCTTATTCTAACAAGTTAAGAGGTTTCTTTTCCTAGTATTTGTGCTTTGAATGTGATCAACAGGGTCATCTTAGCTTCTTCAGAAAACTAGGAAGCCAAGCACATGTTTCTTACTCTAAAATTACTGCACTCTGTGTGTGTGTGTGTTCACACGTGTGCATGGAGGCCAGGGCAGGGTGGGAAGGAGGAGTATGAGACAATATGCAAGCACACATCTTAAAACATACAATAAAATGAGAATTTCCACTGGACAGGAACAAAAAGGAACAGATATTGTTATCATATTTTTTATACAAACTATCACATCATCATTCTGTGCTGCAACAGAAATCCCAATACAAATGCTGTGGGCAGCAGAGATGCAGTTTCTGTAATCCAGTGCATTTTGTGTACTTGTCTGAATTTCTGATGCATGACCAATAACCAGAGGTCATACCAACCACTGAAACTCCAGCTTTAGTACTGAACACAGCAAAGTCAAATCCTAATATAAACTGTTTAACCAGATAAGCACACGTGGCAAGGAAAAATCCATGCCATATTGGTTAAGCAGTTCCTTCACCTAACAGGCAAATTCCCATTGCATTGGGAGAATGCAGTTGGGCCAACAGCTGTGAACTGCCACCCTCTCTGAAAAAGAATGGTGCCACCAGACACCTCAAACTGTCCCCTCCTTACAGCCCTTTGTTACTGCTTCTGCCTCCAGTGCCAAAATTTTACAAGCAGAGAAGTCCACAAAATCCACTTTCTAGTTGCTCAAGTTAATTTTGAGCCACTCATTTTGATAATTCCTGCTACTCCAGAGGCAGAGAGGGAGCAGACAACCAAGAGAACCAAGAGACTATATGGGCACCATGGGAGGCTTGAGCTGCTACACAAGCTGGGCTCTCTCTCCACCATGGGACAGGCTGGAGCTGACTGCAGGCACCTCCTGCGTCCCAGTTTATTCCTCACCCAGCTGCTCAGAGGGGAACACTGGAGGGTGGCTCTCATTGCTGCCTTCTGGACACTAACAGAGCTCTATCACAACTAGAACTGATGCTGGACTTGAACTGCTTTGTGCTTTTCTCTGGTATGAAGAGGCAATGCAGAAGTGAGGATAGAATGCATTAGCCTCAATCGTGGAAACAGATCTGAATCAACACAGAAAAGCCAACAAAAATAGAATGAGAGGGAAAACACTTCAACTGAAAATATAGGGATATTCCTTATTCTGCATCTTTTAATAGTAACAAACAGTACAGTAACAAAACCCCAAAACACTTAGCTCTGAAGGAAAAACTCACCTGTCCTGCCAGCTCCAAACGTTTGTTTCCATAGTAGTCTCTGTCATCGACTTTATTTTCTCCTTGAGCCAAAATTACTCTGCGTACCATCACTGCTGTGTATATGCACTTGGCACGAAAATTGAATTCTTTCACCTGTAAACAAAGAAACCCAAAAAACTAAACAAAATAAAAACATACCAATGTTTCAGGATCAGCTGTTAGTTCTTATTCAGACAAACACATCCATTTAAATCACTGGTAATCTGGACTGAGTGAGGAGTTATAAAAGGGATTTGAGTGCTTTACTTTCTTTAAAAATGCAAAAAATATACATTCGTGACTTTGAAATGGATAGCAAATTAAAGAAAATTAGAATGAACATATAGGTCATGAGATGAAAGTCCTGAATTAACACCTGACACTGCCTGGCTATGCAGAAAAAAAAATGCATGGTTTGATTAGTTAAATGGTACAGCATTTCACAAAGATTTCTTTTGACTCAATCCAAGTCTTCCCCTTTATTTTGAGGATGATTTACTTTATCTCAGCTACAAAGCCATCAAAGCCATTTCTCCCTGCCAACAAAGCTCACACCATAAATAACCACAGAAGCTTACTCCAGTTCAAAAAGCCCCAGAACGTTACATACAAGAACATGGGTCAGAATGGTTGATGCCAGCAGCTCTCGGGCTTCTTCCATCTTTGTTTTCTTTGGGCCTCCCCACATCCTTTGCCTCCGTACTTTGTTTCCAATGTACTTCAATGCCTGTGAAGGGAGGAATTAACCTGAGTTAATGCCAGAATTGTAAGCCATACAAATATACACACACATGGAGATGTGTGTGTGCATTTCTCAACCAGTGCAATCCCACCAGCCACGGGTGATACGAGCTCCAAACAAACTGCAAAATAACAAAGATGTCAGTAATACCAAGAAAAAAAAATCTTAAAAATTGACACAACTGACTAAAAAGACAACATGTTGTTTATCACAGGTTGATACCACTTGGAATGGAACGTGGTGAAAATGCATGATTGCTACAATACTGAAAGAAATGATATTGAAGATATTTAGAAAAAAGGATTCAGTAAATTCCAAACATATCTAGTTTATTTAATTAGACTTTTCCCCTCCAGTTCTTTTTTGTACTTGCTAAATTTCATTCAGATATTAAACCATGAAGTGGCACTCACTGTCGAATACCCACAAAAGCTACTCTGTGGCATCCATGTCTCCAAGAGTACCTTGCAATGGATTCTTACTCTCCTACCAGCTGTCAATTGATCCGCAGAATTCATAGTCAGACGAGTCAAGAAACTCTCCAAGCTCACACAGGAAGTTCCTGCCTGGAAATGAAGCCATGAAGCTATGCAAAAGAATCACCCTCTCCACTGAATGACAGATTATCCTTTCCCTCTCTTACCTTCTTCCACAAAGAGCTATCTCTCTATTAACTTCATTTGACATTTCTTGCACAGAATAACTTCTGTATTTCTGTTTTTCTACCTTCCTGGATGCTTTGCATTCCTCTGTGTTGCTACAGCTAACCATTTTACTGTTCTGACTCTGAATTAGGAGCTCTTTAAGCTAACTGTAACCCTCAAAAGCCCCCAACAATGAAAACCAGAAAGATGTTCACTTTGGAACACTAAACATCACACATGGAATGATTTGACAATGTTTACAATGAAAAAGCAGAAATAAGATTAATCTTCAAAAGCTTCTTTAGCAGATTGATATATTTCCATTTGTTCCCAGCAAAATGGTCTATGTTCTGGCTAATTAAAAAAAGAACATGAGCTAAGAGAGTTCTGGTGAGTCTTTAGCAGGACAGAGGGTCACTGCTATTGTGGGCTTCATATAGGAGACTAGAATAGCAGAACATCTACTCATGATGAAATGGTCATGGCCACATCAACAGGGCTTCTGCAAAATGAGGTGTGCAATTCCTTTCTAAAAAATGTCTTCGACAAAACCCCTTGATTTTATGGACATTGCTACTTGTTATGTACAGGGTTATGCCATTAAAACACAGCCTTGGGCTTCTGAAAACAAAGCATTTCTTGACTTTGATTTTTTTCTTCCCCACTTAGGTAACAAGAACAAAATCTCACATTTGACAAGTCCTGACCCTTTAAAAAGCATCAGCTTAAAATAACCCCCCCAAACAAACCTTAAAACACAAAGTGTATGTCCATTGCTGACACAGCAAAGTGGTCAATACCCACTGCCTAGATTTTTATGGCATCTGGCCATGTGAAAAGACACACCTGCATCTGTGTAAAAATCTGAGCTTTTTGGCATTCTTCCAGGCTAGGAGCAAATGCAGCCATCACATGTTCCTCTGTGCCAATCATCTGTACAATCTCCTGGTCACTCTCAACACCCATGGCCTAGGCAAAGAAGAAAAGACAGAAATAACACAGGCTTTATGTTAACTCACTGACATTTGCTTATGCTAATTTGGTATTGTTTGTCTGCATTACTACTAAGCAAGAGCTAGTTCTTCTCTAAGAAACTGTGCCATCTGGCACTGGCAGCACATATTCCAGCTATGGAGGAACGTTAAATGGAAATCTTGATAAGCAGCAGGAACACACACACACTTTTTGGAGAGCTGGTTTTTTTTTATTTCTTCACTGACCGGAGTTAAATTCTGTGGCTTTTTTCTGAAGAAAAAAATAAATACTTGGTAGAAATGAGCCAACTTGTGTAACAATGAAAACAAAGTCAGAACCCACAATAAAGAAAGGTGAAATTTCTTAAAGCAGTACTCACAGTCTCTTACCACAAACAATTTTGCAAACCCAAAGTTTTTGCAACTCATAGTTGACTGTGATGTAGCTCATCATATTTAAGAAATGTTTACAATTTACTCCCTTTGCAGCTCTCTGCATTTAGATGACTTCACTACACAATTCCACTTGAAAGACATTCTATTATTTCACTGATCCTTGGACACCTTGTTAGACTTCATACTGCGGAAAAAGCTTAATAAACTAAGAAAGCGCTTAACAGGTTTAGAAAAATCTCTCTATCAGTAAGTGTTTCAAGGTGGCAGCCAGCAGTGAAGGCTTTTGTGGATTCCAGATGGTGCTAAAGCTCCCCCCCTTCACACATTTGCCTGGAGCTCTGCCATATCAAGAAATGGAATAATCTCACTAAACCTCTTCTGGCTGAGTTATAATATGTTTCTCAGAACTTTGTGAGGAAGTTACGTTTGCATTCACATTATTCTCCAAACTGCCTGCCACAAAGACCATTGTAAATAATGGCCTATGTAGACTCTAGTATTCTGGCTCTCATTAAAAACTGGCAGTACCCCAAAAAGTCACATTTTCCTCAAAAAGGCAGAAATACCTTCCCCTCTGATTGCCTTCATTGAGTGTCACTTTGCTTAACACCTAGCTAACACCATTCACATGCAACACTGTTACCCTAATTGTGAAGTATTCAGCTTCTTTTTTCTTTTATTTCTTTCTTTTTGAACAAAGAAGTAGTTGCTTGAAGTTCCTTTAAATTCAAACTCTGTCTTTTCACCTTGTGGTTTATTAGAAATTAAAAGCACTGCAGAAGTATCACAGAGCCAGAACAGTGTGAGGACTCTTTTAATGCAAAGCCCAGATCACAATTCCACCATCTCCGACAGCCCTGAGTGCCAAATCAAGATACAGTGACTGCAGGTAAGAGTGTTTCAGCATAGTTTGTTCCCATTAAGCAGCCACACCTCTGATCTCAAGGCTCTTCTCAGAACCAGAAGTTGGCCATTTGATATTACTGTAGTTGAAATCTCTGTTTTTCAAATACTATTACACTTCCTCACCCTTTTAAATCAGGTCACACAGTAGTTAAAAAACCTCAGCAGAGAAGTTAACAAAATCCCTCATGACCTGAGAGCCAGACTCACAAAGATAAGACTACAAAAACATGAAAGCTTCACAACTCTAAGTTTCCACGTGTCTAGGATTTAATAGCAAACTAGTTTAGGAATGACAACTAGATTCACACAATTATTGCGCTTAGTCCACAAGTTTTTAGAAGAACAAAATTTTTGTGCCATTCTAGGCACATATAAATTTATCTAAAGCACATTAACTGCAAGCTGATACCATCCTACTCCTGTTAATCAGGTTAATTGTAGGATGGCAACCAAACGTTAAGTGCCATCCAAAAAGTGGGGGTAAAAAAGTCAATCTGCATTTTTACTATGCTTTTTTGTCCACTAAAAACTGGAAAGCCACAGTAAATTAAAGAGGGTTGCTGATTTCTTCTAACTTGATGAGTTCTCTGACCAAAAGTCTTACAGCAAAAGGATGAGAATAAGACAGATCTTTATGCCTACATAGATTTTCTAGCTGGAGTTCGTAGCAGCAAATTCAGCTGAGAATTCTAAATTTCTGAGTGGGAAAGGCTAGGATCTGTCACCAAACAACATATGTTGTGTTGTTAAATATGTGCAAATTGAAGGAAATGAATTTATGAGTGATGACTAGAAACTCAGGCAAATGACTAAAAAAGATGTGCTAATAGAACAGCCTAAAAGAAAACCTATTTATTCTCCTCCATACTCTCAACAATCCTGAGCAGAGTTGCATACACAAATTCACCCAAAGGCCCATGCTGCTATCAGACAGATTTGTAACCTCAACACTTTGGTTTTCAGTCAGTTTGGCCCTGATGTTATCCTTCCAAAAAACCAAAACAAACAATTAAAAAAAGAAACAAATATAAAATACTCCAGAATTAGCCTGTATCACCATTAGGACAGTAACAAAATATTCCTTGGTTGTTGCTTGTGTTACAGAAACAGTAAGGACATGCAATATAGGAATGGGCCCTATGCTTAAAGCACTCATGATCCTAGGACAAAGCTGAGGCAAAGGGAATTAACATAAAAGCAAAGCAGCAGACAAGATGTCTTGTTTCTTTTTGATTGGAAAGCAGTGTCACAAAGGGATAATTTTACGGGGGAGGGGGAAGGAGACATTATAAAAGCATAATTTAACAGTGAAAGGATGCGGAAGGAGACAGTAGCAGGCTGCTGAAGACCATGGCTGGAGGCTAGCAGTCCATGGACATAAAACAGACAAGGCAAGGCATTCAGAACATTCACATCATCCTGAGTTGTGGGAGAAAGTGGTCCTAGTGGGGTCAACCCTTTTCTAGGGGAGCTTCCTGCTGCCCCAATGTGTGTCCATCTCTGTGTGCACACACACACACACACACACACACACGCACACAGAGTGTGAGCCCAGCTCTTCCTTGCCCAGATCATGTCTTAATGATGATGTCTGGGCGTTTCCATGGCACTTCCCTAGAATGTGGTTCTGCAGTCCATCAGGCTAAATTACAGCACAGAGACAGGCAGATGACTGCATTAAAAAGATGTCAGGGAAGTTCAAGGTTGACATCACAGACAGAATTGGTCCGGAGCTTTCATAATTCAAAAGATACGAGCTATGAAACAACAGCCATGGGAACCCATAATCCTGCAGATGCAGTAAGACCACCATCCAGCTGTTCCTCCAGAGCTGCACCTCAACAGCTCCAAGGCAAACACAGGTTTGCAAAAATGAAACTTGACTTGCTGCTCCAATCTTTTGCCGCAGGTCCTAGAGCCATTTCTTACAGCTCCCACGTAAACTAAAGATACTTCATCTGGTCATGCAGGTCATAAAATTCAACTTTTAAGCCCCTATAGGTTACTTATAATTCTCTTCCTTCCCTAATCAGTTTCAATGCAGGATGCAGCCTTCACTTCAGCTCCCAGGGCTCACTCAAATCTACCAAACCAGGATCACAAACCCAAAAGAAAAACAGCCCTTACCTTTGAGCAGTTCTAACTCCCTGCAATGTGGGGAGCTCCCTGCAAAAGCAGCAGCACCATCTCACCTCTAACCTGGATGATTTTCAAGACAGAAACATCCTTGCATACAACACGGATATTCCACACCTCCTCTAATGCTCACTGCTACCTGAAACTGTCCCAGCCCCGCAGGTAAAGCATGTGTACCTCCCAGCCTGATATATTCAAAAGAGCACGATGCACAGCTGACACAGCCCTGTGAGCTGTGCACAAATGACACAGCTAAAACAGAGGTTTCCTGGGGTTGTAAGTCAGCTCAAGACACACCAAATACCCCTGTGGTGGCATATGTATATTAAATAATGAAGAAGTGTGACAAAGTAAGCAGGAAGCAAATTAGTTGTGTTTGTTTCTCATTAGAAGGTAGTTAACAACCCTTTAAAAACTGCAACAAACACGTACTTTGGGGGCAAAATTGTCTAATTTATGTCACTACTTCAAAAGTAAAGCTGTATTTCCATATATAAGGACTACACAAATGTTTCAGTTACTCATAGGAAGAAAGGTTAGGGAAAACTGTTCAAGCTAGCGCAGCTACAAAGCTCTAACTCCCTCCCACCTGAGGAGCAGATACCCCAGGTCTGCCCCAGAATAGTGCCAGGCACATGCCTTTTGTAGCCTATCAAATTTCAGTTAGTTGTGGTCAATGTGCTAAACTTCACAAAACCACAACTTACGTGTGTTTGGCACAACTGGCTGTAAAATGTCTGAACATGCCCATCCCAAAGATCTTCACAGGTCTGGATGGCAGAAAAAACAAAGCAGCAGGACAAGGTCATTCTGGCTGGCGGTTACGGACAAGGATGAACCGAAAGGCAGATGCCTCCTTTAGGGTGACCCCACACAATCCCGTCCCTATCTGTCGAAATCAAGGGACCTTTAGATCCACTCTATGTCCACTGCTCCCCACAGTCCATGTGCCTGGGCTCCTGTCCTCACCAAAAGCAAGGATGGAGAACACTCTGCTCAGGTCTTGCCCTAGTATGCAGCTGTGTCCATGACTTTACACCTGAAACACAAGGGTGATCTTAGATTCCAGTCTAGGGAGCTCTAGGAATTTTAGGCCTCAGCTCTCTCAGTTGCTGGTGTTTGCAATGTTCTCTATTTCACAGCCCTTGCTTTTGACAAAGATGTATGGAGGATATATTAGTACACCTCCACCTTACAGTTGCAGTAGCTTTAAATCCACATTAGATTATAAACCTACAACACTTGCTTTCTCTTCTATAATGCTACAATGATTTTCTGCACCTGAACTATTTCTTAAGTCACATATAGAACACCTGGTCAATTAAAGCTATTGAGACTAGAAAGACAATTCAAAACTGCTGCCTCTCAGACAGCCCTTGACAAAACTGTCCCCTCTAGCTGGCCCATGCACTGAATGGCAGCCCTCTACCAATTACTATTTGTTTTCTTAGTCAAAACACGGAAGTCTGGGGAACTTGGCTGTACCCTGGATGTTGGTCTGGGAGGAAATGCAGAGCAATAGATTTTTGCCATTGCTTTCTCATTTTAGTTTTTGTTTAGAAATTATACATGCAGCTGATTAAGTACTAGTTAAGGATTCAATGGCAGCCAAAACTTCAGACCTTAGATTGTCTATACAGTTTAATTTTGTCCCTTGCAGATGTTGATCTCTACATCACAAGAAGCAGAACACCTTCTAGTAACAAGAAGACACATGCTTCATGCCCAAGGCTTGGGTGTTGGCAGAAAGGAATTATTCTCCTTCCTTTTCCAACTAATCTCCTGTGTATAATACTGGCATGTTAGAGAGCTGAAGTTAGACAGGCACCCTTAAGTTTGGGATTCTCCAGGCTGAGGGCTACTGCATTTGTAATCTTGCTTCTAATAGAACAAAGCAGTATCACATTACAGCAATGCCCAAGAAAGGAAGATCAGAGAGTGGTGACTGCTTTCATTTCCAGCTGGAGACTCATCAGAAGTAGATGGAAAATCCCTGAATTTCATGTCATTAAATATAAAGAAAATGACCACTCATGAGAACAGCTGGAATGGTACGTTCAGAACAGTAGCTAATCTGCTACTGTATTAAGTCAACATAAATCATTGAAAAGCACTACAGCCAAGAACTTCTAACAACTCTAACCCCTTATTCAATTAATAAATGAAAAATTAAAAACATTATCTAAAATAGAAAAGATACATATGAAGAGGGGGATAATTATAGCAAGTACTGTCAGAAGGTAATCAAATAGTCAGTACAATTTTGCTTAGAAAAACAACACAGCAACCACTGCTGTCCTCAGACAACAACCCAGGGCAGTTACTCTCTGTGAGCAGGTATTTATCTGTACCAGCACAGGCTGACAATTGTAGTAAAAGTCTGTAAGTAAAGGTGGAATCCAGCAGTTTGATACTGGAGGAAATGAATTAGGAGCCACATGAACACTTTCCTGCAACACAAGAGTTGTGAACTTAATCCTGACACTTTCGTGTGCATTTCTGTCTGTTAATAGCTTCTCAAACTCCTTTAACACTGGTCACTAAAAACAGATGATCTCCTCTTTTATTTGCAGAGATCTGCTAAATCAGAGGTAACAGACATTTACTTCTCAAGGGTAAACCTAATTATTAAACTATTTTCTAGCACCAAGGCACACCCGGAACGTGGGCACTGGGGCACAAGCAGCAAGGATGCTGCGAGCACGTGCTGCCCTCTCCTGGAATATCATTTCCTGTGACCACCCCTCTGAACCTCCTGTGCTGTAACCCACTACAGAGAACACAAAAAGAGCTCTTCCTACACCCAGAGGCTGTTTTGTGCCTCCAGGAACGCAGCCCAGTTTCGTCCTGCACACACGATGCACCAGGCTGTAAACCTGTTAAGGACAGGAAGAAGGTCCCAGGTGCTGGCAGGACAGCTCCCAGCCTGAGGCCTGGCAATCCCTGCTGTCCCCTCCAGCAGCTGGGCAGAGCATGTCCAGCACCTTTCCTGGCTGCAGTCCATGCATTCCACTCCACAGGCAGATGAGCTACCAGCCTGGGCAGCTGGGGAGCAGTCATGGTGATGTGACACTGATCACACACTCAGCATGTGCGACCTCGAGTGAATTAAAATGAAAGGGAGAAGCACAGAGTGAAAGAAAGCAGCTCTGGCAGTTTCACAGGAGATGAGGTCAAGGCATGGCACTGTCATCAGCTCAACTGGAAGGGCAAATACTCCCTAGTTCTCACCCTGACTCAGGAGTGGATGCCTCTCAGAGCCCTTTGCAGTCCCACCAGAGACAGAAGCCTGTCCAAGCCTCCCCTGCCCTCAGGACACTGCTGAGTGCTCCTGAACCAGGCAGAGCTTCTGAGCTATTCAGACCAAGGCAGGACTCATTCCCAAGGGAAGGAAACTGCTAAGAAATGCAGGCCACTCCAGTTATCTTACAGGATTTAAGAAAAGGTCTAAGAATTGCAAGACTTCCCCAGAGGCTCTCAGTTTTGCTTACAGTCATGCATAAATGAGCTCATGGCTAAGCCATGTCCCTAAACCTGAACCAAAGGACATCAAGGTACTCAGCACTACCCAGGTCAGAGCTGGGGACAGGCTGGGACCAAAACCAGAAACAAAGACCCATAACACAACTTGTAACATAGCTCATAATAAACCAAAATCCTTCTGACTGCAGCAACAGAGGCACCTCAAAGGCAGTAAGGGGTGGCAGGTATTTGTCTTGGCACAGCAGTGCTCTCTTTGCACAAAAATACAGCACATATTCTCCTTTTTGCTGCGAAGATGACTTCCCAGGGGAAAAAAGTTTGCAATTTCTAAGCCCTGCTAAGTCCTTCTGTACATATTAATTTGAGAGCTCCTGTCGATCTTTATTCTCGAGCTACAGCACAGCATTTTTCCCATTTTTTTTTCCAAACAAACAGCTGTGTTACCTTAAATATGATAGCAATGGGAATATCTTCTGACAGAGTGTTGTGCCTCAGGTAAAATCTTCCTTGTTTCACAACCATATTTGTTCTGCTCTTCTTCTCATGAGTGGAACTGAAGTTAAAACAAAAATAATACTATGTCCAACAGAATGTTTGCACTGACTCCTAGAACCTTTTAAACAGAATTTAACAAGCTTGAACAACCTTCCAGCTAAATTAACCCTACTTTCCCTTTTTAAAAGAATTACATTAAAGCAGCCAGAGATCAGCCTGTAACTTCAAGATAATAGGGTATTATCACCTGTGATAGGGACTATTTGGAATATTTGACTTAAGCAAGTCTGTACTTTGTAAAATCATCTTTGCATGCTTTTATAATCAATTTTGATGTAACCAAAGGTCAAACTGTGAACAAGTACTGCAGCAACAGTGGCAATGACATAACAGTAGCTGGGGATACATTAACCTCATCCAGGCTTACTGTGAGACAGCAGTTAGGAGAGATGTGAGAGGACTCTGAGAGAAAAAACAAACAGCCCTCACACTGAACAGTGACAAGCACCATATTATACCAGCATGCAGCTTAAAGAAACAAAAAACAACCAATCAAAGGCCTAACAAAATAGAAACAAAACTTGATCAAGGAGGAAAGCCAAATTTAAACCACCTTGCCATTTTCAGTAATTTGTGCAGCACAAAAATATTTGTTTCCTCCTCAGGTGCCTTTGCCTTTAAAAGTTTTGATGCTGATTTTAGGTAGAGAGGCAGACAAAAGGTTACAAACAACTTCCATTGCAGTAACTTCGTGTTACTTCCAGCAAATTGAAACCAAACACCATCAATTAGGAAGTGAATTTAGTTATATTAAAAATTAGAATTTGCTTTTTCCTAATCTGGGACAAATCCTGAAACACATGAGCAACTCTCAGATTTTTGTGGGAATACTGTATCATACTATTCTGGGATTGAAGTTTTATTACACAAAATGACAGCAGCAAGACAAAAGCACTGAATGTCTACAGCTTTTGCTGGTTAAACTATTCTAGGAAGAAACCTCCACAGCTATTTCCACTACAGCAATGAAGTTCTAAAGCTTATCTCCTTTATGTAATTGTAGGAATTTACCATACCTGGTAACAGAAGCACCAACCGTGCCTTTTCTATCAGCTTCCACGATGATTCTGTTTTTGGATAACTGCTCTTGAATAAGAATGACTTTCTCTACGCCTTTAACAATGAAATAGCCACCTAGTTAATAGAAAAGAAATATTTTGTGTGTCAGTACCCTTGCACTTTACTTGCCTCCTCCAATATGCCATTGAATATAAATTGTTAGAAAGTAAACTGTAAGTACACAATGGGAGAGTAAATTCTCCTTTAAAAGAGAAATGAACAAACTCAACAGGTAAAACCCAAAGATGTCACTTTTTATAACCCTTCATCTTCTCTCTACATATCAAATATTGCCATGTAACACTTTATTCTTGCTTTACAAAAGGCAATAAATAAGAGTTCCCAGTCTGATGACATCATAGTCCACTCTTCCCTGATCTGCCTTATTTTCCATGAAGGACCTCCATCTCTGTTCCCACATAATACATCACTGTACTAGACTATATACAAAATTCAAAATAAAATACTCAAAATTTTGGTGTTTTGTTTTTTATGGTTGAAAATTTTGTTTGCAAATAGAAACTACCCATGCTCTCAACCAATTCTTTATTTTAAAAAGCCTGATGATTTCTTTTAGTTGTAAGCACACACTTGAGAAGTTTCCACAAAGACTTCATGGTGGCAGGAAACACACCAAAGGGGTATTTCTTTGTTTTAAAAAAATTAAAACCAAAAGCACAGATGGGAAAAAAAAAGGAACATGAGTGAAAATGTACCTGGATCTAAAGGACATTCATTCAGTTTGGCAAATTCTGCTGGAGTTTTCCCAGTAAGTACACAATTAGAGCTACGCAGCATTATAGGCATTCTGCAAGAAAACCAGTGACAATTTTACTTCAGATTCAGACAGGAAAATATGAATAGTCAAATTCAGAACAAAAACCATGCTGAACAAACTGAAGAAAACACATGTAAGGTAATTAGAAAACATGCATGCTGTGAACAACAGGTTTTCATCTTAGCCCACCTTATTTCATTGAACATGTAATTGAAAAGAGACCTGAAACTGGACACCTACAAGCAAAAACCACAGATTTCTTATTTAATTATTATGCAGCTACTCAGGCATCATTACAAGCAGGGTCACCAAGGCCAGTGACAATTAGTGCAAAGACTCCTGGTCTCCAAAGCTGTCTGCAGCAAAGAACATGGACTGCAGGTCCACTGTTTACAGTTTTTATTAGATAAAGCTCGTTCACATCTCATTTCCCACACAGGAATGACATCTTCTGGCTGCAGACAGATAGTGCCTCTAATTCCTAACCTAAGCATGAAGTTCAGTAGCTCTGATTTCTCTGGTGTCCTAGCAGAGAAGTCTGCAAGCAAACATTTTGTGAAGCAACATGTGGTGGAAAGATATTCCAAGAACCTAAGAACAAATTCAATGCTCAGAGAAGTAAATAAAAGAGAAAGTAAAGGTGCACAGACTGCATTTGAGGCAAAACTTCTCCACCATGAGGACAATCAAACAGTGGAAAAGCTGCAGAGGGAAGCTGGGCAGTCTCCACTCATGGAGGTCTTCAGGACCTGACAGGATGAAGAACAACCTGGTTTGATCAGAGAGCTGATCTCACTCTGGGCAGGAGGCTGCACTAGAGGCTGAGTAGAAGGTTGTACTCTTTCAATCTAAATTCTTCTGTCACCCTGTGATAAGTCAGGGAATGTTCCCTGCCAATTTGGCTTATTCACCAACTAACTAGCAATGATTTCATGGTTATTATTAAAAAGTGTACCTTTATAGTCAGCTTCATAACTTACCTTTACACTCTCAGATTTGTCATTAAAATTTTTGAAAGAGAGCACAGTTTATCTCCAAAGACAAAGCTGTATTTTGCAAAAGATAAAAAGAATTTACCACTACATCTACCAAAAAGACCTCCATGGCCTTCAGCCTCTTCTATAAAAAAGGTGACTTTTGATCCAGTTTACAGAATTTCACTCCTTGGTGGACAGCCTCTGTAAGACCTGTGTTCCAAGTGTTTGCCAAGACATATATTGACAAAATTTATTCCTGAGTTCTACTATGCAACTATTTGCAACCTCTGAGATTTTTCATTCGAATTTACTTCAATAAAAAACAGATTAGGCTATATTTCTTGTATTCAAATCTTATAAATTATTTTAATTTCTTTGCTATTTTCATATTCTTGTATCTTAAAAGAAAACAGATGAACTCAAATTCTGTATTTCCGCAGAGTAAAAAAAGCTATCTTGTCACTGTATTTCACTAAGAAAGTGCTTCCTAGAGATAAGAAGCCTCATATGACAAGCAAAATCTTCTATCACACACACAATAAGCTTAATGCATTGGCTATTTATATCAGAAACAGGAAGCAGTTGGCATAAGGTAACTCCAAATGGAATATTCAAATGCCATTACTGAAAACTCCAGTGAAACATCTGTCCCAGTCTGAACTGTGTATCAAACAAGAGCCCTGGCCAAAGGAAAGCAGTGTAATATTAGGGACAGATGAGGAAAAATTATTTCCCATGCAAATAAGAACTGGATATTTCCAGTTTTTTAACAGCAAAAAACTTTTTGCAGGTATGCACTTAAAGCCAGTTGAATGAAACAACTTCAGTTTTTAACCAGAGCAATATTAAATGCAAGCTTCACTTGTACAGCAGAACTAATGCTTGCTTTACTGGTTTTACCATCCACCTTCCACAGATGCAACTCTACATATTATTATGAAAGACTGAGCAATTTGGCTACAAAGCAAATACGCCTGATTTCATTTTACAATAATGCAACTTGCAGCTCCAGTACTCTTTCATGCATTTTTCTCTTTGATTTTACATCAACAGAATTAGAGACAATATCCATCTTTACAACCCTTCTTCTTTGGAAGGAGACATTATCAGAAGCTTTTGTAAAACAAAATCTTAGAACCTAAAAATCACATCCTGTACAGCTGTTTATGAAGAACTGCCGGCTCAGTGCTTCTCTTAACAAGGAAGTAAGGTTGGCCTGCATCTGTTTTGCAGGAAAAACTCTTTCCCAACATGGCAGCAAATGAAAACTGACAGAAGCAGCTCAGCACGTGGTACCTCACCTGCCGATGGGCAAGGCATTGCGGATGATCCTCTGGCTGCCTCGGGTGTATTCAATATCCACAGTAATTGGGGCAGAATAGGTCATGTCTCTCAGGCGGCACTGAAAGGAGAACAGGCACACAGTCAGGTGTGGACTTCAAGCTGAAGAATCTCTCTTAAAACATCCTGTGTTTGCCCTGGAAGTCCTCACAAAGAAATCAAGGAAAGCAAAGATTGTCACGGTACCTGAAGAATGTATGACAGACTCTCCTGTTTAAAACAAAATCCAAGAACATCCAAATACAATTGCTATTATTTTCAAAAGCAGCCAGCACATCTCTATCTTCAGAAGACAGCACTGCAGAGCTTAACTACTACACTGTCAATTTAAACAAACACATCTAATTAAACAAACAGGTCTAATCAGCAGAGCTGACACAAAGACCAGAGCGTGCCTGAGCAGTGCTCAGCTCAGGGACATTTCCATATACAGACTCTCAACAGCTGAAGAGTTTTGCTGCCATGTGAAGTCTGACAGAATGGAAAGGCACAAGATTGAGAGGCTATCTTACTAACAGAGTGAGCAAACCTCACTGTATGGTACTGTTCCTAAAGATGACTGACACAAGGCTCACTACAGAATCGCCTCCTGTAAAGATTCCCAGAATTTGTCTGCAAATTCCTTGGGGACCAAGAGAAGCAGAATACATGCATCAGATATCTCAAGGCTCAATCATTTCTAATCCAGTCTTTCTGGTCTGCCCTCCCCAGCCTCACTCTAAGACTGCTGCCAGATCTTAAGGTATTTATTGTGTATCTTCATGCAAGTCAGGCCTTACTGCATTTGCTGAGCACCACAGAGCAGCTCACAGCAGCTGATTCACGACCTCACCGAGCATGCTTTACCTTGCAGCTCCAGGGTTAAGGTTTAACAGTACTCAGACCTGCACATTTATGGCTCTGCAGTGTACTGGTTATGTACTAGTAAAAGTACAATTAAGATTGGGCAGTGCATTCAGGATGCAACTGTATGGAAAAATACTCCTCAAGCGTCATCACAAACTGGATGTTCCTCCTCTCCACGTTACAAAGTAAAGCATTTCTCTAGTAATAAAATACTGATGTGCACCAGCAGTTTTTAAGTTGTGTCTTGCAGGAACCAGGTGCCATTCTGCTCCCAGCAACTTCATCCAATTTAAAAGTAACTGAGAATACTTCCATTTCCTAATAACTTTGAATTCATCCGTATGAATAGCTCATTAAACTCCCAGGACTGCAGAAGGAGAGTTAGACAGTCTCTTTGGTACTACTTGGGGAAAAAAAAGGCCTTGGGATTCTCTGTGTGTGCTTTTTTAACACAAGACCCAGATAAAATACAAATTACAGTGTCATGTTCCAGCACCTGTATTTTTGTCTCACCCTCCCTGAGGCAACTTCTTACTGTATACACTTCAGGGTAAAAGACAGGCATGACTTTATATATACTCAGACCCTTATAAAAATCTGATCATTTTCGGTGTCTTTGGGAAGGAATTTTATAAGCCTTCAACAGAGAAATATAATGACAGTCTCCTAACTATCCAATCCTTTTTTTTTCCAAGTGCACCCTGGCTTGACCTGAGCAGCATCCTATTTAAGAAAACAACTGTGGCCTCCATGTGTGTACAGAACACTGAAAATAAAGAGAAATTATGCACTAGCATTAAGCATCAACGAGAATATATTCGAGATACAAGAGTAGCTTATACTAAACTCAAGGTCAATATGCTCTATAAGCATTCATTTTGCCTTCCTCTGTCATTTCAGTTACAAAGCAAGCAAGCATTTTAATACCTGAATTCTTCAATATGAGTTGTTGGCCACAAACAATTTTTTGCAAGCAATTTCATTCATATGGAATGTAACCTAATGTAACATGCATGTATTCAAAATTACATGCAGCTATTACCCAAGACATTCCCAAGACAAAAAAAACCCAAACAAGACAGATGCAAACATTAATACCTCATGAGGTGACACAGGTCGTGTCACATTGAAGCTTTCTTCCACATCTGGAGTACCCACATAGATATTGAGGTACCTGTAACACAGTTTCAAAATAAGCAATGAGTCAAATATTTTTCAGGCAACCTGAAGGAAGCAAAATTTTACATACACTGAAAAACAGAGTTACTTAGATGAACACAAATTGATTAATACTAAACACTGATTCTTCTCAAAGTAACTCACTGTATTTGAGCTGTGGCCTAGCGAGTTAAAATTTAGCCTGTGTGTGCAATAAACCTTAAAATCTTGCGTATTTCATGGCATAAAGTAAGAGGTTAAGTCCTGGAAAATACCCTCTTGATTTATATCTACACAAGTAGAGTTAGTACTTATGCTGCTACTGATACAGAAATCATCTCATGCTTACTTCAGGTACCACATTGGGTCAGCATCACTTGTAACTTTTTCATTGGCCTTCATGATTTTCTTTATCTGGAGGAGAAAAATAACAAAATGGAACCATGTGCCATTTCTGAGTACTAAGAGCCACTCTCCTCCCCCCAAGAAAGCCTACCTCTACATTGATGAAATAGTTGAATGAGTCTATGTGCTGCTTCACCAGTCCTTTCACCTGAGAAATACAAACAAAATGAGCTCCAATCACATCAATCACATAAGGCAGAAATTAAGATATAAGCTATCTGTGGATCTGTGCTAAATTTTTTCAGTTGACAAACTTCTGGGAAGTGGCTGGACAATCACCCCAGTTCTACACTACATTTCCAAGTTTACACCAGAGCTGTCATATAAAGAGCATGGAGAGGGTCTCCGAGTGCCAGTAAAACAGTAAAATAATCTGGAAACATTACATATATATTGATTGAGAATAACCATACAAAAATGCAAACCTATAGGAGGATGTAATAATCCGTAAATTAATCATGAAAAGAGTCTATGGAATAAGCCTATTGATAACTGCAGGGAACTGGGGGGGAAAAAAAAGCAAAATCCACAAAAAAGCGAGGACAGGTATTCTGAGAAACAGCAAAAGCTAGAAGAAGGGCATGTAAAGCTAGAAAGGAGATGAAGTATTCACACCATGAAATGAGTGTATAGCACTAACCTTTAGAAATGCTGGAAGAAGTCTCCATTTTTCCTGGAAAAAAAAAACAGTCTGAAATATCTTTCCAAGGAGTAACCAAATACCTAACATGCTTGTGCCTTTTTGTCTGCATGCTTTATCATTACTGTTGTTTTTTAAACAGTAACATTATTTAAAATCAGATCCATTTGGGAAAAAAAAAAAGACTGTAAAAACCAACAGAGATGGATAAAAATTACCTGGATCATCTCAGTAAACCATATGTGCAGTATTTACTCAGGATGTAATAGCACACTGCCTTTCCAAAGAGCAGCTTATGTGAAAATACATTTTTCTTAGAAAATTCTTTACTATTATGTCCTCATTTAAGATCAACTAACATTTGTTTCTGTTCCGCTAACACTGGGAATCATATTCCTAGAAAGGGAAGATATCCTACAACTTTTACTTTACAAAACACATGCAAGAACCTCGGTTTTGGAAGCAGCACTTGTAGATACAAGTCTCTGTAACACTTTCCAGGACCCTAAATCCTACAAAGATTTAGCAAAAATACTGACAAGTGCTAAGTTCATCAAGGTTCCTACAAACTTTCCCCTACTTCTAATCTTCAGTGATCACAGGGAACATCTCTTTATGTCAGCCCCACTTTCTCCCACCATGGAAGTGCAAAACCCTGCATGTATCTTTGGCTGGAGACAAAATTCTCTTAGGAAGAGTGCCCCCAGTCCTCATATGCTTCTCCATCTGCCACCATTTAAAAGTACTACAAAATTAATAACCAAAATACCGTGTAGAAAGTCGTTAGCTTTCTTATATCCACAAAAATGTTGATGGTGCTCTTGGTTTTCAGCCTTCACTGCTGATGTTTGTTAATCTGCTAATATTGCTTGTGATTCCAATTTAACATCTAATAATGGCAAAGCTAATGCAGTAAGAGACACATGATGAAGAATTGTGTGGCTTTTACTACTGATCCCTTGTGGTTTATGTACAGTAGTGTATACTACTTGGAAAGCTGAATAGCAATTGATTTCAAGTGTTTATGATTTAAATGTTATGCCTAAAAAACGGGTTAACCTGCTAAATGGCAATGCAATTAAACGGATGACCTAGGGATGAGACTAACGATTTTCACCCTAAGCAAATATTTCCAGGCCAGGCTGGATGGGGCACTGGGCAGCCTGGTGTGGTGGGAGGTGTCCCTGCCCACGGAAGGACATGAGCTGTGCGGTCCTGTCCACCCCAGAGCATTCTGAGTGGGACAGGGCCGGGCAGGGACTGCGGCGGGACGGCCCCTCAGGAGGGGTTCCCGAGGGTTCCTGAGGGGCTGCCCCGGGCAGCTCGGACCAGAGACCCCCACACCCACACCCACACCCCCGAGCGGGCAGGGGGAACTCCACACGTGCGCGGGCAGGCGGCTCCTTCCACCCCGGCCCGGCCCAGCCCCGCCGCGCTCCGGGAGCTCCCGAGGCGTGCCGCCCGTTCCCCGCGGCTCCCTGACCTGCACCGTGTTCACCGGGGCCGCCGCCTGCTCCGGGGTGAGCGCTCCGAGCCCCAGCGCCTCCATCGCCTCCATCGCCGCCCGGAGCCGCGCGCCGCGGCGCTGCACCAGCGCGTCCCCCCGCGCCCGGCGCCGCGCCCGAACGTTCCGGCCCGGGCTGCGAGCGCTGAGGGCGGCCCGGGCCCTGCAGCCCTGCCGCTGCCGCTGCCCGGCCTCCTCCCGGGGCACGGCAGGCCGCCCCCACCGCTGCCCCGGCCTCCTCCCGGGGCACTGCGCACCCGGCAGCGCTCGGGGGTCCCTCTCCGAGCCCCCGAGCCCTCACCGCCCGGCCTGCGGAGGCCAGGAGGCGGCAGGGACACGGAGAAATTTAAGCCTTTAAAGGGCTTTCCTGCCACTTTTAGCCTATAAAGCAACGCGGGGCACAAGATTTCAACAGTATTATTATTATTGCCGCCTTCTGATCTTGGATGCTGTAGCTGAATCACCTACAAATTTATTTGTTTTCCTTTTCAAGGGTCGATGCTCTAGGGACACCAAATCACAGTCAAATGGGGAGCTACTCATCTGCCCCAATTCAAGGCGGAGGAAGAAGCATTACTGATCTCTGCAGATTCCTGTGGCAGTAAGCTTTTGGAGAGATACATATAGATAGATATACACATCTACACATGCATATATACATACATACACATATAGATACATATATATACACACACATATATATATATATTAATATAATAATTGCTAAGTAAATTCCAAAAGCAGAGTGTGAAAACAACGTCTGCTCTGGCTCAGGTTTCACGTGGACAGAATTCCCGGAGCTGGGTCTGGGCTCCACCCATCCTGGACACCAGGGCCCCTACCCGAAAGAGGAGTAACATTTCGGACTGCTTCTATTCGGTTTCCTGCCTAAGGTTTCCTGTCTAAGTCAGTGGAGAGTCTGTTTAATACGTGGCAATCCACGTTTAATCCATGCGAGTCCTCTGTCGGACACAGGGGGAAGCTTGGGGCAGCTTCTCACAGAAGCCACCGCTGTAGCCCATTCTCCCCCAAACTTTGCCATGAAAACCCAATGCATCCTTTTTCCAAGTAGTCAGATTTGTTTTGAATATTATCTGTAGAGCTGGATTAAAGTCACTAACACTGGAGCTGCTTCTAAAGAAGTAACAGAGAAATGGTCACAACATATTATTAGTGGACTCATTCATCTTTAGCATTTAACAGTCCACTGCGGTTAATAAGGTCTGTATAAATGACTTTTCACCACTGATGGTATCACAAACAAAATTTAATGCATACAAACCCTCAAATATTTGTTTTTTAATAAAGCTGCTACAGAATGGCATCTTGTTTCACAGGACAATTTCAGAGTAGAGGCAAGTGCATTTCAGCCACAGTAGCATAAACAGCATGCAACACATGACATTAAACAGATGCAATGTCCATGTTTGAAACATTAAATTAAAACACATTAAACAATCATTTGAAACATAGGCCATGCTATAAAATGCCCTTTGCAAGTCACCTTAATCACCAAAACCCCCCACTGAATGCAATCTTTTGAATATTTACTGGTAAAAACTAGTATGACAGTTTTCCCAGTTCATTAAACAGCTATAAGTTTGATACTTATTTGTACAACAGAATGCATATAAAATATTGCAATAAAAAGTTCATAATCATGTTAGCAATCACCTTCAAATGTTCATAAAATCCTCTTTTGGCTGAAGCTCAAAACCATGTAGGTATTTCTAAAGATGTAGCAAATCACTAAGATTCATTCCCTGTACCTGCTTTTGAAATGCATTCTCTTGATGATTTTGAATTGCCTACCAAAATTTCATATTCATCTGAGCAAGCCTGGCTTACCTAGTGGCACGGTTATTATATTCTGAGAGTTCCTTCCTCTCAGGTTTTCCAGGAAACAGTTCCCTTTAAAATATGTGTTCATCTTTATTTTGTGCAATGTTTTTACAAGGGATAGAACAGAAGTGCACTAGAGAAATATCTCTAAAAAGGCATTTCGAAGAAAAGTTTTCCTTAACATGTATATGTGACCAAAGTCCTTGGACACTGAAGAACAACTGACTAGAAGTAATTTCCTTTGCTATAAAGGGTACACAATCCTGTAAAAATGGACTACAAAACCACAGTGCTAATAATGCCCAGGTTTTTTTCAGACCTTTATGATAGACACAGTAATGTACACATACAATTTGTGTGACACATTAAGCTTTTACAGGTTACTTTTGTCTCTTCATAAAAAATAGATTGTAATATAAAATATTAAAAACAAGCTATAACTTGTACCACACTAAGGTTTTCTATATATGACATCTTAAAAGAAGTATTATATGGTAATATATTAAAATATCATTTTCAAGTAAATTATTCAATTTCATAGACAAGAACATGTCTATAATATGTATTCCAGCACTATCTAATCCCAGTAATCTGAAATATGCAAAATAAAGCCTGTGTAAACTTAAAGAAGTTCACTCCCACATTTCTCAATTTCAATCCTGTTCATTTTCTGTATGCAAGATTCCCAATGCCTTAAATGGGAACTAAGTTTTGGGGCCAAAGAAATTAGAGGAAAACAAGAGCATTTCTCACAGACTTCGTGAAAAAGTGAATCTAATTGTATATTCAAAAACGACTAATTACTTGGCTTCTTGCTTTCAGGCCTCAGAATATCTTGTGTAAAACTTACATTCTGTTGGGTACCGTGAAACGGGTGGTAGTTCTGTGGTACACTCTGAGGTCAGTCCTAAGTGCTTTTGGGAATAAAGATTAGAAGGACTCAACTTAAAAATGCTTAATACCCATCCATTAAGATCAAAGATCAGTACATACACATATTAAAGATCTGTATGACCTCCACTGAATAAACAAAATGCTTATAAACATTATATACAGAAATTTACTTCACCCCCCCATCATGGTTTTTAGGTGTTTATCATTAATCTCAGTTACAGTTGAGAAGTTCTGAATGATTCCTACTTGAAGTGGTGAATGCTGCCTCTGTAACTGCTATCCTGCAAACAGTTTATAACACTGGCATTCCTTAATGTAACAGAGGCAAAGTTCTGGGTCCAGTAATTGCAGGAGTACCTGAACTTGGCCTAGTATGAACCTGGGTTTGGTTACTGAAGCAGTTATGCAATACTTTCTTCTTCAAATATTTTCAGAAACATAATTGTTGTCTGAGATGTTACTCTACAAAAATACAATGTAAGCGTAGTACATTTTAGCTACAGTTGTTTTGTCATTTCATAGTATGCATTGCTATATGTAAATATATTTGAATTGAAGAATAACATTGTTTTGATGGTGGCAAAACACTAAGTACTTTGCCAGCTCTTTCCCATTGCGAGTCATAATAAATGTGTTTGCTATGAAAATTAATAATTCACTGGCTATTACAAGTGACAATCCATTAAACAAGTATTTTTCTATTAAAATATATATATGACCTTGACATTAATTTCTTTACAGAGAATTTCAGAAACTATCTGTATACATTTTACAAGACCTTTTTCCATCAACAGTCACTGGAGTAGACTTTTCTTAGAGATGTGACTTCTCCAATGTCTTGGAAGATTAAAAAAAGGATACACTTCTTAATTGCTAGATGTTTCTGCTTCTGTTTTCTCCATTGCTGCCTCAGGAAAAAGCAGTTTTCTAAGTATGTTTGCATAGAATGGTCCATACACTTTTTTATTGAAGTTGACAATGCTTGCATACTGTGATCCAAGCAACTCCATCTCTCTCTGAATCACAGAAAGGCCTCCTGGCATAGTAGGCATACACTTTTGAAAACTTGGAAGAGCAAGCAAGCTTCTCATGAAGAGCTGGATTCGTTTGTCTGAAATGGAATATAAAGTATGCTCAGAACAAATGTAAACCCAAGATGATGCCACAGTCACTTTGTAAGCACCCTGCACATCAGCACAGCAAAAAATCCAACAATGTAAGCAATAATTTTCCCAAAACTATACTGGGGTGGGAAACAATACTGTAAGCTTCTTAAATTTGGCTCCTGCAAGGCAGACAGAACATAAATCTACTGCAACAAGTAACATTACTTAATGTGAAGTAGACTCAAAGGAAAAAAATAAACCCACTAGGTTTAAACCCAGAAGAGACAGAAAGGAGACTGAGTAGCACCCATTTTTCTAAATTCTTCTCCAAAATACTTGGCTGCCTAGGCTTGTCTCTATAGGCAAGATTTTTAGAATATATAGGCAATAATTTTATTATTTCTAGCTGTGACTAACCATGCACTGCAGCATACCACAAACACCATCTCTAAGTAAACAACATTTTCTTAGTCTTAGTTGAGCCAGTACTTTACTGCAGTGAGAAAATCTTTTTAGAAGATAATTAGACAGCTGATTAAGTTTGCTGGGAGTAAGTTTATAAACAGACACATACAATATGACAATGATGTAGTATCTTACTAACCAATCAAGGAACAGACAGGATTATTCTTCTCAACAATATGAGCGATTTGACCCATTAAATTACTCTGTGTTTCTTCACTAAGAATGGGAAGATCTCTTTCACTTAGAGACTTGTTCACTGCGCTGCAAATCTGGACACCAATAGCATTCAGAGCCTCCTTCAAATCAAAACTTCTGGAAGAAACAGAACAGAAAAGCATTAAATTCTGCAGTTGCTGTAGCATAGGTTGCAAAGTGGCCTCACTTGTCTCCTTTCCCTTTTATTTTCAACCTGCTCTCTGCAATGAGAGAATTTTGAAAAGCTTTCATCTTTTGTTGCAGATTTATGTAAATCTACAGATACAGGAAAATCTCTATGTGGAGGATAAAATAAGGACCTAATTGTGGTTCAAATGGGAAAAGTAATTTCAAGAGTGCAGCAGTTGCACCAGTTAACGTTCCCCATGTGCCTAAGTGTTTCTTTGCCACATACATAGCATCTCAAGAGAAAAAGCAGAGTGGAAAACTATTTTATAAGACAGTCACATACATCAGACTTTCTTGGCAGAAGAAACAGGCAGCCACGTAACTTGAACTACCTACAAAAAAAGTGAAGCCACTGGCAAGATGATTTAGTGAATGTATTGCCACAGTGTCTCCAGTATTGGGAGTACATAAGCAAACTTTATTACTAAATTCCAAAATCTGTACATTAACATAAAGACTAAGATTTCATTAAAATCTAGCTTTGAAAACATGTCTAACATATTCTGGACTTGTATCATAAAGGGAATATATAGATTAAGAGTTGGTATCTTCCTAATAATATCAAGTACAGGATATGACAATAGAATAGCTTCCAACTGTTTCCTGTTCAAAAAAAAGAGAAAAGTTGTTAAAGAGTGGAAAAAAAGGCCTTACTTCTTGGTCATGCCTTCAAGAAGAGGAAGGGAGATCCTTTTCAGTTGGTCAGCAAAATCAGGCACATCTACAATTGCTGCACCCACCATGTTGTTTGTTATGAGAGAAACACAAGCTATGATTTTTAATTGATTGAGCTTTTCTCTCAACTCCTGAAGACGAACTTCATCTGTTATTAGAGTCTGGAATTGAAACAGTAATACTCATTTAGGAAAAGGAGGGAGAGTGACAGGGAAAGGACAGATCTAGGATGTTACTATATGTTACTAAAAAAGCATTACTATTTTTAATCACAAATATACAAAGCTAAAAGAGACAGCAACTGAAATACCCTAAATATGTAGTACAGCATGAAGTGGCATTACGTACAAGTAGCAGAAGTAAGCCTGTGGTGGGAAGAAAAGTAATGCCTTGAGTGCAGAGGTAACTGAGGACATTGCATCTTATTCCTCATCACTGCTGACAACTCTGCAACCAACAATGCAGCCCATGGCATGGAATGCTCAGAGATCCAGAGGACATTGTAATGACCAAGGTTACAGACAGAATAGTCTTCTGGATTTGTCTTTTGAAAAAATGCCAAAATTTGTAACTGATGGATAATGATGAACAACTGTGCTTGACAACCACCAGTTCAACCACCAGAGCAGGTTCTGCAAGTGATGATACATAACCTGCTACAAGGAAAAAGCCAGCTGATCATACCAAGAACATAAGTAATTCCCACAGCAAGATGTAGCTAGAGTTAATTTTAGGTTGGAAAGAGTTCATCCTAACCAAATATCTCCATTGAGCAGCACAGGGGCATTAACATCTGACTGTAGTTGGTAGCAATTTCATAGTATCACAAGCTAGATCCACCAGAGGATACCTGTGTGTAGTGCTTGTTCAGAACTGTTCACAGGAGTTTAAGTGATGTCCCTTCTGTCCACTGACTGAGAACACCAAGAGCATCCCACATATTTAGCAAATTCCCTGCTAGGCCACCTTATGTGTAGCCAAGGCCTTCCCTGCAAAGGCAAGTTTTAGCCCTGACTGATGGCAAATTTCACATTGGCTTTATGGAAAGTTGCAGAGATCAGTAATCAAGAGTTGGTGGAAAAAACTGAACGCTGATTCTTGAAGCAATAGTTTACATGCACTGAGAAAGGGTAAATACCTACTTTAGAGGCCTTCAAGTTTTTACTGATTCTGTTCTAAAGAGCAATCCCACCAATTCCTGCTGCTGTTAGGAAAACAGGATGCCACAGTCAATTATTTTAAAGATACAGAAAGCCAAGTACTGTCAGTACAAGGCCCAGCCTTTGACCACAGCCAAGACTGCTCTTAGGGTGGAGCTGGTGAGCTATGATTGGAAAGAGGGAGAACAACCTTTACCTTGTTCTCTTCTGATTGTTGACTTGCCCATCTCGAATTTTATATTTACTGTGCAGAAATGTGAGTGCAAGAGAATGTTCGCTTACTGTCATCAATAGCAGGATTATTATATGACACCAATGATTTCACATAGTTGGTAATCTGAAGATACCAAAATATACTTCTTACCTCTGGAATTGTTTTGCAGTAATCCCATTGTAACAGTTTCAAGTAGCCATTGTTTAGCACCAGTGTAGGACTAATAATTGGTTTTGAACTACTATCAGCACCAGGGGATGATGAAGACTCCTCAGAAACAGATGACAATTCATCTTCTATCGATTCCTTTATCCATTCTGTTGTGAGATTCAGGGCACCTAAGCATTGCAAACAGCACAGATTTACTGCATGCCTTCATCAAAATAAGCACTTGAGAAAAAAAGAGTTGTGTACATAAGAGAATTCAACTTAGTGGACTGCTGAGTCTTCACATGTTAATTCCCTCACTCAGTTTCTCCCACAGATCATCTCCCACTGGTCACCTTGAAATTCTACCTAGTTTGTACAAACCCAGCCACAAATTGTTAGACTTCACACAAGATTTCTAGGTAATAAAAGTCTCAAAGTTTGAGAGTTTTTACATAAATCTGCTACAATCCCAAAGGATTGTTTTCCCTTTTCCACTTGTCAGTTGGGGCATAAGACTGAAAAGTAGAGGTGAAGGGAGATTAAAACATTTAATTTGTTGTAACAGAGTTTTTCTCAGGCTGCATATACAAACACTGCAGGCCCTATCGGTGGCTCAGGGCTCCCATTTCAGAAGCCCCTGCTCCAGATGTTAGCAAGCTTACTTATTCTTCTTGGAAGATGTATTTCTGAATACTGTTTAATCACATTATACAAAACCTATAATGGCGGGTCAAGCTGACTTTGCGTCATCTAAGAAATTTTGTTCAGAGCCTGCCTTTTGTTTATTAACAAATTGATCTTGCCCCTTCCAGCTTTCAGGCCAGGCACGCTAAGTGTTTTTACATGTTTATTTCATACTAACAACAGAACTGATGCACAAAGAAAAGTCTCATCTTATGTAGGGCTTCTGCATCCAAACAGCAAGAGTCACCACTTGTTTATTTTTCAAGCACCAATCAATTTGGCCAATTAAATTTGTCTGAAAGTTCCCCAGATTACAAACAGACAAACTTGATAGCAAGTTAAGCAATAACCCAGTAACAATCTGCTGGTCAAAAAATTTTTCCATTACTTAGATACAGACAACAAACTGAAGTTTTCCTCTAAGTTCACTGCAACTTACAGATTTTTCACAGCATGTATTGAAATAGTCTTCTTTTTAAAAAAAAGTTTAAATATAGCATGGTACATACTTGGTGTTTCTTCAAGAATTTCCTGGAATTTTGTTCTTTCGTAGTCCACCAAGTTATGCCAGAGGTATGGTCTAAGGCTTTTAATTGTGTAATTTGCCATATCCACTTTCATCAGGTCCAAAACATGGAATATTTGTCTGAAAGGAAGAATTTAAAATTTCACCATTTAATTTAGTCTATTGATTTTAACCAGCACAAGTGAAATACATGTACATTATCACTGTAATTTCAACTCTGGGAGAAGTGAACTCCTTCATTGGTACTTCAGAGTAACAGGTATGCTACCTACCATCTGAAATACCTGAAGGAGTAGTAGTTAGAACAGGACTAATGTAGCATCACTAAATGCTACAACCCTGTAAAACTAAAATAATGTTTTTCAAAAACTACATGAACTGGTACATTTCAGCCTAAATGAATAGATAAACTTTTTGGTCACTCTGATTTCATCAAGAGAAACAATCCTGATCCAGTTGCTTCAATTCCTGTATACAAACAGTAGAACAACTACCATTTACTCTTAGTATTTCAGTGTACCTAAGGAGCACTGTTTTCTGCCCTGTTACACAAATGTTTTACTCAAGTTCAAGTAATAAGATCTTAACTAAAGAGCTTTTAAATCTGAAGTCTGGCCTTCCAGAGGAAGCATGCAATAAACACTTCAAGGAACAGTACAAGTGTCCTGCTCACATTTTGTAAGAATGAACAAGACAGAAAAATTGTTTCTGAAACAGATTATTGCAAGAGTTGTTGGCTTAGATATTCATAGCTGCCTAGTTTCATCTAGGTATCCCACCCCTTTAATTACAAAGATACACAATCTGGTCAGTGTGTCGTAGCTCTTCCCCTTTAACGCTTCTGTAAGTTTCCCTATAGTTTGAGAACAGGTGTTATGCAAACTGACACAATTTTAGATTTCCTTTACACCCCACTTGCCACTGCTCAGTATTCTTTCAGAGAAGAGTTCTTTTCTCTAAAAACCACATTGAAATACCAACCTCAGTAACTCTACAATATTGTCAGTTGCTTTTAACTGTTTTATGTCGTTGTCTCTTATTGGAGCACACAACTTTCCCATAGTGTTGATGATATAGTTAGCTAGCCCAGGAATATCAACAGCATTATGTTCTGCCTGCTGTCTTATAAGATCCGTATCTAGAACTTCACAAATTTGATTGTGAATCCTGTTTGCTCCAGGAGTCAGGAAGGACAGAAGAATCTAAATTAGAGGGGGGGAAAAAGGAAAAGCTTATCAATAAAAACCAAACCACTCAGTAAACACACTTAAGTGAAATTTTAATATTAATGTCAGGTGTATATAGCTGACAGATTATTACCAGGCATTTTAAGACTGAACATTGTCAAAGGTAGTGTGGAAAAAAGGACTGTTTTAAAGAAAAACAACCCAGTACAGTTCTGCAAAAATGCTCAAAGCCAGTAAAAGAAAAAGCAAGTCAACAACTAGACTCCTTCAAAAGCTGGGAGGCTACCCTGTAAAACAAACACGTACTAGCTTAAAATTCTGAAAGACTTACTATTGTGCCAGAATTGAAGCTTTGTATGCTCACCTGTGTGACAATCAAACAATGAAGTCTAAGCAGGCAGGTGCAGTCCTGTTTATACTGCTGCACATGCCCTAAGCTCAGAGTATGGCTCTGGAAAGAGGCTAGTAGAGATGGGAAGCTTTGTGAAAAGAAATTACTTTCAACTCATCACTGTGCAGTGAAAACTGAGTGAACATGTCACTGTGTGTTTGTGGCCATATTCCTGGTTAATATAAATATACTACAAATGGACATCTGTTTTCAGTTCTGAATAATCATTGCTTCATCTTATAAAAGGAAGAACTAGAAGATGTTTGGTTGACTAAGTTAAGAAGACCCTTCAGTGAACTAAGGGACTCTTAGAGCTAAGCTGACAAAACAAGACAGAGAATGAAGAACATTACCTCCTTAATTTCCTCGAAGAGCTTGATAGCATGTTCGTATTCTGGAGGATCTTCATTCAGTTCCGATTCCAAATGGTCCCAAAACGCCTTGTGAACAATTTGTTTCACTGTGCCTGCAAAGCTGTGGAGTAAGTCAATTAGACAGAGAAAAAACTCCCAAACTAACTTTCATCCTTGTAACTGTTTTAGAGGAGACTGATCACTTGTTGGGAAATACACCTCACCCCATATTATGCCCTACAACCACATCTTTCATGGGCTGTGGATCATCAGCTCCCAAAACATGGTCTAGACTACTCCATTCATTTCTCCTCTCTTCCCAACACCAGTGATGCTTTTTGCAAAACTCAGGCTCTTACCTGTTCTGTGGGCAGTCTTCATGTTTTATGCAAAAATTTGCATTTACAGCAATTTCATGAGCTAGAGTCCAGTTTGACAGATTTCTTGTAGCTGCCATCAGTTCATCAAATGTGATAACCTTGGGAGGGCTTGCTGCTGGAACAAACAAGATCAATTCAAGCCAAGTATCTATAGCTGATAAGTGCAATTGAAAATACTAAAACCTAGAAATTTTACTGCTTGCTAATTGGACTCTAGCATTCTGGAAGAAACAACCCAAGATTACCAAGTCTTTATATCTTCTTAAAACACTAACTCAGGAAACTCCCAGCTTATCAGGGGTGTGTGTGTTTGTGGGGAAATACCACACAAGGCTCAAAACATTTTGAGGAGCAATTTCACATTTCCACATCTGAACTAAGATATCTTTTTCCCTTTAAAACAGGATCTTGCATTCCACAGATTTCCTACTAACTGTTCTGTCAAAGCCACTCAACGAAAGGCATGGGCAGTAAGAGATACCAGATGTCCACTGTAATTCTGAGCACATGATGGCTATATTGCCTGTTGAGAAGGTGCTGAAGTTACTGACTTGCAAACCCCCCTACCTACGGATCAGCAGATCTGTCATCTGCTGTGGAATGTAAGTTATACTCATTTTTTTACAAGTTAGTAGTAACGACAAAACAGAAACTCTACATTGGAAAGCAAGAGCACATTCCCAAAGTTTCTAAATCCCCAAATTCTATCATTTAATTTAGTATTTGGAAGACTGGTAACACAGAAAGAAAAAGTGCCAGCTGTCAACTGCTGCTCCACTAACAAGCTTCTTTTAATATAAGACTTCATTCTCATGGGTGTAAGAGGTATGCACGTCTGCAAATGCTTACAGACACAAACATGAACCACATCTTAACCAAGGCTTTATTTATCATTACTCAAATTATCTTCCTTGTGCGAAAGTGTGTTTTCTGTTTGATTCTAATCTTGATGAAATAAAAATGTGAATTCAAGATTGATTACATGTAACTTGATATAGCATTACAAATCTCTAAGTTACAGAATTAATTTTTAAGTGCAGGGATCAAACAGAAGAAAATCCACCCTTTGCACAAAGGCATATCTGGTAGAGTGAGAGGGTGCTACCAATGTCAAGGTTAGGAAGCCCATGGTGACACACTTTTCTTACACTTTCTGGAGGGAAGGAGTGCACTGGGAGACCCCCATGGATACAGCTGCTGCTGGTGTTCCACACACAAGGAGATGCACTGCTTCACAGCAGAGAGAAAGCCATGCCTCCCTCTTAATACTCTTAAACAGAGGCAGAATCCCAGGTTCTACCCACGACAGCAAAGAGAAACAAGGTAAGTTAGCCTTATTGGTCTATGCACAATGCAGGTCAAGCTGAAACAGGCTTACACGCTGGGGAACTGGGTTTGCTTGAAGAATCACTGTTAAAGCTCTGCCTTGAATATTCCGAGTCGCTGGAAGAAGCTGTGCTTTCCGAGAGGCGTGAAGAATCCGAGTCACTGTTCTGGTCATCATTGAGAGGCATTCTGATTCCCTTTACCTGACACAGGAAACAAGACCTGGAAAGGCAAACGCAGCTCCCATAAAACCAGGACTTAGTCTTTCTGTTTGTTTCTCAAAAGTCAGCTACTGATCATTTTGCTGTGAATGAAGATCAAGTAGTTACGTCTCCTAAACAGGAGAGGCAAAGGAAAGGATCTGGCTTGACAAGCAGAATCATAGTTATCAACAAACTCTATCTGTTCTGTAAGAAAGCTTTGTACCTTCAGCTGTTTCATACTTTAATGATACCTTAATGCTGGAGGCAGTCTGATTGATTCTACTTTAAAAAAAATTAAAGACTACCCACAGGAACCCCTGAAATGGCTTGTTGCAAGAATTTTGGTAGTTTTCAATGTCTGTAAAGGGATCTCATGATGTTACCATCCCCCACCTGACTTCACCAAGAAGTGGTGTTTAGCAATGAGTTTCCTTCCACAAGCAGGCTGCACCGAGGGTAACAACTGTGAAGCAAACACAGAAACTGCAGGGGGAGAACAGGCAAGTAATTCAGAATATTACACTTCTGACAGGATGTAGCTGAAAGTCTGGCCTGCTGCTTTAGGTAGGCCTGTGCTCAGAATCAGATCAGTGATGGCACAGACCCAAAAACCACTCCTCCTAGGGGTGAAGGTGGATAAGTGTTCTGGTTTAAATCGCACGACAGCTCTGAGCCCCTAACATTCTATTTAGCATAGGCAACAACCACCACTGTGCTTCAGAGTGTTTCTGTCTATGCAAAGACACTGCCTCTCTGGCAGATAATCTGCAATTGCAGCAAATGTGGACAGCTGCACAGTGTGATACAGATGATTAACAACTGCATGACAGGAAGTGAAAAATATGTTCATAATAATATTAAAATGAGAAGCTGGAAGTCAGCTATAATTACTACCAAAGGAATTTGGCCCAGATACCAAAAGTAGCTGTCCATCTCCGAGTATGGCCATGAAGCATTCTGTAGTGGACTTCTATGAAGAGACATAGCCAACGATGGTTTCCATCAGCAAATTTAACTAATAAAACTTCATGTACAATTAAACCCCATCAACTTCAGTAGGCAGGGAATACCACACTTTGCAACTGCTGGACTTGGGAAAAAAACACTTTTGGCAATAAAAGAATGATCTTTGTCTGTACTTATGTGAATCAACATATTGTGGGGTCCTGGGATAGACAAAAGGTAGCGAAAATGAAGATTTCTTTTATGCTGCCACCTAGTTACAGCTTAAATGTAACAGCTAGTTACATTTGTTTTTTCGGGTACCAGCTCATCCTGAATAGGCCTTTACAACTTGATGAGCTACTACACTGATGAGCCTGTTAATTGAGATGATTAGCATTTCTTAAATGTGTGTTTACTCTTCCTCCTCTCCCAAGAGGAAGGAGGATGCACTTGAACACCTTATTTATGTCAGACTTTATGCTGGGGTTTTTGTGAAAAGGATTGGTCACATTAGCAAGAACAGCTAACAGTTCATTACTTTACTGGAGAAGACAATAAGAGACACTTGACTACAATACAGAGGTCATGAATTCAAGACTTGCAGCATTACCTGTGATCCTTAACATCATGTTCTCTTACTAGAACAGCAATTTTATTTCTAACAAGCAACTGAAAACAAGCAGATATTTAAAACAGTATTGACTAAGCAAGACTGAGTTGCAAGAGAACCTAAAAAACCCAAAATGCTGAGATCCTTTGGCTTGGAAATTGTATTTAAGTTACAATTAGAAATGAGTGACTTATTAATGCTACAGAAGAGACAAACTATTTCTTCAATTAAATCTTGTGTTACAAATCTCAAAGTTAGTGCTGACCAGAAACTAGCTGTGACAAACTAGTTGTAGAATGTAATTGAGATTCTTCATGTTGAACTACTCACTTAATTACAGTAACACTGCACAGAGCCTGCAAAGTTTTTGTTACCCTCCAACTATTTTTTTAAATCAATGTAAGAACAGTTTCCAGGCTTTAATCTTGTATAACACCCCTTTATTTACATACAAATAACTAACCTCCAAGAGATTAATGTTGCAGCACGTGGTCCATCGAAGATTGGATTAACGTTGTGAGCAGTGTAGTGGCCCAAAGTCTTGCAAACCGCTTGCCTAGTATGAGCACTTCAAGGTGTGTCTACTGCTTCAGTCCAGGTGTTAAGAACATGGAAGAAGGGAAGTGACCATTAAAACCCCCAATATTCTCACACAATTTACACACCATCATTTCATGAACTTCCTCTTACCTCTAAGTATGATAAAGTTAATAAATATTCAGGTTCACAAGGTGCTCCTGAGAGAAGCACTAAACCAGCCATGAAGGCAAGTCAGCACTGCCATTTTCCACCCCAATCTTGATTTCCAAGAAGATCAATGTATACAGATTTCTAATTCTACCTTAACCACTTAAGTCCTTAAGCACAAGTCCCAGCAAAGGATCTTTTGGCAACAAATACTTGTATTTTGAAGAGGCCCACTATATTTTTATGTACCAAGACCATACCTGTTCCCACACTATATATACATATTCAGACAGCAGAGCTGTCAGTAGTGTTTCAGAAGGCTTAGTTTAAGAAGTTTCAACACTGCAACAGGAGATGACACACACAAAAAACACTGCAATCTTTTGCCACACTAAATACACTTCCTAGTAGAATGCTTCAAACACAATGGGAAGGAAGAATGGGTGTACTCTGCAGATTCAGAACGTTATTGCTAAATTCTAAGTTTAAAAGATAAACACATCAAACCAAACATACATGAATATACAAGCAGAAATCTGCAGGTGGCATCTAAAACACTTAAGCAAAAGTACAGTCATTGAGCACATGAAAGGGAAGTACAAACCAAAAAAGGCATTTCTAATTAGTTACAACAACAGACAACTGAGTCTTAGTCTTTGCTTTATAGCCTACACCGTAAGAGCTGATTTTCCTTGCACTTTTGTAGACAGCACAGAAGTTCTCATTAATAACTAATGGCCAAGTTCATATAGAACTTTAAATCAGTATAAGAGCCACATAAAAATATTTCAGAAAGCCCTTTAGCCTTGCAAGATCTTTTTGTAACTCACCATCTTAGATAAACAATATCATCTTGTTATTCTTTTATTTGGTCATTGTTTATTACATGTTGTTTTAACACAGAGATTAATGTCCTACCTGTTCTATTAAAAGGTCAGCCTGGGGTTACAACCTGCTTTACTCTGCTATATTAAAGACTACTCATGTTTACATTTATATTAGGTTGGACACCATCACAGTGGGCTTCATCACACCATCTGCTTTCATTCAATCAGTACTATACTGTAGGGTTTTTTAAGGATAAACTCTATGGGAGACCAAGCTAGAAGTATCTTCCAAATGTACCAGCCCCAAGATTCTAGCTAATTTAACAATGAAGGAAGAAATTCTCATGTTTCTGCTATTTAGACAGTTGGGGATTATTCTTTCCAGTAAAAAGAAAATAAATACAAAACTGTAGAGATGCTTAAAGGCATCTTGCTCTTAATCAGTTACCACATCACCCAACTCAATTCTTCATTTAGAACTTATCAAGACTGCAAGATGAGGTCAGTTTTAGAGGACACAAGCACACTTTTTATTCCTGAAGGTTTGCTTTAGAAGTTATTTTATGAAGACCCTGGGGGAGGAGGGAAGAAGACAGTTTCACAGTTAGCTGGTCTATTCTTCAGATACCATCTTCAAGGAAAGGTTTTCCACAGCCCTGCTTTGTTCAAAGGAAGTGTGCATGGGCACAGAAACTTATGAGTGCTCTGTCCAGTTTTACCACTATGAAGGGCTTAACTTTGTTTATTCTGCCGGGCTCACATTCTTACTATCTTCAAGCTGGCACCGACTGAATCTCATTTGGTCTCGAGTTTCCCTTTCACTGACTCCACCTCTGCCAGCACTCACGACACGAGAACAGAAAAGAGCCTTTGTTCAAAGCGTTACTTGCATTTCCTCCCGCTTCGTTTTTCACAGCTTACAGCCGATATTTCTCCCCTTTAGTTTTCCAGTTCCACAGCTCGTCCCTTTGAACAGACACTTCTCTTCGTGAAAGCTTAAAAATCTGTCTCGGCGAGAGTGAGATGCAGCCGAATGCTGCCCGCGGGAGTGACCTCCGCCCGGCCAGGTCGGTGATGGGACAAGTGACCGCGGTCCCCGAGGGGAGCCCGGGGCCGCCTGCTGCTCCCCTCCCCCGCGGGGGAGCGACACTGAGGGGAGCCGGCGGCTCCTCCTCTTCCTCCATCTGTTTCGCTGCCTGTCTCCTCCCCCGGCCCCATGTTTTTAACAGTTAGCAGAGGCAGGAGTTTGGCACTCGCCGACCAAAACAAACAGCGTTTCCAAGGACGGGCCCGGGGGGAGGGAGACCGGGGGAGAAGCAAGGAGGGAACGCTCCCTGTCAGCCCCAGAGAAGGCGAGCCCGGCCACCCGCCCCTAGGTGCCCCGGCCCCCGTGCCCCGGGGAGGTGTCGGGGTGCCCCTGCTCTGCTGACCGCGGCTAAAGGGGGCAGCCCCGCGGCTGCGGCCGTCGGGGCGGATCGTCCCGGCGGACACTGAGGGATGGCGAAAGCCCAGGACACACGGGGCAAGGGGAGCACTACGGACCCAGCGCAGGAACTGCGAAACCCACCTGCTGCAGCGGGTGCCCCACCGGGACAGCAGAGCGACAGGCCAGTCCACAACCTCCCTGCCACCCGCACCGTACAGGAGGGTGGCAGTCCCCGGGCCGGCGCTGACCCGGGCTCACCGCGCGGCTCATCGCCCGTGCGTGCCCGGACACCCCGCCGCGTGTCAGCTCCGCCAGCCGGCCGGCACAGCCCTGCCCTGCCCCGCTGTCCCCAGCCGCTCACTCACCGCTGCCCCTCGCCGTCCTGCGCGGCGCTCCCGGGGCCGCACACAGCCCCCCCCGGATTTAAAGACCCAGCCCGGACTATTAGTGTCTTCCTCGGGCACGTCCATCTCTGACGGCGGAGGGGGGGAAGCGCGTCACCTTTTCCTGCCTGCCGGCGGCGAGTCATCCTAGGCGCTTGGGTGAGCCTCCGCTTATCCCCGCAGCAACTGCCCGCATCTCCTCATTCTGCCTGCGAACGGGCACTAAGCGTGGAGAAATATGAGGCGACACGGAGAGACGCTTCGGCGGACTCCCCCGCGCTAGCAATGGGCCGTGCCGGCGTGCGGGGGGTAGGCCGGGGGCCGGGCTGGGTGGTGTTTACGGAAGGGCCCCGTCCGTCCGGGATGGCCCCGCCCCCGCCCGCCTCAGGGACGAGAACACCGACCCCGCGGAGCCGGGCCGTGAGGGGAAAGCGCTTGTGCTCCGCCTCAGGGACGGGAACACCGACCCCGCGGAGCCGGGCCGTGAGGGGAAGTGCTTGTGCTCCGCCTTAGGGACGGGAACACCGACCCCGCGGAGCCGGGGCTCGGGGGGAAAGCGCCTGTGCTCCGCAGGGAACGGGAACACCTCAGGACGTGTGTGCCCGCCGCTGTGCACTGCGCTGCAAAGGGAGCTTTAAATATGCTTTCCTGCCCTGGTTTCCTTACTTTCGATCGGGGGTAGTGAGGCGCCCCTCCGCGCGCTGTCTTGGCCCCCACTGCCACCCCCGGCAGCTCAGCGTCAGGGGAGCCACGAGTTCAGTCACCCACCTCGCTCACGGCTGCGCTGTCCGGAGGCCTGCTGAGCGCCCGCTGAGGAACGCAGCACGGGGCAGCGCAGCACTGTCATTACAAATGCTTTGCTTATTGCTGTATTGACCTCATGCACTGGGCAGCTGCACGCACCCACTGGGCCAGCAGTACCTGTCAGGGTCATCACTTCTTCCTGTCACACGAGCTACGTGCCACCAGTGCCTCACCCACCAGGAAGCACGGAGGGCAAAACACCGGCAGGCATGGGTGAGGCAAGAGCTCACTACCGCCAGCCTTGGCGGTCATGAAGACACAGCTCCCCATCCTGCAGGTAAGCTTTAGCACACGTGGTGAAATGCACAGAATAGGTGCTGTATTCGGGTAGACCAAAGCCCACTGTTAACGTCTGCTATAAAATCAAGGGCTCGAAGCACGGAACAGTTCGGCTACACAAGTGCTAAGTGCCCGGCTGGAGAGGGAGCGCTTGCTCGCAGCGAGGCAGAGCACCTGCCAGCCCTGCCGCTCTGAGCCTGGCCTTCAGAGACATTAAATGGGATTAAGTCCAACAGCCTAATCCGATAGCTGCTATAAAGAAGACAATGTTTTAAATAACTGTGTTTGCACTACTTTGCCCCACTTTGTGCATGTCACATGGCAATGACAGTCTGAAAGAGGCTCAAAAGGGCTTTGGAGAAGACTGTGATGGTACACAGATGGACTGCCTTGGTACAGAATTGCTATGACTTCCAAGAACATTATTTATTATCATTTTTTACATCCATTTTAGCTTAGATGCCATCTGAAATGCAGGGAAAACCTGAGTTTTTGCTGTGATAGCTGCTGACACCTTTTATTAATTAACCAGCTAGAACTGTACAAAGAGTACTGGCAAAACCACGAGTATCAGGGTCCATTTTGTGTGCTGTCTGTGTGGACTGGCAGTTGTGGAAACCTGTGCTGCTCAGTGGCCTGGTTTGCACAGGCAGGGAAAGGGCTCCCTCAGCCTCACCAAGTAAACTAGCTTCTACATACTGATATGAAAAATAACTTTGGGGGAAAAGTATCTCAGGGATACCACCTAAATCACAGAGTAAGAGATGGGATTCTAGAAAGGGGTGGCTTTAAAACTATTTTTTAAGCCGTAGTAGTGCCCTTCTCTCACCAGCTATTTTGGAGCCCATTCTTAAGTGCATAGCTTCCTCTGTCTGTCTGTCTGTCTGTCTTATCAAAGATGTACATCTGTATGTATAGCTGAGGCATCAAGGACATGCTTTGAGATTGTGGTGCAAAAGGCAAGAATAAGTTAGACACTGCAGTACTCAGCACTTAACCTTCTTTTTGGTTTCAATTCCTTCCTGATCCAGAGGCACTGAAGCTATAGGCCACTATATGGATCTTGAAGTAGATTACCTACTGGAGAGATTTTCTCCACAGAGAAATGCTGCTCATTTCTCATTTTCTAGGTGTCCTCAATGTCAGCCAGAAAAATAATTGTACGGCCTTTAAATTTGTTCTGCTCAATTAAGAAGATCAGTGTCCTTGTGGCTTATTTAGCACATGCATGTATGTCCTGGATTGGGCTGAGATAGAGTTAATTTTCTTCCTAGTTTGGGGTTTGTGCTGAAACCAGTGCTGCTAACAGAGGGATGCTTTAGTTACTGCTGGGTGGTGCTTATACAGAGTCAAGGCCTTTTCTGCCTCGCACCCCACCTGAGCAGCCAGGAGGAAAGTGCACAAGTTGGGAGAGGACGCAGCCAGGACAGCTGACCCCAGTGACCCGAGGGATATTCCACACCATATGGTGTCATGGTCAGCAATAAAAGTGGGGGAAGGTTGGCAGAGGGGCACAGCTTGGGGACTAGCTGGCCATCAGTCAGTTGCTGGTGAGCAACTGTTTTCATCTGCGTCACTTGTCTTTCTTGGGTTTTTTTAATATTTGTTATTTTCATTTTAATTACAATTTAATATTATTTAAATTTATTTCAATTATTAAACTGCTTTTATTTCAACCCACAACTTTTCTCAGTTTTACCCTTCTGATTCTCTCCCTCATCCCACTGGGGACGTGGGGGGTGATAGAGAGCAGCTGTGTGGTGCTTAGTTCCTGGATGGAGTTAAACCACAACAAAGGTACACATTTGGAATTTTGACTAGTGTCTCAAGTTGACCTGAATTTTTGGCCTTTTACTACAGAAGCACTGTTAATGGAAATGAAGGACTAGTTTGTGCTCAGTCTTTGCAGCAAGTTGGTTCATAACCTTCCTTACTGTCGCCAGTAAAACTGGCAAAGACACTAAAGCCTACAATTAATGCACTGCTTTATCCAGCAAGGCAGCTACCGAGTGGATAAGATGTGCAGCTGCTTTTGGCCCTGCAGGTCAGAAATGTTCCAATATGTGGCTAAACCATGGTTACCGTGGGAGGAGAGGGAATGGGCAAGGCATACTATAGTTTATGCCAGGGCCCATGACAACTAAGTTGAGAATGTAACTTAAAGTCACAAGATATTTTTCCCTAATCCTAATAACTGAGCCAGGCAGACTGGCTTTAGCGCTAACAGATGGATGTTAAGACTCTGGGTTGACTGAGATCATCAGGCCCAGATTTGATAATAGGCTCAAGGGCAAGACAAAAGACTACAAGGCAGGTGTAGGGATGCTTTCTCAGCTTGTTCTTCTGTGGAGTTTCCTGTATTCCAAGGAGAAATAAGTCCTGTGAGAGGCAAACAGGGTTGCTGCTTCTCCCCACTGAAGCATTTCTCTTCAGATTCACTCAGAGGCAAAGCAGAATATTGACACTTCTGAGAGAAAATGGTGCATCAGTAGCTTCCCCAGCCACACCAGTCTGCAGTGTCTAGCAGCTTTACCACCTCAGCAAATTCCTACTGCACACTCCCCTCAGCACTGGTAATTGGTCTTTCTGTGGAAAGGAAATAAAGAGTTTGAGCCACTATGTCAAATACAACAAAAAGCTATTTGTGGAATGGTACTCTTGGTCCTAAATAGCTTGAATTGGTTCCATGTTGAGAAAAAACTTTAGGTAGTACATTGCTAACATCTTCCTTGTTACTACCAAGTGAGAGAAGGAGAGATGGTATGACAGTTATCTATGCCACTTTACTTCCTGAAAGAGATTTAAATCCCTTGATACTTAACATTGACGATCCTCTTGATTATTCTCTCTGGTGAAGTCCATATGTCTCAGTTCTTCCAGTAAACTCTGAAATAAACAGCTTCAGAGCTAAAATCCTGGGTCTGAGGGTACTGCTACAAATCCTAACCTTTCTAGACCCTTCCTAAATAGAAATCTGATATCCTCTTCTCATAAAGTGTGAGACAACTAAGGCTGTGGCCAGATCTTCACTGTGGAAACTGCTATTTTAGCTTTCCCAGGGTGCTTTGTTTGTTGCTGAAGATTTCTACTCTCATGTTATTGAGGAAGACAGATTATTTGGAGGGCTCCTCATCGATTTTAGTGAAAGCCCCCTCATACCAGCTTCAGCCTCCTCTGGGATGTATTTAAGACAACCTCCTGACCCCATGCAAGCTCTCTGTTACTTGTTAGGGTCAGGGCACTAAGCTCTGTTGTGGTGCCCATAACCTACAGTCACTCCAACATCCCCTCCAGCTACTGACTTTTGGTCTCAGGTCTGTGCGTTTGGCAGAAGTGTGCTGACAAAATGCCTGAAACAATTCACTATGAATTTTCCTCTTATTGCTCATTCTAGTAGTTACTCACTAGAACACCGTGTATGGACCAAACAGTTCCATTCATCCTAAACCTTGGCAGAGGTGGAGCTGTATTTGCCGGGCTGACATCAGGGGCTGTGATCCTGCTGGCTTTTAAAATTTCTACATAATACTCAGTTTCTACATAATACTCAGTTTCTACATAATACTCAGCCTAAAATTTATTTTTATAAATATGTATGTACATATATGTAAAAGAATATACTGTAATCAAAGGGAAGACCAGGAAGAGAAAACGTCTTCCAAGACAAAACTTGATTTAATTTCTTGCTGCAATTAAATAAAGAGATCCACTCAGCGCCTCAAGCTCCTGCGGCACAGGCAAAGGCCTGCTCAGCCTTTCTTGTCCCTCCTGCGCCGGGACTCGCTCTGTGGGGAAGATGAAGGCAGCGGGCCGGTGCCGGCACGGGGAGGCAAAGGAGCATGCTCGCAGCGAAAGGCTCCGCGGGGGACTCGGTGAGCTCCGCTCCCTCCGTGCCGGACAAAGCCGTCCGTGACCTGACAGGGTTTGCGTGGGGCCAGGAGCGCTCCTGCCAGCGCGGGCAGCAGCTGCTGGGCCCCCAGGGACCAGCCCGAGGCCAAGTCTCTGCTCTACAAGCTCTAGAAACGGGGTGGAGAGTGGCGCTGCGGATGGAGAAAATAACTTTTTCTCCACGCCTTTCTCTCAAGTCATTCCGGAGCTTGCTGCAGTCATTCCAGCCAAAATCACAAGCAAGCAGAACAGAAGTTGCGCGAGGCAGAATCCCGCTGTGTTCTGCCACCAAAACTACGCGCGGGGCTAAAAACTGGCAGATGACCGGGCTGGGCTGGGGAACGCCCTGGGCCGGAGGCTGAGAGGGCAGAGAGCGCTCCTCGCTCCGAGACCCCCGCGCCGGGCCGGCTCTGTCACCGCGGGGCTGGCTCGGGGCTGTCCCTCCGCCCCGCCCGCCGCTTCCCCGTCCCGCTGCTCCCCTGGGCACGGGGCCGGGCCCTGCGCGCCACGTCTGCCCCCCGGCAGGGCCGGAGCCCATCCCCGTGTGCGTGGCGGCTCCCCGGGGCGGGGGCCGGGGCGGGGCGGGGAGCGTGGCGCGGCCCGGGCCGGCGCCTCCGCCTTCCCTCCATCCTCCCTCCCTCTCTCCCTCGCCCACTCCCGCTGCTCCCGCTCTGCGCACGACGGCGGCGGCGTCCCGCCATGTCGGCCGCCAAGCACCGGGGCGCTAAGGGGGGCAGCCCGCCCACCGCCGCCAACGAGAAGGGCGCGCAGCCCGGCGGCGCCGAGGAGCCGCCGGTCAAGAAGCAGGCGGCGGCGGGGCACGGCCGGGGCGGCAGGGCCGGCGGGGGGGGCCGCTCCGGCGCCGGCCCCCGCCGCGGCTGGGCGCTGCTGCTGGGCGCCGCGGTGGTGCTGGGCGCCGCGCTGCCCGCCGGCTGGTACGTGCTGCAGCTGCAGGAGGAGGTCGGGCGGAGCGCCCGGGAGGTGGAGGCCTCCGGCCGGCAGCGGCAGGAGCTGGCCGCCACCCTGGACACCGTGGTGCAGAAGGTAGCGCGGCGCCGGGGGCGGGCTGGGCACCGTCGGGGCGCTCGGTGCTGCCGGCGGGGCGGGGGGCGGCAGCAGCCCGAGCAGGAGGGCGGCCGGGGCCGTTCGCCCCCTAAATAAGGAGCTACGGCTGTCGGATGGCCTGGCTTGCGGGAAAGCGAACGTGTCCCGTTGCCTTTCCCCTCCTCTTCCTTGCTCCCTCAAAGATGCTTCCATGGCATTAGGGGGGTGGCTGAAGTCAGGGCCGCGGCATTGCCCGTGCTGCAAACGTGGCCCCAGAGCAGCGAGAAATCCCTGCCAGGCAGCGTAGAGCGGGGCGGGACGGGGCGGGCCGGGACCCCGCGGCGGTGCCGCAGCCCCCAGCTCGCTGTTCAGGGCCTGTGCCTGAAGCCATTTTATGGAATGCAGCCCGCACGCTGCAGTACGCCTTGCCAGCGGTGCGGACCTGCCCTTCCGAAGGAGCCTGCTGCCCTAGCTCTGTATCTTCAGGCCTGCGAATCCCTTTCCGAGCGGGGCGGAGGAGCGGCTCATCGCTGCCTGTCGAGCGGGCAGGCGAGCACGCCAAGGGACACGGGAGGGCAGCGCTGTCAGAATGGGGCACAGTCCTGCCTCAGCGTCCCCACTCTCTAGAAAACAAAACCCATGTCAGCTTCACCGAGCAGCAGAGGCTGTGCCAGAAACACTGCTGCTGTCCTCTGCCTCCCACGCTCCTGCCCCGGTCTCTGGCCAGGGGAGTGAGACTCACAGTGTCCAAGGCAGCCCAGGGCCATGGAAGAGCTGTGAAGTTGTTGGCACAGGATGTGGCTCAAGTGAAGTGAAATAAATGCTACTTTCTCTCATTGTTTTCACTCAGGCCCGTATTAGCCTCCCAGCTATAGTTTCACAAATAGCACTGACCCCTTGGATATGTCCTAGGATGCCTAGAACCTTTAAAAATGGCATCAGTCATTGTGTATCATCAACATACCATTAAGCTCATTTCCCGTGAGTAGGTAAATTGGTTGGAAGACAGTATGCAAAGTTATGACTGAGTCAGATCAAAGAAAAGGAAATTCTTGTCTCAGCTTGACTGTTTTCTGCATGGCAGACCATTCAGATTCCCTGTGCTCCCTGCGAGCTTGGGCCTGGGCTGGCACTGGGGGGACTGGCACTGGCAGAGATCTTCTGGCTGTTCTGTGGTGCTGCCAGAAACAGAGTGGCCTGCACATGTGGCAATTATATCGTCAGTCTTGGTGCTTCCTATCCCATACAACAAAAACGAAAAGGAAAATTCACATCAGCAGGGGAGAGGGGCTGTACAATTCAGGGCTCTAGTGCTGTTTCTGAAACCAATTTTAAATCCTGGGTGTTTTACTCACTGATGACAGGACAGTGATTTGAACTAGCAAAGGTTGTTTTTTACTGGTTTTTAAGGCATTTTTGTAGACTGTAAGAAGGAAGAAATTGCAATGGCAAGACATAAAACTACAATACATGAATGTAGAACTCAGATGTACATGCAACGTATAAACCCTTCCAATCAAAGGAATGGGTACAGTTTGCTGCCTCCCATCCCATGTCATTGCAGAAAATCAGTCATAAGTATCTGTTACATACTGTAGGAGAGGAGTATATAACAGAAGTTTATAAATAGTTGGTTTCAAAGACAACTGAAACTTCCTTGCCTGTGTATAGCAGATGGCTGCTGTTAGACTACAGCAGTGCAAGAATTAAAGGTGGGGGAAAGAACACAGTTTCGATGTAACCCTTGAAAGCCCTGGTTGCTGTGGTTTGGTGACACAGGAATGTACCTGAGGGAGAGGAGAGCAGGCTGTCATTGCTTTACAGAGGTGTAGGACCCTGCATTGTGCTTGCACAGTGCTGTCAGCACAGGCTGCTGTGTGGCTTTGCCCTTCAGTCTTTGACTGCAGAGAGCTCCTGTCAGGAGTGAGCATTATATAAACGCATCTGCTTTACACATCGAGGAGAAAGGAAATGATGTGCAAGTTCAGTCTTTAACACAGCACCATTCTCAGAGAGGCCAAGGTCAGTTGGTATTTAAACACAAGATAGTGTGAGCAGTTAGAGAAAATAGTAATAGTTAGCTGAAGATACATTTTTATGTACTATTTGCAATGTTAAATCTTTCAAGGGCTATGGCCTCAAATCTTAACAGCCGTGTATGCCAAAAAGGCAAACTCACATGTCAGTCCCCACACAATTGCTTTGAAGCTGTGAGTTTGTTCCCCACTTCTGCCAAGGGTATTGCATTGAGCCCTGGTGGCTCTTGGTTAGGACAGATCAGATGAGAAGCTGGTATAATTTGAAGACCCCAGACCATTTTATTATATCAGAACTCTCTGATCTTCAAGTGGCTGGCCCAGATGGAGAATAACTTCAGCTTACACCGTGAGTGTTGCCTGAACGCAGTGGAGGAGCAAATATAAAATACTTCCACTGTGTGAGATGGGATCCATCTCTGTCAGTCATGCTGTAGCAGAGACACAGCCCTCTGGAGAGTTCTGGCTATTTCTGATTTCCTAGACTAAAAAGATAGTTACTTGCAAATACGAATTTGGTGATTTGGTTGAAATGTGTCACTGTAATAGGAGGGGGAGGAGAACTTTCCTGTGTTATCCTGTTAGATTTCTGACCTCTATTTATAGTGATACAGAAAAAGCTCTCTGCTCTCTGTGGAAAGAATCAGAATGAACGACAGCTAAGATGTAATGGAAATGAGGTTGCTAAGTCAGTCTAGTGACTGGTGCCCAGCTGCAGTGTATTGGCAGTGTTACCTTCTCCCCCCTTCCCCTTAGCTCATTTCTAATTTCCTATGGGAGCACTAAAGAATAGAAGTGTAGGGAACGTAAAGTCATTAGAAACCTTTTTGCTGGAGAGGGAAAAAGAATTTACCCTTATGGGTGTTCTTCAAACTGCGGGGACCTGTCGGAGCAAGGGCAAGTCTCATGGCCAAACTCTACCATCCTTACACAGTGTAAACTTTCATGAAAACTAAGGAGGATTTGGTCAGGGATTTGCAAAAATACATAGAAATAACATAATTTCTAATTGGGACGCCTGTTAGGTCTTTTGAAAAGAATTTCTAGGTTCAGAGTCAGATAGGGAAATGCTGCAGCCTGCTTCAGTTGAAAAGAAAAAAAAAAGCTCTGAGTATTTCTGTCTAAAACCATATAAAATATACAGGTCTTTTGAAAAGAATTTCTAGGTTCAGAGTCAGATAGGGAAATGCTGCAGCCTGCTTCAGTTGAAAAGAAAAAAAAAAAAGCTCTGAGTATTTCTGTCTAAAACCATATAAAATATACTTCTTTCTATTTATAAAATAAAACCAACCCTCCAGCTGTGTATCTAATCAGTAAACATGGCAGCCCATGTGGCATGGCTGATTAATATACCCCTCAGACACAGGGAGTAGTGTGAGGCAAGGCAACGTGCGTTACTCAGCACTTGCCATCCTGCCAAAGCCTTGAGGTATTTTCTGTGTGATGGATTCCTCTTGCAGCCAGTGGGAGTTCGTACACTGCTTTGCAAAGTTTAAGAAAGTACAACCCACGCATACACAAAAAGATTTCTCCACAGTCTTACGAGTGATGCTCTGCCTGGCCTCAAAATTAAGTAATGCGTTCTTCCCTGGCCTGGCTCTTACCTTTAAATGTGGTGGCCTCCCACCCCTGGACCGTTTCCCTCTGGCTGCTGCTAAAACCAGTTGTAAAGATAGTTTTTGTAATGGGAAGTTTAATAGTGTACCTGATGCCATGGTAGGAACTTTCTGTTAACCTGAGCTAGATGCAAGGCAGGCCCTTGGCAGCTGCTGTGCCTTTGTTCTCTGTGTTCATGTGTGCTCACTGCGAGCGTGTGGGGGTATGCAGGAGTGGGAAAAACAAGCTGCTAACTATTTGGAACGTGAAAGACTTTATGTTTTTTCTAATCTGAACAAATAGTTAACAAAAAAAATCGCTTGTGTTTCCACTGGCGTCCAGGAGCAGCAAAATGTCATGATTACTACTCCCATTCCTCAGCCCATCCCAGCTCCCCTTTCCTCCTGATTTTTCTTGTTGCTCTTTCTTGTCTACTGCAAAACTCCTTTTTCATGGTCAGGAATTGGTCTTTTGTATTCTTGCCTGATAAAATCTAATCCCAGCTTTTCTGTATTGAGAAGCTGATGCCAGATATTCTTTTGGTTTGGTTTTTTTGCCCCTTCCCTCTTCTCCTTTTTACGGACTTGTGGTCTTTAGACCCAGGAATCATATAGGGGAGGGTTGGTTCAGGGGTCTGCATGCAGACTCTGGAGACCTGGGTTGCTTTTTTACTGCCATGGATTTCTTAGATTGTCAGTGAGGCCAAGGACCCTCAACAGAGCTGTGAGGCTCTAGATTCTGGGGTTTTTTGTGCCCCCTGTTTCTGTATGCCACAGGGTCACTTCAGGTGTGGGGCATGAAGGATTGCAAGGTAATAATTTTGTTTGGTAATGAGGGCTGTAAGGATCTTGGAGAAAAAGGATGAAATTACTGATATTAACCATGTGTATTTCTGGCCTAGGTACGTTCTCTTCAATCCACGTTTGGAGAATTTGAATCCGTGATGAAAGTTGTTCAGCACAAGCAGGAGGTTAGCGAGAAGGCTGTTAAACAAGGGGAGAGTGAAATAAACCGGATCAGTGAAGTGCTTCAGAAGCTGCAAAATGAAATTTTGAAAGACTTGTCTGACGGCATTCACATGGTGAAGGATGCAAGGGAACGAGACTTCACATCTCTGGAAAATACAGTGGAAGAGAGACTAACAGAGCTAACCAAGTCTATAAATGATAACATTGCTGTGTTCACTGAGGTCCAGCAAAGGAGCCAAGATGAAATCAACAATATGAAAGCAAAGGTTGGTTCACTAGAGCAGGCAGATGTGTATAAACATGAAATTAAGGTGCTAAAAGATGCTTTTGATGAGATGCAAGCATCCATGAAAATGAAAGAAAAGGACATAGAGACCTTGAAGAGTACAATAGACTCCATGGAGTCTGATGTGTACACTGAAGTGAAAGAGTTAGTCAACCTCAAACAAGAACATGAGAAGTTCAAAGAGGCTGCAGACACCGAACACCTTTCATTAAAAGCTTTACAAGAGAAAGTTCTGAGAGCTGAGGATTCTATTATGCAGCTCCCTAGTGACATTAAAAGACTTGATGAAGATTTACTGCAGGTTAAAGCCAACCTCAACAAATGGCAAGATGATGAACTCTTCAGGAAAGCATTAGAAACTTTTGGGAAGAACAGTAAAGGACTGGAGTCTCGATTGAGGCACATTGAAGACAGCCTGGAGTCTCTAACGTCTGTTGCTGCTCAAAACAATGAAAAGTTGGAATCTTTCCTTTCTAAGGAGGCAGAATATGAGAATAAGCTCAATACCCTAGAACAAAGCATTGCCACTCTTCAGGGACTCTCAAATACAGACGTAAGTTCAGTCACAGATGTTCTGAAAAATCTTGGTGAAGCACAGACTTCGCTGTACAATGACATGGAAAACTTAAGGAGAAGCATCAGTGACTTGCCATCCTCTGGTGCTCTCCAGGACATCCAGAAGCAAGTTAGTAGTTTGTTGGATCAAGGACATCTTCAGGCAGGTCAAGCACATTCTCAAGGCTACCTTGAAAAATTTTCTTCTATGGAAGGCTCTGTAGATGAACTGAGATCTTCTGTTAGCCAGGTTGATTCCGATCTGAAAATGATAAGAACTGCAGTGGATAGTTTAGTTGCCTATTCAGTGAAAATTGAAAATAACGAGAACAGTTTGGAGTCTGTGAAGAGCTCAATAGATGACCTGAGGAATGATCTGGAAAGGTTGTTTGTGAAAGTAGAAAAAATACACGAAAGAGTTTAGGCAGCGGTGCTCTTGGGCAGATAATGGGTTAAGGAGAATAGCTTTTGTATGCCCCATTTTTTACTCTTTTTAAAAGCAATTTGATACCTCCAAAGAGAATAAGAATACTTTAATAATAGAGACAGTTCTGCTTATTTCCTTTATTTCTTTTCTGTGTAGTGCTTTTGGAGTTTTTGTTGTTTGTTTTTTTCTTTCCCCCTATATTTTGTTTTAAGAAAACATGAGTTTAGTTGGGGGTTGAGTTTCTTAAGGGCTCATCTCCCTGAAGTTGTACCACTGTAAAGCGTAGTGGTGTAACTAAGGCACTACAGCCTCGTTAGCATGGGCACATATTTAATGGCATGAAGGTGTTTCACACTGACACTCACACCCCACACAGAACAGCTACAGCTGCTCTGGGACCCAAAGCATAGCTGTACCCACTGAGGATCCTACTGGTGTATTTTGGTTTAGGAAACAAATGAGAAAACCCCATCTCAGACTGTTTGCTGTGGTGAACTTCAGAGTGGAGCAGGTGTGGAGCACCTCCGGTGTTTCTGCAGTTTGGGACTCAGACGTGGTCAGTTTACCAAGGGTCAGCTGAGCTGTGGTGTATTTCTGTGAGAGTTTAATCTGTACCAAGGAGGTAACGAGGTCTGAGCTAAGCAGCACTGCCTGGGGCTAAGGCCTAAGAGATGTTCCACCACGTGGCTGGAGAGATTCATTCTTTGTGATCACAGGCTACTTCAGCTGCTGGTGCACAAGATCAGTGCTTAGAAGGGACATCTGAAGGATGGCATTAATTTCAGGAGGGTACAGTAGTAATATTTTTGTCATATTTTTAGAAATACTTTCATGTTTACATGATTAGGCTGTCTTTCTTGGAAAGATCTAATTTGGTCTTCGGGATTTTCCTGAAAAAATTACCACAAATTTGAGGAAAGGACCAAAATTGCACCTGTTGTGTTCCATATATAACAAGCATGCTAACAACAACAGTAATACACTCCAAAATACACAAGAGGGAAAATCACCATGAAATCAGCAGAATTGCTTCTATATACATTTCCAAGTTTTCACACAGCTGACAGTGACCTGAACTCTTGTTACTTATTCAGGACTTGGTGCCTGATTCTTGTCGCTATTTCTGTCACAGGGTGTCTGGCTGGGGCATGGGTAGCAAAGGATCCTTCCAGGAGACGCACTCTAGGAGAGTGAGGAAAAAGTGTCATAATTCTGTAGATGCTCTTTTAAAAACCACTTGCTCATGGAGCTTCTTTGGTTTCTGTCTTTTTGGAAAGGATTTCTAATACCCCTCCTTTTCAAGTTTACTTTTTGAACTTTATCCAAATAATTGGTAAAGAAGTCTGCACACAGATACCTTGGAAATACGCCATGGGCATCGTGCCCACCTCAGCCTGCACTAGACAGATCCTCGACTGTGTTAGATGAAAAATTCCTAGAAACAGCATCTCCCAGAAACGGGAACAGCACAGGTGAAAAGGAGTTCCAGGTATTAAGATACTGAACCATACCTAGTAGTGTTCCCACTGTAAGCAGGAAAGAATTGCTGACAAAAAGGGAGCCATGGCATTAAGGTAACTGTTGTCACTGTTGGAACTGCACTGTTCTTTGTTGACTTCTCAAGTTCTTGAACAATGTTGTTTAGGTTACTGTGAAATGAACTGTATGGCTTACTTGCAGTATTTTTAATACATAATAAACATTTGGAATATTCTTTGCACCTTTTTTTTTGATTGCCGCTTTCTTACTGTGTTTCCCAGGATGTTTCCAGTGGGGTACAGGGTAGGGGTTGGGGAAGGCCCAGATGTGCTGCAGCTCTGTACTTGTTCCCAGCTTCCACACGGGAATGTGGAGGCACTCCAAGCCAACTCTTGGAGCCAGGGCTTGAGTCTCACCAAGGTGTTGCTGTTGAGCAGTGAGACGCTGATGGTGAGGTGTGAAATACCTGCTCTGTGCCATCAATGAGTCTGTGCCAGACACTGCCAGCAACGCCTCAGCAAGACCTCACTGCCCAAAGCTTGTAGAGCAGAAGTAATGAGCAGAAAGGACCTGTGTAATATTTCCAAAGTGGCTGCTCCTTTTGCTTAGCTTGGAATGCTGGACTGTAAGGGCCATGAACTGATACCATGCTCATGATGGATGTCTGCCTTTCAAAAGTTTGGAAAAGGGTGATTTCAGGAGTACAGGCATCACATCCTGGCAATTCTTGAGGCCAAAGTCACAGAAATAGATAATAACTCTTTAATTAAACTATGACAAAGCAGGTGAGCACCCAGATCCCTTCTATTCAGATATTTGATAGAACCTGTTGGCAGTGAGCTGGCTGAGAGCATGCTCTGACTTTCTAGTAGCTGCATGATGCTGGAACGTAGGCTGTAAAGCCAGCAGTGCAGCTGGGCTGGAGTTGCTTTCAAAGATTAAACAAAGAATTACTAATTACACTTCCAGTAAATGAATTTTTATGGCAAGCTATTGAAATTATTTATTTCACTAAATAATAATAATTCTCTGTAAATAATAACATGTCTGGAGGCAGGCACAGAAACAAGGATCCCGTGGCAGCTTTTATGTCTGGTTTGACATTTTCTTCCAACACAAACATTTCCTAATTTCCTCATAAATGCTCACAGAGCACATACAGATATAATGCTGCTCTTTACCACCATTCTTCAACTTTGTAATAAAGCAGTGAAGGTCTCAAGCAAGACATAGATTGCATTGCCAGTGTTCTTTATACTACTGGTAGTTCATCAGTAATGTGCTGTCACAGTAACAAATTTCAACATAAATTGTCCACCTGATTGATGAGATATTGATCGAGCCTGTTCATTAACACTTGCCTTCATTTCCAGCTATAAATATAGAAACCATTGCACTGAGGCACTGTGGACTTGATCATTCTTGAAAGGGCTTACCCAATAGCTATGCTGGCAAATATGATGGAGATAAATCTTGGGCTGCTGCAGGGACTTCTCCCAGCGGGAATTCAACCACTGCCTCGAGTGAAATTACTGAGAAGGGCATCTGGTGCTCTAAATGTGTGTGTTGGAAGTTCCATTAAAGCATGGATTAGTGATTTTTTACTACCTTTTTTTACGTAACTCAGGTGGTATCCGTAAACAAATCTGCAGAGAAGTGAAATGACTACGGGGAAAAGTGTGCCTGAGATGCACAAACACCCCAGCAGCTAAAGAACATCCCAGTGGGGACCCTCTGCGTGGCTGGGCGCTGCCAAGGCTGGTCCCTGTCCAGTCTGGAGCACTGCAGGAAAGGAGCGGCTGGGCTGGAGCGACTCTCCAGGAGAAAAATGGCCATGAGCGGAGGCGAGGTGTTGCAGGAGAAGACACGGAACAAATGCGCCTGTTTAGGGACGGAAAAAGCGGAGGGGCCATGGGAGGGGAAGGAGGAACGGAGGGCAGGACGAGCCCTGTGCGCTCCGGGGCGGGGGCGGCGGGCGCCCCCCGGTGGCGGCGGCGCGGCAGCGGCGGCGCGGGCCCTGCGCCCGTCCATCTGTCCCTCTGTCCGTCTGTCTGTCCGTCCCTCTGTCCCTCTGTCCGTCTGTCTGTCCGTCCCTCTGTCCCTCTGTCCTTCTGTCCGTCCGTCCCTCTGTCCGTCTGTCCCTCTGTCCGTCCGTCCGCCCGTCCGTCTGTCTGTCCGTCTCTCCATCCGTCTGTCCCTCTGTCCGTCTGTCTGTCCGTCCCTCTGTCCCTCTGTCCTTCTGTGCGTCTGTCCCTCTGTCCGTCTGTCCGTCCGTCTGTCCGTCCGTCCGTCCGTCCGTCCCTCTGTCCGTCCGTCTGTCCGCCCGTTCGTCTCTCCGTCTGTCCGCCCGTTCGTCTCTCCGTCTGTCCGTCCGCCCGTCTCTCTGTCCGTCCGTCCGTCCATGCCGCCGGAATGCCCTCCCGGGGCAGGGGCAGGGGCAGGGGCAGGGGCAGGGGCAGGGGCAGGGGCAGGGGCAGGGGCAGGGGCAGGGGCAGGGGCAGGGGCAGGGGCAGGGGCAGGGAACTTGCCCGGCCTGTTGCACCGGCGCTGGGTGCCGCCGCCTCCCCTCCGCAGCTCCCGCCGTGGCCCCGGCAGCGTGCCCTGCTGAATGCCCTCCCGCGCTACCACCGCCCCGAAAAATCCTTCAGCCGCTGCTGGGCTGATTCTAGAAGCAGCTGGCACTTATTCGGCCCAGTTTCACCATTTTGCTAATAACTGGTCCCTGGCTCATTTGTCGTGTCATCACCTGCATGGTTTGTATGTTTGTGGAGGGGGAGGCCGTGGTTCCTTTGTGTTTCCTATCAGCTGCAGGTGATACTCAGCACTGTAAGATGTTTTCCCTGTTGCTCCTCCGAGTACTTGTGCATTACTGCTACCCTGGCCTTCCTGCATGCATTTGAGTCTTTGCCGTCCTCCATCAGCCAAGAGCAGACATTCACCAATGTCAGAGATGCTGGCTCAGAATATTTACATTCGGGACCTCCTGAACACTTATTTGTAAATCCTGGCATGAGGTCAAACAGCAAACAGTGTGATTCCTTTGCCAAGAACCCACTCAGTCTAACACCGACCAGGGATGCTCAGAGGGCAATTCTGCCTTGGACACCAAAGCAAAAAATATATTTTCTGCTTGCTCACATAGCAAAACCTCTCCAGAGTCTCCAGTATACAATCCATTGCAAGCTCCCAATATAATACAATTTCTCCAGAGACAATGCTTGCTCATGCACTCGGAAAGTGAAAGAACTTGGAAATCTCTTTATGTGAGCAGAGCTCGATAATTCCTGCATTTATAATGCAAATACTAAACCCCAGAGCTATTCAGAGTTAATACAGCATCACAGTTGTAGCTTGCTAGACCTCAGACAAAGAGATCCCTGAACTCTGCTTTTTTTTGCTTACAGAGCAGGTGTTCCCTTGGCTGCCACGGATTTGCAAATAGTACATCTCAAAATCTTTTCCAAGATGATGCTACTAGATGCTGTGCTTAGCATCAAGGGGGCAAATCTTTTTGCAAGTGATTCCAATCTCACTGTGAGAGGAATAAAAGTCAGAGAAGCAATTTCTTATTTTACCACATATACTGTTTAGAAAACAACAAAAAAGTTTTGAGGAAACACTTATTACACAACTAACTCCTGTGCCTCACCCTGGTGTTCATCCACAATTCTAGAGGAAGAAGCCAGTTCAAATAAGGGTGGCTTTGTTCCACTCAGAAAGACTTTCCTTTGGCACTCTCTAGATGTAAATATGTCAGATTCCAGTGGATAATCCTTTCCTGTCAATACTGCTTAGTTTGGGGTTGGGATGGGAGTTATGAGTAAGGATGGAAAACATAACAAGTGGAGAAAGAATCAGGATTACATTGAAACTTTCAATTTTTTTTACTGCTCTGACTCAAAGTTCCAATAATTTTTTCTTTTTCCCTCATTTCTCCCTTTTCACCAAACTTCTCAACTGTATATACGTAGCAAGGGGACACAGAATATTATACTTATATTTTAATTGATTTACAGTAAAAATTTGAAGTCACATGCAAACCCAAGCCTTAAGATGAGAGCCACTGAAAAGCTACTTATTTAGAGAGAGTACTGCAAGAGACATGAATTAAACAAAAGAATTGCCATCCTTGTCAGGGGCAGGTAAACCCAAAACTTTGCAGTTCCCAGAGTGTGTTTGATAGTTCACACTTTGGTGTCACTCAGGCTGAAAAAACCTTACTGACAAGTAGCTTCCTGCCCTGGAAACTCAAAATGCTCTTGCAGGGGAGTGAGATCCAACATGCAAGGTGTTGTGCTGTGAGCCAGAGTGCTGGGCAGGGCAGCAGACCACCACTGACCTGTGCAGCCTGGGGAACTTTCCTTGGACAGCCTCTGCCAGGGGTGCAAAGTCTGTAAATCCAAACAGTCTGTAAATACAAACAGTCTGTAAATCCAAACAGTCTGTAAATCCAAACAGTCTGTAAATCCAAAATCCAGCTAGGTGGGAAACTTAAAAATTACAGAGTGACAAGGGTCCTGCTCCAGATCCTGCTCAAGTCAATAGCAACAGTCCCCTTTTCTTTCCTGGAACAAAATCAAGCCCAAAGCACTTTACCCAGACCCGTATAGAAAATGTATAATATACCTAACAATGATTTCCAACACCTCAAGCTCAAAAAATCCTCTCATTTCCTATGAGTGCATCAGAGTTGCTTAGCAGAATACTAATAGCTAACAAATCTTCCCATACTGAGCGAGGCTCTCCTTTTTCAAGATCCCTTCTCAGGGTCTGGACACAGCAGCATAAGAACATTATCAGAGGAGGCAGTACTGGCTAATATGGTTTATGGATTAAACAAATATGGTTTGTGGGGTTGGGGAAGCAGGCTGGGCCTCAGGGCATGTTTATCAGCTGCTTCTGTTCAAAAGATGAACAATGTAGATAGCCCAATGGTGATAGTGAGGCAATTCAGGGAGGGCTAGCCTTCCCCATGCTGCTGTTTCCAGCTGCCTGGAGTTTCAGCTACCTGGTACATGTTCAGCTGATGCCTTCAGAGATCCCATCACAGCCCTCAGAGCCAGAAACAAAAGGGACATTGATTGATCAGAATGTGTGCCCCGAGAGAATGACGCTGTTGTTTTTCCTACATCATGCGGATGTGCCCAGAGGTACAAACAGGTGCTGCATGAGACTTACTGAGGCACCTGCCCACTGGAATGCTCGGGGCACCAAACCACTCTCCCAAGGGTGTATGTTTTAGGATTAAATGTAGGCTTCAAGCACTACATTCTGGTAATTTTTGCCTCATCCCCATACCAGATTTCTAACATCATACATTCACGTCTGAAGATGGTATTGGTCTTAGCACATCTATTAAGGATTCCACATTCTTAGGGTGGTTTCTAAGAGGGGAAAAAACCTCTCGGTTCTGTCTAATGTGTTTAGCATTTAAAAATAAGATATGCAAGAAAAAGAGCAGCTTTTCCATTCAGAAAGGAGATATTTGTATTGCTAAAAATAGCTCTACTAAGCTTCTGTGACCTTGAGATTGATGGAAGGATAATTAAGGTTTGCCAGAGTCTGAATCCTTACATATAATTAACTGAGGTGATAATAACCTCTTAGAGCCATGCAAAATACCTCTGTAGTTGAATGCATTCAGTGACCAAACTGCATTACAGCATCCCAAAAGAATGTCACAGCCTTCCAGTGACTGCAGTTTGGGGACACTACTGGAAAAAGCCCTGTGCCTCCTCCCTAAATCACTGTGGTTTTAAAGCCACAGCAGCTGTAGAGAGAGCAGGATGGCTCCCCATGGCCTCCTTTGGGTTCAGAGGAACCTCCTTTGATTAAATCAGCCTGGGAGACACTGCAGACCTTTCAGAGTGTATTATCACACAGGCACATTTGGGTTATCCGGTGACAACACGGGGAAAAGCTTCACTGTGGAGCTGTAGAAGTGAGGGTGAAGGCTCCAGTTGTCCTTTGTGTCACTGCTCCTTCAATCCACTGCACAGTCAGACACCAGAGCACCTCCCCGAAGGAGCTGAGCACCCAAAGAATGAAGAGGGACAGAGATGAGGTGTGCTGAAGCAGTGAGGCACACAGCAGAGACAGTCACCAGGCCACGTGGCTGGTGGCAACCATGGCACCTGTGACATTCTGGTAATGTTAACTTTCAGGTGTTTCTGCATCCTCCTGTCTTTTGTAGAATCAGATCTTTCATGTGATATGATCCAAGGCCTGTGGACATAGACAGATCCTTCTCTGATGATTTCCATGGTCATTGTGTGGCACAGGGAGGGGGCAAGGTGAAGAAGTACCAAATAGAATAGATACCTACTGCCCTCCAGCCTCCAGCCCCGTGATGTACTTCCCAGTGTTTTGGGGAGCTTTATTAGTTAATAAATCTTCCCAAGGCAAAGAATCTTCTATTCCTTCTCTCCATTCTTTTCGTATGGGTAAGGAATACTTACAATGAAGTTGGCAGTAGATAGTGGTGTCATTTGTTAAATACAACCCTTAAAATAGCTTTTGGTTCAGGTCAAGGAGTAAGATCAAGGACTTTAAGCATTGCAACTAAGTGCTCCAGAAATGCTGGTAGCTCCACAAACACGACAGAAACACGTGTTTGAACTGCCTAGAATTAGGGTATTTTCACCAAAGCCCACAGGAGCCACCAAGGGTAGGGTGAGGGGCTGCATTCTCACCTGGCTGGGCGGATGGATCACTACTCACATGTAATCCTGCTCTTGTCGTGGATGGTCTGCAAGTACTTCTGGCAGAGAACTGTGTGTCTCAGGTGACATCTGAGGGACCTGCCCCTTGCAGCACACGAGCTGACTCTGCTCATCACAGTTCATGAGCCAGGTCCGCCCCAAACCAAACACTGAATCTATCCAAGAGCCCTACTACTCTGTCCTTTGTTCATATCCTGATTTGCTTTCACTTGCCTTCACAAAGCTCTTCAGTTTCCTTAGGTTTAATATTTCACATTCATTAGAACTGATATAATTTACTACTTTACGTGTAAAATTAATTCAGTAACAGAGCTTCTGTTTCAAATGGTTGCACAGAGCTAAATCCCTGTTTAAGAAAGTATTTGAACTATAAAAAGAAGCACATCTATTAAAGAGTTTTTGGAGTGCTGTTTATTGTTCCTTTCAATTTCTTTCATGTCACCTTAACAAAAAGTTCTCCTCCTCCTGAAGAGCAACGAAATAAATCTAAGTTCTTGCAAACTTCACAGCACAACTCACATTCAGGTTTGCTTTCTTGCACTGTCAAAAAAGAACTGACAAAAGATGTACTGTAGCAAGTGAAGTTCAGTGTTTGCGTTTTTGCCTGAACTATTAAGAGGCAGCCCTGATTTCAACATTTCCTGGACAGAATCTGGAGATAGATTTGTATTGGGATGATGGCTGAGAAACCAGCACTTGATTCCTCCAGAATGCCCCACAGAAATGTCCATCAGCACGTGAATCCTCTCACCTCAGTGCTGCTGCCTGCAAAAGAGAAGAGTTTCGGAGGGTGCACCTATTCTGTACCTTGAGTACACCTTGAGCTCAAACTCCCATTGTACCTAAGTACAAAAGCCTGTGCTTGGGAGTGGGGTTAAGCTCAGATTTGGGCAAAGGAACCCAGAGGAGCTTCTTTCCCTCCCTCTCTCCCAATCTGCATCCAGAAATCAGAAGCAGGGATTTACTAGAGGTTTATACAGGCAAAGAGAGGCTTGGGGGCTCAGGCTAGCAGCTAACTCTCCCAGCAGCACATCAAAACTCCTAGCCAAAGTGCTGACTCCCAATTCAAAGAGCTTGGGTCCCTCTGAAGTTTGTACTGAGTAAAGATAAACACATCCTGAAGTGCTTTGTTAATACCACAGGGACAGGCCTGACACAGGGACCTGGTTTGAGAGAGGAGCTCTTCACTACGAATGAAAAAATCTAGTCCCTGGGTGATTTATTAGTCTCTCTTCAATGATACTTTTGTTTTAAAAGGGCTTCAGTTACCCTCTACTGACTGGAATTTTTCATTTATGTTGGAGAAGTATTGCTCCTTGACTTGAAAAATTACTTCCAGTGAGCAATAAATGCTGTGGGCCTCATCCTGTGGCTTTGGGCATGACAGCTCACCACCGGTCACTTTGCCACGGGATCCTTGCCATTCTTTCTCTGTTTTCTTTTTCTTGCCTTATGCTTTACACATGTTTGTAATTAACTCTTCTTTTTTTTTTTCTTTCTTTTTTTTTTTTTTTCTTTTTTTAAAGTTGCCTTGTTACATCTCCCTCTGTTCCAGGCTGTCAGCTATGGGTTTCCCTGTATTTAAATCCCAGACATTCCTCATCAATGTGCTTGCTGAAATGCTTTTACCGCTGGAAGAAATCCTTTTCTCACATTGTTTCCAGTACATGTGGTAGAGTGAGTCCTTGCAGTTAAAGAAAATTCCCTCTGGGGAAAGATCCTAAGTGCAGTGAAAGGCTCAAGACCACCAATTAACCTGCTTTCAAAAATAACAGCAACATTTTAGGTGTAGCTGAAATTCTTGTACATTTTGATTTTATTTGCACATTTCTGACAACGAAACCTCTGTCTGGCCGTATTTTTGAGTCTCCTTTGCAGTTATCAAGGAAAAGGTTGGGTGTTTTGGCAGATCTCTAATGTAGGTTCTGTCAGTAAGTTTATTTAAAACAACTGTTTTCTTTAATATGAGTCCTGGTCTTGTGGAAATTCTTAATATTGCTCTGCCTTATAATAACCCTTGGTGGGGATCTGTGGGTTTGTTCTTGCACTGCCTTCTCCTGCTCCTTTCAATAGCCGCATTTGGCAAAAACAAATGCTGCATTTCAAGGCAGTTCAACTCCATTCACTCCTTTCAAAATCGAAATGAAACCATTTTAAAGCAGGGTTTTTACTCATCCAAGAAACCCTTGCATACTTACAAACAAGAAGAACACAGCGCATTGCGGTGATGCTGTTTCTGTGTGAGGATGTTCAATGTCTGTGAGTGAGGAGTTGCTTGGGACACCTTCCCAGGGCCCGTGGGTACAGCAGGGTACAGAGCTTCAGCCCTGCCTGCTCACCCTGCTGCAGCAGGTGGCAGAGCAGGGCAATGGCACCCTCAGGACAAGGTGTATTGCTGAAGCCCCGAGTTCTGCAGCTTGGCTTGTTGAGATCAGAGCCCTCTCTCATCGCTCTGGCAGTGGAAATGTACTTTAAAGGTGAAACAATTCCATAATAAGTCAAGAACTATTGCCGAAGATGTTGGGTAGAACAGGTCTGGCAGTGCTTGTCTTTGGGCTAAACGTGTTGATGAACTGCCTCTTGCTTCCCAAATGCCACAGTGTTCTCAAAGTGGGGCAGAATTTCCTATTTGCTGCCCTAGCAATACACAGGGAAGTTATCTTCTGTTGACAAAGCTTTCTGTATAAACATGTACAAATCTTCCCAAGTACAGCTACCTTTCTAGCTGATTGGTCTGTAGAGATTTGGACAGCTCTTCAACACTTTGGTATCTTCTGACAATGCCTGAAATTCTCCTTATTTTTCCTTACATTCCCTTATATAGGATAATGAGAGTTGTGCCTGGGGATCCTTCCACAGCATCCAGCTCAGCTACTGCAATAGCAATGAGCAGTACTCACTCCTGTGGGAGTAGCCTTGTCTCTTGCTTCATGCAAGATTTAGGCTTCAGCTTTCTGCTGAGCCTTCTTCAAAGGCGGCCAGGAAGAGCAAGGTTGCCAAACTTCACTGCAACCCTAATGGGATTCAGTCATCCAATTCCTCCCAGCAGCTGTGAAATCCCACTCTCAGCTCCATATCTTGTTCTTTGCATAATGCTCACACCCCCATGCTGCAGCCTGGCTAGTCAGTCCCAAGGCAGCAACTTGTCTTTGGTTGTCTTAAAGGGCTGCAATTGAGGTTGATGTGCCCAAAGGAAACACAGGAAACACATCAGATTAAAGAAGGAAATCAAGAGAAAATCAGATAACACCCATCCTCATTACCCTGAAAGAAATGAGACATAGAGAACAGAAGGAAATGAGATGTAGAGAATAGAAGGAGCAGCCACCAACTAAATAGGTCAGGTTGCCAGCATGAGGCTATTTAGACAGATAGCAGGAATGGTGATCAGATATGCAAAGCTTTTGAGATGTAGATTTAAATTCCCCTGGTCAATGGCTCCAGATGTTCTCTAGTGTAGCAGGGCAGAATTTTTTCCACAGTAATCCTGCTTTCTCCTCCAGCTTTCACTAACCATAAACTTTTCATGAGTGCCCTTAACATGAAGCCCAGAAGTCTTCAAACTAACACCTGTTGCATCTATATTTATAAGGGTTTATATGTTTACTGTGGGACTGATCAGTTCTACAGGGGATTCAAGAATAAAACATATTTAGTAGCCACAAAGGTTTTCTATTTATGTTATGTTTCTTTTCTTTTCAGAATTTGGGACTATATAGCATATATGTGCCACCAGCTGCTGTTCTTGTTTGACATAAACCTCTCTTTGTTTCACTCCTTTAAACTCAGTGCCAGATTCTGCTCATTCTTGTGCCCTTGTATATCCAAAATAACTCCCTGGGCACTAATGGTGCAATTCCAGGTGCTCTCTAGGGTAACTGAAAACAGGAACTGGCCTTTGTCAACTCAAATTTACCCTCGATGCAGCTTCACTGAGGGTGAAGGATCTGCCAGGAGGTTATTTTGGCCTCACTGCCCCATGACAGTGCTTCCAGCAGGCAGCACACAGAGTGCTGTCCAGCCAAACGTGGAGAGTGCAGCAGGTCACATACCTCTCCTAAAGCTAAACTGGGTCAGCAGAGGCATGACAGCCCACACCAGCTACAGAGGGGCCCGTGTTATTTACGTGAAGCAAGAAAAACATGTGCAAACGCATCCATCCAAACCTGTAACTGGAACTGACAGAGGCGAGGGGAGTTCCCCGCTCTGCTCTCTCATCAGATATCCTCGATAATAACCCCTGACAGAGAAAGCCTCTTCCTGGGCAGCTGCGGATTTAATTTTGGTCTTTGTCCAGCCCAAGCAGCTCAGATCTCTAAAGGGGTGGATTTTCTATACAATAGGGGTGGGATGCACCGAAGCGTGAGCAGGAGGCGGGACACCAGGTGTCTATGAATGAGCTAAGCAGGAGTCTGAAATGCCTCCGCAGCCCTGCCCTGGCCCTTGTTCTGCCCTTGGACTGCAACACGGAGCAGCACAATGGAGCAGTATTAGCCCCGCTGCAGCTGCGAGAGGTCAGGCCCTGCACTTTTGTACCGGCATCTTTAATTTAGGCTCCTCAGGGACTCATTTTTTAAACCGAGGAGAGGGCTAATGCTCGAGCCATCAGGGGAAATTACATCAGTTGGTGAGAGGACAGGCTTTTAGGAAAGGCAGCTTGTACTTTAACCTCTCCTGCCACACCCTCGGTGTGATGCTTAGGTAGCCTTTTCTGCCTCGGTCTCTCTTCAGCAGCCTATATAAAGTCAACAGTCCAGAGCTGTTCACCTATTCTGCCACTGATCTTTGGGAATGCAAAACTTAAAAATCTTAAAAGGGAAAACTGCTTTTGGTGGCACTCAGTACAAAGTTAAGTCCGGAGACACGAAGTCTGACAGTAAAAGAGGCAGGGGTAGATGTGTGCTTTTGCTAACTGCATCATGGAGAGAGTTCAGATCATCCTCATTCTGGTCTGCACTCCTGACTGCTAAATATTACACCCTTTAGTTTGGCTCTGATGCTCCACAATGCTGCCTGCTACCTGCACTCTGTTATTTTGTACCTAGTTTCATTGACATGGCCCATGTTATTAACCACAAGGTATCTCTCCAGGGAAAATCAGGTTATCCAGCCAGCCCACAAGGAAGAGAAGAGATACCTCAGGCACATATAACAGGACCCTTCTGTCTCCAGTCTTTGGGCAATTAACAAGCAGCATTAATGAACTTCTGGGCTGGAACGGTGGTGGTTGTGATAGTGGCAGGAAGGAGATGCTGCTGAGGGCAGCCTGGCAGTCATTGGCATCAGGAATGGGATATGCACTGGGAAAAGCATTCCCTCAAAGGAGCAGGTACAGGATGTGGGCACTGAACACCTGGCTGCCTTCTGTTTGAGACTATGCAAATCTGAAGTACATGTAAAAAATCAGAGGAACTGCACCTGCAGAAAAAGTACAGTAGGTTAGGAAAGGAATGAGGCTATGAAAGTTGTTATCCACCACCTGTGCTGAAAAGCAAAAATAAAAATTTTTGCCACTTATATAAATTAGTATTATTCCTACCAAAGTGGAATTACACTGGCATAAAAACAAAGAAAATTGAGGTCTCATAAAGAACAATGGTCTCGGGATTAAATCCATTACTAGTGTAAACAAATGCATTCCACAGACCTCAAAGGATCATGCCTGCTTGTACACACGGTGAATTTGGTTTATTTTCCCCAGAGGCCTTTTTCCATTTTAAGTATAGTGTGCATGCAGATGGCCAGAGCTGCAATGGGGTGTCCAGCTTTGTACAAAAACAAGCAGCTTGACTTCAGCTTGAATGCAGTGCTGTGCTCTGCTGTGACTGTATTTTTAAAGTTATAGGGGAACAGTATTTCAACTCCTTGTGAACTTTGACTTTCAGATCCTCAAGCATCATGATAAATATAAAAGGAATTTTAATATTGATGGCTAGTGTTGACAGGATTCCTATTTTAGCTGTTCAAGCAATATGAGCTTGCAAATGTCCATACAGACAGGTATGTAGATATTATTCTTTATATATATTCGTATATGCATGCTGCTGTTTGGTGTATCATGGACACACATGCACAAATGCATAGAGTTATTAATAATTGTAATAATCCCTCAAAAATTAGACTGCCATGTGTTTTGCCTGAATTTATCTATGTTCCCTCAGGATCAATCTAGCCTTCTTTTCAGGGGGGCTGAATAGCCACTGCTCCTGAACATTGGCAGCCATGCATAATCACCTCCTCTGAAAACCTCACTGAGCTCTCACAAGCCTGCTTATGATGGGTCCTGGTCTGTTGGTGCTTCTCTTCAAATAAAAATATTCCCAAAATATTCTGATGTCCTCAACAAGATCTGCAGTATCACCCTGGAGGATGAGTCCAACAACCATACCACTGGCAGCTGTTTTTGAAACGGAGCTGTGCAAAGCTTCACCTCAGGTCCCTTTCATCTCTGCCTGTCATGCTAAGAAATGTATTTTTGAAAACGTATCTCTGTCATTAGGAACGCTGAGTCCTTCTGCTGCTTTTCCAAACAGCAGCACCTCAGGTATCTCTGGCTGCGCTGCAAGTTTGCAGGCAGGAAAACAGAATGGCTGCAGAGCACCTGCTTTTTTAATTACAGAAGCATCAGTTGGTACAGAAGAAGGTGGCCTTTTATTCCTCCCGGGACTCTTTTCACTTGAGCAACCCCCGTGAAGGACAGAGATACCTTTGGTCCCTGCCATTCCTGGAGGCAGAAGGGAGATAATGTTGCTGTGGCACTGCAAAAGGTCAGTGATGAACACAAGCCTCAGTGTCCTGCTTTTTGGCCAGAAAATGAGTAGGGATCATTGGCTGAGAACTACTGATACCTCCAACTAATGAATGCAGCAATTAAAGGAGGACATGACAGCTGAGAGGCGAATTACACCACGTGCCTTTCTAAGGCCTAATCACCACAGACACAAAGGTTTTGCTCCTCCATTCAAACCTGCTTCAATCTGTTTCACACAGATGCAGCCTGATGGTCTGGTCCCAGGAGCAGAACTGTTAGTCTTTCCACGAGTCAGATTTGTGGGTTCAAAAAAACCTGTGACCAGGACAATGCCAGCAGCTTCGGCTCCTGAGGACTGCGTTGGGAGCCAGGTTTTACAAGGGACATCCCAGGCAATCCCTTTGCCTGGAAGTCTCTTTGTAATGGGGTGAGCTTGAGCAACCAAGCTGCTACAGGCCTCCCTCCATCATAAGAAGAGTCAAGGCAAAGGAACCCTCCTTGAGTAGCAACCCTGAAGGCAGAGCAGCCACAATTTATGCCCTACGAAAGAGTTTCCCTGATCATTTGTCACTGGCAAAGGGCAATTTTACACCAGTAGTCTTTCATGGCACCAGGAATCAGCCACCGTCTTTATTTGTGGTCATACACCTTTCATAGCTGTTCAAATCTGATTTATAAATTCACACCGATTTTTTTTCAGGAGAAGAAAAGTAAATTCTGCTAAAAATGGTATTACAGAATCTTGCCTACCACTGATTCCTGATACCCTTTCCCAGTGAAAAAAACTGTCAAAGAAAGACCTGTCTCTCACTCTGTGCCTGTTCCACTCCTAATACATCCCAGTCCTGGTTTTCACAGCTCAAGACATCTGCTCCCCCACACAAAAACCAGATAAGCATTAAGGTTTTGTCAGTCTTCTCCTGACAGCTCTGAGTGCAACACATCTAATACTGTCTTCACCCACACTCTGGCCAGCTTCAGTGACATCAATCCCAATTTACATCCAGGTTTACAGACCAAAAATCATATTTACCACTTAGAAGACTGTAAAGAGCCTGGAAAATGTTGCTGTGAGGCACTGCTGATGCTTGTTTTTCAGGCAGGTTTTTTCCACAGATGCTTAACCACTTGGTGGTGCTACAGAAAGTGTCTGCTTCACTTTCTAAAGCAAAGCAGGTTTTTTCTCTTTCATCAGCAGTAACCAGAGATCACATTAGATAAAGCTGTGGCAAGAAGCACCTTTCTTCCTTTCTCTTTTCTCATTTGAGTATCGTCATTGCAATGGTCATGTTGAAATCTTAGAAATCTAGCTATTGTATTTCTCTACAGAATGTGTGTGTAAAGTTACAACCACAGCCAATTCATTTCTCTCTGTTGGACATTCGATCTACGTATTTTCAATGGAGCTGAAAATTGGAGGAGAGATGGGGCCTTGGGAGAATTCACCCTTTTAAAAATGAACATGCCCCACACTACGCTTGCTTTTCTTGATGATCCAGCTCTAATTTTTCATTTTCTCTGTCACTCTCACTGGCACAAATCAAGCAGGTTGCATGTTCAAGAGCTCACGCCGCAGTGACAGAGCAGAGGATGTGTGTCACTTGGTGCAAAACCAGTGAGATCTGGGCAGTGACACCCCTTCGGCTCCTTGGAAGACCCCAGGCTCACTTGTAGGTGCCAGCTGGTACACAGGGAGGAAAGGTAAAACCCTACTTTTTTATCAAGCCAGGGCAGAAAGGTGATGAAAATCTTGATGGAGAGAAGTTAATGAGCTTCACGTCTAGGTCCTAAGGGAGGGAATGTCCTCAGCAAGCCTTCTGCATCTGCCCCAGCAAGTGAGAGTGGGAAGGGCAAGAAGGATGAGACAGAAAACTTCAGACAGTATCATGATAAGAGGGGATGCATATGGAGGGAGAAGATTAGTAATTTCCAGCTGTTTTGCAGCAGCATCTGGTTTATTCTAGGCTGTGTAATTGGTATCATCTTCATAAGCTTTGGTGCTGGCAAAGGCTCCTGTGCATGGAGCCCTCATGGAGATTAGCACAAGCTGAGGTAAAGTGAGAAGGATTTGGTCTTGCTAAAGCAATGGTAAGTATGCAGAGGTCATGTTGCTCCTCTTATTAAATTTGAGTACTTTTTTTCATCTTGGTAACAGACCTTCAAACATGCTCTTTGAAAATAACTGTCCTGTTCCATTAAAAATAAATCTGTTTCTTTCTTATAACACAATTAGTGTCAGCAAAGCATTCTGCAGATCCCAAAAGATTTATTTCTGCATAATTCTTGGGAGGCAGGAAAAAGTATTCTAGCCCTTTAGGAGAGATAAGGAGACACAAGTTTAAAAGTGTTTTTAGGTCCTGGGCCAGATTTTCTGATTGGCCATAGATCACGGAGGAGATGGAGGCATCTCCTCAAACCTCTGTGGACTTGCTGGGGAGGGTGGCTCTTTCCAAAAGCTAACATTGCCCAAAATGTTGTGCACTTTGCATTGACACAGGCAAGCATTAATGTGCTGCAGGGTCGGGACTGTATCTTAAGATCTGTGTTGTCTTTTTGGGGTTGTTGAACTGTGACTGTCTGTGGTTTCAGTGCAGGCTGGAGAAGCCTGGGGGTGGCTGTCACGTGGACCAGTTAGCATCAGCTCCAAACAAAATGACCTGTCCACATAATAAAAACATGTTTTCCCACCCTTAAAGGCCCCCACGCCAGGCCTGACACTCAGCCTGCCGTGGGCCCAGCAATGAGGACAGTGCTGGAGTCAGAGGGGCTGTCACTGTCCTCTTGGATGACAGTGCACAAGGGACTGGCATCCTCTGCTCCCCTAGGCCCACTATGGGGATTTTTGAAATTTGCAATTCCCTTTATGCTGCATGAGAAGCACAAAGGAAACACAGAGAGTCACAAAACCTTCCCCCCCTCATGATTCCCTAGCCAGCAAAATGAAATTTTCATGCATAAGGAGGCTTTGATCAAGTTTGTCACTTAGCCAATTTGCTATTGATTTAAAGAGTCCTCTTTGCTAGCAAACAGGCATAAAGGATGGGATTTTAAAAAGATCTAATAGAAAATTATATTTGGTTCTTGGGTATCTATACATAAACAGATTCATTTTCCATTTAACTGCTCTTTGTAGTTTGCTGCCTGAGAATTCTGGGTATGTCTTTTCTCTGTAAAAGTCATGCTGGATTGTTGGTACACATCCTAAAGCCATAATATTGTTTACATCTTTCTAATCACTTGCCATAAAATTATTACATTGCCATTAACTTTTTTTTATTATTTGACCTAATTTTTCTACAAGACATAGAAAACTCTATTTTCTAAAGCCAGGAAGTGGCTTCAGACAAATGAAAAGTAAACAAAATAAAGCTAAAGGAAGCTGGCAGTCTCTGTGCTGAATCTATTTTCTAATTTAGTATTGTTTTGACTTTGACAAATTAATGATCAGTGAAGGAAAAATACAGCCAGTCTTACAGCTACGAAGCTATGCTGAATTCCAGTATTTCAGTGGGAATTTAAAGGGAGGTGGGGAGGAGGAAATGATTTCTGTGTCAGGTTGTATCTCTAGCATAGAGCCTGTGGCAAGGGCATGGAGTTGTCCACCACAGAAGGCACAATTCAGTCCTTGCTCCCCTTTGTCTGGGGAGGGCAAGGAGGCTACCAGCCAGCCTGCAGCACCTGAGGGCAAAGAGGGAATAGAGAGCCATGTTGTCATCTATTCCCTACAGGTAAGTCTCCCAACAGGAGTCAGGTGGCACACAGTGCCATTTGCCCACTTGATTTGAACTGCATACTTGCACTGCCAAGGGAAGTGATGCAGGTTATCAGTCAAATATAACAAATGCTGTTCTGTCTGATGCGGTACCTTGTACATCTATCATAGCATGGTAATGCCATGGGGTTCATTTTTGGTATCTGGGCAGGATTTGCTGTCATTATCCCTGACATTTGCCAGTCAGTGACAGTCTTGGGGAAAGGCTTGTTCAGGTAAGTGCATCCAAAGGTATGAGCATCCAGTAATTCACTGGTGTCACATGCAATGGGACTTTTAGCAAAACATCTTGCACTTAATCTTCTTTACTCTTAAAGCTATGTATATTTAAGGGGGAAAAAGATATTACATCTATTGCCTTTTTTACTTCCTATATTACTGGAGCAGGTTTACCCTTTTATTTCCAAGAAAACTGGTTACGCATCAAATAGCGGCATGCAAAGAGTGATACAATCTAGACACAGATCCACAGACCTCAACATCAAACCAAAAATCTTGTGCAAAACATACTTTTGGTTTTCTTCATCACAGGTGTTGGTGCAATGAACGTCACACAAAAACCACAACTAAGGCTAATACCTCTCTCCTTGTAGGATCTACCCAGTGTCTGTGCTATCTGCATTCGATCGGACTGGGCAGGAAATCAGAGAGTCCTGGAGGGATGGATCTGCCCCATCTCATCCGTGACTCATGCAGGATGAAGGGGTCACAATGGCAAAAGTTCACACTTCCCATTACGCTCCCACACAAGCACGTCTGAGGGGAGGCCCTGCGGCGCACGGCTCCCCAGCAGGATGACACCCGCTCCGTCACCACCCCGGCTGCATTTCGCTTCCCCCTCTCTGCCCCAGCCCCAAACCAACTCAAACCACCCCACGGCTGCACAGCTCCACCCTTTTCCGCCACAGCCCGCAGGCACCACCGAACACCACCCGTGTTTACAGGATAAGGGCCTGTGGCTTCACCACCAAAACCCAACAGAAGACACCTTGTGTGCCTGCACCATTGCACCGGTGGAGTTGGGGCTGGGGATGACCGCTCGTGGTGATGCTCTGGAGGAGCTGGGTGTGTATAAGCTATGCTGAGAGCAGCTGTTCCAGCTGTGGGAGTTGGGGCTGGGGATGACCGCTCGTGGTGATGCTCTGGAGGAGCTGGGTGTGTATAAGCTATGCTGAGAGCAGCTGTTCCAGCTGTGGGAGTTGGGGCTGGGGGTGACTGCTGGTGGTGATGCTTTGGAGGAGCTGGGTGTCTGTAAGCTATGCTGAGAGCAGCTGTTCCAGCTGTGGGAGTTGGGGCTGGGGATGACTGCTCGTGGTGATGCTCTGGAGGAGCTGGGTGTGTGTAAGCTATGCTGAGAGCAGCTGTTCCAGCTGTGGGAGCTGGGGCTGGGGGTGACCGCTGGTGGTGATGCTTTGGAGGAGCTGGGTGTGTGTAAGCTATGCTGAAAGCAGCTGTTCCAGCTGTGGGAGCTGGGGCTGGGGGTGACTGCTGGTGGTGATGCTCTGGAGGAGCTGGGTGTGTGTAAGCTATGCTGAAAGCAGCTGTTCCAGCTGTGGGAGTTGGGGCTGGGGGTGACTGCTCATGGCGATGCTCTAGAGGAGCTGGGTGTGTGTAAGCTGTGCTGAAAGCAGCTGTTCCAGCTGTGGGAGCCAGAGCTGGGCAAAATGGGCTGGGTGCACATCTGGCTGCTTGCACACAGCCTAATGGTGGAGAACGATGCTGTCAGTCTCTCAAAATAAGGGCAAAAAACCAGAAATGGCGGAAGGGACGGAACTGAAGGCAAAGAAGGGAAGTGATGAGGGGCACACAATGCTGAGTGACTCAGTCATGTTTTAAATGTCTTTTTTTGCAGTTTGCGTTGGTGGAATGTGCAATCCACTGACCGTGACCCAACGCAATTCTCCACTCCTGGTGGAACAACTTGTATGTGAATTTTAATCCTGAAACGATTAATGTGGGAAGGAGGAAGGGAGCTGGTAGATTGGATTGTATTGCTAATGCATTTAATACAATTAATATATAAAGAACACAGTAAACACGCCACCAGTTTCAGTTTTACTGAAAGAACATCTAAACTGAATGAGAAATAGGAAAGCAACAGAAGAAGGAATTGTGTGTGCTCAATCCTTCTGGAAACCCTGCAACAGAGGAGATGCTGAGCCTGAACCACTAAATTTCACTTTTGTCTCCTGTGCAGTTCTGGTTGTTTCTCCTCATTTCTCTGGTTTCGAGCGCTCCAGTTTAGCAATAACAGTGGGGAGTTTTGAGGAATTGTTGACTGTGCACATGTAAATGAATTTTCAGATTTAGAGATATAAATTGAGCAGGTGACTTCTATCCTTTGTGCTATGGATATCCGAATAAAACACATCAAGCAGAAGAAGAAATGAACAGTATTACAGGTAAAAATTATAACACATTAATTGTCTAAATTCTCAGTGTAAGCCACGGAAGCAAGAGCTTGAGGCTTGGAAATTGAATTTTAAAAGATATTTTATGGACATACAGCTCCTCTCCTACTCAAAGTCTTATAGTCTTATGAACAATCCCAGTCTCAATTGCTCTCCAAAAAGGCATTACAAGTATTTCTCAGTTTCTTCACTGCTCATAAAGGTCTATGATGGGTTCAGGATCCAGACTCAGAGGACTTAATTTCACTTAAGTCTTTATTTTTCCTATTGCATGGACATCTCAAGGGTCCTAGAAGCAGTCAAAGAACAAGAGGAGACACATGAATTTAGATGGAAGTTATAACCTCTGAATCTGGGCCCTGTCAGTGTTCATTACTTGGCTGAAATATTGTTTTAATACTAAACTGACATCTCTGGATGCAAACAAGACACACCTCAAAAGACCACTATTTGTCAAGGCAAAGTTTTTTTATATGGCTCACTACAGAGAAAATCAGCATTACAGTCTTAATCCTGAACTTTCTTGACTCCTGCAATTTTCACAAAGCATGCAATTACAAGGATTGGACGTGATCTGCCAGGGCAGATAATACACAGATACCTGCCACAGCAACCAGATGGGTGCCAGCTGTCTCTGCCAGCACTGCTTTCTAAAGGATAATCCTTATCCTTGGGTGGAACACATTAACATGCTTTCACTTCATCAGACCAAAAAGCTGTCTCTCAGCAGGTACTTAACACAGAAGAGACAGCTCCATTGGGAGAATGTCCTCCAGTTTCACCTGCAAGTAGCTTCCCAATTATTTGAAAGTCATCTTTAGATTTGCAGTCTGGACAGTGCTGAGCACTTTAGCTCTGTCCAGCGAATGTATGCACCTACATTTAGCTTGGTCATCAAAGATGAGCAACGCAAAGAGATTGACTTAAAGAGCTGTGGTTGTGTTTTTCTGCACGTGCAGACTATAGAGCTCAGCAGAGAGGACTGAAACCACGGGAGCAGTGTATTAGTATCCAAGAACACATCCATTGCATCCAGGAATCCCTTTAGTAGTAATTTCTCCCCTTTCCTCTATCTTACACCATAGGGAACAGCCAAAGAATGTATTCCAGCTCTTCTACACGCCCCTGGAAGCCAATCTCTGTAAGTGTGCTAACAACACTGCTAAACAATTCACAAACACTGGAGAATGAGCAAAAGGTCTGAGTACAGATGATACCATCTCACCAAGTAAAGCTGCAATATGCACAATCCTTGCACAGAGAGTACCTGGCCTCAGGTTGTATATTAAATATTTTAGCAAGTATCTTTGAAATCCTGTTTTGTTTTTATTTAGCTCAATACATGGAATGAAATAACATCAGCTCTATGAAACTCATGTCTCATTAGAGAAGCTGTCAATTTTTTAAGGAGACCCGAATATTTGACTGAGTTATATTAAGCCAGTGGGCTTTTTTACCCTGAGTGTTTCTATGCCAGATTAAAAATAAATTGTTCTGTTTTCAAAGTTCATGGCAAAATTAATCCTAAAATGCACTGAATTTTAATTTTTTACTGCTAGCATGTTGCAATCTTGTAAGATTATTTTCCAACCCACACTGACTTCAGGAAGGTAAGACTGCTGAAATCAATGGCCTTTTGTTGTTATTGTGATAATCTGTAGAGTTTTGATTTGGTACAACATATCCTCCAATACTGTTTTGCAAATTAGAGCCTAATCCTATTTCCTTTGAAGCTGGCTAGCAGAAGTCTGATGGTTTCAATGGGAGGATAATTCCTTTTTGTGAATAAGGAAAAGCAGTTATGTAAAATAATACTGTCAGAAATGAAGAATTCCCTAGTGGTGTCTATAAACTCAAAGAGCTGAAATTCTCACCAAATGTTTATCTCAGAAACAATGAAACACTACATGTTTTACACAGACTTGCTAAAACCTGAAAGGAAATATCTCTGTATGTTGGTGATACATTCAAACATATGTATACTTCTATATTTATCATTCTTTTCAATTATCGTTGCTAGTACATATGAGCACAGAAAGTTTCTTTTGTCCAGTTTTAGTTTACATATTTGCTTTGCTCAATGCCCACTGGCTTTACATTTAAGAGCATGGAAATTCAAAAGGAAAAGTGATATTTCTAATGCCATATAGTACTTGTGCTTATTCCATTACCAAAATGGCAGTTTTCATTTTGGAGTTTCTGGTATTTTATTATGCTTTCTATCTCTCCAATCACAATATATAGCAATGATTTATGACACACTTCCTTGAAACTGATGATTTCCATGAAAATGATGATGTATGCTTCCAAGCAGCTAGAAGGGAACACTCTTGGAGATATTAACAATGCTCATGAGTACACCATAATGAAACCTATTTTCATCACGGGCATTCATGCTTTTCTGCTATTCAAGAGGCATAAAGGACCTGAATATAGGCTGCACTGAGTTTCAGCCTGAAGGGAGCTTCCAGACTGTCTGACAGCCGTAGCTGGACACTTCCCTGCTGCCTCTGGGGGGCCTGAGGCAGTCCTGAGCTGCTCCTGCAGCCCAGGCAGCTGGCACAGGTCACAGCAGGACTCGGCTGCTCTCCTCTTTGGTGGGCCTAGGGCTTGCACTGGACATGCAAAACCACCAGGCAATTGTTACTGTCACCGTGACAGACTGCTGTACCCCTGGCACTCAGCAAGACTGAGACTCTGATTTAATCTATTTAAGTGCAGTTGTGCAGAGGTGAACACACGCCAGGACAATTTTTCACTGCTGGCAGTCTAGGGCACCCTTCATGTGTCACCAGCTCCTCTCCTAGGTCCCTCCTGCCTCTCAGTGCTGCTGCATTCCCATCCCTGTGCCAGTCCTTACTTGAAGCAGCTCTATCCTGCATTCCTTCACATCGATGTCTCTTGAGGCATCCCCTCAAGTGTGAGAAGAGCTACATAAGTGGGTTTCAAACTGGGGGCATGGCAGGCATCCAGGGCAGCAGCAGATGTCCTTCTGTCCCTCTCCTGCACGTTCAGGTGGCCTAGGCATGCCTTTATTCTGTGCCAGCTGGGGGGACTGCAGTAGCACTTCAGAGTTTTTGTTGTTTTAAAGTAAAATGACAAAAACATCCAAGCTATAAAATCATCTTACAAAGAGAAGGCCACAGAACTTTTGTCCTTTCCACATTTAAAATAAAGGAAGCGGCTACCAGAGAAAAATGTGCATTTTTGGGGGCTTTTTTTTAGTATAGTAACAGAGCAAAGCTTCCCTTACCTTTTCCGCTTTGGAGTAGCCACTTTGTGGTGCACTCTGTGAAACAGATGTCAAATTTCATGCTCCCAGGCTTACACCAATATCAGACTTCCAAAGATCAAGAAGCCAGCACAGGACATGTTTCTCACTGCTGCAGGATTCTTCTGTCTTCTTCAACCCTTGTGGCACAGTGCTGGCTCCTGCCAGGAACAGAGTACTGCACTAGGCAGACTTGCCTTGAACCAGCTGGACACTTCTGCTGATCCTAAAATGAAGATGTAGTAATGGTAATTACAGAGGAACTCCTGTTTTCAAGTTCAGGTCAGAGAAGCTAAGGCTGCAGCCTCAGGGCAGAGTGTTCACGATCTCAGGAAGAAACCTTACAGAAGTCCAGCTTTACACACAGGCCCGGTGAGTTAGAGGAACCAAATGAGAATCCTCACCAAAGCTGACGGGGTATCAGCCCATCACCTTGACACTCCAGAGTTAGTTACCTCTGACAGACCTGAGCCTCTGCAGGAGCCAGCCAGTAAAACTGTCTGAGCACGTGGATCAGCTTCTGTGCTAACGCTCCCTCAGCGAACCGGAGGGATTGGGGCTATCGACTCCTGAAATTCTGTGCCTTGACACTGCTGTGACCACAGAGTGGAACCCAAGATTTCAAAAGGTCTGTGTGTCACCCTTGCAGAGCAATCCCAGCCGTAACCTGCACCTTAAGAACAGTCTGTAGGGAAGAGACACTGAACCAGGGCTCTCACTTGAAAGCCTTTGTGTTGGTCCAGAAAACCTGCCATACTGGAGCATGCCAAAACAGTTCCACCCCATGTACATTTCCCATTTCTGCTACAAGAGACCATCTGCCTTCTCAGGCCATGCACTTGGGGATGGCTTCTTTTCTAAAGAGAACATCTGATTCGCCTTAACCTTGGCAACAATTTGTATGCCTGTATCGGTTTAAGTTTTCAAGCTGCCTTTGTGAAAGAAACAACCCTTACTTTAAAAGGAAGAAAGTGTAAAACCGACATAGTCTTTGTAATTCAAAGATCCCGAACGCAGACGCGAGGTGTTCCTCAGCTCTTGGCGCAGATTAGCTAAAGTCAACCACAGCAGGACTGGGCTCAGGAAGGTTTCTCACCAACAAAAACCTCCTGGAGCAGGCAAACAGCGCCTGCCTATGCCAAGGACAGGCGGCACCTGGGTGTGCCTGAGTTTTTCTGCCAATTCCACCAACATGGAAACCCCACAGGAAACCCTCGCCCGCTTGGCGAATGGGGAAAATTAGACGTTTTCTGGAAAAACTTTCCAGACCTAAACGCGGTGCAGGCTCGCTCGAGCCCCTGCCCGCCATCCCCGCAGGTGCACAGGGCAGAGCCGCGGGGCCGGGGCCGGAGCTCGGCCTCGCCTCAGCGCGGCCCCGCGGGGAGCAGGGGCTCGGCCGGGGGGCTCGGCCCCGCTGAGCGCCTTCCGGCGGCCCGGGAGGGTCGCAGCGGAGCCCCCCGTCCCCGGCGCACAAAGGAGGCCCACGACAGCGCTCCCCTCAGCCCAGCTCGCGGGGCGGGGCGGGCCGGGCGCAGGGCCGCCTCACGCCGGTGCCGCCGGCGGGGCGGGCGGCGGGGAAGGGGCGGAGAGCGGGGGCGCCGCCACCGCCCCCCGGCCCGCCCCGCCCGCCGCGCCCCGTGGTGCCGGCGCGGGCGCGGGGCCGAGGCAGAGGCGGCGAGGCCGGCGGGGCGCTCACACCGCGCCCGCCGCCGGGCATGGAGGGCGCCGAGGCGGCCGGCCCCGGCAGCAGCAGCAGCCCCAGCCCCGCGCAGCCCCGCTGCTCCTCCTGCGGCCCCGGCCCGCCCGGCGGCGGCGACGCGGCGGCAGCGGCGGCCATGGAGGAGCCGGTCGGGGCGGCTCCGTCCCCGGAGGTAACGGCGGCGAGGAAGCAGCAGGGGGTGAAACGGCATCACCACAAGCACAACCTGAAGCATCGCTACGAGCTGCAGGAGACCCTGGGCAAAGGCACCTATGGCAAAGTCAAGCGGGCCATCGAGAGGTTCTCTGGCAGAGTGGTAAGGCAGGCGGAGCGGCTTGTCTCTGCCTCTTTATTTTGTATGTATAGGTATATAAAAGATCGGATTGCAAGGCCGGTTTCGGAGTAGAGCCGGCCGGGTGCATCCCCTCGGTTGTGGCGAGGCTGGTGCCTGCTCAGCATCCCACCCGTGCCTGCGCTCCGGGGCTTTGTTCAGAGTGCCAGCCCTGGAGAGAGACTTTGATCTGGGAGGAGTGGTGGAGGTACTGTAGTAGCACCTTGTTACATTATGAAGGGATGCGTTATTGTTGGAAAAATAGGGTGGCTTATTGGTTTTGTTCTGTTTTTGGTTTTTTTTTTTACATGCGGGTCCACTGTGAATAGTTTTTCCCCCAGTGGAAATTCACGGTTAGGCGAAACCTGTCACATCCCCTGGCTAACCAACGCTGGCTCACAAAGCACTGTCAGAAGGGCAAACGTTTTCTTCTCTGGTTAAAAATGCCGTGATTCAGTCATACTTTTGTGACCTGAACTTTGCTGACACCTAAAAAAACTGCAGGGACTGCAACCCACCCCATTGGTTTTTACGATCCGTTTCAGCGCTCAGCGGTGCCGGCTGGCTCGGGACTTCAAGCAGCCCGGGGCTTGTCCAGCAATAACTCAGCTTCAGCATTTCCTCCCTGCTGCAGCGCTCCAGCCGGGCGCAGAAATGCGATTGAAGCAATGTACACATTAGTCAGAATTATTGTCGGTTTCCCTTCCCAGAAATACGTAACTATCCACAGAGGGCAGGCAAATGAGAGGCAGGCGTTGTTGTGTTAAAGATTGCTCGGAGAAATAGGTGGTTTTCTACAGAGGTTTTTACCCTGAAGTACACCAATTGAGTTTCCACTAGACTTCGTCTAAAAGCAAGGCATTTCCCTGGTGACGTTACATTTATCTTTCCCTTTCGGTTGCTGGGGAGCTCAACGCGCACCCAGAGGCAGACGGATCTGTAAAACAGAAAATGAAATTTCAGATGCTATGACTTTAATAAGGAACACTTACTTTGCAACTGAATATCTTTGTGTCGACAGTGAAAATGAGAGTTTCAGCCAAGTTGTAGAGTCATATCATATATGCTTTCAGTTTATTAGGTCATTTGGAGGCTGGCTAAAGAGAAACCAGAGATGGACATCTCTGCACATGCTCACTCTAAATCTGTGATTTTTAAAGTTTGCTGTCTTGGTTGTTTTACAACTTCAGGCTAACAAAAGCTTCAGGGCTATATTATATGCTAACTATTCTTTTTTAAGTAGATTATTTTTGAGTTGCATTATAAAGTGTAGTAAATAAGCAAATAAATTGAAAACATCTTTTTTCAAGGAGTTGGGAAATCAACAAAAAAAAGGTGACAGTAATGTACCATGAGATTTGGCTTTGGAAAGAGCCCTCACAGAGGAAAGGATGTACTGTAGACGTGTGTCTCATCTAACTTAACAACACACTAGGTCTTCCCATATTTTGCTGTCAAGCTCTTCAGCTGCACAGCTAAAGGATACTTTGATGATATGGTCTGAACTGAATTTTTATGGCTAATGCCATCATGAAATGGAGAGAGTGAAAATCAGAATACCCCTGCGAATTTAAATGCAATAAAAATGTAACATTTGCTGTATCAGCTGGTATGTAGCAGCTAAACAAGTCCTTACCAGGGTGTGAGATTTTTACTGGAGTAATGCAAGCCTTGGCGTGTGGCACTTTGTAATTATTAACTAGTCTGCAGGCGAGTTCTGGTGTGTCTATTTGAACTGTAACATCTGGGAGTGTATGTAAAATATCCACCGTTTGTCTGCTTGCAGAATAAAAGCTAGTTGTCAGGCATCCAGACAGATCTCAGTGAATGGAAAATGCTTCTTGTTTTCTGACAGTTCCCTTGTCTGGCTGTTACAGTGAACACTGATTGCTTTCCGTGGGCGAGATAAGGGAACTGACAGGATGACTGATCAGAGAGGGGCAGTTTTCTTTCATTTTTTCCACCTCTCTTTCTCTTCCCTTTCCTCAGTTATTTTTAGTGGACAGTGTTTGCATCGTCCATGAGCAGGTTGGACCAGATGTTGCCGTGTCCAGCAGGGGATGCACAGAGCAGGGGATGTGGCCAGCACTGTCTGTTGCACCACATCCAATGCCAATCCTATGCAGCCAGCAGCGAGAGTCCTAAGGTTGCTCTAGTCCAGGCTGTTTACTTCCTATTTTGCTACTGCTTTAGCTGATCATCTCTTTACTCAGTGGTAAGCAGGTATTTCAAGCTGTATGGTAACAGATTGCAAAGCTGGACCTTGTGTTCCCATTCATCAGTCTTGTTCAAGCAATTCTCCTGTTTGGCCTTTCCACTTCTCTTGTCTGTCAATAATTTATTCAGCTGTATGGTGTTTAATAAAGAGATTTGTGTATTAGCCAGGCTTTTAATGTGAAACACAAACTGGATTTGTCGTCATCTGTATAAACAGGGCTCAGAAATGAAATAAACTGGCAGGTTTGGGTAAATAAAGTAAAACTAAGGTGAGAAGACAGTTCAACGCAAAGTACAGATGTGCTTTAATCCTGTGCCATTGGAAATCAATAGCAGGATTTCTGTTGACTTGAATGAAAGTAGTATTTGGCACAGTTTAGCAGCTTACAGGTTTATTCAAATTGTTATTCCTCTTAACTTTAACTTTATTGTCTTTCCTTCTAACGCAGTGGAACGTGATTATAAAGTTTCCTGCCATAAAGCTCCAGATTGTGTGATACATTTGGTTTGTTATTGGAGACAACCTACGTGAATTTGTGCATTAGTTACCACAGTGACTACAGACAGTATTGCATGTTGTGTGGAGCAGTTCAAATATTGCCCAGTATATGATGTATGAGGTGCCTAATTTTTCCAGCAAGGTTTCTTCATTAATACTGTCTCAGTATACACAGTTGTAACTTATGACATTTTAAATTAAGGCACCTGTTAGCAAGTGTAAGGATGAAGAGATGATATCTCAAGCCTGTGAAGTAACACTCATGTTGATGTTTCTGTGGGCGCTTTTTCCACTTGTCATCTTGCACATGTTAAACCAAAGAACAGAACTTTTGTTCATGCTATGTATTCAATGTTTGTTAGCCAAGAAATCCACAGTTACACTTACTTCAGCCTTACTTAAGGTGTGTATTGACCACCTCTGGCTGATTCTGTGCATGGTGCATGAAGATGGTAAATGCTGCTGGATTATTCTTTGAGTAAATGATTCCGCTGGAGTAAATACTCATTAGAATGCAAATTTAAATTGCAGATGGGCGTTTTCTGTTTGCCGTTTGCAAAAGCCAGGAAGTTTATCTCCCTTTCTCTCCTTAGGCTGTGCTTGGGAGGCGATGGGGAGCAGCTCCAGGAGTCTGCCTCCCCTCCATCTTCATCTCCCTCTTTCTGCCTGAGCCACATCTTTTCTGCCTCCTCACCAGCAGGTGGAGAAAGTACTATTCTCCTCCAGCCGCTCCTCCAGAAAGTTAATTCTTTTGGGAATTGATGACAAGCAGCAGCCCAACATGAAGAACAGGCACGTGGTGCATATTTGGACAGGCACATTATGTGTGGTGGCTGCCATGTGTTATTTATCTCTTTTGCATAGTAAGTGCAGGTAGAAGGATGTTGCCAAATGAAATTGGTTTCTGAATCAAAATCTTGTAAAAAACCCTCAAACTTTAAAGCAACAAATCTCTTTATTTACAGCTGCATTGAAAATCTTTGCTTTGAAACAGCTCTGCTTCTTGTTGGGTTTGAAGGGTTGCACAGGGTCTTTACAACCTGGAGCAGCAAGAGATTACATGAAAGGAGGACTTTTGCTTTGCTGATTGTATTTTTCCGTATTATGATAAAACCAAAAGATGAATACCAACAATGACAATCATGTCAGTAATTAAGGCCTTGCTGGACACACAGCCATTTGATTTTTGCAGTGTGGTTTATAAGGGTTCCTTGTAACAGGATGAAAGTGTGCTCGTGGGTCACTGAGGTCAGTGAAAACCAGGTGGAATGTTTGTCCCAGCTCTCTCACCTGTGCTGCTGATATCACAGAAAATGTCAGTATCCCACTGATGCACATGAATTCTTTTATCTTTAATGATATATTTCCACTTTTTTCCCTGAGAACTACTTCTTCAGTTAGCACTTGGGTCACTGCTTCATATTGATTTTTATCTTGATTGCTGAGTGTGCATCTTCTGCAGGATAGTGTCCAAATCTGACACAGAACTGTTTATTTCTTTTGAGGTTCTTTGTTGCTCTTATTAAGTATCTTCCTTTGTTGCAGACACAGGTATCTGTATCTACACCGATGTGAAGTGCCTGTACAGTACTTTCCCAGCAGGTTCCTGATTTGTCAGTGTGGCTTCCACAGCTATGATAATACACTTGAACTGTGGTAACAATAGCTTGTATTGCTACCCATCTTACGCAGGAGAAAGGAAAAGCTTGCCAGTTAAAGCCAAAATCATCAGAAGTTTCCGCTTGTGTTGAATGCACAGTCTAATACCTGATTTTTCCAGACATGTAGAGTATGTAACATCAGAGTCCTATGGATGACAGCCTCCTCCTTCAGAGCTGTCCTGCCTCCTGGGCGCTCTCTTTACCCAGGGCTTTTGTCCCTGTGTGACATCCAGCGTCGGTCTCCATTCCTGGCCCTTGTGCCCTCCGCTGCCTCGCGCTTTGTTGTGCGTGCCAGCGCGGTGACCCGCGCAGGGCGTGCGGCTCTGCTCGCTGCTCCCGAGCTGGCTCTGCCAGCAGGGTCTGTGCAGCCTGTGGTGCCTGCTGCCCGCACCTCTCCTGCCATGCTGCACTCATGTGGGGCCAGAGGCAAAAGGGACTATTGCAGAATGTGTCACATAAATCTTACGTGTGTATGTATGTATGTACGTATTTATTTATTTATTTAAGGTGTTCACACTGAGTTCCTTTAGGGACCTGTAATGTGACTAAATCTGGACAGTGTTTTCATGGTGCTGAAGGCATGTTAGTGAAACTCGGGTCATCCTCTGCATGCATGGAAATTCTAGATCTGGAATGAATAGAAGTTGGAAAGAGTATATGGGCTTGAAAATAGTTTTGCTGTTAATTTGTTATTTGTTCCACCCTTAACTATTAGATGTGTTCCGAGATTGTGGTTTAAAAAAAGAAAAAAAAAAAAGGCAGCAAACGGAAAAAACCCCACTGGAATTAATCTAACGTAATTCACAGTGAATATTGTAGGCTTATTACCGCAGGAGTTACTACCTGGTTGTATCAAATTGCTACAGTCCTCATATAAACACTTGGATAAGTGAAATGCCGAAGAAGACCTTAATATTAAGGGCTGCAGACAGAAATAACTGATTACAGCATGAAGGTCATCAGGAGAAAGGCATTAAAACACAATACTAGTTTTCTGCCCTGAGAATTTTTGTTGGAGAAGCAGATTTATTCAGGGGAGTATGGTTCTGTGGTATGAAGGTCTGAATTAATGACTAGCCAGTAAGGGGTCATCTGATCATGTTAGTTTGTAAAATCTTTTACCAAATTAAAGAACAGCATGTTCTTTGAGCTTTGAGTGAACATCAAGATATTCTTTCAATGATGTTGCACATTCCTATAGGTGAAGAAATGAAAAGTTTCCGACGGACTGTTGCTTTTTTTTTCCCCTCCTGCACTGGATTGAACAATACTGGGCAGATAATTAACTTTCCTTTGTCTCAGTGTATTCCTTTCTGGAGGGTTAATATAGAAAAGTTAGACTACTGAGCAGGGCACATTTTGGCTTGATACATACCTAGTGTGATTCCCTCTACATGTAAAATTCACGACAGAATTTGAGCCAATGTTTTTAATGCAGCTTTCAGCTAAAAACACTATAAAATGCCTAAGTATTTTTACAAATGGTTTCACAGCACCATATGCTAGAGAACACAAGAGAATGGAAATTGCTTGTACAAAGTCTTTCATTAGATATTGCTAAAATGTACTGCGTTTTTTAGTGGCATGTGTTCTAAAAATTATTATTATTTTTTTAGGAACCACAGTGTGGATTTGCCATGTGGAGACAATTATTGTGGATATTGTAGTTTGGGGTCATACATGTTGAATAAAACCGTGTGGAATGTGCAGTTCTTGTGAACAATTGTTTATTCTTTACAGAACTGTAATTGCAGTTAGTCTGTGTTTTGTCTGGTAAATAAGTAACTAGAGTGTCTTTGCCTTGCTGGAGTGAGGAATTGGGAGGGGGCACGCGGTGGCCACACCAGTGCCAAGGAAGAATGACGAATGTGTGGGTTAAAAACCAGCTCTGGGTATATCAGCCTTGGACACCAGCAGGTGAATGTGCAGCCATGGTTATCCATATGGGACATGTTTCCAAAACCTGCATACCAGGGATTCAGAAACTGGCCAGTGACCTTTGGTTTGTCCTGAGCATCTGCCTGGTTCTAGCCTCTGCCTCCTGTGCTGTGCTTACGTGCTCTCTGTCTACATGAATGAGAGTGCTGATGCCACAGCACCTACTCTTGCTGTTCTCCTTTTTGTTGTCTTGTATGGTTTCCTGATAAAAAGTGGGACCAAACAGTGTTTTCTGCTGCAGCTCTGAATGATTCCCTGAAGCCAGAGGTGCAGGTTTGCGTCCAAGCTTGGGGTGGGATAGGAGCTCACAGCATGGATAGCAAAAGCTCTTCAGTGAGGTGGCCAGAGCCTCAGCAGCTCCTGGCCTGGGTAGGGCTGAAGTTTGCAGCCAGTGCCCAGCTCGGGTGTTCTGTGTTGAAGGTTTGCATGCCATCAGTGACAGGCACATTGGCATGGGAATTTCTGACCTACAGAGAAGGTTCCTCTTGCCTTCTCCATTAGTCAGGATTTGCCCCTAAATTGCCCAGGCATGCACCAGACACTTTATAGAAAAACCTCTTGTCATTAGCACTGATGGGTCGATGTATTTAGGATGGTTGGTATGTCAGAGGAAATGTCTCAGATGAAAAGGTCTCCAAATAAATATGTAAATGGTATTTGTCAGCATTGCCCTCAAATATCTTCCAGCAGATGTGAGTGCCATGTGTGTCCATTTAATAAACTAAACTCAAAATAATTTCCACTTTGGTAGATATATGGGGAATAGCTGGGGAGGGTGGGGAGTGAACTACAAAGCAAGGTAAAAACTACATATGTGTGTTGTTATGTTTGATGACCAATTCATTAAAGCCATAAGTGTATCCAGGCTTTCAATAGTGTTCTCCTGCTGTTGCTTCCCGTACTCCCTGGCTACAAAATCGGTCTCTATGGCTCTCATTTGTCTTACCCACATGAAAGACTTCGAGCATCTGCAAGTTATGATTTGAGAAGTATCTGCTTTTAAACAGAATATATTTATCACCGTGTCTTCACAGGCAGCATAGTACATTGTATAAATTAGGGGATCCTAGACCTTTGAACACTCGGAGGCTGGGTTAGGTACTCCGTGTGCGTACTGTGTCTGGCCATACCCATCAAACATCCTGGACTCACACCAAAAATGCCAGATGTTCAGTAGACGTGGAGGCCCTCCTGTAACCTTTGCTGTGTGTTGCGAAGAGTGGAAGGGGCAAGGTTGTGGCCATCCCTTGATCCTCCATTGTTCTTGTACTCTTATTGGAGCTCAGTAATATCTGTATTTTGAACTATAGACCATGGGCCAACCCTCAATTCAGTTCATTAAACTGTTGCATGGTATGAGCTCATTGTGTCCCTTCGCTCTCCAAAGATGGGTGGGACTTGCTTAGCCCTGACAGTTTATGAGCCATCAGTCCTTAAAGCTGCCACTGGTCCATGATGTGATGAAGTCCTGGGTCTTCCACAAGTATGGGCTTTTCCAGGCTCTGTCCTTACCAGTGTAGGAGATAATAAAATACTTTAGTGGGTGGTTCCTTTCACTTGAAAAAAACCCAGTTACAGAGCACTTATGGAACAAGGGGTTGTCATAACTGGCATGTGTGAAACCATCCTGGCCAGTTGTAGGTGAATGCAAAAATTACAAAAGAAATGAAGGTCTTGTTTTTTCTAAGTGTTAAGAAGACAGCTGAGGTTGCTGAGTTTAACGTGCCCTAATGTAACTGTTAATTTCTGGATTCCTCCTCAGCCTTCCCTTCTCACTGTCAGCATTTCCACTTCACCTGGCCACAGGTTCAGCATGATGCCTGAGAGCCCTTGGTGTCAGGTCCTGGGGATGCCAGCCTGGTGAATGGGAGGCTCTGCTGCAGCCTGTGTGGGGCTGGCTGCCTTGGTGACAGAGCATCAGTGCTTGGCAGGCTGTGCTTCCCCTGTTGCCTCACCTTCCTGGGGAACGCTGGCCTGCGGTGATCCCACAGCCCCTGGGGCGCAGCAGCGCATGTGGGATGACTTAAGGCTGGAGCAGTGTCTTTGTTCCGAGGTCTGGTGGCTTGAGGAACTTGCAATTATCCTAATGTCTGGCTGGGCCCTGGAGCTGACTCAGCGTGTTTGGCCTTGAGCAGCACGACCTCAGAATAATGACACTAGTTAAGGGACATTAGGCTTAAAAATAAAAAAAATATATTGCTACTATGCAAAGATACCAAGTTCAAGGACTAAATTTAGCTGTTCCTGGGTAGATCAGAAAAATTGGGGTCCTGCTGTTGATGGAAATCTCAAAGCCTTCATATCATGTTTCCTGTACACAATAAGGCATTTGATCTCTGCTGCAATTTCTAATCTCTATTAAATGCCTGATGGTGAAAGATATCTCCCTTTATTTGAGGTACAACTGTTATTTTAAAAATGAGTGTGAATATTTTTTTAATCACAAAAGATAGCAATGAGGGTTGGGTAGAAATACCTTTTGGAGCTGTGTGGTAACTAAACAAATGTTCCTTTTTGTTAAACAGGGCTTTGTTGTTGACACAAAAAGGTTAAGTCCTTTGCACACAAGTCTGACAGGGGAAGACAGCAAAGCATTTGTTAAAGAAACAGCGTCCAAGGCACGTGTTCAGAGCTGTCACTTATTTGCATGTTTCTGCCACTTGGCACAAATCAAATATTATGGCTTCCCCAGCAGAGTGCAGCTCAGGAAGGAGGAGCGAAGGTGGCTGGAGATGCCTGGGGACACCTGGTGCAGTGGATTCAGCAGAGCAGAGCTGCGGGCTGTTGTTTTGGCATGAGGAAATAAAATTACCTTTGGGAGGAGAAGAGAGGAAAGAGCAACCTTCCCATCTGCTGCATGCTCTGAGGCCATGTGGCCTGGAACCTGGAAAATTCCTGTAAATACCTGCTGGAGGCAATGCAGGCTTCGCTGACCTGTGTAGGGATGTAATTTCACATTGCCCTCTTGGGAAGATACATTTTTAATCAAGACTATACATGAGGAATAGCATCCTTCATGCTACTTCCTTTGTCATGTTTTTATTCCCTTCAGGGTACGGAAATGAGGTGAAATAATTAAATGGTGATCTGTGGGTTTAAGCTCCAAATCCTGTAGGAGCCAGTTGTTCCAGCCATGCTTTGGGCATCCAGGAGGTGAGTGGTTTCCCTGAGGTTCATCCGGGAAGACCTCGGGGAGAGCTGAGGTCAGCCACAGCTGCAGCATTGTGCTGAGCCATTCCTTGTGTGGGGACAACCATCTTAGGAAAATTGCCCTTAAAATGAATGTCCCCTTCCATGGCTATGGTCACTCTTTGAAGGGATGGTGCCAGTTTTTCAAAAGGCCTCCATGTCTTGTGCCTTGGGGACAGCTCGCCACTGTTGAGCACCACTTGCTACAACTCAGTCACTGTTGTGTCCACACAGCCTGGGAGGAGTGAGGCCTTTAGCTGCACTGTGGAGTGCATTTGTATCTAGTCCAGAGGCTAGCCATCCTTTCCAACTATGGGTTTTTTTCTGTGTACAGTTTGAGAGTTTTCTACCAGGCTCTCTGTTTCAGTAAAACAAAGTATTCTCCCATTCTGTCTGGCATTTTGTGATGTAAACGTGGTCTTAAGGGAACCTGTGAAAGGCCTCGTTGTGGGTTATGCATTGCTCACAAGGAATTCATCAGGGAGAAGGATTTCATGCTGTACTTCAGCCTCCTTCCAGCCTTTCTTGGATGAAAGGAAAACTGTGCAACTGTGAATGTAACTGGTTAACATTATGGGATGTCATTACTCACTCACTCCAAGCATAAAACAAAAAAGTTGCATCCCCTGTGATGTCCGTGGGTAAAACACTGCTCTCAGTTACATTAACACTTGTAAGCTGAAGAGTAGAGCTCGGCCCTTTGTTTCAATTGAAATATTTGTTTAACACAGGCAAGGACTAAACAATACACTTGAAAGCGATTTGTGTTATTGTCTGTAGAGCAGAGCTTCTATTTTATGAACTGGCTGATCATAAAGACAGCATAAATCATGTAAAGCATTCTCATTTGCTTTTTCTTTCTTTCTTTTTTTTTCTCTTTTTGCAGATGGGGCTTGTAGAGTAGAGTTGCAGTCAAATGTCTGCTCCAGGATATTTTAGTTGAACTGTGCGAGTCCATTAAACAAATGTAATGGATTTTTGGAAAGAAGCTCTGCGTGTTTCAAACCAAATGTTTTACATAGAGAACATCTGGGTAGTTCTTGGTGTTTGTATGTAGAGCACATCAGACAGCAGCCATAGTGAGTTCAGCTGGGAGGTTGCCTGGGATGTAGTGGTAGGATATGACAGTTCAGTTGTTATGGGGAATAATTCCTATGAAGTATTGCCATAAACTGAATGTTTGGCAAAACCAGCTATATCTTTGCTTTACTGCACACCCAAGTTATTCTTCTTATCTGCTCAGCAAAACTCTAAATGCTGTTTTAACACCCAGTAAAAGCTGGCACCTCAGAGCTGTATTAAAGCATGCCCGAGGAAGGGAAGAGAAGCTTGCTCTGTTTTCAGGGAGGCACTATGGATTCCTGCCATGGGCAATGCAGTGCGAGTGAGCGATGAATGCAATGTGTGCGAATGGTTTGTGGGCTTGGGTTGGAAACGATCGATGTTCCACTGGTGTTGTGTGGTGTTGCTTTGAGCAATGTGAAAATGCAGAACTGGTGAAATGTATGTAATTAGCCTGACATTAGAGTTTATTGGGGCTACTGGAAGAACTTTAACCTGCGTAAATTAATAAGTCTGCTTTTACTTCACAGCATTGGAAATAATGTATTTCCAGGAAATGTAGGAAATGTTGAAAAATGTCTTATTTGGGAGTTGGTTCTTAAATTATTTCTGCAGTTTAGCTGAGGAATGCGTGGTTCAAATGAGATTAAAGTTGTAATTTCCAGAGTAGCAATGCAGCTTCCCCTTTCAGGATTGTTTAACTAAAAAGTTAAACAAAGTGGGTTAGGCAGTCTCTTGGTCCAGTCCCTTGTGGACAGCAATTCACATTATGCAGCAGTGCTTTAATAGTCCTGCTCGGTCTGACATGATTTGTGGTATTTGCTGAGATGAGTTTCTGGAGCGAGCAGCGAGAGAGGGAATTGCTCCTCACTCTGAGGAAGGGGCTATGTCCAAGTCTGTGCGAAGGTCACTGGCAGGGTGAAGTGGGAAGCCTGGGCTGCTGTTGTTACACTGCCTAACAGCTTAGCTTCTGGCAAGGGGATCCCAGAAACATGAGTTCTAACTCTCCCTTGTTCAACTGACTCCAGCCAAAACATGTGCCAAAAAAGGTGTTTGTGCGTGTTGAAGAACGGGGCAGCAGTCCTGGAGCTCGCAGGGTCTGGGGGAGTTCTTAGGCAAAAGCTTTCCATCCTGAAAAATAATTGCTTTGCTGTTTCTCCCCTCTAAAGTTAAGCCTCCTCATAACTACTTAGTAGAACTGCCTGCAGTTGTGAACTCCTCTTCTAGCAGGGAAAGCTGGAATTATGCGTTTAAGGCTGCAGAACTGCTGGATCGCCAGCCACTTAATTGTAGGAAAGTGTAATTCATTCCTCACCCTCTCACATCCATTCCAAACCCAACTGGCTGCAGGGAGCAAGAGTGTTCCTGTGTTACTCTCTCCACTGAGCCGTTAGGGTGGCCCTGGTAATTTACTTTCAATAAATAGAAGGGAACAACAGGAGGTTCCTCTACCTTCAGGGGTATAAATATTTCTCAGAAATCAGAGACGGATGGGGAAGAAATCTTAGCAAACTCCTTTCCAGTGCTGTAGTAATTCCACCACATTCCGTCATAAATTCTAAGACGGTCCCTTCCCAGAAGGGACCATTAAATAGGTAGTGTCCAGGCAGAACAATGTAATACTGAAGCAGTGCGTTAACAAAAACAAATTTAATATTGCAAAGTGATCTGCAAACCCTGGAGCAAAATAATCTGGGTGAGGCTTTGATACATGATTGCCAATCTTTTTGTTTTCCAAGAGTATTTTTCCAGATAGGATGTGGGTTTATGGTTTGCTGGATTCCCACCAGGAAGTGGTGTTTATATTTTGATCCCACCTTAGATCAGTTTAGAAAAGTAGACTAGATACAGGTGCTTCTGCTAGTTCTGTCTCATTAACCCTTCCAACTGTGCTGTTTAAACACATCCCTGCACCCTCCATCGTATAATTTCTGTGGCCCACCACCATCTTTGCATAACGAATCCTTGCTCATCAATGTTAATCCAAAAGACTAAAGTCTATAAATGCAGCTTTAAAAATCTCTCCACACTTCAAAATTCCATTCCGTTAATTAGGAATTTGAGGTGGTCAAATAGTATGGTGTTGGGTTTTAATGAGTGTGTGGTGCATGAAAGTACAGACATTTCTTTTAAAAAAGACTCTTCCCAAGTTTTCCTTGTACTATTGTTATTCTCATTGTGAAATAGCACTTCCTTTTTTTTCTCTGAAAGTCTGCAGAACCGGAGAGCAAAATCAAAAGATCCACACAATACCAGCTGACTTCACATTTGTGGTGGAAGAGGCTTTGTAAAGATGTGCAAAGCTCTCAGTGGTTCGGAGGTTTCTCTGAGTTCACAGAAGCTTCAGTGAAAAAGAGAGAATAAGCCGAGTTACATTTATTTATCCACAACTTTCTCAAGCAGAACGTACCAATGAATGAAAATGTGCTGTGAGGTGGCTTCTTGGGAAAAAAACTGGTTCTAAGAGTTCAAACAATGTCTAACCCTCTTCCTTGTTTAATGTGAATTACAGCCTTGCTCTGATGTAGTACCTTTCGCCTAAACCTGTAAAATCACTTTAGAGACTCTGGTAATTGCTGAGGTTACCATTATTTAGCAGCACATTGTAACAGTTTGCAGCAGTTGCTTAGAGGGTGTGAATAACCCCATTTGAAATTTAAATTATTGGAGGAATTACAGGAGACTGTGTAATTTTCAAACTGGAACTAGATCCAGGCACCAGGGCTTTATACCTGTCTTCTTAAGAAAGTCATAAAGGGCTTTTTATAACGACATAGCTAAGATCTTGGTTTTTTGTTTCATCCCCAGTTTGATGCCTTGAACAGTGTGCACTCCTACTTTGGAGGATTACTTCAGTGTGGTTCACTGCTTATTCACAATGAAAAAACAACATTGAATTAAAGTCCCTCTCTGCTGCCTCAGGTTAGCATTTTGCATTACATCAGCAGCTGTGGTAGCTGTGAGATCAAGCCTCAAAATTACTGTGAAATCTATCTTCCAGTTTTTGGAGAGTGGATCTGTAATACCCATGTAACACTGAGAACAGTAAACCTGGGGCTTGTGAATTCTTTCACTCCTCTTTATCCTGCCTTGCCAGTAATTTAATTAGTGCTAAACAGTCTGCACACAGACTTGCAGAAGTTAAAAGACTGACTGACACAGGATTTGCTTTCAGTGACTTTTCCTCTTTTGCACATGTGCTGGATGGAGCTATGCTGTGTTTGGAAGTTGATCAATAATGATTGCACAATTCTAACCTCATTTAAACTATGATATAAACAGACATGTTAGAAACGGATGCTACCAGTTTTTTTCCTACTTAAAAGTGAAGTCAGCTTTTTTTCCCCTGCTTTTTCCCCCCCCCTTTTTTTCCCCCCTTTTTGGTTTCAACAAAATTGTAACCTGAAAGAAAAGCAATTAGACTATGTGAAATCCCAACTCAGTGTAGCATTTGGCTTTAGTAAATGTGGAAGCCAAAAATAAACATCTGCTTGGCAACTTCACTAGAAGTTAACTGTAAATGCAGTTTTCATCTTTTCAGTGAATGTGGCATTCAGTGCTGGTTAACATCTATTAAGGGGAATGATCCATAGTTGAGGCTGTAAAGCATTTTTTTTTCTTTTTAATTACAGTTCCGAACCTCTCCATTGCCTTAGGGAAATCCCGTACCCCAGTTTCTTTCCAGATATAATTTCTTATGTGCCAAAGCATGAACTTTTCTTGAAAGTTTGAAGGTAGTTGGATGGGATATTTGTGAGTTATTAGATTTTGGAAGGGAGATGGTCTTCTGTCAATCTGTGCATGGTATGGAGGATATGGAGTTACATTTAGAAGTGTATTAGAAAGAATGTAAGCCGTCCCACTCTTTTCTCCAGGAAGGTGACATCTGCACACCTCAGGGACTCTGCCAGGATGCCAGACCAGCCTTGGGCTCCAGTCCTGACAGGCCACAGCTGCAAACATCTTTAATAACCTGGTCATGTCAGATCTCTGCTTTTCAACAAATGCTTTGCAACCTCTGCTCCTAGCAGAGCCAATTTGTTTTACTGTGGATCAGGGAGGATTGAAGTGGATGCAGATTTGTGGTAGTGTGCTATTGGGACAGTGGGGAGGGGAGAGAAGGGGCAACTTGAGGCAGCACTGTGGGAAACACTTCATTATTGCTAGGGGTGGTGGTTGTTTGTAGGATCTTTCTTCTAGAACTGAACAATGCTATGACTCGGGACTTCAGCAATGTGGTGTAAAAAACTTCTGGGAAGGGAGAAGTTTTTTAGTATTTTTGACATGTATGACTCGAGGCAAGGATTCTCAGCATTAAATGAAGAAAGGTCTGCCAGGGAAATTTGTCAGAGTGCATGGTGTAAATATGCCAAGCTTTTTATACATAGCTCAGGGTAGGGGGTACCAGACAATGAAGGGCTGCAAGTTTCCCAGTAAGGCAGTAGTTTCTCAGGAAATGTGCTCACAAATCCTGATAACAAGCACTGTATGCGGGGGTGAGGAAAGAAGAGGAGGAAGGGTGTTGTATGTTCCTCCTGGCACCCGCTTTATAAATGTACAGTATAAATGTGTTCATCTGGTACCTTCTACTGCTCATTAAAACTTGATTCCACAGACATCTTTCTCTGTGAGTGGAGGGGGAACTGGAGAGAATGTATAATCCTCTTGCCGAGTGTTCGTGAATAGTTAATTCCTCTTCTCCACTTGGTGAATCATCATTTATGATATGATAGCAGCAGCTATGTCCAGCAGAACCAGAAAAGGAAAATTAAACCTGAGGCAATCGTACCTTCATTCTCCAAGAGACAGTAGCACATTGTGCCTCAGCTTATGCAAACAGAATTTTGATCTAACATTTATCACACCGACTTGGGACTTCCAGTGCCTTGGCACAAGAGTGAGTTTCTCTACAAGTAGTGACATCAGCTTTGGTTTTCAGAAATATAATCTGTTTTGTCTGGTACATTGTGAAGAGGGGAATAAAACAGGGAGATGCAGATGTTTGCTATATGCTGTTACCACGCAGAGTGAGGCAGCTGTAAAAAATACCTTTACCTCATACAAGCAAATGAACCTGAGAGGTGCACTGTGGCACGTGCATCCTCGCCCTTTATGTGTGCAGCTGCTGGCTTGCAACAGCAATCACAGTGTTTTGTCCTTGGTAGCATCCATGACATGAACAAACATGTGATGGAACAAAGTAATGAGCAGAAGCTGAGATTTAAATCAGCAGAGGCTCACTTGGGTGCAGATGGCCCTGGTTTCTGCTTTGAGCAACTCCCCTGATAACTGCTTAGTTTGCCGACATATCAAACAATAGAGTTGGGCTGCTGATAAATAATTAATAAGGATTTTGTTGAATGCTTGTCTCCCAGGCAGTATCACCATGGAGATGATCTGGCTTTTAGGATGTGAAAACTAGCAATCTCCGAAACAATGGCATTGTGTCAACCTTACTCTTTCCCTGAAAGGGAGAGCTCTCGGAGATGTGTTAGCAGATTGCACAACGCCAGGCGCTCATTTTGCTTACACTCACAGTGGCCTTTTGTCCAACTTTTCAGTGTCTGCATGAAATGTTTTCTATGACTGTGCAGAAGCTTGTTCTTAGAGCTACACATCCTGCATGATCCATTTTAGTGCTGCATCTGGCCCGGGGTTGGAGTCTCAAAACAGCTTTTTTTCAGCAAATGGACACAGCAGAGATATAATAATGTTGGAGCAGGCTTACAAAAAGAAATCTTCATGAGAGTACCTTTGCAGAACCCTTTGGATGCTTCACTTCCCCATTGGAATATCTGTCCATGGCTCCTTCTTCCACCTGGAAGGTCCAGAGGCCAGATAGACAGTTATTCAGCCCCTCCCCTGCCTTTCCTTTTCCTTCTTTGTACCTCTGGAAGTGCCATTTCAATGGCACTGCATTATCAGCACCCCCCTCCTTATCATTTGATTGCAGCCACCTCAGGGACCACACACTTTCATAGCTTTGTTTCTTTTCCTCTTGGGTTGGTGATGTCTGGGCCAAGAGCCATAGGCAGAGACTCCCCTGGAAAAAACATAATATGGTGCCAGACTTTATTCTTTCTTGCTCGGCTCTGTGGAGCTGGAGAAAGAACAATGTACCTTTTCTCTTCCCACCCCCAAACATCCTCCGCTCTCCCTTTCTCTTCCTCCCCTGGTTGATCAACCTATTCTTTCCTTACCTCCACACCCCGTTGGCACTTGGCACATTGCGCTTCCCACCTTGGAGTCTCAAAGAAAGGAAGCAGAGCTGTGAAACCGGCTGGGCTCACCCACTTCCCATTGCTGGGTGGGGATGGACTCAGTTCACAGCTTTCAGAGATGGGAGCTTGATGTGTATTTAACCTTCCCCTCCCTCTTCGCTCAAAGAAAATAATTCTTAATAATTTTCTTTAAGCTTCTTTTCTGACATATCGCTCAGTGGCAACAGGCTGGTTTCCCTTTCTCAGGGAACTTCTCTCTCTGTCCCGAGGATGGTTTTTTGACTCTCCACAATAGTATTGCAAGAGCCCATTGGAATTTGTTCGAGCATGGGTGGTATGTACAAGTGCTGGAACCAGCTTAAAAGTCACAGCCTCCCTTGGTGGAAAAAAGCAGTTCATATCTCACCATGGTCCTAAAAATAGCGTTGGTAGATAATAGAGAGTGGAAGATTGTTTTCAGTGGGTCTGAATGTACTGTATGCAGAAGTTGCTGGGGAAGGGTCAGTGCTTTGTGGCATTTAAGTAGTCAGGCTCAGCTACAGCACTCATCAACTTAAAAATCTGGGACTGTCTGCACTTTGGCTAGTTGAACCTTTGTTTATATTCACACGACTCAGCTGGAAATGAGGCAAACTGAGGTTCATTAGATTAAAACAAACACATGAACCAACTTCCTGAAATCAAGTGAAACAGATTTTCACTTTGATGAAAATACAGCTTTTTTTTTTTTGCTCATGCCATGAGTGATGATGCCAGCAGTGACTCAGCAGACACGAAGATTTGATACGGAAATGGGCACCTACTGCCTGCCATGCCCTTTGCTAGATGTTTAAACTCAGAGATACTTCTCTGTACACAGTGGTCTTGATCAGGCTCTGTAAAAATAAATTCTACCCATTTTGCTCTGCTAAGCAGCCAAGAAGCTTGAAAAGGCAGGAATTACATTTCTCTCACAGATAGGACTGAATGTACAGAAACCTTTGCAACCATCATACTTTTGAAGTATTTATAGTCCAATTCCAGTTATTTGTATGAAACAAAAGCAAAGAAGCATGAAGTGTGTTGGAAAATACTTTATAATCTCCCTACACCAGTTCAGAGAGTGAGTATAAATCCTCTTTCCAGCAAATGGAAACCAGTAATTTATTGCAGCCTTGAAGAAAGCAATTTATTTCTCTCTGCTTCCTGCCCAGCACACTCTGGAAGCTGACTCACGGAGGGATGGGAAGCCAAAAGCTGTGCTCCTCTTTCCTCTCTGCTTCTGGAAGGCAGAGCAGCCGTGGAGCTGGGGCTGTGCTCTTGCAGGGCAGTTTGGAAGTGCCTGGCAATATCAGAGGCTCACAGTCCCTGCTGTCTCTGCCCTGTGCCATGGATTTTGGAGAGGGTATTCTCTTTACTTTCTGAGCAGGGGCTCGTACCAGAACTGCCACTGCAGATGGAGGTGGTTTCATCTCATCTCTGCTGGTCTTTCTCCCCCTCTGACCCCATGTGTGGGACCAGTCAGAGCTGCAGAAGATCCTGGGGATGTTATTGGTGTGTACAGTCAGTATTGATCCCCAGAGGGAAACATCACATGGCCTAGTTCGGAGCTGTGACCTTGGTGCTCATGCCTGTATTTAACTTTGCATGTGTGAGCTGTCCCACAAAAGCCAATGGCCTGCTCACATGTGTGAAGTTAGGCATGTGCTAAAGTGTTTTGCCGGATTGGATACTGTGTCTGTAGGGGCTCTGGGTGAACCTGAACCTGTTTTGTTGGGGTGAGAGGCTTTAGGTTTCATTATTAGGAATCTGATACCTTACTCTCTCTGAGAGCAAGGTCTTGGAGTTATCTGAAATTCTCATTAAGACAAGAAGCTAGGAAAAAGACAAATTCCTCCACCAGTAATGTTACTAAAAATACTATAATTAAATTATCTAAGTCTTAAACCCAGTAAAATATATTGAGAAAGTGTGGTAGAGGTATAAGTACAGCGTTTTGAGAGTATCAAAGGGACTAACAGCACTTTCTCTGCAGATATTGAGCTGGAATCTTTGGAGTAGTTAATGTAGCTGATGTAAAAAAGCATGTTGCTTTTTCTGTACTCTTGATTCATAGGCTGTGACCCTTAATAAATCTTGATGTTGCACACAGTGAAGCCGCTGCTTTCAGAGAAAGCAAGGGCAGGCTAGAAAGAAAGAAAAGGACCTTAAGAATGAACAAACAAGTTCTTTCATAAGGTATTTCTCAATTGACGTTATTTCCTATTATGCTGAAGTTATTCAGGTTCATCTGCAGCAGTCCTGTAAGTGGGGTTTAGAAAAATGGAGCTGGCTCTGTCTGGGGTTAAAAGCGTAAGCACACTATGAAAATATATTTTCTGGAATATATTTCTGAAAGAAATACATTTCATGAAAGAAATTACATTATTGATATTTTAGAATACCTGGAAGAGAGGCTTGTTTTACAGTCTGATACCATTACATACAGTTAGGGGTCTTATTTTGCTCAGAGATATGAAAACAATGAAACATGCAATAAATACCTAGAATGCAATTGTGATTTATAACATTTTAGTGAAATACTGAATAAAACCCAAGTGGCCTGCTTTCTTGTTTGTGTTGGTTTTTTCACATCAGTAGACCTGAGCCTAGGTATTCTTGCTGACATGGTGTGAGCAGACTGGTGCAGGTGAAAGACTTGACCAGCAGAAATCCCTTTCTCAGAAGGGAAGAGTTGGAACAAATGCTGTCCTGTTCCACTAATCCTGCTTTGGGGCACCACCTCTGCCAGTGACAGTCTGCTGACACTGATCACTCACTGTTTGGCCTTTCAGAGCAGGTCACCAGCAAGGCTGAGCACTCCTGGCAGCCTTAGAAATGTGGAGGCTGTCCACTTGGGGATTGTGCACGCCACCAGGCAAATGGTATGGGGTGAAGAGTATTTGTTGAGATGCCTTGGAAACTTTCACTTTCCTGAGGCCCTTTCTGAGGAGAAAAATAGCAATTGAACATGGGGAAAGCTATGAGAAATCATCCTGTAATAACCAGATGGTTTGCTGAAGAAGGCACTTCTGTGGTGTGTTGCACAGTTTGGGAGGGAGAGGCAGGCAGCAATTTCTGAGATGCTACTGTCCTTATTTCCTTTAGGAGTTATGTCGGCTTTCTGTTTCGATTTCCTCATCTTCTAAAAGCGAATAAATTGTGCTGTTTCACCACTTACCCATCAAGGTTTAACTAATAAATGGCTGCACCTTACATGCTGTGCAAATAGCCAGCGATACTGCTTTGTCAGTACACGTGAGTGAACCTCACTTACATACGAGTGTTTGTAACCTCCAAGGGGCATTGCCTCCTGCACAGTGCTCCTGCTGTTTGCCAGGATTGCAGGGGATGCTCTGACCATGGGCAGGTGGATGCTTAGAGCTCAGAGCTGCCCTGGCTCCCCTGACGCCGCTGGAGTAAAGATATTTCACACCTGCTGATTGTCTTTCCTGGTTTCCAAGTGCCACTGTGATCTGAATGAGCTGAGTGAGGGAGGAGAAAGTCTTGAATGTTAAAGCTCTAGAGATTCAGGGTTCAGCATGTATTCTTTCCTTATGTTGGGATGAGATGTTGCAGCCTGGACATCACTGACAAAATCCCAAGTACTTTGGTTGGGCTGTTGAATTCTACCTCTGCAACTGGGAAGCGATGCTTTCAGGAGAGCTTAAGTACCATCTTCAAAATTCAGCTAAACTTTTAGGAACGGCCTTTATAAATTGAGGTGCCTTAACCACTTTTCAGCATGGTTGTGAAACTGTAAATTCTCTGGTCCTGTTAAAAAATATGTTCCCAGGCAACACATCTGTTGCATTAGAATATTAATCCAAACATATATTTACAAAGTGTCGCCACACTTTCTGATCACATTTGCCTTTTTGTATCTAAAAAGATACGTTTTCTTGTGTACAGTTATTCCACAGGGGCCAGTTGCAGTAATTATGGGTAGATGTGCAGAAGTCCTGTCTGTGAAGCACACAGTCAAGTTAGCAGGAGATTGGCATGTCCTCTGGGCTGCTGTTATTGCTTTACCAGTCATGAATGGGGAAGAATTTGCTCCCTGTTGTATATTTGACAATGAAACCCTTCTTAAATTCTTCCTCAGAGCCAAGTACAAGGCTGTCTTTTAATAAAAAAATGTGTTTTTACCCATGTCTATATTTATTTCTCGCAGGAATGCACATACTGCTCCAAGAGCCACCCACATCCTTCTGTATACAGGGTGTATTTGCCTTTGCAGTCAGTCCCAGTGCAGATGTGGGAAGGGGAAAAATCCAATGTCATCTTTAGACTTGGTTGCCTTTTCTGTCTCTAGAGTTACTTGGAGATTATCTTGGTCACCCATTCAATTAAGATCTGTTATATTACCTTTTCTAGCAATTTGTGCCATGTAAATAAGACTATAGTTATGTTGTTATTTTTAAAATCTCTATTCCAAATGCTTGGGTCAAGAGGAAGAAAAGAATGGTTTTGGTTTCAACATGCAAATCGTTTTGTCCCTTGACTTTTGCTTTTTGTTCTGCTCTCCCAAAGTAGAGGAGCACTTGAGCATAAGCTTAATTTTAAGCACGTGCAGCAGTCTTTGGGAATTCAAGGGGATGGGGCATATGCTTAATGCTTTTTTGAACAATGTTGCTTTTCAGAGCTGAAGGCTTTGTAGGAAACCTGATCCTTTAAACGGGCTCCTGTTTATGTACATTTCAATTTTATAATATTGTAAGTTTTTCTCTTCTTTCTTCAATATCCTCAATGCTACATCATATAATGAAAACAATACTAGTCATGCCACTTGCAATTACGGAAGTAGGCAGTGAAATTTTTTTTGTCTAGAGTAACTGGGGAAATAATGTAAATCATAGATTTACAAATGTTTTCCCAGGAGAAGTCCACAGTAGTTGGCTGCAAAGAATGTCACAAGTTTGGTTTACCCATAAAAGGGTGGTCATCTCAGCAGGTCAGTGATGTTTTTCAAAGACGTATTGTTGATTTTAAGCTAGCTGATAATTTATTCCCTGAACTCTAGCTTAAAACAATAATGCAGGGTAAATACTGAGTATAATAAAGGCCGTGCTGCCATTCAATATGCACAATGCCCTCACCTTCCCTCTCCCACCAGCTTCTCTGCATTGTTGCCTCCTGCATTTCTCACAGCGCATGAGATGACCTCCGCGATTATTTATGGGGGTGTTCAGATAAGCCCTTTTTTCACAGGCAGCACACATACTCACACTCACCAGGACTGTTATAATTTGAATTTATATTGCAAGTTCAGCTATCACTTCCTCTGTTCCCACCCTGCCTTTTGGAAAGCTATCCAGTCACATGATATGCTTGTAAAGGAGCTTGCTGATTGAGGAAGGATGCAGGAAGGATATGGTTTTGCAGTGATTGCATAAGTGTTGTGTAGGACCTGAAGCCTTGGGTTTATATGAGGACGAGTTTAGATGTGAATTTCAAAGATTTATTTCTTATGATTTTTAAAAAAGTTGTAATTCCTGAACAGTTTGCCTGTTTCAGAGAACCACGGACTAACCTGTGTTAATGGGATCCTTTATGCATTAATGTGGATATCAGTACATAAATCAGCACCCTGAATTCCCTGCCTGTCTTCCATCAGAGATCTCAACCTTATTTCAGAGAAATTGTCTCCAAAGCTTCTGTTGGAAATTGTCAGATGCAATCATGTCTTAGCAAATGTACTTCCCATCAAAATCTCTTGGGGATTTTTGCCATTTGCATAAGGAGGGTGCTTAGGCTAGCACAGAAGTCTTTCCAAAAGATGCTGTGTTCCCCCTCAGTGAAGTCCTAAGACCTGAAGAGCCCAATACTTGATGTCACACATTCCTGTAATGATAGTGTATTTATTGCTATACAATGAGGGAGCTGGAGCATGGAGGTTTGTATTTAAAGATTTGTTTTGGTCATTCCACGTTCTGCCAACATCTAACATCTGTATTTATTTTTTGAACTCTTCTTAGTGGATTAGATGCATCTGTTCAGTTCCAAGAATAATGCTTGATTTCCTGAATTTATAGGTTGCAATAAAATCCATTCGTAAGGACAAAATTAAGGATGAACAAGATATGGTTCACATCAGACGGGAGATTGAGATCATGTCATCCCTCAGCCACCCTCATATCATCACCATATATGAAGGTTAGTGAATGTGATTTTCCTCCCTGACTGCTCTGTTACGTTCTTGCAGACCTGATGTTCATGTTTCTTGAGATCGTGCACCAAACCAACCCCTACTCCTTGTGTAACCCATCCCTTACCAGCGAGACTGCCTTGAGCACTGCCTTCCCTCTGAGCTACCAGTGTTTCACAGATGCATAATCCTTTGCTTGGAAGAGCTTCTTCTTGTGTGAGTTCACTGTGTCGATGGCAGGTGGGAAATGATTGCATGTGTCACCTCATGTCCTTGCTCCCTCTGGACAGTTCCGTTTCATTTCACCCTCACTCATGTGCCTGATGTCTATTTCTGTTCCCAGTCCCTAAATCAGTCCTTGTTTGCATTTTTTTTTCCTGAACTGCACAGGACTGATCTTGTCTGCTCTAGGACTTTGGTCCTCCCTTACCTGCCAGTTAGAGTTGCAAGTTCTGTCATTGCAGCTTTTCCCCCTCAATCCCAGCATCCACTTCCTGTCCAGCTCTGCACACTTTCCTGTCAGTCTGGTGGCTTATCATTCCTGTGTCCTTACCCTGTCTTCCCCTTCTACCTCCTTTCTTCCTGGGACACAGCTGGGAAGCTTGCAAATTCCTGCCTCCCAGAGCTGCTCCCTGGTCTTACAGCAAGGAGCAGGAAGCCAGGGGCCTTCCTTCCTTCCTTCCTTCCTTCCTTCCTTCCTTCCTTCCTTCCTTCCTTCCTTCCTTCCTTCCTTCCTTCCTTCCTTCCTTCCTTCCTTCCTTCCTTCCTTCCTTCCTTCCTTCCTTCCTTCCTTCCTTCCTTCCTTCCTTCCTTCCTTCCTTCCTTCCTTCCTTCCTTCCTTCCTTCCTCCCTTCCTCCCTCCCTCCCTCCCTCCCTCCCTCCCTCCCTTTATTCTGTGCAGAGCAGGAAGCCTGAGTTTAGCCATACACATTTACATAGCCATGAGGTAAATGCACAAGGTGATGAGATGTGTATGGCAGCTCTGCTCTGAGAGTTGATACCACTGATTAAAACAAGGGCTCTCTTGGCGTCCTGTTACAGTATCACATATTGAGTTATTCAAAAGCATGTTCTTGTACTTGAAAAGAGATGAGTATCTGTCTTTTTATTGAATAAACTCATAAAAGGATCTGGGAACAGAAAAGGGGAGGGATGCTGTGTCAGCATGTGGGTTGCAAATGGAACAAAAGTTACTTCAAATGCACGGGAACTCAGGAAGAAAAAATATTGAGCATGCTGTGGTCCTCTGACCAATTGCCCTTCTCATCCTTACTTTAAATAATTTTTACTGAGTTAAAACATTCGTGAAAATCAAAAAGATCACAGCATTTTTAGGAAGCAGACACTGAAGCCCTGTGGGAGCAAAACTTCCCTCTCTAGCCCTGCGGAGAGAGGAGCAGTGCTTCTGCAGCAAAGCCAGCTGAGCTCCGTGATGGAGAGGTCAGCCTTTCTGAGGAGGACGAGCACCCCGGGTGAGGTGCTGGTGTGTTTCCAAGCAGTCAGGGTCAGTATTTAGTGTGCAGCAGCCGTTGCTGTAACTTGGATCTGGCCCTTGGAAGATGTGTGGTGGTGCAGCTGAACCCTCAGGAGCTCTGTGCTGCCCAGAGCTGAGCGTGTGAGCTCAGGGGCCCTCGAGTGTGTGCTTCACTTGAAGCTGAAGAGTACTTGTGGTGAAGTTAAGGGACTACATTTGGGACTGAAGTATTTGTATCCTCTTGAAGTTGGATTTGAAGCACATGGCTATTCCTATTGAGTGATGCATAAAGAGTGATAAGATTGCATCCCCTGACACAAAATGTTGAGGTCAGTAAATCCTTAGAGATGGGCTTAATCTCACTGGAATTTAGCGATGCAACATTTCTGCAGTTGGTGTATGCTACAAGTTGAGTGCCCCTCTCTAGTCGAGGGAGATCAGCAGCCTCACAGGGTGGTTGGCTCTCTCCTGGGAGATGTTTTTTCAGACAGGTGGGATAAATGACATATTGGAGGCTCCTGTTGGAGTCTAGCTGATTAACTTAGATCAGATGCTTGACTTTTAAACTGAGGCCACCCTAGAGATATTTCACTCATCTCACAAATTTTTGCAATAGGTTTTCAGGCTGCCACTGCATGTCTGACAGCTCTCTCAGTAGGTGCACAGATACACCTAGCATGGGCAATGCTGGGTGTCCCTGTGATGTATTTGAAAGCTCTTTGTATTGCATTTACAAACATGTGTTTTCCTGAAGTAAGATCCTTGTTTATGTATCCTTTTGACCTTCCTGCTAAAAGCAATTAACCTTTGAATCTGTCTACTCGATGTAAACACAAGCTTATCTTTTTTTAATTGATACCAAGCAAATTCAGATGCGTGGAAACAAAGCTTTCCAGTTTAGAGGTACTTTTTTGTAACCTAATCAAAAGGCATGTACCTTGCCCATTACTGCCGGCGCAGACGCACAGTTGTGACTAAAGAAATTCCATCCTCTCAGCAGGGCTGTAATTGGCAATCTGTCGAGTGTGGCTGTGAGGGAAGTGCTCCTTTAAGTGACTTTAAACTCTTTGAAGGGGACTGGATAGACTAAGTTGGCTTTGCTGGCAGTGTTCTGATTTCAGCACATAAATTTTAATTTATAGAATAATGCCTCTGTCCATTCATCTGTCTGTCTCTCCCCTGTCCCTCGCCCTTCCTCTGCCCTATTTCTTTCTTGTCTTGAGAACTCCAGGATTTTATAATAAAGCCTTTGAGAGCTAACATATTTTTCCAGGGGTAGCCTGAGTGCAAAATCTACCTCATCTGGCAATACTTTATAAAAGTTAAACCAGGGAAAGAACATTCTGCAAACATTTAAACACGTGTTGGGCCAATCATGAGGGTGAAGTTATGCTTGGTACATTTAGGAGTGAGCTCTTGAGTCTTTGTAGTGTGAAATACAGTTGTCTACGTGACTGTTTCTGTGCTGAAAGAGTTGTCCTTGGTCAGCATAACCTTACAGAAAAGTCTGCCCATTTGTGAAATGCACTTAAAAATGAACAGACTATTAGCTAACATGTTTGTAGAAATAGTTTACTGAAGATCTTCCCTGAAGAATGAATAAATATTAGGGTCAAAATTTGGTGCCAGTGGAACACGATGGCATTAACGTAAACGAGTAACTGAAGGAAAGTGTGTGCTGAAGTGCTCTGCTGAACTGGGGCCAGGATGCTTCTAACAGTGCTGGACCTTTGCGTTAACAGACACAAAATATGGATCTCCCAAGTAAGATGCACTTCTTTTTTTTTTTCATTTTTGATGCTCTTAAGATAAAGCACAGAGATTCTCCATCATTTGTCTGCCAGTGGCTTGAGCTAGGTTGCATGCTTTGCTTAATCAGGAAACTGCTTTAGCTCTACTGTACTTTCAAACCCCAAAGGCAGTGGGAGATGATCTGACAGTGTGTAACAGCAGTGGCACAGTACTCCAGGATCCTCCCTGCACTTGCCAAATCCATGTTCAGTCTCACATTTTGTGCCAGACTTCGTGCAACAAAACACAAACGCGCTCGGTGATTCAGACACACATAGGCCTGTCTCCAGCGTGGGGAGTTGTGTCAGTCAAGCCACCATGTCCTCAGTAAAAGCAGCAGCATTGTCAGAAATCCGTGTGGCAGCTGTTGAGGTGTGTGGACTGAGCCATTGCTGAGGAAGTGCATCCCTGCAGCAGCACCAGCTCAGACCAGTGCACCCCAGGGTGGGGCAGGCAGCCAGGGGCTAGGGTGGCAGAACAGTCACCAATCTCAGGCTGTGACAGTGCAGAGCAGCCCCAGCCTCTGTCCCAGCCTCTGCTATCTCCTGGTTTTCAGACATAATCAAAACAAACTTTGGTGCCTAATGACCCCACCCATTCTGTGTGCAAAACACCTGAAAAAGCCGCAAGCCCCTTAAAACATCACGTGGATGACTGGCCTTTAATCAAGAATGTTGGAAGCTGAAAAGCTGGAATGATTCTTTTATTTGGCCAAAAGAGAGTACTTCAGCAGTGATACTGTTTAACCACATTTCTAATTGATTTCCTCTAATTATGTAGGCTTTTGACCTTTGAGTGCTTTATTCTCATTGTTTTCGGTTGATAACATCCAAGAACATAAAGTAATATTTCAAGTGTCTGGAGATAGTAATGAAACAAGAATAAACAAACTTAACTCTTTAGTTACCGTACCCCAGCTTTATGGATTTCCTGTCATTCAGGGTGATTGCCTAAACAGCACTTCATCAGACATGACATAAACTCAAATGTGTGAGATCACTGGCCCGTCCAGTTTAAATGTCAAACTGATTGCCAGCAGCGATGAAATTTATTTCCATCTTCCCATTTACACAGTCCTACCATAGAAATGTAAATATTTGCTTGTCTGAAGTTTCCCTTTAGTTTCAATCATAATTTAAATAAAGGGGAGTTAGCTCTTGTATTTTTTGCTGAAACAAAGACAATTAGTGTAACATGTTATTGTGGCTGAATTAGCAACTGTCATTTTTTCTTCCTTTTAAAGAGCAAACCATCACAATCTGCATATCCTCAGTCTCACTCTTTGAGGAACAACGTCACCAAGGATAATGGTTCTCATTCTGATTTAATCTTGTCACTGGGGAGTAAATTATACCATGCTGTCTAATTTAAAAAGATTATTGCAGGATCCTAACTACATTCCTTTAATTTAAAAAGAGGTGCAATTTGGCTGAATAAGGCCATAATTCAGGAAAACAATTTAACACAAGCTTAGCATTAAAACACATACTTTATATCTTGATATCTTCAATTATAATTAAGCATATGCAGAAATTTATGTGTATGCATACAAGTGGTTTTCTCATTGGACCTGGGATATTTTCATGTCTGCTGTATGCTCTGTTAAAAACAGTAATAAAATACTACTACTACTGCTAAAAAAACCAACTAAATAAAAATTATGCCAAGAGGCTGTAAAGCAGTCAAGAACACAAAAGCTGAATCAGGCTGAATTTCTAAGGTAAAAGACAGTTTTCAGTACTCACATGTCTTTTTGAAGAATTCGAGCCTTATTACACAAGTGAGGTAATTGGGTCATACATGAATTTTCTGAATGAAAAGGTTATTCTAGTCTGCATCTCCAAAATTAAAAACAAACTCGCTTGTTCTTTTGATTTGGCTGACCTTTAATAAAAGAGCATTTTGTAGCAGTGGAAAGGTACTTCTGTCTGCGGCTGTTAGGAGAGTAATAAAAATACCGCTGAATGGAAAGACACCAGATGGAAGGAATGTCAACATACTGGAACTAATTTAGGAGATTGCTCTGATAGAGAGCAAAGGCATGAGGAGAATTCAAATGGTTCCAGTGCGAAGAGATTGGCCACCCCTCTTAAACTAACAAACGAAAATCCTTACCCCAGGGTTACATGTAAACCAAGTGGAATCAGCCCACAAGGAGGTAGTGCTTTGAGGGGGGAAATCCACCCCCTCAGCATCAGCACTCGCTCTGAGTTTAGTATTCTATGAGCTTGGAGGAAGGGCGAAAGCTGCCTGCTTTTTTTTGATTTTGGTGGTAATTAAGTCCAAAGTGACCTGCCCTAACAGAGAGATATACAATGTACCAGTAAATCTTTCTGACTGATGTTTGCAATGTGGGCTTTCAACAGTTTTAGGGTGAAGTCCATCTTAGCGTTGAAGAAGTGTAGTCAGGATGTTCATCTGGTGTCAGATCTGTCCCGTGAGTTTCAGAGGAGGTGACTTTGGTGTAGCTAGGGGGAAGAATTTGGCAGTAGGGTTGAAAAGAAGAGAGCTGATGAGCAGGAGGTCAACCAGTGCTATTTGGAGAATGGAAAGCTGTAGATAGAAGCTGAGTTCATAATTTCACAGCCTCTAAATATAAATAAGTGGAGCAATTATAGCCAAGAATTACTGCTATAGTAGAACAACCTGTGAAAGAGGGACAGATTGTTCATGTTATAAAATGTACTTGGTCTCAGATATATCTTTGATAGCGAGAAGTGAAATTGTTTTCCAGTCTCACATTTATGTTCTTCAAGGAACTTTGAAGTCAGCAGATTTGGTTTCATTTATCAACCTAGAAGTATAGAACTTCTTTTTGTGTCACTTTTAGAAAAGAAACAAACAAACACGTTGGAGTTAAGGGGGGGAGTTAAAAGAAAAATTGTAAGAAATATTTCTTTGACCACTGCATCTTAAGCACTCTGCTGCTTGAGTTGCCAGGGCTTTTGGGCTGAGCAGACCATGCCCAAGCAAGCTTGTAGCCCACTGGCAATGCTGTTTCTCCATGTTGCTGTGGCCAATGTCCTAGTACTTTGCTGATCTCCTGGGGGTACAGTCACGTTGTTCCTCACACCTTGAGGTTCATGCTGTTCCTGCTCCTGGTTCCTGATGTCTCTCACACTGCTGTCCCTGCTTTCCCTCCCCTGTGGCCATATGAAGTGTAGCCATCTCAGAAGTCAGTCCTTCACTGGCAGGCTCTGTGTGCTAAGGAGTACCACTGATCTGCAGCCACTGCTCTGCAGCAGCATTGGACCACTGTGGCTGAGACAGTGCAGCTGCCCTCCCACCACATCAAAGTCCTGTTGCAGCTCTCGGTGTAGCTCAGTCTGCAGAGTGGTGAAAATAAGCACAGAGGTACAGAAATAAATGACACACAGTGGAAGGAAGCATTTCTCCTGCTGCGGTTGCCTCTGATGGGTGGAGCTCATGCCTCGTATCTAAGCAACCTCCATCTCTTGTTTTTGATTGATTGGCTGTCTCTCCTGCAATCCACATTTGGGTGTTGATACTGACAGTTCTCCCCTTGCCTTGTTGGGCCAGCCATTTGCAGAATCGTGATGGTGTGAAAGAAGCCAAAGCAGCCCCACCTCACAAGGAGCAGCCTTGTACAGCATGGCTGTCCCAGGAGCAGCGAGTTTGGGAGGTTCCTGGGGTGCAGCATCCTGCCAAAGCCGTGCTTCTCTCTCAGCAGTAGGTGCAGCCAGGGTTCAGGCACACTTCTAGGTGGGGTGAGTTTCAGAATGAATATGCAGTAGCATGGCAGGCAATAAATAATCTGCAACAAAAACAAAGAGTGAACCAAGCAGTCCCAGAAACTGTATGGAGGCAACCCATCCGTCATCAGTCCCCAGGTTACAGCCCAGGTGCTAACAGGGCAGTATATTTATTACCTCATTATTATTTGCAGTAAGTCAATCCATCCTTTAATTAATGCCCTCCTCTCTTCCCCCAGCCATTGGCCATGAGGCTTTCTTGAGGATATGTTTATAAAACTACATGCTGTGCTCAGAAGGGAAATTCAGAAGTGCCTGTGTGAAACCTGCCTGACATCCTAAATACTACTGTGAAAATTCCTGGTGTACTTGGCTGATGGTCTGAGACTTGCCAGAGTACCACCTTGTCATATGCCTGATAGTCTTGACCACGAAATTCCTCTTTAAGGTTGTGTGTGTGTAGACATAAATCCCACTGCCTTTCAGCTTCCTCTGCCTTCAGCTGCAGCTCTCATTTTAGATTTTTTTGTCTGCTGTTCAGTTCCCTCTCTGCAGGAAATAGCTGTGTGCCCACTCATGAGGTTCAGCTGATACCATGGAGGTGCTCTGAAATGAAGTGACGCAGTTGTAAAAAATACCTCCTTATTCCTGGGTGGAATACCTCCCTGCTCCTGGGTGGAGAAACAAATTGCTGTTTAATTCTGTAATTGTTCAGCTGTGGTGATGGTGAGGAGCCTCTGTAATGTCATCTAAGTTCAAGGATAGTTTCTCTCTCACAGTGCTCCCTTATGAAGAAGAATGTGCCAGTAAACCAAAAGCCAAATATGAGTTACTGGGATGATTCTGTTCTCATTGATTCTAGTGTGGCTTTGTGACAAAAATTTGAAATTTGGAACAGGGATTTACACTTTCCTAAATTCAGTTTGAAGGTATTATTTCAGTTTCCTAGAGGGTGTAAGAGAGAATTTGAAATGGAAAGTGCCTTTGAATGCACATTCCTCCAAACCAAATGCTTTCCACCTCATTTCTGTAGAAATGTTGGAAAATATATCTGGATCAGGACTTGTATTGATATGGCAAATTTGAGTAAAAAAAAAATTAGATTTTAGAATTTAAAACTTCAGAACAGCAAGGATGATTTGAGAAAACTCTTATGACTGAGTGATGAAGACAAAACTTTAATAAAAACGCAGCCTGGAAGAATACTCTATTGTGGTAGGGCTGTTATTGATGTGACTGTCATCAACAGCACTGAACACCTGGTAGGGCATCAGCTTTTGGGGCAGGGAGAGCCAAGGGCAGATGTGCCTCTGTGCTGAGGGTGGTCCTCAGTTGGAGCTGCTCGGGATGTGCATTCCTATGAGAGTGCACTGAGATAATTTGTGCCGTGTGGCAGCTTCACCTATATGTGCATGATACAATAACCCCTAACTCATGGAATCAGCCGGAGTTTTGGGGGAATTTTGTTGTTGTGTTGTTTATCTGTTTGTTTTAAACCAGATCTCTACATGAGTGTTCTCAGTGATTTGTCTCAGCTCAGTGAAACTATTCCTTTTTGCCTTCTTAAACAAGCCTGTACCTAAAAAGCCTTTCCGAGCTTAGAGAAATGAATGTGTGCATTACTGTTTTATTGGTAACACACCACAGCACTTCCCTGTATGACATGGGGCATGTTCAGTTTTTCCCAGACAGTATCAGTCTGTCATTCTTGGAGAGGATGCTGTATGTATAATCCATCCAGAGACGGCTTTTCCAGTTTCCGAAGTTTATTGCTAATGAGGATGCACATAGGATGTAATCGCTGGCAGGAGCCTCTGCTTCGGGGTACAGTGAGGCCAGCAGACAAGTAAGCAGCCAATTTTATCTGGCTGTTTGCTCTCCCTTTTATCAGAGCTCTTTGGCTGGGGTTCAGGGGTGTTAGAATGAGCTGCAGAGGCTTTGGCTTGTAGATTTGAGTGACAAGGTGTGAGAGGACATGAGACAAAGCCTAAGAGGAGCAAATATCTGTGTGTTGAGAGAGGCAGCTTCACATTTCACTGCAAAAGCTGAAGCTTAATTCTGTTCTGTTTTTTTTAAAAAGTCACTAAAGACTGCTAGCTGAGCTTTGCTACAGAGGAAGGCATCATTACAGTAGGGCTGGTCAAAACTAGCATCTATTTGTAATAAACCCTTTAATCTCATTAATTTGTGTATGCCTTGCTGCCAGTGTGACCAGTGCTGCCACAGATAAAAACGAAAATCACCATGTTTTCATATAGCAGTGGTTATTTATAGCAGGTGCAGGGGGTTTCCAGTGGGTTGCAGTGGATTTTTGGTGACAAAAGGGAAGAACTATTGAGCAGCCAGGACATTACAGCAATTCCAGACTATTAACAGCCTGCTTTACTAGATTAAATATGAGTTATCTGCCACTCACAGTGAAGTCCTTGACAGCATGTGACAGAGTACTCCTGCCCCCAAAGACGAGTCAGGCTGTGACGTGTGTCAGATGGATTTTCCTTGCTCTGCTTACGCTGGAGCTGTGCATTGCTGCCGGCTCTGCACAAGCGACAGGGGATTACAGCACAGCCTGTGGCACGCAGTGGGACGTGCTGGAGGCAGCAGATAAGGAAGCTTGAGGATGAGCTGAGTGCATGGATGGGGTACAGAGTCTCACTGACAAGAGCTGTACAGCTCTGGAGACATTGCAGCCACAGCAGGCTCAGGTGTCCATGCCCACCGTGCTGTCACACAGCTGGGATGGAGGAGGACACATCCATCAGTTTGCTTGTGGGATTTTGATGGTGAAAGCCAACCACTGTAAACCAAAGGGCAATCCTGGATCAGTCTTTGAAGACAAGGATTTGTTATGGCTTCCATTAACCCGTTCCCAATGATGTGAGGGCTCCTGTTTGCTCCTGTCCTCTGGCCTCAGGTGGGCTATGGGTAAGAGGGAGTCCCTGCTGGAGCAGGAGCTGCTATTCAGGTGCTACTGGCACAAGTGTCCACCTCACCTCACTGGGATAAGTCGACTGTGCCACCCTGTGACACCATGTTATTTGAGACGAAGAGCTTCCTTCATGTAGCCATATGAACATGAGGATAACCTCAGCTTCCTTCTCTTGGTCTGAGATGTTGTAGTCTTCCTTTGGTAAAAAGTAGCTTTGGAACTTGCTTTTTGCAGTGGGATTGATACTACATCTTTCTGGGCTGCAGTGGTGGTCTAGGATGTGTTCAGGCATTCTGAGTCTTCTTCACTCTTTGAAGTCTCAGTTTTCAAATATATTGAATCAACTGTGGTGTTTTTTCTTTTCTTTTATTCTGTGCAGTGTTTGAAAATAAAGATAAGATTGTGATCATCATGGAGTATGCAAGTAAAGGAGAGCTGTATGATTACATCAGCGAGAGGAGGCGACTGAGCGAAAGAGAGACGAGACACTTCTTCCGACAAATAGTGTCTGCTGTGCATTACTGCCACAAGGTGAGCGGAGGATTTCAGAGTAGAAAATGCTGTTTCAAAGCTTACTGGCATATATTTCAAAGCATGTCTGAGGAAACAGCATTCATTATTAAGTATCAGAGCACATGATTTTATCAGTGCAACAGGAGATCTTCATTAAAAGTGCTACACTGAACTTTTTTAAAAGACTAATGATGTTTTTCTGTGTTATGGCAGATACCAGCCACACCCTTACTTTAGCCCTACGTTACATTTTTGCCCTTGAAATACTTCTCCTGGCATTAAAAAACCAAAAATTACGATGTCAACTAGAGAAGGCATCCCATATAACCTCTACAACATTAACATTAGTGCAAACAAATGTTAGTTTGCAATTTGAATGTGCTAGTAAGCAACTTCAGAATAGGAGATAGAATATATGAAAGAAAAAGCCAAGAGGAAGCTATGAGGTTCATGTATGAGCTTTAGCATGTACTCATTCTGGATAGGTAAAAGTAACTTTACACAAAGTAGTGCAAAAGATACCATTTGCTAATGACTTATCCATCATGGTACCCCCTTGGAATGACAAATTAAGCGATTCAACCCAAGGTAGCTGACTGGCTGTCATCACGGACCTTTATCCCTGTTTATGAAACAGCTGCATAGAGCCAAAACTTGTACGAGGCTAAGGGCAATGAACACCTAACACAATTTTTATTTGAATTCTTAAAACACTTACATCTCTACTTGAATTCTGATAAACAAGGTGTTTTTTTCAAAGTCCTCACTATGTAGTGCTGAAAAGCCGCAGTGCCATTTCTGATGCAGTTAATTTTCCCAAGTTTCTTTAGAGAAGGCTCTGACCTAGACCCAGCCTGTTTGCTTCCACCCCTGACATTTACAGTCCTTTGGGATTATAACTCCCCCAATCCACGTGGCTGCTCACTGGAGGAATGAGGGCTTTGGTAGGGGCTCACGTCATTGACAGATACTGCTTGGGAAGAATGTACTGCTTCACGCAGTGGGGGCAGGATCCAGGATGAAATTAAGTTCCGAAAAGACACCCCCGGCCCTCCACCCCCCACCCCCTGCTGTTTTAGAGTCTCTGTGGGAGGACAGATTCCAGTCATTCTTCCCTTAACCGCACAGCAAGTGACTAATACAGTGCCTGTCACTAGTCACTGGGCCATGAGTGTTATGACAGTGAAATCAGCCCTGAAATGTAGATGCAAAGACCACCCTGCCAGCTCACCTTTAATTTCCCCAATATTTTCTCATGTTCTTCCTCATTCTTTTCCTTCCTTGTTTCAGAACGGCGTTGTCCACAGGGACCTAAAATTGGAAAACATTCTTCTTGATGACAATTTTAATATTAAGGTAGGATCCTTTTTCTCAGCTTCTCAGAATGGATTTGCATGTTCTGTAACACTTTTACCCAAGGTATTAGAAGAGCCAGTGTTATGGTAACAGCTACTAAGCAACAGCATCTGGCAAGAGGCTCAGAGGTTTGGAGGTTGGGGGAAAACACCACTGATACCAGTAATACACAATAAATGGAGCTTTGCATACTTGGGGGGAGAACGTCCTGTCCTGCCACACAAAGGCCACGGTTCCCAATGCAGTATCAGTCCACTGGTAGAAAACAGCAGAGCCTTTCGTGCAGTCAGGCTTATTGTACAAATGATATTATTGCTGGCTGCTTCTGGGGCTAGGAAAAAACTGTTCTGGTCTACAGGGTTCAAGTGCCTCCTACAGAACACTCTGAATGTTCTTTTGATCATGGCTGGAAAATAAGCAAATCGAGTTTCAAAATAAACCTAGTAAAGCACATGTGCTTCATTAGGAAATGGCCTTGGAACTTCAGACACAAACGTATACTTTGGATAGTGATGTCAGTGATGTCATTTCCATGCCATTTCTCCCCAGTGAAAGCACGGGAATGACCTTTTTTCCTGTCTTTTTATTCTATTGTTTATAGCTGTAGCACAAAGTTAAATAATGCAGAGATTTAATTTCCAGTGTAATTTCCTATATATATATCCTATATATATTCCTATATAAAATAAGTGTAATTTCCAGTTGGCTGGACCTGTTTCACTTTCAACTTTGTTCCTCCTTGGGTAGCTTTGGTAGGGCTGGATGTGCTCATCTATGGGCAAACAAGCAGAGGGAGGAACACCAAAGAGTTTCTGCTGACGCTTCAGCATCCTTATTTAATTAAAAACGTAATCAAGGAGCTACTTGCATAGCCCAGTGTCTAAATAGCCTCGGTCTTCCTTTTGTCTCCCCTGAAAGCCCCGGGGCTGCAGGCAATGCCTTCTGTGCCTCTCACTGGAGAGATTGTCTTCATTTCAAGCTGATGTGCAATGGAAATGGAAAGTAACATGTGGTAGCTGCCATCTGTGTAACGCTGATGACAGAAGCTAACTTGGATCAACTAGTGGATTAAAGGCACATAAATATGTGGTTTCCAAAAATAGTCTTTCACAGAAGGCCCATCCAATGCGATATTTGGATGTTTTGCTGTTAGCATCCAGCGTTGGAGCAGACCTCCGCACTCCTGTTCCTACAGGGACGCTGTCTGCAGCAGCCAGATCTGTTCTCAGCAGTGCTGAAAACAAAAAGTAGCCTTTCTAGGACATTGTATACGAGTCAGGCTTCCGCAGGCAGGATGACCTTTCTTTCCACATTGCACGCCAAACTATCTTCCCAGCTAATCAGAGAATTCTTGAGAGAAAAGAGGAATCTGTGGAATTTGCTAGCTGTGGTGGGCTGGATCTCTGCACTGTGGTCCTCATATGCAAAACCAATCACTTCCTCAGGCCTCTGGGGAGCTGGGCTTTGTCACTGGGCTCGGCTCCCGCCCCTCTCTCCTTTATGGGAGTCGTTCTCCTGCAGACAGAGCAGAAGGATGGCACAAGGACAGGTACCTTATGTTCAATCCATCCTCGGAGCTCACCCAGGGGCTTCAGAACCACAGGTGCATTTCAGCTGCCATAGCGAGTGGCACTGCTGTGGAAGAATTCAGGGAGCTGTACCTCCCCCTATACCTTTGTGCATCTTTTTCTTGAAGGTTTCCCTTTCCTGACTTGCATTGTGTTTTAGCTGCTGTAGGTATTTTTCATATTTCCAGCCTTTCCTTGGCTACTTCTCTTCGATGTCAAGACCTCTGAGCAGTTAGGCCATGTTGTGGGAGAGTGGCTTCTTTGCTGTCCCCTAGTAACTCCTTCAGCAAAGGGTCTCATGAAACTGAAAAACAAACTGAATTCGGGAAGGTGTTGGTATTTCGTACATCTTACAGTCAGTGGTATTTGGATTGCTTCAAGAGGTGCCTTTCGGTATGGTTTTCTTTTTCTCTGTGTTCTCCTTTTCTCTTTTTTTAAACCTTGTGCCTTAGGTCAGCTTTGAATACTTGATGTTAAGCATACAGCCACTATTTTTCCCTGATGCTGAAGCTTTGAATATGTTGCTGTGGTTTCTGTGTTACTTGCACAGAATTTTACTTCCCACTTTTCCTTTGTTTCACTAAACAGTAACCGTTGGCAAGGAAACACATATGGAACTGTAAATTATTTATTAGGAGTAAATTTATCAGGTCCTCATTCTGAGAGTATTTACATGTGGTTTAACCAGGCAGAAAAAAAATGCAGTTTGGGGTTTGGTATTGACTGATGGCTTCAGATACTCAGGGGAAGGCATTTTCTAGAAATGGAGTGATAGTCTTATCTGTACTTTCCTAGTATTTATATTTCATTCAGTGGATTACAAACACAAAATTGGCGGTTTGATTTTAAGAATGAGAAAATTAAAGGAATCTCTTTGTTCTTGGGTGCAATGTGCCATTAAATACATGTTTCTGATGAAGCCAGTGATCTATGCATTTCGATTTTCAAAAACATGTCATAATAATATGAAGAAAAAATAAGATGTTGTAAAAATAGATCCCTGTATAGCAGCTTAAGCAATACTTTTAAAACAGGAAATAAAGAGGACAAGTAATCCATTAGAAATTATTATCTGACCTAAAAGGGCCCCTGGCCATTTTGCTTGCTAGTACACTAACTTGGAAACCATTCTTAAGCTTTAGATAATTGAAGGAAGGTCATAAAGGACTGTATGGAGACATATGAAGGTTTTTTTTTAATTTTTAAGAGTTGTGATGGTGAGTAAAAGTCTCTGGAAGCAGAGCCATTTGTTAGAACACAGCAACAAGGAAACACCAGTGTCTGGAAGCAACAAAAAAAATCAAACTTTTGAAGAGTTTCGCATGTCCACAGGCCCAGAGATGGAGGGCAGTGAGAGGAAGAAAGTGATCCGATCTGTGGTGTATTTTTAGGTTTTTCGTGGACTTGTTGTATGCAGTACTATTTCCTGCAGACGTTCACTGAAAACCACTAAATGCAGCAAACAGAAATGAATCAAATGACTTTTAAACACTTGTGAGACTGAAGACACATACCTAACATGCACAGCTGGAGAGGGGCAGGGTCAGTGAAGGAAGGCTAAGGCTGCTCTAAAGCATTGAAAAACTGCCCTGAGTTGGAGAGTTAGGAAGAGATTCACAGTGGCTTTAGGCATTTGCCTTTGGCGGTCTTCAGGAAAGCCTTTTGGTGGTGCCTGCCTCTCTCTGTTGGTTTTGCAGGGACTGAGCATGCTGGTGTTTGCTTCACTGTAGCTGTGGATTTACTGGGAGAGACAGCAATGGGGCAGATGCAGAGCTGCTGCTCCCTCCATTTGCCCCTAGCTCCTGCACTTTGGTCTGATGAGGACCACATGTCCCTGAGAGACCTGCAGTTCCCTCCAGCACCTAAATCTTCAAAACTGCGTGCAGGGGCGTGGGGAGCCACTGCTGCCTCCTGTGGCAGCCAGGAAATGGATGCCTCTTGCTGGACTGTCCAAATCCTGTGTTCCTGCCCCATGCCACAGGCTGCCCCCAGGGACACCTCTGTCACACAGCCTGGCACCGTGGAACAGCCTCCTTGTTCCCAGTAGGGATGAGAACTGTTCCTGGGCTGGGAATTAGCTAAAAGAGATGTCTGGCAGAGGCTGACGTAAACCGTAGGATCGACCCCAAAGTGATAGACGAATAGAACAATGCAAGTATAACAGTAACATAATCCTACTGACTGCACATTCTCCTGGGCTGGTAAGGAGACACCAATCAGACTACCACTGAAACCCCACGAGGGTTTCGAATATACAGAGTAAGTGCATGGAATTGGGATTTACTTTGCCGGAAGTCTCACCAACTGCACATACATTTCATTTGCTTTAAGAGACCTAATTATTTCTCTAGCTGCAGTACAGAGAGACAGATTCTTAAGTGGGATAAAGCTGACAATTTCCATGAGTGTGAACTTTGTGGAATTTATATTCCACACTTCAACAATAAATTACATCTGGTTTATCATAGCTAACAGTAAATAGGAAACATACACTCCTGAAGCAAGGGGAATAAAAGTCCACTTTTCTACTCCTCCCAATTTAGGAAGTTTTTTTGACTTGATGCCTTAGTTCCATTTAAGTGCCAAGAACATGAAGTAATGTTGGCTTCTATTAATCTTGTTTTGGGGGGCATGACAGTTTTAATGGGAAAAGCTGATAAACATCAGTCTGTGAGTATGGGAGTGGACTGTAACATAAATACTCTTTTCCTGAATGGTCAAAATGAAAACATGAATGCCCAAGTCTGAGAGTTTCTTAGAGTGAACAATGGTATGTGTATCCCTATATATATATATTCATGCACATCCACATGCATTTTATACATTCCACGGTGTTAAGGGAATGTATTTTCATAAGGAATCACACTGTGCAGTGTTTGTCCTTGTCTTAGCTGCATCCTGAACTAAAATAAAACTCAGTGACCAGCACGAATTTTTAACACTGAAATGATCCCATTCTTCCCCTGATTGACAGGGCACACTTCATAAGGCTTAAAACCAACTTCCTGCAAGCCAGGCAGGGTGACTTGATAAGAAAGTGGAATTTAAGGCAATTAAGTGCAATCTGAGCCATGAGAATATGTTTGCAGACTGCAATTGTACACCAGCTGTTTTCAATGACATTCCAACCATACAATGAAGATTTTACAGACCGCATTTATTTAAGGGTTGAATTTTCTGGTGTGGGTTGATAATATGCTGTCTGAGGGGCTGAGTGAATTTAATCTGTGAATGGACGTGGTGAGATGAATTAAAATTAATGAACAGAAATCAGCTGCTCTTTGAGCAGGATGAGTCCAAATTGTCAGTGAAACACCTACACAAGCAGAACATCAAAATAGGAGAGTGTGAAGCATGAAATCTCATATCGGACTTGTGACTTTAAAAATTGTGTAAAAATAGTATTTTGAAAAAGTTTGTATTTCTAATATGAAAGTATCTAACAACTACAACTTTATATCTATTTAAATCTGTTTATGAAATGCATATATGCTCCAGTTTTGGTCTCAACTGTATCATTTTTTGGCATAGCTGTAGAAGTTTAGATAGTAGAGACAAAGACGTTACCTCTCCCAAAGTTCACTAAACATTGCAATTCCACAGGTATTAGAGGCATTGATGATACACATTTTAGAAAGCCAAGAGTGAATGATGATGCTGGCAAATACTTTTCCATTCACTTTGTGCCTTCTTGACTTTTCTCTTGTGAAAATTCCTGGGATTTAATTTCTTTCTGGTAGAAAAGACATGGATAAGGTGAAGAAAACGCAGAGAAAACTCCTGTCTCTTGTAGCTGTAATACCTTTTTCATGCCTGTGCTTTATGTCTTTAATGTAGGCATCATGTTGATTGTGGGCACTAATACAAGTATCTGTGGGAAGCAGAAGCATTTGGGTTTTAAACAAGATAAAAATGAGATGTGTTGCCTTGTGCCAGAGAAACAAAGAAAATGCAGAGGTTGTGGGAGTATTTAGTGTTGCTATCCTCAGCCTTTGTTTTGTAAGAACAAGAACAGAGAATTGAAGTAAACAAAACATTTGGACCTGATCCTGCAATTCCTACGTGGGCAAAATTCCCAACAGTCCCAAGGGAAGTTTTGTTTGTGTTGGGAAAACTGGATTTGGGCCCATTGTTTCCAGTTAGGAACCAGACTTGTGTTTATTATCTCGTGATAGACATCTCGTGGGCTTAACAGCTCAGATTCCTCAGCCCCATGTCCCCGAGTCTGGAGAGTGAATGACTGCCTCACTTTGCCCCTCGTTCAAGTGTACCTACATTCCAGATGATGTCAAAAACCACTTTCTTCTGTAATGCTTAGCTTCCTGCAGCACTCCTGCCTCCCTCCTGCTGTTGAATTTAAAGGTCTTGGCTTTTGGCTTGCATGTGTGTGATAAGAAGGGTGGTACTTTGTGCTTGCTTTCCTCTGGTATTAATGATTATACAAGATGAAGAGCAGTCAGTGGCCAGCAGGCTTCCCAGTGTGAGACTGTCTTTGCAAACATATGCAATTCATCCAGGATAAAATTAGCAGCTGATGGTTGTGCAGTCAATTGGTGGCCTGTCTGTGAATGGAACCACAGCATCCCTGTTCTAATCAGGAGGATTTAACCTGGGAACCCTTCTGCTCTGAGGGATCTTTAGAGAGAAATGTAAAATCCACAGCAAGTTCCTCGCCCTATGGCAGAGACAAATATAGCTAAGTCTTTCCTGATAAAGGATTTGTTATTACTTTAACATTACAAATGCTTTGTGCCATTCTATTTGCAGATTGCTGATTTTGGACTCTCCAACCTTTATCATAAAGACAAGTTTCTGCAGACCTTTTGTGGAAGCCCACTGTACGCTTCCCCTGAAATAGTTAATGGACGGCCTTACAGAGGCCCAGAGGTAAGAAGGGTCACTTTTTCCATGGTGGTATGGGGATGTCTTTGATGACAATGTTCTTGATGGCTGGTCTTAATGCAAATGTTACTGTACATGTGAGTTCACTTGGGTCTGTCCTGTATTTGAAGTCCTTTAGCTGCCTTCACTTGCTTTTGTTGACATTGCCTGGAGTGGTTAGTGAGATGTTAGATCCCAGTTTGCCCAGCAATAGGTGCAGTTGGACATGGTGCTGCTCTTGTGGTGCTGATGGCACGGAGAAGGGCAGGGATCAGCTTTCCTGGGCTTCACACGTGTTGTGTCTGTATTTCAGGTTGACAGCTGGGCCCTTGGTGTATTGCTTTACACTCTGGTTTATGGAACGATGCCCTTTGATGGCTTTGATCACAAAAATCTCATCAGGCAGATCAGCAGTGGAGAATATCGTGAGCCAACACAGACCTCAGGTATGAAAAAGGAGCAAGGACCATGGTCTGAGCTTACAGCAGCTCAGAATGGAGTGTTTTGTTCTGCCCCTTCCAGCATCTTACAGTGTCATATTAGAATGATGTGCACCAAGAAAAAATCTAATTCTCCTACTGAGTTCATCTGCTGTAAATTCCCATCTGGGTACAGCATTTACCGAAAGCCCTTTTGAAATTAAAGTTTTGTAGCAGATCGATTCTGTTGCCTTGGGGAAGCTGTAAGAGGCTCTTTTAAGTAGATCTTTGACAGTGGAAGGTCTGTTAGCTATTGCAAGTGGAATTGTTCAGACAAGCTGTAAGCTGATACAACATTCTGGTACAGATCAGTCTCTGACTACACTGTGGTCTGTCACAAGCAGAGAGAAGGTGAATGGTCAGAGCAACACAGTCTCTTACTAAAGAAGGCAGGCTAAAATCTGAATTAACGCCACTGTGTCTGCATCGGCTTCTAGGATAGCACATTAGGCAGTCACCTGACAGAAAAGCATCAGCTAAGCCTGGCTCATTGATTATAATTACTCCTTCCAGCCTAAAATATCTATGCATATATTACGTTTAAATGAATATTTATCTTGTATCAATTGTTTGCCATCCCTTTCAATTTTCTGTCTTCTTGCTCTCTGAAAATAAATTCTTCTTCTTGCTCTAAAATAAACCTTTAAAATACACAGAAGACTACATTGTTTATGGAAAAAGTAAATACAGAAGCAATAATGCATAGATCATTTAAAATATCCCAATTCAGTTTTGTGTGCCTCTAAGTTTTGTCATTAGAATCAATAGGTTGGTGAGTTCCTTCAGTAATATGGAGCTATTCACTGTCTAATACAGTACAAACACTAATTAATTTGATAGCCCAGTGTACATTTTCCAGAGTGAATCATATTCTTCTGACAAAAAGTAGTACTCAGAGGCATTTTCCATCATTGACTGATGGTCAAAGCCTTGTTCCCTTTCACCTCTCCTGTTGTGTGGAGCATTATTTTTGCTCATTTGATTTGCTTCCAGTTTAAACTGACAAACCTAAGAACACCCATGTTCTAAAAATGTTATGTGCCATTCTTCATCTGCAGATGCTCGTGGGCTTATCAGATGGATGCTGATGGTGAACCCCGAACGCCGAGCAACCATTGAAGACATTGCCAACCACTGGTGGGTTAACTGGGGCTACAACAGCAGTGTCTGTGACTGTGATGCCATGAGGGACTCCGAGTCCCCGCTGCTGGCAAGGTTCATTGATTGGCATCACCGTTCCACTGGCCTCCAACCAGAGACTGATACCAAAATCAAGTGCCTTTCTAAGCCCAAAGGTCCTGAAGTCACACTAGAGAGACAAAGGTCTCTGAAAAAATCAAAAAAGGAAAATGACATTGCACAGTCCATCCAGGAAGGAGGAGCTGAAAACACAACCAAACCGACCTCCAAGAGACCCAAAGGCATCCTGAAGAAAAGGAGCAACAGTGAGCATCGCTCTCACAGTGCAGGTTTCATTGAAGGAGTTGTCAGCCCAGTGTTACCCTCTGCTTTTAAGCTAGAGCAAGAGTTGTGTAGGACTGGCGTGGCCATTAAAAGTGTTGTAGAGGGAGAGGTAGCTGGCAAATATGGCACTAAGCAGTCTTCACTAATGCCAAAAAAAGGAATCTTAAAGAAGACTCAGCAGAGGGAGTCTGGCTATTACTCCTCTCCAGAAAGAAGTGAATCTTCTGAACTCTTGGACAATAATGATGAGACAGTAAAGAGTGACACTTCTCCAGGGGTCACAGAGGCATCCAGAAATGGGTCTTACAGCCATTCCTGCCGGCGTAAGGGCATCTTGAAACACAACAGCAAGTATTCTACCAACAGCACTGAACCTGCTTTGATCAGCCCTGACACACCCACGCTGGAGGCCATGGAAGAAATGGTCTTGCCTGGGGACGCGTTACCTCGAAGTTACAGTCGCCCCTCCAGCGTGATTAGTGATGACAGTATTTTGTCCAGTGACTCATTTGATCTGCTGGATTTGCAAGAGAACAGGCCAAACAGGCAGAGAATACGGAGCTGTGTCTCTGCTGAAAATTTCCTCCAGATTCAAGACTTCGAAGTGCTTCAGAACCGCCCACGGCCACAGTATCTAAAGCGTTACCGCAACCGTCTGGGGGACAGCAGTTTTTCTCTTCTCACAGACATGGATGATGTGACTCAGGTCTACAAGAAAGCCCTAGAGATCTGCAACAAGCTCAACTAGCAGAGGGAAGATGGAAAAGGGAGGGAAGGGAGTTATTCTGTGTACCTTTATGATGGAGTAAGCCAGGTCACTGATTTGCTGACAATGGTAGGTTTTGATTCAGGGGAGCTGACTGTACCTACTTAGCTGAACTCCTGGTAAAGCAGCCCCAAAGCCATCTCACACTTCTCTAATTTTGTGTCCTCAAAATATTACCTACCTGACCAGAGAAAAACCTTTGGTCTTTGTATCTGTGATGAAAGCACATCTAGCAGACAAAAACATCAAGATTTGATGGCTCAAAGTCAAAGCTAGACAGAATTAAAACTGGAAGTGAGGGACACACGTTTTGAGAGGTTTGTAGTAAATATTAGATAAGCTTTATCTAGAGATGAGCTGAATTCCTCAAGTCAAATTTGGATACCTCTTAGAACAAGAGGTTTTATTTCCCCCTGAAGGAATTTATCTGGGTACAGTGATTGCACAGTGGGAATCTTTGGCTTGTGTTATGCAGGAGGCCAGGCTAGGTGGTCACCAGGGTCCCTTCCACCAGGGTGACCTGAGAGGTTCTGAACATAGGTTCTAAGATAATTTGAGAGTCTCACCCCAGAAAAACCTCGTGAGGTGTTTGTGGACAAGTGATGGAGCAGGCATTCATATCTGGACCTCCCACAGTGTCCAGAGCCATTGCTCTTCAGTGAGCAGCAAGTTCTAAAATTGTTTCCAACTCCTGCTCCTACCAGCAAAAACAGAGCCACAGAAATGATAATGGGAACTGGAAGGAATGGGTGTCAGCAGCTAAAGGACCATTAAAGGCATTTCAACCCATATGTTCAATCTGTGACTCTTTCAAAATGGCCAGCAGGATGAATGCCCAGACAGAGAAGGATCAAAGAGTCTCAAGGCTTAGCTGACCCTCCAGTCTAGAGTTCAGTCACTGTCAGCAAATGGTGCCACCTTGCTGCTAGCTTGTAGTATTTGGGGGTGACAGTAGTTTGTGACCAGAATGTTAGGTAAGGAAAAGGTTGTAGAATGTAGGAAACTGTTAGAGGTCAGAAAGTTAGTGGAAAGATGCCTTTCTCCAAATGAAAATGTTTCTAGGTTGGTGGTTAACGGAGCAGAAAGAATTGAGTGATGAAATGATAAAGGTAGATTTAATAACAGAGTTAGCATAAAATTGTGGGCCTGCCTCTATCTAGTGTAGCTGGTACTGAGTGTGCAATGATAGCAGTTTGAAAATAAAAGGATATGTGTTTGTTCTCAGACATATCCAGCTATCCAGACCAAAGGCTTCAACTCCCATAAAGGTACCACATGGGTCTACTGGATTACCTGAATGTAAGCCTATGTCAGAAAGGCACTGTGTGTTTGACAGGCCTGGGCAAACTGGAATCTTCAGGCCCGTTTCAGTCTCATTTCCATGAGCACATAGCCCCTGGCTTTCTGGGAGGTGCACTGGTGTGATTAAATCACAGGTTTCAGCCTATGATGTCAAATGAGCCACAGCTGCAAAACTTGTATCTACAAATACCCAGAGCAGAGGGGCAGGGGGCAAGGTTTGGTCTCCTCCTGCCCTGGAACTGGAACTGAAAGCAGAGTTTGACCCACTGTGTCCCAAATCCTGGAGATGGTGCAGAAACCGAATAGAGTACCTCTGGGGATTCCTTGGGAATCGGGGATAAGTCCATACATTGTTGGCATCTGGGACAGGGAGCTATTTCACTTGCAGATTCCTCTCATTCAGTGTATCATGGTACTTAAATCTGCTGGTTCCTCCTAAAAATCAGGTGGGCTGCCTTGCATAAAGATGAACCAGCTTGAGTTTCCTAAATCAGTCAATCTGCCTCTGTGGAGAACCTTTACTTATTACTTATTTACTTACACTGGACCAAATCTGTCTCTGAAAAACACCAATACCATGAAATCTCTGAGAGTCGTGCTCTCAGGTGGTCAAGTGAAATCCAGCTCGCTGTCATTTGCTCAGGAAGGGCAACTGCAGGTCACTTCTCTCCAGATGTGTACCTCTCTGTATGATACTCAGACGTCTCATCTTCTCTCACAAGCCCTGCATGTGCTCTTTGCCCCCATCCCAAGCCAGCACCCCATTTTGCAGTGTGTTGCATTAACAGGTTTGCTGTGGTGCATTTTCAAACAACCTGCCGTAGTCTCCATGGCCTTTCTGAAACAAGGGTGGGTGTGCCCTGCAGCCACGGCTTTAACCCAGAGCTTTTTATGCCCTGGGGTGTGAGAGCTGCATCCTCAGCTGCCCTGAGTCAGTGCTGTCAGCATCACTCCTTTCCTGCACATCTGGCACTAAACCTCGGGTGGGTTTCTAGAGGTTTCAGGATGAAGGGAGCTCAGCTGGCCGTGGCAGTGAAGTCAGGAGCACCCCAAATGTTCCTCTCTTTGAGGCTTTTGCCCAGGCCTGCTTCCTTGTGTACAAATGTGAATGAGTGAGTGACTGCTTGCTGCCAAACTGGAAATGTTATGTAGGGATTTACTGGCATGTTACTGGCATGTTACATGTTTACTGGCATGTTATCATTCCTAGAAGAGAAGAAAAAAAAAACTTGACTGCACATTGTTACTATTAGTGTTGTGATTCTTATTTAATTTTTTTTGTAATACAAAGTCAACTTTTTTATTTGAATTTGTCTTTTTTTTTATTTATTGGTCTGAAAGCCATTTCAAAGTTATAATAATATATTTGGTGTAATTTAATTGGTGCAACATTATTTTACAGCTCCGGCCAAAATTGTTTGGTGTTATTTTTTGGGTTTTTTTGTTTTTTTCTCCCAGTCCTTGGTTGGTTTGAGCTCTACGAGGCACACAGGGAAAAACGCTGGATAATCACCCGAAGTGTTTGTATTTTTAATCTGATACTGTTTTTTATTAAATAAAATGAAATTAATGTAACTGTGAAGAGTCTCTCTCTCCCTCTTTTCTTTTCCACTGTACATCAGCATGAGCCAATGCCAAATGGTAATGAACTTGTCATGCAGAAATACAGCAGCATCTCAGCACTTTGTACCAAGTTGTTCATGCAAACCTTCTTGGCTCATTTGTGCATTTGAATATCATGTGGGTGGCCACAGAGACTCCCTTGCTGTGAAGCATTTGGCACTGCAAAGCACCCAGAGAAAATTTCGGTGCAGAGCAGCTGACTGGGGTTTTCTGCTGCAGGTAAATGAGCTTTGTGGGCCAGGTGTGCTGTAGGTGAGGCAGAGCTGCCTGAGCAGACACAGCACAGCTCATCCATAGCTCAGACAGATGGCCGTGGTCCTTTCTCCTCCCCATCTGGAAGAGGGACAGTTTATTGACAATGTTATTGGTAAAATTCAGGGGGATTGAGCAGTAATGTGATCCAAAAAGACTGATGGCCATTCACTGCTGTCAAGTGTGTGTTACCTCCTGTCAGATGGCTTGAACAGACAGCATAATTGGCTGGTAAGGAAAAAGAGCAGTCAGTTTTCATTTTTTTGGAGTCCCCATGATCACCAGAAAGCTTTAGATTGTTTTTCTTGGAAAACAGGTGGGCATCATAGGGGAAGCTGGGTGTTAGGTATGCTGTGTGTGCTGGAGACTTTTTAAAAGAAAGGAAAAGGTTGGCAGTGTCTTCGTGTTAGCTCTGAGCAAGATACCATCAAGCTTCACCCTTGATGCAGCCAGCCAAGGTACCTGTGGTTATATTCTGCTTTTTTAAATTACAGCCAGTTTGGATTAGAACCCAAGGTTTGGATATTATGGAAAAAAAAAAAAAAAGCTTTAATTGTTCTAATTCATTTACTCTCTCTCTTGAGCTTTTAAAAACACAAAGCCATGGCTGTGGTTGCTAGATTACGACCACTTAAAAACCAGTGGGAATAAAGGGAAGAAGGCAATGATGCAGAAGGGTAAGCAGGCGTTCATACATTACAAAAGGAATGATTATCTGCTGCGTGCTAATTGAGTCAGGAATTATGAGGTGTATATTCAAAGTCAGCACGCCTGTTCTTGCACCTGAGGTGAATAAGGTCTAATTGTGCTGGTGGTGGAAAATACACTGCGAGTCTCTTTGGTAATAGCAATTATGAAACAACTTTTTTTTTTTTTTTTTTTTTTTTAACATGCTAGTTAAAAAGTGAGGCTGAGGGCAAACTATTTGTTTCATTTTAAAAATAATGACTTTTAGAAAGTTCTGGACGGCTGGGCATGCTGCACATTTGGGGAGCAATTAAGTACGTGTTTGTACAGCTCTGAGAGTGCACAGCTCTGGGGTGGGGTGGGAGCTCGGAGTCTTAATTGTGCTGTTTATTACAGAAGATAAGTGCAGAGCAGTGTGCCTTAGCTGAAGTTACACAGTCAATCTGTAGGCAGACCTGGTCTTCTTTAATGTTTGCTGCATGGGCGTTCCAGTGTTTCTCAGGAGTTGTTGCGTTTTTATGGTTGGGGCAAGACAGGAGCGAGGAAGCAAGACAGGAGCATTTTTACTTACTGCAGGCCAATGAATTTGCAGATAAATTTGTTATTGACTCCGTAAGTGTGTGCAGTAAAACTGCAGCACCAGAGCCTCAGTTATAGCTCCAGGGTAAGTCCTAAGCAGCCTAATGAAGGGAGACCTCTGATACTCATGTAAATTCAGTATATATAAGGAGCTTATCGGTTTAGTTCAACATTTATCTCAGTGGTTCACAGCTCACTGTAATGAGCTGCTTCTGGAGGCAAATCTGCAGGAATGGTTTTGTCGAGCCAACAGAAACTCTGATGTTTGCTAGCATCAGCCCAGGGTCTCTGGTACCTGTGCCAGGGTTGCTAATTCCAGCCTTTCAGCTGAAGGTTCTGCCACAGAAGAGAACAAGCCCTGTTTCCCCTGCATTATTGGCACTTAGAATCCAACTGGAGCTTTCTTTTATTGTCTGGTGGAGCTGTCTTTTCCTCCTTGCCAAACCCAGACATCTTTCTCATAAAAGACTGAGTAATTTGGCTGGAGAAGCAACTTTTTTGGATAGACGATCTGAGCATTTTGTTTCTGGCTATCTCTCTCTATTCCTTACTCCCCACCCCATATTTCCTGGAATTTCATCCGTGCAGAAAACCCTTTGATTTGTGTGTCATCTGGCCATACAGAGCCCTGAACTTTTAAGGAAATTATATTTATTTGCACTGACACTTAATTGTTCCTTGGAAAAGCATTTTGCAAGACAGTTTTATGAATCAGAAGACTCCTCGTCCCAACTCAAGTGCTGGGCTTAGAGTTCACACTGAGCATTGCACCAGGGCCACGAAGGAATTAAAGAGGTGATGGCTATCAAAATCAGGAAATCAGCTGTGGGGGTGTGCATTTCTGGGTCAGGACACCACCCTCCTTCTTCATTCAGCAAAGTGTGAGCTCAGGTTTTTTTGACATGAGCACCTCTGGAAATCCATGCCCCCAATGAGCACCCTGCACTGAAGCCTTTGCCGCCGGAGACCACGAGGGAATGTTGGTGTTGACCTGCCCTGACATTTTCTTTTTTCCCCTTTCCCCTTTCACTTCATCCTATTTACTTAACACAACTAAAGTGTGTCTCTGTCTCACGTAGCCCAAATCCTGTTTGGTTTAGCTCCACAGACTCCATAAATCCTGTCAGGAGGGCTGAGCTTTGCTCACAAGGTCCTTGTGCAGGACATTGGCTGTGGTGTTGCTCTGCCTCGGAGGCTGTTGGGATCCATCTTTGCAGGGCTGGCTCTGCTCCTTTGCAGCTTTCCTTCCAGGATGCAGAAACCGTGGATGGGACCCTGAGCTGATAGCAGGGAGCTGTGTGAAAGCAGCACCAAGCTGGGGAGCAATTACAGCACAGGGCAAACAAGTTAGACTAACCCAATATAAACCCCTGGAAGCTGGGGGTGAGATTATACCCTTCCCAGCAGGAATCCACTTAGAAAACTCTGCTCCTTTCATAGGCTGGGGAGATGCTGTTGCATTCAGAAATATGAGGAAGGAATAACTGTAGAAGAACAGTCTGAAAAGCTGTGGAGGAGGGAAAATTTTTCTTGTGGCTCTGCAGTACAAAGTTTATTAAGAAACCCTTCCAAATTTCAGCCTCAGAGATAATAGGACAAGACATACTTTAAATAGAACCAAAGGGAAAACAAATTCATAACAGATGTTAGGAAATATGTAAATATATGTTTGTATTTACATACAAAGCCCTAGACCTCGCCTGCCAGGCGAGCTTGCTAGGACCAGAGCGTGTGTCATCATCCCAGCTGCACTGGGAGTTGTCAGAAATATGTCTTTAAATGTTCCTCAAACTCTGTTGTTCTCTTTAGCTGCACGTCCCACAGCTTGACAGTTTAATCAGAAGATTCCTTGAGACAAGGGATCTGCTGCCTGAGAAGAGATCTTTGCTCAATTCCCATACAGCTCAGTGCCACAAGGAATGTTCAGTTAGCTCCAGCCCTTAGAAACCCCAAGGTAGTTCAGCCCTTTGCACTCCCAGGAAAAAATTGTGTCAGAGTGGAAAGAGGCAATGGGTAACAGTCAAATATTACATCCCCAGAGGTGCAGACTGATGTTGACTCGACCTGGACAAGCATCCAGCCTTAAAAACCAAATTCCTGTCATTGTGACACTGCGGTTGGGTTGAGTGGGAATGGCTTCCAGCCCCACATGCTCACCATTTGATTTCTCCATGTGAGGAATTCTGTATTTTCAAAAGTAGTGTTAGAAATACCTGTTTCTGAGAAGCCCATTTCAGCTGCCTACACCTGAATTTTTGCTTACTAGGATAAGGCTGACTGGACCTCAGGCTGAACATTTCAAAATGGAGAGACTCCAAGCCAGTCACTCTGAAATCCTGAGCCTTTCCTTAACTGGCTGGGGTCTTTCAAAACACTGACACATCAGGGCATTGTAAAATTTTAGGGAAATTGGACAATTCTTCAGTTGAACAGGAATTTTATCGTTAGTGGTGATTTTTTAGGAAATCAAAATGTTTTTAATTTCTTGGGAGTATGTGACTGTGAGTACTCCATAAAAGCCAGGAAGCTTCAGCCTCTTAGAAAAACAAGACACTTGCAGAGCTTTCAACAGCCCAGAGTTTGAGAATTACAGTTCAATAAATCTGTCCTTTCCTAAGGGAAATGATGCTTTGGTCAAGTTTCTAATGTGGTTTTAGCCTAGCGTATCCCACCAGAGCAGTCTGGATGGGCATGGAAATTATTCTCTTTTGACATTAACAGAAGACACAAACGGCCCAGATATCAGCACATGAACAATGTCACCTGGTCTATGAAGAAATAACTGCAGTTGCTTTTTGCTAGAGCCAAAATGCTGTTTACTGAAGAGTTCTGAATTATTATCCTGATCTAGCCATGACTCAGGTGGGTAACTCTGGAACAAACAAAACTATTGATAATGACAGACAGAGCAGGGGTAACATTTCATCTTGGTGAGAGAACAGAGGCACAGTCTTCTCCTGCTCTGGATGTAAGTGAATACATTAATTTCCTCCTGCTGTTCCTTTCTGAAATGGGAGCAGGTTTGCTGGAGCCTCTCTCCTTCCCTTTCCCATGGCAAGGGCAAGCAGTTGGGCTTGCTCACAAGAGCTGCACGTTTGTCCCTTGTCACCATGAGCAGAGCGGGACTCTTCGAGGACAAAGAGAGCCCTGGGACAAAGACAAGTTTAGCGTGAGAGAGGGATCAGAGCCCTCAGTGTGCCTTAATGGGGCTGCCAGGGACAGCTTTTGTCAGAGTTCTGCCATGCAAACAAAGGAAGATTTGCATATTTTCCCCTCTGACATCAGCACGCTCCCCAGCACCTGCAAAAGCATCCCTAAAAATACTTCAGAAAATACATGTGTTGTGAGTGGACCTGATCGCTTCAAAGAGCAGAAAACCTTTTTTGTCAACACACTCACTGAACCTTAATTAAAACTGCACTGCTCCACCCCAAAGTTACCTGGCTTTTCCTCTGGCAAACCTGGAATTACTGAGACAGGAATTAGTTTATATGCCTTCCCCCTTAAGCCTTTTCTTCTGAAAAACCCGTGGCCAAAAGCTGAAGAAAGGTCTTTCAGTCATAGAAACGATGCTAAAGTCACTTTGAGAAATGGAATAAAATCTGCATAACTTGTGACCAACCAAAGCTTGTCCACACTGCCTGCATGAGCATTCCATGTTTATGGCAAATTCCAGAGATGCTGTGAGGCCACACCAACGAATTGAATTCCCCACTAGAAAGGAGGTGTGTTGGAAGCAGCAGAAGGTTCTGGATTCATTTAGTCCCCTGCCCTGGTGTATGCACTCCTTGCCTCAAACAAACCCTCGGCTGACTGGATTTTGAGAGGACGGTGGAAAGCCTGCGGAGCTCGAAGGAGAGATTTGATTTTTCAGCGCTAAAGCATCCATACACTCCTTTGCATTCGTGGGAATAAAAAGCCTTTGTTCAGATCAAGCCAAGAAGAAATAAACTGTTGTTGGAAGGTCATTTCAGCTTGCTTCGAGGGGTGAGGAAGAGCTAGAAAAAATAACCAAATGGGGTCTTCTTACCAGTGACTACAAATATTGTCTTTCATCAGAACAGGCAAGATCTTGTTAGAAATATGTATTTTTGTGTTGGACTAATTCATTGTAGGTTCAGGCTAGAGGTTTTATAAAAGTTTTAGCATCCATGGTTCCTCAGTGTCCCACTTGAGGCACCGTGGGGAGGTTTAATTTTTAGAGAACGGTTCCTACAAGGACACAGCAAATGCCCAATCTGCCTTGCAGATTTTGGTGGTTGCTTCCTTGACTGGTGCTTGTCAGCATTCAGGAAATTGGGAGTCCAGCTTGCTATTAGCATAGGAAAGATCTCCATTAATCTGTTCTGTATTGATATTTGGAGGCTTGGCTTGGATTTCATTCTCCACCACAGGGTAACTCTACCCCCAGATTGGTGAGCAATCATCTTCCAGCAAAGCACCACCACTTTTATTAAGGAGATTTTTGCTACAACTAATGTATTTATTTTAAAGTGAGGGTAGGGAGTGGGCCCGTGTGGCATTTCAAATATAACTCTGCCAGGAATTCTTGTAGTTTAGTCTTTTAAATGAAATTTTCCCCCTTATCTCTCTCATATGAACTCTGATTCACTAAATAACTCCTAGAAATGACTTTCACATGTTTAAAGGTAGGCCTGCCGATTCCTTGCTGACTCAGGGCCATGGCTTTGTGTCTGACAGTGAAATGCTACCCAGGAAAATCCCCAAAGGTCAGTTTGCAGTATTATTTTTTGACATGAACTCAAGGAGGCTGGCAAAAATGCTTCAGTAGTGGTTTTCCTGAAAAAACGGAGCAATATTATATATCTGTCTTTCAGCAAATATGGAGCTTTGGTACAAACCACAGCTTGCCTGGCTGTGTCCTGTTTTCTTCTTCTGTTTTGAGTATTTATTTCTGCAGATAAATGGCTTGCAGTAGTCCATCATACAAATGGTCATTAACAAATCAAAGCTGGGATTTTCAAAAACATTCAGCATAACCCTAGCTCTACTCTCATTCAAGTTACTGGCAAAACCCCCAGAGATTTTTTTTTTTATTATTATTTTTCTACAGATAGTCCCTTATAAGCCCATCCTATGCCCAGAAGAGTTTTTCCCCATTTCTGGTAGGATCATTATAGGAGTTACTGAATAAAGAATGAACACTTTGGTGAGATAATAATGATAACCATGATCTTCTTTTATATAAATATGGATTCAGAAGGAATTAAATCAGCAAGCTTAGTGATTGAGAGGAAAACTGAGGAGGTTGTTCCAGTACATCCAGGGTCACTGTCATATTTAGTTTTGTAGCCCATAAAATCTACCTTGCTGTAGTGGACAGGTCATCCTTGGCTATATCTAAAATATCTGCCTTCATGTGCTGATTTTTCTTTCCCAAATGATATAGGCAGGCTCTTGAGGCTATGGCTTAAATTTCATTAAAAACCCAACAAAAATAATAAAGCTGACATTTAACCTGCTTGATTTCTTTTTAAGTGCCAGAGTAAAGTGAACTCTCTTTGAAGGGAAGAAGAGGCAAAGTCAGAGCTCGAAGATGGATTTTGTGAGGAGTCTCTCCTCACCTCTTTCCGTGCTGGGTTTCCCTGACATCCCATGGGCCATGGAGCACTGCCCAGCACAGGCACACGTGGGCACATCAGCAGCACCTCCCTGCCAGCCCACACTCGCTCCCAAAGTGCTGTCACCCCACGAAACTGATGCCAGATGATTTTTGCCTTTTTTAAATTTTATATATTTGTAGCCTTCCCAGTGCTTTTCCCTGCCCTTTTCCCCAGCTAGAAAAACCAAAGCCATTGCAGAGCTCCAAGCCCCAAAGGGCACAAGGCTCCTCTCCTGTCTTGGTTCTTCCTGGGAACCAAGGCTGAGAACAAAATCTTCAAAACTCATTTTCATCAACAAGTCCAACTAATACCAAGGGTGGGGGCTCCAGAGAAGGGGCTTGACCTGGGGGGAATTGCATCACTACTTGTCCTCCTAATCGGTGCTTTTTATCAATTATCCTAATTTTCTCAAACCTATCAAACTGCATTCACCCCTGTGGGGCTGGGCTTTTGTGGATATTCTTCCAGAACTACCCCTGGATCTCCAATAAAAATCTATTTCTAGATAGAAATAGATTACCTTTTCTATTACCTCCTATACTAGAATCATCTCAAGCTTCATTTCCAGACTAAAAAAGGCAACAAAACCTCTGGGATCCCTGTTGTGTTCTCCCTCCCGAATATCCTCTGCAGCACACACACCTTGAGCTGACTGACTCTGGGGATGCCCCTGGGGTGTTTTTGTGCCCCACTTCCAGCACTGCTCTGTTTTTCCCCTGGGACCATGGCCTGCTGCTTTTCATTGCTATTCAAGGGGGCCTGCACCGTATGTTTTCCTCCAGTTTGTTCCAGCTAATGTGCTTTGTGGATTTGCACAGACACAGCAGAGGCTGATTGCTGACTGCACACCCTCCCGTGGTTGGTTCTCACCTGAGACAAGGCTCCTTCACACCTTCCCCTGGGCCAGGCAATTTGCTTTAAAGCAGAACACCCAGCTCAGGCAGGGAGGAGTGGCTGGGGGGATCTGAGCACTTGGTGTCCATGGTGGGAATCCTCATTAGGCTGAACAAAATGTCTCTTGTTGGCTGAGCAAGGAGGGAGAGTCACTCTGGGCTGCCCCAGACCTGCACTGAGCTCACAGCTCTGCCCCATCAGCTCTCCTGCAGCCAGGGCTGCTCCTGGCTGCTCCTCCAACGTTTTCCCTGTGCACAAAACCAAACCATGTTACGGCATTATTTGCGTTTTAAAACATGAACAAAGCAATCGAAGTGCAGGCTGCGTCTCCTGCGGTGTTTGATCGCTGCTTGTTGCAGGTGTGAACTCCTGGTGGGAGCACAGCACGGACACAGCATGCACAAAAATGCCATTTTTGTGTGCATTTATTCACACCACAGCCCTCAGCTGGCACAGCTCTGAGCTCTGCTCTCACTATCACTCATGGCAGATGCCTCGTGGTGGCCTTTTGTTCCACTTTCACGATGGCTGCGGGGAGTGGTATTGGGCAGATCTTGCAAAAGAAGTACCATCGTCAGCAAAAGAAATGAAAATAATTTCAAAGGATTTTGGCTTCTGTCAGTGAGCAAAATCTGCAGTTCAGGGCATTTTGACCTATTGTAACAAAAGCAGCTCCCTGTCTTTTTATTTCTATTTGCTTGGGCCTGGATCTTCGTCTCAGCTTTTCCACACTTGAATTACTTATGAACTAAACCAAAGAAAATGGAGACCTACATAACACAGTTACTGTCTCAGTGATTTTGGGTACAGACACATTCCCATAGGAAAAGTTGTGAAAACACTATAAGACACTGAAAAAAAAAAAGCAGAGATTTTTCTTTTTTCCCCCAGCTTCCCTTCAATTTATAATTAGAGCATTTAATTTAAATTTCAAACTATCTAAAACTTCAAGCAGCCACACTGATCAGTCGTTCTGCAGCTGTATTTAGAGGAGAATTTTTGCGTAAGACGCCTGAAGAACAAAGACATCTGCCCTCAGGAAGGATATTAATTTTGAAGGAGGCCTCTACTTGAGCATGCTTCTGTCCCTGCTTCAGGGGATTTTCTTCCAGCAGGGATTTTCCTGCTTCACTTGCTAATTTCCCTGAAGGCATTTTGACAAGTAGGATGCCTCTTTACACTTTTTGTCATAGCTATGGTATTTGAGACAAGTGAAAATCTACAAATCTGTGCACATACAATGAGGGAAGGAGCTGCTAGTATGTGCTTAAGGGCAAAAAAAAAGGATTGTCTTCTAATCTGCTCATTTTGCTAAACAGAAGTTGTACAGATTTGCCAGATATTGCTTGCATCTGTTTAAATTACAGCTTATCTTTGAAAAAATAACCAGCCTTGCTATGAGCATTTCAGTGGATGAAGAACCAATCACATTCCTTATGAAATTGTTTCAGTCAATTATTCCTAATACATGAAGCTGAGATTTTCAGAGTCACCTTGAGAGCTGAGCAAACCAAGAACTGAAGGCAGTTCATTTTTAAAATCTCCATAGGGAGGAATTTCTTCAGCATTTTGATTGTGTACCTCTGGAGCCTATCTGAAATTAAAGTGTTATTAAGTTCCTGAAGTCTTTTGATCTTGAGGAGAAATTTTAAAATGGTTGGAAAATATGAATACTCAATTCATGTTTGCTGTGTGTACTTAATACCCTGTCTCTTTCTTCCCAAAGGACATATATATATATATAATATATATATATATGTTAAGAAAAAAGATATACATGTGTGTGCTATATATAGAAGATATTATACATGTAAATATATATAAATAATGAATGAATGAGTAAATAGATACTGCCTGTGTCTGGTTAAACTTCCATCCCATCCTGTGGGATGCATATGATGGGAAATTCTTCCCTGTCATTTACACAGATCTGAAAAATGGGGTTTTGGTGTCCTGTAGCAAATGCCCAGGGAGTGAATATTGGGACATTGGAACTCTTGTTTCACTAGTGCCAAACGAACAAACAAAAAACCCGAGCCCAAACAGTCCTGGAGAATATTTTCTAATTGTTTTGAAAAAAAAGAGTAGTTTTTTTCCACATCAGTTAACACGTTGTTGTGACAGGTAAATTTATTTTCCGGAAGTGTTCTACTGTTGCAAGTCTACCCATAGAACGTGCACAAAATTAATAATTAATCTCTTACAGCAATTAGCTTTGAAAACACTCTACAGGGTTTGAATTCTGTGAATATTAACTGATACAAAAATTCAAAGGAACCCCTAAATTATTTGACAGTGGAGCTAAGTTTGTGTTACAAAAAAAGCAAAAAATTGACCTAGACTAGAAACCATCCCTGACCTACTGTCTGATTTTCTGATGCCTCTTCCTCCTGGTATCAGTGATGGCGTGTGAAAAATAACCACAAAATATGTGCCTTCATCATACCAAACAGACACGTCAGTAGGGCAAGGGGACTGGATTTCAAGAAAGCAAGCTGGATTTATGGAGGAAGATTAAAAAAGCTAATTATGTTTAACTTGGCTGACAGACAGCTGAAAAGGGGATATGATAACTGCCTGCAAATATTTGAAAGATGCATAATACACCAAGGAAAGAGGGAAATAGTTCGAGACAAAGTCTGGTAAAGCAAAGTTTAGGCTGGGGAGAATGCTAACAATGAGACCTGTCAGACTGCAGAAAAATTTCCCCAGGGAATTAGTCAACACCTCATTAAAAAAAATACCTTTGACAACGTGCACTGAGGGGGACTGCAGAGAATAATCCTTCAGGGAGGAAGTCAAGGAGCAGGGAGCTCCACAGGCCACATTCTGCTCTGCTATTGCTGCCCTTGTCAATGGCACGTGATTTTGAAGGTTTTCCCAAGAATGTTTTTGGGGCACGAGACTTTTATTTCCTCCCTGACAAACAGTAGGTGGAGGGAAATGACTCTTTTGATGGAAAATCTGCAGCATCAGGGGAAAGTCTCTGTATTTGGAACGGGAGCAGTGGATGGAACACACCGAAATGTGCTGTGCCAAGCTCCCCTGTCCCCAGGAGAGTTTCAGTGCAGCTGACAGGAGTGCTCTCGTTGAAGTGCCAAGGAATTGGAGACAATCTGGGCTTTGGATCATGTGTGTAGCTCCTGTTCCACACAAGCTCCGTGCTCCTTGCACTTGAGCAGCTCTCCTGTTCCAAAAGCCAACCTGCCCCGAGTCAGTTTTTTTTTCCCCTAAATCAGCTAATTTGATTTTGTCAACCCAGCTCCAGAGCACATTATTTTTTTGCAACCTAGACCTGCTTGCATTTCTATGCCAGAATTCCCAGCCTATATTTTTCCCCCGGACTGGCTCCCCTGCATGATCCACCACAACTGAGCAACTGTGAATGTACTTAGCATCAGCCTCATGGAAGCCAGTGGGAGCAGCTGATCCCTTGAAATGAGGAGGGAACCAGTGTCTCACTGCACTTCTATGCTGATGGAACTCCTCTGCCTCATGCTGGGATAAACTGGAGCTAGGCAGTGGTGAATCAGACCTAATATGTTTAGTGCTTTTATGTTAAATTTATGAGACACCCAGTGACATTTGCCTGGTGTACAATGGTAGCACTCCCAGCAGGATGATCCAATCATTCACGAGGAATTCTGAACTCCTGGTTGGAGTTTATTTAATGCCTAATACTCCCAACAACCTCCAGCACTGATTTTAACCTGGTTTTTGCTCAGTTATGGAGCAGATCTGTGTGCAGAGCAGCAGAGATCATCCCCGTGGATGTGTGTGGCAGAAATCAGCAGGACGGTCCAATCATTCACGAGGAATTCTGGTGCGGTGTTGGAGTTTATTTAATGCCTAATGCTCCCAACGACCTCCAGCACTGATTTTAATCTGGTTTCTACTCAGTTAGGGAGCAGATCTGTGTGGAGCAGAGGAGATCAGCCACATCCCTGTGGATGAGCATGGCAGAGATCAGCAGGATGATCCAATCATTCACGAGGAATTCTGAACTCCTGGTTGGAGTTTATTTAATGCCTAATGTTCAGAACAACCTCCAGCACCGATTTTAACCTGGTTCCTGCTCAGTTCTGGAGCAGATCAGCCCCATCCCCGTGGATGTGCGTGGCAGAGATCAGCAGGACAGAGCTGCTCTGTTCCTCTGACAGGCAGGGGAAGCAGAGCTGATTCACACCCCAGGACAATTCCTCTCACCAAGACACTCAGGAATGCATCAAAGGAAACGGGGCTGTTTCTGCAGGCTTCCTCTGAGCAATGGGCTTACTGTAAATCAAAGACTGAAAAAATAGCCCTTTTTAAAAACCCCTTGACAAATGGAGCAGGAAAACGTGTGAAAATTTGGAGGCAGCAGAATGGATTTTCAAGAAATGCACGCCAAGGTGTTAATTTTGCAGTGTGTACTTGGAGTGGCACATTTTTCTCCTTCTAACATTGTATTCCCTCCAGGAGGGAGACCGAGGCCAAAAAAAGTTTGCCACCTCCAGGAGATAGACTGTCCTTTGAAAAGAACCAAGAATAGAGAAAAAAAGAGGAAAGAGGACTTTCATCCAAGTGGGTTTCTCAAATTCTAAGGAAAAGGTTTCAAATCAGTGAATGAGCTTTTTATAACCAAAATCTCCTTCTGGGGTCCTTCCAGCTTGGTTCATGTTGCCTTCAAGTGATTTTAACAGCAAATATTTCCTGAGCAGGAAGGGCAAATTGTTCTGCTAGTGGAATTTAGTCACAAGGTTTTAGGGAAATAATATTAATATTCACAGCTGCCGTGTCAGTGCCACAGAGAAGAAGCAGATTCACGAGGATGGCTGGTTTGTATCCTGTCCAGCCTTCATCCAAGACTGGCGAGCTCATTTTGCTAATTTTCCCCTGGAGAGATCACTACTTTATCCCCTCAATGATTTCTTGAGCTACTTGCTTAAAAGATGTATTTCCATGGCATCTGTTTGTGTGATGGATTGTTCTTATGAGTCGTTGCCAGGCAGCGTCTTAAATATTACATTAAGAAAAAGGATGAAAAATTCTTTCCCAGTAACTTAAAGTTACATCAAGGAGTTTCTCACACTTCCCAGTCCTCCTGTGACCACATGTGACAGCAACAGACCCATCCAAATTGTGTGCCTTGGGCTGTCAGGGAGCAAATGACCGTGGGCTTTTCTGAAAGGAGCTTAGAGCATCCTTTGGAACATCATGGAGAAACAGCCGAGGCTCGTGTGCTCTCCAAACAAAAACACAGATCCTGCTTGCTGGCTTGGGGGAAAAGCAACCACTCTGCACCTCCCACAGCCATAGGAACAGGACAGCCTCACCGGGATCCTCTTATTTGCAGTGTGGTGTCCCTGCTTTGCTCGGGAAATGACCTCAGAGTGCCATTCTGGGCCAGTCTCTGAGTGCCCTGGCCAAGGATGCTCTGGGGCAGGGAAATGACCCTTGGTGAAATGACCTCAGAGTGCCCTGGCCAAGGATGCTCTGGGCAGGGACATGAGCCCTGAGCCCAGCGTGGGGTGCTCAGTGCCACCGTGAGCTCCCCTGGGCAGGAATCCACACTGCAGCTGTGTCCTGGGCTTTGCCATGGGGAAGGAGGGTCACCTGAGAGGGAGACAGGGCAGGGAGAGGATTCACTCATGGCAAGTAGAGGGATTCAGCCTGTGACTGTGCATTGTTGGTTTCTGGGGTAACTCTGATGCAGTTCATGGTACAGAACATTTTTGGGTACCCCTGGGCTCAGAGGGCTCGGTCTCACCCCTGGCAGTGGCCTGTCCTGCCAGCCTGGCAGATATTCTGATTATCCATCACTCATCAGTGTGTGATCCGAGCAGGGCAGCGCTGCCGAGGAGCAGCACAATTATCAGGGAACACGTCTGGTTATTTTACAGACCCAGTTAACAAGAAGGGGGGTGGGGGGAAATTCCTACATTGTGCAAAGGACTCCTTCCTTTCCCCCCCTCCGTTGTTTGGACCTTTGCCACTGTTTAAATTTAAGCAGATTTGCTATCCCAACATCTGCAGTTTGATTATTTGACTATTGCCTGGCTCTGGGTCAAACCACAGCAGAATACACTAGTCTGTGATTTACAGCCTGGGCTGTGACTATAATGGTTTTATTTTAGTTGGACCCCTATTTACAAGCTCATTTGTATTAGTGCACGGTGTTGTAATAACAATGGCAGAATTATTAGGTCTCGCAGAAACTATCGCACACAGTAAATGCTTAAGTGCTCCAGCAGCCCAGAGATGTCTGCAGCACAGAGGTTGCCATTTTAATGGCAGAAAAGGACTGGAGAGGGGGAAGGAGCCCAGGAGAAACGTGGCTGTTATTCATTCTTTTCTAAGTAAATAGAAAGGACGTGTGTTTCCTGGATTAGCCACTGAAAACAAATGCTGAGAGGGGAAGGAGCTGGTGTTTCCCTCGCAGGGTTAAGTGAGGTTCTCTGCAGGCTCCAGTCCCTGCCACTCTGCTGCTGTCCCCGAGGGGAGCAGGGACAGGAACAGCTTGTCCACCCTGTGGCAAGGCTGTCCGAGGACTTCCACCTCCTGCCTCACCCCTGGCTGAAAATTAAATAGTAAAAAATGACGATTCTCTAGTCTCAGGGAGGAAAAAAAGCATCTTTAAAATCAGGTAGAAAAAAAAAATCAGAGTAGGACCGAGAGTTATTATCAGTCATTGTGAAGAATGTGAGACAAGGGAACAGCCCTGTCCCAACTTGCAGGGCTCAAGTCCTTTCTCTGCTGTGACTCCCTCAGCCATCACCTGAGTCACACACGAGGAGCAGATGAGCTGAATCATCCTCTCCTGAGTATGGAAAAAGCGTAGGCCGAAAGAACCCTTCATATGGATGCTTCAGATAAATTACTCAAGATGCCTGAGATTAAATCAGATTTAAGATCTCCTCTTTAAGATGATGGTTACAAAACTGTGTGTCCTTGAGGCCTGTCCTGTGATTAGCTCCCGTCTTCTTACAGATGTGGTTTGGTATTGCTGTCCAGCTCTGCTCAAGGGTAAAACCCTTCCAAACTAAGAGAAAAAGTAGTATATTTTTTTCTCTGTCTGACCTCAATCTGTGTACCTCTGTTTAAAAGCCTCTGGTTTCCTGGGTGTTTTGGTCTTTTAGAAAAGAACCTTCTGACTAGAATTCTGTGTGGTGAGAGTTTTTGGTGTTTGTGCAGTCCCTTTGTACTAATTGATTCCCAGTGCATTAGCATCACCAAAGCTAGATTAATCTTTTCATTTCAGTGCTGAGACCAATGTCTCTGTCAACATAGTTTATTGAACCTGGTGCAGTTTTACCACTTGCCTTTTCCTCCCCTAAGATGGCTTTTCTCTTAGGTATGTCCTGAGAAAAGATCTCACTTTAAAACTCTCTGTGGCCAAGCAGAATTGCTCTCCTGTGGGGCACAACCTGGTGCCAAAATTCCTCCTGCTTCAGGACAGATGCCAAATTTCCCAGCAGCTGGCATGTCATCCTGTGGCTTTAGGAACCAAACTGTGTCTTTTTGACAGGGAAAAGTTAGGATGGACCCCTCTGCTAAAGGGAGTGGGAGATGGATTCACACACAGGCTGTGCTGCCTGGGCTCTTCCCATGGATGGAACACAACAGCTCTGCAGCACAAAACTTCCTTTCTGATGGAGTCAAATATCTTCTTTGCATTTTCCAGGAGCTGTTGAAAAACCAGGCTGAGAAGTAATTCCTATGTAATTACCCAGCCTGATAAAGGAGACTGCAGAGAAGGGGTTTACAGACGGCCTCGCCTGAGCTCGTTTGTATCACACCACAATAGTCTGGGAAAAGCCATTTTTCTGCTTGTTTTCATGGGTGGCACAGACAGCAAAAGGTCCAGCCCTGCCTTGGCACTGAGCCTGCTGAAGCTGGTGCTCAATTGCCACCAGTTCCAGGGGCAGATGCACACGATCTCTGTCAGACTGGGTTTGCACTGTTTTCCCTTGGTTTAGAGGATCAGTCCTTGCAAACCTTCTGTGCATCGATTGCTTCCACTGATCCCAAGGATGTGTTTGAGTGGATGGAGATTATTTCCTCATATGTGGCCTGCAAGATTAGAGCCAGAGATGCACAAATCTTGCCTAAGAGGACTGAAGCAGAGCTCAGCTTACTCATCTGCTCCTGCCCCACATGCAGTGAACCTGACGGGAGCTCTGCTCTGGCTTCAGCGTGGTGCGAAATACTTCACAGCACAGCACTTCCCAAAAAAACCTGGGAACCCCACATCTGCAGGGAAAATCAAACAAACAGACTGGAGAAATTAATTGTGGGGTTCCCACACACAGCTCTGCATCTAGAGTACAAACAAACAGATCTGACAAGCTGGGCTGCTTGGAAAAGAAGGGATCAGTGCAAACCAGAGAAAAATCCATCTGCATTTGTGATATTTTAATCACTTACACTTTCATTAAACAAAATACTTAAGCAGATCTTATGCTTCAATGAAGTTGAAGGGACTTGAGTATATGCTTTAAGTTCTGTAAGTGCTTAAAGTGCTGCCAAGCAAGGATGCAAGTCCTCCAAGTGCTTGGGCTGAGAGTGACTGAAGTGTTTTGCTGAATCAGATCCATGGTGTCACAGAGACGCAAAGTGAGCTCAGAGGTTTCAGCTGAGATGAAGGATAAAGCCAAACAGCATTACAGGAAACTCTCGGGATTTTCCAGAGTCTAGTGAATAATTAGATTAAATGCACGATCCCATTTTGGGATTATGAGTGGGTTTGGGGTTTTTCAGACCATCAAAAAGAGAAGGAGCCTTCCCTTGCAGACGTACACAAAATCTATCAGATGACTTTCCCTATGCTTGCACTTTCCTAGTATGGGGCATTTCAAAATTAAACAAATGTCAGTGACAGTGCAGTTTAGTTCTGAGTAACAAAAAATGTCCAGCTCGTGAAAACAATTTCTTCTCCTGTGTCCATCTAGATAGCATTAAATTATTTCCCAAGTTTTCCCTGGGAAATGAAATGGATTGTAAAGGTACTGCAAGTAGAACATAACACTGCCTTAGCAATTTCATCTAAGCTGTGATAACCATACTTTCCAGGAAACAATTCTTAATTATATAATTTATGGCACACAAGCATATTTATTTTAATAGAAATACTTAATTTACAGATTTTAATTTTTTCCCCTACCTCTGAACTGTGTTAGCCACATCTATTGCCTGCAGAAATGCATTAAGCAAAGCAGATTGAACAGTTTTGTTGACTGCTTCATGTCTTTACTCCCCTTAAAATTCTGTCCTATTACTTGGCCACACCCAGCCATGCCCTTCAGCACTACTGAATTTCAAGGAGGTGATAACGGCTTTGAAATTGATGGAAGGAGCCATAAAGGAGACTAAAGACATAAATAGTGTCTGTAACCTTCGTGCTGACTTTGTCTGCAACTGCTGTGTGATTCCATTCCATTGTTTGAATTTATTCAGTCATCCCAGAATGAGTCCTGAAACTGTACACTCTGTAGAGCAAGACTTAATTGGCATTAACAAAGGCATTGCACCTCTAGGAAGAGCTAGACAACCTCTTGCACTTACCTACTCTAATCTGAGGCTTCATTCATCCTTTTTGCTGGTGGTCTGCAACCTCCCCACCCCAGGGCCCTTGGGGCAGGAATGTCTGCCTGCCCCTGGGAATGTCTGCCTGCCCCTGGGAATGTCTGCCAGCCCCTCTTAGCTGGGATCAGGTGGTCCCAAGTGTGGGTGACGTGTCAGGAGCTGAGCCTGGATGGCCCAGGCTGACTGCAGAGGCTTTGGGGTGTCTGCACCAAGTACAGTTTTCCCCTCACTGGGGTATCTCAGCAGTGCCCATCGCCTCCCTCTGCCAGGAGCTGCCCGGGGCAGTGCCCCCCAGAGCCTCACGTTCCCTGATGCCTGGAGTTGGGACCACAGGCCAGTGTTTTAGCAAAAATTAAAGCAGCCCCAACTTGTAAAAGCAGCTTCTTTTACAGGATGTTGTTGGCTTCCTCTGCCCTTCATGCTCCCTGTATATCAGGCTTTAAAGTGGGTTAGCAGTAACAGAACTTGTGTGGTGCTTGGTTGCTGCTGACTGCAGCTCCAAAGGGGACAAAACCTGGGCATTGACTTCCCATATATATCCTTAAAGGCTGACCAGAATTACTGTTAAAAAATACCATTATAATGGATGATATCCTGCCACGTCAGCTTTAAAATCTCCTGCTTGCAGACCAGTCAAGATCCAGACATCCTGCGAGTGATAGGGTCCTCAGTAACAAGGAAATTAGCAGCTGGAGGATAAAGATGCCAAGGAAAAATGACCCAAACAGACCTTTCGAAAGCACTTGAGAAAATCTCATTGAGATTGCTCAATTAAATATGGATATTGTTTAGAATGGATGGGCGGAGGCAGCAACAGGCGAGGAGCAGCTGTGCCTGCTGAATCCCATCCCTTTGTTTGAGCAACAGCACAAATCCCCACACACGTGGGATCCTTCTCATTATCTCTGCCCCCACCCCACACACTTATCTTTATTTATGGTATCTCCAGCAGCATCTCAGGCTGTAACCTTGATTTATAATCCTGGAAATGCTGCTGCCCCGTTTTGTGAGCTAGGTGGGTTGCATGGCTGAGCTGTAGTGCTGCTGGGAAGAACAGCAGATGTTGAGCTGTTTTCATTTCCACTCCTCAGTGGACAATCAGTGAAGTCTGATAACTTCTCTTGCTTGCTGTGGGGTGGCCCAGAAATCCAAGTGTGGGGTCTGGCCAGAGAATTGCTCACTGCTGGATCAGCAGAATACCTCCATCAGCATTTCCATTGCAATGACAATGGAGAGCTCAGTCACTGGGGCATTGTTCAGAGCTTTTCTTGTACTTGTGATTGTGTTCAGGGCTTTTCTTGTATTTCTGATTGCTCTAGGTCTGTTGCCAAACTCTTTTTGGGTTGTTTTGCATATGTGACACTGTCCTCTTTTGGGACTTCCCACAGGATGTCAGGCACCTTTCTTATCTCTTTTCAGGAACTGAAAGTACACAGCACAGACGGATGAGAAACGTTTTCCCCCTAGTAAATATTTTCACCAAAACAGAAACACCTTTATATAACTGAATTTCCTGTAAACTGTTAATGAGAAACCTCCTGCATTTCAGAGGAAAACAAACAGGCAAGCAAAACCCTCAACCCACCCTTGTGCTCAGCAAGTTCCTCCAGGTAGGAATCTAGCCATGTCTGCAAAAATTGTGTTGTGTAATGCCAAGGAAATGCAAGAAACCAACAAATACTCTCATTCATCCCTCAGCCAAGCTTTCTTCCCACTCTTTTCCACTTGATTTGAACTAATACCCATCTAGTGACTGCAGGGGAGTTTCTCTCTGGGGAGATCAGGGACTGCAGGGTCTGTGTCACCCAACAATGTCACTATTTCACCTGTACAAATCAGCTCAGCTTCTCTCGTTACTCTGGATTGATCAGCTGCACTGGAGCCTCACTGGATTGTAAACCAGTTGAGTCAATCCAATATCAAAGCTGAATCGTGATGAATGAGTGTGGGCTGATCTAAAATTACCCAAGAAGCGTGGCTCCTTGCAAGGGTGTTAACTCCGCCGATGTCGAGGGAGTTACTCCTGTTCTGTGCCACTGTAAACAAGAGCAGAGCTGAGCTGTGACTCATTGCCCATTTCTCTTTTGCTGCTGCTATTTTCAGAGCACATCTCCTGGCTTTGCTGCTAGCTGAGCTTGCAGAGATGCTTTTGGAGCTCCTTGCTGCTGAGACAGGGCTAGACTTTGTTCTCTGTGGGAGAGCAGAGAGAGTCAGGATGTTGTGACCTGGGAAAGGCTGAAAACCGAGGGCTCACATAGTATTTTTGGTAGTATTGTGAAATACAGGTGCCCCAAAGCCTAGGTTTTATCTCAGCTAGTAAAAAGCATTTCAGGGAGTTGTTCCGTGGCCATACTAGGCTCCCCCCCAAAAAAAAGTGTTTGTCCCAAGACATTAAAATAGAGGTTCCAGGAAAAAATGTTTATGATACTACTTGGACCTGGACAAGATGCCTGAGGGGAGTAGTTGCTTTGAACCCCTGAAGTCTCTTCATGAGCATTGCTATATAATCAGAAAGACTTTTTCGTAGGGACAGCTATTTTTAAATTCATTTTTCTGACACAGGCATGCATAGGCAGGATGCTTCTGTTTTCTAAGGCAGGCGATGTAGCAATCTGTCAGCTGAGAAACATCTGAAAAAGGGTGGTTTTCCTCAAAAGGAAAATGGCTAAAGAAAGCATGTGGCTTTCAGGGGAGAAATACTTCTTTATTTTTATTAAAGAACCCAGTCCCCAAAACATTTTTAGTCTGACATTTAGCATTTGAACTATACCATGTGCTCCAGCATGGCAGCTATTAAAATCACTTGTTTGCACCTACCAGCCAGAAAGTCATTCTGTGGCCAAGGTGTTCATATCTTCCTTTTCCACCCAAGCTGTCCTTAGCTGTCTGGTCTTGGCTTTCATAAACCTCTCATCATTTTCACCAGGCCCCAAAACCAGATGTGGTAGGAGCCATCACAAATTGGGAGCTCCTCTTTGCAGGGATGGACACCATGACCACAGCACTAAGGAGAGTCATGTCTTCCATGCTCACATTGCTTTTGGGCACCGTTTGTTCCGAAATTTGCCATGCTGGCAAAGATCTGCAAAATAGGATGGAGCTGTCCCCTGTGCAGCAGCCAGAACGGGGTACAGGCTTCACCACAGTCTCCTCTGAGCTTTATTTTGACAATGCAAGAATGCACAGCCATTCTGCTGGTCCTCTGAAAATGAGTGAGTTCCAGCCTCAGAACTTAACTGGTGTCACATTGTTATGAATCACCACTTAAATATTTTCTGTGCTCCTTGGAAGAAATGGAAAACTCAAGCTAAAGCAGAAGAGCTAAATAGGAGTTTAGTCTTTACATCAGGAGCCATAAAAAGACTCCAGTTAGAGCCCTCTAAGTCTTGACATGGAATATTCTGCCTAAAGTAGCCTCTTTTTTTCTTTCAGGCTACATTTTCCTTAATTTGCATTTTCCTTAATTTGAGCTGGGCTGATTTGTGTTTCTGTGCTGCAGCCCAGCAATCAAACAAAAAAACACACCACACTGGCAAACACCACCAGAGCCTGCGGACTGCGAGCTGCACTCTGGCAGCTGTGGACATCCTGGCTCAGAAGGAATTGGAAGAAATCCTCCTGCCACGAGGATGGGTTGTGCTGCTGTCGTGCCCAGGCGTTTTCTGTGCGAACCTGTTGACCTCGGTGGAGTTACTCCATCCACAGGGCAGGAATCCCTAAAACAGGACTTGGGCTGTGTCAGTGGGAGCTGTGCCATGTCCATTGGATTTGGGAGGAGCAGGGATGCTGTTGGCTTAAAATAACAGTCAGTTTTCAACTTTTATTAGAAGGGAAGGACTTAAAGAGGAAAATGGATGGAGAGAAACACTGGTTAAAGGAGTTTGAGAGAAACATCACTGTGTTTTCTCAGAACAACAGGAGCACAACACATCTCCAGGAGAATGCAGGCTGAAGTCAAATTGCAGGACTTGTATCTTTTTCCTTAGGAAAAATGCTGTGGTGAAGAAAAGTTAATGATTTTTAAATAATGCTCCATTTTGCAGAGAACAATTTTCCAAGCAGCCTTTGCCTCCAAAGCAATTGCTGACCATTTAATGACATAGTAAGTATCAAATACTGGAAGAAAGTGCATGTGGTAAGGACCATATAATCACAAAGTAAATTCACCGGTATTTTTGCCTTAAAAACCAGCACACGTGTCAAATGATATTTTTGGGTCTCCTGTGTGTAATTACTGAGCATGGTACACTTTGGGAATACGTAATGACCATGTACACTCCTTGCACCAGGAGGATACAATTACTCCCTCAGCATCCCTTGGATGCCTTTCTGAAGGGCCAAATGTGACCCCAAATACAGGACCCTTAGTGACCAGGATTTTGGGGACTTTATCTCATAATAGCCAAGTCAGCATCGTGCCCTGTCATGGTTTGCTTGAGAATACTTTGGGAGAGGCCAAGGCCTGAGACAAATGAAAGAACAAATGCAAATTCTGTTGCAAAGGAGCTGCAGGCTGGTTTGGGTGCTTGGGTTTATCACAAATATATTTCATCTGCCTGTGTCTTCCTCCTGCCATCACATCACTGAACTTAACAACGCTGTGCCCACCGTCAAAAGGGGCTAGAAAATTTAAAAATAGGTGCAGGAAGAAGAAGGACATTGTGGCTGGAAAACATGCCTGACATGCAGACACTTCAGGCATCAACAGGAAGTTCAAAGGGGTGCCTGGAGAAAACACTGAGTACAAAGTCAGCTGCAGGCACAAAAAAGTGGGTGCTTGGTGCTGTGGGTGTGATAGCCAGTGTCGGTATTTCACAAGAAAAATAAAACCAGAACTACAGCCAGATGTGATATCGCACCAAATTCACAGAGAATGCACAGAATGATTAACTGGAATAAAGGATTTTGCCAGAAAACTGCCAGTTCTATAAAGCTATTTTCTACTGACTGCAAATCTCTGAAGACCTGTTAAATCCCCTTGGTGAGGAAGAAGAATCCCTTTTATCTGTAAGAGACAGAACTAGTTGATTTTCATCTGAGATCTTTCAGTCCTGGGAGTGTTCGCTGTGGACTTTTTTTCAGTCAAGTTCCCAAAGCACTGAGTGAAAATATTTTCTTTTTCTTTTGGGTTCCCACTTGGAGATGTTTTTCTCCCTATGGTCAGCAGCTGACAAGTGGTCACTTTGTGTTTCTGAGGAAAGGAAGAATATCCCTCGAGCAGGTGAATGGACCCCAGGACAATAAAACCAAGTCACACTCTGCTATCCCTTCCTGGGGCTCTGGAATATCTGAGGCATGTCCTGGCGCCCTCTTTATCATTGTCTCACCAAGTACTCTTGGCCTGAGTTTGAGAAACCTTTATTAGTCAGAGCTGGGCTGTACTGTTGGAGGTAGATAAGGGCTCCAGGTCACTGCAATTCAATGTATGCCTGGCTTGCTTAATCTGAAGCCCGTTATATGAGGGAACAATAATCTTGATTTTCTCCGTCTTCACATTCGTGCTCTGCAGTCTGGGGAGCTCAAAGCAAATGCTAATTAGTTAAGCTCTCAATTTAAATTTAAAGCATACTATAAGATTTTGAGAGAAAGGTTAAATTTTGCTTCCACAATTGCACTCCCAGTAGCTCTAGCCAAATCCTGCCTGTTCATATTTTAAAAGTCTTCCATATAAATATCACAAACATTAATTATTTTGCCATCAGTTGCCAGTGGAAAGCATCTGAGAGCTGTTTCAGTGTGGAGCATTTTGCCACGCATCTAAGTAGGTGATTTAGCAAACCTCAGGCTAATGTCAAAGGTCCAGATGGCTCAAACACTTTCAAGGCTACTGCACTTTGCACTGCCTGACGTCTGCTGTGCCTCAGCTGCAGAGATTTGCTCGGGATAATGCCTGAAAGTATTTCCTTTGATGTTAGATAGCATTAAGTGTGTAAATGAAAAGAGAAAAAAAAAAAAAAGAACAAAAGCCAACCCTGAACCTAGAATCCAATCTTCCTGAAATATTCAAGATAATAGTCTGTTTTCACAGTCTGTCTACAAGAGACTGTTAATATCACATTATTTCCTTATGCTGATTAGCACTCCAGCACCAACACACATTTCATAATAATTTCAAAATTGTGCAGAACCTAGGGTGCAGTTTCCAACCTGTGCTGGGACGAATCTCCTTGTGTCGTCCTCCTTGTCAGAGCCTTGAGCCCAGCCTGGTGTGAGCAGGAGCAAACTGAAGCCTGCAGCCTTTATTTGTGAAGAACCAAAACCAGCGGTGGCACAGGGAATACCTGGAGGCAGCGTGGGGTTAATAAGGTGACAAATGGCCCTGGTCAGCCTACAGCTCCTCTCGTTCGGCCCCACATCACATGGCAATGACCCAAGGAGGGCCCTGGCAGTGGGAGTTAGCCCCCCATGGATATTTCAGCTCTCGTGGGCAGGGACAGGCGGGCGGGGCTGGAGCGATAACCCCGGGAGCACCTGGATGCTGAGGAATTGGGAATTTGGAATTCTGCATCTGCCTGCACCATGCTGGGCAGGAACAGCGCTGGATGGGAACCATGGATCAGGGAGAACACAGAGACAGAGCTGGGAAAGGCTGTGGGTGTTCAGGAGAGCCTCCAGAAGTTGTTTTGGCAGGGCAGAGGCAGCAGAGCCTGGAGAGCGCAGCCAGGTCTGCACTCCTGGGGAGCAGGAGGGAGCATCGCATGAAGGACAGCCCTGTGCAGCTCTTTTTGCCAGCTTTTGTTGTTTTTTTCTTCCTCTTCTCAAAATAGCTACTTGTTAGAACAAGCTCCTTGCCAGGATGTCGCAACTGAGATGTTTGCTCTCCATCCTGGCTCTGGTTGCTGCAGCACGACCGCGCTGGGGAAATCAACCCCCCCCGACAAGCGGCAGAAAATACAATCCTGGCTGCGCCGAAAATAACAAACTTTGACTCACTTCCTCTTCAGAAACTCCTCAGCATGCCCCATTATGCAATTCTCCAGCCTCCTGGTACCGAGAGAGAATGAATTCCCATTTAATCCCTGAGGAGTGAACTTCTAGGGGGAAATTTTCCCTGCACAGATCCTGCAGTTCTGGTCATGTTAAAGTGGTGAAACACCAAGGAATGCTCTGCTGCTGTCACCAACCATTCTGAGTGTGTGTGTGCAGGGGATCCACATCTCTCCTTGCTGCTTATTTCACAGAGGATATGAGGCTCTTGGCATTTTAGCCAGAGCACCTCAAATCCGTGTCTGAGACTCCAGAGGTGCAAGCTTTCAGCTTTTTGGGGTATTGCGGTCTCTAGGAATTATCCCAACTCTCTGTCATCAAACCAGAACCTGAAATAAAAAAAAAAAAAATGTAGGTTCTACCTCAGTGAATAACATACATTTCTTGGGTGACTGCTGGGAGGTAAGCAGGAAAAAAGTGATGGAAAATTGCTTGTACATGAAATATGTATGAAGAACTTTTTCATGAGCCCAGACTCCAATCTTGCTAGGTTCAACATCTGTCATTAAGCCCTTCAGAATTCTGAGCTGCACCAATAAATCCTTTTAAATTTTTTTTGTTGTTGTTAATGACATCAAGGCAGCATGGCAATTATTTAGGCAAAACTGTTCTGAATGGACACATACAGACACATGCCGTTTCGGTGACTGGTAGTTGGAAGAAAAATATTCAATAGATCAAGGGCAAAAGTGCAAAAATAAAAATATCTTCTTAGTCATTGATGGGAATAAAGCTTTGTTAAATAAATGACAAGGGTGAAAAGAATTTCCATGAATTCAGGTGCTGGCTCAGCAGCTCAGTCTGTAACAGGAAAACTCAGACACATGTACATGGCCAGTGCTGTATCCAGGGAAAGCCATGGGAGTCACAGCACATTTTTTACCCAAATCACCCCCATTTTACCTGCAATTTCCCACTGAAAACAGCAAAATGTGGGACCTACCCCAAGTGTGAATAAGTGCAGCAACACATCAACAATGTATCATGAGGATGAACACCCAATGCTCACCTCTAAATCCAGTGCATTGTATTGTGACATCTTCTGGTGATATCTTTGTGGAGTTTTAGCAGAGCAGAAATATCTTTAATAGGGACAGAGGACTGTCCTTTTGGAAAAAAACCCTATTTTCATTGCCACCCAGAAAGATGCCTCAAATCCACCAGCTCACAGGGATCTACTGTTAACTCCTCATAAAACACCTAACTGCTTTTGAAATCTGGACTTCTGTGTCTTATTAGTGCCCCCACCACAGACAAGACCCTATTGCCCCAAGCTCCACTCACACACACCTCTAATCCTCCCAGGATTTATAATTTAAATAAGCATATCAGAGATGTTAATCTAAGAGGTTTTTTGGGGGTTTTATTTCAGATTCCAGTCAAAGAGATAAAGAGCTGGGATCTGGACTCTTTTGTTCTGTAGTCAGGTGTTTCTTCTGAAACTGGGATAGGGTTAGGAAGAACACCTCTAGCTGACCCTGGGCATGAATGATGCCTTAGGATTTTAGCTTCTGTATTTTCCATGTGTCTGTAATCCTGTAATTTTTAGTGTCTAACTCTGGACTCCATACAGGTGCTGAGCTGCTGTTCGCTCATTTTTAGACAAAACAATTCCTCTCTAAGCCCCAAACCCAAGAACACCTCACTGTCACAGGCCCCAAGACATGGAAACAGTGAATTGGGGGAGCAAACTTGGAGTAATTGACTTCATTACCTGAAGCTGTATTTGGAGGATTAACCCAAGATACGCAAATGGACAAAACTTATAAAGTATGAAAAACCTGTGACCCACTGTCCATTTTGGGTGCAGCCCCTGGGTGGCTGTGACTGCCCTAAAAGCACCTGAAGGCCTTCAATAAATAGAACTGCTACTTATTCTCTTAATTTTGTCTGGCCTCTGTTTTAGGTAAGCCTGTTTAGGCATCATCAGTATCTTCTCTCAGATCATCTCATCTTGTGCTGCAGGATGAGTTCTCGTTTGGGGGTCAGGCACAGCTGGCACTGATGAGGCAGCGAGACGGGCACTGGGCAGGGAGGAGGGCAGGGAGGAGGGCAGGGAGGCTGGCAGCCTCTCCCCTGTGACTGCTCCAAGGTGCTGTGGTTTGGCTGCAGCCAAGCTGAGTGCTGCTGTGGAGATGTGCCTGTGCAGGCAGGAACTTATCAAACGCCTGCCCTGCTGCAGAGCCCGGGCTGCTGGAGGCACGTGCTTGGTGGGCAGAAGCTCTCCCCAAGCTGGAGGCGGCTGTGCCAGGCTGGCTGTGCCTGGCTGTGCCTGACTGTGCCTGGCTGTGCCAGGCTGGCTGTGCCTGGCTGTGCCTGGCTGTGCCAGGCTGGCTGTGCCTGGCTGTGCCTGGCTGTGCCAGGCTGGCTGTGCCTGGCTGTGCCTGGCTGTGCCAGGCTGGCTGTGCCTGGCTGTGCCTGGCTGTGCCTGGCTGTGCCTGACTGTGCCTGGCTGGCTGTGCCTGGCTGTGCCTGGCTGGCTGTGCCTGGCTGTGCCCGGCTGTGCCTGGCTGTGCCCGGCTGTGCCTGGCTGTGCCTGACTGTGCCTGGCTGGCTGTGCCTGACTGTGCCTGGCTGGCTGTGCCTGGCTGTGCCTGGCTGTGCCAGGCTGGCTGTGCCTGGCTGTGGCTGGCTGTGGCTGGCTGTGGCTGGCTGTGCCTGGCTGTGCCTGGCTGTGCCTGGCTGTGCCTGGCTGGCTGTGCCTGGCTGTGCCTGGCTGTGCCTGGCTGTGCCCGGGTGGCTGTGCCTGGCTGGCTATGCCCGGGTGGCTGTGCCTGGCTGGCTATGCCCGGGTGGCTGTGCCTGGCTGTGCCTGGGTGGCCGTGCCTGGCTGTGCCTGGCTGGCTGTGCCCGGCTGGCCGTGCCTGGCTGTGTCTGCTTGGTTGTGCTGGGCTGGCTGTGCCTGGCTGTGCCTGGCTGTGCCAGGCTGGCCGTGCCCGGGTGGCCGTGCCTGGCTGTGTCTGCTTGGTTGTGCTGGGCTGGCTGTGCCTGCCTGTACCAGGCAGCCCACGTGCGCTCAGCCTGCATGGAAGGGCCAAGAAGGAGGTGAACATGCAATGTGGCCCTCCTGCCTGGGCCTGCCTGGCGTGACACACCCAGCTCCTGCCCAAAACCACTGCCTTCCTTCTCCTGGAAAGGGAAAACAACCGCAGCTGGCTGTTGCCTTTGGAGAACTTGCTTCCTGTGCTCGTTCCCGCGGAGAAAACGCCGTGAACGTTTATGGGGCTGCCCAGAGATGGGCACAGCTCAAGGCACAGGGACTGTCTGAGCTGCAGTGCTGCCCATCCCTCACCCCACTCTTTCCCAGACCCAGGAGATCCAGGCAGGTTCCCACTGAGATGCTCTCCAAGGTTCAGCCAACACCCACAGCTGGGACCCTCCTTCAGGGCAGCTGAGGATCTGCTCCATTTCTGGTGCTGTTGCCTTTTTCAGCCTGGAAATGAAACTTGAGATAATTTTCGTCAAGGAGGTAATAGAAAAGTAGATCTTTCTTGGAGCTCCAGGGGCAGTTCTAGAAGAATATCCACAAAAGCCCAACCCCCACAGGGGTGAATGCAGTTTGATAGGTTTGAGGAAATTAGGATAATTGATCAAAAGCACCAGTTCAGAGGACAAGTGGTGATGCAATTCCCCCAGGTCAAGCCCCTTCTCTGGAGCCCCCACCCTTGGTATTAGGTGGACTTGTTGATGAAAATGAGTTTTGAAGATTTTGTTCTCAGCCTTGGTTCCCAGGAAGAACCAAGAGGAGCCTTGTGCCCCCAGGGCTTGGAGCTCTGCAATGGCTTTGGTCTCTCTAGCTGGGGAAAAGGGCAGGAAAAAGCACTGGGAAGGCTACAAATATATAAAAGAAAAAAAAGGCAAAAATCACTCTGGCATCAGTGCCATCTCAGACTAGCAAGGGGAATGTGGCGTTGAAGGGGCAGTTTGATGGCATGGCCACTGCCCAGCTGGAAGGATGCCCCGAAGGGAGGACAGCTGAGCTCAGTGTCTTCAGTAGTGATGCTGAAGGTTGGTAGTGATGGTGTTTGGTTGATCTGAGGAAGACACAAATCTGGGAAATCTGCAGTGCATCAGGGTGAGAGCGGAATTTAAAGTTATCTCATCACCTTAGGAAAACTGACTGGAGACAGCAGGATGGAATTCAGTAGAGACACATGCAGGATGTTGTACTTAGGCTGGGCCATGCCATTCCTTGAATCTTTCATCTTGAAAGAGTGGAAAGGAGTCCTGTTCTGCTAAGACCTGAGAAAACTTCAGCTGGATTTTCATGCTCAGTTTCATGCTCAGCTGGAAGACCAGATCTCTGCAGAGTTTCTTTATGACTCAGTATAAAACAGAGCCTTTGTAAACCAAAAGACAGTAGCGGTATAAAAATCCATCATCATTCCCCTCTGGCACAAATATTTCTGCTGGCTTGGTTGGCAGCATAAGCTTCTGGGGCAGCACCAGTATTAAACTTTGAATTTCTCCCGGAAGGTGGTGACTACAAAGTGTGTTGGAGACACCCTTGGAGTGGGAGAAACCACGATGATGTGGTTGTGCTGGGGAATTTGTGAGGAATATGCCTGACTTTCCTCTGGTGCTGCTCCGAGTCAACAGCATTACCACTCCACTGACATCAAGGGAGTTAGCCTTGTACGGAGCTGGAAATAATGCAGTGCTTAATTAGATGATTTTGATAAGAAGAACCCAGGGTGAAGTGTAGTTAGAAAAGATTAATTGCAGCTTCATTTTCCAAGGTAATTCTGTGTAGGATTGCCTCTGGTCACAGCACAGTTTCGCTGTAATGGTGCTGTGCATTGTTAAAAGTCAGCAGTCATTTATTTTGTGCTGAACAGACTACATTATGAAGGAGATAATCCAGTTTGCTGTCATTTTGGCAGCTTGCTAATGACACAGGGCAGCACAATATTGCACGGGTTCAGAATTCAGCTGCTAAGCTTCAAGATTTATGCTTTGCACATACTGTCATTCTTCAGAAATAGTTTTTGCCTTATCCCAAAACTCTGCTTTAAATTTATTCTCACTTTCTGGCTAGTGTCTAAAGGGCAACCAAACGACATTTTTCTTCATGCCTGTTAAATGATCTAGTACTGGGTGAGGGCAGGGGGAAAACGCTGGCAATTAACATGGCCAGAGCCTTTGTGAGAGGCAGACAGAAGGGAAAAGAGAACAGATTTGAGCTGACTCGTTCAGGAGAGGTCTTAACAAATCATCCATTGCTCTAAATCTGTGTCCTTCGTCTAGAAGGAAAGAAAGTGCAGTGGTGTGGATATCAGCCCAGGAGCTGTGTGGGGCTAAGAGCTGCCTGGAGCATGTTCCTCCCTCGTCCCCTCCCAGCCACACTCCATCTCCTGATTTCCATGGAATGAGAAGTCAGCCCACGGCCCAGCCAGGAGCCAGGCAGGCTTTGATTTTCAGGAAGAAAAAGGGAAAATCTGCTGAGAAGCTACAGCTCACTGGCATTTTCAGCACACAGTACCAAGATTGCTCTTCACTGCAATGAACTCTCCTTGGCCAATTTCACCACAGGTTCAGTTTCTCAGAGTGTTTCACGCTCAGGAATAGTTTCAGGCTCACAGACCAGAACGAACCCTTACGGAAATCCTGCAGAGTCTGTTTGGTGACCTGTTGGGTTTCAGATTTGCTTTGGTTGGTTGGTCTGACTCTGTTCATTGTTCCTTTGGGGGTCCCCAAGGAGCGGAGGGCCGTGGGTTCTTCTGCTCACTTCCATTGACAAAGGGTGGGAACTCAGGCACCCTCTGAGAGCGCAGGCTTTGTGAGGGCAGGTAGGCACAGAGATCAGGCTGTGGAGAGCATTCAGAGTGGGCACAAAAAGCTTGACCTTCATGTCCTGAAGCCAAGGGAGTCTGAGGAGTGAATCAAAGAGGACAGGAGGAACTGACAGTGGGCGATTGATGGGCGAAGAATGTAATCTCAGCAAGGGAGGCCTTCAGGGAAAAAAAAGACCAAAAAAAGAAGAAAGAATATCAGATCAAGCATTATAGTTTTATCAAAAAAAGGTTGACCTTTACTGATGTTAACTGCTATGAATAATATCAGTTTGTACCAACAGAGGAATTGAGCCTGAATTTATTTTTCTTCCCTACTGGATTAATTCACTGGTGAATGAGACAAAGGTAGGAGGAAACTGAATGCTGATACTGCTAACAGCAAAATTCACCTCTCAGGCCAGACTTTCATACAAAATAGCTGTGACCTCATACTTTTGTGCTTTATGAAAAAGACTGAAATAAAGTCAAAACTGCTCTGTGCTGCACTGAATGGTATTTATAGCAGTGGGAGGCATCCCAGGACCTTCATTCCATCACCCTTCTCCCCACCCAGTAAAACACAGCCAGTGGAAAAGGTTTAATGTTGGCCAAGATCTGGGCTAAGGCTTGCTGGACGTGGGTGGGTTGGGATGCTGACTGCAGTGGGGTTTGTGTGTGGTGCAGAGGCTGAACTGCTCAAGGCCAGGCTGGATGGGGCTCTAAACAACCTGGAACAGGATGATCTTTATGGTCCCTTCCAACCCAAACCATTCTATGATTCTGCAATGATTCTGTGGTTACGAGGAAAAATCTTGAGGGGCATCCTGAAATGGAGTCAGGGTCTCAGCTCAGGACAGCCACTCAACAAGTTAAATCCTCTCCTTTCAAATGCTGCAGTCAGAATGCAGGAAGACACAAACTGGTGGTCTCAGAATGAAGAGAGGGAGAGAGAGGAAAAAGGAAGGCTATTTTTAATAGCTGGAAGGCTGTGACATACAAAGGGTCACCCTGGAAAAGACAGAGACAGCAGCATTTCTGAATGGCTCAGGAGCAGGGAAGGAAGGAAAGCGAAGAGCTGAAGCTGACTCATTCCAAGGACCTCAAAGAGGAGGAGGATGAGGTATTCAGCATTTCCCATGAAGAAGAACCCTTAAAAACAAACCCTATCTTTCAAACAAAAAAAAAAAAAGTGAAAGAAAAAACCCCAGAAGCCTTTCACGAGATTTTGAATAATTTATAAATGTCTTTTGCCTTTTACTCATCCTTAGAAAATTCCTTAAGAAATCAGCGGATCGCTATTGTAGGCGGGAGCTTTCATCAGCCTATTGAGTGAGCAACAATGTTCATGTCAATCTGGAGCCTTTGGATCAGGGACAGGACCTTGTGTGTCATCGTTTGCACAATGCCTCAGGACTCTGCTGCTGATGCTTGTGGAAAGTACAAAGCAGTCCCCGGAAAGCACTGTGCCCCATATGAATTTTTTTCCACTCTTTATCAGCTGGTGATAGAGATAAATGTTTGTTTTCTCCTAATGTTTTTGGTTCCAGATTGATATAGGGTGTGAGTGAGAAGTATCTCCATCAACACTCTTAGATTTACTCTTAGATCCACAACTCTTTGAGTTAATGTGCTGAGAGTGTAACCATTCTGGATTCAATTTCTATAACCCCTGTTTTACAGAACTGTTTTGTTTTTGTTTGGTTTGCTGTTGCTATTTTTTTTTTGTTTGGGTTTTTTTAGATCTGTCTCTCTGGAGAAAGCTAATTAACAGTGTGACACCGTGGTTTGACATGCCCATGTCTTTTTGAAAGATACCTGCAGAATAAGGAAAGATCATCTTAATCCTTCACCCATTAAGACAGAAGAGCCCCTGCTGTTTCATGAAATGTCACATGTATGGGCATCTTTTCCTTGCTCTTGCTGTCTTTTCAGTCTCCTCTGCCATCTCCATCTGGAAAGACCTTTAAACTCTGTACTCTGTAGGAAATGAGGCTCAAAGCATTTCCTCTCCTTCACATTACCCTTTCCCCTGCCTTGTACACCAGCATGCTCTTGGTTCTCTGCTGCTATTCAAGGGAGAAAGGAGTGCATTTCAGGTGAGTATTCATATGCAGGACAAGATCCCCCACTTCATGTGGGAAAAACCCTGCAAGAGAGAATGCAGTGAGCCTCGGAGGTTTCCCTGCTGTGGCTTTCCTGGGCGGTGTTTCTGATGACAGGTGAGAGGTATATTGGGGAATTTTGAAGCTGCAACCATTTCTCCCTCTTGCAACTCCTCTTCCTCACTAGGATGTGGTGAAATTCATCCTAACCAAGCCAAGCACAGGAGCAGCTCTTGTTTCTGGTGCCTGTTCTGGCTGAGCAGCAGAGCTGTGCACAGCACCTCGAGCCCTGCTCTGTATCACATTTACAGGGCTGCTTTATCTTGCTCATCCTGCTGCTCCTAGATAAGTAATTCCACTCTCCCCTGAGTGCTAAGCCCTTGCAAATATTTATGCACACCTCTCCTCATACCATCACTCAGCCAGTGCCTTCAAACCTTCCTCTGAAGCCCTTCACATTTCTGGTAATTGCTGTTGCTCTTGTCCTCCACTCTTCAGGCAACAGCCTGACCACTATATACATTTAAATTTCTTATAACCCTACCCCCTAGGCTGCCCCTTTCTCCATAGGAGACAGCTGTTGTGGCTGTGATGGTGACATCCCTCCTCCTCTGTGATCAGAACAGCTGCAGGTGTTCCCAAACTGCACATCTGGGGGATTTGAGTCCTGTGGTGCTCAATTTCTGTCTGTGAATCCACAGTCTCATGCTATGCCCCTGTGTGTGAAATTATTTCCTCCCTGCCTCTCTACCATGTGTTAATTTGTAATGAGGGAAAATAAGGTGCTCACTGTTCTGGTTCATGTAATTATGTATTTGGAACTTTAATTAGAATGCCACGAAATCAATGAAGACAAATGAATCTAGCTCTAAGACATTATTTCATCACCTAGGTGTATTTTCAAATTAAGACAGAGCTCTTGATAGGAGAGCCACTTCAAGCAACCCACATTGGTAATATTATTTACTAAGGGACTACACACACACCACCACCTGCTTCCATCAAAACTAAGGGTGCTCTAAATCATCCAGGGCCAAAATTAATCCAAACAACCAGGAAAAATATAAAGAACAAAGAAAAGCACATGCCAGTCCTGGGGCTTTTCTCTCTAATCTTTGGAAGGGCCTTAAGGTAGGCACGTCAATTATTTTCTTTGTTCCTCCTTCTGTACACTGTTTGCATTACAATTTGGAATAATTATTTAAGAAGCCCCGAGTTGTGTTGGATGTGGGTGGTGCATTCATGGCCTGGAGACTGTGGTGGTGTTGTATATTACTGTTTAATTCTCAGAAGGCTGAGCTTACTGTGCTCCATCTGCAATTAATTCATCGCTTTGCATGTGTGCTTTTATTTAGTGTACATATTATGTATAATATAGCTATTCAGCAGTGCAATTCTGTTTTCTCCTCTTATTGCTGTGGACAGTAAATGTCTGCCTGGCCTGCTCCATTTGTGATCACCTAAAACATGACAGAGGGAGCTTTGTGCCATGTGGTTGAGCCAACAGAAATGTAAATTTTTTTCTCATGGTTATTGTCCTCAAGCTGCAGTGGCATAACTACAAACAGATAGCAAGACATTGCAGGTACACAGCAAGATCTGCATGAGGTTTTATAGATTTTCTTGGGTATTCAGGCAGCTCATCCTACTTTTCCTCTGCTAAGGATTTGGTTCAAAAAGCTATCATCCAGAATCTGTGATATTTCTTCTTAATGAACGTGATAGGAGAGACATTGAACACATTGAGTCAATAAAATTGCTCTGGGATAACTAAAAGAAAGATATGATCCGTATTAGCTGCAGGCTAACCATTGGCACATCATCCAAGAAAGCTGAAATAGTTGCATTCTTCTAAGATTCAAGTATGCTTTGAGGTGAAAATACCATTTAGCAAGCACATATATCAACAATTCATTTTGTAGCCCTTTTCCTCAGTACCACAGGCTGCAGGCCAAGTTCAAGGCTGATGTCTGCTCCCTGCCTTCTCTGGGCTTTCACCCCAGCTAACATTTGGTGTCTCCCACTTCAGCCAGAACCACACTCCTGCAGCGAAACACACACCAAATATTGAGGGCAGCACTGGAATATATGTTGGTGGTGAAACTGCTGCGGAGGAAACTCAGTGCTCTGAGTGTCATTGGGCACTAATCAGGAAGAGAAACTAATCATTGAATTGGTAATTCTCTCCTGAGCTGTGAGGACAGTCCATTTGGTAAACTGATCCTGAGGCAGCCCAGCAGACAATGGTGAGCTGCTGCTGCTTTAGGGAGCAGTATTGGCTGGGTTTAGTCCCACCCGTCGGGAATGCTCCAAGCTGTACAGCAAACAGAGCAAACGGCAGCTTTTCAGTGTTGTCTGGTGAATGAGGAAACTCTGGGGAAAGCAACTTGTCTGTCTGTCCTTCCTCAACCCTTGTGCTGGTCTAGCTGAGCATCACTCTGACACTGAGTGGGTGTGTGGAGGACAGCAGAGCTGATCCCTCTCCCTGATATCAGAGTGATCCCATCCCTGAGATCAGAGCTGATGCCATCCCTGAGATCAGAGCTGATCCCTACCCTGAGATCAGAGCTGATCCCCACCCCTGAGATCAGAGCTGATCTCTCTCCCCTGAGATCAGAGCTGATGCCATCCCTGTGATCAGAGCTGATCCCTCCCCTGAGATCAGAGCTGATCCCATCCCTGAGATCACAGCTGATCCCTCTCCCCTGAGATCAGAGTTGATGCCATCCCTGAGATCAGAGCTGATCCCATCCCTGAGATCAGAGCTGCTCCCCCTCCCCTGAGATCAGAGCTGCTCCCCCTCCCCTGAGATCAGAGCTGATCCCTTTCCCCTGAGATCAGAGCTGCTCCCACCCCTGAGATCAGAGCTGATCCCTCCCCTGAGATCAGAGCTGCTCCCCTCCCCGAGCCCCTCAGAGCCCCAGAACACAGGGGTACACCTCTGGGAGCCAAACCAGCCTCTCTTGGGGCCCCTCCTTCCTTGCAGACGCAGGGCTGATGAGCTGTCCTGGGCAGGCTGTGCAGGGTGAAGATCCCATCCTGCCTGGCTCTGGGGAGCCCTGCCGGTGTTGCTGGGGACAGGGAGGGAGGGAGGAAAGAGCAGATTGTGTCTTGGCACTAAAGAAATGGGAGAGAAAGCTCTGCTGCTTTAGTTTTATCTTCATCCTCCCTGCGAAGCAGATGGTTCTGAGCCATACTTGTTCCAGAAACTAGACAGAAAACCTATTGCTAGAGAATCATGTCTGTTCTATAGCTCTCTGATGCTGGAAAGCAAGAAGCCTCCAAGACATGAGCTCTAAACATTTTCTGTGGCAGTGCTATGGCAATAACATGGCTTTCAAATTCAGAGGTGCAGAGTCAAGCCCTCAATGATGGGATAAAAGAAGTCATGTGGCAGCACAATACTTCTGAGGGGAATTGTTTGACCATTTCTGCTTTGTAAGAAGAGTATCCAATGCAGACATTAATAAAATTGTACTAAAGTGTGAAAAGCAAATCTTCTTATATATGAATAACTGGATAAACACAACCCTCACTGAAAATTTCTGTGGAAATGGATCATTATGTCCATGGCTATACCTGAGAGGCACAAAAGGGTGTCACAGAGGATAAATGGAGTTGTTACATGTCAGGGGTCTGACTTCCATTACCTTTGTAAGACGTAGTTGTGTGAGTTTCTGCTTATATCCTAATTTATGAGGATGTGGGTCAAAGCCATTTGCTACAGCTCAGGGTAAAGCCAGGAGATACATTCTTTACCTATTGTGAGTAATATGACATCTGTAAGGAGTTAAATAAAGAGCATCTCTCCTCCACAGGTTTTTTAAGTACCCTTCTACTACTGAAAAGTGAAATAAATTCCAAGTTAAAGGGTCATTATAACACTAAAACCAACAAAGCGAGGACAACCTCACACATGTTCCTGAAACCTAAGGAGCTTCCAGAAGAGCTCAAATGTCTGAGCCAGAGTACATGGAAGAAGTCAAAGAGAAATGGAAACTGTGTGCTTGATTCTTTACTCGATTACATGAGCTGGAAAGATGAAGTTTCAGTCTGATTCCATGATTAAGGAGTAGATGATGCAGTGTGTTCTTTCAAATAAAAATGTTGCTGACCAATTGATCAGCAAAGCTATGGCAAAACCCTAAAACCTCAGTCAGAAAGGAGAAGCACTCTGTGAGAAAGGTATTGTATCATAAGATTATGAAATCTGCTCGCCCAGGTTCAGCTCCAGGTTCTGCCTCTGGCCACTCCTGTCATCTTAAATTAATCAAGAATAAGAGGATTCAAAAGAAGGATCATTATTTTATGTCTTACTGTCAAAGCCCTAAGCCTGGCTTTTTGCAAGTCCCTGAAACTCCAGATGAACATGAATATTTTTCAGCTGGGCAGAACATTTGAAAATTGGGACCAAAGTAGTTTCATTCTGAAAAATTAGAAAGCACTTATTACTTTCTTTTGCACATCACAGACCTACTTCAAGGATCAATCAGTGGTGTGCTTTAAATTTTGGGCTGGAAAATAATTCACACAGTGAGTGGCAGGTTTATTCTTCTGCTGGTGCCCAGGCTTTTTCTCCCCACACACAAAGAATTTCAGTTTAAATTGCAGATTATTGGCCATTTTGATGTTTTAAGGAGTGGTTCAAGCAATTACAGGATTATACCAACACACGATGTCCTAGGAACATTTTAAGAAATGCAATGAGATTCGAACAAGAACTTGGCCCTGATGCAAAACAAATAGTGAATTAAAACATCAAAATTGAGACACTGGCTGTGGCTTGTGTCGTGTTGGGTATTTACAGTTTTGTGACCCAGGTGAAGTGCAAGCACCTGGTGCAATCTGGGGCTGAATTTTGGAGCAATGGCTGGAATTAAACCACCTGGCTGCTGGCTGGGGTTAAACCACCACAGCATGCAACTTCTCTTGGGTGATTGACTTCTCTTAAAGAAGCATTACTTTGAAATTCTGTGCTGCCAAAAATGCTCAGCACTTTTGTCACCCACAGCAGCAGTGATGCTAAACTCACAGCATGTGTTTGAGAAGTCTGACATCAAATTCTAAAGAATTTTTTCTTTTTCTTACTTCTCCAAATTTTCCTCTGACATTTCCAGCTCTCTTCTCTTCCCTATTCCTCTGAGATTTTTCCTCAGGGGACAGTATGCCACAGTGATTTCTTTAGCTATGATGCTGTTAGCTCTGCTTGGGAATTCTGGATTTGCTCAGAAGTTTCTGATTTTAAAGGCTGTAAAAATTTTCCTTCTGGCTGACAACATCCAGTACATGATATCGCAGGGATAAAACTTGCAGTGGGAGACACGGGAAGGACAGACCTCTTACAGCATCAGTCAGAGCAGGACACAGGCTCAGATCCTTGCTGCAGGACAGCTCCTGGGAGATGTCAGGACCCACATAGTCCATTTGTGCCAATTTTGGAGACAGGCTGTGAAAATCTGGTATTCCCAAACTGGGTAGAAATGCAGAGCCAGGTGTGGTTAGTTTTTGAAAAGTCCTTATTAGCAACCTTTATGTTTTTACGACTGCAACATGGAAACCCACGGAAAAAAGTTCAATCCTGCAGAAGATCCTAAATCTTTTCCTGCTGACAGAGATGAACAGGTACAGATTATCCCTACCCCTAATGCTGAGTGATTTCACCAACCTAGTGGGAAAGATCCTTCTCTTAATTACACAGGAACAAGTAGGGAATTGCTGTAGTGACGTGAAGGGAGTTATTTTGGATAGACACCAACACAGGAGAGAACACAATCTGGCGCCTCCAACGCTGCCAACAAAAGCTCAGTTGTATTATCCATGATTTGACTGTGGCAGGCAGTCTCCCCGAGCTGCTGTCTGACCCAGCTCCCACGGAAGTCAACATGAGCCTTTGCACTGATTAAAATGCTTTTCAGGAGACCCTCTCGGCCGCCGGATCGGATTTCGGATCAAGGGCTTTGATTGAGGCTCACATCCTCGACGGCGCTGGCCCAAAAGTCATTTTATCTCAAGAGTGGCCCAGCTCTGGCTGGGGCTGTGGGATCAGGAAACCTCCCGAAGGTATGGAATATTCCCTGGTGGTGAATAGAGCTGTGGGAGACACAGCAGTGCTCTGTCCATCAGCCCAACCTGCACTCTCAGTGGAAGAAAGAATCCTCACAGGATGCTGGGGAATGGCAGGCGTTATTTGACTCTGTATTAACATACCTGTGCTCATTGCCTCACGTGCTCTCATCGTGTTACAACACGGACGAGCACAAGTCCCAAACCCCGGAGATTTATCTTCTCTAAAGGAATGTTTCCAAGACTTTAGCCTGGTAAACACTGGAGTTTAGCTGGGATTTAGAAGGAATGTATTTTCCTATTTGATTTGCAGGGTTTTTGTTTCCTGCCTTGCTACGGATTTCCGGAATTTTGGGTGATAGGGTTTCATTTAAATAATTCACACTCCCAAGGAAAAAAAATCAAGCACATTTCATTTTTCATGGAGGAAATATCTCAGATGACACAGTTTTGGACCTATGTGCCAGTGAGACCAGACTGCTAAAAAAATCAGTTTCCGCAGGATCCATCCGATCACTGAGGTTTGTGCCCAGCAAAATTTGCTTTAAATATTCACTTTTAGGGCATCTGGGCTTTGCCGTTTGTTTTCCTCTTCCATCCTAATGTGAGTTTTTGCACATTGAGAAAAGCTATTATTTTTCCTGTGGAACTTTGGACCAAGGATGGGGATGTGGTAGAAAGATTAAGTAAGTGTGTGAAAATGAGTATCTATTAAAAATCAGAAGGGAAACAAAAATAGAGTCTCCCTAGAGCTGACCTTTCTGCCAGATTCCTCTGTACATCTTGGATTGTGGAAAGACTGATGATCTGTCTGACTGACCACTGAAACATATTTTTCTTCCTTACTGAATTTGACCTGAAGAACAGTTTATGAATTGCTGACAATGTTCCCTCCACTAAGCAGGTCACACACTTATAAAAGGCAGGCTCATCTCTATCCAATCCTCCTCCTTCCTCAACAAGATTCGATGTCCCTGTCCTAATTTGGACAGATTTTCTGTAGAATCTGTAAAATCACATTGCAGTTTGAAGAATGCAGTTCCCTGATGCCAAAGAGATCACAATGAGGTAATTCATCTTCTCCCTTTCCTCATGAAAATCCAAGTCCACGAGTTGCACATTTAGAAAGAAAAAAATGGTCCAGTCCAGTCCAGTTTACCTATAGAGCTATCTAAATTAAAAAAACCAAAGGACTCGTAGCTGTTGTTATGTAAGTGGAGTACAAAATATTCGTAATTAATGGTGAACTAGTCCAAAACTTACCATAATTGCAATGTTCTTATTAAAGATGACACATGGCCAAAAGCATGAACATTTTGGCAGCCAGTTTGGTGCCACACTAAGGCAAGCACAGAGCATGCAGGGCCAATGAGATTTCAGATGATTGTGCTTTTAAACTGGGAGCGTTCTGCACCCTAGCTGTAGTCACAAGATCCCTGGCCTGACATTACTACAATTTTGTAGAGTAAAATCTTGGGCAAAGTTGTGTTTAATCTGATAGGGCACACTGCTGAAATCCTTACATAGGGAAATGACTCATGGACGTCACTGGAGTTTTGCTCGAATAAGAATTTCAGAATAAGGTCTGGAGGGATTATCTGTGCTCTTCTCTACTTACTCATTAAGTAAATCCCATGTAGAATCTAATGAATGTTAAATGGCCTAAATGGGAATATGGGTCTTACATAAAAAGGATTTACTGTGTTTACTGCAGGTATTTTAAATTAAGTTACTTTTCACTTTGTTTTTTTCCCTCAGAAGAGGACACTATAGAAGAACAGAAACAAGAACACCTGCAATCTGGATGTCACAGAAAATCTCTCAAGATCTGTGATTTTTCAACATTTTTTCCAGATGTGGAGAGCTCAAGACAACTTCCAAGGAAAGTGCAGACCTCCTGAGTTCCTGTCAGTTGAAAGAGTTCTCTTCATTATTTTTCATGCACTTTTTCCAAGTGTCCTGCCCACCTTGGCTTAAACTCAGTGCTATAAGAGCCTAACTTTTCCCAAAGATGCAACAACTGCAACTCCTTGGGTTGGTCCCCATAAGCAAAGACAGAAATATTTGACGAGCAAGCATTTGGATCCAGGGCAGTCACCAGCCAACTCTGGGGCCTTGTGTGCCACCTTCTTGCTCCATGACTGTCGATTAGGAATTGTCCTGCTGGAAAAGAGCCAAGGTCCGGCCCTGACTCCTGTCCTACCTTCCCAATTGATCTCAAATTGAAGAACGTGGGCAAGAGAAGGAGAACTCACTGCTGGGGAGGGGAACTCTGCAGCTTTCCCTCTCAGCACTACCAATAACCTTGCCATTTGCTAGCAGCCAGAGGAGAGGAGCATTTCTAATTTCCCAGGCATGATGTTTTTTTTTCAGAGACAGTTTCCAGCCATCCTGAAGGAGGTGGGGAAAGTGTGAAGTCAAAAGAATACTTTATATTCTGGACCGTGGCATGTGCCCACACTAGATTGTATCTGGAGCTCTTGATTCCATGAGGGATTCTGGCCCCACCGATCCTGGAGAATGGTCTTGTACTTCCCTAGGTCAGGTTTCTAAAATCCTTCTGGGCTGGCAGATGCTTTAACATTCCTCCTGACAGGGGTCAGCACCGCTGGCATTGCCTGTCCCCCGACAGCAGTGCCATTCTGCCTTGACAAGACTTTTCCTTCAAACAAACAAACAAACAAAGAAATAAACAGCACCTGCAGCAGGCAGTGGCAGCTGTAGCAGCATTAATTCCCTGCCTGGAGATTGGACAGAGAGAGATGGATAATGCTCAAACCTTCCAAAATTAACGCTTTGATTAATTACACTGGCGTTCAGCTAAAATGGGCATTAACGGGTGTTACACCAGGCCTATAGAGTACTGCACTTCAGTGGTGAACACCTTTTAGTATCTCTTATCTTGTTTGGGACAATCTCTTTCCTCAGCCTCTCAAACAAACCCATAAATGGGAGACTAACCTGAAACGTTATCCCACTCAGTGGCAAAGTAGATTTTCATATTCTTTCCTAGCGCTAGGGCTCTGGTTTTGAAGGCAAAGAACTCAGCTAACCTCGCTATGTCCCAGCAAGTACAGAGACTCTGTTTGTTGTGCCATGAAAATGAACAACACATTTTCAGTGTTAAATAAACATTTATCCAAAGGTTCAGCATGACTGCTTAAAACTTAAGTAAATCAATCACAGTAGGTTAACCTTTACTTGTGACACTGTTTTTTCTCTTTAACTATCAGATCTCACAGTTACATGGTTTTTCAACATGCCACTGTCAGGAGAAATACTTAGTGGGGAAATCTGGCACAGCAAATGCTTTTCCACCCAAAGCTCTGTGGAGCTCAGTAAGTTTATGGGTTGCTGTGCTGTATCTTAAGGACATTAAAGATACAATTTCAGCTACAATCCATGTGGAAAAATACCATGAATGTGAAACTATTGAGGGTTTAGAAGCAGTTAATGTTCCCTGGCACATGCACATCAGCACAGTCCAATTGCACAGTTACAAGCAAGCTTTCTGTCTAAATTGGCTCTGTGGAACAGATCCCAACATGCCATACCGAGGTGTTTGCATTACAAAGGCTTATTGTGATGGAGTTTAGCCAAAGGAGAGGAGAATAAGAAGGCACAAGAAAACATTTTCAAGGAATTGAGACTGTGGCAAACAGTGGCTGCTCTCTGCTCTGACAGAGCAAATATTTTTGTACCTGCAAAGCTTGGTAAGTTGGGCAAGCAGAAAGGTTACCCAGCTTAACTCAAGACCAAAACAGAAATCCGAGAAGAGCAAGGAGTCCTGCTCACTGCAAAGCAACGTTTTTATTTAAGAGTTAATTCCCTCTGCCAGGCAGTACAGATGGCTGTTCCACTCTGCCTGCACATCTGGCACAGGTGACAGCACTGCACAGATTCAGGGCAGGAAAAACACAGGGATTGGGAGCAGCAGTGGAGTTCTTTCAGTGATGGGAGGCTATTTTTAGAGCAGGGTGGGTGATACAGCAGAGCTGGACAAGGTAGGATCCTTTCCACCACAAATGGCTGAGCCAGCTAATGCTTGTTGCAGGGGGACTCCTAAAGGATCTTCTCACTTCCCTGGAAATCCCTTTTTTTTTCCTCCTAGAGCACTTTTAGTTTGGATGAGAACCAACTGTGACAGGAGTGGGACTGTGGGGAACATACCTCGTGTGTCCTGCCTACCTTTCGGAGGTAATTTCCTGTGACTAAATATCTCAGTTTTCCTTTGTTCTGCAGACATTTTTCAGTGACAGACAGACAAAATCTCAGCCGTGTTTAAGCCATGTACAGCCATGGGATCTGCTTTCTGTGTCTCTGCTGAACTGGACTGTGTCAGCACCCTGTAATTGCTGGGTTTCCACACAATCCATGTCTCCTCACAGCTTTATCTGGAAGTTTATTTCCTTTGTGTCTGCAGGCCCTTTGATTTTGGCAAAGATCAACTTTTTTGACGGAGTGAAAAGAGAGTAAAACCTTTCAAATCCTTAGAAATTCCAGCCTGCTCCTGGAACACATGCAAGAGGATACATGAAGCATGTACAACCTGAAACTCAGGTGGCACTGGGGGTGAAAATGGAAGCCAGAAAAGCCTGTGAGATTAATTTCCTCAAGCTGAATGTAGAAAAAGGGCACTCTTTGCAGGAAGGTTCAGCGTGAGCACCTAACTTAGCTGCTTGGCATCTCATTCCCCCCTGACCTGACCTCATACATTCAAAATCCTCAGTGTCTGGTGGTTTTTGACTGGGAGGCATCTGCTTCTTGCTCAAATGAGGCTCCCAAGGTGGGAAACGGGGCAGTGCTTTGCTTTCTACCTGCAGCACCAGCCCCTCCACCCTCTGTGGGGTGTCCAGTGAAACCCCCAGACCCCAAACCTGACCAGCCTCACTCAGATTGCAGCTGGATGGTAGGAAGTTTGGGCGACAGAGCTTCAGGCTGTAAATACATTGCTGAAAAAGCATGTAGGTGGGTAAGATACTGGTTTCTCCTGCAGTTTGTACTGGGATGTGGAGTTGGCAGCCCCAAAACCATTGCTGCCCACTCAAGGCCATGATAGAAAATCCCTAAATTCTGCCACAACACTTTCTCCTTTCCCCATCCCTAAGCAATATCCACCAAACCCATGCTGCTGTAAAACCACCCTGGCTGTGGTAATCTCTGGTTAGAGAGCTGAGTGATTCCCTCTGTTTTTTGAGGTAAACCACTAACCCCAGGCAGTTGTGTGCAGTGTCACTGGTTTGAGCCTCACCCTGGAAAAGCTTTGTCCAGCAATCACAGAGGTGTTAGTACACATTGTCCTTCCACTGGAAATGGCAAAATGGGCTGTGGTGGGTGACAGGGCAGTGCCTGCCACTGCTCCCTGCTTGCTCTGTGGGCACAGACACAGCCCTTCAATTGTGCCCTGAACCGACAAACCCAGCAGAGATTTTCCTTTGAAAATAGCCACTGCAAGAAAGGGATTGGCCTTGAAGGTACTGCTCTTCTTCAGTCAAAAAAGGATATTTGAGAGCATCCCTTTGAAAGGAAAACTGCAAACAAATGATTGTTTACTCCAGCCATGCAGCAAAGTCCTGTTTGGAGCAATTTGCCCCTGAGGCAGAACATATAAAAGATACACCCCAGTCACAACCAGCTGCAGCTTGCTGGGGAAAAATCGCTCCAGCAGGGCTGGATCCCTGCTGCAGAGTGACTCACTAACGATGTTTATTCTTCATTAGGATGCAGGTTTGGTGCATTCATTGCCTAACCATTATGTCACTAATTAGAGACCCTGAACTGCCTAGGACAGGAGATGTTCACAGCAGCTTGGTGGGCTGGGAGAGTGACAAGCAGGTCAGAGGCTGGATGTGACCTAGCTTTAGAAAGGCAGGAGAGTTGGAAGAATCAGGAACAAAAACTTCTTGTCTGGGGGTCTCTTCCCCAGCTGCCACAAAAAGAAACATTTTTCTAGCTAGGATTTGGGCTGCAGAGGCAACGCTTTGTCACAGTTGGCTTATTCTGCACTTATTGCTAATGTGGGGAGGGAAAGAGAGGTGGGAGAACAACTGCATCCTTTTAAAGCCAAGTAATTGTCATAAAGAAAGAAAAAAACGGAACTAACACCCTCCATGGGCAGGGTGACTCTGCTGGATGAGTAGGGCATGGCAAAAGAATGAGTTACCTGGAGGAAAATCTGCTCTTTGACATTACAGCATTTTATTAATCTGTTGTAAACACGTGGGGTCTGAGCCCTCAGAAGACATGACGTGTCCTAGCATGTTTCTGGATCAGTTAAATGTCCAGCACAGTGTGTGTTCTCTGCTTCTTGCTCACTTCAAAAAGAGTGTGGACCTCGTCATTCTAATAAAATGGCTGAAAACCCCACCATGGCACACAGCAGGATGGAATTGGGACTTGTCACGGGTAACATTTGATAAGAGGTGTCTCAGATGCCAACATGTCTCTCTTTCAGCCAAGGCATTTCATACTGATACTCATCTCCAAAGCACTAAGAAATGAAAATAATTTTATAAACAGGAACTAGTTAATGTTTAGCCCACTGATTTTGCTTTTTCCTTATTTAGTGTACCACTCTGGTTCACATGGTTTGCAGTGGTAGCAGCTGTGCCCTCCTTTCCCTAAGCTCTTGGCATTCACTGGAAATGTTTTCCAGCTGTGAGATGAAAGGTGAAAGGTCTAAAATTATAGAGTGGACAGTAGACCTCTGAAACACTTTATTCTCAGTGAATCTGACATACTCTCTGCTAAATACCACAGGTTAGAATAAAACCTTTGAGTATAACAACCTGGCAAAGTTATTTTGGAAAATTTAAAAATGGGTCACGTGGGAATCTGAAATCTTTTGGCTGTGCTGCCTGGCAATGGGCAATGTCCACTTTTGCTCAGAGGGTCTGAACTTTCTGACTCAAACCCAGTTATATGCTGCCCTAGGACCCAGCAAAGGAAGCACTGGGCAGCAGCCATTGCCCAGTCCTCTGGGTGACCTTTCTGTCACCATTATTTACTGTGGCAGCTGTGTGGAATCATCCTGTCCTTTCATCCATGTATCGTCCTTCCACAAGTGCTTCTTTCTTGGAATTGGAATAAACTCATTACACCTTTGTCAAGGAAACTGTCCTTCTTCCCCCTCATCCTCCCCCTCCTTGCCCCATTTGGTGGTTTTCCCTCTCTCTGGTTCCTCTTGCCTCAGCTGCTCAGATCGAGAATTGCAATATTTTCATATTTTCATCACAGCTGAACACACCCCACCTGCTCATTGCCACAACTTGCCTTTAAACTAGCTGGAGCAAAAACCCATTCCAAGAGGTAAAATACTACTGTGGGCTCCAATGAGCCTTGGAACAGTGCAATGCTCTATGAAACTGTGTAGGACAAATATTTTCTGCAGCTGAATTCATTGGGCTTCAGGGTAAAAGGATGGAGGTGGGCCTTGGAAAGGAGAGGTTGAGGTTCACAGCTCATTGTGACTTTGTGCTTCTCTGCCGGGCTCGGCACACCATCTCCCAGTAGTCCAGGGTGCTTCAGATCCCAAGGTGTTTAAAATCCAAACTCAGATTTTCCTGCGGTTCAAGGTATCTCAATCCAATGGCCAAATGGAGAAAGAACTCAGCAGTGTTGTTTCTGTTGCTTGGTCCCAAGCCCAGCGTGTGGCTCAGAGATAGATCTGTGTGAATTTGCTGCTGGTGTGAAAACCTCAGCTCCAGTCAGCAGCAATCCTTCACTCTGGGAGGCATGTGAGTCCTCTCTGCTGCTCAAGTCTGGTTCAGGGCCTCTTCAGTCTTAGCAGGGTGTAAAAATCAGCTAGAAGGGCTATGGAAGGAACAGGAGCACGTGTGACACCTGGTGCGACACCTGGCCCGTTCCACACAGTCTCTCAGAAATCAGTATTTGACAGCATAATTTGCCATTCCGGTCTGAAATCTAAGATGACAACATGGATTGCTGCTACAAAAGGGAAAACTGAAGCCATGTTTTCCCAGACTGGGGAGATGAATCTGGCCAGTGATGATGAATGTCCCCTGCCATTTCCAGAGGGACAGTGGGTGGCTCCCACCTCCCCCTGCAGCACCTCACAGGTCACCCACTGGGATTTGGGCGCAAGGGAATGACAGCACAGTGAGGCTTCCCAAAGCCTGGAAGAGCAGAGACCTACAGGTCACAAGGACGTGGGGACAGGAAAGCCTCAGCCTCACCTGCCCTTGGAGGGGAGAGCTGCAGGGCACAAACCTGTGTGAGATTCCCTTGGCTCCAGGGTGAGCCACAGCAATTCCCTCAGCAGGCACATGGCCCAAGTGCTTTATTGCAAAAGTCCAGGGTTTTTAAACTGTTCACTTGTTATGAGTTTCCATTCTTGTGAGACAACAAATGTGTGTAACCAACCACCACAGACCACAATAGGAACAGCATCAGATGCAAACAACCACCAGCACCACGGAGTGAGCACTCATTGGTTCTGTCAATTGTTTTACAATTATTGTTTTTCACCTCTGGTTTAGCTCAGTCATTCCCAGAATGCTTTTCTGGTTAGCCAAGTAACAGAAGCGAGCAAGGATTTTACAAGGGTAACAAGGCCTTCATTTTTTGAGGTTTTTCTTACCTGCAACACTTGTGCCCTCCTGAGAAGGGCCAGCCATGGCAGGTGCCAAGCAGAGGTTTCTCAGGAATTTCTGTGGCTGCTGTTAACTGATTATCCTATGGTAAAAATGCTCCCTTTGGTTCTGTGCAATCAGCAGAGCCAAAGCAGAGAGCCAACGCTCAACTCTGGGAAGGCAAGTCCAGATAGAATTTATTGTGAGGAAGTTTGTGACTGTCTGTCTGATTGAAAATTGAGAGACTTGTGAGTTACTGACATGAAAAATATTTTTCCAGGAATGCTTGCACTGGTCTCGTTAATCACTCATGAGCAGTGATATACAACATAATCGGCAATATTTTCAATATTTTACAACATAATTGGCTCTCCACTCTTTCCCCCAGCAGAGAGAAGTGACAATTTTGACACTGGACTATCACATTTTGGTTATTTCCATTACAAAACCACAAAAAAAAGGTTTCTGTCCCCTTGCACTTAGTGAAATGAGAAACAAGCACAGAGAGATATGGTGGCTTGTTGAAGTCTTCCTGAGTGGTCAATAGAAGATGATAAACCAAGTTTAGATTTCTTGACTCTCATGCAATTGCCTTTCCATGTGACCTTATTATCTTCACTGACTATATTACTTCTTTTTTTTTTTAAATAACTTTCATGTTTAAGAGATATGCAAATTGGATCTTGGTTATTTATACTGAAAAAAAAAACCAAAACCAAACCATAAAAGAGGCTAGATATCATAGTGAAGTGGCAATGAAGCCAAAACTAAATGCATGGTTCAAGCCATCATATTAAGATGCAAAATATAAGTGATTTGCTCAGAAAGAAAAAGGAAGGTGACTAGCACATTCTAAATTATCAGAGTTTGAAAGGAAGAAGCATTAATTCCTTAACATGATTTTCTCGTGAGGCTGCAAAGAGGAATTTTGACATAATTAGATCAGTACGAATGAACCCCAACAAAAGTGGATTGCTTCTTCATGCAGTTTGTTATTAAGCCATCTTGAGAAATTGAGTGGTAAATTCCATCAGTCATTGAAACAAATCTTGCACCTGACCTTTAAGACAAAATGCATAATTTCATTTAAACTATAATAACTTTTGCTGCAAAGATTACTAACAGGGCCAGTCAAATATGATAATTCAGGACACAGGAGGATCCAGGCATATTTGGGCTAATGAAGCAATATTACTATTATGAAGTAACATTAATATTACTGAGCTTGAGGCCTGCTCCCAAGAAAAATAAAAATAAAAATAAAAATAAAAATAAAAATAAAAATAAAAATAAAAATAAAAATAAAAATAAAAATAAAAATAAAAATAAAAATAAAAATAAAAATAAAAATAAAAATAAAAATAAAAATATATTTCTCTTTCCCCTCATGTATTAAGGCATTAGTGAGGACCAACTCACAAGCAAACAACTGGAACAAATCAAACCTGCTGTAAAAGGATTTTGTTGCTCTAATAAAATCAACACGCATGCGAAGTATTTTGCAAACATCTTTGCATAGCACTTAATATATGGTCAATCCCAGAGATCTTTGCTATCTGGGTTACAGTGTGAGTCCCTTCAGAGGAAAAACAAGATCTCAACTGCAACCGAGTGCCAGGCAGCCTGCAGCTCTAAAGCCCAGCTCTGGGGAGCAGACACCACAGATTCCCTTCTCCTGTGAAATTCCCTGCAGGAGATGCTTGGGTTCCTGTGCTCATCTGCTCCATCCTCCATCTCTTCCTTTCCCCAGAGGGAGGGAAGCTGAGGAGTTTCCAGCGAGGATGAAAATCCTCTTTGGAATTACAAGGAGAAAAGGGAAGGACTCTCCCTGGGCAGTCTGATGTGTTAAAAATGCCTTTATGGTAGGTATGGTCTTGTGTCCTCCTCCAGTGAATAATAAACGAGAAGGTTCAACATGCTCTAGCAACACAAAGAGCCCAGTTTAACTCCCAAACTTTGTGCAATCTTTCCTTCCACCCCCACTAAAAAAACCCCAAAACAACAGTGGGCAACAGCTTCTGCTGCAGTTACAGCTCAGTGCAGCAGAACTCTGGCTACTATATTTTTTTAGCAGGTGAGAAGAAAGTGTGGAGAACTTAGGGCAAACAACAGCAACCATGAGCTGGAAGCTGCTGGGGAAGCAGGAGTGTTGGTTTAGATTTCCTGAGATTCAAAGAAGCTGGCAGAGGAAGCAGGCAGGTGGACCCAAGATGGCAAAAAGAGAGACTTTATTTACAGAAACTTCTTTATATATCCACTAATAATCTAGCAACTGTTGGTCAGCAGGGAATCCACCTCCTAAAACCATTGGGCACAGCCATACAACACCTAGTACCAAACACAGAGATTAAGAAAGTACAAAAATGCAGCTTATCTCTATTCTCCCCGAGAAAGAAGAGAAAGATTTCTAAAACTGTGCAACTACACAGGAGGAATTCAACAGGGAATTCCTCACGCCAGCATTTCCAAGACATTTCTTCCTGATTTGGTCCCATTGCTGCACACAGATACAGGGCTGGCTGTAGGGTTTGTCTGACCCCAAACAGCTTTTTTCTTTACTCTTCCACTTTCTTTAACCTTTCACTAACTGGAAAGGTCAGAAAAACACCTTTGACATAGTCTACTGCAAGAAGGAAGATATTATCCTGATTATTGTCCTCACATTGTTGAGGTATGGGAGGACACCTGGAGGAGGATTGTGCCTCTCAGCTTAGTGTACAATGGCTAAGAAATAATAGAGGATGCAAAAAAAGATAGAGAAAAATTACAGGACCCAACAATCTTTCCAAACTGGTAGTTAAAGATCAAGCAACACAGAATCAAAGGGAATTTGAAGTGCCCTGCCCAAGAACCAGGAATATAAGCCTGACCAGTGATACAAAAATAGCATCTCCCTATAAAATGAAGAATCTGTGCTAAGCCACAAAGCTTCAAAGCATCATTTGGTTTTTTTTTGTTAAAGTATCATCCTACTCTGCCAGACACATTCCTGTTCCTGTCCTTTCAAATGGGAAAAGAGAGGGAGAAAACTGCTCAAACGTGATGAAATAGACTCATTAGAAAATTACAGAACCTCGAGCCATTACAGATATAGATGTGGAAAATGTTTCTTAGAAGAGAGATTTATAGTGCTTCTTCCAAATGACTGACACCTGTCAGAGTCCTAAAATTATCACCTCTGAAAAATGTTATCTTCTAGCACTCAAGGGAGAATAATTTGATACCGTAAATTAAAAAGAGGAGAATCTGTGGGTATTTGTGAGCAAGGAACCTGTGCTCCCCAAGCGTACCCTGCTGGAGGGAAGAGGACAGTTTGCCACATCCCTACTGTATCCCCTAGTTCCTTCAGCTTCAACATGTCTATTTGTGTGGGTTTCACTCTGAAAGGTGCATTAAAACCAAAATATTTTTAGGTGTTCCTGCTGGCTCTGTCTGTAGGACTTTGGCCCTGGGCCTCTCTTCGCTACTCTTCTTCCTCTTTATACCTCAGCGCCAGCCTTATGGATCAGACTAATAGAAACATAATGGCTAGAAAACATACTGGATTGTCTGAAGAGATCTTGTATACTGAAATTTTGCATTAAAAATATGCTTTCAGAGCTGTAAATTTTTAATGCAAAATTTCAGTATACCAAGATTGTACCAGTATACCAGCTGTAAATTTTTTTGTAATGTTACCTGTTTTTATAAAATCTATAACAGGCCCTTAAAAACACCCAGAAAGTCAACAACAATATTTTGTTTATATGACTCAGCATTTGGAAAGGCAACAGAAAGCACTGAGCCAGTGGCAGCTGAGGGTTTGCCTTTTCCCCCCCCCATTTTCACCCTCCCCACACACTTCATTACCAAATCACCTCTAAATCCACTGGAACACAATCGCTGATGCTGTGTTTGCTCACAGACCTCTAACTCTCTAAGCATCTCTGGTGTTCTGTGAAGGTCTCTGTTGAAAGCTTTTTAAAAGTGTGTGAGATTAGATCTACCTCTTGATTCCTGCTGTGCAGTAGAAGCATCTGGGCTTTGACTTTGATGGAATTATGGCAATAAGAAAAGCACAAGTGAAATTAATGACTGGTCAATGGTCTACCTGAAGGAATATATTTATTCCTTACGACCTTCATGCAAAACTGTGATGTAAGTATTTATTTTTTTCACCAAAAGATCAGTTGATAGTTCAAATGTACCAAAATTAGACCTCACAGAAAGGCAAACTCAAGCTCCTCACACCTGTGAATATTTTTTTTTCTGAGTCTGAAAGCTACTGTAGTCCTTCTACCAACAATCTTCCTTGAGGCTTTTTTCAAGTGCATTTGAGAGTGGAATGGAAAAGGAGGGACCAAAAGGAAAAGTTAATTACACACCAAGAGAGGGGAGAGAGGGAGAAGATAACCATCCATTAGTACAGCTTATGCAATTTCCAGATGTTTGTTAATGAAAAAAACATAGACGGGATGAAAATAAGAGGAAAACTTAAATAAAAATACTAGCAAACAAAATTCACATTTGTCTAAAGTTTGTTGCAGCTCAGAAATGCTTTGTGTGAACCTGGACTGATTTATGATTTCACATCAAAACCACTCCAGCCAGGGGATTTTGCATGGTTAGGTTGTGAGACCAGATGATTCTCACTCCTTCCAGGGTTTATTCAATTCCCAGAACACAAAGGAAAAGCCAGAGGGTGCAAGCCTGCATGAGCTGACATAAAAGAGAAAACAACAAATCTCTGTGAAGAACAAGGGCCAAGTTTTGCATAGCTCCAGTTGTGAATTAGGAATTTCCACATATTCTTTCCACACTAGCGATTCCTTTGAAACTGCACCCTCTTCCCCTTCCATCCCAGAGAGCCCAGAGCTACAAACGTCTTGACTCTTCTTGAACTACATAACTTGGCCCTCTCTCCTCATCCTCAGCACTGCAAGAGAGTTCCCAGATTTGGGATGGAGGAAGAGCCCTGGCCCATGCCCCGAGTCACGCAGGGCAGAGGGATCGTGCAGCTGCACAGCTCCCTCCATGCTCAGCATGGCTGTCCTGGCTATTTTTAAATCTCAGTATGCCATTTCCTCATGCCTTTCATTCTTCTATCTCTCCATTGCTTAGAAATGTTATTCCCATTTGTTTAAATGTCTGGAATCCCAAGCAGTCACGATTTCCTTTCTCGTCTCTGTTGACTGCAGACTATTTCTTGACCGCGCTTACCCTTTTGGACACACGGAATTTACACTTCCCGTAAGAAATATGTAGGACCCTCTGACACTGCTTCATCTGCCTCTCAGTTCTTTGAAATTGCGTCCAGGCAATGCCAAACCTGCCTGAGAATCCCACAGATGCTCTTCCCCAATGCCTCTTGGCATGCATTTCCCTCGTTTTAATTGCTCACTACAGCTTCAACTCTATGCAGGGAGTTACTAAGTTGAAGGCACTGTGATGCCTTAATAATTTCTGGTTTTTTACTCTTCATGTAGCTGTAACTTGGTGTAGTTCTGTGTTTCTTACAAAATGCTAAAAACCTCTGTTCCCAGCACCTTTAGCCAAAACAAATCCCTCTGAATAGAGATCCAAGGACACATTTGTTGTCCTAGGGCCCTAAAATATGTAAACAACTGTGAAATGGGGGAATTGGGTCTGGGGTGGTTAACACCATCACCTAAGGGTGGGATTGGAGAATTAAGGGCCAATGTGCTAATGGGACAGAAATTATAAAAGGTGAAGGGCTTGTGACCCAGGGCCCATTTCGGGTGAAGTCCCCAAGGGGAACTTTTGCTTTCCCGAACGTACCTTCAAGGCCTTCAATAAATTTGTCTACTTTTTATACTCCTAATTTGTCTTGGCCTCTGTTTCAGGTAGTCTGCTTTTAGGCATCACTACATCCTTGCGCTTCTCTGATGTTTCAGGAGTCTGTTTCTCACCTTCTTGGAAGAGATATAGAGGTTTTACCAAAAAAAAAAAAATAGTCCATTTGGTTATGAAATTGACTGACAGTGAAAATAAGAAAGCCACAAGTACCCCTCTGCAAGTAAGAATCCTTAAATAATTCTGAATTATGGTCTGTTCTGAGCAGCCACAATTATTTCTCCTTGGGATTTGTATTTGTGTAGCCCACCTTGCAGTGATCTCTGGGAAATAACACAACTAGCACTCTACTTGGAGGTTTGCAGAGTGAGAGACACAAGCTACCGCTGCTGGTGGGATGGAAATGGCCAGAAGAAAGGAGGATGTGGCTTCTAGTGCTCGCAAACGTCAAGGACCAGAGGTCTGAACCTTACTGCTGCTGCCACTGCCACCGCTGCTTCCCAAACCCGTGAGGAAACTGTCTCCTTGTGATTACTCCTACTCAGAAATCACCATCATTTACAATTCTGTCTCTCAAACACTGAAATGGATCCTGTCTCTATTTGGTCTTATAAGCCTCCGTGTTTCCAACAGGAGATTTTTCTCTCCGGCTCCTGGAAATGGCCAATTCTCCTTTTGTTTCCAGCAGCTATTTCACTGCCCAGGGATCGGCTGGTGCAGCATAACTCTTCCCTGGTAAATGGGGTTGAACCACAGTGCCAGGAAGGATGTCACACCACGGGACAGTATTTCCTCTGTAAAGCACTCAGATCTCACCTGCCTAAGGCTCATTGGTGTTTTTCTGCATTTATTTAATTTACATATATTGTGTATATACCATTACTGATATAATGGTATATATACAACGCACCTGAGCTGTTTTTGTGCTGCCAACTGGCTGAAAACGCATCCTGTTTTCATTTGGATTTGTGTGATCTTCTGGGATTTTAGATTAACTAATGTGCTCTCAGGGAGACAACTCTGAGGACAGGATTTTGATTTTTTTTCCTAAACACTCACACCCCCCCAACCACCACCACCAACAACAAAAACACCACCAACAACCTTGAAGAGAAAACCAGAACCAATTTCAGGCTATAGCTCTGTAGGAATGGGTGAATTTCCTACTCCTTGGAAGATTTCTCATCACACAAGGCCTGTGCCCCTGGGAGAGCACATCCTGCAGAGAATCCTGGCGTGGTAATCACAAATCCCTTCCCATTCCTGGGGGTCTCAGGAATGGTTCAGATTAAGTACTAGTCCAAAGTTATGAAAGTTTTATTGTATTTAAATAAGAGATCTGATGAAAAGGCTGGGAAAGGAAAGAATACTGTGAGCTTCATTTTTTTATGTCAACCTGCTGAGTGTCTCCTGGGTTGGTCCTACTAGTAAAATTTTCCAAGTCAATTAGGCTTAAGATGCCATCTTAATCTCTGTTTGCTGTGGGGCTTCTCCCAGGCTGCCAAAGCAGGCAAAAAGTAGCACATGATGAAACAAAACTGTCAAATTCTCACCTCCTTGACAGCCACTCAGATGTGAAACAAGCTGGCACTTATCTCGAGTCAGAGCAGCCTATAGACTGTGGGAAGAATTAGACAATTCCAATACCTCACACTACTTTCAGGCACTCTCTGCTGGCTCCTGTGCAGCTGTCAAACCTGCAGGGTTCCTGGCTTGAATCGCACTAAGGACGTCTCTTTCCAACTGGGAAATTACCTCAGATTGTGCAATGTTGCCAGGAGGTTTAGAAATTTACAGCTAAACCTGAAATTAAGCTTATTTTACTGCATGCTTTCCCAGCTTGTGCTGTATCTTCGAAACAAGTTTGTGCAATGCAGGCTTATTTGTCTTTTTGTGGGGTTTGGGCTCGGAAAAAACAAGAAGACAGTTTGTGGAAGCTGGCAGGGTAACAGAAAACAGGAATCCCACCCATCATTTCATCTTTTTCTGTGTTGTACGAAGTCAAGTGTTTTCAGTACAAGTTCATCCTGATCCTCTAGCTGCCATTTGAGAATGGAAAGTTGATATGCTGGTTAATTCATTAAAGTTGATCTCTGAATTAGAAAGATGTGCTGACTTCCACATCTCAGGGTCTGCACAGTCCTGAGAGAAATGCCTGAGCAGGTTTCAGGTTGTGACATTGGGTTTGTGCTTTTGGAGGGTCTAACATCAAGAGGAGTCATTCTGCAATGTTTTCCCTCATTTTAGATTTTAAAAAGTTACGTAATTATGTAAAATCTTACTCATTTAAGAGCAGTTATTTTCAAAGCAGCGACACTTATCACTGAAAGAACATGAGAAGAGCAGAAATGACATGGCATTTCTTTGATGAGATGTTCTCAAAGCAATCTTTATCTCTCGTAGAAGGCTGACTGATGAATAATCCCAGCAGCACATTGCTGTACACTAAGCTCTCTTTTCAGGATATTAAGAAACCTATGCCATCTCACCACTTATTCCCTGGAATAATCTTTAGAATCACTTCTAAGTAGTTATTACTCCAGTTATTCCATGCAAAATTGCTGTTGATTCTGAGCTTGTAGAAAACACCACTTTTAAAAGACATTCTATATAATAAAATACATCTGGCATTGCAAGGCCAGCTTCATTCTTTTAACACTAACATTTTCAGGTCAAAGAATGTGCTTTTTTTCAGTGCTGTTGTAGCTTATTAATATCTTTCTCATTAAGAGGGACCAACATCAGTACTTATGGAAAACAAAATAGTAGAAGAACCCAGAAGGGTGAATGTCCCAGAATGTCCCATCAGAAATTAAATTCTGTCAATTAAACTCAGGTCAAGCCCAGCTGATGACTTTCAGCAATTGTGCAATAGTTTTGAGCTCTCCTTTTTCCTCTCTCAGCTACAAGGAAGGATGTGATTGCTTCCCAGCTACCCAGGGTTTGGGTACCCCAAGGCAGGAACCTCACAGGTATTGTGCACAGCTGGGAAGCACTGAGCTCCCTGCAGGATTCCCAGCCAGGGCACAAAACAAAATTTCAGCTTCAGCAAGGGAATGATCTCCAGGCAGCAAGGGCTGACACTCTGGTGGGCTGATTGTACCTTCGAGAGCAGCACACACGGCTTAGGATGGCTTTCCTTCAGTATCCTCATTCAACCCTGCGTGTCTTTGTGAGCTCTCCCCATTCACGGGATGTTCCGAGGGGCCTCTTTGTTGCTCCCATTCATCTCTCTTTTGTGTCTTGTCTGACAAATGCTTCTGCTGTGCTTCGCCAGCACTGATTTCATTCTCTGAAGATCAGGCTGCTCCATTGCCCCCTTCTCCATTCCCCCTCTCCCTGCTGCCAGCCTGCTCAGCCACTGAGCTCTCACCTGTGTTTTTGCCAGCTTAATGCTTTCCCTACAGACTGAATAGATGGGCATTTCTTCCTTGCTGCGTTCCTTCTCCTTCTTGAGTTTCAGAAATGCACATAACTTTAAGCCACTCTCCAATTACAGCTGAATTATTCCCCACAGCAATTAAGGTGAAGCATTACTTGGGAAGACTTCGCTGGTGTTTCGAATTAACAGCAACAGTCGATACACTTGTCAGTATTTTTCCATTCCTCCCCACCCTCCCTGCAAACATTAAATTGATCTGATTCCCACGGGATGGGAAGAGCCCAGGTGCAGTTTCTCCCAGTGAAACTGAGCTAAAATATTTGCAAGGCCAGGCTCACCCTGCTTCGTTTATTGATCGCTTTCATTCGCTGCATTACAACCCAAAACCTCTCCCTCCCCCTTTCAGTCGCCTTTGCTCAGCTCTGGATCGTGTTTCAGCAGGGCTTTAATGGATTCTGGGGACAGCCATGGATCGCTTTACCCTTACGGCTCGGCGGCAGTGCAATCAGTCCACTGGCTCCAAATCCATCTGATTTTCTGGAATTCTTCTGAAGAGAGGAAGCTGACAGTGACAGAATTGCATGCAGCAGGGAAATCTGCTCACACACACGGTCTGTGCCCCTGGTTCCTCACTCCTCTCTCCATGGCCCACCAGGACACACAGCGAGAGAGCAGCAAAGCTCATCCACAGGCTCCCAAAAACGCCTGGTTATCCACGAGTGCACAGCTTATTCCCAAGGCTAAAAGGAATGGAGTCACACTGTCAGTGCAGCACTATTTGTACAGCCCCAGCTCTCATTCCCTACTGACAGAGGATAAGGGTAATCTTTGGGCAACTTAATTCTCTGAGATACCATCAAGGTCCATATGATCTGTCATTGAGTAATGCTGGCACCAAGCTAAGCCCCAGCTGAATGACAAGGTCATTTTTGCTCAGCTCATGCATATTTTTTGAGGATAACTTCATGGTTCTTGCATGTAATTATTAGCCTGCCTTATTAGCCTGCCTTTTTTTCTTTTTTTTTTTTTTTTTTTTTTTTTTTTGAGGTTTTTCAGTAGATTTCAAAGCACATAAACATTAGCATACTACTCAATTGTAAGTGGTTTTAGATTAAATCTGTTGAGATAAAGGAAGGTATGCAAAGTTCTTCTCCATTAATCTACTTGTGGAGAAGGATATATTAAAATGTTCAAGTTTGTAAACCTGATTCAACAGTCCCACCAGCCCAAATATGACAAAAAACTCCATCTTTTTTTCCCCAAGTCTTCTCTTCATATTACAGCAGATCTCTCAATGGCTGACAGCATTTTGGCACACAAATCTGAAGTTCAGTTGCGAAGCACATCGCTACCACGTTCACAAGGAAAACAATCCAGCACGGGGCTCTCCCATGCAAAGCACCTTTTGTTCTCCCCAGAAGTCTATGATCTGACCTCATAGCTCAGTTCAGAAGCCATGGACAAAGATCCATAAGACTTTGCACAAACAGACCAAGGCACAGAGCAAAGAACCCATAATAAACTGGGGAAATGAAAAGAGCTGATTGTCTTCCTCAGGAAAAATGGAAATTGTTGTGTGCTCCACAGCCAAAACCACTTTGAGAGAAACCATTCTCTGCAGATGTCCTTGTGATTTATTCTGCAGGAATTAATCTCCGCATCACAAATATTTTCGCTACCAGTAAACATCAAGGAAAATCTCTGGATAGCAAAATTACTGCTGCGTGTGGCTGCAGAGCTCTCAGTGCCCTGGCAATCTGCAGATCCAGAATTCCACCACAAATGTGTCCTTCTGCCTTGTCTTGGGCTTCCTGAGTGAAGGTAACAAGTGCATAAAAGATAGGAGAACCAAAGGCATGCTGGTGTTTAATCTGAAGTCTGTTTTTTGTCCTGTCAGCTCTCAGCCATGGAATGCTGCTGTACTGCACTGAGGGCCTGGTGCTGAATTCACAGCTGGTGAAAGATGTGCAATTCTGCTGCAAATTGTTCTTGAAAAGAACTTCTAGAGGTGGAAATACAAATAAATTCATTAGATTGAGGTCTAGGCTTTCTCCTAAAGGCTGTATGAGCACTGAGGGAAGTCACACTTATGTTTAAAACTAAAATTTGATAGGTAATATTTTCAATCGTCTTTAATTTACTTTTCCCAAATACCCAGACAATAGCTGACCCTGCTTCGTGCAGGAGGCTCCTGCTCAGAGACCTCCTGAAGTCCTCTCCAACTTGAACCTTCCTGTGATCCTGCAATTCAGAATTACTGGAGAATCGGGAGCTCTTAAACCCAGCTTAATTAGTTTGATTAAGCATCATGTCTGCTTTAAAAGCATCCAGGTCTGTCCTGCTCCAAAGTGCACCAACGAATTCTCAGCAATGAATTCTCAGCTGTGGCAGCTGCTGAGCTAAGGAGGCACTGAAAGAGGCAGCACTGCTCCTTTTGCTGCATTTGAAGATGATCCTAAACATTCAGATACTTATTTCATCCTCTGCAGAGCCTGCCCAAGCCTTCCTGGTGGCAACACGAAATTCCCCTTGGCACCCATTTCCCCTTTCATTTGTGGGGGGAATTTACACAATCCTCGCTGCTGGCACTGCTGAACATTTCCTGTGGGCTTAGGGCACAAACTGCAACTCACATTCCCTAACAGGGAGAAAAGCAGAAGCAAAAACAAATCAAGAATGAAGAAAAGCCCTTCATGAAATGACCTGTGTTCCTGAATCTGATACCTGGCTCTTAGATTAGGGACTGACACAAGTTTCAAAGACAGAAAACATTAGGAGATGGAAGCTACTGATTCAAGAGCAGCCCCCAGCTCCTTGCCAAGGATTTTGGTGTCCCGTTCAGCACCATTCTACTACCAGCATCAAGAAATACAGGGCTCTGAGCAATCTGATGGAGCTGAAGACGTCCCTGCTCATTGCAGGGTGGAGCTGGACTACATGACTTTTACAGGTCCCTTTCAACCATGACAATTCTATGAAATGCAGCTCTCCAGCTGTTCAAATACACCCCCTGAGAGATCATCCTCCTCCTGGCTACAAAGCAGTGAATTTCACAGGTCTCAGAGCACCTGAAGGAGCCGAGGAAGCAAACCTTCAGCTCTTCATGGCTGCACAGGTGAGCTGGGGCTCTCCTCCTGCCCTGCCAGACTGTCCCAGGCAGGGCACCCAAACCAACAGGGCTGCAGCTCACAGCTGAGCATCTGGCCCACACTGGTTTGACTTTATCAGCTTGTTGGATCTGGCTAATATTAGAGCCTAATGAAACTCATCTGTTTTGGAAATAAAGGTGAGCCAACAGTTAAATCTGCCATCAGTAAAATAATAATAACATTAAAAAAAAAAAAAGGTTAGGGGAAGACTGAGAATGATTAATGCTGGGCCCAAACTAATCAGAAAACAAATATTCCTCAAAGCTACCATCCAGGAGAAGAGTTCAGAGCCAACATTTTGATGCATGATGATGCAGGAATAACTCTGACCGAGAAGTGTAACCCTGGAATCAATTTTATCCAATAACACAAACAATAAAAATCACAAAGTCTACCCTGGATGGACACATGGGAGTCCCCTGGTTTCAGCCCCAGCCACACACATGCATCTGAGGGGGCATTTTGGAACCTCAGGTCTTTAATCCACAACCGCTTCTAAGCTCAGTTATTTGGTGCACTAAGGATGAGGGTTGAGCAGCTGTAACTGAGAACAGAGTTTGGCCCATTTATTGTAACTGCTGTGTCTGAAGTGGGTTTTCTCCTACTAAAAACATTAACTTTTTAGGGTTATGAAAAGTTATAAGAGGCATATCATAAAAATCTTCCAGTCTGCAATATAAAATACACCCTGGAAAACTACTTGAATGAACAGAATCCATCTTCCCGAGTCAGGAAATGATCCTTTGTAGAAAAAGAATGAGGAAAGGCCCTTTCACTGTCTTTGACTCTGGACTGGACTGATATCTACTCTAGGTTTTCTACTTTCAAGTCCTTCACTACCCTTCTATCCAACATGTACTGTCTCTGAAAACATCTGACCCTTTGCTCAAACCTCATTTCACTGCATCTGTTTCTCCCCTCCTTGCTTTGGCTAGCAACACTAGGAGGACAGATAAATAACCACCGATGTCAGAAACTTGCATCATAAATCACTGGGAAATTGAGGCAATTTGAACAGTCTCGCTGAGCTCTGATGTGCATTAACTCCACGTGCAGCTCCGGGGAAGGCTGCGTGCAATTCCAACTCATTAACCTGAGGTGCATCCCCATCCCACAGTGAGCTCTGCACAGCCTGACCCAGCACTGCTGACCTTCGGGGAGTGCTCTCCAGAGTTCATGGCTCGCACGCCCGCGGCTTAAATCCACCTGGAAAACCAAGCCGATTGTGTTTTTCTTAAGGATTCCATGCCAGTGTTTGGAAAGCATAAATTATCGCGAAAAATTGTTAGCAAAACAAACAGAGGATTTCCAGGGGACCACAGAAATGTGGGTCTTTGCACAGGTCCCGCGCTTGCTTGGGGTCATTGGGAAATTCTAGTTTTTATGAGCTGAGCTTTCCGAAGGCCTGAGGAGCAGCCAGGACAAGCATTGCAACCAAAGCCGATGGAAACGAGGTGTCAAACCACCCGTTCTGCTCTCTAGAATTTTCCTGAGGGTTTATAACACTGAGACCCAAATCCTTGTCTGCTGGGGCTGGGAGTGCACTCTCTTCAGGGGTCAGCTCCTGGTCAGGGTCTGGGGGGCTTTTCCAGCCTGTGGTGCTCATGGGGGCTCCCAGTCATGTTCAGCCAAACCAAGCACTGTGATCCTGCCAGAGCTTCCACCACACAGCTCTGGAGGAGTGTCCCAGAAGGATTCACCACCACAATCTTTGAAAGACCTAATGACAGAGCAATAAGGTGCCCAACCTCTGAGAACATCTGTCTGGGCCCCAGCGGAGTCCCATCTTCGCATCCTACATCTTGGCCATCAGTCGACTCGCAGACTTCAAGAAAATCCCACAGGGGCTGTGGGAAAATCTGCATTTGTTTCAGCCCAGTGGCATTTTAGAAAGGGACAAATTTACTGTTCTGAGCAGATTTGGATTTATGTGCAAGGAACAACTCCAGTGCAATAAGAGACCATCGACCAAGAAACACAAGATCAATTCTCACCAGCAGTTTGGGAGAAGGCTTTTCCCACCAAACAACTTACCTGCTGTGCATGCTGGCTCCTCCTTTCTTCTGGATTCAGATACACAAATTATAACCCAGAAATCACGAGTATGTACATATTTTTGATCAAAGGTAAGCACTTTCTTCAAAGCACTGGATGTCTGTCAGTCACGTCTGACTGTTGAAGCTGCAGCCAATTGTCTTGGGAAGCACTGGTAGATGTGTTGAAGAAAATTCATGATAAATCCATCAACACATCCTGGATTTGCCCATTACAGTATTTCTCTCTTCTTTAAAGAGTAAGAGAAAACTCATTTCCAAAGTTGATTGTGGTGAGCATCTGTTTATGGAAGAAGAAAACACACATTGATGTGTGACAGTTCAGCTCTTGGGCAGGAAATGTGAGAGGTTACAGATAGTATAACCTTTGATCAAGTGATCAATGTGCGTGAAGATAAGGATCTGTGCACATTGTTCTTTCCATCTCAGTGTTCTGAGCTGGGCTGCAAGTGGAAGGGAAGCTTAGACACCTGCATTGAGCTTTTGGGGTTGAACTCTAGGAAGTCAAGAGACAGGAAATGCAGCAAGAAAAGCAAAGTTAGACACAGCTGAGACACTCTTTTCATCCCCACATCCATGTCCATGCAGAGGCACCAGGTTCACAGCAGACTCACTTTGCACTGATGAAACTCCAAGCAAACCTGAAATGAGGGAATGAGCTCCTCTTGCAAACCTTTCCATCATTTGACCCTGTTTGTGCTGCCAGCCAAGCCTGCAGAGAACACACAGAGAGCACCACTTCCTTTGCTGAAGGCCTGTGCGAATGTTTCTGATAAATTTATCTCGCACAGCCCCACGTAATGGATGGCTCAAGTACCTTGGTGAGGCTTCGGAAAGGACTGACTGTCAGCAGCTGATACCCCAGGCCTGTGTGCCTATGAAGTCACCACAGAAGAGGCAAAAAGCTAAAATAGACACTGTGGTATCTGATGAAAGATGGCTGTTTCATAGCCGACCCATTTAAATTCCAGTCTTGAAGAGAGAGTGGGCTGGACTGTCCCCTGAGATTTGCAGTCGTCACTCAGAGGAGTGTGGCATTCAATAAAATGGTAAATAGTCTGGGAAGTGCCTGATACATTTTTTATTACAGTGCTGTATGGCTGACTGTTCTCTGATCGATGCTGTATGACAACATTTCACTGTTCAGAGCACTTGGTCGGGTGGCTTTGCTTCTGCTTCCTGGGAGAATGGCTTTGGATGGAAAACAAGACTTAGCTGAATTACCTGAGCAAACCCAGGCTTGTAAAAAGACTTAGGTGAGGCCTTCTGTGGAACGAGAATATCACTTTTGTAAATCAACAAAATATGTATTCCTGCCTCTGACAGAAACCAACAGAAAAGGGAAAATTTGCAGCTGGAACTTCAAAGTTCTGTAGCTTTCATTTTGCTCTGTACAGATTCATTGCACAAATGAGAAATGAGCCTCTCTAATTATGTGAATAGATTGTGGCGAGACAAGCAAGAGCAGAAGCTGGACATCCAACTTTCTATTTCTTTGACATTGGGAAACTTTTCTCCAGAAATACTCAAGCTAAACTTGACTCAGTCATATCAGTTGAAGGAAAAACTTGGTCCTTATTTTGCTTTTTACTTTGCAGACTCTGACTAACATAATTTTGTTCAGCAGGATCTTCAGCTTTAATATACACACATGTGGAAGGGCTCTTCTCTTTGGGTACTTAGGCAAAGCAACCATGTTTTCAGTTCTCTCCTGGAAAGATGTTAAAAATTTTTCGAATGCACTTTTCAAATAAGCAGGCTTTGAGAACAGAGATTCAGTGACTCTGAATACTGCTGAGTGTTAAAAAGACACTGCTAAAGCCTTTTAAGAGAGCTTTTGTCCTTCAAAATCCACTCCCTGCACTGTTGTGTTAGCATCCATCAGTATTCCCTGTTTTCTTACTGCCTACTGCTCTTATGACTGGACTCGGTTCACTCTGAACTTCCCACCCATTACCAGAGGCTTTCCTCACTGTGCTGACCTTCCAAAAAACAGGTTTTTGTTATGAGTTACAGTTCTGCAAGGTGTGAGACATTCTACACAGATATCCTTTTGCTGTACTGGAAATAAATGCCATTGATTTGGCAGCAATGACTTGTGTTGCTGCTTGATGAGGGAATATGTTCCTCAGAAAAGATCTTTTCCTGATCTTGCTGAGTTTTTTAGCAACCAAATTGTCAGAACACAGCCAACATACTAAGAAGCAGAATAGCAATAAGAAAATTTTCCCATCTATGTGCTAATAAATCAAAATCCTGTGAAGGTTCAGTTACATTTCTTGTAGATTTCTACCAATTTTCCTACCAATATACAGCATCTCACAAAAAAAATCAGCTACTGGTCTTTAAATGAACTGAGAGATCTTCTATATGCAACTTATAGAATTTATATATATAATTTATATTTATATTTACATATAATTTATATAATTTATTTACTTCCATTGCTCGTTGGGAATTCTCCAACCTTCATGTCAGGGCTGGTATTAGTCAGGTTTGAGGGAGCACCAGCACTGAGCCTTCATGTGGTTCCTGTTTACTGGAGAGGCAGAATGTTTTCTGGAGATTCCATAACGTGTCCCAGATGTTCGGGAGGAGATGTCCCCAGATGTGACAGACTTGACGCATGCTCTCTGTAAATGCTCAGGGCTAAGCACCAGACCTGCTTTGGTGTTTGTGCACGAGGTCCCAGAGTCTAGAGTGGCAATTAAGGTCCCAAACAACACCAACTGCAATCTGTGTTACTCTCAGTGCAAGAGGGAAAGGCTTTCCAGCACGAGCTCTGTGCTTTGTAAGACACTGAAGGGAGCAGCAGACAGGTTTGGCCCACGTTTGGGACAACGTGCCCCGACTGTGTAGACACTACTCATGATGTCACCACCTCCAAATCTCATTTGAGTTGTTCTAAATGAATGATGACCATAATCACTGTGAGCTGGCAGCTAATTCAAACCAGGGGAATGTGCATTTCGAGAGAGGCAGGACGATTACACAGTACAAAGATCCTTGCATGGCATAGCATAGTTTATGAACAGCTGGTAGATAATAGCTTTTTAAAATAAACACTGTCTAAATGCACAACCCAGATCCCACGCAGCTCTTTGAATCTCAGTGGCTGCTGTTTTATTTTCCCTGCCAGTTGCAGCTAGAGGCTCAGCAGGATGGCAGCAAATTGACTGCTGGTTGCAATTAGAGAACCCAGTGAGGTGGCATCCCCATTAGTAGGTGACCTCTCTCGCTACTAAGCTCACTTTAAACATCTCAGCAGAGAGTGTGACACCTCCCAGAGCATTATCAGGACTCAGAGAGGTGGGAGGGATTTTTCTATATATTTTCTATATATTTTCTATATATTTTCAGTATATTTTCTATAAATTACTTCCCAAGTAATTCCCAGTGCTTCACCTAAGAGATTGTCGTTGTGGGCTGCAGGGTGATCCTTGCTCATAAGGCCTGTGACTAACCTCTGCTTTTGTATCTCCCCCCTGAACATCATTTGTCTGAGACCAAGGAGTCCATCAGCAGCACAGCTGGTCTGGGAGACTTCTTGCATTGATTTGGATGGATGAGAGCAAAGTATCTCAGCCTCTTCTAGAGGTGTCAACAGCAGCTCTTAGCACAAAAGAGCTGAGCCCCATGGCAGGACCAACTTTTGCCCTCACTTTTTGTTCTGCAGAGAAGAGGATTCGTCACTGTGGTGCTGTGCCCACCTTGAGACCTCTTGCCTTTCCCAAGAGGCAGAGACAACAGGAACAACACGTAAGGACTGTCAGGGAAAAGGAGAAAACACGCCACATCAAATTAAACGGAATCCCACACCATTCCAGCTGTACAAAACTCAGGCTGTCAAGTTTTTTTCCCAAGTAAAGATATTAATAGCAAAGACCAGCATTTCTGATGCAGCTCTTTTTATGTAGAACAATATAGAGGCTGCTCTCATAAGCACAGTGGGACACAAACCACTGGAGGCAACTTCTCTTCTCCCAGCAGCAGATCTTTCCCAGCCAGCCCTGCAGCCCCTGGGGCTTCTCCCAGGACAGGAACAGCACAGCCTGGCTGCGCTGCAGCTCTGCTTCACTGCCTGTTTCCCACAGGCTCCCTCCTTCCCTCCCCACCTGAACTCTGTCTCATCCACCCACACATATTTCTTTCCCAAAAGAATACCCAGACAAAGCCAGTCTTCCCACAATGCTCAAATTCCTGAGCTGCCTTTGTTTTGGGTGGAAACATGTGCTCAGCAGTCTGTTGCAGTATCTTCAGTCAAGGGCAGTTTCCTGCAGGACACAATTGAGCTCACAGTGCACCACAGTGCTCAGATGCTGCATTCAGGCCTTTGCCCTGAGCTCTCTTAGTAAACATATAAACAACATAAACATATTGCACAAGACTGGAGCAGCGTGTCCTTATTGTCATACTAACACCAATGAAGTCTGCCGAGGTCTTCTGCCTTGTTCCTTTGAATTTGGAACTCAAGACATGTAACAGATGTATTTGCGGGAGTGCTGTTAGGGTCCTGCACCTGTGACAAAGAAAAGAAGTGCTGCCTGAGAAGGAGAAAATGGAAAATTCCTGTGGACCAGTGCTGCACACATCCTGTGCCACATGGCAAGTGATTCCCCCTTCACCACCTCCTCCCAGCTATGGCCCAGCACACAGCCAGGATAAAATCCTCTGCACCTCAGGGAAGAGAATGAGAATAAACCTTTTCTTTTGTACAGGTCTGTGGGAAACAAGACCACGAGGCAATGGTCCTGTGCACCTGCAAAGGTAAATGTGACTCACATGAAGGTGCAGCTGATCCCACCTGTGCCTGAGCACTGGAGAGAGATCAAGGTCTTGCAGCTTTGCTGCTTTGGCTCTGCAGCTGCTGAAATGTGTGCTGGCAGTGGAATTGGGTCCTGTGATCCTCAGGCATTTTCTCCTGCCCTTTCCCCACCACCCACAGACGTTCTGTGAATGTAAACCACACTGCTTCGATAAAAGCAGGGGGAGATGAAAGAGGAAATACTAAAGCATCCTGCAAAGCCCACAGGTAAAGCATTTTATCACACAAGTCGGAGGGTGGCAGGTCATTTACTCGGCGCCTGTGTCCCTGGGGATTCCCACTTCAGCCTTATCATCCTGCAGCAGGGCTTCTCCCCAGCGTCCCATCAAACCCAGCAGGAAGTTCCTTGCATTCCAGGCCCAGAGCTGCTGGATCACAGCAGAGCTCTGATGCCCTGGCTGAAGGATCTTGGGAACAGGACATGGGCACAGATCCAGACCCTGCTGCAGGACTCCAGAGCTGGTGACTTCTGGCCATCAGAGCACAGCAAGAGTGGTGCAGGGATGCAAGCTAGGCTGAGAGACTGAAGCCAAAAATATCTTTGTCCCTTGATCACTGTCAGGGCCAAAGGATGAGGCTAGACAAGCTCAGTGCTCTGTTTTCTGAGAGGTCTGCCATGAAGTCCAAAACCACCCCCTACAAATGCAACTGAGGCTTAATTGATATTTCTCCATGCTGGGTCAGCCAGCCTGGTCCCCCTGCACAGCTTCTCTCAAGGAGCAGTAGCATCCACACATCCACACACAACCTTGGGAGTCTGGGAGGAGTCGTCTTTTTCCTTTGAGATATTTGAAATATTATATTTCTCTGAAAAGTGGTTAGAAAATGCAGCCAAGAAGCGGAAGGAAAGGATAGGAGGATTTTTTTTTTTTTCTTTAAAACATCTATATCTTACAAGCTTGGCTGAACATGAAGACTTTGGAAAGGTAGGACTTTTGAAGTAACAATGAGAGCCATTATAGGCTTCTAATATCAATATTTTCCATACCTCAGCTTGGGTATAAAGTGTAAGAGAAATGACAGGACAGCTAGAAGAGGCTGGCTTGGCCTCAGCACACTTCAAAGAGAGCATACAAACAGCTTGGATCTACACATACATCTCTCTAATTCACTGGGGTACTGGAATTCTGCCCCACTCTGCTAAAATATTACTGCAGTGCTCAGGGGTAGAATCTGTATTGCATTTTGGAGCTATAAAATGTAGTTAGGACTCGAATTTTGAGAAAGTGCCTGCTTATAAGCACAAGCAAAAGGGCAGAAATGATTTTATCAAGCTAAAGGCTGGGGATGTAAATCTGCTGTGAAAGGGAAAATGGAGAAAATAAAAGTTTTGTCTGAAAACGGGTCTCATTCCAACATAACCAATTCCATCCTGACCCAGCATCACAAAGTGGTTTAATAAACCACAGCTGAAGTGGGAAGCAGAATTTTTCAGGTTGAAGGACATGCTGTCTCCATTCCATGAGGCTCAGGGAATTTGCACCAAGGTTTCAGGGGACACTCCTCCCCTCAGATCCTTTGCTCCAGCCCAGCACAGCTCAGGCTAACAAGACTGAGAGTTAAAAACAGATAACAAAATGTTGGTTGATGCTGCAAGCAAAATAAGTTAGGGGTTATGCTCTTAATTTTACAGGCTATATCTGCATAGAGATCTGTGCATCTTTCCAAAGTATCTATAAATACATAGATAATTTTAATTCAGTGTTTCTCTCTCCAGTTGGTAATTTTAGGGGAGGGCCAAAGAAATCCATCCTGAAAACTGAATTTCTATTTTGAGAAACAGCACTTTCAATGCAGGGAGGATGTATTTTGCCCTGGGGTGATGTCTCCAGGTCCTGCTGGGACAGAGCAGCGCTCGGTGCCCCTGGGCAGGTGCTGGGGTGGCAAAGAGAAAGCTCCTGTTTACTCTGAATTCCTTAGCCCTCTCAGCCTCTCAGAGCCTGAGCAAATGGAGGAAAAAACACAACCTCTGCTGGAACAAAATGTCCCTGTAGGAACAACAGATCTTCCTAACTTGCAGCATTTGCTAATTAGGGCTATGCCAAGGAAACGGGGCCTGTTCTTTCTGATCTCCATAGAAACGCTCCGTGTGCTTCCTTCCTAACCCACGGCAGGCATGGCAGCACTCACCAGCCCTGGGCCAGCCTTTCAGAGCCAACAGCATGGCCGGAATATGCTGAGAGGATTTTTTAAAAAAAATAGTGTTTGTTGTTTCATTTATAGGCGCAGTTATCAAGAAATGCAATTGATCGCTCTACCTTTCCTGTTTATCACGGATCACAATGGGCAACCCGGGATGCTGAAAGCTCTCTGAAATTCCTGGCAATCCACAGATGTGTGCAATGCATTCCCACAACACTTGATAAAACTAGGGCTAGAAGTTTCAACCATGGAAATGCTCTTTATAGCAGATAGCCTTTTTTCTGTTAGAAAACTGGGTTATGCAATTATTTGTCAGATGGAGATTCTTTTGCCTCAGAGATTCCAGTCAGAAGCTAACTTGAAATCTTAAATCACATTTGAGGCGTTGCTTGCAGTTGGGTGGCTGGAAGTACAAAGAGCAAGCAGCTCCAGGAGCCACGGTGTGATCAGCAGGAGTGAGAAAAGTCTCTGCTTTCCCAGGCAGAGATCTGAACCATCACGAGAGGCTGGAGGCATCTCTTTTGCCCCAAGTTCTAATGCAGGGGAGTTCTGCACTCACCAGTGACTGCTCTGTGGCCAGTGTGCACTGGATTTTAATTCCTCCAGGCAATTCCTTGGAAAATAATTGTGTGCCCTCCTTCTGAGTTCATTTGTTCCTTACCTCTTATTTTTTTCCTTTTTGGGAATGGTTTTTAGCTGGCCTGTCTCACAGTAGCAGTTTACTTAGCATCTGGGAGAAGTTCTAAAGAAAAAAGGGAAAAAAAAGTCTGCTCCAGGAAGTAAGACTTGTGTAAGGGATATGAGTTCCATATCTGCTCCCTGACTAGCATTTCAAATCCATCTTAATAACAAAGCAACTGCAGTCTATTTGCATTTTATAAAAACAAAATGTGAAATCCTAGCCTAATGCTTTGAAATCGAATCTAACTGCTCACAAATTCCATGTGTCATGCTAATCTGAAGGCTCTGCCTACTATAAACATTTCTGAATCCACAAATGCATTTCATGTTGCCTCTGTCACACTTCAGTGGAAGGAGAGAGGGAGAGAGGAAAACCTTTCTCTGCAGCACTGAAAGTAATCAGCCTTACAGTAATCAGCCTTAATTGTAAACAAATCTTAATTGGAAAGATGTTTTTAAAAGGAAAAGGATAGACTAGAACTTTATGACATCAACAACAGGATTATCTGGCCATTGGATTTTCAGATTCTATTGTCTAGTTAAATTAGCCAGCTCCCTCCATCTTCCCAATGACAGATTTAGCCAATTAACATGACCAATAAACTTTATGATGTGTAGATTAGTGTTTCCAAACCGCTTAAACAATGTTTAGGATGTAAGCACAATTAGGCTACATCTCAGTCCTGATGGTATTTGTAATTAACTTGGAGCTTCAGCCTGAAAGACCCAAGGCCAGCTGCTTAGCAAAGCACAGCTGGCAGTAAGATAATTAAGTTCCATCACATGATGCTGGCTGCCACTTGGGTTTAATCCAGAACCTCAGATTTACGCTGGGAGAATTACTTTAATGACGCACTGTGAAAGGAGAACATGCCTCCCACTGGCTGCAGGTAAATCATGATGTGCACCCCTAGGATCTAAATTAACAGAATTCATCCAAAGCACAGAGAAAGAGCATTGATGGGGAGTCAGAGCAGAGTCCAAGCTTTCTCTGTGATGCCCATGAGAGCTCTCAGCAGCAGATGCTTGGGGACATCCCTGCGGCTGCTTTCAGTGGCACTGCAAACCAAGGACAGGTTATTTGTGTGGGGACTGAGATGCTGAGGAATGGAAGGGACTGTGCAGTGCATGGGCAGAGCCAAATGCAAACAGGGAGACTTCTGCTGCTCTGCCCTTTGCCATTTCCTCCGGGGGTTTGAGATTAATCCTAATGAATGAGGTTATGATCTTAGCTGGAAAGGCCATGGAGCTGTAGGAATGGGTATTTCCACATTCAGTGGCTGTGGAGGTCATTACCCTCTGGGCCTTGAATGCCTTAAAACCTGTGAGCAGCTCTGAGGAGATTAGAAAGTTCATGTACATGGATAAAGCCCCAAAGAACATGAAAAGACAGATACTTATTTTCACATACTACAGAGAAGTTGTAGTGAACTGTCATTTTTTAATGGATGCTTGATAAACTAGGTGCTTGGCTGTGAAATTCATTATTGTTTAGGAGACAATCAGCACTTCTTCCTTTCTCCCACAGGAGCTGTTGAGATCTGCAATTTAAGCACCAAAGAGATGAGAAGCCAAGAAAAGGGCAGGAAAAAACCAGGGATGCATGTATAGCACAGCTGCAAAATCGGTTTTTATTTTCACTTGGTTGTATTAATATATCTGCTTACAAAGTTTGGGATTAATCTTGTCCAGCTTTGTATACCTAAGAATTATCCAAGTTTCCCTTAAAAGCAATAGAGAAAAAGAAGTGTCCCCGGAGGGCATTGCATCCCAGCTGTGTCCAGGGGTGTCCAGTGGAATGGAGTGACTGACCCTCCACAGATCTTTCTACAGAGGGATTTTAAAACATGGGATGTCCATATTTCAGTGAGTGTGACAAACCCCACCCAAAGAGACCAAAGACATGAATTGTCCTAAAGAAACAGTCATTAAACAGTGATTAAAGTGAGTGTGAAACTGTGAGGGAGAGCAGAGCCTTGCAGTGAGTGACAGCTCACTCCCATCCATCTCCCCATTCATTTTTCAGCATTTAACTGCAAAATTTAACTGCAAAACAACTTAGCAGTAACTGCTATTGCTAAGACACAGCCTGGATCCTTGCTCTGTGTCAGCTGAGCAAGCTTTGGAGGTGAATGGGAATTTTTCGGAATAAGGGTAAAGATAATACTAAGAATGCACATCTGGATTTCCTCCTGTGAGAAAAATAGGAATGGACAACCTTACTTATCCTTTGCTACAACAGATGAATGTCATCACCCACTAAAACCTACCTACAACAGGATGAGGAAAAAGAATTCGCAGACCTTGAGCCAAGATTGGACTGCTCTGTTCCTGGAAGCAGAAGTGGCTCTTTTTAAGATTAAAAGTGCATTTTGCACCCTTCAGCTTAACACAGGAAATGGGAAAAAGGTTTTTGGAAAAGAGCGTCAGCCTTGGGCAATATGTGTATTTGGAAGGTGATCTAACATATGCCTTTGCTGAGACCTTGCTTTCCTCTTATCCTATTTGCTCTGAGCAGCTTCATGCTTTCCTTTTTATCCCAGCTCATTCTCACTTCTGCTTTTCCCCACTGTGTTCTTGCAGTGTGTTGTGCTGGAGGTCAGGCAATAAGAGTAGGATTCTTCCAGTGCTCGGTGTCTGCTCATTGTACGTTCCTTTTCTTCTTCCCTCCTTCTCATGGTCTCATGCTCACATGTGACTTCGGTCTCCAAATCTTTTTTGGCACCGTGAGGTCCCCACTTATCCTTAATCATGCTCCTTATCATGTTGATTTATTTTGAGCATGTAGTGGTGATGCAAGCTTCTCTCCAGGTCTGTTGTAGAAAGCTCCCTTTGGACATCCACTCTTGAAAATGACTTGTTTCATGCTAGCTCAGATCCATCTGTGGCCTCTGAAGATGAGCCTATTCCTAAGTAATGAAATTGCTATTACAAAGGCCTAGTGCAACTCCACTGGTTTCACACCATCACAGCAGGGAGGAATTTACATGCCCTGGGTTTCTGCTACTCCAGAGCACAGCTCGGTGTAACTTGTTTATTGGTTTGAAACCCTCTGATGTAATTTGTGGATCTGTACTTCATGTATTTATCTTGAAAGAGTTTGCCCTACCCCACTCTGAGTGTCTTGGACAGCTCATTGTTCCACAGGCAAAACTCATTAGTGACATTTTCACAGGAAAATGTCTTTCTAGACTAATTCAATTTTATCATTATGATTTGAATAAGCTGAAAGCAACCAAAGCTGGTTTTGTGCAATCCTCTGTTTTAGAAAGCTGTGTGAATGTAGATGGCAGGTTGGTTTATTCTTTCTGAAGGTGTTCATTTTCTCCCTTACTTGTACAGCTGATTTAGAGTGTGACTCTCTGCAATACCAAGGAACTGGAGCTCAAAAAAAATTATTACCAGTGGTCTCAGGTATTTCTGTTGTGGAATACTCCCTTGTGTGACCACAGAACTACCATATTACAATGAACTCCTAATTAGAAGTAAACATTCATCTAAGAGAAATTTCTTTCTCACACCTGTTGGTCTGAGTTATTTTGCCTTCAAACCTCTAGGCTTACACTCATGTTTTTGCTGCTGCCATTTTAAGGCAGTGCCTAAAATGAAGCATGTGAGATGCAGAGCAGCACTTTCAGGCTCTTATCTCTTGACAAGGATTACGATGGATGCCTCATCTCAGAGACCCAGAGATGTTCAGCAGATAAACGGTGGACAGGCTCTGATCAGCAGGCACTGACTCACCCAGGATTTCTCTGTGATGTGATGGCATCACCACTGTTGAAAGTGGAAGGATCCAAACCTGTATTTCTCTGTGATGTGATGGCATCACCACTGTTGAAAGTGGAAGGATCCTATTTGGATTTCTCTGTGATGTGATGGCATCACCACTGCTGAGGGGGGAAGGATCGTACCTGGATTTTTCTGTGGTGTGATGTGATGGCATCACCACCGTTGAAGGTGGAAGGATCCAAACTTGGATTTCTCTGTGATGTGATGGCATCACCACTGTCGAAAGTGGAAGGATCCTATTTGGATTTCTCTGTGACGTGATGGCATCACCACTGCTGAGGGGGGAAGGATCTTACCTGGATTGTTCTGTGATGTGATGGCATCACCACTGCTGAGGGGGGAAGGATCTTACCTGGATTTCTCTGTGATGTGATGGCATCACCACTGCTGAAGGTGAAAGGATCTTACCTGCCCTGCCCTTCCCTGCTCTGCTGTAAAGATCTGATGCAATCAGACTAAAGCAAGGCAGCCTTTGAGCAGATCCAAGGCAGAATGTTGTGGGCTCACAATTTGGACAAAAAGCATGCAAAGCACAGAAATTCAGCAGAGCGATGCTGATAGACCTGGCCAAGAGTGTCGTTGCTCAGAGATATTAGAGGAAAGGGGATTGTGCTGTACTTTCAGAATTGGTACGAACTGGACCCCAGGGTCCTGTCAGATTGCCTCCTGTGGCTGGGAAAGGCTGCTGAGTGCAGAACCTCTACTCTGGTGGTCCCCACGCCCAGAGCATCCCCAGCAGCTAAAGACCCAAATCCCAGGACCTGCCTCAAGCAAAACTCTGACGTGCTGTGGTGGCCACGAAAGCTGGCAAGGACTCCTTATTGTTAAATGCTTTGGGACGCCTCAAATATGAATGGAGCTATATAAAATTCAATTCTATTGTAAAGAAAACAGCTGTCATGAATTAAGGCTGCGTTCAGCTTTTGAGATGTGGACAACTGTCCAGTAGGGAATGAACAGAAAACTCAACCCATTTAACTTCGAAACGGCGATTTGTCTTCTCTTTCCCAAAAAACAAAACCCCAGGGATTTTAAATCTATAAACCATGTATAGCATATCACCCAAACAAGTTCTTTTGAGGTTTGAAAAACCTCTTGCTGCTAATTATTAGTTATAGATGGCTTGAAAGAAAAATGTAGTTTTAATGCTGGGTTTAATTAAAATGCCTTTAATAACAGTCATGGATTTTGCAGCACAAGTGCTAAAAGGCCAAATTTTGCTATTGCAGTGAATTCAGTTCAGAAGAACTAGATGAGTAAGGAACTCAAGCCAGATTTGGGCCAAACTTTGCAAAACTGTTCTGCTTTTAATGTGACAAAAGTCTGCTTTCCCAATAAGAACATTTTTCTGGAAAGGAGCAGATTTACTGTTTGAACTTTATCATTTCCTCTTCTGCAAAACAATAGGGGAGAAAAGGAACCTTTCCAATTTTTCACCCCTTTAATTAATAAGACATTCTTTGGTGTATGACAGGAAAAATATGTGATGAATGTACTTGATATGTTATGATTAATAGCGGTCTAGGGAGGTTTTAGAGACATGAGACGCCCCATAAACACAGAATTAATACCAAAGTGAACATTTTTATAATGTCCATTTTGGCACTCTCCCTGACCTAAGATGTTAGTAGCTTTATATATCATTTAATTAATGCTTTAAAAAAATAAAATGCAAACAGCTCTTTGCAAACCATAACAATTCGTTGTATGACTTATGTGGGTTTGAACTGGCACAGTTAGTCAAAACATTCCTAGTGCCACTTTATTTCCATAAACCATTTGTATTGTAAACTTTACTAGAAATTTCTGTGCCAGGTTTGAAGGGTTCAGGCAGAGGGCACTTTGGATATAGGGGCTGAATGTAGCCTGCTTTTCAAAATTATTTAACAGCATAATTAGTCATAATTAGAGAAAGAAAGGGGAGCTACACTAGAGGTGTCTCTTAATTATAACTAGAGTTTATAGTTAAATATATTATATTTTAGGAAAAACTTATATCTCTATTCAGGTCTGAAAATACCTGAGGTTGGCTCTGACCAATCTCTCACATTGGTGAAAATCACAAATAACTAGTGAATGAAAACAGAATATGTAGCTGAGGGTCTTAAATCACCTTTCACCAAAAATATAAGATGCTTTGTCAAGGATGAGAGAACAGGAATATTGAAGTGCTTGTGATGAAAAAATTTATTTTTAGACAAACCTGAGATGGAGTAGCATTATATGCTGTACTGTAAGAGACCATAAAGGAGAAAGCAATCACAAAGCATGGATAAAACCATTTGGAGTCCCTATACAGTCTATTATGCTATGCCAAAATATAGGATGAAAAATAAATATTAGTATTAAGGATAAGGTCCAGGTTTTCCTGAGTATGATAGCAGACAATTTTCTTTATCAACTAAGATAAAATTCACTGAATGAGAGGGCACCCTTAATTACACTTTGTTTTTATAAGTGATAAGAAATAAAAACTTGTTTCAAGTGGATCGTGGGTTGATTCAGTTTAAATACAATTTAACTGTAAACAAAGGCAGTTTTGTAATTAAGGTTTTAGATTTCAAATGGATAAAGGCTCAGAAATGAAGGTACCTAATTAGTGAGCTATCCAAAAGAAATCAAGGACCTGAGTGCAGAGGAAACATAAAATTACTCAGTGTTAAAGGGATGGAGCCTATCTGGACTCTGTATCATAAGCAAAGGAAAAGTCTTTGTAAACTTGTGGGGAAGGACTCTGGACAGAAAGTGGTAAATAACCACCTTGAAGAACATACTGAGGTTTTTTAAAAAGGTCTTCTCAGGATGGAAAATTGAATGGTCAGCAAAATGAGCTGCATTAGATGTCAGAAACACAGAGGTAAAGTGAGAATCAATGACATTCAAGCTGAATTACCCCTTAGGAAAAAAACTTGAGATGACAGGCAAAATGCTGTTTAAGTATATGTATAATATTGTAGGAAAAAGTAAAGCCTTGCTGGAGGGAAGATGGTGGAGAAATCAATGGTAGTTCAGGTAAAGTTTCAAAACTCTGCTTTGTTTTCAATAAAAACAGTGAAATAGAGCAGGGTGGGTAATGGAAGTGAGAGCCTCAAGTTGAAAATACACACAACTTATGCTGAAGCAGAAATCTCTGAAGCAGACAATCTTCTCCTGTAACAGAGCTGTGAAACTGTGAGAGAGCTGGCACAAAAAACTGAGGATTGAATATTAATTTTTGTATTGGAAGAGCTGGCACAAGAGGATTGAATATTAATTTTTGTGTTGGTTACACTGAATTGGCATCACGCATTACAGTTGGGCTCAGCTAATGCAATGCTTGTGCTAAGATGGAAGAAGCCAATTGACATCTAACCTGACTTTACTAGTTTACAAAATACTGGCATGAATTTTGAAAGTAAGTGCAAGCTGAGAGAAATAAAAATCAATATAAAATGGTTTTAGCAAAACTGAATCATGCAAGAATAAGCAAGTATATTTCTTAGATGATATAAATGCTTTCATAGACAAAGGAAAGGCAGCATTTAATCTGAATTTCAGGTAAACATTTGGTATGAAGCCATGGGGAAAAAAGTTACATTATGTGCAGAAGCTGAGGATTAGTATAATAACGATAAGGTCAACAGGGATCTGCCTAAAGGGCACCTCACAACAGCTTCTGTTGAAAGGGAAATTATCAGGTGGGAGGAAATCTATTGTTTGATGGATTGACCTCAGGACCTACTCATTTAATAGTTTCATTAGCGACCTTGGCACGGAAAAAAGTAGCAAACGAGAGATACTTACTGATGACATAAAACTGGAGAGCGTTAAAAGAATTGGAAAGAGAGAAATAGATAACCTTGGGGAGCGGTGAGATCATGTGTAACAGCGCTGGGAGCAACGCCCTTGCGCGGAGGGGAAAGACACAGGTCTGGCTGGTCTGAACCTCCAGAAACAGCGAACAAATTGCTTTCCTGCTCATCTGTTTCCAAGAAAGAAGCCCTGAAACCGAAAATAATGCAATGAGGGGCTTGTCAAAAGAGTGCAGATGCCATTTGCTGAGCACAGGCTCAGTCAGGCCATCAAGGTGAAGCTTGGGAAGAGGTAGGACTGAGTCCCCTGAGTGCACTGAGCGTGGAGAGAGGAATCCAGAGGATAAGAACACATTGAGCTGAAGCACAGCTCTGGCACAAGAGCTACTTCCTACACAGAAATGGGAATTTTTGGAGCAGCTTGCCACTAGCAGTGGAAGGAAAAAGCCTCCCTAGCTTGCCATGGATCAGTTTGTGCCATGAGCTCTGCTGTGGAGCTCCTCCAGCCCTGCTCTCCGGAGCTGCATCTCCACAGCTGAGCTTCCCTTGCAGGTTTTTCTGACAATTTCAATGCCACTGATGTGTTTTTTGAGCCATCATCATAAATATTTGGGCACCTCGGAAACGCTGGCTTTGAAAAGAAGGTGGGAGACCTGCAGGGTGCTGTTTCCACACTTTTGACAGTGTTAGCCTCACCACAGGGATTTTAAGAGTTAACCAAGCTCAGAAACACTGAACCTGAAAAAAAAAAAAGCAGGGAGGGTGTGGGGTGGGAGAGAGGAATTGTCAAAAGAAGGCAAGTTAGAGTAAGACCTTACTGAGCCCTGTCCTTTCAAATTTCCTGTGCTTGACACATCATCAGGATGATGTCAAAGTGACTTAACCAAGTATGACACTTCATTCCAATGATGTGGCCAAGCAGAGGAAATTTGAAAGGATGTGGCTTATGGTACTGAAAACAATCATTTAGAGAAATGCATGACTGCTGTTTTTCGATTTAAATGAATTTTAAGCTCTTTCTCCCCTCTCCTAAACACATATTGCACCACTTGGAATATTTGCATTGCTGCCGAGCTTGCCAAAGGTTGTTAAAATGGCTTTACTGTGATTAAAAAGGGAGCCCCTAGTTCTGATGTGGGGATTTCACCCCACCTGATGTGAACTGCAGCATCTATGGCACTGCAGGGGTAACAGCTAAAAACACAGATTTGAATCCTTTTGTTATCGTTGTAAATAATTTTGGTACAATGAACTTGCGACAGTGACACCAAACCTGACTGCAGCAATCCCCACTGAACACAGTGATTTTTTTGGGGAGTACTTGGAATATTTGCATTGCTGCCGAGCTTGCCAAAGGTTGTTAAAATGGCTTGACTGTGATTCAAAAGGGATCTAGTTTGGATGTGGGGACTTCTCCCCATCTGATGTGTGCTGTGGCATCTATGGCACTGCAGGGGTAACAGCTAAAAATACAGATTTGACTCCTTTTGTTATCGTTGTTAATAATTTTGGTACAATGAACTCAAGATGGTGACACCAAACCCTGACTGCAGCAATCCCCACTGAACACAGTGATTTTTTGGGGAGTACCAGAGGTTTCTTGTGGTGAGCAGATGCTGCTGTTGATGCCGATGATTTTTGTATTTTCTTTTTATACCCTTTTAATATATTTTTAATACCCTTAATATACCTTTAATAAGGCATCACTGTCTCCATCTCCCCCAGATCCTCCCTGAGAACATTGCATTCAATTCTCAGCTTCGAGGGGCAGTGGGACGATGTGACACAACATTTTCCAGAGCACTGAAATTCCTCAGAAGCATCGTTCTCGAAAGAAAGCTCTTTTTCAAAAATGTCCTAGCCACGAATAGGCTTCAATACCATGAGTCACAGTTCCAGCAGTGCCTCAGCTCCCAAGGCTCATCTGAAATCTCTGGCTGTTCTTTCGTGGGTAACAGGAGGGAGAAGGAGAGCTGTGATTTGGGGATACTTAGCTCCAATCTGGGGGCAGATAATTCCTGGGAAATAAAATAAATAATTCCCAGTAAAATAATTTCTGGGAACACAGGGACTGTTACACCCAAACCCCCGTCTCTAACAGCACCTTGTATATCATCAAAAAAGGACTGATTAGGTTTCATTTGCTCCTGAGAAAAAGGCCAGATGGATTTAAAAATGTTAAGGGATAAATTAAAATAAAACAAAGACGAATATTTATTTTTGAAGGTGAAAAAAAAGGAGAAAGAAATGCCCAGAAAATCGAATACTTTCGTGTCTCAGTCACTAAAATACACAGTAATTATAGCTGTTAAAGGGGTCTGAGGACAAACATAGCTCAGTACTTACACTCTTCTTAGTTAGAAACAGATAGCTTTTATTTAAAGAATGTGAATCCTTTCTTTGCTTTGGCCAGTCTTTGTTAGATGCTCGTTTGCAGCTTCAGCTTCCACTGCTGATTTCAGCAAGTGAAGCTTTATCTTAAATATGGTACATGATATTTTCTGGCAAGTCTTAAACCCTTGAAATCATCTTATCTCTATGGTGACAAGCCTACATTTGGAATAAAGTATCACAGCTTTTCAGAGGAGAGGCGAATTCAGATAAAAGCTGATGCCTCTGATTTATGGCAGCTCTCAGCCTCCATGGTTTGGAAAAGAGGAAAGCCTGATTATTGGTTACCAACAGCTTTTCCAGGAATAACTATTTTTGAGTAAAAAACCTCAACTGTAACTGTATGATCTGACTCAAAGCTGATTTCCATAAAAAGGTAGGAGAATACTGAGGCCTAATGGACACAAAAATGCTGTCTGTGTTTGGAGCAAACTCCTTGCTGAGAGGAAGAAGAGGAAGGAAAGAACACTATGAAGAAAAAGCTAATGATATTATTTTGCAGTAATGTTTTGCCAGGCAATTCTTTCCAAACCCCATCAACAATTCTTTCATAAAGATGCTATAGCAGATTGTGACGATGACATCAAGTCTTTTCAAAACAATCTGTGAGGGCAGATATTAACAGTTTTCCAAGCTTTTTCACTTCTGAACTCAGCTGTGCTGCTAGCTCAGTCATAAAAACTCAGTGGAAACTATGTACAGCACATGTTTGGTTTCAGCTGTCTGCTGGTTTCAGCCAATTTATATCTACCAGCTCTTTGCCAGAGAGAGAAAAGATTTTTTTTTTACTACCAGTTGATGCCTTATGCTAACTCCTCACAGTTTGTGTCAAATTGTAACTTCTGTGGGTTTTAGCCTTGTTAAACAGAGGAAGAAAAATGTTCCAAAATCAGGTCCCCTAGACCTCCTTGATCTTATCTGACATTTTCATGGAGTACCTCTCTACGTCTCATGATCTCATTACTCACGAGCAGAGATTTATAGCATCAACTTTCTTTTGCAAATATGTCAAAGTGGAAAGTAGCACTTCAGGCCCCTTAAAACATCACAAGAAATACGATGTTGGGAAAGAGCTGTAGGAGGAGAGGTAATAACAGCAGTCATGTAATCCCCTGGTGAAAAACTGTTTCCTTCAAGAAGCAATATCTTTTGCCTTTGCATGGAGCTTGATGTTGAATGAGATATTTTAAAGGAATTCCAGAGTGGTATCTCAAAGGGATACACCAGACAGGAGACTAAACTTCCAACATACAACTGCTGTCCTCAATCATACCTTTTTTAAAAAAGAAACCCAGAAAACAACACTTTTCCAGTGAACAGATTTGGAAAGAAACACATGAAGAATTATTTTCACGGTTTGTAGAAGGTTTTATGCCTGCAACCACAGTGCATAGTGGCTGTGCTCACCTCAGATAACCCTCAGACCAAAAGGTGACATCCTGTTAAAATAAAGGGTTTTTTGCTGGATACCTCTGAATTCCTCTGCTTTTACTCTTTGCCTTGTTTTTATTTCTTACTTATTCCTAATCTGATCTCCTTTCTAACCTGCTGTTATTCAAATGACTATTTTGAATGCTTTTTGGCCTTGTTCCTCATGCACAGCCATTGGTGTCATAAACAGAGGGATTCTCCTGTTTGCACTCAAAGCCACTTCTTGGGCTGCCTCTGCATTTTCCAGCCGTGACAATCTCCTAGAAACACTGTAAGAACTATTCTTCATTTAAATGCTTTATCAAACCAGAGTTTCTAACATTGTCTTAGCTTTCCACAGCTGTCACGGGGTACATAAATCACTCAGAAAAGAGGTTTGCAGCAAGATTCACAGGGACTTTTTTGTTGTTGTTTTTGGTGGGGTTTTTTTGTTTGTTTGGTTGTTGTTTGTTTGTTTGTTTGGTTGGTTGTTTTTGGTTTTTTGTTTGTTTGGGGTTTTTTGTTTGTTTGTTTTGGGATTTTTTTTGTTTTTGGTTTTTGTGGGGGTTTTTTTTTTCTTTGTTTGTTTTTTCTTTATCTTTGGGCCTCTGGCTCACCGTTATCTCCAAACCTTTTCCAATCATCACATTTATATTACAAACCATCAGCCCCAAACAGAGCAAAAGAAGTTGCCATTAATAAATATAATTTGCAGGCAGGGAAAGAAGTAATCAGAGCTATCCAATGGTTACACACCTCATTAGAGGTCCAGTGAAGTCAGTAAAAAACCTTCCCTTTTGATCCACTGGGCACTGAACCAAAACAGCACCCAAGGAGGAACACTCCAATGGGATTTGAAAACCTACCTCTAAAACATTCATTCCCCATCCCTTAGTGGATTGTGAGCTTCCCAGAGCTTTTCTGCAGCTCCTTTAGCCCCACAAATCCCATCCCATTCCCGTTGGGAGCCTGAGCTGAGCTGAGTGCCAAAGCTTCCTGACTCATCTCCACTTTTCCTTGTGCAGAGCAATTTCCTCAAGACACAGCTCTGCTCAGTGCCTTGCATGACTGGGGATGGAACAAATGAGGAATTCTCGGAGCTTTTCTCTATTTAGCCCTAATCCACGAAGATATATCTATAACCTTTACATTATCAGCCCCCTCCTTTCGATAGCAGCTTAATGATGACAAGCATTCCTTTTCTGCAGGTCAGACGGCCTAGGCAATGCTTCAAATGCTCTGTCTGCTAAAAAAGAAAGTGCTGGCAAAGATCATTGCTACAGGTGAATCACAGGAACAGCAAATTTGATCCAGTCCCCACTGCATGCAATTACTGCAGCAAGGATTTCAGACGCCACGCTGGAGTGCTGCGGCTGGTGATGAAGGTGGGAAATGAAATCAGACTAATCTGTTTTGCATCAAAAAGGAATATCAGTTGATAGGAAGCATCGAGATAATCCCTGCACTGGATGTAATGTCAGCCTCCACACGAGCTGCACAACGAGGGATGCTTCAAGCTGTTCCAGTGTGCAGAGGGGATGGACATCCTGATGGGAAGGAATCCAGGGCAAAGCTGCAGGAGAAACTTTCTGCCCTTCTCTGCTTTCTGACCTCAGCACAGAAAGGCCTCAGAGAGCTGACCAGTCTGAATTCACTTGGGGTGGGTAAGAGATGCAGGGCTCAGTAAAGAGAAGGCAATCTGGTTGTCCCTAATGCACTAAACCCTGAATTTCTCTACATAAAGTGGAAGTTTTATGCCCCACGCTGGCAAGTATCCATAAAGGACATGGTGAGTGTTCAGCTCAAAGGCTGATCAGAGCCTCTGTCCAGAGAGGAGAGGTGCAGGGACAAACACCATCTGGAGAGACTTGGATGTGCCTTGCCAAGATCTGATGTCTCTGAGCTGCTGATGAAAAAGGACAGAAATCTGCTCCTCTGAGAAAAGTAAGTGGATGTTAGGGTAAGGCAAGCATGGTAAGGTCTGTCTCCCAACAGCCACAAATTGCACTTTTTAGGGTATTATAAAGATAAATTCACTGTTACTTGGTATCTTCATGGCAATGATGCTTTCAGAAGCATTCATAAGCATAATATGCCACTGTACGAACATATTTGGAAATTGCACTTCCCTCTTGTGCATAATTTTCCAGATTAACAGCTGATGCCACACCAGGCTGCTGAGAGGCTGATAGCATTGATGCCTTGTGGCCATGACAGCACTCTCAAAGCTCATTGGTAAAATATTAACAACATCACACATCCTGTGAATCAAAAGGAAATTCAGCTTGACAAGTCTACTTAAAAATAAATAAAGCTTCCACTTTTACACAGTGCCCACACAGACCAGGAACTCCTTCAGATTTTTGTGCAAGTATATATGAATTATTCAAGAAGATGAGCGAAGTGTGATGTTCTCTGGTCCTTCTCTCAGGAAGCTTTAAATATGAAAATTCCCTTGCTTTCTCAGAGTCACTTGCTATTTTTTTTCTTTTTTTTGAGAACCACAGCTCCTGCAAAGGAAAATCATTGCAATGTGCAGGCAGTCTCCAAAATGAACAAGTAATATGAAATGTCTTTGTAGTCTGAAATGTCAGCATTGGGCAAAAGAGCCTTTTTTTTTTTTTTCCATATGCCACTGCAAACAGCAATTAGTTCAAGTAGAAAGGATCAGCCCAGGTGCAGGTTGTGACTTTTGGTGGGAGGAGGGAATGGGAGGAGGGAAAGGCTTCTCTTTTGTCAATTGTCTGTGCTAATTCATCAGGAATCTGCGGAATTTGGGGATTTTCAGCCTTTTGTGCTCAGCCAGCCCAGCCTGACCTCGGTGGGTACAGGGCTGACTGACAGCTGTCAGTCTGCTGGAAGAACACAGCACACGCTGAATTGTCTCCCCCAGCACAGCTGTTTGCAGGGGCTTTGTTTGTTAAAAAGAAAGGCAGAGTGAGCCCCTCTGGTGTGGGAAGCCAGGGCAAGCTCAGCTCCAGGGCTGAGCATGACGAGGCTGCAGCCCTTCCCTCCAGCCTTGCAGAGCCAGGGTGACCTTCAGAAATGACAAAGAAAGGGGGCTAGCACAACAATGTGTGTTCCTGAGATAAAAGATACTCACAAATCTTCAAAAACCTCCTTAAAAGATTGGATTAGCTTCTTCTAATCCTCTGAATCATGGGCAGATACGAGTTCAAAGGACTAATGTAATTTTATTATTACATTTAATCAAATGTTTGAGTTAAGAAATAGGAACTGAGCTAAGGGCAACCTTCCCTTATCAGCTCCCAAAGTCTGAAAGCAGGAATGAATTAATTAAGTAAATGTAACGAGCTCAGGGGTATAGCACACAGCAGCAGCTGAGTCAGCTTGACCATGGGCCAGTGCTTGGGGTGAGCTGTGCAGCTCAAGTACTACCAGATGATTCAATTCACATCTCTTGGCAGAAACAGATAAGCCTAAAGGGATGCCCAGAGGGAAATAGTGTCATAAATTGGCAAAGCAGAGAGTAATTCACCAGCTTAAAGAAAATGTTGTCATCGAGGAAGTTGTACATTTAATTCATGCAGCAGAGTGGGCTGCCCTGCCAGGAGAAGGAACATTTTGCAGGTTGGCTTTTTAGTTAAGGAGAAATTAGTTTTGCCAGGTCCAGGTGTATTTTATGCAACTGGCTTACCTCAGATCATGTACTCCAGCCCTTCATTTTCAGGAGGTTCACCCGAATATCAGTGCCAAATAGGATCACACAGGTCATGGAAAGAGAGTTACAAGCACAGAGTGTGTGTTCTTGCCCTTTTCCATAGCTTCCCACAGGCAAAGGCTTCTTCACAAGTGCGACAATAAAGTAAAATTTTCTCAAAGATTGCACATTAGTTTGTATTGTGAATCAGGAAACTGTAATACATCATCAGCTCCTCTATCATAATGTAAGTCCAAAGAACACACGACTGAAAACTTTCCTTCCAGAAATTAACTGTGGATGAGATGTGACTAATTGCAAAAGGTTTCATTTAAGCACAGGCAATTAAATCAGTGCACTTTAACAAAGGAAATTCTGTTCTAACAGGGCAGGTCTCAGCACAAGCATTTTTCCTTAGATGATAGATAGTGCTTTTCAGAGGAGGACACTTAAGTGCAGGGTAAAATAAATTGTCTTAAAAATCAGAGTACATTACTGAATATTTTCAATTCAGTGGGAACCTGAAGAAAGCTTGAAGAAATATAAAGTGCAATATAATTTGGATTAATCATTCCAGAGGCTAGGAATTCCTTCTGTTTGCAGGAAAATTAAGGCCACAGAACATCTAGAGGGGCAAGGACAAGAAGCTTTGTTCTGAGCCTTGTTCTCTTGGCCTTCAGCTACCTAAATTTGGGAAAAGTCATGAACAACAACCAAACCAAGCCGACCACCAGCTCAGTACCCACGAATAGAAGGCAGTGGCAGAATGCTGCCGGATGAAGTCACACTGCCCAGGCCCAGCACAAGACCAAGAGCTACGAATTTAGGATACACACCAAGCAGAATTTTCCTCTGCTCCAAGCCCACGCCTTAGACACAAACCCCAACCAACTCCTGTGTTTCCAGCTTTTGCATTCTTCTTCTTTTTTTTTTTTTTTTTTTTTTTTTAATGAGTGCAGGGCCCTTGGACATTGATGCTCCCTCTGATTTCACCCTTTCACGCATGTATTGCCTGCAGAAATCCAGGCTGTGGCTGCACAGCTCTCAGCCATTGCCATGGCAATGCACGGTGATGTCAGGGACACAGATTGGAGTTCCTGCATCGCTGAGTTTGGGGAGAGCCCTGGCTGGGAAGGGGAAAACTCCCTCCCAAACTCCTCCAAACAATAGCAACAGGGATTTCAGCCAGTGAGGAACACTCAGTAGTAAACTATGCAGAAATGACCAGGAATTCAGTGTCAAAAATTTGTTGACTGAACAGAATCCCAAAGCAATCAGCATGGGAGTAAATAAGTAAAATCTCTGGAGCAAAGGCAGTGTTGTGTCAGCAGTGACTGTGGCACTAGAATCAAGATCATTTTGCCATTTTACCAATGAAAGCAAAATATAATGGCAGAAAATATAGCGTCTTTTGGTCAATTATACAATGAGTATTTTCAGCTCCACTGGTAAACAGCTGAGAGCAATTTTAGACATTATTCCCTTAGACTAAAAGCTCACAGTAGAACAGAAAATGAAGGAACAGCATGTGTGAAAGCCCTTTAAAATAATCAGATTTATTGAATCAAGCTTATATGTGTGGGAACACCCCAAAACTGTCACAGGGGACCTGCCATCCAAGGGCCACTCCCAGAGATTCCTGCGGAAAAGGAGCAGATGTGAAGAGCTGGGCCAGCGCCCAGCCCTGGGGGTGAGGCAGGAGCCTCCCCAGCCCTGCAGCACAGCTCTGACTCTTATTTTTATTTTTTTCTGATTTCCCCAGCCCCGCAGCACAGCTCACAGTGCTGGCAGTGAGCACTGCTGCTGTCAGCCAGACCTCCTTCTGGAGCTGGGTGTGCTGACAGCCTGGGGAAATCAGAAAAAAATAATAATAAGAATAAGAATAAGAATAAGAATAAAAATAAAAATAAAAATAAAAAAATAAGAATAAAAATTTAAAAATAATTTTAAAAAAGAATAAAAATAAAAATAAAAATAAAAATAAAAATAAAAATAAAAATAAAAATAAAAATAAAAATAAAAATAAAAATAAAAAAGAATAAGAATAAGAATAAAAATAAAAATAATAAGAATATGAATTAGAATAAGAATAAGAATAAAAATAAAAATAAAAAATAATAAGAATGAGAATAAGAATAAAAATATAAATAGAAAATAATAAGAATAAGAATAAAAATAAAAATAAGAACAAGAATAAAAATAAAAATAAAAATAAAAATAAAAATAAAAATAAAAATAAAAATAAAAATAAAAATAAAAATAAAAATAAAAATGAGGAAACATTTTTACTGCAGGGAAGGAAAGAGTGCAGAGGCCCAGAGCAAAAGTTGAAAGTGGGTCATGCTTTACATGATGGTGGTTAGCAACCAAATGAGCTGGGTCCTTGTCTAACCTGGAAAAGGGAACTGGGAGCAAGATGCTGTGGTTCTCCTCTGCTGCTTGGGTGGCCTTGCTCCCTCTTGGGTTCAAGTTTTGATGGCTAACCTGTCTGTGCCTCCTGCAGCATCAGGAGATGGACATGAAGCCTTGGTGGCTCCTCTGCTGCACAGGGATGATGTGGTGACATGAAGGACCTCGAGCAACGCATTTCAACAGAAAATTAAATAAGCTTTGGGATGCACATAGACACACCCATGGTGATTTCAAAGGTAAATCTCAAAAACAGCACAAGAGTCACTGCTTCTTCAATGCTATGATTTCAGACATGTCTACAGCCAGCAGGGAGAACTGAGACAGAGCCCTGAGACACCTCTTCCCAGAGCTGAAAGCTGCATAATTCAAACTTCCAAATCACTTCAAAAAAGGGTTCAGTCCCACACAAAGCCATCTGTGTTTCCAGCACCCTCCTGTGCCCCATGTGGCCCTGTGGGGACAGATCAGAGCTCCAGAGGCTGACAGGGCTCTGTGCCCTGCTTTGGGGTGGACTGATGAAAGACTACTGAAAGCACTGTTAAAACCCTGCGCTTTCCGAGTGAAAACTTCATTTCACTTAGCTAAATTCCAAGCAGACCAGCCCGTGTTATTTTTGGTACAGATGTTGTAATGACTTCTAAGTGATTTGAATGGCTGCTAGAAATTTTGTGCCTTTTTTGCCACCCGTAGACCCCGAGCTGTAAAACAGAAGCTGTGATTCCAGTGGACAACATTTTCCTCGGCATTTCTGCTGCTCCTTTCAGTGCCAGTGAACTGTGAAGAAGCCACAGCCCAGACTAGCAGTGATCCCTCTGCATTGTTTTCTGCATTGTCTCTCCTGGTATTTTAAGCACCTGATGTGTGGATGACAAATACCCAGGCAGGCACCTATGTGTTGGTGCTGATTCTTCAGATTTTACTGCTGCCACTTTATTTCCCTCAACGAAGGAAGGGCAGCTGTAGCAGATAATTTTGACACTAGCCCATACTCTCTTCAGCAGCCTGGCTTCTTCTCCAGACTTGCTGTGTTTTCACTCCTGAAATCCCCAGCACAGCACAGCAGAAACGCAGTCAGTGCAGAGAGCAGGGTGGGGTGTCACGGCCAAGTGGGTAATGAGAATTAAGCCCCCAAATCAGTGGGGTGGGACTCTTTGGGAGGAATTGTTGGGTTTAGTCTCAAGAATGCTCCCTGGAATAGCAGGATGCCTCTAATACCTTGTAGTGAATGCTGCCACATGGCACAGGTTATGTCAAAACTCGAGGTTGTGGTTGTGGAAAAGGCACTTAGTCACAATCACGGACCTCTTCAAGTGGTTTTGACCCTGTCACTAATGTTTTTGCTGGAGTTCCTTGAATAACTTAGTCCTGCTTTGTAATAAATATATTTATATTTATATAAGTAATAAATATATCTATTTATATAAGTCCCTTAGAAGTTACTGGAGAAAGGCTGTGCATGTGCAGATGGCCACAGAGAAGTGCACACAACCATCACTTTGTGTCTTTGCAGCTGAAAGGAGTGAATTGCAGAGATTCTTGCACTGTAAAATACCTTAAAAAAAAAAACAACCTAAAAAAAATTTAAAATTAGAGAGCCAAAAAAGTCAAAAGTGAGAGAGAAGGAGTTTTAATGGCACTGTAATACACATCAGTCAGAGGAAAAGCAGTCCCTTTTATCAGCAAGGATTTGTCACTGGCAGCTGCCTTCTCTAACACTGCCATACTGTGAGCAAAATGAGACATCAGGCAAAAGCAGTTCTAAGTTAAAATATTTGCTTGTTGTGTTTTGCATCATAGTTTCCCTGTGCCTAATTCATGAAGTATAATTATTCTGCTTTGGAAATCATATAAAAAATGATGGGGAAGCCACAAACACTCCAACATCAAGTGCAAACTCATGACCACAAGTTCACACTCACGCTCTGCTGTGCTTTTTCCTTTTAATTATGTTATTTTTCTAGTAAGTAACAGATTACCTGACATGGATGTCAATTAGTCATCGTTTTCCCACTGCAAATCTAACCATCTGTTCAAGATTTCTTAGGATTCAATAGGAGTTTTCTATTCACGGGGCCAGACCTTCAAATGTTCAAAAAATGGCATGATTATACCAGAGTTTAGATTAATGTGGAGCTTTATAGAAGAAAGATAGTTTCATCCAGCTGGATCAAGAATTAGAGGCCAACTGTTGTTCAACTTGCTCAGTACTGTTTCTTTTTTAAGAAAAAAAAATCCTGCTCTCTTCTGTTGATCAGTCTGATTCTTGCAATATTCTACCATAACAAAAAAAAAAAAAAAAAAAAAAAAAAAAAAAAAAAAAAAAAAGCAACCAAAGCAAAGTTGCGGGTAGTTTCCTTTGCTTTGGCAATTTAACATAATAAAAGCGAAAAATGAAAGTTCAACTTCACTAAATATTTTTAATAGATTAAGTAAAATATTTGGGAATACTTCCTTTTGAGTAGGATTCTGAAAATGCATCATAAACACCAGAAATTACTGATACTCATCATCCTGCCCCCGTTCCAGCTGACTGAAAATAGAGTCTGTGACAGCCTAGGAATGCAAATATTCAGTCGGAAGTTTGTAACAGTTAGTCATGGTTTCATCCCCTAAATATATCTTCATTAATGGTCCTGCAGGAGTAAAAGCTCATTCCCCTGAGTGCCCTGGGCCACTCACAGCTGGCAGTGGCACACAATGCCTGTCCCCTCCCGGGGCAGAGGAGAGACTGTCCTGGCACATGGGCCACACTTCATCTGGAAAACAACATCTCCATCCCTCTTCCCTTCCCTTCCCTTCCCTTCCCTTCCCTTCCCTTCCCTTCCCTTCCCTTCCCTTCCCTTCCCTTCCCTTCCCTTCCCTTCCCTTCCCTTCCCTTCCCTTCCCTTCCCTTCCCTTCCCTTCCCTTCCCTTCCCTTCCCTTCCCTTCCCTTCCCTTCCCTTCCCTTCCCTTCCCTTCCCTTCCCTTCCCTTCCCTTCCCTTCCCTTCCCTTCCCTTCCCTTCCCTTCCCTTCCCTTCCCTTCCCTTCCCTTCCCTTCCCTTCCCTTCCCTTCCCTTCCCTTCCCTTCCCTTCCCTTCCCTTCCCTTCCCTTCCCTTCCCTTCCCTTCCCTTCCCTTCCCTTCCCTTCCCTTCCCTTCCCTTCCCTTCCCTTCCCTTCCCTTCCCTTCCCTTCCCTTCCCTTCCCTTCCCTTCCCTTCCCTTCCCTTCCCTTCCCTTCCCTTCCCATCTACACAATCAGCAGAGCAACTCAGCATTTTTATTTGCTAGTCAAAGATTTGCTTTCCCCACTTCAGGGTCATGTTCCTTTGGGGTTTGTTCCTCACTTCTTTCCCCAGTTGCAACAACTTTCTTTCTTGGGAACTTTCTTCATCCCTTCACACTTCACAGATCTCACAATCTGACGAGGTTCAAGCTCTCTTGAACACAGTTAAAAGTTAACCACCTCCTAAGCTTTATTCCTCTCTACATTTCTTAAAGACAGGAACACTCTCTTGGTTGTTTTTTTTTTCTCCCCCAAATCAATGACAAGTCTTTGAAAACCTGGGGTTAAAAATTCCAGCATGCAATCTTGTGCAACAGTCAAGGAAGGGCGGAGATATAAATATCATAGAGTCCAAATTCATCACTGAATCTGGAGCACATCCACAGATTTAAAAGCCGATGGGACACTCAGAGCAGAGATAAACACAGATGGACAACAGCACTGCCAGAGAACAGGATTAGACAGGACCCACGAGTGACACCAGGGAATGCTCAGATCAAGGCAGTGCACTTTACTCCCACAAATGTCCTCATTTCCCACCTCTTCCCGTAAGAGGAGGCAAGAAATTTCTTACCCCCCACTAAGAATTCCTGCACAGAGAATCCTTTAAGGGTGCACTCAGCAAGTCTTGCCTGGCTTTGTGCTTCTGCCATGTCCCTCTTTAGAAAAGTCACCACTCCGTGACCTTAGGGTGCTCTTCCCAGCTGCTGTCACTCAGCTTTGGCAATTCCAGAGCTTCCCCTCTCAGCTGTGTCCTCATTCCCGTGACTGCCCTGCTCTGCTATGTGTCCTGTGCTAAAAAATTGGCTCACTGGACCACATGTGCATGAACTTGCTTTTTTGTGATAAATTGTTTCCCTGCATGCACACATTGCATTCAAAAATTCAGTTTTCTCTCTAAGGAAAACGTTGCTGGTGGTGGCTCTACCTGGCCAGTATTCTTTGGGAATTAAAAAAAAAAAAAAAAAAGAGAAGGAGCAGCATGATATTTCTCCCTCTTCTTTTTTTGCTTCTCCCTGAGCGCTTTGAATTCTCTGGGCGCTGCAAAATGTGAAAGGAAATATTTAAATTCTGAGACAGCTCGTTCCCTATTTCTCTTGCTTCCTCTCAATATCTGTCCAGCCAGAAATCCACCACCAGCACACCTGAGTGAGCAGGGAGTGATGCTCCCACAGCCAGCACCCAGCACAGCAGCACCTGATATTCTGCTGAATTGATATTCTGCTAAGCTGAAAAGTTGGACTTGGTTTAAGCAGCCCTTGGTGCCATTTCTGTCTGGAGCAGGCCCTTGAAATGAATGTGGTGACCTAAACAGCACACGTTGAGTCACAGGAAAAGCTTCAGCAAAAGGTTATTGAGGTTGTGACACACTTTCCTATATTTAGACACAAGGAGTGATGGCTCAGAAGTCAGGAGAACTCAAGCAAGCTTGAAAATGAAACCTCCGGGATGGTTTTCAAAATTCTGCCTGAGTTATCTGGGAAAAGCAGCAGCAGTTCTCTTCCAGGAAGGTGAGCATTAGCAAGAGGTGAGGTTAACACAGCACTCTGCTCATATGCTTCAGATATTCACACCTGAGAGACAGTTCTTACTCTGGGACATGACAGACTCGTTGCTGGAATCCCCAGCTTTATCTTTTATTATTTTCCTTTAGAGTTTTTCACTTTTTGTGGGGTTTTTGGTATTTGTTTTTATTATTTAAATGAGCTGTATTTGCAGATACAATCCAATGTCACAGCTGCTGGTGGACTTGTTGCTGGAGTCCCCAGCTTTATCTTTTATTATTTTTCTTTAGAGTTTTTCACTTTTTCTGGGGTTTTTGGTATTTTTTAAAATTATTTAAATGAGCTGTATTTGCAGACACAATCCAATGTCACAGCTGCTGGCTCCCATCCATTCCTGGGCATGGTTGATCCACACTGCCCTGTGTGTCAAGAAGGTGGCTGAATCCTGAAAGCCTGATTCACATTTAAACCAGCTCCCAATTCCTTTTTATGCTCCTATAAAGCAGAAATGGAAAAAGGCCTTAGCAGAAAGGAGATCTGGGCCCTAAATCAGCTGAAAACACCGATTTGTCAGGTAGCTAATCCAAGATGTTACAGCCATTTATAAAAACTTGTTATTTTTCTGCAGTCATCCAGGAATGTTGTTAATAGCTCTTCACCACGGTGCCAAAAGACACTTTTTGAAGGGATTTAATGCCCAGATCACTGCAAATTTGATCTTTGTTTTCGCCTGTTCCCCAGCCAGCAGCTAGGAACAAAACAGACTTTGAAGCCTGCAGCATTATTAATCTGAGACTTATTAGAGTAAGAGAGAGAGAGAAGGGAATAAATCCCTGCTCCTAGCACTCCTAGCTCAGTGCAATGGCCCAAGAACGACAAGCTGAACATTACTGCAGAGTTATCAGCCCTCGTTTCTCATGGTGGAGAGAGAGCAAGCAGCCGATCGCACTTTATCTCTTCAGGCTGACCTGACTGCAAACAAGGAATGCACAGAATGCCAAGGCCCTCCTCTCCCCCTGTGAACTCTCCTCCAGCAGAAACAGAGCACCATGATGCAATATTTAGCACTTAGCCCTTCTAGTGCTCAGGACAGAGACATGTCCAGAGCGAGCTGGTTCCTTGGGAAAAAATAATAATTTCCTTTCGCAGACCTGCGGTGGTGCATCAGCCTGTGTTGATTCTGGAGGAGAATGCAGGGCTGGGTTAGGGGCAAGAACTACAAAAAATATATATCATCAACATGTCTGTGGAGCTGGGCTTTGATCAGCTTCCTTTACTGCCTGGCAAAACATTGGTAAGCACTGAAACATTCGGGATGATGTCACGAGGTGCAGCGAGGATCAGCCCCAGTGTGAGATGGTCAGATGCCTTTGCAATGAAGACACTTCTCCCTCTGTCAAACCATGTTGGGGAAATGACAAGGCCATGCTTTATGGGTGCCTAAAGACTGTGCAAGTGGTCAAAATCACCAGGGATAAAGGGGAGTTTTATTTCTGTCAAACTGTTTTTATTTATCATCATGCTCACAGTTGGGTGATTATAAATTGTCTGATTTTTTACTGTTTTTCTTTCCCGTTTATTTCTCTCCTGATAGAAAAGCTGCCTAAATAAAACACCTCTTGTAGATTTTCTCATATTTTAATCAGTCTGATACTTCAGTTCCTGGAGAGGGAACTGAGTTTAACACTGATTTTAACACTAAGCAAACTGAGTTTAACACTGAAATACTGGGGGTGGGCTCCAGCAATAAATTAGAGCAGTCTGCTGAAACCAGGAAAAGCTGCAAACTGTCTTTATACCCCACTGGTTTGAAAGCTGTGATGACTTTTACTCTCCTTCCTATTTGGCCTAACCAGTGAGGCAGACTTGTCCTCAGTTAAATTAATTGTTCATAAAGAAGATGAGAAATAAATCCATGTAGCATCTGAACTCTGCAGTCCTTCATTGCCGGTGTTTCTCAGCAGGACTCAGGACTAAAGCTCCCGTCATTTGCCAAGGCTGTCATCATGCCCATCAAATTATAAAAACATCCCCGTGCCTGTTTGCCCCCTGCCATGCTCGGGAGGGTTTTCTCCTCTTTCAGAGGGAGGCTGCAGCCGGCGAGCTCTGGGTTGGACAACTTGCTCACCATCCCACTCTTCCAACTCTCTTCTGTGCTTCTTAAGGTGTTGTTGGAAGATATACCAGTTTAAAAATTTTGTATAACTTTAGTCAAAGGATTTGTTTGTCTGTACCCCGGAAAAAGGAATTTTAAGTTTCTTTTCAGGGCATTGTTCTGCCAGGTGAGGTCTGATGAACTCAACATTTCACCAGACTGGAGCAGCCCAAAGATCCCCAGTGAGATAAAGGCCAAAAACAGAACATCAACAGAACATCGGTGGCCATCTCCAAACTCCACCCCAGAGCTCCTCTGACAGAGCTGGAGACATCTCCCCGGAAAGGACTGAGAAGAAAATTGAAAAATGAAGATCTAATTTCCATCAGAGGGGAGGGGATTCGGATCCAATGGGAAACTGAACACTGGGGGTTGCTCAGCTCTGGACCAATGAACTTTGAAACAATGCATCTCTCTGGGTTTTGACTGTGTAAAATTTGGGGGAAAATCCTGTAAAATTGGTGTGCATCATGGAAAGATTCTCTCTGCACCCCCGGGCTGTGTGTGGATGAGATGATTTCTGTGGCACACCCTGGCCAGAACAACATCCTGGCCAGAAAATAAAGCAATGCCTTGACTCTCTAACATTAAAAATGTTGTTGGAGGGTTTTTGTTTTTCCCACAGTTTTGGTGACAAAGGGACTGAGATCCTTTTCTACCAGCGAAACACATAGATTTTCTTCATTAATGTGTTTAAAAGAATACTAAGCAGAACTTAGTTGCCCATTTCATAAAGCTGACTTCTCATTGGGCTGCAGAAAGAGCTGAATAGGATAGAGCAGAAATAGAGGGGAGAAAAATGGCTCTGCATCTTTACTCTGTTTATCAGTGATGTTTTGTCATTACAAGAATGCTTGGGGTTTTATTTTTTCTATGCTGGACTGATAGATTGTGTTTTAGTCTTTTGTAAGATGTTGTTTAGATGCCATTTGGAGGGCTGTGGAGAAAAGTCTCTTTTCCTAAAAACAATCCAATTCTTCTGTAAATATCTGCTGTCCTATTTATCCTTCCGGAATTAAAATCATCTTTTTAAAAAATTAAACTTGCTACCAGAGGAAGCAATAATTGCAATAACTGTTTAAATAGGTACCACTTGTGAATATAAACAGTTTTGGAATTTTTTTTTATATTTTTGTCTGAAGCCTTAAGTGATTTCATAATTTCTTGTGCTGTTTTTGAGTGTTTTTTACACAGAAATAGACCAAAGCATGCTGAAACTACACATAGGGAATGGAGACGGGGGAGGAGGATGGCATTTTTGAAAAATGGGAGGCTGTGAACACAAATGAATGACACAAATGAATGACAAAAATGAATTACACAAATGAATTAAACAAATGAATTACACAAATGAATTACACGTATGTGAGTAGCAATAGGGGGAGGGAGGTCTCCACATTTGGAAATTATAACAAAAATCAGGCTGTCCTGTGATCTCACAGTCTGAAGCTGTGAATCCAAGGAGAAAAGAAAGATCAGGAGGATTTTTGGGTCAGGATGTGAACCTTCAATGAACATGACAAGGTAAGTGTCTTCACTGAGCACTCGTGGGGGCTCATCAGGTGCCACCTCATGGATACCTACAGATTTTGCTGCTACTTAAATCACTTAAAGATAAAAAACTCACAATGGGGGGGAAAAAAAAGCAAAGAAAGAAGCTCTTCTGCAATGCATGGTGGGGCCAAGGGTGGTTTGGGCTCAAAGATTTTGGAGCTCACATTTGCCAGGGTGAAAATGTCTGAATTATCCCTCCAAACTGCATGAAAAAAACCAAACCAAAGCAGACAACCCTACTGAGGCTCCAATAAGTTTGTGAGACTTTCCTCCAGCACCGTTTTGGGTTTTTTCTGCTCTCAGCAAGTGTCCTGACCCCATGCAAACACACACAGGTGAGCAGCCCTGCTTTGCACAGCTTTGAAAACTTGCCTGCAGTGGCATGACCGTGCCACAAGAATGGTCCCCAGGCAATTTCCAGCATTTTCTCCCCAGTCTGAAAAACATTTCTTTGTTTTCGTGCTGCCCAGCATCATCTCCCCCTCCACCAAGCCCTGAAAAGCTGACTGCTGTTTGAGGAATGACTTCAGCCTCACGAGATCAGGGGCTGTGGGCAGGCACACACAATTATGCAAAGCCTCTGAGGTAAATGATGACACAGTGGGCAGGGAAATGGGAAATCAGACCCATGTGGCTTTCCAGAGGGCTTTTTGTATTTGCCACTTCGTCATGTCGTCCCTCCCAAAAGTGATCGAGGGAAGTAAAAATGGGATCATGCTACTCCTCACTGATCAGCTGTTTTCACACAGCATGGATTCGCTCCACGTGTCATTTTTTTGTGGCACACAGGATAGCAATTACCAATAAAAGCTGTGAGTTGAGTGTTTCATCATTTCAGAAGCACTGCTTGAGCTGGCCATTTGCTCCTTAGCTCTATTGTCCCCAAGCTGCAGCTGATAAGTTCACAGGCAGGAGCTCTGCATGTTCATTTGTCTCCAGATTCCATCACTTGCATGTTTTACTGTAATTTAGTTATTTAAGCAGGGCTGTTTCATCTCCCCCTGTTACACAGCCACAAATCTGCTTCCTCCAAGCTGCTAACTTACAGCAAACTTCTGATGCAGCCTGCAGTTCCTTTGAGCTCTGAGAACCAAACAGTGTGGTTTAAAAAGATTAAAACCAGAGATGAAACCTGACTGTTGTTCCGTGCATCTGCTTTAAATCGGCTGTTCTGTTTATTTTACAGACTTCCACTGCTGAAATGAAAAAGCAAGCATCCTTTCTGCAGAATTAGCCTTGCTACGTTGGGCTTTATGCTTGCCTTTTATTTGCCCTTCTCTTTTAGAGCATCAATGAAATGCTGCCCTCACTGTAAAATCAACATGACTAACAATTAGCACATGCCATTAAATTAAGTGCTGCCTCTAAACTACATTCTGTGAGCTATAATCAGTTGTGTTTTAGCTTCACTTGAATGGTCTTCCAGCCTTGACTAACCTTCAGCAGTTTGATGTATCCCTGTCACTTGTTTTTTTGGGATCTGAGATATTATCTTAGATATTATATGTATCTGAAATATTATCTGAAATATTATCACAGCTTTTGTGCTGCGACCTGTGGACTACACGAGCAGCCCACAACTGCTCCTAAAGAGCCTTTAGAAGCTAAATGTTTTGGAGCTCTATTGAGCAAGTCAATAAAATGGGCTTGTCCATTTTATCCACAGCCAGGGCGTGTCCCTGTGTCACTGCAGACCCTGGTCTGGGGCTTGTGGCTGTGCTTTGGAGGGCCAGGGAGCTGATGGGCTCTGGGAGAGCAGGCAGGAGCAGAGCAGATGTCCTAAAGAGCTCTCCATCTGTGTTCTGGGTGGTTTGGTTGTGAACACAGAGTTCACACAGCAAGGCTCGGTTGCGTTTTCCAGCCTAGAAATGAAACTTGAGATAATTTTAGTATAGGAGTTAATAGAAAAGTGGACCTTTCTTGGAGCTCCAGGGGCAGTTCTGGAAGAATATCCACAAAAGCCCAACCCCACAGAGGTGAATACAGTTTGATAGATCTGAGGAAATTAGCATAATTGATCAAAAGCACCAAGTGGTGATGCAATTCCCCCAGGTCAAGCCCCTTCCCTGGAGCCCCCACCCTTGGTACTGATTGGACTTGATGAAAATGTGTCTCGAAGGCTTTGCTCCCAGGAAGAACCAAGACAGGAGAGGAGCCTTGTGACCCCAGGGCTTGGAGCTCTGCAGTGCCTTTGGTCACTCTAGCTGGGGAAAAGGGCAGGGAAAAGCACTGGGAAGGCTACGAATATATAAAAGAAAAAAAGGCAAAAATCATTCCAGCATCAGCTACTCTGCAAGAACCCGAAAGGAGTTTAGTGAGGTTCAGCCTCTTCTGCTGAGTAACAGGCAACAGGACAAGAGAAAACAACCTCAAGTCACACTGGGGGAGATTTCGTTTGGATAGAAGGAAAAATGTCTTCTCCAAAAGGGCTGTCAAGCCCTGGACAGGCTCTCAGTGAATGCCCCATCCCTGAAGTGTTCAAGGCTTGGTTGAATGTGGCTTTGAGCAACCCAACTGGTGGGAGGTGTCCCTGTCCATGGCAGGGGAGCTGGAACCAGATCATCTTTAAGATCCCTTCCCACCCAGCCATTTTCTGTTTCTGTTGTGTGATTTGCACTGTGAGTGCTGTGATGAGTTTCACAAAGCAAAATCATAGCTTTTATTTTTAAAGTGAGCACACAATCCGAGCTTGTGGCAAACTGCAGCACTCTGCTTGAGCCTGTGCAAGGTGTGGGATTTGACACCCATTACATCCCAGGCTGTTCTAGGGACAGAGATGACGTTCCTGGTGCCAGGCCAGGTTAAATGCACCTGGCACAGCAGACCCTGCAGATGGTCAGTTGGATGGATGCACAAACCTGATGTTATCTTATTTTCAGGTGCCAAACAGAGCTGATTCCGTTCTTCTTGTGAAACACAATTTTTAATTGCTTTTAAAAACAAATTTTGAAATTTGATGACATCAGTTTGTCTCACTCATTGTAACAGCTGACAGTTTCCAAAGAGATAAAACAGCACTTAAAAAAAAATAAATTTGAGTTTCTACTAGTTTTTGAGTTATTCTTTGCATACTGACATTTTACTTAAAATATATTTTTTCTTGTTTTTGAGGGGTACTACTTTTCTTTAAGCAGAAGAAAGTGCACTTAGTTGGTACGACTGTAAATGACATAATTCTGTAGTCAAAGCTGTATGCATTATAATTAGCATTTCAGAAGAGGCAAGAAGCAAGGACAAGAATCAAGAAGAAGCAAGGATATGAGAGACACGAGGAGGAAGTGTTTTGCTGCAGCAATGGCAACAAGGGCCTGCAATGCCCTTCCAATTACAAGGAGCAGACGATTGCTCATGGCAAACATTAGCAAGAACAAGCTGAAAGAAGAGAAGCAGCAGCCTGCCATGAGCAGGAATGAAGAGGCTGCGAGTGAAGCTGCACACTCTCAGGCTGATGCACATCTGGTGTGACTCTGCTGCGATCAGCACTTCGCCTGTTCTTGCCCCCAACAGCTGAACCCAACCCCAAAATCTTCCTCTGTAATTGTGGCAAATACCACCTCACCAAAACCTCTCTTTTGTTCTCCCCAGAACACTGGGCTTCCTCCCTTTCCAAACAAATTTCTGCTTAAAAGTCATAACAATGAAGTTTAAACCCTTTCCCCGCTCCTCCGACACACAGTCTGTTTGCCCAGGAGCTTCCTGGCAGGGCGGAGGGACCTGGGGATGGATTAAACAGAAAAAAGGCCCAAAACCACAGGGTTTTCAAGCTTTTTCACCCAAATGGTATGCACCACCGGGGGAAAAGGAAACAAACACAAACCCCTGAGGTTTCAGTGAGCCCTTTTGTGAGAGTGGTTTTTAGACATGTCCATGGGGTGACCAATAAGACTCACCTTAAATGGCTGTTCAGTCAGCTATGGTAGGTGAAACTGATATTCCTGATTTCTCATTTGGGTGTTTCTGGCTGAGCCATGCAGACTGTGTTAGGTTAGGGAGAGCACCACCTTCAAAACACAAAGAGAAAAACCTCAGAGAGCTTCTGTGTGCCCCAGAGTCATGTGTGACCATGGCTGCATTACAAAATTGCAGTAATAATAATATATTGTACTGCATCCCGCCACAAAGCTTTGTGGCTGCTGGAAAACACGTAGACAATGAGGGAGGTGCATCCAAAAGGGAGCAGGAAGTTTCCTGTCACCCAGAAACTGCAGCTGCTTTATAGCAACCCCAATAAATAAATAGATGTCTCCCATTCCAAAGAAAAAAAATTAATTACCAGCAACAATGAAAACCAGCAAATTTGCATGTTTAAAATTTTTATTTTACATGAAGCTACACTGGTGAAAGCACTCCTTTTCATATTAGGTTTTTCTGTTGGGGAAACTCCAAAGATCTATGGGAGACATCTTTCCCTTAGTGCATCACCTGGGGACAAGCAAAGCAAGGCTTTGTATTTGCCCAGGATCCCAAACCTTCCCAGCAGCACCACATGGACAAAAGGCAGAGTTCTGAGCACACAGTCTCTACCAGGTACCCCTTGGTACAGGAGAGCAGCTGCAGTGCTGCACTAATCTGTGCAGGGCCTCAGAAAATAAATCTCATTATTTAAACTCTCACCAGCCACAGGTGGTGTGTCCAGCGAGATGCAAACCAGTGACACACCAGTAAGGCACTGAGATATGTTCCTGATAGAGGAGTGGCCCATCTTGAAAATATGGTCAAACCTTTCTAAAAAAAATCAATTTTTCTCAGCTGGTTGATAAGAAAGTTGGTAGTTTCAGTCCAAGGCAAAGAGGTGAATCAGAAGCCATGAATCAAATGATTATGCACAAGAGATAAATTTGGTGTGACCTTCCCTAGCTCAGCCATGCCAAAAAACTTCTCAGTTTAATAACACTGGTCAGCCCTGGCACCAGCCCAGTGGTTCCCAGAAATTCCTTATTAATATGAATGCTTTTGACTCAGCACTTCCCCAGCTTCATAAACATCAAGGCTGACATAATTTAAGCTGTAAAAAGCCTTTATAAGCATTAAAACCCAACAGCAAAGCTAACATGGCTCTTGAGCTAAGCTTTGGTTTGTGCACTGAAGGTTTCTACAGCCAGGTCACAGGATGCCTTCAGCACAAAAGTGACATTTTCATTTGCTTCTTCCTCTGTAATAAAGCAAAGCCTGGAACCAAATCATCAGCCTCCAGGTTGGAGCTGTTGGGTTTGGGTTGATTTCCAGTCATTCTGTGTTGGGTAACTCACTCACTGTGCTGAAGGTGCACGGAGATATTTAGAATTTCACAAGGCAGCTCTCCTAGGTTGCTGCTAAAATAATCTCCAAGCAAAGCCTGCTGCCAGTGCTGAATGTTTAGGGATGTGAGACAGGACCAGACAAGATGGATTTCAGTCACACCACCCCTGTCACCAAGGATCGTGCACACCACCTGCTGTGCCCACAGCATTACACCAGCATTTATTCAAAAGCAATTCCAGATTTACGGCATTGCTGCAAGAACTGCAAAGGAAAAGAGTCCCTCAAGTTGAACAGTCTAGGTCAACCTGGCAAATTCAAAAGCAATTCCAGATTTATTCAAAAGCAATTCCACATTTATGGCATTGCTGCAATAACTGTGAAGGAAAAGGGTCCTTCAAGTTTAACAGTGTAGGTCATCCATGGTGACCTCCCTGCTGCCTGTCCCTGAGTTCACTGAAACCATCTCTATTTAGCACAAACTGAAACTCCATCAGTTCTCCAGTGAGTGAAAATAGCCCTGCTGTTAAGAAATATGATCTCACAGTTTTTCCTTTTTAATGCAGCTTCTTCACTGGAGACTCCAAACTGTCCGTTTGACTCCTCCTGCCAAGTTTGACTCAGCAATTGTATTTCTATATCCTTATCAGCCATGTAAAATAAAATAAAAAACATTTCTGTGAGAAAAATATCTTTTGACATAGTTAAAAAGAAGTGTGTGTGGCACTGAAAATTCAGTTAAATAGACTAGTACAAGTCAATTTAGTAGAACAAGGATAAGCAAGAAGAATGCGTTTGGGAACAGTGTAGAGACTCTGGGGAAGGAATAAAGTGGGGGGAAATAAAAGGCAAAATCAAAATGAAAGAACTGATGCATCTCCTATTCCAGATATTTGCTGGTGGGCACTTATCCCTGGCCATGCCCCTCTCAAACCTCCAAACTGTTCGAATTGGCACAAAAAGGCCCAAAATGCCCCATTTTTATTTAAAAATCCTTTAAAACAATTTTTAGTTTTCTCTAACCAAACCCTGGGTAAATTAAATAATTAAGCAAGATTTATTCCATCGATCGATAAAATAAACTCATTAATAATATCAAAACAGCGTTTTGAGGGGAAAAAAATCTATCTATCTATCTATCTATCTATCTATCTATCTATCTATCTATCTATCATCTATCTATCTATCTGTCTATCATCTATCTATTTATCTATCTATCTATCTATCATCTATCTATCTATCTATCATCTATCTATTTATCTATCTATCTATCTATCTATTATCTATCTATCTATTTATCTATCTATCTATCATCTATCTATTATCTATCTATCTATCTATCTATCTATCTATCTATCTATCTATCTATCTATCTATCTATCTATCCTTTCTATGCTAAAATTTCCAGCACAGCACTTTCAGTCTCTGCTATAGGCAAGGTAGAGCAGTGCTGTCTGCACTTTGAATGCCTTCGAACACCTTTGGTATTATCTTCAAAATACAGAGGGACAGGAATAGGCTTGCAGCCTTAATGCAGTGTGGAATATGAAAGTTGTAACCTACAGTGGGAAGCCCCAGAAGGCAGTGAAACCACTGCCTAGGATGGTTTGGGGTTTTGGGAGCCCCACAAATGCACTGTGTGACATTTCTGGCAATCAGCTCTCTTTCTTCACTGTGCTAATCCAACGTCAGTGCATGGAGAGCTGCAATTGTGGTGTTGTTGGGCTGGGGGCTTCCCTTGGGGTGCCTCTCTTTGTTTTCTGAATTGTCTTTTCCTGGACCTTCTGAGTAACACAGCATTTCCCAAGTGTAAAGGTTTTTCTCGGTCGGGCTAAGTTTATCCTAGCTAAGTGTTAAATTAACACCAAGTAATGCTACAAGAAGGGGTTGATGTTGCATTCTATGTTGTATTTCATCATTTGCAAAGAGCATTGCTTTTTCATTGATTGATTGATTGATTGATTGTGGTCCTTTTGCCAGTGAACCTCTGTGTGTTTTTCACCTCTTGAGTGTATCTGGTGGGGGATTTCGCCTTTGCGCCCAGAGAGAGGACCAGAACCTTGAGTTAAACCTCCATCTGAGTGTCCAGGGCTTCACGGGTGCCTCCATTGCCAACTGAACACTTCTTAATCTGTGCCACCTATGGTGCTGAGCCTCTCTGGCCCAGGGCCAAGCTGCCATCAGGGCCTGGGTCAGGCTGGAGAGATCTAAAGAGCCTCGAGCTCCGGGAACAGTGGGGCTGGAAAGAGCCTGCCAAGGCCATGGCAGCAGTGCCCCAACATTGCAGCTCCTCCATCTTTCTGAGCTGGACCTCCATAAGGGTGGACACCTCGGCCCTGGCCATAGGCTGCCATTAGGCCTAGAGTTAGGGTTGAGAGATCTAAAGAGCCTTGAGCTCCAGGAGCACTGGGGTTGGAAAGAGCCTGCCAAGGCCATCGCGGATGCACCCCAACATTGCTGCTCCTCCATCTTTCTGAGGTGGAGAACCCAGGGAGTGAGTTGGGGTAATTAACTGGATCTAGGGTTAGGGTTACGCCTAGGGTTAGGGTTGGGAGATCTAAAGAGCCTCGAGCTCCAGGAGCACTGGCGCTGGAAAGAGCCTGCCAAGGCAAACGTGGCAGTGCCCCAACCTTGCTGCTCCCACAGCTCTGTGATCTGGAACCCCCACAGGGCTGGGCACCTCGGCCCCGGCCACTAGCTGCCATTAGAAGTAGAGACAGGGTTGAGAGAGGGAAAGATCCTCGAGCTCCAGGAGCACTGGCGCTGGAAAGAGCCTGCCAAGGCCATCGCGGCAGTGCCCCAACCTTGCTGCTCCCACACCTTTCTGATCTGGAGCCCCACAGGGGTGGGCACCAGGGGCTCCCAGGGGAGGGTTCCCCTTGGGGCTGAGCTGACCACAGCAGGGCATCAAAGCTGAGAATGTGCACCCAGACCTGGCCTCCCAAAGCCATCAGTGGGAAGGCTGCGGTGCCCTTGAGCTGCTTCTCCTCCACTCTTGTCTCTCCTCCTGCAGCACCATCCCTCACAACCCACAGGGAGGTTCCTAAAACTGGCACTGCCAACGAGAAAGTGCAGTTTCCCACGTCTGAACCAAATGGTTGGTGCATAACGAAGACACAGAAGGGCCAGATTGGATTTGTGCCCCATTGAAGAACTCTCTGTGACATATTCTGGTCTGTCCTTCAGCAGGAGACCTGGCACGAGGCAGGGAACGTGGAGGTGTGGGAGGTGGGCTGGGCTGGAGTGAGAGGAGCTGTGTGTCCACAGCACCACTGAAGGGGATGAATGAAAGAATATTCCTCAACCTGAGCACAAGCATAATCCAAAAAGTCTTCATCTATTGCAGAGAAGAGCCTGCTGACCGACAGGAGAGGAATGCACCATCAGGTTTGGTCAGGTTTGACTCCATCAGTCTTTCTGCTGCAAGTTCTGCCGCTCAGATTTGGTGCTCAGGGCTGGCCACAGAACAAGAATTTAGGTTTCAGAATTCAGAAGGAGAAATAAGAAAGAGGGGTTTTATTTTAAGTTTTTAAAAATCTGTTTTCATTACGTATCAGAACAAAACCACTGTATTTCCAAAACTTTCAAGGAAAGGAAAGGGCAGAGAATGGGAGGCCAAGAAACAAATAGGGCAGTGCCTTGGTGATTCCCCTCTGGAAGGGAAAACCTGGGGAAAACCTTTTCCCCTCCAGAGGGGAAAACCCAGCTCCCAAGCGCTGCCAGACAGGAGAGGGAAGGCAACTTGGACTCCCCCAGAAGGCCAGGGATGGGCAGGTTTTCTCCCACACTCCTTTAGTTAACTCTCTCTCATTCTGCCCCATCTCCTTGGAGCCTCTCCACTCCACGTGAATAATTACACATGGACCCAGCTAGAGAGGATGAGAGTATGCAGCTCGGTGGTTAGGGAGCTCCCAGATGATAAAAGGGAGTTGCAGATCTGAGTTCTCGCTCCATCTGATTTGAAGCTGATTTCAATTAAGTATTCATTGGGAGAAAGGGAAATGGCCAGTGCAGCCTGGCGGGCAGGGAACCTCTCCAAATCAGAGCCAGGACCCGAACCTGGGGATGCACTTCCCAGGGAAAGCTCCCAGCCCCTGGCAGATCCATCAGCTCTCTCTCGCACATGGGAGCAGGCTGAAGCTCGGGGGCTTTGCTCTGAAAGGAAACCCACGGAAGGCACAGATCCAGCCAGCGAGCTGGAATCATCCCGGGAACTGAGGTACAAACGTGTCTGCTCCCCTCACCCCACACAGACAGCCTCCCACCAGAGCTGGGGAAAGATGAGAAGTTGACATCTCCAGAGCAGGACTCGTTTTCTCCTTTCCTGCAATTCCCTTACCAAACTAGGAAGGTTTTCTGCCAATGTTACAGCTGAAACAGAGACGTTCTCTCAACAAGTTCCAGAGAAGCACTGTTTTCAGGTGGAAAAGTTGGTCTTGGATTGTATGGGATGGATCCAATACTAGTAAAGAACAGCAAAATTATCAATCATAATGTGGGAAACGGAGAAGTACTCGATAAATGTTTCTGGTTTGGATTCAGAAGGAAGCAGAATGATATATTCAGTCTCACTTGATAGTTACTGTTCCACTGGCAATTAGCGATGATGTTAAACAGCAGTCATTAATAACAACATTTGTAAACCTGCAGGACTTGATTACAGTCTTGGTGAAGATTGCCAGCTTGGCTGACAGGAGGAGATGCAAAAAGGAAAAATATTTAGATCTTATAAAGTGTTTAACTCGCTCCCACATAACAATCCATTAGTGTTAAATGGCTTAAAAGCTGTCTAATGAATGTATTTCTAGAAGTATTTTAGGCAGAATCACTCTCATTCAGCGAGGTGCTCCATCTGGAGTCTAGTTCTATTCTTTGTGTCAGCTGCTCCTGTCACATACCAACAGTGCAGACAAAAACAAAACAACTGCGGTAGAAGTTTGAGACAGCACCAAAGGGATGTGGGATGATAAAAGTGATGGGGGAACAACTTTGTTATAAGGATTAATTCCTTGTCATTTCTATCACTTGCATTTTCAGAAGCAAATGTGGGTCGTACATCTTGCAGCAAAAGCTTTATGTCACACTTTAAGCAATAACCAGTGATTCAGATATAATAAACTTTGCAAAAGCTTCTCGGTCACATTAGATAATCAGCTGAACATGACCCTCCAGTGCAATCCTGATCCTTAGATAAATAAGCAGGGGAGTTTGAAGGAGTCAGTGAATAGCTCTAGTGAGAATATTGCTGAAATACCACATGCAGTTCTGGCATCCAAACTTTACAAAACGCATTCAAAATTTGGAAAGGATTCAGAAAAGAGCTACAAGAATGATCTGTGGTCTGGAAATCAGACTGAGACTAAAGAAATTTAATCTGATTTATCCCAGAGAAGTTTAAGAAGTAATATGATCACGGCTCACAGGCACCCAGATGGTAGAGTAACTATTACAACTATGAGAGAGAAATTTTTAGCTGTAGGTGTCATATCTAGTGTAAAAGGCATAATAAAATCCACTAGATAGAAGCCGAAGCTGGACAAAATTCAGGTTTGGGGCATATATTTTCTCTAAACTGTGAAGGGCATAAGGATTGAATACAATGAACTGAATTGTCTATCTCACAGTAGTTACAGAAAGGCTAAAAGCTGTCCGTGATTACGGACAGGAAAATTCATGAGGTGCTGCGATAAAATTTGCAGATGTGTCATACAGGTCAGACTAGAGGACAGCCATAACCTATCCTGGGGTTAAAAATCTCTGAATGTGTGGCTGTAATTGCTTCATTTTTCCTTTTTAAATGGAAGATGGTCACTGGCTCTACTATATAATTTCCTATGTGTCAGCATGTGTCAGTGTTGGACAGCTTGGGTATATAATTATGTAAGAAGAACCTTGTTAAATATCCACTGCTAAAAATAACTTTGAAGGAGCTTTAGTTCTATTATTTTAAGTTAAATAAGAGTCCTGCTGCACACTGCAGAAAGACATTGCCTATCTACTTGTAATAACATGGAAACTTTGGTTCTCCAGAATATTAATTGGGTGGCTTATGACAATTTTGACTTTCTCCTCCGACTAATAAAGAAGTTTTATGTTTTTCTTTAAACCAAAAGGAGCCTACAAGACCTAGCATAGGAAAAGGCTGTTTTTTATAAAGACCAATATCCCTTCTTAAGATTTTATATGGCAAACAGTCACATCAATAAGTGAGAGGAGATTCAAAGAAATTCCATCAAGGAGTGGTACCATCTAGTGCTCTCCTTACTGCTATCACTGCACAGTAGGAGGAGGTTCCATTTTCTGTAGAAGATGGCTACTTACTAAAAGGTTGAGCAGTAAGAACTTACTTAAATGGATATTGGTGCAAAAAAAGCCTCCATAAAATAAGCAACAAAAGAAAATTTACCTGGACTCAGGCTTCTCTAGAAATTCTGTTCTGGTTCAGGAGTGCTCAGCTCACAAACACTTCAGCAAATCCCAAATGATTAATGGCTTTCCTTGGCTTCCAGTGTAGAGTAGATGTGTCCTCACAGTTGTGGTCAAGTCTTCCTTTGAGTTTTGGGATTCAGTGAAGGCTGGAAGGAATCTGATGCAGTAGGGGGGAAAGGAGACAGTCCAATGGTATTGTGTGCAAGAAATTTCCCCCACAGTTCCCCTCCCCATGGGTTAATACTGAAAGCAGAAGCAAAGGTGTCAATGGCCTAATCCTCATCCTACAGTAACTTAATGCCTTGATCTCATTAGCAAAAGCCTTGGCCTCACAAGGAATGCCACAAGGAGTGGCACATCAGTCCCCTGGGCAGGACACTAAGCTTGCACTCAGTGCTGCAGTGGCCTGGGGCAGCATTTGCCAGTGATCTTGGTGCTCCAAGAGACAAGAGTGCCACTTATTCCTCTCTTAAACCCTCCCAGCCCCACACAGACCAGGGAAAATCCCATTATCTCTCACTGTATGATAGCCACTACTAAATACTGACTGCTAATAGTGTCACTTCAATGTAGACTTCTGCCTTTCTTTGATATGATACCGACAGCACATCCTTCTTCTCATGACACTGAAACTCAGGGGTGAGCCTTCAGCTTGCATTTCAGATGAATTCCAAGATTAGGCATATAGATCTTCATTTGGTTTCACACATATGAACACCTTCCAGTATGTTTTGCTAAGTTTAAGGACAGCACTTTCACGTTTTGTTCAGAATTTGTACCTTTCACCTAACACAAGGTTATATTTGTCCACATGCTCTGCAGAGGGGTAAGGTGCACCCAACAGACCTAATTATCTCTGGTCTAGCAGTCTAGACCTCCCTAATATCGAAAAACCAGCACAGTCCAAAGCAAGAAGAGACTGCTACACCTTTGGCTTAAAAGGCATTGCTCCTGAAAGGACAGAAATCTGGAATTGCTACTGTGTAAAGACTGATGTTATTTATTGTATTGCAGCGATAATCTCACTCAGGAATTAGTAATTCAGCATACTTGGCATTGAACATTCTCACACTTGCATTAATAAACTGTATGATCCTCTTCTACTCCTTCCACCTCTCACTAATGATCCAACGCAGTGTCTGTGAAGGAAAAACATCAGGCTACAAAATCAGGATACAAAATCATTCTCGCAAGATGGAACCAAGTGAAAGTTGACAATTGTGTAGGGTAAATTCAATGAGCCATAGGAATATTACCTGCCCAGCAATTTTGTTTCACTCCCTTATCATTCTCTTCTGTTTCTGCATCCCTCATTTGCCCACTTGCTGGAAAAAAAAAAAAAAAAGAAAAAAAGAAAAAAGAAAAAAAAGGCTATGTCTTCTTTGCAGAGCTAAGCAGGGCAAAAGGGCAAAGACTGTCTGGGCATGATCAACTTGGATGCCGGAGAGCCAAAATAACAAAACTAGCAGATGCCTAGATGGCAATATCTGTAGGGATGTATTGCAAAGTTGGTGTTTCTCACTGTCCCACCCCACAGTGCTGTAGTGACTTGCAGTCAGTCCAGTCTGTCGTAGAAGTTTGAGAAAACACCACAGGGATGTAGGATGATAAAAGTGACGGGGAAACGACTTTGTTACAAGGATTAATTCCTTGTCATTTCTATTACTTGCATTTTCAGAAGCAAGTGTGAGTCACATATCTCGCAACAAAAGCTTTATGTCACATTTTAAGCTATAGTGATTCAGCTATAATTAACTTTGCAAAAACTTCATGGTCACATTAAGGCCACCAAAGCCACTTGGGCTGGGCTGTGCAATCCCACCATCACCAGCCGTGGGGAAAACGTTCCTGACACGTGTGGAACACCTCCCAGCATGGCTTTTCTGGAGACACAGTGCCACGAGCAGCCCAGCCGTGGCCCTGCTCCAGCTGGCCCAGCCCCAGCAGCCAGGGAGCCCACACCACAGATGGGAGCAGGAGACAAAGTCTGAGAGCATCAGCCTTGTCCTGACAGCCCTGGGCTAGACAGGGCTGGTTCCAGCAGCTGAGGCTCTGATCCGCAGCACACAAATCCAGCGTGAACAATGCCAAAATGGAAAGCATCCTGTACGAGGGGAACATCTGTCGGGGCGGTGAGAGCCCCGTGGAGTGCATCGCTGGGTGAATGAGCAGAGCTGAGATGCTGCTCAGCTGCCCGAGCGGCTGATTGAATGTGCTCCCGGCTTAGCTTTGTGCCATCATTGAGGTTTATTATCCGCGGCACCGCGCAGCTCCAGGAGGTGAGGTTCTCAGAAGTGCTTGGCTCCCCAGCTCCGTCACTGCATGAATTACAAGGTGTGCACTGGCTGGAGCTAAGCAGCCCCTCTGCCGTGCCTTGTGCTCTGGACTGTCCTTATTCTGACTCCTTACCATGTCTCTATGTTGGCACCGATAGCACTGAACAAGATCGAGGTTTGTCACTGCTGTGAATTGGCACTGATCTGTCACCATCAGCGATGCACTGAGGATTTGCCCTCACTCAGCACCTGGCCCAGCTTCAGAACTCTCTGGGTGGAAACTGCTGGGTTTCAGGAACCTCAAGGGCTGATATTCTCTGTAATTAGGCAGATATTGTTAGTTTGGACTGTCTTGGCCCTTCTGCAGATGGGAAGAACAAATCTTGTTCTTTGGATGCCTCCTCTGACGGAACAGAACCGTGGCCAGATGACACAGGATGAGTATTATCAGCTTTATCAAGCTTATGAAAATGAGTGCAAGAGAAGGGAAAGACCCAGTCCTGCAGCCCTGAGAAGAGTTCTGGAGAACTCTCTTGCATCTGCTGCTGCCCTGAGGCTGTGCCAACCCAGGACTGCTCAGGCAGAGTATAAAATCACAAATCTATTTTTTTTCTCTGTCTTGGCAAGGCACTGATTCCCAAATTGATTTGTTTTCTGATACAATATTGTGCCAGTTCCTTGTACAGGTCAGTTGGCTGATATTATTGTTTGTTATGCACATCAAAAATTTAGCAGCAAATTAAACCAAAAATGTGTTCATGGAAAATAATTCAGAGGGGGAAAAAAGTGTTTTGTGATACAACTCAGAGCACCTGAACACTTCAGGGTATCGTATTTGACTGAAAATGTCAGTTTTCAGCTTATTTCTGAGCAAAAAAAAATATTAAAAGCACTTCCATATACAGTAGACACTTCAGAGGTATTGAAATATTGCAGAAACTCCAATTCCTTGTCAAAGCTGAAGGCTATGAAGCAAAATTTCAATAGGCTCTGCCTGGATAAACCTTGAAAAAAGAAACCTGTGGCATTGGTTTCTCACTCATACCTCAGCAGTAGCCGTTTTATGACCATGGATACAGAACTAGCCTAGCACATAAATCCCAACAGCTTGAAAGAGAGACATGAATAAACATTTTTCTCCTTATAGGTATAACCCCAGCTCTTGTTTGAGCAGACTACAATAAGAGATGCTCCCCATCTTCTTCAGAAAATACCACTTTCTGGTTCTTTAATTAATTAATTCCAACTAGCAACCAGTTTATTGGTGACCTGAGACATAGAAAATGTGGAAATGTGCTGCTCTTGAAAAGACTGGTCTTTGATTGAGTGACACCAAATTCTCCAGAAGAGACAGAAAACAGAACAGTGCATTTTTTAACAAAGAAGTCAGCTGACCCTAATCTTGACGTCCTTTTTCAAGCAGATCTCAGTTCTTGGCAATTTTATCTGACTTGGTGTTAAACAAATGCTAAGTAGAAATGGAATGAAAAGATCAGGTTGTCAGCTTGTAACAATAAGTTGCTTCATCTTGGCATACAATAAAATCCAAATTAATGGAAAATGATAAAAAGCCCAGAGGACAGCCATCTATCAAACTGACACAAAGGACAGCTTACCTTTTCTGCACTGCTTGACGTGGTCTGAGTAATGCTCAGCCTGAGGGACAGATCTGCAGCTCTGTTTCTCCTCCTCCCAGCACTTTGCTCTTCTGTTCCTCACAGAAACACATGGAAGATGAAAACTTGCTCACATCACTGCCTTAAGCACCTTAAGTCCAGAAATGGTACAAAGATTGCTGCAGTGTTTATTTTCATCTCCTGTGAGGATCTTATTTTCCCAAAGTTTTGCATTGCTGCTCAGCACGGCAGGGCAGGGCGTGACAAGTAATTCTGAGAACGGTGTAAATGTGTTATCTAATTATGCTGTATTTCCAAAATAAAAATTTGTTATAAATCACTAAATCAATAGAAGATACTTGAACCACAGTGAGGAGAAAGGAATTATTCTCAGAACTGCGTATTTGCAAAGAGAGTTCCTGCAAAGAAACAACTTTTAAACGTAACTTTATTAAATGTAGTGTTTGAATACTTTTCCCCTTGGTAAAGACCTTTTATCCATTAATGCTGGAAAACAGCCTTCCGTGGGATTCATTCCAAATCAAATTTGGGAGAGAAGCAGGGATAGTGTGTTCGCAGACACATATGTGCAATTAAACGAGTACATGCTCTCATAACAAAGAGCCAACTCAATTACCTCCCAAGTATAGAGCTTACAAAGAAGAAGATGTGAACTTTATTCCAGAAGGTTTACCGAGCAAACATAAGAGAAGGAATGTGGAAGAAATTTATGTGAAAGCAAATACTTCATACCTTATAAAATCCCCATCGGCTGACTGCAAAAAACTCTTGGAAATGCCAATTAGTCAGGTGTCTCTTTGTCCTTTTTAATTCTCCTGCCCTTATTAAATCAATATCTCAGACAACTTAATGGCTCCCCAAAGTCTAGGTCAAACAGAGAGGCAAGAAGAGGTGGAATGAAAGGCTGTGCTTAATTTTGTGCCATGATCTAACTGTGGGTGAGGAGAGAAGGAATAATTTAGCCTGATTAAATAACTAAATATACAGTGCCTTGAAAGGAAAATTGGCCTTCACTCACAGAACTATGGAGATAATCCCTGACCAAAAACCATTACCACTGCTGGTTGCAAAGTTGTGACAAATGCTTTCAGAGGCCTTTCATTTTTCTCTGCCCTGCACCTAGAGACTTTTATCTCCTCTCCAACTTCACCCTGTGAGGGAGAACCTCAACACTGAGTTTTAGCCCTAACAGCACCCAAAGAACCCCACGGCTTCATGGGCTCAACAAGAGTTGCTGTTTGCCTCAGCCCTTCCCGTGAAATGTATGAAATCTGGTCACGAAATCCAGTGTATGAAATCTGCTCATGGCACATGAAGGAGAGCCACCACCACAGACTTTTGTCAGGCTCAGAGACGCTCAGGAATTTGGAATATCATAGTGTGGAACACCGTACGTGAAAGGGGAAATTGCATCGGTGGAGCGAAAACGTTCTGACTGAGGAGAGTGAAAATGGAGAGGAGCACCAATCTTCTTCACAGCAAAGTCTGCAAGGACAGAGCCTGAGCTGCAAAAGCTGATACAATTCCACCAACCCTGAGAGAAAAAAAAAAAAACAAAAACCAAAAAACCCCACCATTTCATCAGCTGGAGACCTGGCTAAGGAGGTGCATTCCAAGCTACTGCTTTTTGAAATGATGGTGTTGGGTCAAGGTAAGAACTGGACTGACTATCTGTTGAATGTTCTGGGTTTGTCCCTCCTGATTTGACAGGACTTTAGAGCAACAAGTCGCTTAAATTAAACACTTCAGCTTGATATCTAAAGAGGGGATGAGATAATTACAACCTAATCCTACTAAATCCTCTCTCCCCATCCCCTCAAGACTGCTCGCATTCTTGCAGAGAAAGCAGATCTTCCCCAACTCAAAGACCAGACTCAATTTTATAAAAAGCAGTGTAAATATGTGAAAACAACCCCATGCATTTCTGGGAACCTAGATTAGATATAAAAGCTTCTCAGTAACAGCTGTATGAAAATGTTTAGAGGTCCCAGGGAGAACAAGAAGTGGGAGTATGCTAATTAATGAACTTTCATCTTAACACTTGCTATTGACTAAACGCAGAGAGGGAAAGCAGAGGCCACACTGTGGTAAAAGGGCAGAGAACAGGACAGAGAGGGGCAAAAAATACACAGAACTTTACCCTCAATTTTGGAGATCAGTCATGAGCTGAGGCAGAGCACAGATCAGGGCAGGGCAGGAGGAGAATTACAACTGCACCTGTCTTTGCCTGCATAACATGAGCAAGGACACCCCTGGACACAAGAGAGAATGTTATTCTCATAATGCTCCTCTAGCGCAAATAAATCGAGTTCGTCTTCAGCCTGGAAATTAATAAAATAAGAAGCAAAGTTATCCTGACAAGGTTTTGACAGACTAATTAAATAATTTAGAGTGCAGTCCAGGTGTAGAGCTTTTGCTGTGTTGGTGTCTTTGCCTACTGGTAACAGAAATTGTAAGAAGTATTAAACAAGAATAATTTTATTTCAAATTGATCGGAAACAATTCTTACTTCTCCCTAGCTGCTTCACTTTGACAATGAAAAGTGGATGTTGAAATGAGGAATGATTTTATTAGGTTGACTACAATGGTTTGTTCATCAAAGGTTTGGGTAAATAACTTCTTAAATTATTGAAGTGAAAAATTAGCACTGGAAATCAAATTGAAAAATCTAAATGCTTCACTTAGAAAATGGTAACATAATGTAATTGCTTGAATGACTAGAAATTGCTTTCATGGATCTACATCATTATCAAAGCAGAGTCCTTTGTAATGCAAATCCCAGTTTTTCATTAAGAACTTCAAAAAATGGGGAATTTCTTCCATGTTTGAGAAAGCAATCACATTTTGTACAAAAGGGAGCACAAAAAATTAATTCTTGCTGCCATTTTCATCTCCGTGCTTTAAGTCTGACTTGCTTGCTCCCTAAAGAGCAGTGCAGCAAATGAACTGGATGGACAATTCTCAGTTTGCACGGATGAATGTGGCCAGTCCACGTTTAATACAATTATTACTAATTGTATTACTAATTGCTAATAATACTCTGACCTCTAGCCCCAGATTTGGTCTGTACCTCTCCTGGTTCTTCACAGGACACAGACCAAGCAAGGTAACACAGAGCTCTCCTCTCACAGATAAACCATTAAAAGTGTTTGCATTCTGCATTTGGCCAAATCAATTAATATTGAAGAGCTCGTGAGAGAACAACTGTCACTTCTTTTCTAATATTTTTGCTTATCAGAACTTTAATGCATGTGGCATGATGAAAATGATGAAAATGATAGTAATTTCAGTGCTTAGGGAGTTTCAGCTGCCAAAATAAAAACCTACACCTGCACAGCTCTGAGAAAAGGTGGGCTGTGCGCCTTGGGGGATCCATGTCCATGGCAGAATTTCCTGGATCAGGGCCACTGTTTATTTTATTCCCATGGACTGAAAATTCCTGAATTCTTCTGCTTTGCCTTCCATGAGTTGCAGCAGCGAATGAGTCAATTTACCTCATACCTAACATGTCATTTCCCATCATCTATGGAGTCCGTGACCACAAGAAGATGAAGCAAAACCACAGCTATTTCTTATCTCCCAACTGTGTTTATTTTGAGCTAATCAGTCATACTGACATCTGTTTGGCCCTAATCCTGATTTTGTTAATAAGCCATTTGTGTAAATCTGTTCTGTGCGAGACCAAGCCTTACTGCGCCCTGAAGACTGATGAATGCATTTTGGAAGCCAGCAATACTTTAGGATAAGTCCACACTGAAACTCCACTAATCTTCCAATAAATGCTGTCTGTGAATGAGCTCATGAACCTCCAGAAGACCAACTTTATCTCTGGGGTCGAAGTCATGCAGTGGGCAAGTTTCCAAATAGGAAAACAAAGCAACCTCCTTACTCCCCAAGATCTTCCCCCAGTCTCTGCTGCAGCTTAAAAAAATGGCCCACTCTTTGATATGTGCCCTTGAAAATACTGTGGTTATTTAATTATTCTGTTTCTTGTCTCATGGTAATTCTCCATGAATTCTCCGTGAATTCTCCATGAATTCTTCATGAATTCTCCATGAATTCTCCATGAACCATGAACAACAACAGTTCATACTTCTGAAGGCCAGAGCAAGGCAGACTGATCTGGTCTGGCCTCTTGCATAACATGCATCACAACATTTCACTCTCTGACCTCTGAATCAAGCCCTGTACCTTGCAGGAATTCCAGAGTATCTTTTTTTTTTACTCCATGTGCTGGAGAATTTACCACATCCTTGGTGATCCATTCCAGACATGTTGCCTTCATGGTTAGGACATCTGCAATTTGGATTTTCCTGATTTTTCACCTTTCAAGTCTTCTGTCCTGCTGCGCTCAAGGCACAATGAGGTCTCTCTTTAGTATCCTTCACCCAGTCTGCAGTGTTTATTCCTCATCTGCCTAATCTCTCATTCCTCCTCTTAAAAAGCATGTTTTTTTCACCACAGGGCTTCCTGGACAGCACTGGTTGTGCCACTCTGGATGTGCCTTTGGCTGTGTATTTGCCCAGGAAATGCCACTTCACCCGGAAGCTTAGGATACTCTCTGTAACAAAAGAAAGTTTACGGCAACAAATTCTTATTTCTGTCAACTTCCTTATGTCCTTTGAGAGGCTCTAGCTGCAAAATTGAGCCCAAAGACAGACTTCTCAAAAAGTCCATATTCACTGGCCCCACAGGTTCCTGCAGTCATTGGGATGTGACCTTCACAGGGATATTTGCATTTTTCACAGGGATATTTGTATTTTTCACTGGGATATTTGTATTTTTCACAGGGATATTTGTATTTTTCACTGGGATATTTGTATTTTTCACAGGGATATTTGCATTTTTCACAGGGATGGCTGTGCCAAAGCTGTAGCACTTCAGCAGTGACTGCATTCACATCTAGACATTTCTTTCCTTTCCTCCTGCAGTGTGATGTAACCTGTATTTGTAGCAGGCACAAATAAATGTATCTGTGAAAAGTGGGAGCACTAAAGTCTGGTTCTCTGCCATCCTGCCTGCCTGGGGACCCATGGGAACCCCACAAAATGTCCTAGGGATTCAGACAGTCCTGCACCCTCTCCCCAGATGAGGAGCACTGGCAGAGTGTCTTGCTCCAAATCAGATGTCTGCTTCCCAGAAAATCCCAGGACTTCAGCAATGCTGAGGTCTTTATCCCTCAGCTACTTTGGCTGAAATAAGTCAACCACTTCAAAAGTTTCTGAGGGGAGCAGGAATGACACACAGGCAGGCAGGGACTCGTGCAGATGGACAGTCACAGGCTAAAAAGGCAGGGAGATAAATAATTTGTCTTGTGGGAGTTTGCTCTCAATCACCTTTTCTCTTTTCTCCTCTACAATCTCTGCTGTGAAGTTTGGCTGCTCACCCTTGATGCACCCCGAGACAAATCCTACCAGCTTTTTTATCCTTCTGGTAGTCACCTCTCTAGAAAGATTTATTTTCCTGGTAAATTCCCATAACAGGAACCACCGAGAAAAGCTACAAAAAAATGACTGCTTCGTGTACCCAGGCTCCATCTGCTGCTCTCAGCAAGTCCCAGGAAAGTCCTGACAGGCTTAATTTGCTCTAAAAGACCACTGAAATCTGTGAGATTCATCCAAAGCAGCTCACACCCTGCGAGTCTGCAAACCCAGAAAGCATCCCAAGAGCTTTATTTGGGACCACACTACACCAAGCACAGCCCCAGAGCTGCAGCAGGTGAAAATTTGTGCAGAAAGCCCCAGGGGATGGCACTCAGTGGGAGGGGGACAGCTCTGTCAGCCTGGGGAGAGCTTCACCTTGCCCTGCCTGCTCCCAGATGGACAATGGGTTTTCCAGAATGTGGCCAAGCATCTCACAGTCACCCCACTCTGGGCTGGGATCACCTCATCTCCCTTTTTCCCCGAGGCAGAAGTGCTCTGGCAGCACCAGGAGAGCTCCTGCAGCAGGAGGCAGAGAAAAAACAACCCAAACGTGCCAGGTTTGCCTCACAGGGATTGCTAGTGCAGCTAAAACAGCAGCAGCAAACCCAGGCTGTGTGCCCAGAGGAACACACAAGGCCTCCTCTCTCAGCCCAGCGCGAATTTGCTGCTCTCGTGGGAAAAATCCAAGGGCCAGGGCAGCAGACAGGCTGTGAGCAAGCTACAGAAATAGTGAGTGGCTGATGTCTAGACTCAGGAAAGGAAATTCCTGCCCGTGTTTAGAAGAGCCACACACATACACACACAAATAAAAAACAGGAAGGCATGTGCTGCTGAAGTCTTTGAGAGCAGCCCAAGGGAAGCTGTGTAATTTGGTAGAAGAAGCAAACAAGGCTTTGACTGAGACATAACCTGCCAGGGCTGCTGAGGATGGGGCTCTGACAGAGAGAAACTTGATCCAGCACAGCAGCACAGAACTGCCTCCACCAAAAGGGTAGGGGACAAGGCCTGGGGAGAGACCCCAGAAACATTAAACTGCTCAAGGTCTCTTCCAGGAGAAGAAGAAAGTTCCAAATTGTCACATTGGCTGAGAGAGAGACATCTCTGGAGCTGTTATAGCTTCTGTCTGTTAGCCTGGGAGCCCATCTGTGCTCAGATACATCCAAGACCCCAGAAAATTCCTGGCCCAGACATATTTATCACATTATAATGCCCTGTAGAAGTGCCAGGTTTTGCTGAGTAGTATGTAATGTGGTTCCAACCACAGACTTTATTTTTTTACCATGATGAGGACCACAAACTCTTACCCAAAAAAATAAAAATAAAAACTGAGAAGGGTCGAGGGTCTGCACATCATACCGACCTGGTTCTCTAATTAATAGGAATACAAAGTGGAGTTTTCTTTGCCTTTTTCTTTCCCCCCTAAGATATTTGGTATGAGACTGGAGGGCACCCTGCTCCATTTAGCAGAGACCAGAACAGATTCACAAGGACGTGCCAGGCCTCAGACATGATGTGATCCGAATGCAATTTCTCCACCCAGTCAACAAACACCCAATGTTTATTAATTTCATAAGAGGCTAGTGGGGATGCAGGGAGGGATGCAGGGAGGAAGGAAAGGAGGGAGAAGGGAGGGGAGGAAATGCTCTCTGACCAAGCAGAATGCCAGAGTTCAGAGAATTGTTACTAGCGCAGAAAAGCTGAAACTAAAGCTGGGCAATCTTTTTTTTATTTCACAGCAAAACTTGCCTTAGGACTGGAAAACAAGATTTCTGTTCCACTGGGCTGGCACACAGCACACGACACAGGCAGGAAGTGAAGAATTTACCAACGGGAGGTCAGGGGAATGTAAACCAAAGTGTCTTTCTTTTCCAAAATAAGAGAGCTGGGACTGTAACTCTGCCCCTGCACATCACTGGGTTATCTGCTGGCACACTCCAGCCACAGCAAACCCTTCTGTGAGCAGAGCAGAGGGTGCCTAGCTTGGGTCAGTGAGCTCTGTGCAGCCAAGCAGCCTTGCCTAAGGATTCCTCTTGTACCTGGTGTCTCACCCCCTTCCAAAATCCACAGCTGAGCCTCACGGCAAACTTCTGAAAGGGCCTGGGAATCAATGTTTGCTCCTTCAGTCTCCTTTCTTGGCCAAAGGTTTGCTTGTCACAGCTCTCCTTCCTTACCTATCACCCTGACCCCTCCTTGGTCCACATTTGAAAATTTCCTAAGGACCCAGCAGTGTTCCCACCTAAACAGAAGAGGCTGTGAAGAAGATGTGGATGCATTTTATCCAGATATATACATGTTTATATATATATATATATATATATATACGCACACACACACACACACACACACACACATATATACATATATATATATATACACACAAACACACACACACATATATATATATATATATATACACACAGTTCAGTCTTTCCCACCATTTGCCTCCCTCATAAAAGAGGCTTTTTGCTTTTGTTCAAGACAAGTATTTGGTTTAGAGTGTGAGTTACTGAGTGAAAACCTCACAGCCTACACCATGCAGGAGAAGAGGCTAATGGATCTATCTATTTCTCTCTTTTCACCTTCTATTTGCCAGATCCTGCACATCTGGTTACAGCTGTGTGGACACAGGAGAGACATTTTAGGTAGCTCAGCTAGAAAAAAAATCCTCAGTAGCTTTTTTCCTGATAAAAACACCATCACATTATATGTGCATGACAAACCAGGTAATCAATTGTCTGTAAATGATAATTGATACAGGACAGTGCTCCCCTCCAAGCTTCATTGACGAAGAGTTGCACAAAATGGATTTCAAATACTGTGAACCATAAACCACCTCTCTGGAACCTATTCCTAGGAGCAGATGGCTTACACTGCTTGCCAAAACTTTTGTCCAGCACGGAGAGCATTCAGTGTGTGCTAAAAATTAATACATGATTTTTTTTTCCTGTACCCAAGGAGTTTGCTATGAATCTCTACACTGAACAGCTTTCCTCTCAGTTGTGAGATGGATGAGGTCACCAGATTCACAGTAAACACTGAGCCCAGAAAAACTGAATTTCTTGTTGGTCCATCTTGCCTTCTACTTGTCAATTCTGCTTGTGTAGGTGACAGTGACTATTGAACAATTTCAAGACTGCGCAGGCACAGACTAAATGAAAGCTTTTATAAATATGGCAGAAGCATTTCCTAATGCCTTGGGCCCCTATCACACCCTATTTATATCCATGCTCTTTGGGAGACTCAAAGGCAGCTAGTAAGGAGAAAGAAAGAATGCACCTGGATAAAGAAACACATAATCTGTTTGTTTTCTTCCTTCTGTCCTTGCATCACAGTCATTTCTTAGCTGGTAAAAAATTTTTGCAGTCCCTTAAATTCCACATTCTGTGTCCTAACGTTTTTTTAACTATATGGTGCAGCCACGTGGTGAACCAATAACATTTTTCACCTCGGTTGACACAATTAAACACTATGATTTTCAACCACCAAGAAAAGTTGGCTGGTTGAGTAAGGGCAGTTTGACAACTGAGATATTTATGTACAGCCAAAATGAGATAGTGCCCTATATTTTAAACAGCACAAGTCAGAGGAGAAAAATGTAAAATTGGTTCCTAGATAATAATGCCTAATCTTTGTTTTTATGGCACATTGCTGTGCAATTAAGGTTGGCTCATGAAAGCTGTGCGTGAGCACACTCAAATTGCTGAATAACCTCATAGATAGCAGGAAGGAAAATAAATATTCTACTGTTTATACTTTCTGAAGTAAAGTCTTCGAGATAAACAGTGTGTCAGGCTGACAGGTGTGACTTCTTTAGCCTTTGCCTGATGAATTTTTCATTCACAGCTGAGACTGATAGCCTGAAACTGTTGATGGAAAAACCCCACTGTGCAGGTTCTGATGGGAATAAGAATGTCTGGGTTTTAGAAGGGTCTGACTTCTGAGCAGAGAATTACAGACACTGTGGTGCGGGCACCAGGGGAGGACAGTGCTGCAGCCATGCAGGACTGGTGTCTCACTCAAGGGATGCAATATAAGAATATGCCATTTTCTAGTAAGATGATCAGATATTTCTTCACTGTGATACCTGGAAAGCAGAAGGGTTCTTCAAAGGCTTCTTCTTAATTCTTCATAAAAATCCCCGAGTCACACTACCACACCATTCTTGATTTTGGCAGGTTCTTCACTTGCCAGTGTCCAGCTCTTTGTGGCACTGCTGCTTGGAATCAAATGACAGGAGGGATAACAGCATCAATCAAAGGACAGAAGGGATAATAGCACCTTCCTCTGGATGGTTGTGCTTGGTTTGTCCAGGATTTTAGCTTAGGTCAGCCTGGGTCCAAGGAGGACTGAAGCATGGATGGAGAGATGTGTGCTTGTGCTGAATTCAAGTGGGAGGAAAAGATGAGCAGGGATCATCTGTACAAGCAATTCCACATTGTGGAAGGAAGGCTGCAATCTCCAGGCTAACCAAATGTGAAAAAAGGCTTGCTGAGCCCATGCCAGTGCAAGAAAATTCCAAGAACAACAAGCTAATCCAATAAGATCCAATAAGACATCGAGATTGAGAAGTAGAGAGACAAATTGTGTTCATACTCCATGAAAATACAGAGCAATTGTAAGTCCTATAAACTCCCCAAGATTATTTTTCCTGTCCAAGAAAATCACTTCTGTCTCATATGGCTTGAATTTAAACCAACTAGCTTAAATCCTCACCCCTAACTCAATCACAGAGCAAACAAAGGGAACGGGATCGCAGTTCAAAGGGAAGAAGCACACGGAGCTGGGCACGGCATGGTGTGCCAGACCCAGACCCTGCCCCACAGCCCCACCTGGGGCTTGTCACCTCGGAAAGCTGAACCAAAGGGGCACCCCAACCCTGCCTGGGCTTCCAAAGAGCTGTCACACCTCACAGGAATTGCCAGTGGTCACTGGCCCCATGCACAACTCCAAGATGTCATTTCTGTGGTGGCAAACATCTGCAAGTGTTTGGGAGGAGGAGGAAGGATGTGTGCAGCCCTCTCTTACACAAACTGCACATTAGCAGTCTTCCCAGCTGCTTCAGGCATAGATCATTTCAAGTTTTTCAGAGGAATTATCTGCACAGTCCCTTCCCCCCCCCCCACGCAGCTGATTTATAAGGTGATGGCAAGGCTGCTCTCCATCAGGTCACCTAGAAGTGAAGGAGGGATGAAAACTGGCTCTAAAAGCTTTATCATATTTTAGGTGGTAAGTTACAAATATTGCTGAGGAAAGGCAAAAACATTGGAAAGCTCTGAGCATGCCTTAAATGCAAAACAATGGGAAAAATCAGGGCTAGGCTGTGACTAAATTGCATGGGAGTCTAGACCACACACACAGAGAAATGCATAAGTCAGTTCAGAGCTCAAGACCAAGCATGGATTTTTTCATCCCCACAGATAAGTGGGAGGATCAATTCTTCCCCAGAAGTTCATTTTCACTTAGAAGATTGACTTTGTAAAAAATCTGCTTTCCCTGAGTATTCAGTATCTACCATGCAAAATATGTGCATCAATTTTTGCTGTTGTTAGCACTGAGCAGCCAATGGAGCCATGACAGTCAGTTCCAAAATGCAAAGAAAATGGGTTTGCAACCAAGAGAAGACTGACCACCAGACTCCTTTCTGTCGGTGGCAGTGCTCTGCCAACACGACTGGCAGTGACAGCACTGAGCACAGGGAATGAAACAGAAGTCCTCTACCCTTCTCCATTTACCACATCTAATCCAGGCTTGGCAATGCCTTGTAAACACAGAACTCCACATGGCTATTTTTTTTTTCCAAAAGACCTGCTGTTCTGTCCACAACACAGCACAACTGACTGATAGAAGGGACTTCTAGAAGGGTGAAGTACATTTCCTCTTCTTCTTTTTTTTAAGACTGAGCTCTTTTCTCTTCTTCCTACCTGAACTTCTCCTATAGATTAAATTGCATAATATCTCCATTGATGTGTTGGCTCTTGTCCTTAAAAAAATCTATTAAAAAATAGCCAGGAGGAAAGACATGGTGGTGTCTCCACAAGGCTATTTGTGTCAGATACGTTTTCTCTTTTTTTTGTTTTTAAGACTGAGCTCTTTACTTCTTCCTACCTGAACTTTTCCTAAAGATTAAATTGCATAATATCTCCATTGATGTGCTAACTCATGTCCTGAAAAAAGTCTATTAAAAAATAACCAGGAGGAAAGACATGGTGGTGTCTCCGCCAGGCTATTTGTGTCAGATACGTTTTCTCTTTTTCTTAAGAACGAGCTCTCTTTTCTTCTTCCTACCTGAACTTTTCCTAAAGATTAAATTGCATAATATCTCCTTTGATGCGTTTGCTCGTGTCCTTAAAATAATCTATTAAAAAATAACCAGGAGGAAAGAGATGGTGGTGTCTCCACAAGGCTATTTGTGTCAGATACCCTATGTTACATGGATGGGACAGTCTATGTTACTGTGCATGGGATAGTCAAATGAAAAGGCTGAAGTTCACTTTTCTGTGCCACAAGGAAATGGAACCACAGTGTTAGTTTGAGAAAATGCCAGGTGTGGAAGGATGCTGGGGCAGGGGGAGCAGAACGAGGTCCTTGTTTCACTTTGCAGAGGCAGGGAGCAGGCAGCTGAGCAGGGTGGGGACAGCAGCTCCAGCTGGGCACAAGGCACGAGGCAGGGCAGGGCTGGCAGCCTCCTGCAGCCAGCAGGGTGTTCCTAGAACGTCTGAAAGGAAAACTTGGCAAACAGCACAGGAGCTGGATGCAGAGGGAGGAAGACTGGGGATTAAAAATGATCACTTTCCAGAAATAAAAACAAAAACCAGCCACCGATTTCTCCCTTGCATAACAGAAGCTGTGGGGATACCAAAGTGTACCAACAGCATCACACTCACTTCCCCACTCACGTTAGCCTGCACTGGCTTCTGCACTGTTTATCAGAAGGAGAAGGAGCAGTTTTGTTTACAGAGGCTATAAATAACAAAGCCTGGGCTGAGGAGCTCGGTGGCCCAGCTCAGTGACAGAGGCTCTCAGGCTGCACCAGCACAGGGACCAGCACTGTGCTACCCAGGGCTGCAGCCACCCACTGCTGGCGCAGGCACAGAACACGACCTTTTCCTCCATAAATAACAGCACTCCGTCCAAGTGTCATTATTGAATTCTTTCATGTGTGATGCAAGCCATTCCCAGGAATAAATAGTCTGGTGCGTGATTATTCAGGGTGGTTTTATTGGGAGACAGTTAAAGAAAACACTGCCCACACCAGATTAGGCTCGGACAAATCAGAGAAAACTATGGAACAGCACACACGGTTTTTAAAGTGTTGCATTAAACACACTTCAGAATCCCAACATCTGACTATTTGTATTCTTTTATCTGATGTGTAATCGCCAGCTTTAGGTTCTAGCAACTGGAAACACTTGAGCCTCAGACAAAATGGTGTGAGCCCCACCAAAATCCCACCAAGAGCCCCTTTGGAGCTGATGGGGTCAGCATGTCCAGTCAATGCTCATCCAATCTCCTTAGGTACAGCCAGGGGCTGCTGCCTCACAACACAAAAAGCAGGAGTTTGCCAAAGAGCTTTGCAGTCCAAACCGATACTCAGACAAAAACAGCCTCAAAATAGAAGCAACGTCCTAATTTTATCTCCCCCGAATATTAATAGAATATTACAGTCATTAAAAATAGAGCTTTCAAAAAAGTAAGGTCTTTCCAAGGGCTTCAGCCATCGGCCTCTCCCTCCCACACATTCGTAGCACTCACTGCCTTTGCTCATCTGCTGTCATCCTCGAGCTGAGAGAGGTCACACTTTGACCCTGCCAGACCAGAAGAGGTCCAGGGAGGTCTCCACCCACACACAGGAGGAATGTCAGATTACATCTCTTATTTGAGGAGGTGGAGGGAGTCTGAGCTTCCTGAGAAGGAGGCTCAAATCACATTGGTATGACCACAGACCTTTTTTTTTTTTCTGAATTCCTGTGCTTTAGGGAAATTTAGGCAGCATTGAGCAATTCTACTTCTCACCAGGTAATGCATGGTCCATATGTCATTCTCTCTTCTGTCCATACTGGCTTTAGCTGTCTGGGCAGAGAATTCTTTGTTTAAATCAAAGATATTTCAGCGTCCCCTACATGTTATTTAAATAATAAAAACTATTATAAAACTACTTTGGGTTAACCTTCATGTGACGACAATAAGGTAATTCACTTCACCTTGCTGCCTGTACAAAAGGGAAAGAAGACTCATATGAATGAGCTGCCCACGATAGGTGGAAATTTTCCTTTTGCCTTGAGTCCTCTCACTTCCTTTCACAGCACTCCTGCCCTCTCCCTGATAGGGCTTGAGAGCTGTACAACATTTTGATCTCTAAACTGTGCCAGCACAAACATCTGCTGAAGAAAAATGGAGAAAAGACCAGCTGTGTGAAGGATAAACAACACAAACTTTATCATGTCTGTTTTTTCCTCCTCCAATATTTTGTTTATTCACAGAACTACTTTATTTTATTGGGAATTCTGGTGTTCAGCTGGTCTCAGTCTATACAAAGAGCCTTCTCCTGGTGGCACAATGCCAATCTGTGTCAGCTATGGATCCAGCCCTATATGGAGGAGACAGTAATACAGAATAAATATATATACAGTAATACAGAAGTGCAGTATTTCCTGTTTTCTGGCCCTGTCTCTCAGGGTTATTATCCATCACAGGTTTGCCAGAGGTGTCTGCTCGCTGCATCACAGCCCCAAAGGCAGGCTGGGCAGCTGCTGGATGGAGGATGCTCAGGACAAATGCTCTGTTCACTGTCATGTGTGCCTTTCACCCTCTCAGATCATCACTGGGACCACCAATTTTGCCTGGGACACACTGGAATGTCCACAGAGCTGCCTGAGCTTGTTCCCACGGCAGCACAGTGCTGAGAGGGCAGCAAATGACAAAAAGAAGCACTGCTCCCCTCAGGTGGCTGCTCTGCCCTGTCACTCACACACCGAGGGGAGAGGCAGCTGAAATCCAGCTGTGCTGCCAAAAAGGCCAGAAGAGATTCTTGTGGGCAGTGCAGCTGCTTTATTTATTTATTTTCCTTATTTACCACGCTCTAGTCACAAGCTTGATTTTCCTTAATCTTACAAATCGGCTGCCAAGGACACAGAGCATCTGGCTTTCCTCAGCAAATAAATTGTTTGCCATGTGTCTGCTGTCCAAAAAGACACGCTGCCCCCAAGTTACGGTCCTGAAAAGGATTCTGTCAACATGTTTTATCAACTAATAATAATAAAAAAACCTCCTGTGTTTTTCTTGCAGCTATTTATAAAATGTCTCCAGAAGCCAGACAGTGAATCAGCCTCCTTATCCAACTTTTGTTTCTACCAATGCAAATGCTCTCGGCTTCGTTATTGGAGGGCTGCTCAAAAACAGCTGGGCTGCTGGCATTCAAGCTATTCCTTTATTTAAGGGGTTTTGTTCTGAGCACAAAGGCCCAGATTCAGAGATCATTCATGGACTGAAAGTCAAGCATATTCTTGATGACTTTGCTGCGCTGAGGCCTCAAGGATTTGCATTGAAGCAAAACTCCACACAAACCTTTCCAAACAAGCGTCCAGGACAGGCTGAGTGCTGGCAGGCCTGGTGCTGTGGTAGCTGAAAAGGAACTGCAAATTCCCCTCACCCCACTAAAATGGAGTGAGTCAAAGCAGTTAAATAAGCTTTGTTACAGTGCATGGTGTGCACTTCATGTTCTCCCTAAGCAGCAAGAATTTGGAGGTAATTTGATGGGGGCTTGGGAAGAAGTTTCCAACACTTTGCGAAGAGCTTTGTTATCCCAACATAGTAATGTATCCCACCAAAGCTGTGTTAATCTTTTAAAATGTACAAAAATGTACAAAATATGTACAAAATATGCACAAAAAAAAAATCTATGTACAAAGACTGTAAAATCCACGTTGGTTACGTGAGTTGCAATTACTCTGCAGAAGCTACTCATTTCAGATCAATATCTCAGCTTGGAAAAAAAATAAAATAAAAAGCCTATCTATCTGTTATTAATTCCTTTGCACATAATTAATGGTTTGCTGCTAACCTCCATTGCACAAAATCTTTGAAATCTTTTCTGCTCCCCTTCACGTGCTTTTCCTCCAACATGAGATGCAACACAAAAAGTTATCTCCAAGTTCAGAAGTCAACAAGCTATCCATCACTTCCAGGGCTTCGCAGAGGAAGACGAATAAATGCAGGAATGAGGGACAATGGAATCTCTAAAATTCACCCCATTTCCTCTGACTAACCAACAGACAGACATGAACTAATATTGCTGCTCTCACTCAAGGAGGATTGCAAAAACTTTTGACAGCTAAATGAGCTGGGGTGGGGATTTTTTACATAAAGATACTGATTTAGGGCTGCTTCTTCCCTGTGAGTGAGATCTTAGCTCTGCAGCTTCGAGTGAGGCATGGACTGGCCCCTTCAGCCTCACCTGGGGAATGCACAGGGAAGCCACAGGAGTCTGTCTGACAGCTCTGTGTTCCTGGCTGACTTCTCCTTCCATCTCTGCAAGACTCTCACATTGCAATTGACTGCCTAAATCACCACAAGAAAGAAACCTAAAATTCCACCTGAAATCTCACATAAAACTTAATGGGCAAGCCCCAGGCCTGCCATATGTCCATTGCTTGATGTCAGGGTGGGGATGCATTTGTTTTACTGGAATTGCTTATCCCAGGATCTCTACCGGGATGCCACAAAGCATCAAAAATTGGGAATACAGAACTATCTTTACTGTGGTCTCATATATAATTCAAGGAAAATTTTGCTCAACTGCCTGACTGTTTTTCACCTGAGCAATTGCTGTCATAAACTCATCTGAAGCTGAGTAAAGGAGGTGTGTGCCTCCCCAAAAGCCTTCATTAAAGTTCTACGTGTGTCACTCCACCAGAGGCAACCAAAAGCGGTTGTTTTCACTCCCTGTTTCTCCATTTAGCTATTCTGGAAACAAAGACCTTTCAGTCAAATGGAGAATTTGTACTGAAATGCACTGTTTGTACTGTACAGTGTACTGAAAGCCCATGATCTGACCTGCACTGTAACACTGAAGGAATTCCCCATGGGGCTCGTGCAGCCATCCCAGCTCCAGAGCAGCCTCCTGGCCAGCAGAGCAGCAGCAGCTGAGGATGCAGCCCTGCCTGAGGGGTGTCAGAAGTGTTCCACACACTTAATTGCAAGGTTCACTTACATTGCCATAAATTCCATCAATTCTGAGTTTAAAGATACCTTGAGAAACAACAGAAAGTGGAACAAAATTGGACCTCTCAGTCACGACAGATCCACCTGAATCTCCCAAAAGGATGAAGCACAGTTAACCTCCAGGCTCATATGAGAGGTTCTGCTGGAATTAATTTTAAATACTTCCTGCCCTCATTCTTCTTTATGGATGCTATTCCTGATCCAGTCTAATTCTCCAGTGATCCATTAGTATTTTCCAACGTTTTTACCAAGTTTTCACTAGTGAGCCAATGCCTTTGACCAGCAAAGTCTCTCAGACTCAGAAGAGACTTTTTGCACGAGAAGAGATACCATGAACAGATGATTCCTTCTGTCTCCACTCCTGCTCAAGACACCACAATCCCTCCTCACTCCTACAGCAGTTCCTTACCTTGAGCCGTGGCAGATCTACTGATAGAGCTGTCCTGATCACTGTACCAGAACTAGTTTCAGCTGACAGCTGCACCACCACATTATTCCTCATTTTAAATTGTAACATCCTCCTAACCCTAATGGGAATTCTCTTAAATCTCTGCTCTGTTGACTAACCCTCTGCCTCTGTCACCCCTTCAGACTGCTGTCTGCTCCCATCAGTGTCTCAGTTATAGCTCTCTTTCATGTTTTAATCCCTGCAACATCCCATTAAGGTCATCCCTGAGCAGCAAGGACAGCAGAGCCTTCCACCCTCCTCTCCAAGCAGGGCTGCAGAACTGCCCTCAGTGCAACAAAAGACTGTTCTCTGCAAGGAAATCCATGATTAGAGGTGAGTTTGAAGGAGACCTGTGTAAAGCTGGCTGCAAATATCCCCCTTGTGATACCTTCAAGCAGGGCAGGAATCAAAATTTCATCTCCATAAAATTAAGGACATACAAGAGAGAATAAAACGTGTTCTTTCTTCTGTCACACTGAGACCTTGAGTGGCTGAGTCACTGGAGGGGTTTATGTGGATGTGGTGCTTAGGTTTAGTGGTGGACTTGATCTTAAAGGTTTTTCCAACTTCAGTGATTCTAGCACTGTGAGTGATTGCGGTCATCAAACAAGGAGGTAGAAGGAGCTTGCAGCATTACCACCTCCCTGTGCCTCCTGTCACATCCTCCTCTTTACCCAACCTCATCATCTGTTTGCAGAAGGATGCAGGGCAGTGATTTATTCCCACAAGAGGTACAGGGGCTGCTTGTGCCAAGGAGACAGAGCTCAGGAAAGCTCAAGCAAGAGGGAGGGGGACTGAGAAGGGTTGTGCTGAGGTGATTCCTCATTGCCCCACAGCAAATCTGTGTCAGGAGAACGTGGTCTCCTCACTTGACCCCCAGCCCTCACCTTTAGCACATACAGATCTTTTCATTTTTTGTCTGCTGCTGCTCACTCTGATAGCTGGGGTATTTTGACAACTGAATTTTGAAGACTGAGCTGATTGTCCAGAGAAAAAATCTTGTACTAGCAGATCTGAGTTTGGCTTTTATCCACATGCAGAGAAGGTGCTTTGCTGTTATACATCACTCAGCTGGTTGTGAGCATGTTTCCTTAAAGAAAATAAACACAAATATTAGCTGTCAGCCAGGGAAAGATTTGCCCAGTTTGGAGAGCTATAAATAACCCTTCCCAAAATGTAAAAGCACTGTGATGCTGAAGTGTTTGGACATGCTAAACAAAAGGTTAAGTAGATGACTTTGGAAGGAAGAACCTGTCTTTCCAAAGGTATAATGATGGGCCTGGGGGGACAGTGCTAAGAGCTGACTCACGAGTACAATACAGCACTCAGTGATTTATGAGCTTCCCAAAAGGCTTCAAACATCCAGCACTTGTCATGAAGCCCAGCGAGACACAGAAATCACTTAATGGACTACAATGAGCATATATTCACCAAGGAAAGTACTGTAGTTACCATCTGCATTTCTGAATGGCATGTTAGAGAGTGGGATGTCTCCTAGTCACTAGAGTTTGTCTGCATCTCTCTGGTTTTGGTCCATTTAATACCTATCTTTAAGATGATGAACTAAAAAGAAAATTTGCAACCAGTCTTCCAAAATTATTACAGTTACTACACCTTGAAATACCCTGCAGTTTCAATCCCAGGACCGTAGGATGGTTTGTGCTGGAAGGCAGGGACACCTTCCACTAGACCAGGTGCTCAAAACCCCATCCAAACCAGCCTTGGATGGAAGTTTCAGTGAAGGTTTCACACCTTACCATCATGCACATCTTATTAAACACCCCTGGCTTGATTGGCTTTGTTAAGGTCTGACATTTGACACTCAGTGACAGATTTGCTCATCGGTCAGCCTTTACTTTTGAGTGGCTTATCTCTGGCACCTCTGCCGGGATGGTGTTCCCTAAAGTTGTTTTTTAGCCCTTTACAGATCTCAGAAGGGTGAGATCAGCCCTTCCTCCCTGCTCTCTCCACAGCTGGGCAATCCAGAGGAAAAAAGGAGACACTGCAAAACTTCACTGTGGGTTCCCAAGAGATTCAGTCTTGCTGCTGCAATGATTATCCAGTAAGCTTAGAAGGCAAAGGCTGTTATTAAATCATGTTTTTATTGGGACCAGCACACAGAAGAGATCAAGCTGGGACATGGTGCAGGAGCATGACCTGGCTCTTAGCTCATTGCCATAGTCCATAGCATGTGCACAAGTCTGACAGAACAACTGAGACTCTTTTTCCCCACACATTGATGTAACATTTTTCTTTTCAAAGGGTGCAACACAAATACCTGCCCTTAACAAAGCTGTCCAAGCTTGTTAGCAACTGCTGTTGCCAGTCCTTGTTCAGAAAGAGCACGACAAGGACACACATTCTGGCAGAGCTGTGGTGGGAAATCCCCTGTTGGAAAAGGAGCCTGTGTTTCCATGCAGGGCTGTTTATGTGCTGAGGTGAGAGATGAGACACACACAATCAGCCTGGCAGATGGGAGTGCACTTATTTATTCTGCTTACTATTCTTTTTTGTGTACCCATTTGTACCATGTAAGTAGCTTTAAAGCATTTGTATTTTCGGAGATGGCCATGGCCCCGGATTTGCCATCGAGAATTTTTAAACAATACATAAAACCCAAAAAAACCCCCAACCAGCACCCCTGTGATTGTGTAGGCACAGACTGCATCAAATGGCTCCCCAAGATCTGCACTCAGGCTGCAGGTTGGTAATAACCAACTCATTTGGAAGAGCACAGCTCAGCAAACACAGCATTCCCCTAATGGATATTTGGTGTACATTTAGCAGAGCTTTTAAAACACTATCTGAGAAAACAGGCATCCCAATGAATTCCAGCCAGGGCACGAGAGGGATGGGTCAGATAACCTCTCAGGCCTGTTCCATTTGGAGGTGGAATCTGTGACCTTTAATTGAGCCATCAGCAGGGGAGCAGGCAGACTCCTGATGCTGTTCCTCGCTGGGGGGAGGCTGCAGGGGCTCTTTTCCTTTGGAGGATAAGCTTGCAGCAGAGAAAAAGGCCCCCAGACACTGACTCTGCTGCTTCTGCTCCACCTAAGCCTGATCTCTCTTTTGCTCTTTCTTCATCTCACCTCCACCTCCCTCCTTGCCATGTCCCAGTCCCCAACACCAGTCACACCCTCCCTGCTCTCCCCTTAGCTCTGTGATCACTGATTTGCCTTTTCCTTCTCTTCCTGCTCCACAGGTGAGCCCTTTCTCCTTTCTGTAATTGTGTGAATCACTTTCGTCCTCGATTTAGGGTCCATGAGGCTTTGGGAGGGGTGGGATACTTCTGTTTTTTCACACCTGTGTAGCCAGCAGCAGCTGAGAAGGAGGGCCCTGACCCCAAATTGTGCACTCCTCACCAGGACAGATCTCTGCACATTCACCCCTGCCCCATGCCTCTCACCTTCCCCCTTCAATCATAAAAAATCAAACTCTGTACACAACTGACTGCAGGATGACTACTCGGCCTCTCCTATCATAAGATTCATCTGAGTGTAACCCTGTCCAGCTTTTAGTGTTTTTCAGGCACTTTGTCAGCCAGGCACAGCAGGGCAAGGCAGCTACCAGAGTTTTTAAGCACTCTCCTTCCCCTGACCCGGGGAGCAGAGGCTGCAGCTTGGGTCAAACACTGCTGCAGATGCAAAGACAGTGCCCTGCAAGCTCTCGCCTTCATTTTTTAAGCCTAATGTAAACAGCCCATGGCACCTGGAGGCTGGCGGGATGACCCAGGAGTCAAGAGGAGGAATTTAGGTCAGTTTACAGCTCTTATTTTCTATTTGTTTTCAAGCCACTGCTTTCAACTTAAATGGCCACTGTTTTGGGTCAAACAATAATGTGTAAAAGATACAGCAAACCCAACATTTGATTATGCCTGGAGAGCTGGATGTGAGCAAGCTGTTAAGCCTCTCCCCTCCGATCACCACTTCTGTCAGGTTGAAGGATCCCAAACTTGACAATTCAGATAATTAGAAGTGGTGAGGGAAGAGGAGCAAAACCACAAGTTATTGCAATTCCCCAAGTGTCAATCTTCCTTCAACTCACGAAGAGACAGCACAAGAGTGCAAACCCAACTTTTAAAAAAAAATCCTCTGCAGATCCTGCTACGTGTGTGCAGCTTAAAGAAAATTGTGAAGGAGATGGCAAAGGAAACTACAAGTCTGAGGAAACGACAGCATGACTTTTGCAGACAGCACTCTTGCCTCCAGATCATCATTAATTTAACATCCTGGTAGAAGCTGCCTGGGCTGTGTTAATGAGGTCTGTCGCTGTCAGACGACACGAAAAAATGGCCATGGTCTGACCCCTGGAGGTCACCAATAATCCCGCAGCGCTTCTCAAAACAATGCAATGTTAAACCCCGTGTCACGGGCAAATTGGCTTTATCTACCAAAATTTTAAAAATCAAACAGCAGCCAGCATTTTAACAAGTTTGCCCCTCCCAGACCCTGATGGTCAGGGCCACTGCTAACAAGTGATCAATTAGCCTGCTTAAAAGCACTGATAAGAACATTTCTGTGTCAGGCTGAGGGCTGACTGCCAGTGCCTAATCTCCCTCTTCCTCAGGCAATAATTTCTGGAAACTAAACAGCTCGAAGGCTGGATGACAACAGTGCTAAACCCTCTTGCTGGGTTTCTTTTCAAGCTGCCCTCAGAGAAATTAAGTTGAATTTTAAGCCAGGTAAGGCTGAGGAGTGAGGTCAGAGCCCCTTGGTGCTGTATGGGAACCAAACCCTTCCTGCCTGTGACACACATTCCCCCCAGGACTCTGCTGATGAGTCTTGGGCTAAGAAAACACAAATGGAAATTACCCTTTTATGCAAAAAACTGAATGAATGGCTTATCCTGCTGGGTGTGGTTAGCAGATCCCAGCCTGGCTGTGATTAGATTATTTATTCTTTATTCTTCCCTTTGCTGATCTTCCCACTCCTATCAGACACTCCCTTTGCTATCAGTCCCAGGGCTTCAATCCACATAGCTTGTGGGATCATCTTCATCTTGGCCTTTCAGTCTTCTCAAGGCAGAGAAATGAAGCCAAATTTTGTCCTGGGGCAGATATCCACTGCCCAGAGCCTGGTCTGGAGCCCTGGGGTCTCTCTGTGAGCTCACAGAGCCACACGAGTGTTGGAACCCTGCACAAGCTGGGACCTTGGTTTTGCCTTGTCCTGTGAAATGCTTCACAGTATTCCCATCCTTACAATGCGGCAGAAATTTCCTTAATCACTCAGAACCATCTGGGACCTATTATTTAAGCTTTTCTAGAAGAAAACTGTCTGTTCCCTTTAAGACTTTCTGTCTAAACACGCAGGTTAGCATGCAGAAAGACACAGCACCAGCAGAGAACATGACCTGATGGCATTCTTTACCTGTGTGAAGAGCTCATGAAAACAAAGGGCGAAGTGGCTGGCACAGCTGGGGCACTGCAGGGTGGCATTGCAGGGCCCAGGGAGGGACTGAGCAGCCAGCATGGAGCCACAGGTGCCTGCTTTTGCTCTTTGCCTGTGGAACCCACCATCTGCCCTAAAAACAAACAAGGCCCCCACTTTTAAAAGAAATTCTTCACTGAAATCAACAAAACAGAATGCCAAGTCTCAGTTTGACTTTCCACTTTATGCCCCCACTATGCCCCTGGAGAAGGGCTGTATGAAGCTCAATATGCAAAGTCTCACCCTCACGATGTCAGCCTCAGAAACACAGTATTTTCTAAAAAATACACTTAACCAGGCCAGTTCAGGCAGATACTTACCTGGGGGAGAGGCCTGAATCCATGCCATTGCTGCCAGCTGGAGAACTGAATGGTGCCTTAATGCACCAAAAGTCATTTTCATGAGCGTTTCTTTGCAGTACAGCTGCATCTGGTCTGCACATTTCCACTAATTTCTGCCATTTCTGAGTAATATAAAATAACTCCTGTTACCTCACTTTCTCCCCTCCTGCCCATTGCGTTTTTTTAGTCACTGATGTCACCACAACTCTTTTATTCAGTCACAGCAGAAAGTCTCTCATTCCCTCTTTGGCTTCTCAGTTTCTAGTTTTGTCATCTCATTCTTTCCTTGTTCCTAAAAACATACACTAGCTTGGGCTAAGCAAGTTTCTTTTGCTGCTACTTCTCACCACCTCTGGTTTTGTAAGTCTGGACTCTGCACTGTCCACCTCTCCTCGTCCTTCTTGGTGTGCCTCTGAGGAGGTGCTGGTTTCTTTCTCAAGGCATGTTTATTTATTCTTTATTTATTTATTCTTTATTGGTTATTTATTTTTACACAAGAGCATATAGTGATTCATTCTCAAACACTACCTATTTTAGACCTCAGGAATGTTATTGTGTTATTGGATACAAAATCAGCTCCTGAGCTGTTGGCAAGATTACTTAAGGCTCAGGAATACATCCAACAGCCATTCCCTACCCCATGAAAATGCTGTCCTTGCCCTTACCTTGACTGAAAATAGGTGTAAAGTTACAGATGTGTCAGACATGACCACTCAGGCCTGGTTTGTCACACAGCTCCAGCTTGTGTCCTTTGCCAGCTAAAGCTGAGTGTGTGTTCATGGTCCTGCTGTCCAGTCTGTCCCACTGTCCAGTGTGTCCCACTGTCCAGTCTGTCCCACTGTCCAGTGTGTCCCACTGTCCAGTCTGTCCCACTGTCCCATGGTCCCACTGTCCCATGGTCCCACTGTCCCACTGTCCCACTGCCCCACTGTCCCACTGCCCCATGGTCCCACTGTCCAGTCTGTCCCACTGTCCCATGGTCCCACTGTCCAGTCTGTCCCACTGTCCCATGGTCCCACTGTCCCATGGTCCCACTGTCCAGTCTGTCCCACTGTCCCATGGTCCCACTGCCCATGGTCCCACTGTCCCATGGTCCCACTGTCCCATGGTCCCACTGTCCAGTGTGTCCCACTGTCCCATGGTCCCACTGTCCCATGGTCCCAGTGTCCCATGGTCCCAGTGTCCCATGGTCCCACTGCCCATGGTCCCACTGTCCAGTGTGTCCCACTGCCCATGGTCCCACTGTCCAGTGTGTCCCACTGCCCATGGTCCCACTGCCCATGGTCCCACTGTCCAGTCTGTCCCACTGTCCCATGGTCCCACTGCCCATGGTCCCACTGCCCAGTGTGTCCCACTGCCCATGGTCCCGCTTGTCCCCACAAAGGGCTGATGCTGGAGGGCACTTTCTTTCCAGCCAGCTCTGCCTTGGGGTGGCATTCCCAGCTTCTCACCTGGCCCTGCCCAGGGAGAAGAGCTCATAGCCTCTCCTCCATGGGATGGGATGGGTCCAGCTCCAGAGTGAAGGACAGGATTTGCTACAGAGCCAACAGCAAGAGCTTCGCTCCTCTGCGACCTCAGCAAGACAGCCTGGAAGGGACAGAAGAGCCATCAGGCTGGAATTCGGCCACTGTGGAAGCAGGACTTTCCCATGGACAGCACACAGAACTGCCAAACACAACACGAGTTCTGCCTCGATGATCTCACTGCTGAATAATTCAGTGAATCCTTTCAGGGAACATCAAAAGGCCTGAGGAATCTTCAAGGAGGGCACAGTCTCACCACAGCCCTCTAACAGAGTTATCACAGGTGTGAGGGCTGGGGAGCATGGGGAACACTAAGCTGACAATTCTTTCATGTGGGAACATCAGAAATTAATCTGCAGGTCCAAGGTCACCCACTGGTCTCTTTGGAGACCTTCCTGAGCATTGCTCTCCACACTCCATTGGAAAGCGCTACAGACAGTGAAGCTGGCGTGTCCAGTCGCTCTGATAAATCACACAAGAAGTTAAAAAACAAATGTTGGCTTCTCCTTTCTAAATTATTTTTCTCCATTTTGTTTAAATCTTAGAAGTTATTTGATTGTTTCTTTTCGTTTCCTTTTTGGCAGCCCTTGACAGTCATACAAACAGCTGCACAGAAATTGCAAAATAAACCCTCCCCCTTCTCTTTTATTTTCTGGTAAGTTATGTTGGGAAAATAAATATGAATGGCACAGATGTTCCATTTTTCTCTCTTCATAAAACAGTTTATGACATCTTGCAAATGCTGGAAAAATATTTCTTTTAAGAAAGAGATTTCTCTTTCTCAAGCACACTGTGTTTCAGGGAAGTTTTAAGGACAGTTACAGAGCAAAGCCTGTTTTTTTGGATGTCTTTTTCTTGTTTATTAATAACAGAGAAATAAACGGAATGTCTTCAAATTAATTTTACTGGTATTTATTTGGATTAGAAAAACTATTGAAGTTTGCAATGTCGTTGATCAGCTGCTACAAATTTGTATATCTCTATAGCCCCCAACCAACAGCCTCAAGGAACAGATTTTCAAAATAAATGATACATCAGCTGCAGTGGAAGATGTTTAGCATAGAAAGCAAAACATCATCCAAAAACTTATAGAAAAAATAAAGAAGGTGACTTTTTTCTCTTTAATTATGTAAAACAAAGAGAGCTATAATAACTGAATAAAACACTACAATCAAATGTATAATCACACTGCACCGAAACGCCCCAGCAGAGCAAACAGGGAACGAGATAAGGTACCATTCATCACGCATTTCCCCTGCTGTCAGCTCAGCCTGTCCTCTCATCATCAGTAATTGGACCTTCCTCTCAATCACAACCCCGTGGGCTGCAAGGACCTTGAGAGGTCATCCCTGTGCCCCCAGGCAGCATCAGCTCTGCTGTCACTCCTGACAGAGCCTTGTCCAGGAGCTCAAAAACCCTCCAGACAGCACTCCCAACACCCCGGGCAGCCTATCCCCTGCCATGGTTTCCTGGCCTTTGGAGAGTTCTGTCTGGGGTCTGATCTGAGTCGTGCCTGTCGCGATTTAAATTCTTGGCTGCAAAGGCACAGAGGAGAGGTGATCCCTGCTCTCTCCCCATCGCCCACCAAAAAGTGCTCCTCCAATCAAATTGTGTCCCCAGCCCACAGGTTTCCTTGGAAAATCTCTTTCCCCAGAGTATTTCCCATCTTCTGCACTCAGAGCAGAGTTAAGGTCAATGCCCCAATGTCCACTGTTCTCTTCATCAGGTTGTAAATTCAACAAAGAAAAGAGAAAGCGAATGGATGGTCACTTTACCTCAGGGCATGTCCTGATTAACAGTGGTTGCAGGGTGGTCCCTCTCCTTTTAAACCCTCCTTTACCCTCCGGTTCAGCCAATAGGCTCATTTTGCCTTTCAGATGCCCAGCAAACAAGAACTTATCCTCAAGTCTCAGAAAGACTAAGGACAAAACACCACCTTGCTTGAACTTGAACGGTGCTGGTAATTAGCATTCCCATGGAGGAGCTCCACGCTGTGGTTATGTTGCAATCAGGATTGCAGATTTCCATTAAAAAAACAATTGTGGAGGAAAAGCTCTCTTCAGCTAAGTTATTGAGAAATGCTCCATGCTGACCATTTGTTTCTCTTTGCAGTAAGTTCATAGGTTTTAGAAAGTGAATAGAGAGCCCCTTTTTGGTCAGAGAAACGCCCAGGGTTTTGCTTAGCCTGCACTGCTCACAGCAAGCACCCACAGGGTGAGCTCGTGCCCATGCACTTCCACCTGGGCAGTGAGAATTGTTTGTTGGTTAGATCCAATCTGAATCAACTCTGATACCATCCTGGTACTCACAGGTTATGGAAAAACTATTTCTCAGCCAGTTATTATAAACCAGAGCGATGCCTGATGATTTTTGCTAGTTATTATAAACCAGAGTGATGCCTGATGATTTTTGCCTTCTTTTATATACCCTTTTATATATTTTTTATACCCTTTATACATTCTTTATACCCTTAGCCTACATAATTGTAATTTTTCTAGTCTAATATTCTAATTTACTTTTAAACTTCTGCAAGGCAGAAAACCCAAACATTCACAATAAAAAACAAAAAACTCTATACTACCTCAAAACTCTAAGTTTTAACCTTAGTTAAAACCTCCTCTCTAAAACATATTTTGTAAAATGAACTCTAACCTCATTTAAGAAAAGGTTTCTTTAAAATAAGAAAACATTACTTCATTTATTAAGTTTTTTATTAAAAAATTCTAAACAAATATACTAATTTGCAAAGTCCATAAAAATGTATACACGTTATACTATAAATATGTATCTCAGTGTGCTCTGCCTTTACAAACTGTGCACCTAAAATCCTATTAAAATACTGAATTAAAAATAAAAATGTGTATACCTTATACTATAAATATGTATCTCAGTGTGCTCCACCTTTAAAAAACTGTGCACCTAAAATCCTATTAAAATACCGAAGTAAAACTCTTTTTCCCCTTTAACTGTGTCTACTTCATAATTCCAAAACCAACCAAAGGACAACAAGAGGAACTGTCACCAGTAGTGCCGAATCCACCAGGCTGGAAGGTAAAATAGGGTTTGCTGTTACTGTGCCAATAGCTGAGAAAAAAAGAGACAAATCCTTAAAGGTGATTGTTAACTGAACGATAATGATTTTAAGATGAATTGGGTAACTCAGTTTAAAGCATTACATGGGCAGAGCACAAGATAACCATAATTCTGGTTTCCATATGAAAAATGGAGAAAGAAAACAAAGGCAGGAAGAACGACCAACTTAACAAAAAACCCCACTGACTTCTAAAAGCAGCTTTTTCTTTTAGCCAAGCTCCAACTGTAAAACTAGTAGATCCTCATACTCTACACAGAAGTTCCTTATTTTTCAGTTAAAACTCTGTAAAAAGATATTATGAGGTTGAAAAGCAAGGTTCACTAGATCAAGACTTCCATGGGATTTAAATGTTACCATCTGCAGAATGAATTGGGGTCACCCACGATCATGATTCACTGGCAAACAAGGAGAGAAGAAAAGGAAAATGTAATCAAGCAAGCATAGCTCAGGCCATGAATCAGGGCTCATTATTTGGCTCTGCCAAAGGCTTCCTGTGGGAGCACTTCTCTACCCCCAGCTTCTTCCATCTGCAAAACAGGAGAAGATGGAATATATAAACATATAGGGATATATATTAAATATATATAACATATTATAATATATAAAATATGTATTATATAGTGTACATAATATATAATAATATATAACATATAATAATACAGTATAATAATATAATAATTTATTAATTATATTTATATATTATATATTATATATTATATATAAAAATATTCGATATAATCTATAAAATAGATATAATATATAAATATATCAAATAGTAATTAATTATAATCATTAATATATAATGTAATTATATAATATAATACATTGATATGATATAATGTGATGTAATATGCTATATTACATTATATTATATTATAGTATAGTATAGTATAGTATAGTACAGTTATTATATTATAGTTATTGTATTATAGTTACTATATTCTAGTTATTATATATATAAAGTCATACATGCACCTTGTGCTCTGAGTGTTACTTCAGACCCTTGTGAAGCACTAAGGCTCCCCAGTGCAGCAGTGTAAATGGCCAATTACTAATTGTCAGTCCTATTATAAAGTATTATAAAACATTTTCCTATTATAAAATAGAAACAATTCAACTTCTGCTAACCTTTGTTCCACCTCCAAATAGATCTTGTTCAATCCCAAACTATACACCCAGAATAATTCTTGCCTTTTGAAAAATAAGCTTCTTTTTGACCCCTGCTTTGTCACACTGCAATTTGTAAGGAGATAAGGCCTTTGATGGAGCAATGGCCATAAATGAGCACATGAGGAGCACCAGATTGATTTGCACCTGACTTCTGAGCCATCCACGAGATGATTCTGTTTCTCAGCCTCACAGTACAACTTTCTCCTCGCTTCTGACTCTTGCAGAACCACTGCTGTTCAAAATATTTGCATCAGAAGACAAGAGCAGATGAAAATAAACAAGTGAGTTGTTTTGTTCAAGTCTAGTGTTCAAACGAAAACCTTGATCAAAACAGATGAAAACAAAAGATAAGGTTTTCATCAACCCAGAGCAAAGAAACCACAAAAGCAAACAGAGCATGAAGTAATTACAAACCTGTGCAAAAAAGCCACCAACTTTTAGATACACTGAGAACAGTTTTTAATCCATTTATTTACTTTGACATAAAAATTCTATTACAACTCAATTGGCATTTAGACATAGCAACAAAGGAGGACTTAAGCATGTAAAATGCATCCCTGAAACCACAGATCAGTCACTGCCTGCCAGGAAGGTGCCTAAACTTCAGCAGACTCACACTTTCTGAGCTAAGACTTTGCCAGGAGCTTGTACACACTCTTGGGTGTCACAGCCCTGACAGGACTGAGCTCCACTCCATCTGCTGCACACCTAAAGATCCTGTTGTGTTCCCCTGTTTATTGAAAGGATAAGGCTGGGCAGTTTTGGATCTCAGACAATAAGCAAGGGGTCTGAACTCCTCACAAAATGCAATAACAAATTATTTTTTTAACAAGCAGTGCAGTTTTCCATTCCATCTTACATGTAAAATTCAATAAAAGCAGCAATGTTCCTGAATAGAGGGTTACTTCACCAACATGTCCTGTGAACATCATGATGATGTATGTTCCTGCCATTATCTTTCCCAAATTACCTGCATTATTCCCCAAATGTTAAAGTATGGGCATCCAATTAAGGAACAGGAGAGGAAGGGAAAAGTAAAGAGAAGAGAGAAAGCTGCGAATCACACATTTCCATGAACAGAAGAATAGTATATTCCATAAATTCCAACCCCTAATTCAAATTTTCAATAGGGCAATGGTTCTGCTCTTGAGGCTAAAAGCATGGTCTATGTGGAAATAACTGAGCTTCGTATCAAACAACATTTTTATTGAAAATTCCACTTATGTTTTCACTTTCCTAAGTGATATTACACAGGAAATGCCGGTAGCTGCATGGATCTTTGAAAGACAGGGTAGATGAAATAGGTGAGAGTGTACATTTCAACAGACAAGACTTACAATAACATGCATTATGACTTTTATGAAAAGCATGATACTACTTATTTTGCACTGATTTTTTTCCCTTTCATTCTGGGGACATGTAGCTCCATCCTATTCTCTGTTTTTTCCCCATCCCTCACTTGATGTCACCAGGCTCAGTCACACCCTGCTCATTACAAGGAGAGAGCAGAATGCCCTTTTACCTTTGGGGTGAACTGAACAACATTTACGAAATTCTCATTTGTGGGACGTTTAGTTTAAAATCCACTGGCTCCCACATCCCCTAAATCTTCGAGTAATTTGAAATTAAAAACTTTAAGCTCTTTTTCACGAGTTAGAACAATAGCTTTTATATCTGTTGGCACATAGAACTGACAGGGTACTGGCAACAGGCAATTTGCAGCAGGAGTTGCCAATGCCTGCATGCATATTTCTAAGAATAACTCAGTGTCCAAGAATTTGGCCTGTTCTAGCACAAGCCAGGACTAGCTGACAGCTGTTTTAAATTACAGTGGACTGAATGATATTAGCTTTATTGTAGTTGGACTGATGCTTTGCTTTCTCTTAATCGTCCCAATGTTCTGATTTGTCCTCTAGCCAGCAGTTGCACAGCATTTATTTATAACACTGAAGGTTTAAGTCACAAATGACAGATTGGTTGGATTGTCTTGTACACATGGAACATGATCAAAGTGAAGGACTACACAGTCAGGGAAATTTAAGCTTCTTTGCAAGGGACAGCCTATAGATCCAAGGCTAGGATTTTCCTTGCAAAGCAGAAAAGACTGGCTCTCAAACAGACCTATTCTAATTTTCCTAGAAGGAAGGCATTTGTTCCAAGAGTTGCGTGCTATTGTGAGCTACAAAATTACATCCCACTTCAATTTCTTCTTGGGGAATAAGACAAAAGGTTAGACATGAACCTGCAAACTGCTGTGCACTTCAATTAATTACAGAGTTTGGAACTAATTTATTTTATCAAGCATTAATGCCTACTCGGGGCCAAATCTTGTTCACATTATAGACAATAGCTAATTTTCTAAAGACTTTTCTGGGAACAGAGTATGGCTATTAAATTTTCTTGCATGTGAACCTTTAACAGTTCATTAGAAATTTCCTATTCCTTCAGGAAAAAAGAAACTGACACAGATTTTGTTTTATTCAGTTGTCAAAACAATGAAAGAAATAATTTACAAGGAACACCAAAAAACTGAACTCGGTGTTCTGAGTCAAGGTGCAGGATGGAATTCTTCTATTCTGCTTGGCACTGTGAAGCCCCACATGGGTCCCTCTGTCCAGTTTTAGGAACCACACTTAAAGGAAGATAAATTTTGGAGTCCACAGGAAAGCAACAAAAGTCATTAATCTAAATATAACTCATATAAAGAGAGGAGAACTGTGGGAAGGGATGGCAGAACAGAACACTCCGAGCTAACAGCCTTCAGCTGTGTGAGAGACTATGGTGAGACAGGACGGATAGGCCCATTCTCCATCCCCAAAAATACTAAACCAAGGTGCAGCAGGCTTAAACTGCAGCAAGAAAATCAGATCAGACTCCTGGCATGGCTTCTCTCATGGAAAGGCAGCAAAGCATTGGAACTGCTGCCAGAAGAAGTGGCGAGTGCTTTCCTGCACAGGTTTTTAAGAGCTTGATCATGCCACAGGTGGAGAGATGAGTAAGGTGACCTGCCAAGGGCATTCACACCTCTATCTTCTAAAATCATGGGATCTGTAGGGTTTTTTTATTACTCTTTTAATTTATTTGAACTTAATACCCTGGATAATAGCCTTTACTATTTGTCATTACTATTGCTACTTGAATATACTTGGAGACAACGCTGCATGCTACTAAAAGTGCACTGTCCAAATGCTTTCTTGGTTCTGCTGAAGCAATGCCATGGCATTGGGAGGACCTCACTGACATGCAGAAAAAAATGATAATAAGTAAAACAAACAAAATACCACACTTACAGACTGACCCCAAAGAACTCCATTAACGGGAAGTTAACAGCTTGAAGGCTGAGTCCTTTGTTTTGTTTTACTTTGTATTTCAGCCTACAAAAGAAAAATTAAAGGAAGCACAAGACAGAAACCGATGTATGAAAATGACAGTATCTGTCTCTTTATTTTCAGGATATTGCATTGCTCAAGCACTGGTACAGGGAAGGTAGACTTGAGTCTTGCATTCAGCACTATGGCCTACCTGTCTTGTAACATATAGAGAACCCATGTGACATTGTGCCCTAGGAAGATTCTGCTTAATTACACATTCTCAATTGTGATTTCGTAAAGTCAACTCTCAGCTAATTGTGGAACTGATGATATTTACTCCTAATCACCTTTCTAAAGAGAACCACTTTTTAAAAGAGAATCTGTATCTGTTTGAGACTCTCTGGATCCTCTGTGGTCTCCGTGATAAATGTGCATGAAAGAAAGAAAATTTCCATGTTCATATGGTAAAGTTTCCTGAGCATTGGTGGCTTTGTGGTCTCTTGCATTACAAACCTAACACTGCCCAGAACATAATGTGTTTTGTAAAGAGACAAGAAATAGTCAGGAGAGCCTGCTAATTTGGTAAAATCAGCAAAAGAGAATAAAAATAAACAAAGCTGTCATATGCTACAGTGATAAATGGTACTGATAGCATCAGTGCTGCAGCTGTGGCCTCCTTCAGATCCACTCTGTCCACAGGTAAACCTGAACAGAACATTCCCACACAAACACACAGACACACACACACACATTTTTTAAAATTTACTTTCATAAAAAGAATTCTCAGTATCTGCTTTATTCTTTTGGTTGAGCTCCCATGTCCACACACTTAAGTCATTAACATATTTATTCCTTTGTTCCACTGTCTCATGGGGATTCCCTCTAATTTAGTACATAGGGATTGCAAGGGATTAATAGAACAGGGAGTAAAACATCCAAATCTCTCACAATTCCAGAAGTGGATCATTTCTTTTTATCTTTCCAGCTATTCCTCACAGAGTTGCCCATTAAAATAACCACACTAAACCGTTTTTCCTTCTAGAGGTAGATAAGCTTTTGGAAGGGGATTTATTTTTAATCAGTGCTAACGATCTATTATGGTCTGCAGAGCATGCTCAGTATGAAAGGGATAAATCTTCAAACTGAAGTATAAAAATCTGCTAACCATTATAGGGATTTTGAGGGTGTACCTCCAGCTTGCCACTTTGAACAGTTGCCCCTTTGCCTGTCTTGAACTGGCTGAGGAATTTCCAGATCTGATGTATCATTAGAAATAAAGTACTGCATTGCACACTAATGGTTCTGTTTGAAATTTAAACACACTGGGCTTGCTCAACATGAAAAAGGAAGTATTTCCAAGGAATGCTTGGAATGTATTCAGCAAGAAAATATATTTAATTATATTGAAACTGAATCCTAACTTTATTATAGATGACTACCCTTGCTGATAGCAAAGGACAAAGAATGATTTAAGGAAAGAATTGCAAAAATATGGTCTAGTGGCATAAGCACTAAACAAGGTTAAGGGACAGAGGTGCTAAACTTACCATACTTAAGCCACATTAATCTTTCCATTAGTACAGTAAAAAAAATCACAACTTTCCATCTCAAGTCATTATGTTGATGGGGCATCTTTGATCTGACAAAACAGCAATGATCCCAATGGGAAGCAAGAAGTGTTTTTGATTTTTATCTGTAAAGTCTAAAATTCCTTAGGTGAAATTCAGTATGAAATGCATCCATGCAATGATGAAGGTGAGTGAATATGTCAACATCTGTGCTTTATTAAAGCTGGACTATTTTTACTAGGCACTGAACCAGAGAGACCAAATACCCTGATAAAACCAGAAACTCCAGGAAGGGTTCTTTGAAGGTATTTCTTGCTGTCATGTAGCTGAAAAATACATCTTAATGTTATTTTCCTACATGTTTAATATAACCAGTTTGGCCCACTGCATACTGTCATCTTCTAAAAATGTACAGGGAATGAGACAGATTCCTCTTGCTCACCATGGGTATCAAATGCATCATGAAAATGTGTTTTCTGATTCTCTGAGTAATGGCATTTCTAATAAAATACAGCTATGTGTGGCTAGGTTCCGAAACCTAAAATAAATAATCAGAAGTATATCTCATTAGGATTAATTACTAGGATCATAGGCTTCAAGAGCTGTGATTTTTCTGATGAAGGAATACTCTAAAGTGAATATTTTTAAGTTCAGAATTCAGAGAAATTCTATTGATCCTGTCAGTTGAGCTCCTGTTTAGCATTGCTCTGCCCAGTTAACCAATGCTGGAGTCAAGCAGACCCAGCAGAAAGGCAATCAGTGTTGCACTGGAGACACCAGAGATGGTGATTGCATGGAGTGAAAATCCAGCATAAGGGTGGCAGAGAAATGGAAAGCAGAGAGTGTGGAGGCTGCTGGTTTACACTCCATGTTAGTGGATGGAAATTCCTCCATCCTCCATTCCTCCATCTAAGTGAGCTTCAAATTAGGTCATACTCACAATGCAGACGCTCCATTTCAAAAATGAATGACTCTAAATGCATCTCTGTGCACAGACAGTAACCAGAGCTTTTCTTCATGGCTGGGGAAACATGAGTAAATGCTAATTTGTGCATTTTTACCTCAGTTTATTTTCCATATATTCATATATGGAAAAATTCAGCTTCCATTAAGTTGGCAAGAGGCAAAAAAATGAGGTGTCATATGAAATACAAAACACAAAACACAATGGAAACTGCTGGAGTCATCCTCACTGAGCTACGCAAAGCAGATCCATCGCAAAAAAAAAAAAAAAATCTTGTCATCTGTCTGGTTGATATTAACTCAATTATTATTCATGGTATACATCTGTGTATTTCCACAGAATTTCTCATGGCTCTTTGAAACTTGCGTATTAGCTATGCCTAGAGAACTATGGCAGACTTGCAAATTCTGTGAGACAGAAAATAATTTAAAACAAAGGCATCAGAAACCCAAAAGTAAATTACAAACTAATTACAGAAGCACTTTAACACTTCATAATTGGATATGGATGTTACAGTCTGTCAAGAAGTAAAGAGTAGGAAGATTAATTCAGCATTTCACAGTCCAGAGTTTTGTCTTATTTCTAGCAAATTGCTCTGATGACAATACAAAAACCTAAAACCAAATACAAATTCGTATCAATGTCACTATACTACTGTCTCTGGAAGTTCAAAGGAATTTCACAACACAACATCAAGGCAGCTTAAGGCCACTACATTTGATTGTAAGAACCAAAGCTTTCTTTAGCCAGCCAGAGAAATTGTGATCATCTGTGAGTCCCTGGTATTTTTTTCCCCTTGGATTCCCCATCTGAAATACACAGGAATGTACAAGGTAAAACAAAAAAAAAGGTCCATCATAGTCTTTAATGCCAAACCTCAACCTCACAAAATCCTCTTCATGCACTTAGGCTAACTGCTGCTTGGATAGATATTTATCCCGCAGGTCCCATGCAGATTCCTGTCCTCCACATCAGCTCAGCGAAGATCTGCTCCACTCTCCACTTGCAGCAGTAGGTGGATGTGTTTTCACTGAAACCACTGCATCCCTGATATTGGAAATTCCCCTGGGCTGCAGAGTTCAAACTGGACACAGACAATACCAAAGTACAGGATGACATATACAATTAAGGAATTGCTGTTGCCATTCCAGAGAACTCTCATCTCTAGTCTGCTATCAGTACAATCACAGCAGAATTTGAACTTTTCAGAACACCATGTGTCCTAATATTCCCTTTTCTTTCTCCTTGAGCTCTGGTGATTCATCTCCTTATCAAGGAATCTTCCAAAGCTCACTCAGGGCACAGAAGCCTCGCAGACAGGTTCAAGAAGCAAAAGCAGTTGCAGTGCATGCAGGCATTGTGTTATCTCTTTTCCGTGTGTTTTCCAGGCTGAGATAATGTTTGCTTTCCTTGTTGCCAACATGTTCCTATCTTCTATCTCTTCTAACATACCTGCTAAGACCTTCTGCATTCCAGCGATATTTTAAGCCAGAAGCTCTTACAGCTTAGGTCATGACACATTGCCCGAGGGTTGTAAGCCTATTCCCCTTCCCTGCCTCTGCTCTCCCTGCGAGACAGACTTGCACAGTCACTTCCAGCAGCCCTGGCACCGCAGCAGCACTCCATAAATCACCGTGCCCGTTCCTGCATGTTTACCTTGCAGCCCCGTGGGAATCAGCCTGGAGGACTGGGGGACACATCCAGGAAGGTCAGAGGGAAAACCAGCAACTGTGGAGTTGTTTGTGATGGGGACACTCATCACGGTGATTAGCAAGACAGATGACACCTAGGAGCTCATGATCCAGCTCAGTTTTTAAGTGTCCAAGGGTCTCTGAAGGACACAGATGGAGGGAGGCATATCAAAACTCAGAACAAGTTTCACTAAAGCATTTTCTGTGTGGATCTGCCCCTTAGTGGCACAAGGGCACAAACCTCCTTGCAAGCCCTTAAGACTTGTGCTCCCTGGTTATTTTTGTAGCTTGTGGACAAAGAAGGACAAAAAGACATCTTTGGAAAACTCTGTCTTCCCTTTTGATCCTCAGATTGTCAAGTGACCAAATGACGAAACCCTCTGTATGCTCCTTAATAGTGCAGGTAGCACGAAATTTCCTGTGCACCAGAGCTGTAGAGGTTCCTCTGGTGTGTTTGATGACTCCCTGCACACAGGGAACTGTAGTTGCACTGTTTTAAAATCTTTCTCTTCTTTCTCATGGAGAATAGAGATAAGTTGCATTCTTGTGCTTTCTAATCTCCTTGTTTTGGTACTGGACACTTCACCGTTGTAACCAATCGTTATAGGAGGTGGAAAAACTATCAACCAATAATTATCAGACTACTAATGGATATATAAAAAAGTTCTTGTAAATAAAGTTTCTCTTTTCGCCATCTTTTGTGCTGCCTGCCTGACTTCCCTGCGAACTTCCGCGAATCTCCACGAATATCAGAAAATCAGAGCAACAGGGAACTCCCTGAGATGAATAATGATCTAGGACTCCTAAAAACAGCTCCACAGGTATGTGGCATGTAGATGCCAACCAGCAGTGACTTGGCTGTCACAGGAGTGGCAAATAAAAGCCTGATTTCTTGCTGAAATGAAATAACATGGATGGAGAAAACAAAGCATGTTATGCTTGGAATTAAGCCCCATCTGTGTGCCTGACACTGAAAATAGCTGCTCTCACTAGGAGGGTTTTCCTTAGGGCTCTAGGCACTTGAAGGCAACTTCCTGAACTTTTTGGTACAGACTGATTTCGGACAGAGGGATATCAGTGCAGTCTTCTGGCTGTGTCACTACAGAATTCTTTTGGAGGTTGGGTTATGCCTGAGGTGCTTGAGTGGGAACAGCTCAGAAGTGAAAGTCTTTCAACAGAGCAAGGTCCACAGAGAGAGCCAATAGCCTTTCTTATACCAATTAATAATGTGCCTTCCTACAAAGTTTACCTAATTTATATCCTTGGATCCTCTTGGCTCAAACATTGTTACTACAGCAGGAAAATATCTAAATATTTCAAAATATAGCAGAAACACTGCTGTCCTGGTTTGAATTTTCCTGAAAATGCCTCTACCTACAGATAAGTAGATAATTAGGCTTATCTAGTTCATATTTCAAGATACATTAAAGCTACTGAGGAAAGTTATGCACAGCCAGATCCTGCTTTACGAAGTGTGGATCCAGGGCACAGCTCCTCTTTTGTGGCAAAATTTTCAGAAACACCTAGGATTTAATTCCAAGAAAATCATGTAGATGTTGCTCTAAGGTGATCACTTGGTACTGCAAATTTATTGAATCCTTATTTAACTGGTTTAGTAATTAACTCATAGGATCAATAGCAGGGGTGGATCCACTTGTCCTGGTTGTGAAATGAGTGTTTTGAAAAATAATTTCTGTGAAGAAAACTATGGTAAATATGCAACTTTTAATGCCATTAGCAGGGTAAAACTCGAGCTGGGCATGTGCTAAAAAGGAGGTTAATGTAACAACTGTGTTGACTGCCAAGTTGAAGCAAGGCTACTGATTGCTGGCAACAACCCAGCAAGCCAGGAGTTATCTTTATGCCTTTTGGCTTGTCAGGAGGATTATGTTTAAACTGTTTTTAGAGCTGGGAAAAGTGTAAAAATGGTGACTCTCTTCAGTAAATCATGTTGAAGTAGAGCAGATGATATCAGCGTACTAAAGCACCTAAAATCTAAGAAAGAGAACGAATTTATTTTTAACTGGTGATCCTGTATCTGATTGTAAATATTGCAGTCCTCTATTGCTTATAAATATTAGCTTGTTCTGAATTAGTTTAGACAATTAGTTGACAACTTTTTACTGAATTCCTTAGATATACAAAAGAGCCTTGTAGCCAGGAGTTATTTACTGTGCTCCATAGGCTTTGCTAGATGGACCAAGATAGGAGTAGGGCTGAAAAAAAAGGCAGATGTTACATGGACAGTGATCACAACTGGTCTTGCATCAAAGCATCCTTCAAGTAGTGCTGCAGATGCTGTTGGTACAAGGTGGAGGAATTGGTGCACTCAAGGGTGACTCCTCCAGAGCCAAACACAGAGAAGTCCCTGTGTGGACATCCTCACTGCTGCTTATGGGAACAGGCACTGTCCTCATCGTTTGTGGAGTGATGCCTACCAGCAACTGGAGAGTTTTAATCAGCTCATTGATTTATTGCACTCTGCTGTGTCAGGTACTCAGCACTGGAGAAGAGTTGGAAAGAACCTTCTGTACAATGAGAAGCTGCCCATTGGGTTCTTCTCTTCCCCAATCCCATTAACTGTTCAAGGCATTGTCTTTTCTAAACATCTGCAGCTTAAGGTAAACCTGTTCTTTCTAGCCAGGCAGAAGAGAGAGCTTTGCAGAGCCCACAGGGATGACAGCCCCAGCTCAGTGTGTCTGGGTGAGGCAGGACACACTGACCCAGGCACGCTGCCCTAACCACCCACGGGAACTGTCCCCTCTGCCAGGGGAGCCTGAGCTGCTGCTCCCTGCACCGGGCACAGCCTGCCCAGCAAACAGAAACAGAGGGCAGCCACAAATCCTCCCTGCAAAGCCTCTGACCTGTCCATGCACACAACCCAATTCCAGCCCATCTCCCCTAAATTCTCAGCTGGGAGGGAATTCCTGCACCATTTCCTGCCTTGCACAGGCAGCTTGGTCACCAGGAGGCTGTGAGGAGAAGCTGCTGGGGGATCCCAGGAGCATCCCCTGGGCTCCCAGTGCCCCAGGCTGCTCTGGGCAGTGCTGCTGGGCATGGCAGCAGCCTCTCCTGGCCCTGGAGATGCCTTTACCCTCCTTTCCTGCACGATGGAGACTTCCAGAAAAATGGTGAGAAGAAGAAAACCTGGGAGAGTGAGTGAGGCAGAAAACACCTCAGCATGCCTGGCTCCCTCCTCAGCATTCTGATTTGGCCTCAAACCCTGTGTCAGGAGGGCTCTGCTTGTCCCCTGGCAGTGACAGGAGTGCTGGCACGAGGACACAGTGACAGCTCTGTCACACTGGCAAGAGAGGCTCCTGTTTGTGGGAAAGGAACAGGGGATATCCCTGGAATGGGAACACATGGGAGCTTTTACTACACCCTAGTGCATGTCCTGGACCTTCCATGGAATCAACCTCCCTCATTTCTGCTCTCACTTCTGCTGCTTGAGCTGCTCCCAGTTTCCCAATCTGCACTGGCAAGATAAAGGAGAGTTTTCTCTAGAGACCTGCTCCATCAGCTTGCTGAGGTTCCTCACGATGATGGTTGTATAAACAGCTGAAAAATAGAAATTAATCTCTTGATAGCCACTCACAGCCACTCCGATTTTGGCAGAAATGGGAAATCGCAGCTAGAAAATCTAAATCCTGCCTTTGTTTCCTAAACTTCTAAACTACAGATTAATTTGACAGATGTCTGAGCCTCATTAATATTGTGATTGTCTTTCTGTGAATAATGAGCCTGATGATCACTGTGCTCCTTTGGGACAGGCAGGCTTTAATAGTGCCCTCATTTCTGTAAAAAAAATGAACACCACAGTAACTGTGGTTTTATTCACACGGTCATGAAAAATGCATTTGAAAGGGAATTTTGTGATCTTTCCAATTTTGTAAAAAGTACTGTAGAAATAATGGGAAATACTTTAAAACTGTTGGTAAGGGACTGACATAAGTGGGAATGTTTTCAGCTTATTTTACAGGCTCTGTTCAATGCAAAGCTTGTTCAACTTCCCAAGGACTCAGTGACACTGTGCCTTCTCTAGGGTGTCTGGAGCAGGAGAAACTCCTGGAGGAAAGGGGCCACAGCCAGTGCACTGCCATGTTCTGGTGGTTATCTGGCTCCTACAATGGCTTTGCAAATTCAGAAGCTTTTAGGCACAATGTCAAGAATTCCTAAGATTTCTCTGAAAAGCTCTGAGAGACTTGCTGGCCCATGGCACTTTTTTTTCATGGAAGAGTCATCATTTTGCCCCTAAAGTGCATGTCCAGAGGTCCAGCCTCCACTAAGTGGATTTTTAGGGGCAGCTGGGCAAATGGTCTCCCTGCCCAAAGTTTTTGCACACCCCAAGCGGCAGCACCACAGCTTGAGGTGCTGCTGCTTCTTTGTGTCTTGAATCCAGTAGATCCAAAACCAGAGGAGGAGAAGGCAAAAATGGTGACCACCTGAAGATCTTCAAGCAGGCCCTTCAGGATGAAAAATGAACCATAGCCTTTCATCCAGAACCACTGCCTCAGCCTAACCCCTGAGCATATTCCAGCTGTTCTCCACACACTGTACTTACATCCCACGCTGGGACAGCTTTCCCCTTTCCATAGTAGCCCTTTTTCAGAATGGAACTATGATCCTGATTTGGGAAATGCACACCCACTTCCTCAGCCCTTCCCCATCTTCCTGCACGCCATCCCCGTCTTTCGACCCATTCCAGGCAGACACAACCTGAAGAATGTCTGTATCCAGTAGCTCTTTAATCTCCTTTGTGCCACTGACACCAGATCATTTCTACTTTCAAGTCTCACAGCTGGGGGAACTCAAAAAACAATTACAAAATGGAGGTCTATCTTTAAGATCACTTCAGGAATTTACTGAGGGAAAGGAGACATGGCTGAGAGAGAAATAGGAGAATTAATGCAAGATCTGTTCAGGGAGTTTTGGTTTGGGATAAGGCCAGTTCAATTAGTCTACTTGAAGTTCCCAGAAGATCTCAGGAGGACAAATAAAAGATGGCTGATGTAAGACTTGCAGGCTTTTCCATGTGTCAAGATCCCAAGGCACAGCCCCTGCTCTCCTGGCGCTCCCTTCTTCTCCACTCTCAGCTAAGGGGACAAGAATCATTGCAGGAACTCAATGAACAAGTCTGGGAATTAAAAAATCATCTCTCAGACCCACTTTAATAGGTTTGTCTCATTTTTCATTCCAATCTAATCCCATGGGAATTTCTAGGCTAAGATCGCCACTTCTACCACCCAAGTACTGACTCCCGTTCCCTTTTCCACATTTGCCAAAATTCTCCCTCTGATGAAGTTTCCCCCATTTTTGTCCTGGAGAGGATTGCAGTAATATCTCCCATCCTTCTGCTGGCAGTCTGTTCCAAAATGCACAATCCTGATTTCCTCAGCAGGGGTATAATATCTTCTCTTATTAAAAATACCGAAAGACAAGCTTAGCCAGAGGTGTGTTTTATTTGACGTGGAGAGATGCAGGAAAAATGCTTCCCTGGGACAGCTTGTGTTTCAGCCGTGCTGCAAGGATTTGGCAAAGGTTTCCAATGTTCTGCTGGACTGTGGGCTTGAGATTTTGTTAACCCCTTTCAAAAATGGCAGTTTCCACTCTTTCCAAGTGCAGATGGATGGAAATTTCCAAGTCTTTTGTCTGGAATTACGGCAGAGGCAAAGAGAAAGCCTGAGTCTCCTTTGATTAATCACAGGGGAATGGAGTGGAGAAGGATGATTAAAAGCTTCATTTCTAAAACTGGCTCAAGCAGCATTTCTCAAACATGCAGTGAATTTTGCCTCCTAAGGCAGTGACCACCAAAGTGTTCTTCCCATCATCAGCCTGTAATGCTGCAGAGTCTCACTGTGAGGGGCAGGAGAGAGGTGGATCCCCATCTGTGCTGGGTCAAGGGAACAAGACAGGAGCAGTGAAGGCACAAACGCTCAGTGGAGTGTCCTGGGAGTCCCTAATGCTCTGCACTCATCAAGTACAACGCCATGTGCATGGAGGGAGAGGGGAGTAAGCAGATCTCCCACACTGTGTGTGTGAGAGACGAGATCTCTGCACCACAGTGTGGCTATCCCAAAGGAGACATCTCAGTGACAAGCCAGAGAAGTCTGTCCCAAATGCAAGGTTTTCTACTGAGAGTCCCTGGTCATGTTTAAGCACTTCAGTCTCTTGCCATTTCTTAGTGAAGACAGTGTGAGTCTTTCCATTAAATATAAACTGGGATGAACTGCTAGGTTCTTTCACTGTGAGTTTAGATGTCTCTCAAATGTAGTTCAGTAGGTGTTGAACTTTCTTCCGAGCAATTTTCCAAGAAATTCTGCAAGTGTTGGTCAAGGCGGAGAGGTCTTGCTATGATTGCCTCTGGTTCGTACAAACCCCGTCAGAAGGGGTGTCTTAGGCTGATACCCAAAGGCATAACCCCCCCTGACCCCAGACCATGACACCTGACCCCTGACCCCAGGCGCTGGACTGGACCCCTGAGCTTTGATTCTGACCAGTGACCCTTGACCCCTGCTCCCAACACCTGAGGTCAGGACCTCTGATGCTGACCCCAACCCCTGACCCTTAAACCCCAACCTGATGCCTGACCCCAAACTGTTACCATTTGCTAGCTTTGCACTTGCCCTGACCTTTGTCATTGACCCATGACCTTAGACACCAAACACAAGCACTGCCACAGAGCCATAATCCTTGACCCCTGGCTTTAGCTCCTGACCAGTGAGCAGTGACCCCCGATCCAAACACCTGACCTTTGACCTGACACATGATTTTGACCTCAAGGCAGGGTCTCTGTCCCCATGTCACCTGAACCCTGGATAAACCCTAGCCCTGATTAACCCCTGAGACCTGACCCTGACCTCTCCCAGCCCCCTGAAGAAAACCTGCTCTTGAGATTGACTGGGAAGACGGAAGGGGTACCTCAGTAAGAACACTGCACACAGGCTGTTTTTCACACCACTGCACCTGCCTGAACTGTTTGCACACAGTTTTCTTGAATTGTTTTATTACTGAACCCGCAGATATGCCTTGAAGACAGCAGTTATTCAAAATCTTTGTAGTTACAACTCAAACCAAACATCTGTCATATCACATCTCACCTGGGACTCTGCTTTTAGATGACCAGAGACTTGGTCCTGCTCGTGCTGGGAGCCAAGAGGACACAAAGACTCTGAGCACAAGTAAACAAAGCTCTCAAGACAGGCACAGAGGGCTGGAGCATTTGTCTCCTGTGTGTGCAGATGTCAGGGAGGCAAAGCAGCAGCTCACGGGAGCTTGTTAAAGGTGACAATTCCCACATGGTGAAATCTGCTTTTGCTCTCTTCCTGCAGCGGCTGGAAGGGCATTGTCCCTGCACGTGTGTTTGTGTGAATCCTGTGTCCAGTGCTGCTCAGACACAGCATCCCTTGCTGAGACAGCCCCGCAGGGCCCATGGCAGCCCAGGGACACTGCTCTGTCCCCAAATGGAGCCAGGACAGCCCCGCAGGGCCCATGGCAGCCCGGGGACACTGTTCTGTCCCCAAACGGAGCCAGGACAGCCCCGCAGCGTCCATGGCAGCCCAGGGACACTGCTCTGTCCCCAAATGGAGCTGGGACAGCCCCGCAGGGCCCATGGCAGCCCGGGGACACTGTTCTGTCCCCAAATGGAGCTGGGACAGCCCCGCAGGGCCCATGGCAGCCCGGGGACACTGTTCTGTCCCCAAACGGAGCCAGGACAGCCCCGCAGCGTCCATGGCAGCCCAGGGACACTGTTCTGTCCCCAAATGGAGCCAGGACAGCCCCGCAGGGCCCATGGCAGCCCGGGGCCGCTCTCTCCCAGCCGAGCCCAGCGCGACTCCCCAGCAGAGAGCAGCGTTGCTCCAGCGAGCGCTGCCGCCCCGGCACAGCCCAGCCCAGCCCAGCCCAGCCCAGCCCGAGCCCAGCGCAGCCCAGCGCAGCCCAGCCCGGCCCGGCCCGGCCCGGCCCGGCCCGGCCCAGCTGAGCCCAGCCCAGCGCAGCCCAGCCCAGCCCAGCCCAGCGCAGCCCAGCTCAGCCCAGCTCAGCCCAGCCCAGCTCAGCCCCGCCCAGCCCAGCCCAGCCCAGCCCAGCCCAGCCCAGCCCAGCCCAGCCCAGCCCAGCCCAGCCCAGCTCAGCCCAGCCCAGCCCAGCGCAGCCCAGCCCAGCTCAGCCCAGCCCAGCTCAGCCCAGCCCAGCCCAGCCCAGCCCGGCCCAGCCCGGCCCGGCCCAGCCCAGCCCAGCGCAGCCCGGCCCAGCCCAGCCCAGCCCAGCCTGGCCCAGCGCAGCCCAGCCCGGCCCAGCTGAGCCCGGCCCGGCCCAGCCCGGCCCTGGAGCGGCTCGCCGCGCTGCCAGAGGCTCAGGGCCGGGCCGGCCATGGGCAAAGGCAGCCATCGGCTCCGTGCGGCCGAGGGGGACGAGGGTCGGACACAATTCCTGTAGGGAGAGCATTTAATGGGAGCAAAAACAGCCTGGAATGAAAAGCTTTCGGTCCGTGTGCCAGGGAGGGGCAATGGAAAGCAATTTACTCAAGGAGGTCAGAGCTTCTTTTATTCTAGGGAGCCTTAGCCTGAGAAAAATGAGAGTTCATTGCATCATGTGCTTTTCCAGGAGAAGATGTTAAAGTTGTGCTCCTGCAAGCAGGGAGAGGTGCCCGAGCCTGGGACGAGGGGCTTGGGCCTGAGCATCAGAGGCGAAGGTCACCTGCAAAGGGAACTGAGCCCAGCTGGGGCTGGGCCATGGCACTGGCATCCTCTGCTGTTCCCAGTGTGGTCTCTGCCAGCCTTTGGGAGCCTTTGAGACCCTGCGGTGAGGGAGCAATGAGTCTGAGCTGGACCTGGCTGAAGCTGCTGCTGATCCCACAAGCTGTGAGCTGGCAGAGCTCCTTTTCCCACGTGCCCAGAGAGAGATGTTCGGTGCACACCCAAGGTGTCCCTAAAGCCCAAGATTCCCTCTCCTGCAGGGGCTGCCATGTCAGGCAGAGCTGTGTTTTGTGCTGTGGGGAGCAAAGCTGGAGTTGTGAGCTGGGGCAGGGCTGGTCCTTGGGAGCAGCCCCACAGCAGCCTAGGGCTCAGCCCCAAGGGCTGGATGTGCCTGCTGTCCTGGGGCAGGCAGCCCAGCTCTGGAAACAACTTCCACCAGGAGCCACAACAGGAAAGACCTGAGGGCACTGGTGGCTCTCAGTGGCCCTGCCTGAGCTCACCTGGGCCCCCAGCCACACCTGGGGCTTGGGAGCTCATTTCAGGCCAGCCCAGGGCCGTGCCTGTTTCTCCATGGGCTGCTGCTGGCCCTGGTTCCAGGCTGGAGCCTCAGGGCCGTGTTGGAGCCCTGCTCTGGCTGGACCTGCTCTGCTCCTGGCTGCTCCCTGCCCTGTGTGCCCTGCCGGGCCAGCACAGGAGCCTCTCCCCAGCCTGGCATCCCCCAAGCCCTTTGGGGCTGCAGCCCTCCCTCAGCAAGGGACCAGCCTGCCCAGGGCCAGCCTGCATGGCCAGCTCATCCCTGACCTGTGTGTTTACAAATCAATGTTAACTCATGTGTGTTCAGTGATGGAGATGCCTCCCCACCCTGAGCTACCTTGCAGTGCTTCTGCCAGTCTTTGCTGTCTAACAAGGTGTAAAACCTCCTTGGAACTTTTGCCATGTCTGGGACATCAGGAATGCTGTATCCCATGGAGAGATCTGCTTTCTGATGCAGGAAGGGCTTCTGCTACATCTTCAGAGGGACAGCAGGGAAGGAGGATTAAGAAGGCCTTTCTCTCTCTGCTGACATAGGTATGGTATGATCACCAATGTCTCTTAGTCTTAAAAGGCTCTTTTAGGGTTTTTTCCTCAGGAAAGTCACGTGGAAATGTAATTTGTTTGTTCTACAGCAGTCTTGAGGGAAATAACAAAGGCTGTGTGCGCAGTGACTGAGCCTGTCCCATGTAAGCTACTGCACTCTTGAAACTCTCACTGAGATAATAGCTCTGGTGCCATGACAGTGATAATTTCTCTGCTGACAGGCTCAGCACTGCAGCAGTAGCTGAGCTGTAACTCCTGGAATGAGGAATTCCTGCTGAGATCCAGTGGCCATCCCCCAGGCTATGTCCCTACATCTTCCTGCCATTTGGCTGATGTGCTGTCCTCCTCCTGCCAATGCTCTGACTGTAAGAATGGAGCACTTTTACTCTTGAAATAGCTGAGACCTGTTGCACAGCCTGGTGAAATTGTTGCAGCATTTTTTAATGGATTTCAGTAGTTTTGACTCTAACCCTGGCAACATTGCTCTTGCTCAACATGAAACTGGAAGAAATCTTGGGCAAATCAGCCAAACTAATATTTTACAGGCTAATCATAGCTGCTTGAAGAACAAGATTAGGTGTGAAACAAAAAGTGGGAAAAATTAACAACCCTTATTTTTAAAAGCTTTATCCAAAGTTACCCAAGGTACCTCAGCCTTGCTTTAACTTGGTGAAACAGATACCTGTTTTTCTATGTGTATATGGGCTTTGCAATTAAACTCAGGAAGTCCCAAATTTCAGCTTTGAACTTGTGGCATCTCAGCTTGATTCACAGGCAAGGTAGGTGCCTTATGCCTTCCTTTGCTAATTTCAAACTCCTGGAGAGCTGAGCTTGGTACTCAAGCAGAAAAGGAAGCGTCTGTAGTGTTCCTGCATTAGTGTTGATCTGTAAAATAATTTAAGCACAACAGACTGGAAATAACATGCCTAAACTTTGGTAAAGGGGGACCACCCTGCATTTCAGTTATAACTCGGAATAAAATCTTGGTTTTCTAAAATTTCATGACTGCTGTCTAATGTTGTGGTGTTCTTTCAGTAAAAAAGGTGCTCCCTAATACCACATGTATGTTGTATTTTTTATGAAGAGGTGTTAAAAAACCTGGAGCATGCTAAATGGGAGAGATTCACAGTCAGGAAAGAGAATGCAGCATAAAACCTTAGGAAACTCATTAATTAGTATGCCAGTGAGTAATGTACTTTTGCTGATATTAAATTAAGGCTTGATTAAAAGGCCCATAAATTTTCTGAATCATTGCAATCTAATTTAGTTTGGGGATTTTTTTGGGAGGGTGATGATAGAATAATTCTCATGTGTTTGTGGAGGCCAGTCATGCCTGTAGCACTCACTGCCTGTTTTCCAGGTTGGATTGGCCTTCACTACAACTTTTGTAATTTGAACTACTGCAGCATTGTACAACATCACATCCAGCCCTCATCAAATGCACTGCTGCTTTGCAGAAGGCAGCAGAGCTGTGCTCAGTCTGATGTTGCTTCTCTGTCCAGAGAGCAAATTGTTTTGGAGGCTGTTGTGTTTCTGGACCAGAGAAATGTAAGAGAAACATTCCTTCTCCTCTGCACATGTACTAGATCTGGAGTAGTAGATCATTAGGAGATCTGCCACAGGAGACAGAGCTCTTGGCATTTAACCTTTGAAGGGTAAAACATTACATTCTGAAATGTAATAAAGAAAAGTCTGATCATGCTCCCTCTCCTTGTGCTTGCAGGCACCTGCAAGAAAATGAACTCAGGGAAGCAGCTCTAAAAGAGGTGGGAGATGGAGGAAGAGATGGATGACAACGAGATATGAAAGACTGGCACTAATGTGGTCTAACTGGATGTAGCTTAAGGGGGAAGTGTCTTTATGAGAGATGACTTCCCTTCTCCAGGACTTGCTTAGACATTGGTGTGCAGCCTGTGTGTAAGAGAACACCAGCTCATCAGAACCATTCCACTTCCTGGGACCAAGCTGTTCTATGCAATCAAGGGCTGGAGAATTGCTCTCTCTGTCCACTAAATTAGAGTGCACATGAAATAGCTGAGCAAAATCTCTAAAAGGCTGAACAGGACCCTGTTTCCATGCTCCATGGCCCACGGAAAACAATCCTAGTGCTCTCACTGACTTCTGTGACCTTCGGCTCCTACTCCAAGTTCTGTCCTAAAGCTGTTGCATTTTTTCTTTTATTTACTTGTGGGTTTGTGGCACTGTTTGTGTTGAAAGCAACAGTTAGGTTTCTGAAAAAGACCACCTGAGCAATTAGAAAGGGTGAACCTTTGCTGGGAATCAATTGCCAGCAGCAGCAGTGCTTATGGCACCCGGGAAATGTGTATTAGTAGGGACTAATTAATGGGCCTAATTTGGTGCCACAAAGGGAAACATCGCAGCTCTTTGTGCTCTGACACAAATTGAATCCTAATGAGTCCCCAGAGGTGTTTGCATTTGGGTTCCAATTACTGTAAGCACATGCATGGCTCAGCCATGTGCAGATACCCAGGCAGTGCTCCAGCTCTGTGACCCCTCCTGCCTTTCCCTGCCTGTTGGGACAAGATGTTGGTGCTCTGTGGTGTCAGTGCCAGCATTAGAGCATTAGAGGACTGTGCAGCACATGGGCAAGAGTCCCATCATCCCTCTGAAAATGCCCTGTTCACTGTGAACAACCTGCACAGGGACAGAGGCATCCTGAGACTTTGTATTACAGCACCCCAGGAGCAGAAGTGCTGCAGCTGCTTTTGTGTGAGCTATCACAGGGGTGGAGAGTGCAGTGCTGAGCCCTCTGGCCAGGGCTGCCCGAGTTAACCCCAGATCAGCTGGGCTGGTCACAGAGATTTCCACACAAGGCAGCACTGCAGTCTCATGCTCGCTTGTCTGGACAGCTCTGTATTGCAGTGTTATGGATTTACCCAGTCCGTGCAAGGAAAGGCATCACCTCACCTCCACCTGCTGGCTCCCTGCAGTTCATGGCTACATCCCCAAGCCAAAGAGTGCAGCTCTCTGTGAAATTGTGCAGGGGCAGACCTCACTCACATGAGTGTTGTTGCTGTCTCAGATCAGGTCTCTGCAGGACACTGTTACTCCTAACCAATCCACAGGAAACTTACTTTGTAGACTTGTAATGTCTGTTGGTACTTCTTCAGTCCTGTTGGCAGGACCTTCTAAACTGCCTGCTGGTGTCTCCCTGAAGGTCTCTCACTGTGCCAACACCCGTGGTCCCCAAACTGATCTGACAGAGCAGTTCTCACAAGCTGGCTCAGCTTGAAGGAATCCAGCTGTGCAGTGAAAACAAAGCACCCAAAGTCTGGTATGTGGTGTGGGTCTGTCCAAGCCATGAGAAATGGACATCCTCTTGGTTCCTCTGTGGACATCAGGGACGTGAGACTTCAGACAAGCACGTGTGGTGTGAGGTTTGGCATTGCAGATATTCCAGTGGCAGTCAAATTTTTTTTGCTGTAGTGTGATGTTTCCAGGGTTGGAATTAAGGGGGAGAAAGAGAGGGCTAGAATAAAGCCAAACCTTAAAACCTTCCCTAAACTTTTGTTTGTAGGCACATAACTGACCAATTGCCTCTTTCCTCCTTAGAGATTCTCTTTACTTTGAGAGTGGCTGATCTGCTAATTCTTACTGGTACCTTTGCTAATCCTCTCTTGTTCCTGGAGAGGCAAACTTGAGCTGTGGGGTACCTCATGGGAAGGGCAGGAGCACTGCTGAGGCTCTGATTTTCATCTGTGTTATTCAGTGTTCACAGGTTTGGGAATAGGGATACCCTGAGTGATAGGACCCAACCTCAGCTTGGGTCAAGATAAGGAAGATTTAAATATTTTTATACATCCTCAAGATGTAGCTCACTTAATCAGCCACAGTCCTATTTGACTCTTTCCCTGGCTGAGTATTAGAAATACCATAGCCACAAGAAAGTGATACCTTTTCTTTCAAATTCTTTTCACATTTTCCAGGCAAAAATATAAGGGTTTTCAAGCAATGGCTATTTAGCTGCACCTAGAATGTAACTGTAGGACTTCTTTCTTTACCCCATTTTGGATTCATGTATTTTCCCTTGCTGGCAAGGGTTGAGAGGTAAAATAGCTCACAAAAAAAAAAAGAAGCTCACAAATCATTGACTTATTGGTTGCTGCATGGGTTCTATTTCAAAGTCCTTAATTGCCATCTACAACTTCCCTTTGTTTTTTGTTTTGAAATGGATCTCCTCAAGTTGTCAGACTGGAAGGCTGCCCAAAAGGCTGTTGGCATACATGGAATTGATCTTTTAACAGTTACACCTCCAGCATTAAAATACAGCTTACTAGCTTACAGATTTTTGAAAATATTGTCCTGCAGGAGCTTGAATTTAAGAATTGCCTGCATTTATTTTTACTTTTCAGTAAGAGGTACTGAAAGCAGTGCCCTAGTTGTGATGCCTAAAAGAGAAGCCAAAACAAATTAGGAGTATAAAATGTGGACAAATTTATTCGAGGCCTTCAAGGTACATTCGAGCAAACGAACGTCCCCCCAGGGACCACACCCAAAATGGACCCTGGGTCACGAGCCCTTCACCTTTTACAAGTTCTGTCCATTAGCATATTGGCCCCTAATTCTCCAATCCACCCTCAGGTGATGATGTTCACCACCCCAGGCCTGCCCCCCTCCATCTCACTGTTGTTTACATATTTTCAGGCCCCAAGGCAATGAATATGTCCTTGAATCTGTGTTCAGAGAGCCTTGTTTTGGCTAAAGGTGCTGGGAACAGAGCATTTTAGCACTTTGTAAGAAGCACTAAACTGCAGCAAGTTACAGGTGCATTAAGAGGAAAAAACTAGAAATATTCAAAGGCATCAGTTGGAGCAGGACAAAGGTGGTTTGTACACATCTTTGTGCATGCATGTTTCTGTGATTGCATAGCTTAAAACCCAAACCCAACATGGCAAACAAGCAGAGTCTGTTGGCTAAGGTGGTGACATCACCACCATTGGAGACACTCATCTGTAGGGTCTGGTCTGAGGTTAACATGGATAAACATGCTTGTCCTGCAAGGATGTAAGGAACTGCAGAGACGTTTCCTCCTATCTCTGACACTTCTGTGGAAGGCCTTCTGGAAAGTGGATTAAATGACAAACAACTCCATGCACTTAGGTTGTCACTGAAAATAGAAGGCAATACTTGGTTTCACTGAAAAGCTGTGTGGAAAGTTGTATATGCTGGAATTGCAGGGTCAGGGATGACTGCAATCGCTCATCCCTCGGAGTCTTGCTGAAAAAGAAGTTCCTCATATCCATAGTTCATATGACATCTCCTAGCTGGCTGTCTCTCCCATCAGAAGACCAAACTGTCTGTCCATAAACATTTTCCTAGGAAGGTGGAAAGAAACATATTCCAAAGGAGGGTGAAAGCCTGGGATGTCTGACCCACATCAGTCTCCTCAGATGACAAATAAACTACAAATCCTGTGAAACTGGAAAAAGGACTTCAACATCTAGCAAGCTGTTCTGAGCAATTATCCATAAAAATAAAATTAGTTATTCAAATTTAATTATTTTCATTGGTATTACCTTAAAATAATTTGACTATTATTAAACACTTCAATAGAAGAGTTAGATGAGGTGACTTCCTTGGTGAATGCCCCTGACTGATTTGAGAAATCAAAGGAAGAAAGGGAATCCCCTTCTGTCTTGTGTGCCTTGCTTCTCACAAACTTATGGCACATATATAATGCCACCTATATAAAAATTCTTGTGTGAAAAGATAGTTTCTTTAAAGGGGGGCAGACCAAGCAAGAACAAACAGGCTTGTGAAGGATGTCAGTCTGTCCATGGCAGAACTCTAAAGCAGCATTGGCAGTGCAGCCTTAGCAGACAGAGAAGAGACCAAAATGTGTCCCAGCAAGTGAGCCTGAGCTGATATGAGGGCACAGGGACATGTTTTAGTAAGCCTTGTGCAGCTTCGATTACTAGGGTCACCTTTTCTCCTGGGCAAGGCTGACCTTTTTATGATGATGCCCTGCTGTCCAAATCTTCAAATGTATTGAATATGCAACACATTGCAAAACGTGTAGCCCAACAACATATATTTGGAACTTCCTTGCTGAAGCTGCAGCTGCTCCTATGTGGAAAAGTGATATTTACTGTTAAGCCATGCTAAATCTGGTGTAACAAGGGGAAATTCTCAGACTGGCAGCAGCATTAAATTATGTGATCAGAGGAACAGAAGGAAATACACCAAAAAACAGGAATACTTCTTATGATAGGCAAAAAAAAAAAAAAATCTTTAAAGAATACCTGTCCTTCTTCCATGGCTTCCACTTTCATCAAGGATGTGATTCAAAACTGCACTGTAAGAGATGGAAAGGTTGTTACTGATGTCAGCAGACCTTGCTTCATATCTACAAACTACTTCCCAGCTAATTTCTCTGGAATTTCCTGAAAAGCATAGTTTTATGGAACTATAACATCAGCCTTCTCACAGAATCTGGTGCCCCATGATTGTACTTCATAACTTCCAAGCCAACTGCATGAAGCTTTTCACAGTTTCTTTACCCATCCCCCAAATAATGCTGCTAGATATCTGAGGTGAAGACAAGAAATGTTTATGAGAGCATTAGATTTTGTTCCTGTGGACACAAATACTCATGTGATAGATCCCTCAAGCTGGTTTGAGACCTGTGGGCACATCAACACTTTGAGGACACAGAGGGAGCAGGTGGGTTCATCAGATCTTAGGCACACGAACATGGCACTGGGATGTTTAAAAGGCACTCAGAAATACCAGCAACTGGATTGTAGCCAATGGCTTTTGGACACTGCTTGAAAACCTATAAAAAGATGGAATTTTGGCTTTGACTTTTAGGAAGTAAATGTCTTATAAAGGAGTTGCTTTAGTTAGAGATGGAAATTCTCTTAAAGAAAAGACACAGCTGCTTAATGGTGAAATCACAGCGGTGCCAGCCTGGAGGATGAAGGAAATGCTCTCCTGTTTTGGGAGATGGCAGCAGGCAGAGACATCCTGGCTCTTCTCCTTTGGGCCTTTAGGGGGTAGATGTTTGAATTGCTTTGTCTCCTTGGAATGTGCTGTGCATCCTTAGGGATAAAAGAGAAGTGAATGGAGAAAGGGGAGCTGCACTGGATCAGTAACAGCGTGGGCTGCTGGATGGTGTGCACAATCCCAGCTTTCTGTGTTGGGTATGGAGCTGGGCTCTCCCAAGGAGGTAGCAGTGGCAGAGGCTCCCTGGACTCCCAGGGATGGCATGTTTATCTTTCTGGGTTTCAATGATTCTGTGATTTGAATGCCAAGAGTCCATTCCTGTGGTTTGCTTTGTTCCATGGAAGCTGAACAGTGTTTCCTCAGTGCCTTTGGCATCTCTTGCAGTTGGATGAGAGACTTGCTGGAGGGCTGAAAACCAAAACATAGCAGAGAAAATGCCAGCCAGAGAACACAATGGGGATCATGTTAAAGCCAATATGCCACAGCTACAGGGTCAATGCTGTTACCAGGGCTAAGAATCCTCCAGGCTGCTCATTCTGAATGCCTGTCTTCTCTGTGGAACAAAGGGCTTGGATCCAAGTCATGACATGTAGACATAAAAGAGAAGGAGCTTGAAACAGAATCTCCTGAACATATCCATTTTTGTCAATGTAGGAAAAGGAGATTATATATATGTACTTGGTGCAACTATTTGCATCCTTGCATGTAGGACTTTAATCTGTTTTTCCAGGAGAGACTTGTTGGATGCTAAGTTCAGGGGCTGGCAAGGGATGGAGCACTTTGGCCCCAGTTCAGGATAGCACTCAGCAGGATTTACTCACATCCCTAAAGCCAAGCACATGTTGAAGTGTCCTGTTGGCCCAAGGCCCACTTGTGCAGCACCTTGCAGAAGCAGCTTGAAACTGGTGGAGTGGACAGAGCAGCATTAGCTCATGTTACTGCCCCCAGTGCCTGGGAAGAAACGTAGTACAGTAGCCTTCAGCCCTCTCCTCTTCCTGTTGCTGTTGTTCTTCTTTTCTTTTTCTTCTTCTTTTCTTGTTCTTTTCTTTTTCTTCTTTTCCTCCCCTGGGAACTTTCCAAACTGATTCAGGAAAAGTCCCTGTAGGACTGAACCGTGTATCTCGCAGGCTTGTGCAAAGATCTTGTTGACTGCCTTGGTGCAGAGTTCGGGAGTTGCTCTTGAGGGTGTGTCCAGCAAGGAATATCTGTGCTGTGACAAGGGCAAGGCTTTGGTGGCTGTCACTCTCTGTCCCAGCTCAGCAAAGGTCCCTGCATGGCAGGGGCAGATTGGCAGCTGCTCTGTGGCCTCTGGGACGCTGAGCTCTGCCCCAGCTGCCTCCTGAGGCTGCAGGGAGCTGCTGGCACAGAGCACTGCCCCTGCTCTGCACCCAGGGGCAGCAGCCAGGCTGAGCCCTGGGCCATGCTCCTTATTGTCCCTGCCTGCCCCAGGCAGTGCCACCTGCCCCTGCTCCGGCAGATAGGGTGGGGCTTGGCCTCGGCTGTGCTCTGGCAGATCCCTTACAAGGAGGATCAGAACATTAAAACCCTTCCCAAAGATGGCCACTTATGTCCTGGGTCCTGAGATCCTGGGAATCTGAAGCCAAAAATTCACCCTTTCCTCTCATGGCTGAGCAGGCAGGAGCTGCAGTGGGATCTCTGCTGTCACTCTTTCAGCCTGGTGGCAGTTTGTTTTCTTTGGTACAACATGAGTGCTCTCTTCTCTGCAGTGTGTTGTGCCTGGCACAAGTGTGAATGAGGGAACTGAGGCTTGGAGCACCTTCTTTCTTCACACTGCAGGTCTGAATTCCTGCTCAAAGGAGAGCTTTTGTTCATATATTGATGTCTTTCTGTCAGCTCTATCCAACCACAACCTGTTTCCCTAGACACATTTGGCATTACTCTGTGTTCTAGATACACTTTCACACAGCACATGTGTAACCCTGCACAAGAGCTGATAACCCGAGGAGGAACTGGCTCCTCCTTGCAGGAGGTGTCTTTAGAAGGCCATTTCCTGATGTCTGTCTCAATCTAATTTTCCCATTTTTCAAGGGTTTTAAATAGAAAACTAATGTGTTCTAGCACTGACAAGCCCAAGCTTTGATATTTATGATCACTGGGCTTTGAGAGACAAACTCTGCTTCAGATGGTTTCTCGTCTGAGTTGAGACAGCTCCCTGTCTTCTCATTCTTTGTGTGTTTGCACTGCAGATAATCATATGGTGAAGTTTTTGATCCCACAGCATTTCGGAACAATTCTTGACTTCAAGCTCATTTAGATGGGAAAGAAAATTGCACTCTTGCTATGGAAGCCATAAGCAACCTGTCTTTCATCATATTCTCTAACTATTAATTCTGCTGACTGGAAGTCCCATGATGAACCTGGAAGTCCCTGAAGGCTGCATGTGGACACCATTGTGGGCTAAGATAGCTCGTGGCTGGCCCAACCACATGAGATGTGAGCAGCAAAGTGACACTTTGGTGATGGATGAGTCCTGGGGTCATTGTTCCACTCCTTCAGTGAAGACATCCCCTTCCCTCTGCTGCTGTTCCAGTGTTTTACACACTTCATTGTAAAGAACTTCTTCCCTGTATCTAATCTAAATCTACCCTCATTTAGGGTAAAGCTATTCCCTTGTTCTGTCACAGCAGGCCCTGCAAAAAAGTCTCTGCATCTTTTGCTCCGGATCTCTTCAAGTACTGAAATGCCACAATAAGGTCACCCTGAAGCCTTCTCTTCTATAGGCTGAACAATCCCAAATACCTCAGCCTTTCCTCATTGGAAAGGTGCACTCCAGACCTTGGATCATCTTGGTGGCCTTCTTCTGAACTGCTCCAACAGGTCACTGTCCTTCCCATGCATGATGATGGGTAGGAACACTTTGGTGGTCACTCTCTTAGGTCACTGAATGTTTGAGAAATGCTGCTGGAGCCAATTTTAGAAATGAAGCTTTTAATCATCCTTCTCCACTCCATTCCCCTGTGATTAATCAAAGGAGACTCAGGCTTTCTCTTTGCCTCTGCCATAACTCCAGACAAAAGACTTGGAAATTTCCATCCATCTGCACTTGGAAAGAGTGGAAACTGCCATTTTTGAAAGGGGTTAACAAAATCTCAAGCCCACAGTCCAGCAGAACATTGGAAACCTTTGCCAAATCCTTGCAGCACGGCTGAAACACAAGCTGTCCCAGGGAAGCATTTTTCCTGCATCTCTCCACGTCAAATAAAACACACCTCTGGCTAAGCTTGTCTTTCGGTATTTTTAATAAGAGAAGATATTATACCCCTGCTGAGGAAATCAGGATTGTGCATTTTGGAACAGACTGCCAGCAGAAGGATGGGAGATATTACTGCAATCCTCTCCAGGACAAAAATGGGGGAAACTTCATCAGAGGGAGAATTTTGGCAAATGTGGAAGAGGGAACGGGAGTCAGTACTTGGGTGGTAGAAGTGGTGATCTTAGCCTAGAAATTCCCATGGGATTAGATTGGAATGAAAAATGAGACAAACCTATTAAAGTGGGTCTGAGAGATGATTTTTTAATTCCCAGACTTGCTCATTGAGTTCCTACAATGATTCTTGTCCCCTTAGCTGAGAGTGGAGAAGAAGGGAGCGCCAGGAGAGCAGGGGCTGTGCCTTGGGATCTTGACACATGGAAAAGCCTGCAGGTCTTACATCAGCCATCTTTTATTTGTCCTCCTGAGATCTTCTGGGAACTTCAAGTAGACTAATTGAACTGGCCTTATCCCAAACCAAAACTCCCTGAACAGATCTCATGTGTATTAATTCTGGCTGTGGCCCTGTTCCTCCAGGAATTCCTCCTGCTCCAGCTGCCCTGGAGAAGGTGCAGTGCCACTGGGTCCTTGGGAAGTTGAACAAGCTTTGCATTGAACAGAGCCTGTAAAATAAGCTGAAAACATTCCCACTTCTGTCAATCCCTTACCAACAGTTTTAAAGTATTTCCCATTTTTTTCTACAGTACTTTTTTCAAAATTGGAAAGATCACAAAATTCCCTTTCAAATGCATTTTTCATGACCGTGTGAATAAAACCACAGTTACTGTGGTGTTCATTTTTTTACAGAAATGAGGGCACTATTAAAGCCTGCCTGTCCCAAAGGAGCACAGTGATCATCAGGCTCATTATTCACAGAAAGACAATCACAATATTAATGAGGCTCAGACATCTGTCAAATTAATCTGTAGTTTAGAAGTTTAGGAAACAAAGGCAGGATTTAGATTTTCTAGCTGCGATTTCCCATTTCTGCCAAAATCGGAGTGGCTGTGAGTGGCTATCAAGAGATTAATTTCTATTTTTCAGCTGTTTATACAACCATCATCATGAGGAACCTCAGCAAGCTGATGGAGCAGGTCTCTAGAGAAAACTCTCCTTTATCTTGCCAGTGCAGATTGGGAAAGTGGGAGCAGCTCAAGCAGCAGAAGTGAGAGCAGAAATGAGGGAGGTTGATTCCATGGAAGGTCCAGGACATGCACTAGGGTGTAGTAAAAGCTCCCATGTGTTCCCATTCCAGGGACATCCCCTGTTCCTTTCCCACAAACAGGAGCCTCTCTTGCCAGTGTGACAGAGCTGTCACTGTGTCCTCGTGCCAGCACTCCTGTCACTGCCAGGGGACAAGCAGAGCCCTCCTGACACAGGGTTTGAGGCCAAATCAGAATGCTGAGGAGGGAGCCAGGCATGCTGAGGTGTTTTCCGCCTCACTCACTCTCCCAGGTTTTCTTCTTCTCACCATTTTTCTGGAAGTCTCCATCGTGCAGGAAAGGAGGGTAAAGGCATCTCCAGGGCCAGGAGAGGCTGCTGCCATGCCCAGCAGCACTGCCCAGAGCAGCCTGGGGCACTGGGAGCCCAGGGGATGCTCCTGGGATCCCCCAGCAGCTTCTCCTCACAGCCTCCTGGTGACCAAGCTGCCTGTGCAAGGCAGGAAATGGTGCAGGAATTCCCTCCCAGCTGAGAATTTAGGGGAGATGGGCTGGAATTGGGTTGTGTGCATGGACAGGTCAGAGGCTTTGCAGGGAGGATTTGTGGCTGCCCTCTGTTTCTGTTTGCTGGGCAGGCTGTGCCCGGTGCAGGGAGCAGCAGCTCAGGCTCCCCTGGGCAGAGGGGACAGTTCCCGTGGGTGGTTAGGGCAGCGTGCCTGGGTCAGTGTGTCCTGCCTCACCCAGACACACTGAGCTGGGGCTGTCATCCCTGTGGGCTCTGCAAAGCTCTCTCTTCTGCCTGGCTAGAAAGAACAGGCTTACCTTAAGCTGCAGATGTTTAGAAAAGACAATGCCTTGAACAGTTAATGGGATTGGGGAAGAGAAGAACCCAATGGGCAGCTTCTCATTGTACAGAAGGTTCTTTCCAACTCTTCTCCAATGCTGAGTACCTGACACAGCAGAGTGCAATAAATCAATGAACCACTGAAAACCCTCCTGTAGTTGAGAGAAACCTTTCCAGCAGAGTAGCCACCTCATTTACCACCACTGAAATGCTGTTTTTCTTAGCTTTGCATCCTTTCAGTCCATTCAACCTACTTACAAATATGATTTCACCTGGGAAGACCTTCTGTGAAATAAGGTTTGTAATACTACTCCTAGTTCTGGAGTTCAGGCTTGTGGAAGGAAAGATAGTCCTGCTACTTCTCCTGCTATGGGAAAGCTGCTGTGATGGATGAGATTGCATAGAAATACTCTCAGAAGTTCAGGTCCTGCATCAAGTGAATGTGTGGCATTACTTGATTGTCCTGGTAATGAACATCTTATTCTGACTGGCATCACTTTAGTTGTGTGCGTTCCAAGTGCTCTGAGCTCCTCCTTAATCTTTATGCTGAACCTCAGTTCTCTCTGAGAGAGCTGTCAGAAAGACCTGTGTGCTGCTGCCATCCTTAGCTTGACACTGGTCACCTTGGGAGGGGATGTCTCTCTTCCACTACCTGTCAGCTCATTTCATTGGCCTCTTGTGGGATTTTCAATCCTGTTGTGCAAGTAAAGGAAAAAAAATTTGCCTACCACTCACAATGCAGAAGTTGACAGCCAAGACCTCTTGAGCTCTAGTTCCTCATGTCACACCAAAGGCATTTCTGGTTGAGCAAGTCACTCTCTTTGTGGATTGACTTCCCCTAGCTGAGAGGGGGAAATCGCTTCCGACTGCTAAACTCGAGTAAAACTTTTTTATTCTATACATTTTTTGCCATTAGGACTATGGCATTCAGACATAGATTCATTCTTCTTTCTCCTGACATTCTAAATTCTGCAGGGAATGGATCCCCATTGTGTTCTCTGGCTGGCATTTTCTCTGCTATGTTTTGGTTTTCAGCCCTCCAGCAAGTCTCTCATCCAACTGCAAGAGGTGCCAAAGGCACTGAGGAAACACTGTTCAGCTTCCATGGAACAAAGCAAACCACAGGAATGGACTCTTGGCATTCAAATCACAGAATCATTGAAACCCAGAAAGATAAACATGCCATCCCTGGGAGTCCAGGGAGCCTCTGCCACTGCTACATCCTTGGGAGAGCCCAGCTCCATACCCAACACAGAAACCTGGGATTGTGCACACCATCCAGCAGCCCACGCTGTTACTGATGCAGTGCAGCTCCCCTTTCTCCATTCACTTCTCTTTTATCCCTAAGGATGCACAGCACATTCCAAGGAGACAAAGCAATTCAAACCTCTACCCCCTAAAGGCTCAAAGGAGAAGAGCCAGGGTGTCTCTGCCTGCTGCCATCTCCCAAAACAGGAGAGCATTTCCTTCATCCTCCAGGCTGGCACCGCTGTGATTTCACCATTAAGCAGCTGTGTCTTTTCTTTAAGAGAATTTCCATCTCTAACTAAAGCAACTTCTTTATAAGACATTTACTTCCTAAAAGTCAAAGCCAAAATTCCATCTTTTTATAGGTTTTCAAGGAGTGTCCAAAAGCCATTGGCTACAATCCAGTTGCTGATATTTCTGAGTGCCTTTTAAACATCCCAGTGCCATGTTCGTGTGCCTAAGATCTGATGAACCCACCTGCTCCCTCTGTGTCCTCAAAGTGTTGATGTGCCCACAGGTCTAAAACCAGCTTGAGGGATCTATCTCACCAGTATTTGTGTCTACATGAACAAGATCTACTGCCCTAATAAAACCTTTTTTTCTTCACCCAGGTCTGTACCTAATGTCTGTGCAAAACAGGGCACAGAAGACAGAAGAGGACATCTTTTCAAAGTGTGTACCTTTTGAAATTAAGAAGTCACAACCCGCCTTACTCGTCTTTAAATGTATATTAATAATAACATTTGAAAATTAATAATAATAATAATAATAATAATAATAATTCAATTTTAATAACTCACTTTATTTTATGGATAATTATTCAGAACAGCTTGCTATATGGTGAAGTCCTTTTTCTTCACACAGGATTAGTCCAAGATTTACCAGAGCCACAGGATTTGCACTTTTCTTGTCATCTGAGGTGACTGACGTGAGGCAGACACCCAAGACTTTCACCTTCTTTTTTTGGAAAATATTTATGGACAGGCAGCTTGGTCTTCTGACAGGAGAGTCAGCTAGCTAGGAGATGTCATACCAACTATGATACAAGGAACTTCTTTTTTAGACCAGACCTTACAGATGAGTATCTCCAATGATGGCGATATCACCACCTCACTGCACAGAATCTACTCGTGTTCAGTGTTGGGTTATGCAATCACAGAAACATGACATGTACAAACCACTTCTCTCCTGCTCCAGCAGGGCACTGTTTTCACCACATCTTACTAAAAACAAAAAAAATAAATGCAGGGAATTCTTAAAGTCAAGCTCCTGCAGGACAGTATTGTCAAAAATCTGTAAGCTAGTAAGGCTTTTTTAATGCTGTAGGTGTAAATTAAAATCACATAAATAACAAACACTTCCTATATCATTGTTTCCCCAAAGCAGTGAAGCTCTGAGCTCGTGCAGTGACACAGGCAGGGCCTGACTGCATAGAGAGCTACCAGAGAACAGAGAGAAGCTGTGTGTGCCTCAGTTCTTTTTCAGTGTGCATCACCTCGCTTCCAACCCCCAGCTCTGTGCTTCACAAACTGCTGTTTGTGATGGTTCCCATCTGCCCTTAAGTAAGGCAGGTTTTTCTGAGAGACTGATCCAGCACAGGAATTGGTCAGGAGTTTCAGCTCTCCCTTTCTAAGGACTCCCTTTGCCCCTAATATTTTAAGATCCCAGAGGGATTAGCTTGCTTCTATCACACTTAAAGACAGGAAATTTTTGGTTTTCACTGGTACAATACAAAATTTCAGGATGCCTCTGTCCCTGTGCAGGTTGTTCACAGTGAACAGGGCATTTTCAGAGGGATGATGGGACTCTTGCCCATGTGCTGCACAGTCCTCTAATGCTCTAATGCTGGCACTGACACCACAGAGCACCAACATCTTGTCCCAACAGGCAGGGAAAGGCAGGAGGGGTCACAGAGCTGGAGCACTGCCTGGGTATCTGCACATGGCTGAGCCATGCATGTGCTTACAGTAATTGGAACCCAAATGCAAACACCTCTGGGGACTCATTAGGATTCAATTTGTGTCAGAGCACAAAGAGCTGCGATGTTTCCCTCTGTGGCACCAAATTAGGCCCATTAATTAGTCCCTACTAATACACATTTCCCGGGTGCCATAAGCACTGTTACTGCTGGCAATTGATTCCCAGCAAAGGTTCACCCTTTCTAATTGCTCAGGTGGTCTTTTTCAGAAACCTAACTGTTGCTTTCAACAGAAACAGTGCCACAAACCCACAAGTAAATAAAAGAAAAAATGCAGCAGCTTTAGTACAGAACTTGGAGTAGGAGCCGAAGGTCACAGAAGTCAGTGACAGCACTACAGTTGTGTTCCATGGGCCATGGAGCATGGAAACAGGGTCCTGTTCAGCCTTTTAGAGAGTTTGCTCAGCTATTTCATGTGCACTCTAATTTAATGGACAGAGACTCATCCAGCTGAGATGCAACAGACTCTCAGAAATGAAATTTGGCACTTCTATTGAGTTTTACTGTAAAGCACACATACAGAAGATAGCTTGAATAATTTCAGATAAAGCTTTTAAAAATAATGGTTGTTGATTTTTTACACATTTGCCATCTCACATCTTATCTTGCTCTTCAGGCAGTTATGATTAGCCTGTGGAATATTAGCCTGGCTTGTTTACTCAAGGTTTCTTCCAAGTTTCATGTAGAGCCAGGCCTACTGAAATCCATAAAAATAGCTGCAACAATTTTACTGGGCTGTGCAACAGGTCTCAGCTATTTCAAGAGTAAAAGTGCTCCATTCTTACAGTCAGAGCATTGGCAGGAGGAGGACAGCACATCAGCCAAATGGCAGGAAGATGTAGGGACATAGCCTGGGGGATGGCCACTGGATCTCAGCAGGAATTCCTCATTGCAGGAGTTACAGCTCAGCTACTGCTGCAGTGCTGAGCCTGTCAGCAGAGAAATTATCACTGTCATGGCACTAGAGCTATTATCTCAGTGAGAGTTTCAAGAGTGCAGTAGCTTACATGGGACAGGCTCAGTCACTGCGCACACAGCCTTTGTTATTTCCCTCAAGACTGCTGTAGAACAAACAAATTACATTTCCACGTGACTTTCCTAAGGAAAAAACCCTAAAAGAGCCTTTTAAGACTAAGAGACATTGGTGATCATATCATACCTATGTCAGCAGAGAGAGAAAGGCCTTCTTAATCCTCCTTCCCTGCTGTCCCTCTGAAGATGTAGCAGAAGCCGTTCCTGCATCAGAAAGCAGATTTTTCCATGGGATACAGCATTCCTGATGTCCCAGGCATGGCAAAAGTTCCAAGGAGGTTTTACATCTTGTTAGACAGCAAAGACTGGCAGAAACGCAAACTCAGGGGACCCTGGGCATCCCCTGAACTTCTCTGCCCCCAGAGAAATTGGCCACTGGTGTGCACAGCAAAGGCAGGACCAGTTCAGCACTCACTGTGTCCCCAGCCAGCCCAGCAGGGCTGCATGTGTGTGAGACAAGTTCTGCAGCGTCCCCATTTCAACACATGGGACAATTCCATTTTTCTCTCAGGCTTAGCTTTGGTGATGGGTTACCACATTTCACCCACTCTTCCTCAGAACAAGGGCTTGTTTATTCATCTGCCTGACTTGATCCATCCTGCACAGGTACAAAAAAATCAAAAGTATCTAAGCGTCCACAAAAACATCATTGGGCAGCACAGCTAAAGCCTTTTCTTCTCTCCCTGTCTCAGCCCTGCAGGAGAACCAAGCCCATTGCATTTTCTTTTGTCAGGGCTGTTTTGTTGTACTTCTGGGTTTCTTGGTGCATTGAAAAAGCCCTTGAAGTCAAGCCCTTCACAACATGAGGAGAGATGTGAGTGAGTAATGACAGGTCCCTAAAGGGCCTTGGGATGCCTTGTGCTCTGCACAAATCACTCCAAAAGCAATGGAATAGAGCCTGGCACTGGCAGCACAGCATCTGGAAATGTTTTTGAGGTGCTCGGGAAGGCTTTACTGTGACACAGCTTTCCCTGCACTGACACATACCCAGAGAAGCTTTGTGAGCATCAACTCCTCTCCACAGCTCTGAAATACACCAAGACAGGTGACACTCTCTGCACTTAGTCTGTGCTGATGCAGGAAGAATCCTTCTCCACAATTCTTTTTTAAATCCTATGAAAATATCACCCCACAGAATTACATTCATGCTTTTTCTGGTTTGGAGTGTGGGATCCTCCTGCTGTCAAATGCATTTTTCCTAATATGAATAAATACACATGGAAAATGGACTGAAATATCACAGCTTCTGAAAGAAATGAGAGGCCAGAGGTGATGGAAGTGTCAGAAGGAGGAACATTCCTGGGGCCACCAAGGAGAGCAGAGTGGGGCCCAGAGACAAGGCTATTGGGTTTCTTTGCTTCAAGATGCTGTTTCAAAGCCAGCCCAAATGAAGAATGAGCCTGAAGTGACAGTCCATGAGAGATGAATTTGCACTGCAAGGCAGCTCAGGGTGGGGAGGCATCTCCATCACTGAAGACACAAGAGTTAACATTGATTTGTAAACACACAGGTCAGGGATGAGCTGGCCATGCAGGCTGGCCCTGGGCAGGCTGCTCCCTTGCTGAGGGAGGGCTGCAGCCCCAAAGGGCTTGGGGGACGCCAGGCTGGGGAGAGGCTCCTGTGCTGGCCCTGCAGGGCACACAGGGCCAGGGTGCAGCCAGGAGCAGAGCAGGTCCAGCCAGAGCAGGGCTCCAACACAGCCCCGAGGGCCCAGCCAGAGCAGGGCTCCAACACAGCCCCGAGGCTCCAGCCAGAGCAGGGCTCCAACACAGCCCCAAGGCTCCAGCCAGAGCAGGGCTCCAACACGGCCCCGAGGGCCCAGCCTGGAGCCAGGGCCAGCAGCAGCCCATGGAGAAACAGGCACGGCCCTGGGCTGGCCTGAAATGAGCTCCCAAGCCCCAGGTTTTATTCTAGGAGCTAAAGGCTCCCTAGAATAAAAGAAGCTCTGACCTCCTTGAGTAAATTGCTTTCCATTGCCCCTCCCTGGCACACGGACCGAAAGCTTTTCATTCCAGGCTGGTTTTGCTCCCATGAAATGCTCTCCCTACAGGAATTGTGTCCGACCCTCGTCCCCCTGGCCGCACGGAGCCGATGGCTGCCTTTGCCCACGGCCGGCCCGGCCCTGAGCCTCTGGCAGTGCGGCCGAGCCGCTCCAGGGCCGGGCCGGGCCGGGCCGGGCCGGGCCAGGCTGGGCTGGGCCGGGCCAGGCCGGGCTGGGATGGGCTGGGCTGGGCTGGGCTGGGCCGGGCCGGGCTGGGATGGGCTGGGCTGCGCTGGGCTGGGCCGGGCTGGGCTGGGCCGGGGCGGCAGCGCTCGCTGGAGCAACGCTGCTCTCTGCTGGGGAGCCGCGCTGGGCTCGGGCTGGGCTCGGCTGGGAGAGAGCGGCCCCAGGCTGCCATGGACCCTGCGGGGCCGTCCTGGCTCCATTTGGGGACAGAGCCGTGTCCCTGGGGTGCCATGGGTCCTGCGGGGCTGACCCAGCTCCCCCTGGGGACAGAACAGTGTTCCCCGGCTGCCATGGACGCTGCGGGGCTGTCCCAGCTCCATTTGGGGACAGAGCAGTGTCCCTGGGCTGCCATGGGTCCTGCGGGGCTGTCTCAGCAAGGGATGCTGTGTCTGAGCAGCACTGGACACAAATTCACACAAATGCACACACGTGCAGGGACAATGCCCTTCCAGCCGCTGCAGGAAGAGAGCAAAAGCAGATTTCACCATGTGGAAATCGTCACCTTTAACAAGCTCCCGTGTGCTGCTGCTTTGCCTCCCTGACATCTGCACACACAGGAGACAGATGCTCCAGCCCTCTGTGCCTGTCTTGAGAGCTTTGTTTACTTGTGCTCAGAGTCTTTGTGTCCCCTTGGCTCCCAGCACGAGCAGGACCAAGTCTTTAACTTTCTCCCAGATGAATTTCTGCTCCATTGAGCCCACCTCCTCCACCACCAGCCCCCACTACCTATCTGGGTTTCAATGATTTAGCATTTCAGTAGTGTCCTGAGGCAAGACAGGAGCCCTCAGACCTTTTTCAGTGTTCTGCTCATCAGCCCTGGGCCTCAGCAGGGCTTTCAGGAGGATCAGCCTCACAGGTGCCCAACGCCAGCTGCTACAGCTGGGTCTGGTCACTCATTTACATCTTGCTGCTCTTTTGGGTGCCTCAGGCCTTTCGTGATTCCTACACATTGCAGAAAAACTCTTCATTGCTCCCCGATAGCTGCTGAGTTCAGGAGATACCCTTGGGATTTCAGTGTTTCTCCTTTTCCCCAACCATTCCCTGGAGGAGGTACCACACAAGCCGAGCCCAGGAGAAGATAAGATTTCCATGTTGTCATGGAAGGAGTCTTGTGACTCTTGCTCTCACCTGCCTGCAGCCAGTCCCTGTGCAGCAAGGAAGGAGTTTTGCAGCTCCAAGCAAAACTTTCTTGTGCCTGGCTCCCTTTCCCTGGCCAGAAAGTCACTCTGCCACTCTATTCTCTTTCAAGATGTCATTCCTTAAATCTCCCGCTCCATGTACCTGAAATTCATCCCCTGTAGAGAAAGAGTCTGAGATTTTTCTGGTAATGGTCAATGTCAAAGGAAGAGATTGCAGAGCCTGCAAATACCCTGAGGCAGCTGAAACTTAAATTTGTCTTTTCCACCGTGTCTGCCCCACAGCTCTTCCCTGGTCTGTGCATCCACGGCCCTGCTGCAGGTTTCTGGTGCCCAGCTACAAACTGAGCTCATTCATGGCCCTGATGTTCCCATTTCTCCTAATCTCAGCCTTTGAACTGCTCGATGCTTTCTGGTGTTTATTTGCCTCCTTTCTTCCTCCTGTGCTCTCTGCCTCCTCGTGTGGTGCTTTTCACTCACACTCCAACACGTTTCTTACTGTCACAGATTAGGGGAGGAGAGAGCAGGCTTTGTTCTCTTCATGCTGCGACACCTGCTGAACAAATTTGGTCACAAAATTCACATGTTTTCTTGGGTAAAACAATGTTATATCTGGATTTTTGTGACACTGGAGTTTTTTCCTCAGGCTTGGACCTCTGCAGACCTTTTGGGTCTGTCCAAATAGTTCGGGAGCAGTGACAAGTTTAACACTTGTCCCTGGAGTCAGAAGAGACTTGTGCCCAGACACAGGAATCTCTGGGAAGAATATCTGATATGGGAAAAGTGACAGTTTTAAGTGAGACAAAAAATGGTTGTTTACTCAGTCAGATCTTCAGTGTGTGAAAAGCTCCATGAAGTCGTTATAATGTTTGGATTTTTGCTAAAATCCATAGAAAAAACACTCAAGCTGCTGCCAGGGATTTCTGTACAGGTGCATGGCAGCTGTTCAGCCCTGGGAGTGGGCACTATTGGAATTAATGATGGCAAATGAAAAGAAGCACAGCCAAAAAAGACTCCTCAGCACCTCTGCACTTCTGCATGTGCAGAGCTTGGGTCACCTCTCATGCTTTGCTGTGCCTGCTGCTCCATCCCCAGCAGAGCTGCAAACATGGCTGAGAATTCACAAAAGGATCCATACTGTTGCATTTTAACCGGGAGTGAAATCAGGGGTTATTTGTTTTTCCTACAACAAGAAAAAAAGAAAGAAAAAGAAAAAGAAAACGAAAACGAAAAAGAATATTCTCATTTCCAAGCTGTTGCTGGAAACAGTAACAGGTTCTGAGGTTTTAAAGAGAAAAAACGATAGAACAAAAAAACATTTTGCTAACATGAGTAATGTTTTTTGGCATTTGTAATGAAGTTAAGCTACTGGTTGCTTCTCCATCTAGCAAAGAGTAATTTCTACTGAGGAAGGGCAGGGACCAGCAGTTCAACAAAAACCAACTCATCTACATCATTAACACTCTCTTGCTTTCCAGCTTACCTCCAAACCCTGCTCCTTCACCTCTCTTTATCACCTGTAGTTGCACAGTTTTAGAAATCTTTCTGTTCTTTCTCAGGGAGAATAGAGATAAGCTGCATTCTTTTACTTTCTTAATCTCTGTGTTTGGTATTAGGTGTTATTTGGCTGTGACCAATGGTTTTAGGAGGTGGATTCCCTGCTGACCAATAGTTGCTAGATTATTAATGGATATATAAAGAGGTTTTTGTAAATAAAGTTCTCTTTTCGCCATCTTGGTTTCGTCTGCCTGCTTCCTCTGCCAGCTTCTGCAAATACTGGGAAACCTAAACCCACAATCACCCACATGAGAGGTGCCAAACTCCTATTCTCCAGCTGATATAAAACACACTGGGGCTGTGTTTCTGGGGCAGAGAAACTTCTGTGAGGCAGCAGAAAGGAGGGAGAGGGCAGAGAGGGAGATGCAGTCCTTGGCAGGGCTGCCTGCTGGCCATGGGTGGGCTCCTGGCCGTGTCAGCCAGCCTCCAGGGTGGTCCCAAGAGCCTCACAGACAGCCCCGCTGCTACAAACTCAGCTTTCCCTGGAGAAGGATTATCGAGACATTGCTCAGACAAAAGCCCTTTGCTTGAGCATTCAAGTCTAAAAGCTGTTTTTGAAGGATTTCACCTAAGCGATTCAGCCAAGACTAACAAGCCTGTGGCATAAGGAAGGCTGGAGTTTCTGATTCCCAGCCCCTCGGGTCTATTTTTAGCTCTGAAATCAGATAAACAGTAAAAATCAAAAACAACCAGGCAACCAACACAGAACCTGCTGAAAAACAGCAGTTGTGTACTTTGGGCTTTCTTCCACAGGTAACTACTTTTAAGTAATAATAGCAACAACAGTATAAAATAAAAGACACGGAGGGAATAAATAACTGATCAACTGTTTTACAGTTTTGTCATCTGGCTGGTTAGGAAAACTTCACATTTTCACATCACATTCCCAAAGAGTGACTGTCAGCCTACACAGGTGCTGGGCTCTCTTTTCAAATGTCTCTCGTACTTTGCTGTACCTACACTCATTTCCATGAAGCAGAAAGTGCCACCCTTCTTGTTCTCTTGGAGTTTATTTGGACCCATTCAGCAGCACGATGAAAGCTTTTGAATTCCCAGTGAATTACAGTGATGGTAAAACTATAAATAAGATATAAATAAGATCAAAAGATTCACTCTCTCATCTCACAAAATTTGAAGAATGCGAAAATTAAGCTTCTTGATATATTTGTATTATGACACATTTTTTGATAATGTGGTCAATATTATTTTTGTGCTACAATAGACTGACCTAGTCAGATATCTGTGGAAAAGTATATTTTCTCTTGAAATTTTACAAATGCATGTTTATTCATTTTATATTTGAACTATTCATATTAATATTCATTATAATTTTCATTTAATATTCATAAAATATTCATTATAATTTGAGATACGTCAGTCTGAAGACTTGACATTTTCATTCTGCATTTTGGACAGCAACTGACAAGCCTTAGGAGGTGTTGCCCTCGTTAGTGGCACTATCTTTGGATAACAAAGAACCAACTTTCAGTAGCTCGAAAATAAGAAAGGACATCAAAAATTGCATAAAATTGCAAAAAGATTGCATTAAAAATGGCACAAGTTATCAAACTTGCACAGGCAAGGAAAGCATAATCCTGGGCAATAAATTGTCCCAAAGCAAGGATAAAGCAATTATAAAATGAATAAACATGCATTTGCAAAATTTCAAGAGAAAATATACTTTTCCACAGATATCTGATTAGGTCAGTCTATTGCAGCATAAAAATAATATTGACCACATTGTCAAAAAATGTGTCATAATACAAATACTTCAAGAAGCTTAATTTTCATATTCTTCAAATTTTCTGAGATGAGAGAGTGAATCTTTTGATCTTATTTATATCTTATTTATAGTTTAGTAGTGCCCAAAGTGCATTGGGGGTCACAGGAACACAGCAGGATACAAACATTTATTTTAAGCTATCTTGCTTTTAAGACTTTCCAGAGTGGCCAGAAATGTCTGGTTGCCTTTTTTCATTGCAGAATAATAGTAACATCTGTAGAGAGGCTAGACCAGAGCTCTAATGAATCACTGGACAACAGCATGAATTTCATTATAGGAAAAATCTCAGAGACATATTTTTATGGCTTAGAGGACAATCTGAAGTAGCCCAGAGGCAATGTTTTTATATACTCTATTTAATCTTTGAGACTTGACCTAAAAGCTCCTTTAGAAGAAAAGTTATTTAAAATAATTGGATTTTAAAGTTATGTCCACAAACTCTAACTTTGTCACAGGGAGTGCCAAAGTGAAAAGTAGTACTGTTAGCATTCTCATTGCAAACTATTTTGTAAAATGACATAATCCCTCATTTTAATACTAGCACTTGAGTCTATCAAAATGAAACCCTAAAGGGAAAAAATAATGGCCACAAGCTTTGAAGTGATTGATTAATTAATTTAGGAAATTTGGGAACTGGATAAATTTGGGAGTCAAGATAGTAGACATGGAGCAACTCTTTTCAAAACTTGAAAGAAGTGTTTTGAAAAAAGGTACATTTTTAGCTGCTAAAATTACATGCATAGATATTATGAAAACAAAGCTTCAGGCACTGTCAGCTTTTAAGGAGCAACAAATTGAATGTTAAAGAAATGAGAACAGTAGAGATGTATCAAGGTTCATTACAAAAGATTCCTTACACATTTTTAGTTTATTTTTTTTTTTCATCCTAAATCCCCTTCTCTGGGATTCTCTCCCATCAGAACACCTTTTCTGTAAAGTACTGGCAGAGGATCCAAGCTTCAGGAACCTGGCATTGCCATCCAGGTCTGTGAGACTCTTTTCCATTTGAAAGGAAATGATCACATTTGAAGAAAATTATTATGAGCAATAGCGAGAAATTTGCTGTCCCTGATCAAAGCTGTTTCTCGAGGCCAGGCATGGTTTGCTGACCTACTTTGGTCAAGGATTTGTTCAGCCTTCAGCCTGGGATGAGACTCTGAGGCTGCTGGGGGAGCCCGGCAGTGTGCGACTGAGGACAGGATGGTGATAAATTTGATTGTCACCAGCCCAGCTCTGAACGCAGGGCTTGGTCAGGAGGCACAAAAAAGGAAACTCAGTGCAGTTTCTTGGGTTCTGCTGCTAGGAGAGCAAAGGATGCAGAAAAATTTCCCTTACAGAGGCACGCAGTTGAAATTATCACAAGACTGCAATGGTGGAACACAGGATGCGGCTGTCATTGGTAATATTTAATACAGGTATTTGTGATACTGATTCCTTATGATTTTGCTCCTTCTGTCATCATTTCAAGGCACTCCAAAGAGACTCTGAAACGTGGCCAAGTCATCTATCCAACTAATTTACCAGAAATGCTGCTCTTGTTTTGCACATCACTGTGCAAACTGAAATGTGATGGAGACGCTTTCCCACCATTTTGTGCCTTCCAAATTTGTGACACAGAGCTGCTTGTCCACAGGCACGTTAGAAGGAGTTTGCTGCTGGATAAGAGTTCAGATAAGAGTTTATTTTCTTCAGAGTAGCTCAGATGTGGCTGTGGTGCTGTGGATTTGTGCTAGAAACAGTGTTAGTAACTCAGGGATGTTTTCACTATCACTGAGCGGTGCTTACTCAGGATCAAGGCCTTTTCTGCCTCTCAGCGAGTGGACTGAGGGGTCACAAGGACTCGGGGACACAGCCAGGACAGCTGGCCCCCACTGACCCAAGGGATGTTCCACACCAGCATGTAAAGCTCCAAATGTAAAGCTGGAGGAAGAAGGAGGAAGGGGAGGACTTTCAGAGTGATGGTGTTTGTCTTCCCAAGGCACTGTTCCATGTGCAAGAGCCCTGCTTTCCTGGGGATTGCTGAACACCTGCCTGGCCATGGAAGTGGTGAATGAATTCCTAGTTTGCTTGGCCTGTGTGTGAAGCTTTTGCTTTATCTCAACCCACGAGTTTTCTCACTTTTCCAGTTCTCTCTCCCATTCTACTAGGGAGGAGGGAGTGAGTGGCTGCATGGGCCAAGGCGTCATGCAGGAGCCAAGACGAGGTTTCAGCATCCTCAGGGATAATGAAGGCTCCTCAAACTATGACAGTACCAATCTCAAGATGACACAGTCATATCCAGAACGTTCCTCCTGGAGAACCATCAGGTAACACTGTCCTTGTTTCAGCTGAAGCTGGAAAAGACAGCTGAGCAATGAAGTGTTCAGGATAAAATCTCCAGCAGCACCTACCTGGAATGCTCACCATGATGTCTGATGATTTTTGCCTTTTCTCTTTTATTTACCCTTTTATATATTTTATATACCCTTTTATATATTTTCTGTGCCCTTTATATATTTTCTGTGCCCTTAGCCTACATGCTTGTAATTTTTATAGTCTGATATTCTAGCTCAGGTTTGGGGTTCTGCAAGGCAGAAAGGCCAAACATCCACAGTAAGAAGCCAGAGAGCTCTGTGCTGTCAAAAACTCGAGGGTTCAACCTTGGTTGAAACCTTCTCTCCAGAGCATGTTTTGTAAACTGGGCTCTAGCCTCATCTGGAATAACATTATATAGAATAAGGAGACATTACTTCATTTACTAAGCTTCTTACTGGGGGATCCGTGTCAGATGTGCTAATTTGCAAGGTCTATAAAAATTGTGTATGCATTAAGCATGTGTGCATCTCGGTGTGTTCCACCTGGAAGAGCTGTGCCCCTCAGATCCTATTAAACACTGAGCTAAAACCCTTTTATCCCTTAACTGTGTCTGCCTCAGAATTCTGAGACCAACGAAAGGAAACAACCTCAGCAAAGGTGTGAGCCTAGCCCTTTGGGAAAACCTAGTGTGTGGCAGAGTTTTTTGAAAGCCAGAAGGTGAACTCTAGATAAAAATGAGGAATAGTGCAAGAACTGCTGCAAATGATAAAGAATTAGACATTTTTGCAACAAACATAGAAGAAATATTTTTGCCAGGTATTATTCCAACCAGCAAGAAAAAAAAAATAGTATCATGTTTTAATGAAAATACTTGAAAGGAGGAAGCATGAAGTCTAGTCTAATCTACACTAATTTGTTAAAGATTTGGATTGATTTCAAGAGTATGAACCTATATGTTCCCATGATAGAGCTAGTCAATACCTTTTATCTTTTTTCTTGTACCTCTGAAGGAGAATTTTCTGTGATTGTTTGCAGGCAAGGAGAGCTAGGTTGTTTACTCACTGGCTCAGATGAGAATTGGGCTTCCTCTTGAAATTCAAGGAGAAAAATATAATGCTGCTCTTGGGAAAATATTATCATAAATCAAAACTTATTTTGCAGGTAGTGATTTTCAGGGTTCTTTTCACTGGAAATCTTGGGTTTCTCAAGAAGCAATGCTTATACAAGCAATGATGTCTTAAACAAAGGCTCTTTAACAGTGCTGTGTAAATTTTCCAACTATTATTCATCCTATTAAAAATAATTTGGAATTTATAAAACCCCTGTGTCTCCTGGCTGGCACGCTTTCCTTATTACAAATTAATTCCCTGCCAAAAATGGTTTGTTTCTATCTGATGATCTGAAGCAGTTCCTTTGGAAAACTAAAAGAATTTAATTATTTATTTATTAAGGTAGCTCACAATTTGGAAGAGGAAAAAGAAGCAGGCAACTGGCTTCATGTGAGACTTCAAAATACAAAGTACATTGTTTTAATAACCAGTTACTTGGAGTTTGATCAAATTGATATTATTTATACATTAGGGTCTGATTAAATCTTTTAATTTTAGAGAAAATCTATTGGTTGATTTGCCAAAGGCATGTGAGGCTCCTACAAACAAACCAGGTGGTAGGAGTCCTTCCAAGGCTTTCTCACAGCAGTGTCATTTGGGGAGTGCAAACCTAGCTGGAGGTAAATATTCACAGCTCAAAGTTACAGTCAGACTCCAGTAATATATCACCATAAATATGATATTAGATACAAGCTTTAGGGTGTGTGTCATCTCCCTGGTTTTATTTATGTGTGTGGTTTTATGTTTGCATACTGCCAAATCAAGTTTGATAGTGACACAGTGTGGACTCTCTCTCCAAAGTTTGAATCTCTCCCCAACTGCAACGAAGTCTTGCATTTTCCAACAGTCTGGCATCCCCCACAAAGCTGTTATCAAATGTGACCTGCTCCTAATTAACATGTCATTCTGAATCACAGCCTCACAGCAGGACCCCGCTGAGCTCAGCTTTTATGGAGTGAAGCCATGCTGCACACAACTCTGAGATTCAGCCAACACGAAAAGCGGGCAGCAAAGGTGAAGTGTGGAATTTAGTATTTCACATTACTGCCATCTCCTGTAACGCAGGAGTCAAAGACCAGAAACAAAACTCTGTGAGTGGACAGATAATTCCAGAGTATCAATAATGTGCTGTGACCCAAACTGATCACTTGCACAGTGATTCATTAGTTATATCAGAAATCCAAAATACATGGCATAACTAAACCAAAGCTTAGGTTCTAACTCTATGCTATTTTTCAGATTAAGCCCTGGCTTCCTTTTTGCATGTTCTGTAATCTGTTTTTATACTAATCCTGTTCATTTTTTTTACAGCTCATGTATTTTCTCAGTCTGCATAGAGAGACATAAACTAAGGGAAGACCAACAGAAATTTTGAAAGAGACAGCAGGATATTTATATATTCTGGTAACACCCAAAAGGACCTTTAAGGTGCATGGGCTCATTACACTGGACATTAAGCAAATAAAAATGAGACTTGTTATTTCCTTAAAGGTTTGCAGTCTCAGACATCTGAGGGTTGGAATGAACTGATAAGCCAATTCCCATTTCTCTTCAGTCTCAAAGCAATTTGGCAGCTACTTCTTGCTTTGTTTTCTAGAGATTAGAATCACAGAGAAATTCAGCAGATACTTAATTGAGGTATTTCCTTTTTTACATAATTTTCTGTTCCTAACCTCTTTCTACATCTGTCTTCACTGCATAATAATCCTCATTCTCCTATGCATTTTCTCCTTGCTGGCACACAAAGCCCCTTTTATCCAGGCTTCATCCTGTGGTACCTTTCTAATTCTTTCCTCAGTACAGTTATGCTAATTAGGGTTCCACTCACTTCACAGGATGCTGTTTCATGAGCTGAGTCCTGTCTTCAGCTGTAGGTATTTTAATAGTGACCAGATAGTGACCACGACATGGCAGGCCCCACAATAGTGGTGACAGATTTCTGCTGTTTGGGAAATACTTTGGTGTTTGAAAACCCCAGAGTTACAGCAAAAATTGTCAGATCAGGTAAAATGAAATAGCTCCTCTAAAGATAACTCTAAGTTCTGTGCTTGATTGTTCTTACAAGGGTTGAATCATTTAGCCCAGCCTCAGAAGATTTCCTGCAATACTGGCACACCATTGCTCCACAAAAAGTTTACAGAGCCATTATTTTCTTCGCCTTGTTCTAAGTACACTGCAAAACAAAAATATTCCACAAATCCCCGTCCTTCAGCATGCTCTCCACAAAGCCAATTCACCTGAAGTGTTTCAATTGCTGTCAATAGGAAGCAATGATGATGTACTGCAAAGCACCCAGGGACTATGACCAGGTAAGAGCTTCTTTTAGTGGCTACACACAACTGAGACACTGTAGTAGCAGCTCGTAATAATTGTCACTTCTGATCACCATGGGAACCAAACAGAGGTCTGCTTTGCAGAAAACAGATCAGCAGTGACTCACCAACTGCTTGGGAAGCATCATTATTGAGAATTGCTAGACTTGTGTGGGTGACAGGGAATAGTGATGCCATTTCAACCACAGTCCCATGCAGCAGAGACTCCTCTGCTAGACATGCAGGATGAAAACAAGGAAATTAGTACTTTGTCTTCGTGTTCATTAGAGAAAGATTTCACCTTTGTGATTTTCCGCAGCTTCAGCCTTGTGTGGACTCTTTGCTGTGAGAGGATTTCCCTTCTAGGGAACAAAGTTCTAACTGAGCTTACACTGAAAGCCTTTACCAGGTCTTCTGCAAACTTCTTAGCGACAAGATTTAAGCCCTGAGCAACAGAGGTTTAGGGTTGTCACAGCCTCTGAACCACACTAGGATGTGTATGGCACATAAATATGGGCAGTATTTCTGTCTGCACTACCCAGACACTGAGAAGTTGGGCCCTTGCAACAAAGCTCCAGGTCCTGTATTAAGAAGAAAGTAAAATAAATGCACTGTCTCATTAGCATAATTCAAAAGAGGAGCTGTCTTTGAGGTGAAAGAGTTTATATGAGACCAACATTTGCAATCCAAGACATTTTGAGTACTTTTCAGCTGGTCACAAACTAATTTCAATCTATGCTTTCCTACTCCAGAACTTTACAAGATTCACGAATTCAAGCATAAAATTTCTGGGCTGCCAAAGAATCTCAGATCAGAGATTCTGAGATTATAAAGCCCAAATCTACTCTTTGCTGAACTATTTTCACTGGCTCCTCAGCTCTGGCTGGAGAAACAGTAACCACTGCAAGAAAAATGGTATTACAGCCCCAACATTTACATGTTTATTCTTCACAAATGGTAATTCAAGATGTTTTGACAAAACCAATGTATATCCCTTAATAATAGCTCTGTCATTCAATGGCTCCTTGTGTTCTGTTCTCAGCTCTCACATTGAACCATCATTTGAGTGCCTAAATATTCTCCAAGGATGCCGTCACATGCACAGCTGGCAGCTGGCATATAGGGTTTCTTTTCTGTTCCTCCTCCTAACAGAAATACCCATAGATTGTAAGTTTTGAAAGAGCAGATACACTCATTTCTCCATGAAATGTCATGTGCTTTTATTAACAAAGGCTGCTCACCATAGAGGAATTTTCATGAGCAGAAAATCAGTTCCCTAAGTGGAATTTGGCCAAGACAGAATACGGCGTCCTGTCACACAGTTTCTAGATTTATGGATCCTCGGGAAAACAAAAGACAAGAGTCTGCAAATTGAAGACAAGGGCATGGCCCCAGCTCTTTAGTTGGATGGGTACAGGCCCACACAGCATAATGAATGTGTGTCTATTTTAGAGGCTCCAGTCCGTGATGCTGAACATTTGTCAGTTGGCCAGCGAACTTTGGAGATTAAACGATGCAGAGGAACAAAAATATTAAGAAACCACTGTACCTCCCACACATTCAGAGGATGAAACATTAAAAGACCAATTCTGCAAAGTGCTCCAAGCTTCCCTGCAGCTCTGCACAGGAAAAACAAGCAATGACGTAAACCAAGCAAAGTACCTTTGCAACTGTCCCACCACCAACTGCGAGGAGCTGTTCAGCAGCAATCACCTCCTCCCTCCCTCCCTCCTCCCACACACAGGGGTCAGGTCTCAGTAGCAGAACAAGTGGTGCTCGAGTTTAGCCCTGTCCACCTTTCTGATGACTCTTCCCAGCACCTGAGGAAGTGGATGAACAGCTGGGTTGACTACTGGCATCTGCTGTTGGCTTTTCGAGCACAAGCTGAACGCTGGTGGATCCTAGGACGACTGGTTTTTCCTTTCTTTGGGAAAGACTGTCATGATCAGGTCAGGCATGGCCTGATTGCCTTGTACTAAATCAACTTGTGCTATGCAAACCTTTTGGGCCATTTGTGGGACACGTGAGGTGGAAACCATACCCTCATGCTGTGGTGAGCAGGTGGGGAGCAAGCCTGCAGGTCTATCACTTGCCACCCGAGTGCTCACCAGCCTAGCTTGCAAGAACAGGACTCTGCAGATATAATCTACATTCTTTCATTCATTCATTCATTCATCCATCCATCCATTCATTCTGAGAGATATTTTAACACCACATCTTAATCTTCAAGCTTATTTCGTCTCGGTTTGAGGTTGACGGTCAAGAATGAGATGCATGTGTGTCTTCAGGAGCTGGAAGCCTGAAATCGTTGATAACCCAAGTGGCAGATTTCTAAAGAATAGCAATAAATAATGTCACAAATAATTAAAAGAGGACAAGCAAGGAATATTTTTAAATATCTCTTTTTGCAAGCCTCGTATCAAACTACCACTATTAAAAGTCAAAGCTGCAAGTTACTGGAAATCCTAACCAATGGTAGTTCATTGGTCATAGTAGGTATCTGTGAAAAGGGCAGGAATTTCATGGTTCCCAGTGGTTTACTTCTTCATGTCCAAATTTTCTGGTTTGCTTTTTTTTTTTTTTTTTTAATTTTAAAAATTATCATTAATGTACAGTAATATATTAACGTAGTGCAGATTGGGTATTTTTGTTTATTTGTTTATTTAAAGTGTATGGCATATCAAGTCCCATTAAAAAGATTTTGACTAAAGAATTATGCAAAAGGCTTTAATAATTTAAATACTCATTCAGCCATATGTAAATGTACAATCTGTTTTATGTTCTATATGAAACTTACAATTGCTATTAACTCAATGAATTTTAAAACCACAACAATTTTCTAAAGTAATAGTAACACTCATTCTGTTTCAATTTGCCATACTGGAGATGCTTACAGATGAGTCAGGGATACAAAACTCTAACAGCGATCAAAAATCCTCTGCAGGTCAGGAGGATGCAATACTGGAATTTAGTCCCACTCTCTCTGAAAATACTATCACTTCTTCCTTATGCAAGGACATGTTATTATTATTACATGGAATGGAACACATAATAATTAATTTAATTAGTATTTTTCTACATGTAATGCTTTATAAAAGAGATATAGCTGAAGAAAAATATAAACAGACATGTAAATACTATGATGAAGTACATTGTTCTTATTTAAATCAATTTCCTTGAGCAATATCTTTTTACAAGGTGAAAATTAAACACTAATATTTATCTCATGGTATAAAAGTGACAGTAATGATTATAAAGAGCCTTATGGCCTTATGCTTGTTCTATCCTATTCTTAAGTTTTCACAGCAAAAATATTAAAATTTGCAATATTCCCCAAAAGATGCAAACTTGTCAAATATATTACTCTGAAGTAAAATAACAATTAATTTACAGGAACCTACCATAGAAACTATTGAGTGGACAGTAGTGATGGTTTTCTATATAAAATCTATCAAAAATTGTTGGAGAAAATATACGAAGCGTAGCTGATAGCTGATGGAATCTGCAATATGGCCACAGAGAAATAAGTTGCAGATCATCAAAGTTAGCTCTTGTGCAGAAACATCCACCATGAGTTCACTAATTTCATCTTTCACCAGAGAACAGCAGGAGGTTTCCATAATGCAACTATCATAGGAAACTGATTCAAGGCTGTACTTTAAGCTTTACCCGTAGTTGGAACTTGCAACAGTTGGGATTTTTTGGTGCTCTGATCTCTCTTGCTCTCCAGAAAGCTGTGTAAATACCAAAATCTTCAGCACAGAGACAGCTCTCTCTAAAGCACTGGCAACTGGTCTTAGTAGACTGTTCAAAAGAAAAAAAAAAGAAAGGAACAAATTTAGGTAGACTAGTTAAGCAATATTGGAAAAGCAATACAGGAACATTCTATACACAAATCAGAGAACGAGGCTGTCATGAGAAGCGGAGAGCTTTGCAGTCCGTACTGCAGCACACATGCACAGAAACTTGTGGGGCTCAGAGGACGCTTTGGAGATTGGAATCTGCTCATCTGTGTAAGACTTGAGTCAGCAGCCAAGCCCTGATCTTGCATGAATGCAGGCAAAGTGCACTTCCAGCTATTTTAAACAGCAAAAAATGTCAAGTGATTGATTCTGTCCAGCCTCAGGCATTCACCTGAAGCACCTAGACCAGGACCTAAGTAACCCAGAGTGCGTTTAAAAACCACAGACGGAAAGCTGCAGCCTCAGGCAGTGCTTGAGCCTTGCCCTGGCCAAGGGTGATGGCATTTCCAGCTTAGCCATCTCAGCAGGTGACTGAAATGAGCTGTGCAGACCAACTGAAGGCCTCCCTGTTTGAGAGTCCTCCTAGAAAAGTCCATGGGGCTTTGACCACTCAGGTAATAAACACACTTACTATATGTGTTCTGCTCTACAGGGCCTGCATCCAGCACTAGGACCAGGCAAAACTGTTTCTGGCTCTTCACCTAAATTAGGAGAGGGTTCTGCTTCTTATGGAAATTGTTGACAGCTTTATAATTTTCAGCTCCCCGCTGGCTAGACATCAAAACAGTTCCCTATCAAAATTTGTCAATGTTTATTTAGTTCAAGTACTGAAGGGAAACTTCAGTTGTTTTATTTTTTTCTGCAGACATGAATTTATAAAGGACTTTTTTTTTAGTTACTTAGTTAGCCAAAACTCTTTAGTCAGGAATAGAGCCTATAAATCTTCAGTGTCCTATTTAGCTGGTGGAAAATGAAGCCCCCAGAGATACTGCCAGAGCAAAGGGAAAGCTCCAATACATTACTTAGTGGGTGACACACTGAGGACCTTGAGGGCCCTGAAGATCCTCCTGAAAATGGAGATGTTTTCTATCTGCAGATGTTTTCTAACTACAAAATCCTCATTCCTGGAAAAAGCTTTGTCTCTGCAGATGCTGATCTAAGCACTGCTGATGTACCTCACCTCTCGTGGGAGGCCTTAGTACCACTAAAAACATTTTATTTTTATTTGCTGCCAAATGAATTAATACAGAGTTTCCTTGCTTCCCAATTCTCAGCAAGAAGATGACTTTAGCACTGTCTCATATATAGCTGCACCCACTGAGAACTGGTCCCTGGTCCAGCCTTTAGAAGTCCTGATGCAGCTGGAGATGTGACTTGGTGGTTCCCAGACCAACTTAGAGAATCACAGGGAGCATTGCTACCTTGGTTCTGTTCAACAAATACATGCCAAACACATAATGGTAATCAAAACATACTGTACCTCCAGCTGTTTGCATCTTGATGTCTTTATTTCCTTCTAATCTTAATTAAAAAACAAAAGACAAAGATAGTTAAAATCTTGAAAAAAACCAAGGCAATGAAGTTAGTACTGTTCCAAAACCAGCCACTTTTATTTTGGTTAACACTGTTACTGTTTTTCATTTTCTTGTTTTGCAGCAAATTTTGGAAGCACCAGTCAGTGACTAAACTCTGTGCTGTACATATGTGAGAGCAGCATTTTTTGTGCTAAATCAAAAGAATATTACATTATTTCATAATTATATGTTTATGACTTGTCTATTAAATGGCTATAAAACTAATGCTTTTTCCCACTGTTCAAAAACATAACATGGAAAAGAAACAGTTTCTGCTGGGTTTCATGTAGGAACAGAAATAAACCTGAAAGCAAGCACTTACTAACTGTTATTACTGGAATTCACCACAATGCAAGTAAATACCTTCAAAACTAAAAATAGCGCTGGGGCTCTGCAAGTGCATCTATCACAGCCTCTTAGTGCTAACAGGGCTTTGTTTTCTTTCAATTCACAGAGCACTCAGAGTGTGGAGAAGCTGTTCAGAAGACCATGTACCTACACTGTCAGTATCTGCTCTCAGATCCTCCTGCAAAAGCGTGCTAGATTTTAAATAAATGGGAACAATCCCTTTGACAAGTATAAATAGCCCCACTGCCTTAAGAGGCTTCAAGGCTAGCCAGTCTGTCTGCAAGAATAATTGATTTTTAAAGGACATGCATGCTGCTGGATGAAATGAACCCCGGGAAGCAGGAGAAGCACAACCCACAGCCTCCCAGTACCTTTGGGTGCAGCTTTGGTCTGGCTGGGAGCCATGGCAGCAGCGTCCGACGGCAGCCCCACGTACACCCCGCCGTAGTTCCTGGGGCAGGGAGACAATGAGAGCAGAGAAACATCAGAGCTCAACTCTCCCCATGGCATTGATGCCTTTTTGATGTCCTAGAGTTATGAGCCAGACACAGTTCGGGTGATAAAGAGTGGTTGCCTTTTAATAAGGATCCTTAGGTGCCTTGACTTCCACAGTTCGTCAAGTGGAAAATGCTGAAGATGCAGACCCATGGGATGTGCATGCAATTTTGATGGATTTTTTTCAAATTAGCATATCTGACAAAAATCCCCAATAAGAAGTCCACTAGCTGAAGTCATCCCCCCTTAGTTCTAGCACCTTCTAGATTCTCCCCCCTCAGATGAGGACTGAACTTTGTTTATAAAAAATATGTCTCGAAGAGCTGGTTTCAACCTTGGTTTCTAAGGAGAGCCAGGATAGCACAGGAGCTTCAAACCCCCAGCATGGAGGCTTTTGGAATGTTTTGTCTTTCTGCCTAGGAAAACAACAGGCTCCAAAGGTACAAATATGTGTGCAAAGAATACAGAGAATATATAAAAAGATATATAAAAGGAAAAGGCAAAAAATCAGCACGGCATCAACATCACAGGGCAGAATCACAAAGACCACAGATGGTCACAGAGATGGAACCTCTGCACAGAGGAGTGTCCTTTTCCCACTGCCAAGGGAGAAGTGCATATTAAGTGCCATGTGCTTGCTCCTATGGTGCCAAGCAAAACAACCTTGAGGCCAACTCTTCCTCTTAATTGGGTCCCAAGCTTGTGAAAAGAACTACATTTTTCCACTCAAGTTCCTGATTTTTATCACTGAATCCCAACTGTCTTGTGATAATGAACTCCACCTGCCCAGCTTCTTCTGGGCACTGAATATATCCCAGTGGGGGCAGAGCTAATCTGACACTGGTATTTTACACCAAAGCCCCTCACTTCAAACAACTCACCAACTGAACAGCACTTTGGCCTCACTAATAAACAGGACCTGCTTCTCCCAGCTTAGGGTCACACTTGGAGAAAACCATTAGCAGAAAGGAGAACAGTTGTCTTAGGTACTTTCAAATCCCAACCCTCTGCCCTTCATGGATGTGCAGGGGATACTTTCTGGCTCCAAAAGGCCTGCATGAAAAGCAGGGACAGATGCAGGGAGGTAAAAAACTGTGTCCTTAAAACCTCTGCTGTGCCTGGAGTTGCTTGCAGAGGCTCCCTTTGCACTGCTCTGCCCGGTTAGGTGCTGAATTAATCACACCTCCTCCAGCTCCTGCAGTTCTGAGCCAATTTCTAATTTGCTTGATGATAGACTCACACTTCCTTCAACTTCCAGCCCAGCAGAGATCTCCACAAGTGCTAATGGCATCTCCTGTGGTAGGGTTGGTGTGAAGGCAGAGGCCCCCAGCCCTTCTCGAGCCCATCCCCTGCAGCTGTGGGATAATGGGCTCTTTTCTCCACAAAGTTCCCACCTCCCCTGCTCAATAACAGGCTGGGTGCACTCATCAATACTTGGCTCTGTGGGAGATTTCCTCCTCTCTTTTTGTTTTCCCTCTGCTGTGTTGGTGGGAGTGAGGAGGAGGGAAGGAGGGGCATGGGACTGGTGGCAGAACTCACTGCAGCTGATGGCAAATAAAGCTGGCCCTGGCTGAGCAGAGCACTCACCTCCTTTTGTCATCATCTGATATGGATTCTTCTGCTCTGCAACACCAAAAGAGACAAAGCATGTGAGCAGATTGCTTCTTTCAGGTGCTCTGTGACCATCTGGGCAAACTCAGGAGCAAGGGAAGTAGGGGACTGTGACTGACCCCAGTTTGATTCATGTCATCCACCATTCAACAACAGGCATTAAAAAATGACAATTTTCCAATCTAATGTACAGAAGAAAGAAAGGATAGAGAATAGATGCAGCTTACTTTTTATGACCCCCACCAGTGACATCTGAAAGTAGATTTGGGAGCAGAAAGAGGTAAATTAACACTCTTCTGAGTGAGTCCCCACTCTAATCCCCACACAAAAGGAACATTAAGGCTCTGCATGTAACAGGAACAAGCCTGGACTGCTATTGCCCCAAAAGAGGACTGAAAGGGACTGGGTGTCTGTGAGTGAGGATGAAGAGAGAGAAACTTTCCCAGCAGCTGCCCCAAAAGCTGTTACAGGGCCTCTCTATAAAATGAGGCACTGCAGTTCCTGAATTCAGTTGTGTGCAAACCAAATGCTGTTATGAATCCCATATAAATGGGCAATTATTTCTCCTTTAATTGAGGTTTAATTTCTCCCACTTATTTACTGCCCAGTGTAGCTGAACTGGAGCAGGGGGTAAAGTCACCAGCACTGATGTGAAGGCAAATGTAACACAAAAAATGTAAGGAATTTATTCTTACTCCCCCAGTGCACAATGCCTGTGCTGCAGCCTCAGTCTGTGTGCCAACATCAGCCTTCACACAAATCACTCACCCACCTTTGATTAAATATTTGGGTTTTGAGCTCTGCTTCCATGGCTGAGTATGGATGGGGCAGCAGCTACACTTCAGCTTGGTCTGCAACCATTTTATTTATTCTAAAAGGTTGATGTGCCTACTGTTTAATCACTGGGGCTCTGTGCCCTTACAGGGCCCTGCAGTCAATGGGATTTTGGCCTGAAGAGCAGAGAGCTCACAGCAAGATGCAGTCTTAAGCACAGGAGAATGCCCTTAAACCTCCTGGGAGGGGAGCAAATGCCTTAAAAACACTGCTACACCTTGGACATTTTCTTACAACTTGGAAATTTTCTTACATCTTCCTTCTCTCCAAGGGGCAGAACATTACCAATCCTTTCTGCATCACCACAGTGAATAAGGGTACACAGATCCATTTAATAGTAGAGGTTTGGTGTAAATCTTATTATTCTGCAATTTTGCTAAATTATATTTATGCAGGGCATAGCACTCCTCGTCTGCTGTCTTTGTCTACATCTGACTCAAGAAAGACTGATCAATAAACTCCTCCTTCCCTGGCCCTCCTGCCATCCCTCCCTGGAGGAACCAGACCCATTTCAGAAGGCATTTCCCATCTCCTGTGACCCCACGTAGTCACCTAAGTCCTCTTAGTCCTCACACACACAGCCAGAGGATGCACAGACATTTTTTCCTGAGGGTTGTGAAGCTGCTCTTTCCTGGTGTGGGCCAGTTTCTCCTGAAGAAAATGGAAAGCCTGTGTATATCCATGGGTAGAAATAAGGTTGTATTTTTAGGGGAAAAAAAAAAATTCTACTTGAAGAAAAGGACTTTGGGTGCCAAAAGATCACAAACAGTCGTTTCTGTTGAGCCAACCGAATGTGTCACAGGATTGATTTTCTCATACAATTAGGAACATTTTCTATAATCCAGATTAACCATTGTCCAGAGAAAAGAGTCCTTTGAAAGCACTGTCAACTTCGTGCACAGCTTGAAGCCTCTAAAATGGAGTCATAAGACTAATAATCAATATTGTTCAACAGGAAATTAATGCCAATGTTTAAAAAAAAGAAGAGGAAAAGATTCTACTAGGAAACAGGGCAATTTTCTTCTGTTCCAGAAATGTTTTGTAATATGGCATCACAGACCATTACTGTAATTCTCTCACCAAAACAAATTATCCAGGTCTATGATTAAGCAGACAAGAGGGTTTTTAAACATTTTGCTTTCTTCCTTTCTTCTCACTAGCTACAAATCAAAGCAGTAATTTTGCAATACCTTTTTCTTCAAACGCACAACAGCAAAAACAATCTGGGGTTGCACAGACCACAGCTCTTGGGCTGGGTGACGATTGGGAGCAAACTGCTGCAGTCCTGCCAGAAAAGAGGGAGCAAGCAGAGATAGGAGGAACATGGAAGTGTGAGAGGGAAAAGAAAGAAAAATTCTGGTGATTGCTGCGGAGCAGAAAGGCCTTACAAAAGGATGGCCTTGTTACCCTTGTAAAATCCTTGCTCGCTTCTGTTACTTTGGCTAACCAGAAAAGCATTCTGGGAATGACTCAGCTAAACCAGAGGTGAAAAACAATAATAGTAAAACAATGATTAGAAGCAATGAGTGCTCACACCGCAGGGCTGGTGGTTGGTTCCATCTGATGCTGTTCCTATCACTGTCTGAGGTGGTTGGTTAAGCACATTTGCTGTGCCTCACAAGGATGTGAACTCATAACAAATAACAGTTTAGGAACCCTGGATTTTGCAATTAAGTGTCTTCGCCATACCATGGTGGAGATCTGTAGTTGCACTGTTTTAGAAATCTTTCTCTTCTTTCTCAGGGAGAATAGAGATAAGCTGCATTTTTGTACTTTCTTAATCTCTGTGTTTGATACTAGGTGTTGTATAGCTGTGACCAATGATTTTAGGAGGTGGATTCCCTGCTGACCAACAGTTGCTAGATTATTAATGGATATATAAAGAAGTTTCTGTAAATAAAGTCTCTCTTTTCGCCATCTTGGGTCCTCCTGCCTGCTTCCTCTGCCAGCTTCTGCGAATCTCAGGAAATCTAAACCAACAGAGATCCTGTGTGCCTTAAGGCCACAATGGCACTTGAGGAAGAGCCATTCTACACCTCCTGGGGGCTCTTTGCCAGGTGGCACAGGAAGGAATACTGCCCCAGTTTATGTATACACATATTCACACACAGTGCCTCAAGACCCGCTTCTGAAAGGTCTAATTTCACTAATTTCCCGTGTTCAGTGTCTGCTGAGCCCCTGAGGCAGCAGACACTTCTGTACCCAGCCCAGAGGAACACAGGTGGCTCCAGGGAGCAAAGCTAAAACAGCAACCATGGGGAAGCGAGGATGGAGAGAAGCTCCTTTGGTTTTGCACTGCTCCCATTGCCTCTTCTCCCGGAACCACAGCCAGGGACACAGGATCAGCAGGGATCAGCTTTTCTGCACCAGGAACAGACAGCAGAAGGAACTTCACAGCCCAAGGTGCTGCTGTTGGCACCTGCGGGGGAAGCGAGAGCAGCAGGCAGTGCAGGAGGGGTCCTGCAGCCAGCAGGCAAACTGAACAGTGAATCCACACAGCAGCAGACTTTCCCAGTCTATTTTCAGCTGAAAGTGTTTCTTTTGGTGAGCTTTTGTCTGTCCCAAGAGGCTTCCTGTCACCCAAAGTCTGAAAAACACACTTTGTTCATCTGTCAGCTTTTACATCCGTCAGACCCGTGTCCATTTGGTGGTAAAAGAAGCTGCCATTTCTCATGTATTTGAAATGCCAAATGACAGGCACTCACACTAATTCATTCCATCCACATTTTTCTTACCTCAGCTTTTATGGCTGTGTTTGTGGTGAGCATTACGCAGACTCTTTCTGGCCGTGCTCAGTAGTCTCTCCAGAAATGATTCACTGAACTTTGAACAAGTGACAGACAACTGCTCCTCAGATTCTTGGTGTTCCTTGGGAACAAGGGCCTGTCATTTGTATTTGATGGATTTCCTCTCAATATTTTGAAACAGGCTTGAACTGCTGCGAACTTTCCTTCCTGCTGTAACTAATCTTCCCCCAGACTTAGCCATGCACAGAATATCATAGCAGGCATTGCATTACTTTCTAGCACATACTTTATTTCTCCTACAGCTAAGCTTTTCCAATTAGCCTCGATGAATGGATGGGCACACCTAAATGCTTTTCTGGATGAGAATTGATATGACTCAAATTTGACAGCAAAAAAAAGTGGGTTATTTAAAGAGAAGCTTTAGCTGATGGAAGTAAAAAGGTGAAATGTTAGTCAATATAAATCTGCTTTGTTCATTTCTATGAAACAAAAACAATTTTTCTGATATTTTACTTCCTTCATAAAAATCTTCTTTAAATACTAGAACGAGTGATTAGGGCTGTTGGGTCATCGCTGCCACTCCTCGTTAGCAGATCTGTGTTTCCAAGGTCTGATGAGAAGGTCTAACCATGCTATTACTCACATGGGTTGTTTGGCTGGCTCCACCAGCCTTCATCTGAATGAGTAATAGCTCCAGGATTGACCCTTTCACTTTGTTGAAGACTGCACTCAGAATTAATTTTTTTCTAAGTTATCTGGATACTATTTTGAAACGTGGCAGATGAACTCACACTAATGAGGAGGATGCTCCCGTTTTAACTCCTGCAGCCCTGCTCTATAAATGCTCACACACATACAAACACAGCTCTGCACATCCCCATGCCTTTGAGCACACAAACATGCCTACCACATTCATCATTTAACAGTGTTTCAAAATTTAAAACTACTGACGAGCAAAGAGAAAGATGCAGCTCTAAGTCAGTCCTTAAATCATCTAAATTGAGCAATAAAAAAGGCCCTAATAGAAATTAAACCGGTGGGTTTGTAAATACAGGAGTGCTGAGGGCAGTGATGCTGCAGGCTGCATCCAGAATAGGCTCTCACAAGAGTGATTTCTCTAATTTATTTATTGCCTGGCACTGCAAAGCCAGAAAACAGACCAGAGAGGTGACACAGATCCCCAGAGTATCTGTGACACCAGTGCTGCACGGCCAAGTGACACCTGTTGTCAGTGCTCAGCTGTGCTCTGCCACAGCAAGGACTGCTCTTGGGCTCTCCACTTGTTCCTCTGACTCGACAGCCCTCATTTCTACACCAGGATTCCTCCAGCTAATTAGAGCAGTCATTCTGAGCGACGTAAATAAAACAGAAGAATGTTCCTGTTGCATAACATAATCTTTCCCTCAGTTGCAAACTCTAGTGGCAAATGCCAATTACATGAAATAGAAGAAGGCAAGAGCTCAGGAGGAGTTCTTTACAGTTTCCTTTGATAGAAAAAATTAATTTATGGCTGAATAAAGCTGTTCCTGTCCATTTCTGGATCAGCAAATAAAAAATGTCCCTAGGAAAGACCTTGCACATTTAGAGAAAAACAGGATGGGTAGGGCTGCTCTCTGCCACCCTGTGCTGACCTAATAGATGCTATCTTTAATGCAGAGAGAAGGTGGGTGCTTTGAAAAGGAAGCTGGATGGGTTAGTGGGTCTCGTGCAGAGGGAAAATTTGTCTCAGTGGCTCTTTAAATCTCTCACTGGGCCTGGTGGAAATTTATGTGCTGGGTTCACAGAATTGCATGGCCTTTGGAAAAAGGTGCACTGGCACGTGATGGGGAAAAGCAGTCTGAGGGAACATAGCCACCTCTGCTAGACAAATGTCTCAACAGAAGCAGAGAAAAGGAATTTCTGTTAGAGAAATACCAAGCAAAGAAATCCGTAGAAAAGTAAACAAGACAAGGAGTTGTTTTGTGGAGATGAAAGCTGTCACTAAAGACAGTAAACATCTGGTTGTGTTGATTACACGTTAGGAGCCAGATGAATCATGTATGACTAAATCTAGCATAAGGCTAGTAGGACTGAAAATATGTCCAGGGTTATATATTTAAAAGATTAGAGTAGAGTAAGTACTTACACATCTTTAGTAGTCCCTGTAGCACCTAGGAAAAAAAACAAACAAAACAAACATGTTTACCAGATAATGGCATAATCTTCTAAACCAACCAACAGCACAGGAATCATCTTTCTGTCTTTCTGTCCTAAACAGCACAGAAATAGCAACAGAAATTTGTTACTGTCAGAGGACACATTTCTCAGGATTGCTGAGTCTATCCTTCATGATTATCCATGCTATCCCTGAAGTCCATCACGCTTGGGTCTGGGCCAGACTCTCAGTGTGTGAAAATGATGCTGCTGAGGACCAGGTGCAGTCACTCAAGATGGGAGCAACACAGGAAAAAAGGAATCTTCCTGAATTTTACATGTTTCACTTTGCTCAGTCCCCTGGTGGTTTTGCCTGCTCCAAAGTTGCCACAACTAACCCTGCAGTCCCTCCCAAAAGCCTGATTATTCTGCCATTGGCTGCAGTTGTAGAACTGGCACGGCGTGTGTAAAATGCTGCCTCGTTCTTCCTGCCAGATAAACACAGTTTGATAAAACAACTAGACAGAACTAATATAAACATTGGGACACAATCCATCCAAAGCCCCAGACATCTAAGGAGATCAACCACCCCTTAATTTATCTTGCCATTTAACAAAAAACCAAAGAGACAAAAGCTGCCACCTGGTATAAGTGACTGGTTTGGTTTTTTTTGGTGACTCAGATGTTTCTTGCTGGGAAAGAAACATTCACTGAAGTCCAAACTCTTTCTTGTTCCTCCCAAGTTGCTAATGTTATGTTGCTCTTGCTAGTATATAATTCAGCTGAGTAACCAGTAAATTATCCCTTCTATTAATTACAGAAGCTAGGGCAGACATTAGGAAAACCTTTCACTTCTCCTTTCCTGTTAGTACTTAGCTGGAAAGGGTGATCAGAAGAAACTGCAGTAGCCAATCCCAGAGATTTTTTGAGTTTGGAGGTAGCTTGTTCCTTTTTTTCCCATGGTACTTAATTTCTTGGAAAACTTTTATTTTTTCTGCTGCTGAAAAATATCCATAAATAGCAAATACATTTCATCTCACTTTGATGTGTAAGAATATGCCTTCTGCATTCTTATTTTAAACAAGAGCAAGAAACAGTCCTGCAAGGCTTTCCAGCTCAGTGTACCTGAACAGATTGCTGGAATGGCAGGAAACATCACCCTTTACAGCCAATTCCTGAGCATAACATCATTCCCATTTCCTGTGACTCGACTAGCTCTCCTTTTCCCAGCAACAACACAGACTAGACTTGCATATAAGGCTGTACACATTTCTCCTGTTAATCTTGCTTCCAGAGCCAGCAAAATCTCAGTGCGGCCATAGGAATCAGCAGAAACTCTGATCAAGGTGGAGGGAGTATCTCCAGTCACAATAAGCTCAGGCCCTCACTTTAAAACTTTACTTCTTCTGAGACTTTTTGGCTTTGCCGGCACATTTGTAAAGCACTGCAGGTAAACCTTTCAAAGTAATCGTGCCCAGGTGGAAGGTGGGCATTGTTGCGCGAGCTCAATCTCTGCTGACACAGGGAGATTTTTTGGTACCAAGGCCAGTTCATCAGAGTTAGTGCCTTCAGGGCAGCCCCCGGACATCCAGACAGAGCCCAGGAATCAGCAACACTTCAGACAATGTGAAGTGTCTTTTTGAAAAGCCGAGCTGGAGCCAGCAGGATTTTTAACTTTTTCCACAAGAAACTATTCCTTTGCTGTGCCTGTTCTGCACCAGGGCCGTGACTTTGTTATTTCATTAGTCTAAACTCACTGCAATCAAAATAAGTTTCTCTAAAAGGGTTCATGGCCCTTTTTGAGGCCTTTGCCAAGACTTCTCTAAGTTGAGGTCCCCACCTGAAAATTGTGTCTTCCTTGCAGGAAGCACAGCAAAAGCACAGAGTGTTTAATCCACGAAGGGAAACCTTGAGCTGAGTGAGAAGAGCTGTGTGCCTCAGCACTGCCACACTCCCCAGGGGTGATACTCCAGGTCCAGTCAGTCAGGAGCACATTTCAGTGCCAAATCCCTGTTCAGTGCCATGCCTGTCCTCAGTGCACTGTGGTACAAAACTCTCCCTCTGGAGACAGGAGCTGTCACTCAGAGCCATCAGTGCTTTGACAGTGACACAGTCCTGAACCTGTGCTTGGAAATGTGCCACGAACGTTCACACATGGCAGCATTTGCTTCCTTGGAGTATTAGCAAGGGTACCACTGCTGAAAAGTCACTGCAGTGTTTTGAAATGTGTTTGGCACAAAAACATTGAGAACAGAGTAAGATAAAAACAAATTCACTTTTTAAGAGATGGTTTTTACTTTTATAATAAATTTTAAAAGACATATAAAAAGAAATGCATTGTTTTCTACTTTTTTATAAGCATAGCAAATCAGTTTGTCCTCACTTCCACTGATGGGATTCCATTTGTTTCAGTGGGGTTATTTCTCATTTTTAGAGAAGAATACTTGCTCATATTTGCTATTTTCACTAGCAAAAGTGAAACAAGCGTTTGGTTCAAATTCAGTCAAGTACCACTAAAGTACCTGACTATAGATCTGAAAGCATTCCCAGTTAAAAAGGAGTTTTCTTCCTGCAAGAGTTCTGAGCTTGCAAATGAACATCATTTTAGCTAGGTGCACCATAAAAAAAACTGTGTAAAAACTTTAAAAGGCTTTGTTCATTAGGGAGCCTGAACTCTCCTATATATAGATAATGTTTATCAAGGAGCCCCAAACCATCTCAGTCCATACAGATGTGTTTATTTGCAAAGTCCAATCCATTCACCCATTACTTCACTAACATATTTGTCTGACTCTTGCATGTTTAGTGAGCAGCACAATTTTATAGCTACTCGAGTTCCTTCTGCCAAAAGTTCAGCCAAAAAATCTTGTTTACTACTGATCCACAAACACTCTACAGCTCGCTCCATAGCAGCAAGGCTTAGTGCTCTCATAGAGATGATGGTTTGCATATATGACTCGAGAAAAGCCTCACACATTTAAAAACTTGCCCATTTTTTACCCACTATATAGCCTGGCCTAAAAAAAGGCAGCACCACAAGCCTTATCTCTATAGGCTCTTGCTCGCTTGGCTTTCCAAAACCTCCCTAACCTCAGCAACAGATGGAAAAGTAGCCACAGCCATAAAAAACAGGCAGCACTGAACTGTCCTGAGTGACTCCTGTGCTCACACCATTTCCACAGCAGGACCATGGGTGCATTTTGGCATTGGAGAGCTGCAGATGGAGAATAAAGAGTGCAGCCTGCAAATAAACATGGCCCATTGGGCCACACATCGCTCTGAGCCCCAGTGATCACAGAAGAAACACATTCTAGAGCAGAGGAGCTGTGATCCCTCAAAAAAAAAAAAAATCCCAGAGCATTTAAACAGTCACAAATCAAAAAGAAGAAGGACATATCCCAAAGCATCTTCCATTCGGTGAGAGGTGTTTTGCTCTTTCACAACAACAACAACTTCTGTTGGTGACACACAGGATTTCAGGCAATGCAGGACTAATGCTAAAGGTGGTGGGAAGACATTGATAGCCACAGATGATGTTCCTCTGTGCTGAGAAATGCATCATGAGTGAAGGTGAGAGGCAAAAGCTTCAGAAAAACACAGCAGGAGAAGCAGCCACTCACATGAATAAAGACATGGATAAAAAAACTGCCAGTATCTGACTTTAGAGCAGATTACAAATCATTTTCCTATTATTTTTTAATGAACAAAGTCCTATGGCATTTTCTTGCACATACTTCAAACTGTTACAAAAAGCAAATAAAATCCCCAAAATGATACATAGGCACACACAACTGTTAGGATTACAAATGAGTTTTCCTACTGTAGTGTCCTTTCGGATGTGCTCCAACAGTCTGCAATATGGAAGCATGTTCTATCAATGAATTTATTCTGTTTATACCCCATTGCAACTGCGGACAGAATTATATCAATTTGCTTCAAATTGATTACTTCTTGAGCTCCTCAGGTAGGAGTTCTGTACACAGACTTGACGTGATCAATAGAATGGCATGAGGATTTTCTGGGCATTCCACCAAACTTGAAGTTGATAAATCTGTTAAAACTTGGTGTGAAAGTTCTCCTTCATCATAACTTGACTGGATTTGAAGCTTTCCACAGACTAACAGCTTCTCTGTGTATTTAAATTAAGGCTAGACTGACAGCCTCCAAAGAGTACCATAATTTAAGGTGCTGTCATCATTACTACAATAGATACGGAAAGGAGGAGGCATTGAAAAATTTTTAGTGAAGAAGAACTAGAATAAAGGGAAATGTCTCAACTCAGAGGAAAAAAAAGTAAATTAATGTTTAAGAGCATATTTTTAAAAGACAAAAAAAAAAAGAAGAGCTATTTTTGAGCTTCTAAAACTCCAGGAAATAACATGAAAGTAGCATATGTAAAATGAGATGACAAAACATAAGGAAAACGGCAAGTTGAGAAATAAAAAGTATAATCCATAGTTAATACATAAAATAGCTAGGTAATTTAAGAAAGCTATACATTTATCAGTTTACTCGAATAACTGAAGTTGCCATTTCTCAATTGAAGAGCTTTTTGCCACTGTCTGATACTCTGGAAAGAACATTTGAATGCTGTGAGTGATACTGGAGTTCTGGAGTACTGCACCACAGACTGAAATGCTATTCTAGATCACGTCTATTAGTTTAGATCCCACAGACCCTAGAGCTGAAAGCTCTGATGTCATTCTAGCCATGCAACAGAAGATAATATCATTAGCTGAGCTATCACCATATATACATCTGCTTAGGAAAAATCAAATTAGGCCACAATAGAAATTTTACCAGAGTAAGAAAATGGGATTGGTGTAACACATTTAATGTATTCTGTGAAATACACTACAATATTATACTTAGTCATATGATATGACAGAGAGCGTTACAGGTTAATTACATGTTATGTACCTCTAGCTTTGACATTACTGACTATAGCACAGTCATAACTTTAGCATTAAAGATGTAGTCATGCTGTGCATGCCATAAAATTAATTTGTATTTACACAGCCTTCACGTCTTTTGGTAAAATTGTGAGTTGCACTTTCTTTAAAAGCTCAAGGACTCAGAATAAAAATGGAAAGCCTTCTCCTTCCCCTTTATAAAATAAATTTATTTTTATTAGACACACTTTGTAAGGAATGTTAAATGAAGTAAGTAAATAAATAGTAGACATCTGATGTCTTACTTTTATTACCAGCTGCTTGTTATTTTAAGACCAGAGGCTGCACAGACTAATTCCTGACTGACAGTGGTGGAAGTGAGAAGAGAATTGGACCTTTCAGAGCTGCATTTGATTTGGAGAGGTCTATCAGTGCCACAGTAATAATTCCATTATACTAATGATGTGTTTTACATGGCAGTGTTGGTTTTTACCTGCACTAAGCCATTGGAGATCAGTGGACTATTTCTAAAGAGCATGCAAAAGGTTACCAAAAAATGCAAGTTCAAATATTTTATGTGTAACAGTACAACTAAGTTTAACTATCAAAGTTTAACTACAGATCTTCAGTAAAAATACTTTATGTATCTAGAAGCCAAAACCTGTTGAAGTCAACTACCTCTAATGCGACAGGACACATTTAAACAAACTTTGAGTTCAAAATAATTCCCTAAATAATACTGCTGTCAGAGTTAGTCTATTTGACACTCACCCATTTGTACCCTGGTACAAGTTCCACAGGGCAGCCAGATCAACACGAATTTGGAAACTACCACAAATGGACTAATAATCAACTCAACGTTTTTGTCTGAGCTTCCCTGAAGCTTGCAGTGGTGCTTTTACCCAGCAAACAGAAATGGGATGTGAACAAGCATCACCCCAGTGGCATGAAGCTAGAACGGTCACACACAGAAAGAACTTCCAGTCACAGCAACGCGGGGATCAACCAAAGGGAGAGAATTCATGTGTGCAAACAGGACAGCTCTCACAAGAGCACTGAACGTTCAGGCAAATTCACACTGCATTCTTTATGGATGGGAGAGGCCTCTGATACATGGACATAGCACCTAAAATCTACCTTACAATCATTTAACAGCAACCGAGTAAGGAATGGCAGAAAAGCCATTCTCCTCGGAGTGTGAAGGGCAGAGCTGAACAGCTAAACCAGCAGCACACCCCACAGATGTACACACATCTGTACACCCTAGAGAAGGCAGCATCATTCCCACTCACAGGCATGGCCAAAGTCAGGACCAGCACCACCCAAGGCACCACTGAAGCTCTGGTTAAAGCAAGTTGAAACAGCAAGAGATGGGGACCCAGTAATTCTGAGTGGTCCAACCATTATTTTGCTGTGTATTTTCAAGAGGTGAAAGCTCACAAGTGGATCTGAAAAACTTAATAAAGGTATTGGAACAGGTGGCAATGTTTGCCAAGTGCAGCTAGGATGAAAAATGATTGAGAAATGCTCATATTATAATTACAGGGTGAAGGTCCACTTAGCAGTTTCCATGTACTTTCCTTTTCTGCGGGGGCTGGGGGCAGGAAGAGCACAACAGCACCATCTTCCCAGATTTTATCTCTTTGGAAAACAGCAATGAACAAATAAGGGAGCCAGCTGGACGCACCAGCCAGCAGAACACATTAACATGCATGAAACCTCAATCATGGAATACACTCCAACTTCTCCAACAAGCAAAGGAGAAGATGTGGCACAAATTCATTTCAGAGGTGGCATTCGTGGCCTTATAGGGAAGCGCAGAGGATGGAGGGATCCTTACGTCCAGCTCCCGGCCTGGGCTCGCCCTGCCTTGGGCAGCTCCTGTCGGAGGTGGCGATTCCAGCGACAAGCGGGCACCGGAACGCCACCGGTGCCCGCGGCAGGCCACATCACCCTGTCTCCCCTGAGCAAGTGCATCAGCCTCGGCAGAGGAAAATGCTCTGCCAGGAGGGCGGGCAGCGATTCCCGCGGCTCGGACGGGCATCCCCCGAGCCGGGGTTGCATCGCCGCCGGGTGCGGTGCGTGCCCGCCGCCCCCCGCCCGCAGTGCCCGGGGCTGCCCTGCCCGGGGGATGCTCGCCCCCCGCCCGCAGTGCCCGGGGTTGCTCGGCACGGTGATGCTCGCCCCCCGCCCGCAGTGCCCGGGGCTGCCCTGCCCGGGGGATGCTCGCCCCCCGCTCGGCCAGCCCGGCCCGGCCCGGCCCGCAGCCCTGCCCTGCCCTGCCGTACCTCGGCCGCCCGCGCCGCCGGCCGTGGAGTTGCCGCAGCCCATGGGCGCTGCCCTGCCCGCGCTGCGCTGCGCCCGCCGTGCCGAGCGGTGCGCTCACCGGAGACAGCCGGCGGGCGGAGCCGGGTGGGAGATAAAGCCGCGGGGACCCCTCCTCCTCCTCTTCCTCCTCCTCCTCCTCCTCCTCTCCCCACCCATCGCCCGGGAAACCGCCGGCCCCGAGCGCCGCCGCCCGGCCCCAGCCCCGGCCCCGCACCGCACCCCCGTTCGTCCCCAAGGAAAGCCACACCCGCTGTCCGGCTGTCCCCTCGGCCGGACGGGCTGCAGCTGCCCAGCCGGAGATGTGGCTCAGCCCAGGCTCAAGCCTGCGGGACTCCGAACGACCCCCGCCCGCAGGCAGCGAGCGCAGAGCCGCCCTGGGCAGTGGCGATGCTCCTTGGCTCACGGGAGCTTCGGGACAGCCCTCACTGACCAAGGGGAGCATCGGTGTAACCGCAGGACCGGGCTGCAAACCCTGCATCTGCTGTCAATAACATCCCCATCACTATTGTAAGCAAATCCTTATCGATTGGTTTGGGTATTTCTCTTCTTACAAGAAACACGATGGTGAAGCTGAAGACCCATTGAGTTGAGAAAAGCTACAAATTGACTTTCCCCAAGTAATAGCAGCAGCACTGAGAAACATGAAAGATAAGCTTACAAATTCTTCAAGCAATCATTTTCATTGAAGACTTGTATCATTTACCAAAACGAATTTGACTTTCTGTTAACCCGAACCTGTCTTCCACACAGAGGAGTAAAACACTTTCAAACCTTGATCGCTTGGTTACTCTTCCTCCATCCTCAAATGACCAGGAAGCTGAAACCCAATGGATACATCCAGATACAACTGCAAACACTCTCGACAGATAGATATTACTGCTACAACAGATTCAATTCAGGGCTCAGAAAGATGTTTTAGGGGTGTCATAGAAATACCCATATGAGCATCACATATGCATATGACTGGTAATTGTCTACAACAAAAGGACAAAAGGATATAAAGTGCTGCTGCCTGATCTTGCAGTCTGTTCAGAGAAGAGGGGGGAAAAAGACATCACAATTCTCTTACAGGTTTCCCAAAAAATACACATTAAATCAAAGCAGCTCCATAAGCAGCAGAGACAATGACATCCAGTCTCCTATGGATTTTTGCCCTGGGGAGGAACACCTACATGGGCTCACTGATGTCCACCTCAGGACAGGGTGTAAGATCTCCCTCCTCTGACTGGCCACCTATTTTCATGTCAATTGTAGAAAGTCACTATTTTCAGGGTCTTTGTCTATACCTTCCTGACAAACTGCCTGAACCTGAACAATCAGCTCAAAATTTAACAAGACAGGGCTAATGGGTACCTAGGTATGGCCACAAGTCCTTCACCACCACCACCCCTAAAGCAGAGAGACAGTGCAAATGTGTGCATTTTTCTTCAGAAAAAAAAAAAATCTCACTAAGAGGTTCAAAGCCACCTCCTTTTGATGGCCAGTTTTCTGAAATTCACATATAGAAAAATAAACCCTCAGGCCAAGCTTTCAGCACCAAGCATCAGCCCAAGGCAAATTTTTTAATGGCAGAGTTCAGAAAGAAGAAAGGATACTCTGAAAGCAAGGCTGAAAGCCATGCTGCTTAAGGTCCCATGTGGTTTTCTATTACAAAAAAACCCAAAAAAATCCCAGCAATCCACACTGACCATAGGTTTGCCATATTTTGAGGTACCTATGAATGTATTTTAAATATGCAATTTACCTTGGAGGCAGCAGTTGTGGAGAGCACAGAAACTGAGCCATGTCCTCACATACGAGAAGAGGCAGCTGGGAGGCAAAATTCCCCTGGAGATGCCTTGACACCAAGCCATTATCCTGGCCACAAGGAGATCTGAATCTGGTTCAGAAACCTGCAGTAGCATTAAGGATGACAGAAAGATGATGTCACTTCTCAGTGCTCTCACTCCTTTCACAAGTTCAGTGCAGGACACACGCGCCAAGCCCTGCGTGCACAAACTCAGGGCTGCAGGAAGTTCAGTAAGGCAAGAAACTTGCAGCACACCATCCAAAGCTGGAGTTAGTAGCAGTTTCAGGGGACTCAAGACAAAGGAAATGTGATGTATTCCTCTGAATACCGTCTGGGATTGCCATGAGTCAGTGCAGCTCTATTGTAGTTGCCTCCTACTTCAAATGGGAAGGCACACTTTCATTTCAACTCTACTTGTGTTTTACACAAATAGAGCATTTCACTTTATTACTGAGAATAACTGGTGGCAAAATACAGCCACCTAAGCAGGTTAATTAAATGAACAGTTGACATTAAGTGAAGGGAGTTCCCTGTTCCCTGCATCAGCAGACTCTTGGTGTTTGCCATCACACACCCTGTGTGCCTCATCTCCTCTGAGGGAGCCTGGGAGATGGATGGATGTGAACTTCTGTAAGTATTTCAGAAGGTGTAGTGAAAAAGGATTGTGTTATTCTTTCCCTAAAGCAACAAAAATTTTGTCCAGCTGGGAAAGCCGGTTGATTGATGGGATTATCTGAATCTGAAATTCAAGTGATTTTCACTTTTCGGACGTTTTTGCTAGTCTGAGTGTTTGAAATCCAAACAATCTGTCTGTCAAGCTGGTATGCAAGTCTATGGAAAAGGATCTTTAAAACCCATTACTTCTGGGTATTAGGGAACAGCCCTTATTTGCACAACAACATATACTTTTCAAAATCCTTTTTTATATAAGTATCCACACAGAAACCTTATGCATCCATGATTTCTTTCTAACAAAACATTTGCTTACAAAGGCTTGGATCTCAGCTTATGCAAGTGTAAGAGCTTTGATGATCCTTGCGGGTCCCTTCCAACTCAGGATATTCTATGATTTTATAGAAAACATACAGTTCTAATTAGCATCTTCTGGGTATTTGCTTTTGAACAGTTTATTTTAGACATGGATATTCCTAAAACCACAAATGTCCTGAAAATATTGTCAGTTCTTTATCAGTAGTTAGCATCGTGAGATGAATTCTTTCCTAATCAAATCTAGAACAAGAATTCAGTTTAGGCTGAACTTACCCTCTTTAAGAGTTGCACTGCAAATATGTGGTCAGAGTTAACCAGCCAGGGGCTGTTTGTTTTACGTGTCAATAAATAAAGACTAATACAATAAGGTATTAAATTACTTACATTAACATAAAGAGGGGGAAAAATCAAGAACTTACTAGTAAAAGCTATTGTGATTCCACAGCCCTTGACGTTGCTCACTACCTGGCAAAGGGAGATATTGGGAGGACCTCTACATTGCTGGGGACATTTCATTCTTAACAAAAAGGGTTAACCAATTTGAATTGGGTTACAGAAGCCAAATGACAATTATTACAAAACCCAGAGGCCAACAAAAAGAAAAAACCTACAACCCCACCATGTTTCTACACAATTTTTAATAATGGCTATATTGTGAAAGCACTTGGTCACACCAGTCTGACCCCAACTGTGCAAGGTACCATCTGGACACACAATGAATGTTCATCTTTGCTGGCAGTCAGAAACACAAGAAATAGCTGATGGATGAGATAATAGAGAAGCCAAAGTAGGAAGCAGTGAGATAGCATTACTATTTATAAAATGGATGTGCCTAACAAGAACAAAAAAAAAAAGGCATATCAGGTCAAAGGAAGGATCCACCTTGTTCAGAATCCTGCCTCTGACTGCAGCTGAAAGAACACAGGAAACTCATATGGAATGTATCCCCAAACCCTCCCATCTTCCAGCATTTGCAGGTCACAGCCAGCCTCAGGCAGATGTGGTTGCCATGTATTTAGCAACCCTTGACACATTTCTCCTCTATGAACCTGTTCCACCAACCCCTGAACCCATGTAAGGCCCTGGCACTCAGAGCATCCTGTGTTTCACCTCTCAGCCACATGGGAATTGAAGAACCTGATTTGTTTGCTCTGAGCCTGGCTCCTGCCCCCTTCAGCTGCTGGAGGTTTGTTCCTTGTATGGGGATAAAAGAATCAATTCCCCACCTCACACCATTTATGATTTTTGTTCCTCATAGAGGAATAAACACCAGAATAATCAATATGCCATGTTCCCTGTCCTCATCCTTAGCTAGCAGCAGTGACAGCAAGCTGCCATTTTCTGACAGCTGATCAATAGGTAGCTAACACACTTTGAAAGAGATTTTCTGTGGAAGGATTCAGAGACCTCACTCTACAGACTGGTTCTGCCAGTAGCACCAAGTTTATATGAGAAGCAGAGCAGAGACCCTGCATGGAGGGAGCAGCCAAGCTGCTTTGCCCATCACAGACTAATTACAATCCGTGCACTGTGTCCCCCCTTGCACTCCTTGTTGGCAAGGAGAAAATGTGATAAAGAGCTTTCTACGTGCCCCTCTCTTCCTTTTTCTGGCTGCCCCACACTGCCCATGGAAGCTTTTCAGCACCAACCCCACACTTCTCTGAGCCCTGGGCTGGTCTAGCCACCATCTAACCCAAAATGATCCACATGGCATTATTTATTGTGGCAACGCAGTCAGGGACAGAACCAAACTGCAAGAACTTAAGAGGAAAAGCAATTTGTCTTTCTCCTTGCAGTGACAGTGGAAAATTTGACTTGAGTATTTCTTTTAAATGAAAATGATGACTCCTTCTATTAAAAAAAAAACCCATAAAACAGTAGAATGTGTAGGTTTATAATGGTCCATGGAAGCAGAATTTAAAACTATGATTTAAACACCTCACTTTATAGCAAAAAAAGAGTATTTGCCAAGACCAAGGGTTTTCTTCCATCTTAAGCCAAGAGTTTAATTTATCTATCTATTCCTGCTTTAATGAAATTCTCTGCACTAATAAAATTCTCATTATTGGGCCAAATCAGACATGAATTGAGACAAAATCAATTATATCCCCTAAAACATCTAGCAATCAATGAACAAGGAACCTGATGGCCAGCCAGGGAGAAACCCAATCATGTCATTAAACAGAAGGCCAATAAGTGCCAAAGAAAAGTGAATATTCGGCTAGTGGATATGCCAGCTTTACAAAAACTTCTCCCCACCCCTCTCTGACAGAATAAATAACAATTAATTTTGCAATAATTCTTCCTGAATGTGATTATCGTCCATAGTAATGAAACCCCCTTTGCTTTTAAAAGCTTATGGGGCATATGATTCTTAGCTGATTCACAAGGTAGGAATGGAGTTCAGGACTAAAACTTTCAAAAGTAAGTTGATGGGGAGGAAATAAGCCACAATTCAATGCTACTGTGTTCACATCAGGGTTATGTATGTTCCTAAAAAGTCTGGATTTTAGCACACAGACCTGAAGAATTTGCTGTTGAGCTCAGCTATTACCCACTCCCTGCAAAGAATTTTCCTTCAGAGTTATTTTCAGGTGCCCTTGAAAATAACAAATGGCTGAATGCTTAAATTGGATATTCAGAAACAGTCTGGAATCCTTTCTGTGCCCAAAAGGTTGATATATATGATGCATTAGATTCTTCTATCAGAGGTTGTACAAAAATACAGGCGATAAGTAAGAGTGCTTTTTACCTCTGAGATCACTCAAGCTTCATTTTACTATGTCTGATAACAAACAGGCTCCCAAAGGTCTATTCCAGAGGAGAAATGCATCTTACTCTCTTATTTTAATACACTATGCAGACAGATTAATCTCTTTCCTGTCTCTCACTTTATAAATTAATTTGCAAGATGCAGCTAAATCAGCTTTTCAAAAGCAGGATCACAAAATGACAAGATGAAAAAATGGCAAAATGCTAGAGAAAGGACCTTTATACTGAGCTGTCATGAAGATGTTTCCCTTTGAAACAAAGTGTGTGCATCCCTCAGGCACATGTGAGCCTAACACACACTTGCTGCATTTGAAAAGCCTGAATTAGTGTAAGACAACTGCATCTAGATCCATGAGAGGAAACTCTCTTTGCCTCAGAACCATGGGTAAGAAAGGCACATCTCTTGTTTGCGGTCCCACACTTTTATTTCAAGAGGCCCTTCTGCACACATAGCTCTTATTTGTGCAGTACCGTGGGAAGATGATATCCCTGCTTTATTATGTTTTATTTTCATGCACTTTTTCAGATGTCAATTCTTCCTCTGTTGTTGATATAAATTTCCATTACAGTTTTCCACACATAATAATTGCTTTTGCCCTATATTGGTAACGATGCCAACCAGCACAGTCGCTGCCTTGTTTTTGTATGCAGAGTGCCTGCAGACTATAGAAACAGCAGACACATCCTCACAATGAAAAATGTCTTCATCAAAGCTGCATATTTATCCACCTCTGCTTAATTAATACCTTAGCTTTTGAAAACCTAGGGAGGCTAAAATTTGCCAGTACTTTTACAGTAGCTATATATAATTCACACTGAGTGGGATTTTCATAACTTGCATGTGCCTTTTTATTGAAATAATAGAATTCTGCTTCAGCAAACACCAGCCAGGTTAAAAAAAGATAAATGTACATCAAAGCAGCACCTCTCTATCTAAATATTGGTTTAATATAAGAGGATGCTAATAATTTTGATTAATGAAAACTTCTGTCATGCTAGGCATACAGTAAACAGAAGTTCTTACAGTGTGGAAGCAGTGTGTGTTAGATCATTAAAAAAAAAAAAAGGCACCCACAAATACCAACTATATATTGTGCTATGACTGCTTTTAACACACGGTTTTAATCAGAATGTGGTTTTTGACAGATAAAATACCAGCAGTTTTTAAGTACTTAAAGAAGGCTCTTGTATGCATAATTTCAAATATTTGTAAGAGCAGAGTATTTGTACCCATGAACAAAACAAACTGTAAGCAATCAATAGGAGTTACATGATGTCCTCACATGATGTTCTCATAGGAGACATCCTTTTAGCACCTGTGTAAGGGTGACAAACTCCTCTCATTTATATTCATAAAGATTAAGCAATTTACCCTTGTTAAATACAGAATCAGCTTCTGGGTCCACAAGTAGAGGCCAATGGTAGAGAGAGACATAGAAATGGATTGTTTTGGAATTTCTGCATTAAATACTTTATCTAGTTTCATTTATTCCAGGTTTAGCAGCAAAAAGGAGGCAACACACCCAAACCATTGGTTTCTTAATATATACCTGGAATCACTCTCAAAATATTGGTATTTTATTTATTAGTGTTTGCACTGCATTCCAAAATTCATGACTTGGGGCTCCCAAAATGCACGGAATTGTGTGAAAATTATGAACTTAGCTTAAAATAATTGCTGTGCAGATTAAATTCTTCGATTTCTGACAGTGAGCATTTAGGGTTCAAGGACTTACTTTTCTCTTTTCTCCACAATGAGAAGGGCCAGTCCTTTTCCAAGCAACCCCGAATCTCTTCCATCTCATAACAAGAAGCACATGTCCCTCGGGAAGGTGACAGGGAGCTGACAGTCCCTCACAGCAAACCTGCCCCAGAAGGCTGTGACATGGGGAAAGCACAGGTAAAGCACACCAATCCTAATGCACAACAGCAGCAACAAGAGGAGCTCTGGACTCAAACCTAACGATGACCAGAGCACTTATTTGAAACGAAGCCACTCTTTTTTGATTTAGTTTTCGAAGTACTGAACATTGCTCCACTTGGCAATGCTACAACACAGTGTAAATCAAACCTAACAGAACCTCTGAATTTCTGTATGCACAAGCAGTTCTGTTCAGGGGAGGGATGGAAAACTTTGGCAACTTCTCTTTTGTCACAGATTTCTTTCAAAGCAATTAAGTTAGTTTAAACACTGATGAGAACATTTTCCATTGCATTATTATTCATGCAGTCACAGATATGACACTGCTCTTCTGTTCAGGGCTTTTTTCTTTTTGCTATTTCATACAAGTTTGATTTGAGAGGGTAAAAAACTAATTAGAAACCATTGGCCTCTTCTAAGAAAAACCTCTGCATATTATTAGGTCCTGTTGACTCTGACTGCAGTACATGCTGTCTGCAAGATTCATGGTTTTCACTGAGAGATACTTGCTGACCTAGGATCTTGTCAGCACTTATGTTTACAGAGTATTTAAAGATAATGACTGTATGTGACCCTTGAACTAAATGTTCTGGTTTTAAAATGTGAAAGAAAAACAAAGAAAAGCAATGTGTTACCATAAATGAATTTGAAAGAACTGGGAAACTATTTACTGACCCAGCCAACATTTATATGCCTGATTAATCTCCAGGAATCTGACAGGCTAAACACAAGTTTCTAAGTTTGCAGGACTGGAGCTGGGTTGTCAAGTGCACAGGTAACATACGGCATGGCTGCAGGGTTACAAACCACCTGCCTGCACGGCAAATCACAGGAGGGAAAGCAAAAGGGCTGCAAGGTAAATTCTCACAAGTTCAGGTGATCGAGCAGTCACATATGGTGGGCAGTTTATAGCCCAAAAGCTGCCCACAGCCTGGTGAGACAGTTCACCTTGCTTGTACCTTGCTCACAGTGACCTTTATCCTGGGAAAATACCGAGAGGGGTTTGCCAGCTGGAAGAATTACTCTGCTAACAGCAGCAGCCGGGCCCTGCTGTCAGCCTCCTGGGGCTGGGCTCTCACCCATGCTGTAAGAGCAGCAAAGACACTCTCAGAGCTACAAAGCTACAAAAGGCAATGACAATATGAGGTTTGCAACCTCTCCAATAATGATTCAGCTCTGCTCCCCTCATCCTCCTCACTGGTCCCTACTACAGCAAGCCACCAGCAGCTGTGCAGGATGGAGTGTGTCCATGCAATGCTGCAGAATTCCAGCTTTCTGGCAAGCCCTTCGTTTGCAGCAGCAGGTCCAGTCATATGACAGGAAAGGGTTTCCAGAATTTGGCTTTCTCCACACAGCAGAAGGACTTCTAAGTAGCCGCCACAGGAAGAAAAATTGGAAACATCTGATCTTGCGACACTGGAAGCATCTGAGCACTGTGGAGAAACACAGAGCTCGTGGGAGGGTTCCTGCTGAGCTAGACTGGGGTGTCCAGAGCTGCTGCCTGGGCAGCAATGCAGCGCTGCATTTTCCGTGTGTCACTGCACTTGTGTACTTGTGCTCCTGACATTGCCTCGGCAGCCTGCTGGGAGGAGGCACTGCCCAGCAGGAAACAAACAGATTGTGTATCAGTGCCATTTGGGGCTGCCTAGAGTTTCCTTATTGCTTTCTGTATCAACCTCTGGGTTTCTTGCTGTTTCCCGAAAAATACAAAATGACATCCCATTGCACCACCACATGCTGCTCTGCGGGGCAGCACAGACAGGCTCTGCCCAAGAGGGAAGCAAGCAGCAGAGCTGTTCGGGGCCTCTGTGCTCTGCAGTGGCCCCAGTGACGGACCCAGACCCCCTTGTGCTATGCTGTGTATGGAGAACAAAGAGTCCAAACACAACACAGGAAGAGCAAAAACGATATCATCACGCTGGCAGACTTTTGTGGACTTCTAATAGGCCTTAAGGTATGTTCTGCTACATAAAAATGTTAAGATATTATCATTCAGCTTTTTTAGCCTAACCAGCCATGGAAAGATGCAAGGCAAGGTGGATCAAAGAGAGTGATCAGAATAAAGACAGCATGAACTTTTCAGTCGTGTTCACAAGGAAACACAAAAGTGCAGGGCTCGATTAGCTCACATAATCTCATGATAAAATGATTAGACCAAGAGCTGGCTTTAGACACAGTGACAACATTTAGTGAGTTTGTTTCTGATATTTGTATTGATGTTGTAAAGACTACAGAAGCAGGTTCCCTCTGACCCTAAACTGACAGTCTTTTCTGCAGATCCAGACTGCATTTGAATGTGGTATTTTGACTTTTGACAACCTTTATGTCTAACAGGTTATTTACTGGCACTTCATTATCATATGTCAGGCACCAGATATCTCTTATTTTAATGTACAGAATCATACTAGATATGCATTTCTTTGACGAAGTACCTGTATTATTCTTTCTGTCACTTCCTGCATTTCACCCAAAGATTTTTCACCATTCCTTAGATAGCCCTGAGCTCCATTGGACCATCACCTGAAGCAGGTTAGGGAGCAACACACATCACAAAAACAACAGCTAGAAGGAGGAAGGAGCCTGTATATTGACATTTGCACCACAAAACCATAAAAATTCGAGCATAAAATACTCCAATAATTCTCCAATGAACTACCCATTCTCTCATTGCTCCTGTTTCTTGCAAAGCAAATGCAAACTGTTCAATCAGATGTCCTCCATCGGACAAGGCCCCAGACAAAAAGCCATGGCAGCACTATCTGAGTCCACGCAGCACAGGGCAGAGGCAGCCGTGGAGGAAGGGGTGGCAGCACCTCTGGCTGGTGCTGTCATCAGTGACTCCAGCATTCAAAACCATCTTTTTATTCTGGATCTGGGTGGAGGCTGCTGCTGTGCTTGGTTGCATGAGGGGACTTAATTGTCTGTAAATTACATGAAATTAAAGATGGCAGTTATACCCTTCACCTTCAATGAGGTTTTAATTAGATCCATCCCACTAGCCTGTCCATCTGTGCATATCCATTTCGGCATGTTACTGATGTGTTTAATGGAAATAAACAAAGCCATGTGTTTTACGTTAAAACAAAGAACATGACATCTTGGTTACACAGCAATTAATAATTTCAGTGGAATTTTATTTCAGCCCAATATTATGTTATGGGTCATACACAGAATCACAAGATATTCCTTTTCCATGTGTCTAAGACATCTCCTGTACATCAGATGCCCTATTATTAATTTAACCAGTAATTTATTCAGATATTATTCAAAAATTTGGTTTGGGATGCTTCTGGTAGTGAGAGTACTAAGAGTCTTTTTCACATCTTTCATTTGTATTCATTTGAAGCAATTTATTGCCACTATCATATAACATATTCTCTATATTTTTATATATATATTTATACGAAGCTGCACAACTTAAGGTAAATTATTACATGTCTAAAGTCATCTGTAGTTCAAGAATTTCTTTGTTACTGAGCACAAAGAAAAATGCGAGAAAGTTTGTTAAATGTATAAATAGACTCAGCTGACTTAGCAAACATGTGACTACCACACCACTGCTCAGAAATTTCTTGTAAAGTATAAGGTAGGAAGCCAAAAAGGAAGCATAATGCAATATGTTCTTTAAAGTTATAATGGAACATATGAGAAAGAAAACACAATGCAGTCTGACTTACTCTGTAACTAGCCTAACCAGAAAAAATAATTACAGTCAGCTCTCCATTAATACTGGGTGGATTATCAAATTTGGAAATAAATTAGGCTAAGGATGCACAACAGCTGCCTTGTTTCCAAACAGTCCAATTAAAGCTGGCAGGGCTTATTAACTCATGCACAGCACCATCCAGGCTTGGTGCTGCTGGGCAGGTAGGTGGGGAAGCACTTGGGCAAAGCTGGGGGTGTGGCACCGAGACCTTCAGTTCTGCAGAAGGCACAGCCCAGCTGCCACCTCACACCGTGGTCCCTTCTGTCACATGGCAGACTGGGCTGGCTGCTCACCAAGGGATGCTTCTGGCCATCCCCAAACAAGAACAAGACTGTCCCATGTAAAATCTCAAATTCAGGTTTGAAGATGCACCAGTTTCTGTGGGCCTACAGTAATACTGGAAGATTTTATATCATTTTGCCAAGGGATTTGTTTAGCAGACAAATCTCAAACTTACAGATGAATTCAAACTTTCTTCTTCTTTCTTTTAAAATTGATCATTCTCTCAACTGTGAGAGTTTTTTGACTACAGTCAGGGTTTTGCTGGAAGGAAGCATCATCTTTTCTTAGAAACAATACAATCAGTTTATGTAATGAATTACTTCATACTCAACACTCAATTGTTTATTGATTTTACTTGATGCTGTGATTTCTTACTAGTTTTATAAGCAGTATGTATCTGCTTAATTGCAGCCGTTCCAGGTTTTTTTCCTTAAGTTTTCACACTCTAAGAGCCATTTCTCTTAACATAATCAAATCATCTGTAGATTTCAGAATACACACATACAAATTAATTGGACTGCTTCCTGGAAGTGATCTCCAGTGTTCCATAGGTACAGTGTTCCCAGAATGGCTGCAAGAACACTCTTCCCTAGCAAGACTTTTTGTAGTAGCTGAATACACTGCATTCAATACCTGGATATAGAACATGGAAACTCAGGAAATCCAGAAACAGCATTTTCTTGTGTCAAAGGATGAGACACCTCTACCTAAAGGTCTGTCCATGAACAAGGTACATAACTTTTTTGTAATACTGCTACTGTTTTATAATACTGCTACTAAATAAATTGTTGGAATGTATGGAGGTAGTACTATGGGTTATTTAAATTATTTTAGAAATACTATTTGGAGTTACCAAAACTGAAGAATAATTCTTGAGACCCAATAACAAGTAACTGGGAAATTAATTTCAACTACTAACAGGCAATTTTTTAAAATTCAAAACCACCTGTGCTGCATTGGGAAAGTTCAATAAGAACATTTTGATCACTATAAATAAATAATCTGCCAAGTTTATAGTTGTGTAAGGAATGATGCAACGAAGAATGACAACTAGTAAAAAGCATCACCCTTCAGTAAGTTAATGAAGTGCTTTTTGTTTTATTTAAATAAACTAGTAGAACCTGTTCTGGAAGTAACTATCCTTAAGCTCGGAATGTCAACAAGCTTCCACTCTTGAACCTCAGACTAAACAAAGCCATCAAAAGGAAGAAGACAAAACCTGACAGGTTATTGCACCGATGTGAAATAAAACCACAAACCACTTCGATGCTTTCCTGGTGAAGGAAATACTTCAACCCAATGGGTAAGAGCTGTTGCTGAACTATTTCAAGACTAGAGGGGGAAAGAAAGAGACAAGAATTGTAACTAAAGTATTTGGGAAATATTAAAAAATGCCCTGAAGCTAATTTAACAGATACAGAAAAGCTGATGAAGCGTGGTTTTTGTAGTTCTCTATGAATTTCAAATAACACAAAAATCTCTGATGAAAGAAAAATAGGACTTAACATAGACTGACAAAATTGGCTCAGGTGTGATCATGGATTCCTAAGCCTAATGCCTAACTAGTGCCCTACCTCGTATTCTGTAGAAAAAAACCAAAACCTCCGACCTCTTTTCACCATTCTAAAATTCTCTGAAACATTATTACGATAAATCCGTATCTATTTTTATTTCCTCTTTATGTAAACACATAGTCATCCTTGGCATTTTTGGTATCAGCAGCAGATTTTTCTTATGGTTCAGTGTCTTCAGGCGGGAAAAGGGACTGAATGTGAGCCCTCTGTTCTTACTCAAAGGCCTGGAACAGCGAGTGCAGCCTCAGCACTGGAGCAGCCCCACTGTTAGGGCTTGGCACATTGGGTTAAAGGTCCCATCACGAGCTTCAGGAGCAATACCAATCAATGCCAGACACGCAGAAGTACCTTAGCCAAAATTACAGGGTTCAGTGGTCTTTCTCATACTTAATTAAAGTAAATGATTATCCACCTGAACTGCAAAGAGTCTTTTAATCAGAAATAAAGAAAATCTTTATTAGCAATCACCTTGTCATATAAAATGTTTGCTATTGCTTAAGAATGACAGAAGTGGAAAAATCCACTGGGATTTAAATGGAAAAAGCTGTCCCATCTTAGTGTTCAGAGTTCTTTTACAACTCAAGCTGCATTTTAAAAAATTATTTTTCTTCCTTTAAAAGAGGGGAGGACTGTGAGTTTTCTGAAGATTGTTAAATTTCTTTGAAGACGCTAACATCTTAGAGCCAGTATTTTTGTTTGCATATTCCATTTAATTGGCAGGATTCTTCCTAAAGTCTTCAGAAGTGGGTTGTTGCTTTTTGTTGGTTTTGGTTTGGTTTTTTTTTTCTTTCTTAAATGAGATTCTGGGTTTGAGTATCTTCATTATTGTCTCAAGGCACACTGGAGCAACAAAAGCTACAGCTGACAAGCATGGAGCAACTTCCCTGCAAGATCTGTAACTCTGGACTTCTGGAGAAGCTAAGGCATCTAAAAGCAATGGCCACCCATCAAAAACATGTACATAATTAAACACTCACAGACAGGCAAGACTGTGCTTACTTTGAAAATTTTTTGTTCAACTAAGCATCCGAATTAATGTCTAAATGCTTAAGTTATCCAACACAAGAGTGCATCAAGACACTTACAAAAACATAGCTCAGTACCTGAAGGACTAGTAATTTAAAATGCATCCGTTCTCGCCCCCCAAGCATTATGGGGTTATGGTGCTATGTGCTATGGCGCTGTGAGGATTTGGCCTGCCCGGGGCACCCCGAGCGCCCCCGGGTTCACTTGCAGAGCTGTCCGTGGACAAGAACAAATGCAGATGCCACAAACGAGGGGCACGGATTCGCACGCCCCTCCTAACCAGAGCCTGTGCCGACCCACGCAGTGTCCCTGCCGTGCAGCTGAGGCGAGCACAGCTGGGGCTCCTCAGGCCTCACAAACCCGGGCTGCACTGTGGGATGTCCCCGGTCTTTATCACACCCTCCCAGCCACTCTCGGCTGAGGGGGATGCACGGTTCCTGTTACATCGCTCCGTCCGCCACCCTGCCCTCCCCGGGCCGTGCACCCTCCGTGAGGGAGGCCGAGCTAATGGCGGCAGGAAGCCTCCCCCCGCCGGCCCTGCCGTGACTCGCTTCCTCCAGCGGACGGGAACTGGGCGGAGTGAGCGGCCCCGGCCCCGCCAGCGGAGCCGTCCGGCCGAGCCCGGTGCCTGCAGAGCGCCGCGGCCACCCCCGCGGGACGGAGCCAGCGAGGGAGGGACGCTGCCGAGCCCCGCCGCCGGGGCGTGCCAGCGCCGCGCACCGCGCTCTGCCAGGGCTCCGCCGCGCCGCAGCACCAACATGCCCGCCGTGGACAAGCTCCTCCTGGAAGAAGCTCTGCAGGACAGCCCGCAGGTAGCGACCGCTGCCGGGGACAGCCGTCGGTGTGGCGCACCTGAGCGCTGGCTGCCGGCGGGGAGCCCCGGGGCCGGTGCGGGCTGACAGCCGGCGGGGAGCCCCGGGGAGCAGCGTCCCGTGGCGGGGAGAGGGGCCCGGGGCGGCGCGGGGGACAGGGCGGCGCGGCGGGCGAGGAAGTGGGTCAGGGAGAGCCCGGCTGGCCGAGCCGGCGGGGATGCGCTGAGGCGGGCGGGCGGACGGCACCCGTGCGGCCGCGGGGGAGGGCTGGGGTCCCGCGGGGGGAGAAGCAGGCACAGTCTGCCCTGGGGTCTCCAGAGATCAGGGATGGGGTCCCGGGAGGGAGAAGCAGGCAGAGTCTGCTCCTGGGGTCCCGGGAGGGAGAAGCAGGCAGAGTCTGCTCCTGGGGTCCCGGGAGGGAGAAGCAGGCAGAGTCTGCTCCTGGGGTCTCCAGAGAACAGGGCTGGGGTCCTGCGTGAGGAGAAGCGGGCAGAGTTTGCTCCTGGGGTCTCCAGGGAACAGAGCTGAAGCAGGCAGAGTTTGCTCCTGGGGTCTCCAGGGAACAGAGCTGAAGCAGGCAGAGTTTGCTCCTGGGGTCTCCAGGGAACAGAGCTGAAGCAGGCAGAGTTTGCTCCTGGGGTCTCCAGGGAACAGAGCTGAAGCAGGCAGAGTTTGCTCCTGGGGTCTCCAGGGAACAGAGCTGAAGCAGGCAGAGTTTGCTCCTGGGGTCTCCAGGGAACAGGGCTGGCCCCCAGCGCGGGGCACGGTGTGGGCAGGCCGGCGCACTGCGCCCTTTCTCCTCAGCGCCCTCAGAGAAGCTCCTGTGGGTTTCTCCTCGCACCGTCCCATCTGGGTGTGCGCTCGGAGGCTGCGAGGGTTGCCCTGAACGGCTGAGGTGTGTTGGGAAGGACGGCTGGGCAGGGCTCGGTGCGCTGGCTTGGCCCGAAGGGAAAGGGACACCTGCGCGCCGTGACTCACCTGGCCCCGGTGACAACAGCGGCTGGAGGAGTGTCCCCGCCAGCGTGCCTGCTCCTCCTCGGGGCCGCAGCTCAGCTACAGCAGCTCCCATGAGGACAGGCCAGGCGGATCCCACGGCAGCTGACACCCTTCTGAAGGGGTCTGCGGAACCGGGACAGGCGGTCACCGCCCCTCGTTCCTCCCGCTGCGGGTAGCCGTACTGTGCCGCGGCTGCACAGGGCACCACCGCGGGGCACTTGCCGTGTTGTGAAGCGTTCGGGGGCTGGTTGGGTGGGAGAGAGAGGTAAATGGAAGGGGAAAGAGTGGAAAAATTTAGAAGTTTCACTGAGGCATGGGGAAGATGCGCTTGAGGACAAAGTGTGGTGCAGAGAGAGATAGATACAGAAGTCATTGGTGGAGCAGGGAAGGAAGTGAGGGCAGGGTGGATCAGCATGAATCTGTCTCCTAGGCAGCCATGTGTTGTAATCCTAACTTGTGTGATGATGGATCGGGAGGAGGAATGAATAGGTAAAGTGTGGAGCAGATTGCTGCAAGGTGTTACAGTCTGTCATGAGCCATTTTGAAGGAAAGATTGGAAGTGCACCTGTCAGGACTTAATGAGCCTTGGGTCTTATCTTCTTTGCCTTGTCTTACCCTGTTTTTCGTAATTTCATGAAATCCCATCCTAGTAAGAAAGATGTCCGTCATCTATTTGAAGTGGTGTATATGCAATCATCCTTGGGAATTTTAAAAAACTGGACTGGAAAAAGTGTTGAGTAACCTGATGTAACATCAAAGTGAGCCCTGCTTTGAGCACAGGATTGGACAAGGTGACCTGCAGAGTGCCTTACCAGCCTGAGCTTTTCTGTGTTCCACAGTTTCCCAAAATGTGCTGGATTTCTTATGGGTAGTTAGTAACATCTGTAGTGTTAGCCTCCCCACTGCATCCTGAAGCTGAAGAACTTGACACGCAGGATAAGTGAAGTAATTTACCCCTTCAGTCAACACTCCCTTCAATGATTAAAAATGTAACACTGACTGAGAGCAGCTGAACAATGCACTGAATTGAATTTGGAGGTCGTCATCTTTCTTGTGTCCTGAAATGAAGGCTGTTAACATCTCTTTTGCAATTACTGGAATGCCGGTGCATCAGCCTGAGTGTTCGCAGGATGTTTTGCCTTGGTCATTGATTTTTCTTCAAGCTCTACAACTTTGGGATGGAGGGACATTGTTTTATTTTGTAATGGCACAGTGTTGCTAAAATATTTTTTTGATGCAAAGGAGGCAGGAATTGGCTTTTTCAGTCTTTCGTGGTTTTTTTTTTTAAATTTTTTTGTTTGTTATTTTTCCTTAGGGAAAGCTTTAGATTCAAGGCAAAAAGTCAGTCTCTGTTCCACAGAACATGCAGCATAGCATTTTATGGGATCATTTACTTATGTATGAAGAGGCCTAATTCACTTCTGCTATGTGCAGTCACTTATGGCAATGCAAAGAGATTGTGAAATGAGGATATAACCTCACTTTTCATAAACTGTGTGAAGTATGTGGCTTACGTGAAAGACAGTGGAGAATTAGGCCAAAATTACTTCTTCATCAGGTTTCTGAAACTTGATTTATCTCTCCCCATCCATACAGTACTTTTGATTTGTCTCCAGACACTGGCTGAAAGAGGCCATAAGAAGTGTCATAATTTTGAAGTGTTTGGCCACAAAATAGAGAAAAATTTATGTCAGCAGTCATGCTAAAATCAAGAAAAATACTTACATGAAACTAGAAAATTTTCTCCTGTCTTTCCAGAAGCCGAGATAATGTTGTGAGTAATGGGGCCTCCTAAATGTTAGCCTAATATTTGGATTGCTGGTTTATTTCAGCAGCCTTAGCTGCTATTCCAGAATTTGTCAAAACAGCACAAAGAAAATGCACACATGCTGGTATTTTGTTGCAGTGATTCAAAATGGTATTCTTAAATGTAAAAGTTTCCAAGAATAACTTCCAAAGTGTCTGAATCATTTATTGTTTTTATTATTTTTGCACAATGTGCTAATAACAGAGGCCAAGACTTTTAGAAAACTGTTTCCCGGAGTGGTTCTACCTCCAACCATATTTAGACAAATGAAAAATCTGAACCTGCAAAAATTCTGTAAGATTTATGAATGTAGCTGACATTCCTCTATTTGGAAATCTTTTCCAGCGTGTAGAAGTGTGTGATGTGTAGCCTACTTCAGGCAATTTCTTTATAACTTTTTAGTTTTGGCTTGAGATTTGTCTTGGTAAATATTGTGCCAAGTTTTATAATTTTTGCTCTCCCCAGATTTATTTTGTAACCATCTTCATACCCTGTAGTTTTCATGTGCCATTGTAACACAGAACAAGGCAGTTGAGCTCCCTATAGATACAAGATAGTTTGTTGACATTATTTAGTTTGTTTTAATACATCATTGAAGATAAAACATTCGAAACCAGATATTTTTGAAAATCAATTTTTTTTCAGTTACTGAAATAATATCTTAATGTGGAAAATGCTCAAAATCATGTCACTAACCTTATAGGGAAGTTCTGTACAAATGTCCTTTATACATTTGAGTTCCTGGTATCCATTTCATTGACTTGGACTTCTCTCCATTCTCTGGTTTTCATGTTCTGTTTATTTGAAAACAATACCTTGTAATGCGTATTCCCTTACACGCTACGATCTCAAACGAGTTTCCCAAAGCTGCCAGCATCTCTCAGGTAGGAAGTACTGTAGCAGCTCAGCACATTGGCAGAGTGAGCTGTTGAGAGCTTTTGAAGTCACTCAGAGGAAGAAGTACTGCAGAGAATCCATGACTGATTCCAGGTCATGTATTTTAACCACTGAGCAGCATTAGTTTCTGGTTTAGATACTTCTCTGCAGAGATGAAATGATAGTTAATCGTAGGCCACGATTCTTGAAGGGAGCTGATGCTGAGTTTTTCAGGATAAAGAAATCCTGGGCAGAGAGTTTTGCAGAGAAGAATAGATGCCCTGGAAAAATGCATGTTAAAATAATGGAGTACCTTAAAACTTTGAAAAGAAATTTCCCAAATTCAAACCTGGATACTTCAGGTATATTAGGGATTCCTGTAATAGGGGGATAAATAAAGCACTTGCTTTTTTACAGGACTGACAAGATTATGAAAGTACTGGAGTTTATGTATGCCCCTCCTGTAAGCAGGGGAAGCTAATTAATGTCATGTTAGTTAGCTGTACAGATGGAGAGACATTTCCAGTTAGCATCAAGTAGATTGGATTTATCAAAGTTAAGACTAAGTGTGGATCATGACTTTGTTAAAGGGACAGTCTTTCCTCTTTAATTATTGTAAAGGTCTAGCAAATTCTGGAGCTCAGCTTTTCTTCCCCATCTCCGGACCTGTGTCAGCAACGTAATTCTTCATTCCTGAGGGTTCCACCAAAACAAACCAAGGGAATTCTTGTCTTTAAGATAACCAAGTTCTTCCCTCCCCTTCCTGTTTGCTGACAAGGGTGAGTTAGCAGAATGGAGAAAGTGCAGGGCATCTCCGAGTGGGTGTATCCTCGTGTGCCTGCTGGAGATGAGCACTCCGTTGTTTGGTCCAATGACATCAGCTCTCCTTGGCCGTGGCCCCTTCAGAGTTGCTCAAGACAGTGGAGAGTGAATAATAGAGTGTAAATTATCTCACTGGAAAGGGGTGGTTGCAATGCTGTCTGATGTTACAGAAGTAAAGTAAGCAAGCAGTGGTGTTTGACCCTGAGTCCTTAGCATGGTTTGAATTACTGTCATCAGCAGGAAGATATTCAGGATTTTTTACATTCCCAATTATGTTGGAAGGAAAGTCTGTTAGTAGGAGTAAGAGACTGGGAATCAGGATTTGGCCATAGCATTTTATCAGTTTGCCTCCTTCTGCCTCAGTTTACCTATCCATAATAAAAGAGCTAATTTCTACGTGTTTGGAGATTCTGAATAAACAGAATCGTGCACAGTCAAGGGCCTATTATTTTTGATTGGTTTTTACCTTTTACTACCATCTCTTAATAGCTGTGATTCTTTTCAGTATTTCCACTCAGGACTAAAACCATTTCCTGTTTTGTCTTTTATTGAAGACTCGTTCTTTGCTCAGTGTCTTTGAAGAAGATGCAGGAACCCTTACAGAATACACAAACCAGTTGCTTCAGGCAATGCAACGAGTCTATGGTGCTCAGGTAATTTTTCATTTGTATTTCTTTTGTTCGATGTGGAGTAGAAAATGAGAAATTGCTTTTATGATGCTGTTATTTACACAAAAGTTGCTGTGTACCTTTCGTGGTTCAAGAGGAGCTGAGGGTGTTTTTCATCTGATAGCTCAACCTCTTCCTGCCTTGGTGCTCAGAAAAGTCATATTCATGAAAAAAACCAGTTATTTACTTTTGCTGTCTCCAAACATTTAATCACAGTAAAACTGTGGTATGTCCTTACCTTATGGTACATTGGGGGGCCAGTCTTGACAAAATTGCTTGCCTGAATGTGGACACAATTGCCAGGTCTGCACACTGACTTTAGGCACCAAACTTAGATGCTGTGCCTCACCTCTAGGAAGGAACTGCCCATGTGCATTGATCACAGAGCAGATGTGCGCTTTGGGTCGTACTGAAGTCAAGTGCCTTTGGTAGTCAGTGTGAAAAATACATGAGCAGGAGCAGAAAAAATAACATTTTCTAGAGTGCTTACGTGACCTAGATGACTAAATCCCTTTGAAAGTAAAACCTGTGAGATAAATTATATCCAGTGCTTTGGAAAATGTTACTGGAAATCTGAGTGATTTTCAGTGAAGCTGATTCCCATGTGCATAAAATTAGGTGTTTCAGAATACCCTATCTGGGTCTTTAAAGACGTACACGGTGACTCATGGAAGATTTTCAAGTATTTATGTAGGTCAGATTCCTGAGTTCACTAGAAACAACAACTTTTCTATTCTCAAACCAGTATATTGGAGTACACAGAGAGCTGAGGAGAGGAGGGGTATTTTGAATTACCCTGAAGAGTGCCTGATCCTTACATTATTGGAAATCAGCTCAGCCATAAGTCTCCCGCAGGTCTATGTCCATTTGGTGGGATGGCTCTTTGTGTGGCTGAGGGTTTGACATGGAAGAATCATTTGCCCAGGCTCTTGCTACCTCACCTGGGACCTTTGGAGAGCTTCAGAGTCTTCATGTCCTGGATGTGCAAATGCAGAGCAGCCAGAGCTTTGCAGCACAGCTTGGGGACATAGGAAATGATGCATGGCGTGGCCAGGGGCTCGAGAGGTGACATGAAATCAGCACTGAAAGTCAGGGATGGGCATTTTGGTAGCATCACTGGGCTTTAAGAGTAACAAAAGTGTGGCCATGGTGCGTGGTAGGAATCTGACACCAAGGATAGGCTAGGACTGAAATGGATGAAAGAAGGAAATCAGGAGACAGATCTGATTTTCAAGTGTCCAGCTTGTGGGCCACGTGTCCCTGTCCCCTGCTGATGACTTTCTAGGATGTTATTTTAGGAAGTGGTTGCTCTGGTCTGTGATTCAAGAAAAAAAATGCATTATCTGCTTTTGTTTGCCTCTTCATCTTGGTTTTTAGCCTTCTCTTCTGTTTCCCCACAATTACGACATTTCCTTTTTCTTCTCATTGTCTCAGTACATTTTCCCATCAGTATTTTGCAGTACTACTGAGTCTACTTCAGCATTTTTTGGCCACTTCTTTCCTGAACACTGCTTTGGTTTGATATAAATATTCAGTCACTTGTGAATATTGCATAAATTTTTTGAAATAGGTCTTTGGAGTTTGATGCAATTTTGAGATGTAGAAATAGAAGGGTAATGCTGAATTGCCAACTAAATGTAAATAGACAGTTAATAAAAATCTGATATTTCTTGGCTGCCTAATGACAACTTGAGAGCAAAAGCACTTCTGTTGATGTGTTATCTGGGCCTCAATAGCAGCATGTTAGGAGGTGTTACCAGCCCTGTAAAAGCTGAGAGTATTGAGTAGCCAGTTTCTGAATTTGCCTTTTTATTTTCCTGAGTTAAATTTGGTCTCTGCAAAGTCAAGTTTTCTCTTTGCAAAGTCATTGTCATCCCCTGCTCTGATTTCCAGATCTGTAAAATAGGAAGTACAGTTACTGACCTACTTTAAAGCAATGTCCATAAAATCTCTGGAATATCACTCATGGCAGTCAAAGCAGCAGTGGGTTGTACCGGTCTCCAGTATTGAAAATTCAGGGTTTATGCCCCTTCAAAACACATATGACGGTTAAAAAAATGGTTAGTTTTGTTTTCTTCCCTAGTTTGTTCTGAACTTTAACATTTCCCAGATGCCTTAACCATGTTTTCAAGATTTTTTTTCACTAGTTTAGTAGAAGTTTGGTGTTTCTTGTGATGAAAACTCAAATTTTTATGTAATTCAAACCACTGTAGCTTGTGATGAAATAACAATAGTTAATGGTTCTGAATGGATTCAGTGCAAAATCTCAGGGGAATAGCAATTAGTACCAACTGCATGCTGTTAATTAACCATGTGGATATATGCATATAGTTGTCTCAAAACACTGCTCTGTGTGCAGAGCCACAGTAAATTTGTAAAGTGACAGCTCAAGCTGCTTTAAGCACTTGGATCAGTGCATTTGAAAGGAGTGTGAAAAAGAAATACTTGCCCAGATTTTTAAAACACTTAGGAAAATAGGAATCTTTTTGAACATCTTTTCAGACTTACATGTGTTCAAGCAGGACTCAGAGAGTGTAAGGAGGGATGTGCAGCACCCTGTGCCAGGGTGAGCAGTGGCTCTGCTGTCTGGGCTGCAGCTGGGTGATTAAGGAGAAGTCACAGGACCCAAAAGTAGCCCTTGAGGAGTGAGGTTTGGTTGATCTGGCAATCAGTAAAGTGTAGTGAAGCATTTTTGTATTCATCAAATAAACCACACCCGTGTGAGTACATATAACACATCCTGCTGTAGTTCTCCCAGCTGTGCTGTGCTACCCTGAAGTAGTTACCACAGCAGTGGTCTTAAACAGGAAATATTCCTTACAGAGTTTATTCCTGTGGTCCTTCTTGCAAGCAAGCCCTGATGCTGCATGTGGCATTGCTGCTGATTTCTGTGGTTGTTGTTTTGTCAGCCTGGCTCTTTGATTACCTGAGCAATATATAGTGCAGCAGCAAGCAAGGACTGTTAGAAAATTTTATTTGCACAAGTTACAGTGCTGAGGCTCTTGCAATGGCATGTGAGCAAAGTGTGCCCAGTTTACCTTCCTGGCTGCTATCATAGTAAATTGTTTTCAGAGCTTTACTATCATTTCCAGTTCTCCTTTAGAAATGGCTGAGCTGGGAATCTTCACTTGAAACAGAATGCCTTCAGGAAACTCAGGACACTACTGTGTCTCTACTGTGAGAAGGGATAAACAGTTAAACAGGTGAAAGTCAGATGCAATATTTTGTTATTGCAAAGAGTTTTCATCTTATGAGTCCTGACAAACCTGTCTGGATACAGGGGCAGTGATGGTAGAAGAGTAAAATGAAACAAATGTTATCTTTATCAATATATCTGGAGAGGGAATAGCATGGGAATTGTGAAGCATAATTCTGTTCAGCATCTGTGTCTCTGTGAGCAGTTGTCTTGTTATTCCACAGACAAAACAGCAACAATCTCTGTGGCTCACTGCCTTTTTGTGTCCAGACTCTTAGAGAAACTTAACAATTATGGAATAGTCTTGGTTTATAGGTACCACATCGCATGGGTGCCAGGACAGCTTGAATCTGTCAAGCTATTCTAGGTAGTGCTTCATAACAGTGTTGCTTCTCTCTGCAAGTTCATGATGCCTCTTGTCTGCATTTTTCAGCAGTGCTGCTTGTTTGATTTTGCTGTGTATTGCCTTCAGTAGGCTGTAACTCAGTACTTGGTTCAGGCTCTCTAGGGTATGCATGGATTTTCATATTTATTATGTTGCATAGGTAACCCCAAGTGTTGAGAATTCTTGTTTAATTACCAAGTACGCACAGATAGAGGGTTTTTTTTTTAATTTTCTATTCACATCTAAGGAAACTATTGTATTGCCTTTTCAAATTATAAGACTTTTTTTTTTCCTGAAATGTTTTGAAGGAATAAAAGTTAAGTATGCATTTTGTAAACTTTAATTTATACATAGAGAGGCTTCACCAGGGTGTTAGAATGGGACAAACATTTGCAAGAAATTGCAGCTGTCAGCACGGAGTTCTGTGAAATACTGTGTGTGTTATTGTTCCATACTCGATGTAAGTTTGCATCATATCCTTCTTACCTTCCTGAGGCATATTCACCGTATGTTGCTGACAGAGATAAGCAGGACATTGTCACATGACAATTAATGTATGTACAAAGGCATTGCAGTTGGGTTTAATGCTGCCCATAAAGTCAGAGTTGTCCCCATGCCTGGAGGCAAGTTAACATTGTGCTGAGCAGGATCTGGAGGCAGCATGAACATATGGATACCCTGCTGACAGGAATTGTTTCCACAGAAGAGGTTTCTGTACTGAGCTAACCATCCTATTGTAGCTGCTTTTGGTGTTTCACAGCAGAGCTCTGACTGGTGTCTTCTATTGGATGATCCTTTGCTGAACTGTTCCCGTTTGTGAGGACAGAATGCCACACTGTGAATCAGCACCAGGGCAAGCCATATGTTAGGCTGATCTGGTAGAGTGCTGTGCAGCCTGAGCACCCTGGTGAGCCTTAGCTTCCTGCAGCCCTGGGTTCATGTTTCCAAGCCATTTAACATGCAAACCTAAGCCTGCAGCACTGTGCCATTTACTAGATTGCTGGATAATTCTGTTTGGTAGGAAGATAGGCATATGTAGATGGAGCTGCATCAAACTGTTGTATCAAGACCCAGTTCTTTCTGTGCTGTGCCTGATTTTGAAGGTAAATGTGTTGCCTATTTCTGAAAGGGTGCTACTACCTCCTGGGTCTTCCATTGCAACCACCTACCTGGGTCTTTTTCCACTTTCATGAGGCATTAAGTTTTCCCTGATGTAAGCTAAAATTTATTATGTGTCATTCTGCACATAGAGAGTGCATGAATAAATACCTTTACCAGTGTCTTGCTTGTTTATATGAAGCAACCTCTGGCAGTTCTGTGTGATAGTTACTGCAGTTTTAAAAATGCCAGCTGTAGCTGGTGTAGGAAAGTCGCTTTGCAGAAAGCTTCATTATATTGGAATTGGAATTGGGCATGCTGGAATCGTTCTGTGTCTTTAGAAGTTAATTTATAGCTCAACTTAATCCTTTACATGCCCTCAAATCTGTAGTCTGTTAGACAACTGTCTACAGAAATATCTTTGGATTTCAGCAGATTAGTCCTCAGGGTTTATTTTGGAAAAATACAGACTACCTCACTGAGAAATTGGTAATGGCATGGATGTTTTATCAGAAAAAGGTTATAGAAAACCTGAAAACTCTGATGATATGAACAGCTTGGGGAATAAAAATGATAATGAAGAAGGGGGAATCAACCACATGCCTTTGCTCTGGGCACTAGCTCAGAAAATAAGTTGGACTTTTTTTTCTGCTGACTTTTTTTTTAAGACTGTGAGATACTGAAATAACTTGAGAATTAAACAATATTTTTAAAGCTAATAGTTTTTCATTCCTGTTAGATTAATGCTAAATTCCAGACACCACTTGCATTACCTTATCCATTTGAACTGAACTTACAGAAATCTATTCCTAGGGCTATCATGCCAGCCAAAGTTACAGAAAAAGGGAAAAAAGTCAGCATTTCTGTAATCACCACTGATTTCATTATACATATTTACATATGGTCTTTTGTTCATTCTGATACACTTTTTTTTACATTAATGCTGCAGAGATGTTTTCCTTGTTAAATAAAACCATCTAGTGCAAATGAATGTGTTTGCAAGGCCCACTACTGGTTAAGTTTGCCTTCATTTTACTTCACAAGGCAGCTTCAATTTCTGTTCAGGATTTTACTGATTTTTTGCTTGATATATCCTCTCATTCATAGCTCTCCCACTCCATAAATGCATGATGAATTCTGAAATGTCAAGGTAATGTGGAAGAGATGTGGAGTTAGGATTGTACTGTAGTTTTTCTTCTGCTGTGGTGTATTGAATTGCAGTCACTTCAGGACAAAGGAAATCAATGTTGCTGTATTCCATGGGAAAATGCCTTGGAAATAGATTAAAACCTGTTGAAATAATTTGCCTGGATTTAGTGGATCTGTCAACTGATGCAATGCAAATAACTTCTAAGTCTTGGAACTGAATGGCAGCAGGGCAGGGGGAGGGGAGAAGGCTGATTAGGAAGAAATGGGGGGAGGATTAAACCAAACTTTCCCAGATTAGTGTGCTTAGCAATGCAGTATTACCACTAGGTCAGCAGAGCACTTTGCCTGCTTCCTGTCCCTTATGCAATGGACTGGGTTTCAACTTGCTAGTTAAACTTGATTTGTTTACAGCTTTTGGGTGTGTGTCTGTTTTGTTTTGATTTTTTTGTTTGGGTTTTTTTTTCCCCAAATGATACAATGAATGATTTCGTATCTCTAATGGGAGCTAAGTCTGGCAGGTGGTGGGACGGAGGATGTAGGACCCAGGATTAACTCTTCCACATGGGTAGGGATTGAGTAACAAGTTTGTGGTGTTCTGACACAAAGAACTGAGCCAATAAATGAAAAATGTGACCAGCTGGCAGCAGTGGGTTGTGAGTAATGTGTGGAACTGTTGTCCCCAAATCATCCTAAAATCCCAAAGTAAGTTTTGTGTTAAGCGTATCTGTCAGTTTGTTCTGTATCTGGAGTAGCATACTATGAATGTCTGCTCAGGGTCTATAGTTAAGTGTTGTCAGCTGATTTTATACTTGCTAAGGTGTTGTTAGTTCACACCCCTTTGAGATCCTCAGGGTTTATGTATTCCCCCATTATCCTGTCCCCTGCTGGAGACTACTCCTGGGGAGTGATCATCACTGCGAGAGGCTTATTCCACACACCTCTTTACATTGCCCATCTTCAGAGTGCCCCGCACAGACGAGTTGAAGCTTTGGGAATGGTTAACACTGATGTCTTTGGTCAGGTTTTGTGTTTTGTTTTGGGGTTTTATTTGTTGGTTTATCAGCCCATTATTCTGAAGCTTCTTTTGGTGTTAGCAAATTTCAGCCAGAAACATGTATTTTCCAGATTCAGAGCAGATCACAGAGTTGCAGATTTGCAGGAGTAAGTAAATTGAAACAAAGAGGGGGAAAAAGAGACATGTTTCTAATACTCAGTTCAGTTGAAAAGATTTCTCTCCCCCGATGCAGCTGTACAACTTAGAGGTGGCATCACAGTTGCTGTGTGAGGACTAAGCTGAGTAAGAACTGCAAGAAGACTATCTTTGAGGTTGTGTTTATGAAAAAGATGCCAGGTCTGAGAACCTCTGCTTCTTTTTGTAATCTTAATTTCCTCCCACATGCATACAAACAAACCCTTTTAATGTCACCTGTATACATGCAAGGAGTCCTATCCTCGCTGTCATAAACTCATTGCTTGCTAGCTCCCACTTTGAAGGTGGCAAAGTCTCTCTAGTGTTCTGCTGCATGGGGGCAAATAATTAAGGCTCATTCCCATCCATGCCTGAGCCCTTAACAGGGTTTGTTTTTTATTACAAGGCAAAACATCCTTTTCTGTCCCCTGGCTTGGGAAATACTTAAATATCAAGTGTTTGTGTAAAGCTTTTCCATTTTAAAAACTACGTAATCTGCATAAGTAACCTGCAAATCTTACAGGAATCATTGGCATTATTGTTGTATGAAAGTGTAATGCTTATTGCTAATTGGGCTGGGACAAGAAATAAGGCTAATCCATCACTGTGAAGTGAACATGGTCATGGGGTGTGCGTGATCCGAGCATGGGCCCAGATTATCTGAGCTCTGAACTCTTGTTTGTGCCTTGGAAGGCCTCTGCTGTCCCATCTTTCCCACCTGGGGGTTATCACCGTGGTGCTTTCAGATGGTCAAAATTACCTCCTTCTGCTTTTCCTGTCCTGTGTTACTGTCCTGTGCTGTTTTCCAGGCCGAGGCTGGTTTCTTTTGGCTTTTTTTTCCCTTCCCCTGGGCACTCAGGGACACTGAAGGTTTGGGCCCTGCTGCCCACGAGTCCTTTCCTGGCACACCAAGGTGCTGCGGAAGCACCAGGCTGTAATGAAGTATGGCACAGGTGGCATCAGGCCAAAGCAAAGGGTGTTTCAGAATCTCTGGCCCAGATAATTCACTGTGCTGTGCTCTGCTTGCTCAGGGTGACAAGGGACAATAAGAGAGCACACAAGCTCTGTCCTAGTTTTAATGGTTTTCTGTATCAGCCCCAGTATAAAGGGTTCTATTAAAGCAGTTCGGAGATTGTTCCTAGGTTTACAAACTCTCTGTGGCCTTATATATTTGGAGACAGGAATACTTTATAATAACATTTAAAATTAAATTAAAAGTTACTAGTTTTCTGCATTACTGAGGACAGGAAGGATCTGACAAGGGTCAAGACAGACACCAGTTACCCCCTTCCCCTTTTTATTTTTTTCTAGTTTTAAGTCCTTGTTAACAAATCAGGGCCTGAACAGTTGATATGCTAGTGTTAGGAATACATTGATTAAAGATTGACATATCCAAGTGCTTTTCTGGTTTTTCCAGCTGTCAAGTAAAATTACACACCTTCCCTGCAAATCTTGCCTTGCATAAACACATCTTAAGAGTGTGTGTACTTTCATTCAGCCAGGAGAAGAGAGATGTGCTGGTTTGTGCTCCTGCATCCTCTTGAAGTGCTGTAATTACATTGGTACATTCCCTGAGCATCAATGCATTATGGAGGCACATTTGCTCATTCACTTTATTGATGCAGATTTTGGGGAAAGATGATTAACCCATAAGAAACATTCTTACGCTGGTGTGGCAGCCTAAATGTTTGAGGTTTTTCTAGTTTTGTTATTTGTTATTAACAATTATTATTGCTATATATAACAATATAACAAATATAACAATATTTGTTATATTGTTATTTTGTTATTGTTGTATTTGTTATATATTTATAAATATATATATTATATTATAATATTATATTATATATATAATATTTGTTGTTTTGTTATTGTTATCTATATTTGTTACATAGTTTTGCTATATACAAATATATATTATTTGTATATAAGCCTAAAACCAAACCCCAAGTTTTAGCTCTATTCAAAGTAGTTAAACTGAAACTGTAGATCTGAAGTATATACCTCTTACTACTGCTTCTCTATTCCTGTGGTTTAAGCCCAGCTGGGAATTCAGACACTCACACAACCCCTCCTCTCTCCCCCTCACCCCGATGGGATGGGGAGGAGAATCAAAGCAAAACTTGAATGCTGAGATAAAAGCTCTTTTAACAATTGAAAAGAAAGTAAAATACAGTAATAATGGTAAATTATAATAATAATAATAATAAAAGGGGGAGAAAACCCAAGTTGCTCACCATGAGCTGACCAATGCCAGATGCCTCTTCCCAACCCAGACTGGCCCCCCTTCTGGCTGACCTGCCCCAGTTTATTTACTGGGCATGATGTTCCATGATGTGGAATATCCCTTTGGTCCTTCTGGGTGTGCTCCCTCCCAGTTTCTTCTGCGTGCCCTCTCACTGGCCGAGCATGAGACAAAGGGGAAAAAAAATCCTTTATGTAGGATAAACACAACTTTGCAAAAATCCAAAACAGCAGTGTGTTATCAGCACCACTCTTACTCTGAATCCAAAACACAGCACTGCACCAGCTGCTGAGGAGAAATGAACTCTCTCCTAGCTGAAAGCAGGACATCTGTGCAGGTATTTGGGATTAGCTGTTTGCTCACAGCTGAATGTTTGTGTCAGTCGAGATGCTGGGAGCAAAGTAACAGCAGTGCTGGGGACCTTTCATTATTTCTCCTAACATGTCATTTTTGTTTGTAGAATGAAATGTGTCTTGCCACACAGCAGCTTTCGAAGCAGCTCCTTGCCTATGAAAAGCAGGTATGTTCAGCACGTGACTTTGACTTCTTTTCTGCCTTAGCACTTGTGAAGAAGTCTGTGAACAGTGTGCTTTCTGGAAGTGCTCAGAGCATTTGCTTTACTTGGTTTCATGTGAAGGCAGTTGTGAATTTCCCCAGGATGTTTGAGGGAATTGGATAATTTCTGAAAATCTTGAAAAAAAGAACCAACCAACCAAATAAATAAAACCCAAACAGGTACAAAATCTGAGCTGATAAATTTATGAAGATACAAGTCAGTTTGTTCCTGCTCTATGACTTCAAAATGAGTATAGTAAGAATTAAGTGTTGTCCAAAATGTGTTCATTTAAAACAAGAAGAGCAGGGTAAAAGAATGTATATTAATGAATTTCTGTTTTTACATTGATTTTTATCATTTGTTGCATTTTGTAGAAGTATTCATTAGCTTTGCATGGTATTTTGTATTCATCTTTATTGATTTATGGACCAAACGTGTTTCTATTTACAGCATTTTGCCTTAGGTAAAGGAGATGAAGAAGTGATATCCACCCTCCATTATTTTTCAAAAGTTGTTGATGAGGTAATTTGAATTGCTAATACTCTCTAATGCAGCATATTAGTGGTTTTTCCTTGGGTCTGTCCATTTGATTCTGAGCCTTCCACTGAAGGCTAGATTGTGCCTGGGTTTTAGAGTAATTGAATTCTGGATAAAGAAGTTTGATAACACCCTTTGACAGTGATTTCTGTGGCTTCATCCTATACGCTAACCTCAGAGCAAAGCTCTTCCTAAGGGAGCTTAAAAAGAGACTAGAACAGGATGTGTCATCTAGGCTGGGGCAATAATTTATTTAATTCCATACTATAATGACACATTTCTAAGCTTTAAACACTGCATTTTGAGCCCAAACTTGCCAGGTATGGATGCAGGGCAGCTGTGAGTTGGTAAAGCTGCAGTTTGATTGCTTTGAGATCATGCAGAAGGCAGAGGTGTCTGGGGAGGGCTGCAGTGCTGTGTGCTGAGCAGTGAAGCTGTGTGCAGTGAATGCCCACACTCCCTGCAGGTTTCTGCTGAGGACTGGGAGCCTTTGTAAATGCTTTTGTTAGACCTGCCCATAGAACATTTCAACATAGCCTTGGTGTCTAGGTCCTTCTGCTGAAGTTTCATTTGTCACATCACCTCTCTGCTGTGAGCAGCACTGTGCTGTCAGATAAGTCTTGTTCTTCTTAGTCTGCTTCCAGCTTGGATTAAGAAGGCAAAAGGCTGTGCTGAGGTCAGCTGTTTGGGAGAGGAGAGAGGGTTGTGGGACTTGAAAAGTAAGTGAAAAATTTTAGAGCCCATGGGTAACTAATGATATAGGGAGAGGAGTCCCAAAGGTTTACTTTTTTTCAGATTTTTCTTGCTGCATGTGTGTTCGCAGGATACTTGAAAGGAGCATTTGTTATTTCAAGTCTTGTAGTTTCTTATGTGACCTCCAAATAAATCCGAACAAGAGCTTTCTCCTTCCCAAGTACAAGAGAAGGGTGCCATTTTGGGGGCAGAAAGCTGAAAGGGGAAAGATGATTAACCTCTGCTCAATTCTGTTGGTCACATTTTCCCTCACGAGAACCTGCTCCATTCCTCAGCCTCCTTTTCTGTGTGTTAGCTGCCCCTTGTGCCTGTTCCAGTTGTCTGTTCTACCAGCATTGAATTGTATTGTCCAGTGGGAAATCCTGACTTCATCCTGACGTGCACAAGGCTGCCTAGAGACCTCCAGGACACTGAGCACACAGGCAGAATGTCACATCCATGTGTGGCACCCTCCTGCTGCTCCCTTGTGCATGGAAAGACACTGGAGCTGTGGTGGTGGGACTGTAGGGTGGGACTCCATGGCATAGAGACTTAACAAAAACAGGTTAATAAAGGATAATTACAGTTTAAATCCTGTTGGGTTAAGCATTAGAATTAATGATCAAGTGAACTGCCCTAATCCATTATGTGGGAATTGAAAAGTTTTTGGGTGCTTGGGAAATACCAGGCAGGAATGAAGCATTTAGGGAGAAATCCCCATCTGTCTCAGATATCTTTAGAAGGGTGTTTTAAGCATTGAAGTACATTATATCTGCTGGGCACAAATGGCTGAAATGGCTGCTGTGTGTTGTGGTGTTTTGTGTGGTTTGGTTTTTAATTTTCACTGTGTCTTAGAACATTCCTCTGTTCCCTGTTTCAGCTCAATATTCTTCATTCTGAACTGGCAAAACAGCTTGCAGATACAATGGTTCTCCCAATAATACAATTTCGGGAAAAGGATCTCACAGGTAAGTTTTATTCTAAGTTTCAATTTTCCGCTTGTGTTCCTTCCTGTTTATTTCATCATCAACTGAGCCATAATGCCATGTATTAATTTGTTCTTTGATGATTCACAGAAAAGTTGTTACATTTTTACTCTGCTGCAGGCTTTCATGGACAGGTGCATGCTTTTCCTCAGACAAAACCAGTCCAAGTTCACCACATGACATTTAATGCAGCATATGGTGCAAGTTTAAAAATACACAGCTTTGTTCTTTGCTGGGTCACTGTGCTTTTACACCAGTGCAGTTTCTCTGAAGTCACTGATGTTATAATTGCCAGAAGGGAAATTTAGCAGTGAATTCTGCTTGCAAACAGTATTTATTCCACTTTAGAAGTTTGGGGCTGTTTGACAAGCACAAGAAGGAATGCTGTTTTAGCTTCAAAGTTATATTCCCTCCTTTTTAAGGAATCAGTCCTCTTTAAATCCTTGCCATGCAAGCATAGTTCCAAGTAACCTGACTTCACAAATTTAGAAATTCATTACTTAAACAGCAAGGCAGTAATGCAAACATTTGATGTAAGTTCAAAAGAAACAAGTTCATACTCAAGGTCAAGGACACTCTTACCTACTTATGCAATAGAAATATGAGGTTTTATGGCAGCACTTCTTTCTTCTCTTTTTTTTAAAGCTCACTGCTCATTTCCTTATAATACCTGATTTGAAATTGTGAAGACATCCAGGTGTCTATGTTAATTAATGTCTTGTTTATCATATACTGTCAAATATAGAGCAGGATTTGGATGGTAAGATGTTAATTCTATAAACATTTCCCCACCTCTTTAATGTGACCTCAGAGATAGTAATTCTGTTTCCATCTTTATGGATTCTTCCCTCTTGTTCATCAAAACTAGATATGAAAATGCATTTGAAGCCTGCAACCAAAGCTTCAGCTGCTTCATGACAAAAAACGAACGTTTCTTCAACTTCCCTGGATGTAAAATTTTTTTCTATTCTATCCATCACAGCATCCATTTTTTTCTGATGCAGTCTGTAGAGCAGTGTTTTTGGTAGAGACCTGGCCACATTGGAAATATCATAGAGGGATTAAGTGAGGAAGATTAACCGGGTTACTGTTTTTCACTTTTGATCTTGTTACATCTATACATTGAATATTGTAGAAACCTCTAGACACAAATTAGCTATGTGTGGAAAAATTCTGTCTTTCTGCATCTGAGTCATAATGAAGCATTTTGGGGAAAAAAAGGTGGAGTGAAACAGATTAATGAGTAGGGTGTTAAAAATAATCAGAGACCATGATGACATCCTACAATTTCCTCTTGGTATTTTCACAATTGCATAATGTCTGTTCTTGTGATTGTACTTTCTTTGTAGCTTTTTGAGAGAGTTTTGCCAGCTGCAGCATATGTTGGTGAGGACACTAAGAACAGCTTGTGCCCAACATTGTGAAGTTAAGTTAGTGTTTGTAATGTAAGCAGCATAGCCAGCAGTTAGGTGTGTTAGATATATATTTCTTTTCACAGAGCAGCTTAGCAAAAAAAGTTCCACGTGGAGGAAGGTTCATATACAGGAAAAAGGCTTTAGTTCATACGTCTCTGGGTCTTAAATTTCTCAGTGTCACGTAAGGACTGTCAGGAAGTTGTTCAGAACTGCTGATCTTTTATGCTAGTGGTGGGTCTTTTGTCACAATAAACATACTGCAGTGGTGCTTTGGAGAAGTGACACTGACAGATAAGGCATCTTTTTCGTAGACACAGCTTGCTCAATAAAATAAACTCACTCCACCCTTAATTTGCTGTCTGTCTATTCATTTCTCTAGCAGCTGATCTGGTTTAGCATTTTCAAGACAGGCACAATGTTATACATTTCTGCTGTGAAAGGGCTGGAGTGACTTGGGCAGTAAATATGCCATAAATGATCTCAGTTGAACAAAGTGTTAACAGCTGGTTTTACTTGGAATATTTGATTTCTCTTTTCCAGAAGTAAGCACCTTGAAGGATCTCTTTGGCCTTGCTAGCAATGGTATGTGTCCCTGTTTTGTTTGTTTCTATTAATATGCAGCTGTTAGAGCACAGAAGACATGTTTAATCTGTGCACACATACATCAGATTTCTAAAAAAAAAAATAATATTCCTTGTCTGCAGAACATGACGTGTCCATGGCGAAGTATAGCAGGTTACCGAAAAGGAAAGAAAATGAAAAGGTAACAAATGTGAAAGGGAAAAGAAAACGTTTTCTTCAGCCATTCTTTCTGCATCATTGTTCATTGTGAGCTTTGGAGAGTTCATTGCTTAAATTCACAGTAGCTCAAAAATACTTGTGATTCTTTTCCAAGCAGACACAAAGCTTTTAAACATCGACTCAGCAGTTACACCTGTTTTCTCCAAGTTAGACAAGTGGTCAAATATTGTGCTCAACTAGAGCCCTTCAGGTCCAGGGGATCTTTTCAGATAGAGGCAGTCCAAGTGACTATAAATAGATTTGTATAGGCCTACTGTTGGCCAGCTGAGGTGATGCTGCAGTGTCACTGAGTACAACCCATTGTGAGCTGCCATGAAGCCTTGTGTCTGCTGCTCCTAAAGCATTCCATTCCTTCGCATGTACCTTCCTGGGAAATGACTCTCTGGGGACTGTCATTCCATTAACAATGCACATCATTCTCTTGGTGGGATTGCTCTACATTCCTTCCTCTTTGCCAGCTGGACTTCTATTCTAAAATACATCCCTTTGTCCAAAAGTGTGTGACTGGCCCTGTCCCGAGAGTGAATCAGTTCTACAGGATGGTCCTTGAAATGAAATGCCTTAGGGAACACAGTGTCATATAGCATACTGTGAATTATTCACCTCTGAATTCTGCACTTGCCAACTTTTGTTCAGATCTCAGCTGCAAATAAATTTGTTGCACAGAGATCTGATCTGGATTTTTAGTGGTGGTAGTTAATGTAGTTGGTAGTCGCAGGGGCTCCTCAAAAGCTTAAGTATCTTGACAGAGAAGGCCGTGTTGTACTTGCTTTGGGTTTTGGATTTGCTTTCTTTGTTTCTCATCCTTCATTTTTACCTGGAGAAGTTCTGTAATGAGAGTTACTCAAAAATAACTTGAAGATAATCAGTAAATATATTCATATACGCATTAACACTGTCAACCTCTTTATCATTTTTTATTCAGCTTAAGGCAGAAGTGGCAAAAGAAGTGGCAAATGCAAGAAGAAAGCAGCACCTTTCATCCCTGCAATATTACTGTGCCCTCAATGCTCTGCAGTACAGGAAGAGAGTGGCAATGATGGAACCTATGCTGGGATATACACGAGGACAGGTATTGACAGTGAAAAGTCTGTGTCACTTGGACATGTTCCTGGGAAAAGTAAAACATTATAGTTCTGGATTTATTTTGAAGACTGACAAATTGCAACGAGGGTGAGGGGAGAAACAATTTGCATTCAGCTTGCCTAGAGTCTAACAACAGATTTTGTTTGTGGCAGATAGCTAAATGTTTAGATATTCAGGAAAGACAGTAATGAAAATCCAATACACTTCTATGCAAAATCAGCCCAGGGTTAGTTTTTCACAGCTGATCTATCAGTGCAGTAGCATTTACTCCCACTGTTTACTCAGTCTGCACAAACTCTCCTATGTAGCACTTCCCTTCCTGGCACATCATGTTCAGCATACTGATGAGGAGAGTGCATGATGGGGAACAGAGCATGCTCTGGAGAGCTGCAAGGACAGAACAGTAGAGAGGATTGAGCAGAAGGCTGGAAAATCCTTTTTCCAATTTTTATTCTACCAGCAATTTGGTAGAGCATTTCTCAAGTCTAGAAATGTAAGACTGATAGTCTGACTCTGCAGGATATCAGGAGGATCAACAAACTAATATTGTCAGAGCATCGATTCTCATTGTCACCCATTTTAAGGGTCTTGTGTGCTTTGATTTTGATGAAAGTGCTTGGAAAATGAGAATTGGGCCATGAAAAGAGGAAAAGTGGATGTGGTGCTCTGTTTGAGATTGTTGTGTGGCTCATCATCACCTGCATCATCCTGTCTTTTGCAGACCATGTGCCTCATTTAAAATAGGTATGAAATGAGGATTCAGTCATTTTCCCCACCATGGGAGTTCACACTGCTTCTCTGCTGTAATTATCCTGAGTAAAAGAACTGCATTGGTTTCCTTTCCTGGAAGCCAAACAGAACTTTCTTTCCCTGTACTTTATGTGGCAAAACTGCCTTATCCCAGTGCTTTAGACAGGGAAGTCTCAGGTTGTCATGGGAGTGACTGGAAAACCAGAAGCCAGCTGATATTGATGCTTAAATATTGTGAACTGCCCTTCAGCCCAAATATATATTTATTAATTACTCAAAACATGGGCCTCCAGTTTCCCATTTCCCATGAATGAGCAGTTCATAGGGACTTTTTGGAAGAAGCAGTGGCTAATACAGGGGTCATTTGACTGAAAACTGGCATGAGTATTTAAACTCGGTGTGTCAGTCTATCAATTTAGAGCTCTTCCCTCCTGAAGTAGGCTTCAGAAATAGAAGAGGTGAATCATTCTTTGGGAGGGCATTCTTTCTCTCCTTTGTCTGTAAAGGGAGCCTGTGGTCAATAAGGTCATTGCAGAAATCTGGATTTTGGGAATGCTAGGTCCCAAGATTAGAGAAAGGGAGTGAAATCACAAGTAGAAGTGGCTAAAGTAATTTGCTTAACAGACAAGAATTTGCTTTTACATGTCTTCCCAGAGTAGATCAGTGATTTTTATGTTTTTAACCTAATGGATTGCACACACGTGCCAGGTGTGTCCATGTTTCACTCAGTTGTCAGTCAGCTCTAATGATGACTGTGTGTCCTGCAGCAGATAATGCAAGGTCAAGCGTACACCAAGTGCTTTGCCTCTGTTGTGTGCCTGCTGAGCCATGCAGCTAAGAGAATTAATCTCCTGTCACAAAATGTGCACTTCGGCCCTAGCAGCTTTTTTTTAGCTCCTTCATTCCTTTTAGAACAAAACCCATGGTAAAAGTGTAGTTGATAAAACCAATTGCCCTGGAGGCTTCTGCAAGCACAGCCATACTCTCCTGGCTGACTTTGCTGTAGCACTTTGAAAACTCATGTTGGAGTTGGTAGTCCAGGCTGGAAATGGGTGATTTGTTCCCTTTGATGTGGTGGCATTGCACACAGCAGCTCCGAACACCAGCAGCCCCAGTTCTGCTCAGTGCTGCTGTGGGAGAAGCTACCTGTTCCCTCATCTCAGTCCTTTAGCAAGTGCACTGGAAACTCACCTGTCAGCAGGCAGCAGCTTATCTGTGTGTGAAAGGGTGGAGAGCTGCAAGGGTGGGAAGTACAAAGCAGGGCGACCCAGCTGCCTTGCCATGTGTTTGATCGCCCGCCAAAGTATCAGTCATAGTGGGAGCGCTGTCAGCACTCCCACAATCTCTTACTTGTCTGCCAAAGCCAAGAGAACCCAACCTTCAGTGTCCTTTCTTTGGGTGTTTTGCAGATCAACTTCTTTAAGAAAGGAGCAGAGATGTTTTCCAAAAGAATGGACAGCTTTTTGTCATCTGTTTCAGACATGGTTCAAAGGTAACCTGGTGCTTTTGTTTGCTTTTGTTGTTCCACTGGAGTCTGAGGAGTACTGCTCTAATATTCAGAATGCCTCTTTTTCTTTCTAATTAGATTCCTTCCATGCTTACTTTGCATTGTTGGGCATATTTTGTTAAAACAACAGGTAGGAAGGAGATGTTTGTACATGGAAAAGAAAATGCTGTCCTTACACTGCAGGGAGTATTTTTACAGTGTAGTCAGAAACTATAAACTGTCAAGTGTTCACATTCCATCCCTGTGTGTCTTCATGAACAGAAAAGCACAGAATTCGGGCTAGAAATGGGTTTACAGAACTAATATAAGAGACCTAAAGAGCTTTCTGAATTAGAGGTATTTGTATTTATTGGGTCTTCTCTAATAATACTGTATAACAGTAACCTCTCAAATAAAGATTTAGGGCCTAAAGTGCTTGATGATGTAGCTACACAAGGCAAACAAAACTCCTCACCCTAGGGAATGTATCCATTACATCCAGGATAGGGTGTGTTAGTCTAGAGTTCAGCTTGCCTTGGTTAAGTCCTAAATTTTAACAAACTGCTTTTGTACTACTAATTTTGTGATAATTTTTTCTTACACCTCCCCTCCATGTACTTAGAGTGAAGATTGACATTTTCTTTATAGTTAAGTCCCTGTAAATGTAAACTTTACGCTTAAAATGTAATCATAATAGAGAGAACATTATTCATAGAATCATAGAATGTTAAGGGATTGGAATGGACCTTAAAGACAATATAGTCCCAAGGGAGTCCTTGACTTTAATGCTTCATACTTTTAATATCAAGCTGTAGCCAAATCATTACTTATCCTCACTCTGGTGGCACTTTAAATAATGCATACTTGTTAATTTGAGAAGTGTGCTACAACCAAGGGCTCTGTACAGTAGATTATTTCACTAAATGATTCTTTACTTTCTGTACTTATTTTATATCATCACACACTCCCTTGTGAAATAAATTCCTCTACAGACTCTACACAACATTTGTATAGATTGGAGGACAGATTTCAAACCCCATTGAAATAATATCTTTGTTTAGTAAGTCTAGAGCATCTTACTTGTGTCTCACAGGTACAGTGAGGATCTGGCCATTGGATCCTCACCACAGAATAAGCCTTTGTTTTCCAGAGTCTGATGGATTGGAGATCTGGACAGTGTACAGTAGTAAATGGAAGCAAAAAGAGGCTGCTCAGTTATTTTGCTGAGCCTGGTTTTTGTGTTTTAAGTCTGTCACACAGTAAAGCTGGAAAGTACAGCTCAAATGTAATTAGTACAGGAGTGTGATGTCTTTGGAAAACCAAAAGCTTGTAAAATTCTGAATGGCACTGAGAATTACTGACACAGGACAGGGTTTCATGAGTTCACTTTGCACAGCCACTGAAGACTCTGCTGCCCACTCCTCTCCTTCCTTAGTGCTGAGGATCACAGGGCCTCTGTGAGTCAGATCTGCCTGCTAGATAAGCTAAAAGCTTTTCCCTTGTCAGATTTGTTCTTTTGGAGCAACAAGCTGATGTGACCCATTGTGCAGCTACAGGATTTCAGTGGTGATGAGGTCTTGCATCTATTTAAGCTCATTGTGAACCTGAGTCTTTGTATTTGACAGCATTTTCATTTACACAGGGCATATTGCTAATGGTGTAAAAACACAAGAGATAGATCACTAACATTCTCAGTAACCAATTGGCCTAATTGCCACAAATGCATATAATTTCAGAATTGTCAGCACTTTTTTCTGCTGTGGATGGGAGAAGCACATCTTAGGAATACAGTCTAGGAAACCATGAAAGTGTCAGGGAAGTTTTGTCAAAAACATTTTGTGGTGCAACAAAAATGACAAAAATGCGGTGCAATCAAAAGATTCATTGAAGTAACACTTATGTAAAAACTGACAGCATAGTTCCATTTTATTTAAAAATGGAATTTAAATAATTCCTATTCTGACATTCAGTGATAGAGTGGAAAGGCATTAGCTTGCAAAATATGGTCTAATTTAATTCAGATCTGATGTTATTACTCAGCCTGGAACTCAGCCTCTCATGTGACTTGGCTTGCTGGCAAGATGCACACAGCTGCTCTCGTTTTGGAGATGATACAGGAACTTTGTAAAGATGTGGAGAAGCCTCAAACAAAGTAATGTGAAAGAGCCCATGCTGCGAGTTGGCTCTTCGTCTGCCCACTCAGATACTGCCTAGTCCTTACAGCTGACATGGACACCTAAGCCCCTTTATGTGCAGTTTATTTAATTGGTGGTTGTTTTTTTAATAATTGTATTACTTACATCACGTTTCCAAAATTATAGCTGACATGGAGACCTAAGCCCCTTTACGTGGAGTTTATTTAATAGGTGGTTGTTTTTTTAATAATCGTGTTACTTACATCACGTTTCCAAATTTGTGGGCCTTCAGCTGCTTTCTGATTGTGCCCTTTGCATTGATGTGTGTTGATCAGACAAATCTGCAGATGAAACATGGGCTCAGTGAGGCTGATAGAGACAAGACAGGTTTATTGGTCTGCTGGGACTGCCAGGAGGTCTGTGGGAGCCTCTGGAAATTAAGTGGCTCCCAGTGACTGTGGCTCCCAGTGACTTTTCCCTCTGAAACAGAGCTGGAAAAAAAAAGATGAAGGTATTCCAGTGGCATGTGATGAGAGCTTTGAGCTCTGTCCTTGCTGCAGTGAAGTGGCTGCTGTTTCCCCCTTTGTGAAGTGTCCTGCAGGAGGATAATGAACACAGCACTGCAGCATGCATCTCTGTAGATACTTCCTGGCTTAAATTTTACCTCCAATACCCCTTCACACTTACCACTTTCAGCAAACTGGATTTTTACCAATATTTTCAAAATTAACTCAGTTTAGCCAGCTTGCACTAAGGATGTTTTCTGAATCACACCAAAGCGGAACACACTATTATAAACAAAAAAGTGAAGCTAGAGTGAGACTTGAGCTATAGATTTTGTTACTGTATTGTTCTGAATTCATGGAAAACTTGCCTCTGAAAGTCCATTCCCAGTTACTAGGTGGTCTCAAGGCAGGGATTGCTGTGTGTTACAGACTTGCAGGAATCAGAGTTCTGTGAAAGCTGAGAGATCCTGTAGCACAGCCTGCTGTGAACTGTGCCACTGCACTTGGGCAATGTCTCTTTGTGTTCAGCAGTGTAAATCCATAGAAGCATTACTTGTAAAAGCTGTCTCTCAAAAATTAAACTGACTCTTCTTTCTCAACACTTAAACATTTCTCATGTGCTCATTTCAGTATTATAAAGCAGTATTTCCTATAAAGTCTATTTGAAAAATAAGCTTCATCTTTACACCACCCTCTCAGCTGGTATTTTTGTTCATTTTGGCTTACAGATCTATTCTGGTATAAAATGGCTAATGATGGCTTTGGATTTCTTTTTGTGTTGGTTTTTTTTCCAGCATACAGGGAGAGCTGGATGCTGAAGCTGAAAAAATGAGAATATCCCAGCAGGACCTAATTGCAGTTAATGAATCTGTTTACACCCCAGATTCTGATGTAACTTCACCTGCCATCAACAGGAATCTCATCCAGAAGGCTGGCTACCTTAATCTTAGAAAGTAAGATTGTTGTTATCTGCTAAGTTTGTTTAGTTGCTACTTTGGGGGGTTTTATTAGGTCATAAAAACTCCTCAGGTGATGATGTTTGAAGCTCCTGAATCACTGTGGTAGCTCTGCTTTTCAGCCCCTGAGTACCTCTGTCATCTTTGGAAATGTGTTTTTGAAGCTTTAACCAAATTAGAGGCATTTGAGACTATTTTTCTGAAAACAGAAGTTTACTTCTGGTTGAATTCACCTACAGGAATAATTTCCTGCATTCAAGTAGCTAAGAATTAGAAGCTGATGAGGCTGGTTTCAGATTGTTCCCAGATCTTAGAGCTAAAGAAGACACAGTGTTTATAAAAATAAACAGCTATATTTTGTAATTAATACATGTTTTCATAAATTACTTCTTTTACATAGAAAAAAGCTTTATGGACAATGCAAGTGCATAACTTTGAATGTGTATCATACGCAGAGTTACCTCTGCAGATTTTACATATAAATTTTCCATAAACTTCCACAGGAGTGATGTATATTGATGGCATATAATAACACTTTTTATATGATTGATTAAATACCAGTTTATTATTTTGTTTGTATAGTAGTTTCTTTGTGAGTAAACATCTATTAATGTCTCATAGTATGCCAAGAGCTGATTACAGTATAAGAACAGGGCTTTGTAGCTAGGCAGGGCAGGGACTCTGAGATAGTACTTGCAGTAGATAATTCTTTTCATGATGATGCTTTGTGCTGCAATTGCTCATAGTATTTCTTATTTCATGTCAGTTACTCACCACTCTACCTTAACTAGGAGGTACCATTTTTAACTTGGATGTTTGGAGTTAATTGAATTTTTCAGCTTTCATTAAGGATTGGTTTCTGCTAGGAACAGGTGCTGCTTTTTCTTCTTAAAAAACACCTCTCAAAAAAAATGCCAGAGTGAACATAAAGGTCTGATTAGCATCAGGATATGTTTGCAGTTTCATACCTGTTTGGAGTTAATTCTGAATAATAACAAGTCTTTATCTTCTCCGCAGTAAAACAGGTCTGGTGACTACAACTTGGGAAAGACTCTATTTCTTCACTCAAGGTGGCAACTTGATGTGCCAGCCCCGGGGAGCAGTGGCTGGAGGGTTGATTCAGGACCTGGATAACTGTTCCGTGATGGCTGTGGACTGTGAAGACAGAAGATACTGCTTCCAGATCACTACTCCTACAGGCAAAGCGTATGAGCCAGGTTTTGTTTGAGGTCACACCTACCCCTTCAGATGCTCTTTCCTGTAAAACATGCTCGGTATAGTAGTAAGCTTTTCTGGCTTTCCAGAAGGGTGTTTCCAAATTAAAAGCATTTTCCTTCCAATCCTCCCCCACAAGTGCCTGAATGGCACATGTGGTGTCTTTTAGCTGCAGCTTATTCATGATTTTTGTTCCTTTGATGGTTAATAGATGCAAAGCTTGGTGATATTATTATAAGCCCTGGAGTCAAACAGTCCTGCTGTCCACTGTTAGCACTTACACACTGTGTTTTTATTTTAGGGGTATAACCCTTCAAGCAGAAAGCAAGAAAGAATACGAGGAGGTAAAAATATTTTCTTAATGTTATTATTCTTGTATACAAGTGAGCTTGAAGACTTCAATTTCATTTTTCCCTTCCAGTGGATATGTGCCATCAACAACATCTCCAGACAGATCTATCTCACTGACAATCCAGAGGTGGGAGCTTGTTTCCATCTTTCAGTCCATTCCTTCAACTTGTTCTCCCATTATTCTCCACATGGTAATGTAAAGTACATGTCTAAAAGAACTGTTCTGTCTTGTTTTCACAGGCAGCTGCAATCAAATTGAATCAGACAGCCCTGCAAGCAGTGACTCCCATTACCAGCTTGGGAAAAAAACACGAAGCTCAGCACCCAAGGTAACATTCTCCCTTGCATGGAGCAGGGACTGTGTGCAGTTGTATTGAGCCTGGGGCTGAGAGGTCTTAACAGGACACTGGGATTGTCACCGAGTCCTGGAGACACAAGCCCAGGTCTGTGCTGGAAGTGCAGCTGTGAATATGGACAGGGCAGGGAGACAAATGGCCACCCATTGCTGCAAGTCAGCCCATACTCAGAGTTGGTCTGCACTCAGGTTTAGTATACCAATGTTCACTTCTGTCTTAAATAACACTAGGTTAAAAAAAATTTTCTTGGAGTCCTCAGTAACAGCTAAATAGGAAAATATGTGTCTGCATAGTGGTTCAGTCCTTTGGATTTTTGAATAATCTTGTCTCCCTTTCAGAGCAAAGGTAGGGTGTCACTGATAGAGAGAAATGTAATTTTTTTTTTCCATTTTCACTTTAGCCAGACTGTAAAGAATATGGAAAATGACAAAGTAATTCCCAGTGAATCAGCTGGCATTCAGGACTCCACACAACTCATTGCTCCTGGAACACCAATTCAGTTTGATATCGTACTGCCTGCTATGGAATTTCTGGACCAGAACAGAGGTGGCAGGTACGGCCAGAGACAGTGACCCATCCCTGTAACAGTGTGATGAAGTTTTGCAGCATTTGTTTGTAGTGATGACCAGAATCCGTAATTAAGTTTTAATTCTTATTTCACAGGCGTGCAAACCCTTTTGGGGAATCTGAAGACAGTAGCAAAGATGAGGAGGAAGGTCAGTGCTTCTTTCATCCAGATAAAATTAGTCATGATATTAGCTACCCACTGAGAAAAGCACGTGACACATGGAGCAGAAGTGACAGATCCCTAGTGAAGTGACCTTCCTGTGGCAGCACATGCAGGGCTTGGCCCTGGCTTTTCTCTTCCCTGTGCCTGGAACCCACAGCCCTATGAGGAAACTGCTCTCAGAACCAAAGCAGGACCTTTGGATGCTGCTGGGAACACTCATGCTGCTTTCCCTTGCTCACCACAGCCATCAGGGTGATGGCTCACCACTCACCAAGTGATGGCTTTGCTGCATAATGGCTGCTGAGTTGCCAGTAAGTCTCATGGTGACAGTCAGGGAAGGATTTGGTGAAAACCTCATTGGGCCCAGCTGCATGGAAGGTCAGAGGGACACAAAGGGATGAATGTACAAGGCTTAATGGAAGCCAAGTCTTGTGCAGAGTCATAAATGCATCAGTTTATGTGCACCCAATAGCAAAATAGACAAGGGAATTTTATTAGCTAATCAAATAAAGCAGAAAGGACCAGTTACACTTTTAAAGCTTCCAGGCAACTGCAATAATTTCCATCCCCACCTCCACACTGCTGCCTGTTCACACAGTTTGAAACTGGGTCAGGGCACTGTGTGACTCATGGCAGAAAGCCACCACTCATGACAGTCACCAACCACAGGCTTCCTGTTGAACTTCCAAAGCGAATAAAATAATTCCATTGATACTTTTGAAGTAGCAGAGTGAAGGAAGCCCTGCTTTTTGTCTTGCAGATTCTCTCCTGCAGCAGATGTTCGTGGTTCGGTTTTTGGGCTCCATGGCTGTGCAGTCTGATGAGACGTGTGAGGTGATTTATGAGGCCATGAGACAGGTCCTGGCTGCTCGGGCCATTCACAACATCTTCCGCATGACTGAATCCCACCTCATGGTCACCAGCAAGAACCTGAGGTACTGCAGAAGCTTCAGCTTGTCAATATTCTGTTCTCTTCATACAATTTGTTATTAATTATGTATTGTTGGTTTATTTTTCTAAGACATACACCTTCTGAGGAAGCAAGACCCCAAGAGTCACTTCACCTATAAAGAAATGTCTCTTTTCTTGTTCTGTAGTATCTAGAAATGATCCTCCAGACTAAGCTGTAAGAATGTCCTATCAAAATTTAAGGGACGCAGTAGGGCTATAAGACCCTGCAAAAATACAAAAAAAATATATAAAACAATGGATTGGAAGATTCTCTTTCCTCACACAGTCCTTTGTCAGTAGTGTCACTGTAGAATGTGCTGACACCAGACATTCCCTTTGGCTGGGCTGTGTTTCTGTCCCTCTGCATTTTCTGTGAGCCCAGGCATCCTTTCCAAGTGACACAGAAAGGTTCTCTGACCTGTGCCTGTCAGGCAGCTGAGAGTGAGGGTCTGGAGTTGAACCTTCCCACTCACAGCTAAAGCATCTGATTTTTCCTCATGTTTCCTCACCTGTAAAACTGCTAGAGCAATTGCCTTTCTATTGTAAAGCCCCTTGAAATTACCAGGAACCACTCTAAAATAATTTTCTTTCTTTTTTCCCCCCAACATGTAATTGCAGGTTAATAGATCCTCAAACCCAAGTTACAAGAGCAAGTGTAAGTAACTTTTTCTGTCAGAGCAGTGACTACGCAGCCACATGAACTTGAGCTAACGAGCTAACTTGAGCTGGTTAAAACAAAGAAATTATTTATTTGACTTTTCCAGTTTGAACTCAGCACTGTGACACAGTTTGCTGCCCACCAGGAGAACAGGAGACTGATTGGCTTTGTGATCCACCTCAGTGAGACTCCGGGAGAAGAATCCATGAGCGCCTATGTTTTTGAGAGCAACACAGAAGGGGAAAAGGTTTGCAAAACACTTATTAAAATACTTTATTTAGAAAACAGGGCTGTTGCTTCTTGGCTTACACATCTGGGAAACAGCACCATAGAAACAAGAGCAACTCCTGCATTAACCTGCAAGCCTTTCCTGGTTTCTGTGTAAAAAGGACAAACTGAACAGATGATGCAGCAGCTTGTACAGGAGGAGAGGATGGGCTGCTCATCCCAGCATTAAGAAAGAGGGGAAATGTGCTGTGCAGCACCAGCACTAAGAAAAAGGAATGTCAGCTCTGGTGAGACATGTACAGCTGTGAAGCTTTCCCAGCCGTGTGTGCTGAGAGCACTCCTGTTTGCTGCAGGCTGTAACAGAAAGAAGGTGTGCGGCAGAGAACGTTTGTCCCTACAAACAGGAACACACTTACATGTGCTCCCCCAGGGTGGAAATAAAGTCTGGTGAATAAAACTAACCCAGCTGAGTACAAAGATTCACCAGCTTCAGTGAGCTTTGAAGCTGAACCCAAGATAGTTTTCTTTTTCTGTGGTTAGCAGAGCAAATTGGTATTCCAACTCTGCTTTTAGGCCTGGCTTTAAGACTAAGTCTGTACTGACACTTCTGTGGTTTACTCTTTATTAAGGGACAAAAAACCAAATCAAAACTGAACTGAACTTTACATATATTTCTTCTTTGTAGATTTGCTATGCCATTAGCTTGGGAAAAGAAATTATTGAGGCACAGAAGGTAAGTTTGTTTCATTCCCTACCTCTTTGTGATCCATCAGGTTCTGCTTTTTGGCTGCACTGTCAAGGTACCTCTGGTGTGTGTAAGAAAAAAGAACTGCTCCTCCTCCTAATGACAAAGTTTTGCAGACATTACTTAACACAGCAAAAATAAACTCCGTTTGATTTCACAGTAACATGATTTGAGATAAAATGTGACACCTCAAACCAAATTCAGAATTATACAAATCCAATCATTCATGTCTGAAAGAAAGCTGGGAGCAAAGTTTTCAAAAAACTGAACCAGCTCCTTGGGATGAAGTGTAAATCACCACACTGCTGTTTCACTGTTAGAAACTTAAATTTTTCCTCCCCTAGGGATGAAAATCACAGTGTTTTTCCACTTAAAATGAATGGCAGAGTTACGCTGTCCCTTGTAGATACATTTTATCTGGATAGATGTGACACTAACACATTATTATTTGCTGTATATTTTTGCTGCTAAGATTTCAGAACAAGTTGGGGAATGAGCTTTTAGTCACAACCAACAAGCATGGATATAAAAAATAATTTATTTAGTCTTTAGTTACTTTTCTCCTTGCTTTCAGTAACTAAAGAACAGTAAAATAAAGGCTCAAAATTAATTACTTTTTTCTTCTTCTGCACCCAAGGGTGTCTTTCCTTAACCAAAAGGTATTATTTATGTTTCAAATCTTTATTCTAAAGGTTGTTTTAAAAAAAAAGAAGGTTGCAAAACCGTAGCAAGAAGCACTGTGAAGTGTGAGTTCCTCCAAGGCTGCTGCAGCTTGCTGACCTCTTCTCTTTCCCTTCAGGATCCAGAAGCATTAGCTCAGCTGATGAAGTCTGTGCCACTAACAAACGATGGGAAGTTCATGCTCCTGAACGATGTGTCAGAAGAGGATGGAGCCATGCACGAAGGAGCACAGGAATCAGAGGCATGAGCAGCTCCAGTCCCTTCCTGCAGCCTGTGGGGAGCAGCAGGAGCAGGGAGTGGCTCTGCAGAGTCTCTGGGTTGCAGTCACCTGCGCACAGCCCAGGCCAGCTCTCCTCTCCTCTCCTGCTGGAGAGCACCTCTGCAGAATTCCCTCTGCACTTCCAGTGGAACACAGCAGGACTGGGCCCTGGAGGCATTTGGCATTTGTGAATGTGCAGGGCAGAGCTGTGCAGGGAAGCTGACAATCCTGAGCCCCAGGCTGCTGCTGGCCAGGAGAGCACAGCCATCAGCCACCGAGGGGTCACGGCATTTCTACAGGGCCAGCAGCTCTCCTTCCACCGAAATTCCTGTGAGCTCTCAGCTCCTCTGACCAATATCAGGCCTCAGATTTCCTACCATAGTCGATTTTCATAGTTTGCATGATTATGTGCATCTGAACGAAGGTTAAAAATGCACTATCTGCTTTATTTCAGATGAAGTTATTTTTAGTCTAGTTTAAGTGTAACAAGATCTACCTTTTGTGTTAGCCTATTTACAAAACAATTTGTTAAACACTAAATTTTTCCTATTAATATAATCTATTTTTATATTGCATCTAGAATAAGCTTACAAAACAAATCTAAGTGCCTACTCTTACCTTCCAGGGGACCGCACTCTCACATTCTGTAATTAAATAATGGACATAATGTACCTCCTTGATTTATTATTCTAAATACCACTGACATGCAAACCTCAGAAGTAGGCAACGAATGTGGCATGTTAGTTGTGTGCAGTTTTTCTGTGGTTAGGTTTCTTGCCAGAGATGGTAACAGTACGACAAATAAGTACTTTTATAGTAAGAATTCTTTGTATTTTTAACATTGTGGTGACATGCTGAGTCTACCAGCAACCTTTGGTTTTAAGAAACTGAGCAATAAAATGTTAGATTACAAGTCTACAATGTATTGACAAGTCTCATAGTACCTTCCTGAGATTAGACACTAGAGATATTTGGCTAATAAGTTCACATTTTTTTCTCTCCTGAAAACATGAGCAACATTACTTTGCAAGAAAAAACAAAACAGACAAAACAAAGAGCTGGGGGGAGGGGTGTAATCTGTAGCATAGTTTATATTAATCAAGATAAGGTATCTAGAAATAAAGGCTGAAATTCCTCAAACTTAATTTAACTCTTCTCAGTCACTAGGAAACTAGATTTTCCATAAGCAGAATCCGTGCAACACTATCTGAAGGATCCCAGGTTAGAAATGTTTGATGTGGAATAAATTTAATTTAACTGGCTACTGAATGTTTAAAACTACCATGGAAGAAAACTGTTAGTAACTGACACAAAAACTTCTTCATAAATAAAAGCTGAAGCTGTCTTATTAAAAAATTGACACCCGTTGAACTGGTGTTACTGAAAACACTAAGAGTGAGGTTCTCAAAATTGCATTTATTAACACAGTTTTATGTACATAATGTTCTCTACTCACAAACCAAAGAGACTGGAGTAACAAAATACCCTTTTGTACAATGAGTTAGGAAACATTAAGTATTACATTTGGTCCTTTGTACCTGAGAAGCTGAAAACAGCTGTTGATGGACGTTTGATGCAACTCAAATTTCCTTCTGGTTCCAGACTGGATTAGGACCTGCAGAATCTGCCCTTCAGCACCAGGAGTTTGCAGCAGCTGGGGGCTGCTGGGGCCATGCCTGACCTGACCCATGCCTGGCCTGACCCTGTCCCGAAGGAAAAACCCTCGATGTGTTTTATGTCCCTGCAGCAAATTCATCATCCTCGCTTCTGTCACCCCTGGGAATTTTGAGTGAGCACGTTTGGTTTAGTTTAGGGGATTTTTTGTTTTAGCTCCATCGTCTCATCTCCACACAAGCAGTCAGGGTCCATTTGGTTCCTGTAACTGCAACAGGATGCCAAAAGCAACAGAAAAAGTAGTAGCACCACAGCATCAATTTTGCACCCCTTCCACACCCTTGTGGGGAGAAAAAAGGATTTAATGCAACTCAGTGTCACATGTGACATCCGAGCCTGGGACCCACCTTGGATTGCAGATGAGAAAAATCTTTCTGCATGTCTGTGCTGCTACATGACAGAGAGAAAGGAAATACAAACTACAATCCTGTATTAGCAAGAATAGCTCTATTATCACTGTACAGATTTGTGTATGTATATATTTTTGCCACATAGAGTATACATTCAGTTCTCCCAGATTAAACAGGCGTCTAGAAAAATAGGCTAATGTCTCTCCTCTCGAATTTCCATCGCCAGAACCACGTGCATTTGTTAACCACCAGACATGAAGACAGTGCTCAGTTCACGTTCTGTTCAACTGCAAAGTCACCTTGGCAAGGCAGTGTCTTTCCAAAAGAAAAAAAAAATGGAGAAGGGAAAATGCAAGTGCAGATTTGAGTGTGGGCTGTGTCTGGACTGCACACAGCTCCCTAGCAAGGCCATCCTGGGCAAAGGAACACCATCTATGTGTGATTGTGCCGTTGCTGTGGAAGCAGGAAATGCATTGGCCATTCCACTCCACGGGCTGAGGTGCCTCCAGCTGAGATGGGAGGGTGGGAGGATGTGCACAGCAGCTGCAGCAGGAGGGGAAGGAGCAGCAAGAATGCTGATCTCGGCAGTGCTACTGAGCGGTCAGTGCGGGCACAGTTTGGTCAAAAAAGAAAGTGTACACAAATTAAAAAAAACAAACCCTGTATCAAAGTAAAAAAGCAAAAATATAAATCAAGTAATGCAGCATTCTTTAGGGCAGTTATAATGAATTAAAAAGAAAAACTTTAATGAGCCCAGCTGATTTTAACAGTCCATGAAGCTTCTGTGTCATGTTCTCAGAACCAACAAATGGAACTTTCGTATCAGTCTGGTCTTTCCAGTTGTGACAAAACATTCATCCTTGCTGTCTGAATGTTGGAGTGACTGGCAGGAGAGGGCGAATCAGAAGTACATCAGGAATTGTTTTAACCAGTGACCCAAGGGTGGGTGGGACAATTTGAACCATTAAAACAAGTATTAAAGCAAGATTGGTCTAAAAATCCAGTGAAGAGTGCCAAAAAAGCCCCCAAGGGTAGTTCTCTCAGTTGGACTGAGTGGAGCAGTTTATTGTGGTTGGTAAGACCTAGAAGGGTGTTATGTTCTGGGAGATTAAAACACACCTGTATATTTGAATAAAAGTGGTGTTTTCTTTTAAGCTAAGTCTAGCTACTTAAGTTAGGAACCCGAGTAACTCTTGCACGACCTAGAACCTCTACTTGCAGGCATGGACAGATGTTAGAGAGTTCTCACAGTGTTCAGCAGCTTCTGAGCCTGCAGTGCAATTATTGTTAAGAATCAGGCATGTAAGACTGTATGAACAACACACGGTACAACAGACCTAGAAAGGCTAGGAAATACAGAACTGAGGCTGAAACTTGCAGTTAGGCACAACATATTCAGGAGCTGTAAGATCACTTAATAGTTACAGACACTCATCACAGTGTCTGGTCATAAAAGGAAGAGCTGATTGTGGTTCTGTCTTGGCTCTGGATTTCCTTACTTCTGTGGATGCAAATCAGACCTTCGGTATGAAATGAGAAGTAATTTGTTATGTTTTCTGGTTTCCCCATTCTTTGATAAGGGGGGAAAAACAGGGGAAAATAAATGTCTGACAGGATTCTAAGTTCCCACAGCACAAATAATATCAATAGTAATAATAAGGGGGTTTGGAATAAAACAGTAATAAGCACTTCCAATCTGTGTAATAGATTTAACACAGTCACAACACACACTGTTACACCCACAGTGTAACCTGTGACTGCATTAAATGCAACAGGACTGCACAGTGACATGTCTGAATTGTTTTTTTGACAACAGATACACTCAATATCTGGATTCAATTTTTTTTTCTGGTTGAAGAGATGCCAGTTCAAATCTTGGACCAACAGCCTATGAGTTTGGATTTTTTTAAATGCTGTGATAGAGATGCGAGAATGCATCTAGAAATTAATAAGGATTTTTTTGTCTGCAGATCTGTACTTTAAAGTAACTGCCTCCAAAGTCAACATTTTATTAAATTATTTTCAGTCTAAAGAAAGTGCTGTAAATAATGCAAACTCCTGAAAAATAGAAGTTTCTACAGGAAATAGAGACAAACACAGACCTAGCCTCACTGGATGCTAGTATACTACTGTACATTTTCTCTTGGATTTAACAGAGCAAGGAAATAAAATCTAGAGCTTTTACCCCTACAGAGTGTTAACTGATGAAGACAAGGACATGAGTTATTTGAGTAAGTAATCATCACCCATACCAGCCATGTCATTTCACAACAGGCTCTGCAGGCGTAGAGTTGGAGAGATCTCCGTTGCTTGCTTTACCAGATTCTTCTACAAAAACAAAAAACAAAGACATGGATCACGTTTAACACTCCATTCAAAGCAAAAAACCTCAAATCTTAGCATCTGTTTTTCTAGTGCAGAAGAAAACTGATCTTTTTCTCCAGAGGCTGTAATCTCACAGGTCACTTGTGCCTTTGTCAGAACTACAGTGGAGAATTATTTACCAATTCGATTTTTAATATAATGCTTCCTGAGTTTCTAAGTAACTTGCTCTAATTTCTTTGGAAAGAATTTTCCCAAGAGAATCTTTCAGAATTCATGAGGGAGAATATACAAGCAGGAATATAAATGCAAAAGACCCACATTACCTAGGGAAGAGACCACACCACAAATTAAGATCTTTCCCTTTGAATATAGAATTCAATGGCAGACCAAGCACATCATAAACATCTGAGTATACACAGTAACTGCATCATCTGCCCATGCAAGCTGAAAACCAGCTGGTACAACAGCTGAAAACCACTTTATTTCACACCAGCTAAGCTGTACAGAAAGGCTGTCAAATTGGTAATTGAAGAGGTAGGTACGATGCTGAAGTTACTGAATTTAATATTACTGCAAGTATGCAATTCTCCCTGTCCCAGGTTTTTTTGGGGTCAGCTGGGTCTTTTGTGGTGTTGCCACAATCTCATGAGCCAAAATGTTCTACATACAGTTTTCACTCACCTTCTTTTTCTTTCTTTTCCTGGCTTTCTTCTGCTGCAGTTTTATCTGCTCTGAAAAAAATTCTTGCACTACTTAGTGAGAAATAAAGGAGTTCAAATTCCTAAGGGAAAAGATAAAGAAGAGGAGCATTAGTGTATCACAAGAATGAATTTGCAGACAGATACAATGGGATTTTTCAGAAGAACCTTAGGCTAGCACCTTGATTTCAGTATCTAAATCACTTAAATGCTCTTGAAAATCTTTCTCCATTCATACCTTATTCACGTGCATTTTACAAAGCAAATGTCAGTCTTTACATTAAAGGGCAACTTAAGCAAAGCAGCATCACTACAATAAATCTGTCACTGTTCTGAGGCTGAAAATGAGGTTTGGTTTGTAGCAGCAGAGAGAACTCAGAGCAACTTGGTCATGGAAAATCATGCAAGGCAATAATTTAAACAAGCACAAGCTTGATCAGTGTCTGAACAAGGCTCAGTGATGAGGTTTTTTAACACAGAGGACCAATGCACTCCTGGGACCCACGAGGGCACACTGGGCTTTATCTCTTTCAACAAGACATTACAGAATGTGATCATGGGCTGTAGAAATAGCCAGTGACAGATTTGTCCCATAAGCTTCTCCAATCAAGAGAAAAAGCACCACGCCACAGATGAAACCTGAGCTGCTATGCTTCAAAATTCAAATTTCACCTCTTTGATAGCCAATGCATCATTCAATTTGGCAGCTCAGAATTAACCCACAGGCAAATCTGAGGGTTCACAGTGTTTTGTGAAATCTTTGTTATAAGTTTAACCAGAAGATATTCTCTCCTATTAAAGCATTTATGGTTTTGTTGCATTAGATTTCAAGCTCCATGGGAAACAGAATTACAATGAACCAGTTCTTCAAACATCACAAAACAAATGACTTTCCCTTTGGATCATGCACCTCAAGTCTTTACACAAGACAAATGCTCTGGATTTGGCTCTTGATGTGCTCCATCAGAACACAATTACGAAATGATTTGTGATGAATAAGTGAACCCAATACAGAACAGAAATTGTTCCCAGAACAGGTCACCAGGCTGTGCTGTACCTGTAAACAAACTTCCAGTCGCTTGTGGGTAAGGTTCATAGTCTGGAGGAGCTTTTCATCTTGGTTAGTGGACTGCACGTTCTGTTGCTTAGCTACTGCTCTGATTTCCTTCACATACTTCTCTCTAACAGACTGGAACCAGTGCAGAGAATCAAACTCCTGGTACTGATCCAAAAGCTTCAGAATGTAAGCCACACCTAGTCATTAACAAACCATGTACTGAAGTCAACATGCAATTTGCAAAACATTTTGTGAATATCTTTAATGGATGAGCCTAAACTGATAATTCCATGCAAATATAATTTAAATTGTTATTAACTTACAATTAAAACTATCAGGAAAAATTACAATAAAGAACAAGCTTAATTTTTTTAAAAACATCACAACTTCTCCAAATGCTTGCATTTCTTTTCATTTGGATGAGAACCACAAACTTTGAAAGAAATTTGGAAGCACCAATATATATTAAAACTGTCTGCTCCCATACACAGCTATTTCATGCTTAGGAAATTCTGAACACAACCATAGCCCTCAAATGCATTTTGCTGAAGCAAAGACAAATCCAATTAAATTACGGAATTTTTAATTATGGGAACAGACAAAGTATAAACAAAACTTTTATTGCAAATGCCCATTACATTGGCTTACCCAAAGGCTAGTGAGTGTGCTGAAACTTACCCATGGCAAAACCATCATCAGTGAAAGCTGCTCCGCTTTTGTTCTTCTTATTCAATTTCTCCTTGCAACTGATTGAATGCTCCACAAAATTGAGGGTCTGAAAGAATGAAAGGCTGTCTTGGAATCACAGAGACTCACAAATCTCACAGGGCATTCCCATACACAGTGCCACAGTCTAACACGAAATATTTAAACCCAAACCTGATCTGACAGCACTTTCTGAAAGCTCTGCTGCAATGCACACTCACCAGAGGGGGAACGATGATGTAGAAGTTCCTCAGGTGCATGTTCTTTGGGCTGCGGAACTCAGGAGCAAAGACATCCACCAGCATTTTGAAATACTCCGTGCCCTCGGCGAAGTTGCGGGTCAGGTCACTGAGGACAGAGTCCAGCTGCCTGCAGGAGAAAAGCCACGAGTGACCTTCTGCTGCTCCAAGTGCCTTTGCTGACCCACCCTGGGCACAACAAGCCTCTCTTCGCCCTTTGCCAGGACTGGGAAGAGTACTCGACCTCGACAGCCAATTTGAATCACGTGTCTTGATTTATTTTCTCAAAAAAAGGTCTAGGAATACAATACTTGCTTCTTTTTTACCTGAGGCTCTGCAAATTTTAGAAGTAGAGCTCAGGCACATGGTGAGGAAAGCTTGTTAGCTTTTGAACAACAAGGATTTCAAGAATTCAGGTCCCAACTGTCTGTTACTATCAATGCTTCTCCCCATTTTCAAAACAACCACTTCTATTTTCTTTGCTTTGAAGCAAAAACTTCTCCATAAGGGCTGCCAAACTTTTAATACACACACACAAATAACTAATATATACCTTTAAAAACATAAAATTGCAATCCTCTCATCCCATCCCTGCCCCAGACCTTAAAAGCACGATGTTAGTGTACCTTGCTGCTTTTTGTGTTTCTTCTGAGAGTCCTTCTTCTTTCACCAGCTCTTCAAAGTTAACAATATCTTCCAGATCAGGAACAAACCTGAAAACTTACTGTTTGTTAGGATTATGCTCAACTGTCTGTGCTCACTGAAGTATCTGCCCTAATTTATAATTTACTTAATTTAATCTTCTGGGCTTGAACTACTTACTTCAAATTATATCTGTCCTACCATTCTCTTCCAGACATTATTAACCTCATTTCTAAACAGACACATATCATTATTTATATTTCTGTTTTTACTGGGCTACCATCTCCTCTCTCTCGCATTTGATACACTTGGTAACTCTTCCACTTTTCCAAATAATTTGCAAGAAAACCAAATATTCCTTAATATGTAAAAGTTACTATGTTTTAATGACCTTTCATAAGCATAGACAAAATCTGTACAGAAAAAGTATGAAAGGAATGTGTTTTCCAAGTTCCTCAAGGTCTGTATTATTTTTCCTTAATTTCCTGAAATTATTTAACATCACAAATTGCTGGCTTAAGGACTAATCTATTACATATATATACTATTAACTCTTTTGCCATGTTTTTCCATAGAATTTGTTTTATTTTAGTGATTTATATCCATGATTATACAGTGCTGAATCCCAGCACTGTCTTCAATAATTCCACTTAAATCAAGGCATATAAATGGAACTTTTCAAAATAGATTAGGGAATATGGAATATCAGCAAGAATAGAGAGCAAGGGGAAGAGAAGGAGGAAAGAGAAAAATAAAATATTTGTGGAAATACCTAATTGCACTACTGCAGCAGTGAAGTCCACCAGATCTTATCATTCGTACATAACCCATAGCATTGCCTTTGAAAACAAGGAAAAAAAGAAGCAATTTATAATTACTTAAATACACACCCTCTCTTCATAGCTCCTATAGGCTCTGAGATGTAAATTAAAAGTTGCCATGTAGTTCTAGCAAAGAACTGAGCTCTGAAAGCCAAACTAGAAAAGTTAAATTGTATCAAAAGGCTATGTAGAGAAATAAAACACAAATGCATCATCCAGTGAGGTTTTGTTCACTTTTGTACAAACCCTTCCCACTGGGCACGTTAAACACAAGCTCAGATCAGTCCTGCACATCTACAGCATCAGTGGCTGAAAATGTCATTGTCACATCAAGCAGCACTCAGGGACACTTCAGCTGGATATATGGCCATGTTTTGAAATCCATGAACTTCACAGTGATAGGTTTTTACCAGGAAATACACTCAACGTGGGTAAAAGTTCCACACAAAGAAAAGAACTGAAAAGGAACAGGAATCTATGCAAGCTGTAACTGTATTTTAGATTAAGACAGACAAAGGCCATTTCTGCATAATTAGATGAAGCATTTCTTTACCATGGGCTACAAGTGAACTACTTTCCATCTGACTGCAATTAAACCTAGCTTCAGCCTAAGCTGAAAGATCAGGTACTAGGTGATGAAGAGTTCTTCCATTTAACAACATTTGTAACATCTCAGATAGCATTTCATACCAATTTGACTTATGAGTTGTCTGAACTGGTCAAGATAGCTTTGGCCATCCGGGGTTATTCCAAGTTTTCTGATGCCACGGTTGAATTTATCTGCTCTTTCAAAGGGATACTACAAAAAAAAATTAGAATAATTTGTAAGAATAATTACCTACCCTTAGAAAAAAAAATTCATCACATCAATACAATTCTATTTGTAATGTAGTTTTACCCCACATTTGCAGCTCTATTTTTTAATAAATTACACACCTGTTTGTCTGTATTAGTTCACACAAGTCATTTTACTAAGTCACTTCTGCAAGTTGACAAGTGAAATAGCAATTTTACTGTGAGCAAGAAAGTATTCCTGAAACAAATAAGCACTTGACATGCAAAGAAGCTGGCAGTCTATTTTACTAAATGTATCATCTCTCCCCTTTTTGAGAAAATTTTCTAGCACAGAAAATCAGACCTTCATTCCCAAATCCTGACACACTGGAATGGGTGCTACCTGATAATTTTGGATTCAATTTGAATAAGCTTATTATTCAAAACTGAGAACTGTAAGCACGATTTGGAGCAGAAGTTTAGAACCTCCAACAGCCTACAGCTCCATCAAATCGTCCTTTTCAAATCACTGTGAGAATGATTTTAGCCAACTCCATATTTACAGAGCAGACAGAATGAAACAAAGCCCTCCCAAAGACAGACATTGGTAACACTGTATTTTGCCAAATAAACAGAAGTTGTCCCTTTGTCTAGGGATTTAAATAATTTAAATAATACAAGTGATACAGTTTGGTGCACCTTCAGTCACATGAAAGCAGCACTTCTTTTAGCAAATTACTCTTGAGCCTTCAAAAACTACTATACCTTGTGATCATTTTGATCCTTAACTTCCCTGAAGAATCTGATGTCTTTGATAAGTCTGGATTTGATATGTTCATCATACATGAACTGGCTAAAAATGTAAAACTTTTTCCTCAAGAATTGGTAAGTGAAGTTTACCTAGAAGACAAAAAGAAAAAAACCCAGTCAAATCAAGAAAGTTAGCAAAGCACCAAACACATCTAACACCCTTCCACCAGGTGCCTGAGTAACTTCCAATGCAAATTCTCAACTCACTTTAATTTCACTGTTTTAAAAGAACAAGGATAAATGAAAAACCATTCTCCTGGAAGGCCTACTCTCTTCCAGGAAAGGCAGAGGGACCAAGGGACAAGTTCAGTATTTCAGTCAATCACGTGCCCCACACAGCCATCAGTTTGTCTGGAATATTCTGTAACTGTCCCTTTGAAGCAGGCAGACATGATCAACTTCCTCTGTCTGTAGAATCTGCATAACCTCCTGACACAGCTTTTTCACTTCCTCAACATTTTCTGAAACACTTTCTCCTAAGGCAGAAGCACACTTCTACCCTACATATCTCAGTAACTTCTCGTGCCTGCAAAAATAACTTTACTCTCAATCAGAAGTGAATAAATCTACATCACCAAAAACTAATGTGAGTAGCAGCATTTTTGGAGGATGTTCCCACTCTCAGAAGAAAAGTGAAAGAATTCATTAAAACTTTATTTTTCTAATAATTTCAACTTTGAAAATAATTACTTGAGAGTGGGTTCAATATTTTGGCAAGTTACTTAGGGCAAGTTCATCCGAGAACTGATTTGTTTTACTAATTCACACATAACATTATTACTGCATTAATAAAAATGCATAACCAAATACACTATTAAGAGATGCAAGAGTTGGGAGGTTTTTGTGCACAATCAAAAAGAAATAATCCAACAACAGTGCAAAAGATACTCACTGTTGTGTTCATGATTCCTGTTCCGTGAGTTCGAATTGAATTAGCGATGTGTCGGATATTGATGGTGTTCAAGTGTTTGTTATTACTTGTTCTTTCAATGAAGATCTGGGGGGGCAGGGAGGGAAAAATAAAGTTAATTACCCAAAACTGATTCTATGATAAATTACTGATCTAAATAGTCTATATCCTATTTCTGGTAACTGGTGATTAGGGAAAAAACCAAGAAAATACAGCAAGGATACAATGAACTTTATCTGGTAAAGTTTCTACACAGCTGTGATTCAACAATTCCAAGGCAGATGTGGCACACAAGACTCCCATATTTATTGAGATTATATCCTGCATTAAGCAGTCTGAACTCTTTAGCCACCTGTTTGTACTTTTGACCCCACATACACCGCAGCAGTGAGTTCCACTACTGAACTATGCTATGAAAAAAGTACTTCCTTTGGGACCCTCACCCTCACATTGTGAGAAACCCCAAAGGTTTGTTCCCTGTCCATGTTCTCCACGTCATTCACTGCTTCATCTCTCCAATAACCCATATTCAGATACACATTTTTTAAGCTCAAAAATCACATGTCCTCATAGAGCAGCCAATTATCCTTGCTGCCCGCTAGCTTCAGTGGAAAGCTGACATGGAGTGATCCTAGCAGGACACCATATCCAAATGTGCCACACAACATTCTCCAAGACCAAGCCACAGCATCCCCAAAGGTGTTTTTCTAGAGCACCAATACTATTTTATAGCCTGCCATTATGCATGTTCAGCCTGGGCTTTTCTTGCATGTACTCTACCCTGCATTTCACAATCCCTTCAAACTGGAGCTAAATGCCTGGAGAAGTAGAGGATATACCTTACCTGATTATTCAGATTGTAGAGGTAGCGAGATACAAAAACATGAATATTTCTCATGATTTCCAAAACATCCAGACCCTGAAATAATATTATTTATTGAGAATTACTATAATAAAACTTCTCAAGAACTACTGACACATCTAACCATTAAGGTGCAGAAATGCTATTTCTGCAGCTACTTGAAGGTATTTTAGAAAGCAGTGTTTTTCTTTGCAAAACGAAGAACCTCTCAACAATTATTGTTTAGAGTCTGTAAGATAATTCTTAGAGGAGAAAAAAGCAGCTCAGCCCACGTTTTAACATTTACAATCCTGCCTGGTTTTTGCCATCTTCCTCTGCAAGTAAGGAATCCTCCAGCCTATGCCATAAGGCACAATTAAAAAATAAAAACAATCAAAAATTGAGATTTGTCTGTTTTCAGATTCTAAAAAATGGAATCTCACCTTAGAGATTTCTACAGACATATAGATATCTACAGAGAAATAAGCAACTCGCTACTTTTCAATATTGTTTAGCCCTACCTGTCCAAAAGACTGAGGTTTGCTATTTACAATATAAATTTTACAATTGTTTACACTTTTTTCCCTAAGGAGTCCCTTAATTATTGTGCATAGTGATGATGTTATTTAATTTATATATCCTATTTGCAGTTATGCCAGGGATTTTATCAGGATTTTGAGGCTGGGGGGTTATGAAGTGTGGGGTGTCTTTGTTCTGAAGTAAAGCTCACACCAGAATAAATGTTATGAAACCAATGTTGTGAAATTGTTTAATTCTCTGTAATAATGTGCTGACGAAATATGACCAATAGAAAACCAAAGCTGGAAACAGAAACTGATCTACAGCACTTTTGTGCCAAAAAAACAGCTGGAGTTCTGAGTTCTGTGCTCTCTTTCAACTTAGGAAGACACAGCCATCATGAACATTAGGAAAAAAGGGGTTGTATTTCTAAGAGCTTTCACCAATGCATTAACCCAAATGAGGGAATGAACCCCCAAAAATATCCAAGGCATTAAAACTCTTGAAGGAAAGTCTTCAGAAATACGCAATCTGTAGAGCCTGTCACAGTGAATACCTTCACCATTAACCTGATGACACTACAACTTTATTCTCAATGTCACCATGTTCAGCACATCTTAGGCGGCTCTATCTCACTCTTCCATAGTCTAATCCTGAGATGTGCGAAAGGCCTCCATGTCTTTGGCCTTTGAAATAGTTTCTCTAGGACCACTAAGCAGAATAGTTTCTCTTAGATCACTAAGCAGAACCTGTTGAAAAGCTAGCAATAAACCAGAGAAAAAGACCCACGAAAGATCATTCCAGACTTGTAACAGTTGTCTGGATCTATTGCTTGCCAAATTGCTGACTGAATTTTCAAGAAAACATTCTCTGACTTTGCATGCTCAATTCATTATGAAAAAAAATTGACAATACAAGTTCAGCATGATGTCAACTGGTATCAGTGTGATCTCCAAAGGTAGATAAAGATCCTGCCTCACAAAGAAACCAGAAATTAAAGATCACTTTTTCCAAACAGTTCTCCACTCCTGGGTACTTCAACGACTCAGTCCTATGGCAGTGGAATGGAAGGAATCCTATTCCCATCCTGTGGGCACTGTACCTGCTCCAGAGTCTGGCTGGGAAGGTGTGCCTCAGTCATACTCAGCCCATAGCGCTGGGTTGCCAAATTCCTCATCTCACTGTAGGTGGCCCAGTCGTGAAGAGCTACAGTTGTTAAGTTGTAGAAGGTCTTGTCCAAATAATGAGTTACATAAGCTGTAAACACACAGAAGGATGAGCTAAAATAATGCTACTTAGTCAGAAAGTGTGGAAAGGAGTGAAAAGATAGACAAAGCCAAAGTGTAAGAGATGAAAATAACAGAATCAAGCAAAGCTGTAACTCCTCACCTTTTATGTCAATGAATCGATTGAAAAAACGTATTGGGTTCAGGAAGAAGAAGTGAGCCAGGTCCTTCATGCCAACTCTGAAGGGGTTTCTGTCATCCAGCTTCAGGTGTGTGTGAACTGACAAGCGCAGGTCCTTTTCTATCTCTTTACATAATTTGTCCAGCAAGTGCTACTCAAGGAAGTTTAAAAAAAAAAAATTTAAAAGAAAAACCAACCAAAAAACCAAAAACAACCAACCAACAAACCCCCAAACAAACACACACAAAAAACCCAAACAAAATAAAAAGTCATGTTCAGTGTCCATTTACAATGCTCTGTTAGCAGAACCAACATTTCTCTCCACAGGTATCCACAAGATTAAACTAGTGAAGACATCTTGGCTTTGGTAGGGCCACACAAGTCAAAGTGAATAAATACTTGGGAACCAGAAAGATACTGATTTCCTTTTTTCTTGTTCTAGTACACAATAGCAAGAAAAAGCTACACAGCTCAGAAAAGGTGAAGGTTTTACTACTTAATGCCATTTTTTACATGACTAAAACTTCACACAGGAGTTTAACACAGTTTATATCCAAGTATCCTCACTTCTCATTTTAAGCAGAACCAGGCTTAGGACTATTTATCTAAATAGTAAGAACTACCTCAGTGAGGAAGAGTCTTGCAACATGGAATTTGGTCTGATTTTCTGAAAAATATGTAATGTTTGGTGTTGAACTAGTCAAATAAAAAGAGTAGTTCAAAAGTTAAAAACTAGGACTCAGGAAATCCAAATTTGCATTTTCTTTCAAACCTTCTTCATAATTCTAGATAATAATTCAGTCAAGAGGCCATCTATGTTTGCAGACCCTTCACTACTAAAAGCCAAGTTTGCATATTAAGAGCAGCAGCATTTATTTTAGGCATTCATCCAAACAGAAGCTAATCTGACAAAAAGCACTCCTCTGTCTGCACAGACAAATATGCAACTGAGGTTTTGTTAGCTTACATAATTTACAGTGCAGTATTTTTATGCTCCCAACCAACACAGATACCATTAAAAATGAGTCTTAAATAACCAAAATCCTCAGTCAAACCAAACACTTTCTTATTTATTAAAATACTTCACACCAAAGTTCTCTGTGCTACTTCTACAGATTGTATCAGATTGGCTACATGAGATGCTAACCTGAGATGAAGACATTTCAACCACAGTGCTGTGTTTAATTCCCAACCACAACAAATTACCTCATTGAGCACTTCCATGATTTCCTTGTCATAGCATTCCAGAAGCACCTCGTAAGATTCCAAGTGTCTTGCATGCATCATGGCAGGCACACAGTCCCGTAGTGCACTAAACATATACTTATTAAAAAAAATTATGATTAACGGATATGTCACCAGCACCTCAAACAGTGTTCAAAGCTAACAAAAACTAGAATCACTAGTCTTCCCATTTTTATTAAAAATGGACTTCATAAACCCTACGGAAGTCCTGTCCTTAATCTGAAGTACTATTTGCTACTAATGATCTTAATTATTAGCTACTTCATCAGAAATTATTTGCACTCTATTCAATGCAGTACTGTCCAACCCCGGAACAGATTTTTATCGGAATTATCATGCCAGAGCATGATTCACATCTGCAGCAAGTACACAGCACTTCAACAAGGGAAGAAGGGATGAGGAGTGGAAAAAGCCACAGGACAACTCTCCAACACAGAATCACTGAACACAGGGATTGATACCTGCTTTAGAAATATGGAACCACAATCAGGAACAAAGGCTTTTAATGTTCAAGTCTAGCAGGTGCTCATTTCAAATTAGAATGAAGAGAGGAACAAAGAGGCAGACACACACAGAGTTAACAGTAGCAACCCAAAATTTCTCAAATAAATCTAACAGATTTAGAACAAAGATTGCTTTTATATCCTCCAGACTGAGAAGAAATGTCCCACCGAGTAGTAGCCAGGGATTTACTTTTTGAGCTTTTCCTTTAAGGGCATCAGTCTAAGGTTTATCCTCTCTTCACCTGAATCTGTCACAACATTAGTAAGCTGTAACATTATTACTTACATGTAGTCTAGCAGAATCGACTGCATTTTCATACACATCATCTAAATAGATGGGGAACACAGCTCGGTGCCAGTATAAGAAACAACAGTCGCATTGTGCTCGAACTCTGGAATGAAAGATTAATTGTTAGACACAGAATTGGAAGAAGCCATTCTTCTAACACAGTGTGTTTAAACTAAAGAAAAGTGCATTTCAAGCCTAAGTTTTACACCATTACTTTAATGACCCAGATGCATTGACCTTCAGAAGAAAGTTCTTTATTAAAGAACTTATTTCTTTTTTTTTTCCACTAGCCTATTTATAAATAAAAGGTAACTGCTTTAAAAAAAAAGGTTTACTCAGTCTCTGAAAGACTTAAATCTTACATTACAGCAAAATCCTAAGTAACTATTTTCTTATTACATGCAATCAGGAGCCTAGAGATCAAACATATATTCTAAATTTCTCCTGTGAGTCAAAGGAGAAACAGGCCTCTCCTGATACAACCTGTCTACATTTATCCCAGGATTTTACCTCATGAGTCAACCACTAAAGGTGTTTGTCTCTCTCCATAAAAACTGCATGGAATCCAGAGAGTCACCTGGTTCACAAATGGTGAAACTTGAGTGTGCACTGAAGCTACAGCAGCAGTAAAACATGTGAACTAACAATCTCCCAAACAGACTGGTGCTAACACACACATTTTGGCTCTGGGTTAAGGGGAACACTTTAGCTTATCATAAAACTGAGCCATCCAAGAAAGGGACAGATTTCTAAACATTCAGAGCAGTGAATTACCTAATGGGCAACAGTCAAGTGAAACGTGACTTGCCCAAAGACAAGTGAGCTTCAGGCTTAACTCTGGAATTCTTTCTGTCCATCCCTGGTCTACAAAACATGCAAAAATCAGCACCAGTATGCAGAGAGCAGATTTTGCCATTCACACAGTGAAGATCCAGCTCCCCAGAGACACTATGCTGCCTTCTATATTCTGCTGCCACTGCTTACCTCTCTGTAAGTTCACTGATCAAGTCCAGTTTTTTCAGAACTAACTGAAGGGGAATGAGTTCTTCATCTTTAAATGTTTTCTGAAAAAATGAAGAAAAAAAAATAAACACAAGATCACAAGATGGCATGTTTTCATGAGACACTACACCAAACAAATGAAGGGCTGGAACAATCATGGCACTCACCATCTGTGTTCCCACACTCAGTGCAAGGGAAACAATCAGTCGCCTCTGTTTTGTACTTGGCCCATTGAGGGTGTTCTCAGCCAACACCAAAGCAGAGAGGACATCCAGGCGTTGCTCACTGTACTTTTTATCAGAAATTACTCTTTTCTTGATGACAAAAAGACAGAAATTCAGAGAAAAGTTAGCTAAGCCCAAAGGCAAGAGCTTACACTATTTCTTCCCCACGTTTGTGGACTTGTCATAAATTGAGCATTTCTGCAAACAAATTATGTTTTGTGAACAGAGCTGAATCCAGATTCACTTACTCAGTCAATTCAGGGATATTACCTATCGATACACTTGGAATATGTGCAGCCAACAAGAATATAGGTTAGGTCATACAGGACACAAACACTGTGCAAGCTGCATGAGAGTGCATGCCAGTTTTAGTTCTAAGGGACATGTAATTTAAATTTTCAATCAGTGACTCCCTGTTGTTGGTAACAAAATCCAGTTTACAGCTGAAAAGTGACAAGACACATAAACGTGGTAATAACGACAGCTTGCAATTTTCTACAAATTCCAATGTACCAGGAAGGTGAAGTGCAAACACATTTGCATGAACAAGTGAAAGGAAACAAGTGTAATGGCAAAGAAGCTGAAGTCACAGATGTATTTGTGAGCAGCAGTGGGACTCGGAAGAGTTAGTTTCATGAAAGAGTTATAGAAAACATCTTCCACGTGTGTTGTGTGTTCAGCACGAAGCTCCTAACCTGACCTGCTGTATGCCTTAGACCTTACACCACTTAGAAACAAAGCAGAGAAGGTAAAAAGAGTACGACTAATGGAGCTTCTATTTATCAACATTTGCCATTCATGTATTTTCTGATAAGCAGTCAAAATATCAAGAATTGTTCGCATATGTGTTCTTTTCAATATCCTTCAATACACAAGTCTCTGCATATTTCTATGCATTTTAAAAGTTTATGAAAGTTATCTATATATATGTGATATACATATGAAAGATATACAGTTTTTCTTAGTAACTTTGAAGTTTGGAACTTCTTCAGTTCATGCTATCCTGCTACATATATACATCTATACATAAATTTTTGAAAGTAGAACTTTTTTCTTGCTTACCCTAAAAAATAGAAATGCCAGATACATAAATTGGGATTACAGGCAAATAAAAAGGAAATGTAATAGCTGCACCAGTAACAATAGCATACATCCTTTGTAATTCTGCTACTGAATATGATGAAAGAATAAAACTAATCAGTAATACATCAGAACTGGCACACTAAAGTCTTATTTTCCCATTTGCCCTGAATTCTGAAATTCAAGACTTGATAAGCAAAAGAAGCCATTTTATCCCACAGTGAAACAGAATTTATGCCCACAGCAGGCTCCTGTAAGCCATCACGTACTGCTATTTTGCCAAGAAGACAAAGGTTTAAATAACAGCCTGTTTGCTTAACCTGCAGCAGATTGTTTTATGGGTGTGCAGCAGAAAGAGGTAAGCAAAGGTCAGCTTGTAAAAATCTCTAGACATAAAATCTAAAAGAACACAAGAGGGAGATGACAAGAGATGCAGCAGTTTAGAGGAAGAGGGGAACCACTCTTGGTCAAAAACCAGGTAACTGTTTATGTTGTACAGTTTTCTAGAAAAAGCTCTGAACTACTGGAAATACATAAATATTTCTGGATTATGACAGAGCATTACACTACAGATATTGAAAAAACACAAAAAATACTTTAAAATTAATATTTTTTAAAATACTTAGATAGGAAGATGAATTATTAGAACTTGGTTTACATACCTTGGCTACAGAAATAGAGTGAAGAGCCTGATACTGCAGATGCTGAGTGATGTGTGTCACAGAGTCTGCCACAACCATGCTTCTTCGGTAAAACATATGTTCTATTGCCTGAAGTCAATCCCAAAACACAAGAGTTCATGTAGTTACCAAAATTTCTGCCTTTAGAACCTGGCTTTACACTGTGTGACTCATCCACTTTGTACTTTTACAAAGCAGTGACAATTAACCCTTAGAAACAAAAAAAAATCAAGCTATTCAGGAGCATAAAAAAGTTTCAGGACTGATCTAAGTTTTGTTGTTTTGTTTTGGGGTTTTTTCAGTTTTGCTCAGCACTGCTTTCTGCAGTCATCCCAAAATAGAGCATCTTCCTTTTGGAAAAAATACCAGAAGAAATGTGAAGTCCCATGTCTGGGGAGGAGCAATCCCCACACACCAGAATACACCAGGAACCACCCAACTGGAAAGCAGCTTGGAAGGAAAGCCTGGGGGCTCCTCAGTACAAGAGAGACATGGACACACTGGAGAGAGTCCAGCCAAGAAGATAATTAACAGACTGGAGCATCTCACATGAGAGGAAAGGCTAGGAGAGCTGGGACTGTTCCACCGGTCTTGGAAGGCTTGGAAAGGGATCTGATCATTGTACATAAATACTTGGAGGGAGGCTGCAAAGATGGAGCCAGGCTCTTTTTGGAGGTGCCCAGTGACAGAACAAGGGGCAATGGGCACAACCAAACACAGGAGTTTCTCTCTGAACATCTGAAAACACTTTCTTACCACGAGGATAACCAAGCACTGTCACAGGCTGGTTGCTCAGAAAGGCTGTAGGGTCTGCACCCTCGGAAATATCCAAAAGTCATCTGGACACAGTTCTGGACAACTGGCTCCAGGTGGGCCTGCTTGAGCAGGGATAGGCTGGACCAGTGACCCCCAGAGATCCCCTCCAACCCCAATCTTCCTGTGACATCAACTAACGAAGCCAGTTAGATGCTACAAAAAAACCCAAAAACCCACAAAACCAAACAAACCCAGTCCTAGCCTTCCGAATCTATTCTCTAACCAAACCACTCTCAAACAAGAAGCCATGCATGCAAAAACATTTTCCATATCCATTTTTTTTTTAATATGGGATGTTTGGTCAATGTTCTCTGTAATTCCTACATCAAATAGCAATTTTCATTGACCTACCTTCAGAAGCTCCACAAGTCTGCACAAGGCTTTTACTGAGGTTTTGGTCATAGGTTTTTGCATTGACATGTAAAGATTCATTGTTGTTTTAATGATCGTGCTAAGACTGTATGCATAAAGAAAACCCTAAAAATAAAATTGATACAAGGGGAAGAAAAATTAAAAATTAGTATTTCCACAAGTCAATAGAATAAATCCTCTCTGTTTTGTTTCATACATGACAGACAGCTAACTTTTTGCCCCTGCACAATAGAGAGCCTACCAGTCCTCTAAGCAAGCCTAAGCTACTCTTTCAGTAGCAGACACTATGAAACTGCCTAGGACTCATTAGATCATCACATTCACCTCTTCTAAAGCCATTCCAATCAAACACAGGTTAGTGAGTTAAATAAATAATCACAGAGTGTCAAAGGTGTCATAATTTGACCCACTGTAAACCAACCCATCAAACAACTCCCATGCCCCCAAGAAACATCCTATCACAAAAACAGTTTAACCTTCCAGATTCTGTGAAAAAAATACACTGACAGTATTTACAGTTTTACACTTTCTAAACAGAAGTGTCCATCCCACAATAAAGAAATCAAACATTTCTACATCAATATGTGCTAAGCTTTTAAATACAATGTAGATTACATACATGACAAAACATGACAAAAACATTATTAAACTTATTTCAAAGAAAAAGTAGCAACAATTTTTAAAAAGAGACTAGGAAAAGACAGTAAGTGGTATAAGAAACTCAATTCAGGATGGAGCAAATTTTTAAGTCCACTGCAGCTCATTCAAAATGCAAATAACCACAGATCCTAGTACAAGTCTGTCTTTAGCTAAGGAAGATTCAGGATCATGCTTCTTTCACCTATTCTCATCAGATTTCTGTCAGGCAGATAGATACTCATAAAAACTAGCAAAAAATAAATTCAGAAATAAGGTGCATCTTACATTAAGACTACATGCTGTTAGTAGGCCAAAAGAAAACCAGCTGTGTCGGAACGCAGTAAGATTCTTGCAAAGTACCATCACTAGGCAAAGCACAATGAAACAACACAAAACCTTTACTGGGAGTATGTAAGGTCCTTAATAAAACTAAATTAGACACTGGTTCAGTCCACCTTAAGTACCTCATGACTCAAATGAAAGAAACCCAAAACCTTTACTGCAGAGAAAATGAAGCTTTCTTGATTTCCTAAGTCAAGAGAAAAATCCAAAATTCTAGCCACCAAATACTTAGTCAGATTCCCTTTCCCCACATCCTTTATCAAAAGACCTGTTACAGATTTTCTCAGAAGAGCAGTGGGCATTAAAAGTTTGATAAGAATTCCCACACTGTGAAATAACACACCAATGATCACAGAACTCCTGTGATTTCTTTTTATGTTCTACAACTTGCACCAAAACATCAGTTTGCTGCATCACCACATGAAAAGATTGCACACCTGGATAAAGACATTGCAGCGGTTGGAAAGATCTTCAGAAAACTTTGTGGTGCGTTGCTCCTTGGACAAGATAGATTCCATTTTTGTCATCCACGAGCTCACAAAAACATAGTATGACTGCATATCTCTGGGGAAGGAAACAAAGAATGTTGCTCAATTCAAGTAAGAAGATTATGAAGATTTTCTTTTCTTATCTCTTTCCAAAACTTACTATCTTGCAAGGGAAATATTTTAAACTTTCAGTCCCCAAAATAACAACTCACCATTCCCAAAAGTATCAGAACCCTATACTCATTTACATTTTCATTCTCTATAGGTAAAGATTAGTTAGTCTGCCAATCATATTTGTACAATGAATCAAAAATAACCTATTTTTCACGAGAACAAATGGCCCTCTTAGCAGTGGACATACTACACTTAGCAGTGGACATACTACACATATAAAACTGTTAGAAAATGCTTTTAAACACTAGACAGAAAAGTCCAACACCGATGCGAATTTTTTTCATCCAAGTTTGAATTTCTGTTAACCTACACACACATACACACACACAAACAAACAAAACCAAATATAACCTGTGATTACATCAATGCCAGACTGGACTGCTCTTAAGCAACATAACTCTACAGAAGTGTACCTGCCTGAACCACACTAGTTAATTAATTAAATGGTTAAGTAGAGTTAAATAGAGAATTATGACACTGCAATACAACTTCTTGCAGCAGTTGTAGCTGGAAAGTATTCAGGTCATTGATTCTGTTACTAAAAATTACACTTTTAAAAAGAGTCTTCATATTTAGGGAATGGTCCAATTGTCAAAGGCAGTGCAAGGATTTATAAACAAGCAAGAAAAATTTACTTGTACAATTCAAATCAGTAGATGCAAAATCTGGATTTTATTACAATATCCTCAAAATAGTGTGTACAAAGTTGGGGAAGGAGCAAAGCCCTGCCAGGGAGCTGGGGGTGTTCAGCCTGGAGAAAAGGAGCCCCAGGGAGACCTTACTGCTCTCTACAAATCCCTGAAAGGAGATTTTAGTGCGGTGGGGTCTGGTCTCTTCTCCCAAGCAACAGGACAAGAGAAAACAGCCTCAAGTTGCACCAGAGGAGGTTCAGATTGAATATCAGAAGAATTTCTTCACTGAAAGGGTTGTCAAGCACTGGAACAGGCTGTCCAGGGAAGGGGCTGAGTCCCCATTCCTGGAGGTATTTAAAAGATGTGTAGATGTGGACCTTGGGGACAAGATTTAGTGGTGGACTTGGCACTGCTGAGTTACAACCACACTAGATGATCCTTGAGGCCTTCTCCAAGCTCAATGATTCTATGGTTCTACGAAATATACGTGAACACCCAGATGTTTTTCCTCAACTTTTTCTAAATCTTAAGACTTGTACCACTGGCCAAGATCAGAAGCAAAGCAGCAGTGCAATTATGCCCCATCCAGGAATTAAAGCCCAGGAAAGAATCAGGGCCAGGAAAAGGTAGATTGAAAAAGAAACAGGGCAGAAGTGAAAATCTGTCAGAGGATCAGGCACAGAGCTGCTTTTTCCCCTTCCCTCCTTCTCTCCAACTCAGTTCTGCCAGCTTGCTTATCAGTTTGGAAGACAACATGTAAAATTAAGTTTTTACTGCTATTCCACAGACTCCAGCTTGTACTTTCTTGTTTCTTCTGAAACCTTAGCCCTGTTATCTTCCTATGCAGGACACTTGTTCTTAAGACTAAAAGTTAAAAATATTCCAGCTCATCTTTAAGCATATTTGAGAAGGAAGTGAGCTGCACACTACATGCAGAACACAAAACAACAGAGGCTTCTTTCAAATACAGATAATCTCAAAGACCATTACACTAGCAATAAAAGCAGTCACAAAGAAAGAAATTCTTACAAAGAAAGTATCATCACCAAGCAGAGGAAAGCTCCACTATAAGCCTACTAGCAACTTACCTCCATAACACATAGAAAGCAGAGAGCCCTAATAGAAAACAAAGCAGCCCAGGTTACTAGCAACTAGTTTAAAAAACAAAAGGGAATTTGAAAATATGGAAACAGAAGCAACTGAAACAAATATTTAGAACTGCAAGGAACATCACTATTTTGGTGCAACAATACACATTTTTCTGAGAGCATGACATGCAAAGCAGCTTAGCTTTGACCACAGCTTTTTGCAGCAACACTAACACACACACACACACACATTGCTGCAGTGAAGTGGAGAACAAGGGACTAACACCACAGAGACACTACACACCATGCTACCACACTGAATGAATAAACCCACGTGCTCAGAAACCATTTGCCAAAATGGCATCATGAGGCAGCATTTAGGAAGCATACTTGGTAAGTGACTGTGCCCTCTGCTGTAGAAAGTTCTCCCTTTGTGTTTTAACTGTATGAATACTTTTCTTGTCCAGTAGTTTGGCAGCAGCTGGAATCTTCTGAATCAGAAAGTTGTCAGCAAACCAGATAATGTTGGCTGTTAATGTAATGGCTGGTACCTGGGAAGAGAAAAAAAAAGGGGGGAAATACCACCAAGCAGCAATAAACAATTAACACAGGTCAGTTTACTTTCATGTAACAGTTTTCTACAAAGTATTACACTGTGTTACAAAAAGTTTCTCTAGATGTTTACTAAGGACACCATGGGCAAAGTTATGTTCACTCTCAGTAATTCTAAATAAGAGAATTTAATAATTCCTTCATATCATCCAATATGAAAAAGTCCCAGTTGACTTTGCACTTAGAGGTCTTCCAAAACAAATATTTACAGCCAAGGTCAAGACCCACAGCATTTATTCAACACCAGAGTACTCATAACTCAAACAGTTTTCTGTCTTCAGTGCCATATTAATCTTGAGAAGAAAGATTTTCATAGAAATTTCAAGTTATTTTACCTTGCTGCTATATGAATGCACAGATTTTAGACCATCTTTAAAATAAAATGGCAGGGGGAGTTACAAAAAGTAGGAAATTCTTAACTCTGTTTCTGACTTCTTTTTGTGTTCCTTTCCCAAGTTTGTGCTATGCTATGCAGCTAAGAAAATTATCTACTTCACTACTGAAAGACAAAAGAATAAAGCACTCACCTTTTTACAGACATCCAACAATGACTTGTAAAATTTCTTGTCTACAGTCCGAAAAATCTGAAAATGCAGTACAAAGAGGCCACAGATACCCACGTATTTATCTCTCTGGTCGATTTCTGAAGGCTCACCTGAAAAAATAGACCTTTGTGAAGTTTACTCCCCAACAAACAATATAAACAATTTCAAAAACAGTGAAGCTGGCAGGAAGAGCATGAGCTTGCATTACCAAGTTTGGTTTCAACGCTGGCGAAAGCTGCTCGAAGAGTATGAGCAAACTCTTCAGCAAATGTGCTGTTCTTGGACACTGACACTCCACCATTCAAAGAATCAAACTGCTGCTCTATACAGGCCTGAGTGAAAAGGGGGAAGATATCAATATATTAAGATAATATCATGAGTTTTAGACCTCAAAAGAGTATTGATTTTCAAGAATACTAATCCAATGCCCCCACTCTATTTATTTCCCCATTTCCTTGAAGGAGCATTTTTAAAGAAACCATTTGATGTGCTGGTGCTAAGGAACTAGATGTATATTTGTATTATCACATTATAAATGTTACTAACTATCCTTTAACTAAACAAGATTATCACACAAGTCGCTTGTACCATGTGGTTCATGACCTTGTAACATAAAATCACACACTACTGCAGCCAGTTTAAAAAAGCGCCCAAAACCCTACAACATCCCAAAAATAGGGACGCATTTCATACTTCCCAAAGATACCAGAAAAGTCTTTAATAGAACTGCATCTAATATTTTTAATGAATTTTTGTTAGAAAGAGGCATTTGCAGGACTGGAGGGGAAACCTCCTGAATGAATACCAGTCAGATCCTAGAGAGGTTTCAAATATATAATAAAGTCTCTGTATTTATATAACATGAGGGAAACATAAGATGAAAAATTGACAGCTTGTGGCAATGTCCTTTGAAAGAATAAACCAAATTGTGCTTAAATATTTACCTACAGTTTCCCTTTTGAAGGCTTTTACAGAACAAGCCCTCCTTCCCTATGCTCTTTAAGATAAAATGGCACCACCCAAGCAACTAACTGACTCTTGCTTTGACCAGGTTCAACATTATCCTCTGCTCACTATGCCACAACATCCCATTTCACTGTCTGTAGTGCACACTTTTCTAAAAAGAGATATCTTCTTGTATGAACACACTTAAGTTAACTGTATTGAAAATGTAATAAAATCCTTCTCATCCACCCATGCCCCTGCATGTTGCAGGGCTCTGTACCACCACAGTGTCCCTAACGACAGCATCCTGTCCTGTGTGCAAGGAATGCCATCACACTCAACGTATTTTAAAGATTACTGAGGAGACTAATTAATTTGCAGCTAAAATCAAGACCTATGCAATGTAAACCTGCTCACTATTACATGGACAAAAGCAGAATTCTGATAATACACAGTCCTAATGCCAAGTTGTCTGTGTTTCTCTAGTTCAGCAAAACAGTCAGCATTTACTGCTACCATTCAAAGCTTGGCACAGCTCAAGCACATGAGAAGAGCAAGAAAGAATCTTACAACAGAGCCTTTTTTCTCCCAGGCACAGATGCAAGAGCCAAATTCACACATCACCACAACCGGAACAAAAACAAAATACAAACAAACAAACCAATCATCCTGAAAAGAGTGTTGCTTTCATGTAAGCTTCCTCTACCACACTGGGGAATATTAAGTTCATTACCTGAAATATCATTCCATCAAGTAACTGGCACTCCAGTTTTAACAGCAGTTTTTCAAATGGCTTCAGTTTGTCTTCTTGAATTCCGAACTTGGAAGGGTTGTGATGGACAGATTTTAGCAGCCTGTAAGGAGTAGGTGTGGAACACACACTTACAACACACTTACAAACATGCTCACAGTTTTATCATATCCTGCATTATTCTGATTACAGATTTTGATATCCCATACCTGCCCTTAGCAGCAACCCCAAAATTAAAAAAAAAAAAAAACCACCAAAACCAAACAAACCAAAAAACCAAAAACACCCACAAAAATCCAGTAGGTCTGCACAGGCAATTTGCATTTGAGTAATTCCCATTTATTTAGGTTTTCAAGGAAACAGTTATTATTCCACTAATTTAACTACCTTTATAATTGTTGACTCTTCCAACAATCTCTGAGTAAAATCTCAAGCTTTTACTTGAGATACCACCCTTTCTTAAACTCATATGCCCACCCCCACGATCAATATGGACAGGGATATTCTTAGCTCAGCTCTGCACGCAGCTAAATTTCTTTAAACTAAATACACTTGAAACTCCACCAACTATTATATTGTTTCACAAGATGCTTATCCTGCACTGAAAATGGAACATTCAGTACTTAAAAGACTTTCTGGTGCCCTTACAAGGACATCATGGGAATTTAGCCCTGCTCTTCAGTAAAATTTCTGGAAAGACTACCAAAATCCATGTTCCCACACTGACTTCCTTGGAATACAGACAGATGCACATGCTTTTATCTTTCAGCTTGCGGGAGTATTTTTCACATCAGACACACACCTCTTATACATGGTCCAGTGATCTTTCAGTGTGGCATGGTTGTCAATTATTTCATCCAGAGTGATCAAGACAGTGAGCAACTCCCCTAAATGCTCATACATTGCCTGTTTGTAAAGGGGAAAGAAAAAAAAAGGAAAGGACTGTAGTTATTAGAAAATTTATTGCAGTCATATAAAATTTAAATTCCTTTCAATGTATTTTCAGCCAACAAGGTATCAGCGAGAGAGTTAAACATGAGATTTTGTGGTTTGGCAGCTTAAAGATTTTGTATTACTTGTAGTGACACAAGGAATATTAAAGTGATGTCTGCACACAAACTGAATTCACTGATCTATCTTGACAGTGAAGATACAATTTTTAATATTGTCTATAGGCAGAAGCACACACTGCAATAAGGGAGCATGCAAGCACCCTGCTGCTAAGAAAGCTGGAATATGACAGACATGGACATACCAGGCCTTCCCACACAAAGGCCAGAAAAAGCTGATTAACAATATAAAACTTTGAAATGAGATTCCAAATTGGAAGTTATACTCAAAAGTCACTTTCTTGATGTTTTTCCCAGGATTAACCATCAGGTCCTATATATATATTAACATAAGCAAAAGAGTTCCAAATCATTCCCACCTGAAAATGAACTCCAGATGTCTCTATAATTTTAGGTGCATTCCTGTAAATAAAATAAGTATTTTAATGCCTTTTTAATGTTTACAACAGATCATATTTATCAATTCTGTATCATGGTGTGTTCTCTGTCTCTTGGGGTACATTTTTCTTCATTAACATAGTAACTTCAGGAAAAAAAAGAACATCAAAACCTGATTAAAAGTATACTCTATGTGAAATCTGTACGCTCTGATTAATTTTAATACTGTATTTTTAAAGATACAGCATGTGACTGGATGAAACCAACTGTATCCAGTGCACCTGTGTGTCAGCAGTTCCAAATTCAGTTATGCTAATGGCAAATAGCCTTGATACACCCAAAGTATAAAATCACATTTAATCAATTTAATTAATTTAATTATTTAATCAAGCCGCGTCCAAGCTACACATCCAGCACCACACAGGAAGTCTGCCTTGTGCTGTGGTATAAGCCAAAAATAAAAGCAACAAATAAAACTGAGAAGAATGATGCCATCCTCTGGGGGATGGGGAAGCAATCAAGAGTCCTGCAGTGGTACTCAAAGCCAAATCCAACAATCCTATTCAGAACTAAACTCTCCTCAGAGTTTTCAAAGGAGCTAAACCAAACAGCCCTTACTAAGGTAAACTTCAGGCGTTAACACCATGGCTGTTCTGTGAAGAATATATGCCAAGATTTACATTTTTAAGATAGTCTGTAGAAGTGATCTGATTTTTAAGCTACACTTAAGCTTATATACAAGCACTATTTTCTCTGAAAATGAAACCACTTCCATAAAAGTTTATGAAGCCCAAACTTGCACAGCAAAGCACTATATCCCTAGACAACAATATTCCAAAAATTACCATGCCTTAAATAGAACATTCATATTTTATACATTTAACTACATAACAACAATACAGCATTTTAGGGAATAATTACTTGTTGCTGGTATATAGAACAGCCAACTGATGCACTACATTCACCACCACCTCATAGCATCGGGTAACAAAGCAAGACAGCTCCTGAAATACAAGAAAATAAAATGCATATATATGTATAGACTCTCCTCAGACACAAGTTGTCATTACACCAAAAACACTGAACATAAACTACAGAATTTGCAGCCGAAGCTCCAACTGTATCCTTAATCCATGTCAGTAGACAGACCTACAGCAGGATGGAAAATATCCTACTAACAGCTCTGAGAAAGGATCCGGGACTAAACTAAGAAGCTACCAAACACAAGCTTCCAGTACAAATCTGACAATTTATACTACTGGTTCAATTTATCAGTAAGAAGTGAGTTGACAACAGAGCCCAGGTACTTTCAGGGACAATATCCCTGGAAGCAGAGGCTGTGCTTTTCCCCACTAACCTCAAGAGTTGCACTGTGGATGCTGGTAATAGCCAAATTCCAATTAGAATTTACCACAAGCCTGTAGCTACTGTAAGAGTGATAAGCCACAGAATACTACTTTAGTACAAAGTCAGTGTCTTTGAGAGGTTTGCCTGACCAAGGCAGAACTTCAGCTCAGTTATGTAACACAGAATGAGTGAGAATGTGCCAACTCTGACAATTTCCATAATGGATTTTAACACAGCATTCCTTGAATAACAGGATAAATGAATCTGAGTTTCCCTTAATTGCAATAATACCTGCTCATTAATTTACCTTATAATCCCATCAGGGAAATGTCAATGTGTGATGAGTCTAGCCAGCCTGCACACAGATGGCTTTGTAGCAGACAGCCCACACTGGCTGAACAGCCAGCCTGCCAGGAGACAGGCTAACAGCTGAATTCTGTCTTCTTCTCCATCAAAAATAGATCTTATTTGGGCTTCTGCCTTCTATTAGTCACCAGTTTTCACAAAACATTACTTCTGATACTGCCCTAACAAATGCAGCTGAAATAAGCCAAGAGATTCCAGATGAATGGATTAATGGACAACTGAGGTCATGTTTCCTGGGGAGGCAGCACCAGCTGCCATTCCAAAATTTCAGGAAAGTAGTCCAATTTAACAGCACGTGCGTACTAGCAGCAACATAATACAGACAAGGCTGTCATTTTAAACTAATGTTTCAGGGCATTATTTTGATAATTTTTTAAAATATTTTGATGTAGCAAATTTAAGACTAGTGCATCTAGCTAATCTGGAAAGCTCAAAAGAGCAAATAAACCAATACATGCACACTAACTCTATGAAACCTTTTTGTCAACTCCACATTTTCACACCACCCCTGGGGATATGCTTATAGCATTGACCAGAACAGCATTTCCTAGTCTAGGGATACAGACCATTGAAGGGATTTAGGAGAACACAACATCTGGAAAAGAACAAACTTGATAAGCAAAATGTTTTCCTCATAGCTTTACCCTAAACAACACACACCTGCTAGCAGAATAAACCCTCCCTCTGGGGTAACATCCTGCATTTCCCTTCTTCCAAAGCTTTTCAACAATCCCTAATGCATCACAGCATACATAGAAGGCAGGCTCACAAGCAATACTGCTGATTTTTGTGTAGTGTCTCAAATATTTGCTAGGAAAGAAATAGAGAATGAAGGATGAAACCTACCAAGGTGATAAGACAAAGTGCTTGGAAAATGGGGAAGAAAACCCGAGAGATCCTAACTATTCCCTGCACTTCTGCATGGTAAAAGAAGTTGAGAAACAACTTCTAGAGCATTCAACTTGTCATGACTCAGTAAATGACTACTGACATGCTACCATACAGCAAGAACAGGAATTTTAACTCTCAAACCAGAATTTGTTTAAACATTCTGGAAGCTTCCTCTATATTCTCTGCTTCAACACAGATATTTCACTATAAGCAATATATAAAAATAGAAACCATTTTGGGACAGTCACTTAAGTTATATTAAGGACAAAAAATTCCACAACAGACTGAAACCCAAGAGCACAGGAAATCCTCAGAAGAAAAACAGATCCTGTTTTCATACAAAGGATCCTGAACAACCAAACTGTATAAGAAATAAGCGCTCTTCCAAAAACATTTGAAGGAGGCACGAGAAATGTTTTTCAGGTACATATTTTAATTTTGCTTTCTCCTACCAGCTAAAAAACCCCACACGTGTTAAACAATTAACCCATTTCCAATGTTCAGTGAACACTAAACTTGCTAACAAAACCCATAAAAATAGCTCTTTAACTTTACCATCAAGTGACAGCAACTTCAATTTATCTGCTCCTACTGAAATCTTTAAAAGTAAATTCTAATTCCTTCTCTCATTAGACTTCCAGAGACAAGCATTAAAAAAATCCCCAAACAATGTGTGATATATCAGCTGGTTGTGACAGGTCTGCAAGCGAAACTTAGTAACATATCAAATGACTGCTATTCCTTTCAGCAAAATGCAAACAGGATATGGCAGACTGTTAAATCCATTTTGCAAGTAAAATTAAGATTGTAATTGCTGTCAAACAATCAAAACATACTCTACCTGCAAGAAAGAAACAAATCTTCCCATCTGTATTTGGCAATCTCCCTCCACCATGCTGGAATCTGTGGCTTAAAACAGAAACATTTGTCAAGACTTTCTAAAGCCTGTGTTGTACCTGTTAAACTAACATTGAAGCTTGCCCTCTGAGCCATTTATTTGTCATACAAGTAGAGTGTAATATTATAAGTGTATTGATGGAGCATCAAAATCTCTTAATTTTGCTTTCCTAAGGTGGACTTATTTTTGGAGTTTCTTTTTTCATTAAAAATTACATTGTTTATAAATTAGATACAACGCTGGGAAAAATCTCCTTCACCTGAAAGAAAATAAAGAATAAAACCCATAATTCTTTAAAGGCATATGTATTACGTAACTTCATATAAATGTTTCCATGTTTAAGAAATTTGCATGAAAATACTAAGTATTTATCTCGCAAGAAACATCCAGATAGTTTTTACTGAAAGAATGTATTACATGAATAACCAGAAGGAATTAATTTTCTTTTTCCTGCATATCTTCCTGCACAAAAGAACAGGCTTACCACCACAGCTTCACAGCATTATCTGTATGACACAGAACACAGAAATACAGTAACTACATCACCCATGCCAAACTGTTTCAGTCATCTGGAGTGATTTGAACACCACCTGACAAAACACTGTCTTTTTAATGTGACAACAAATAGATGCTAGAGACTTGAGATTTTTCTTCCAGGCCACTCTGAAGAAAAAAGGCTCACTTACAATTACAAGTTTACCTGCCTAAGAAATGCAGGTCTTCTTGCTTCATAAAATATGTTCTTTTAGAGCTGCCAGAGATTAAAGGAGTCTCAATATTTCTCTAACATGGAGCTCTGGGACAAGACATTAAATATTGCATTGCTTCCCCTTTACACATTTTATGTGATCTTCAATCTCTTTAATGTACATCCCAAAAAAACCCTATCCAACTACCTAAAGTTTCCAGACTAGTCCTAGACACTCCAAAGACAAGATGGGGGAAAAGAAATTCTTTACCCAGATGGAAAAAGCCAGCACAGTATTTGTTTAAATTTCAACCATCCTTGAGCCAGTAGCTTTGCCAGTTGTTTAACATCAGCAATCTTGCTGTTATCAAAGCAAATGCTCCAAGTAGGGATATGGAAATAGAGAACAGAATTTCTGCATTCCTACCTAACCCTCAGAAGGCTGACCTCTCAGTTCCTGCCATTCCCAAGCATTCCCTGCTCAGCACCAATCAGGAACAAACTGCTGCTGTAATATATTCATCTGCTACAGTCTCATTTTTTCATGCTAGAGACATGGAAAATTCTGAGGGATCTCCTAGTATCATTTTGGCAGGATATGACTTAAAAATATTTAAAACCGTATCTGATAAGATATGCGAGTCTGCTAAGAAAAGAAGTGGGGAAAAAAAAGACACCAAAAAACCTCCCACATCACAAGCTAACAAATCCCCCACTTTTCCATGCTCCTTAACCACAACACTTATCTTACATAGCACTTAAAAGAATGATAAACAGTCCCGAGCTCAAACATCTCACATTCCCTGATATTCCTGTCACACTTCCTTGTCTCTCGAAAAGCTTTAAGAATGCCCTTTTACAATACTACATGAAAAGGCCTTCCCTCTCTTTCAAATTACTGAAATAGAAACTAAGTTGGGTGAGAGGTCTCTGAAGCAACTCACTAATATATTCAGTCCTTATGATCAAGATCTGGGCTTATTCCCACACTTGTCTGCTTTAGGTGGAAGCTTAAGGCCAGTCATTCAGGAGTTACCAGTTTAACTCCAAGACAAAACCCAGCTTTTACCTAAAACAGGGCCTCATGATTTGTGAATTAAGTTGACTTACAATTACTTGTGCCTTTCTTATGTCATGGTCTAAATGTGCAGTGTGAGTTACCTGCACTGGAAGGGCAGGTGACATCCACACACTCCAGCTTGTCTTGGAAAACCAATTGCTTAAGCCAAGAGGGCAGGACTTGGGTCAAGTTATTTATCAATGGTTTCATTGTTTTACTACAATTAAATCACTGATTTATTGTTTTACTACAACCAATGTAAAATCTAGTCCCAAAAGGAATTAAGTTGGTTTAGGATGTGTTTACATATGAAAAACATGTTTGCAATGCCGTACTTTGCAAAACAGCTGCTTCAGCAGACAAGCTGTACGTAAGACATTTAATACAACCTCAGCAGCCCACACTCCCTACTTCCCACTTAAATATGGCTCCGACAAAATTTCCTGTTCATGGAACAATACTTACTGCAAGGCTTTACAGATAAACCTTATCTTCAGCTAACTCAGGACAGCTACAAGACACTAACATATATCCCTAAACCTCAGAGTTCACTGTTTGGTGTGCATCACTTAAAGACACAAAGAAAGTATGTATCTGTATAATAAAATTGCAGTTAGAGTTGCATTTAATATAACTTGAACAATAATGCCAAACTACAAACTTTTATAGTAAAGGGAGCTACTTACCTCCTTCTCCATAAAACAAGAGGCCATTATAAAATTTAGTTTCTGCCTAACAACAAAAGCAGAAATATGTTTAATAAATACGATATATGTAATCAAGCTACAAAAATATTTAGACATATATTGTTTCTTTACTGATAAAAATAAACCTATATATCAGCTTGCCAATCGGCAAACCTTTTCATATACAGTAATAAAAGTGAGCTGAATTTACCTCATATTTTAACTTCTTGATTTCACAGCAAAGGGCAGCATACACAGTTATGACTTTGTTCAGAACCTAGACTCCAAGCAGGGAAAAAAAATCACACAGATTACAAACAAGTTCACATTTACAGGGCTTAGTCTGAGGTAACACAACCTTTTTTTTCCTTTAAGCATAAAGCACTTACCTTGTTTTCTGTCTTTATTAGCTCCAGTAGGGAGGACTGTTCATATGGCAAAAGCTAAAATTAAAATAAAAAACAAACAAAAAAACACAAAACAAAACAACCAAACAGAAACAACAAATGAGCAACTTTAGAAAACATTGGTCAAAAATACATTTATCCAACTAGGCAAGTATTCCCTCCACTTTACTCTCAAATAGGGTCAGTAATAAGAGAGCAACAATTGTGCATTACTGGCAACCTGCACTGCAGGAAACCTTCGCTCTTCACCTTTCCATGGAAATACCTTTCCTCTCACTCTAGGCAGACAGGTGAATAACTATGTATATTACACAGCATTTACAACAATCTACTTAAACAACATGAAAAGCAAAAGCATGGTCATTATGGAGTATGTAGGGGAAAAAACCAGCTCAGGAAAACTAAAACATGAATTAATAATGCCAAATGCCGGAAACAGGAAGCAGAAAATCCATCTGCATGCAGGCACTGACGTTTTGTACTTAAGTCAGCCTGATTTTGATTAGTCCATAAACATCCAGCACTGTGATGGCCCTACACATAATTTATTTAAATTATTCACACAGATGATTGCTTGAGAGTGCATCTTCAGCACAGAGAAGGTTCATATCGCAAAAAAACGCTTTTAAATTATGTCTGCAAATTCAGTAAAGAGGAGAAAATAATGTTCCACAGAGGACAGAGAACGTATGACCAAGACAACAGCAAATACTGTACCAAGGCCATTAGGTCAAAACAAAACCTATAAATACACACACAGTTCACTCTGCAGTTTTACAACCATTAGTGAGCTCTCCTGGAAGAGCAGTCCCCAGATAAAAACACCAACAGTCACAGGGAAGAAGTTTGCTGAAACCAGCCATCCCAATACATGAAGAATTAGAAATTCACTTAGCTTCTGCTACTATCCATAAGACAAGAAAATAGTAATATGAAAACATCTTCCCTTATGACATGCACCAATTTATTAGTTGCTTAATAATTAAAATAGTATTGGATAGGTTTCTCAAACACAAATCAAAATTTTAAGAACACAAATGCATCAAGCTTTTACTTCTGAGGTTTTAAAGGGAAGGACAAACTAGGAAAGTAACAGCTGCAATGTATATTAAATATATGAAGACCTTTAAAGCAATGGGATCAAGACTGAAGTCCCAAACATCTCCAACAGAGTCATCCAAAGCGTCTTCAATTCTCTTCAGCTGAGATGTATATTCCTCAAGAAATTTTCCATAATTCTTCAACTGCACTTCAGCATGAATTTCTGAGAATTGATAATATTGGTACAGTTTTATGGATAATTCAATAAACTGCAATATCAAAGATGTTATTAAAAAACATTTAACCTGTTGCTATTTGGCTTTAGTCCTCTATTCCTCATTTTGCTGTGGCATTATTCTTTAATAAAATGCAGCTTTAATACAAAGTTCTTATTTGTTTAAAAACAATCCTATAACTTAGGTTTAAAAGAAGTTCAAATACTACTTAAAGAATATCAAACATCTAAGCAGCATGCAGAAAATTATTTTTTTAAGGTACATGTATTGGTAAACTAAGACCTTAACAATGACATAAGATGCTGAGCAAAGAAATGACTGTAGAAATTGTAACACAGCAGGTGACTGCTGAACCAGTACACATTCATTTTTATAAGAACTCTGAGGCAATGGGGCTAATCATTTCAGCCTGAGTAGCAGTTGAATTTCCAGCAATCCTCTTTCCACTTCTCCCTGCTACCTCTCAGTGAGTTATTTGAGCATTACATGGAAAGCTTATGGCTTTTAGTCATTCCCTCCCACTTTCCAATTCACCTTCCTCAAGCAGAATTTTTCTTCTGCTGGGCACTGAAATGCAGAGCTGTCCTGTTAGTGTCAGGGGCAAGTTGGTTCAAAGGGGCAAACAGGTTCAAAGGCTAACATTCAGCTGGTCAAACACCACCAACAGTGGTCTTAATGAGCAAAGAAATCTAAAGGCAATTGGTGCAAAAAGAAGTTTCATTCTCTCTACCCTGATCTTTTTTTCTTCCCATATTAAGATATTAAGATAGTTCCCCACTCCTCCCCAAATAATAAACAATTACTGACTTAGCTGCATAATCTGAACCATGGTGTAAATGATTACAGTTCAAGGCTTCTACACCCAGGAAGTACAACCCTTTTTCATGTGAATACTAAAGTGTTTTCCCCAAAATTAGATAACAAATCCAACAGTTTGTGATCTTCTGCTATTTGTTGAAAATAGGATTATCTAAAAAAAGTTAGAGAACGCAGGTCAGCTGAACAACTGAACTTTTCTTAAACAAGAATTCAACTCTTATGTAGCTTTATATGTGCCTTTTTCAGCAAGTAGACTGGTCTAGAAAGCTAAAAATAATATATTATTTTATTCTGCACGTTCAGCCTCTTACTCATCCTCATTGCAAACAACTGAGCCAAATGGCAGCTGATGGCTACTTCAGTGGAAGAGTACTGATAAATCAATTACCACTTAAACAGTTTTTTGCAGAAAGAAAATATCTGACTGAGACACTGCACCAGACAGAAAGGAAGGAATGAATGAAGACAAATTGATAAGCAAAAGGTGAAAAGGACTATGTACAAGAAGGTTGAGACTGAGAAGGAAAAACGACTGCAGTGAATTCCTGAATTAATTTTAAGAGAGTACTTTGAAAGCAGCAGCAATGCCAACCAGAAAGGCACACAGACTGCAGAGCCTACTTGAGGAGCACAGCACTCTCCCACACTAATGGCATTAGTGCCATTGGGCTCTACCAGCAGCTGCAGCCTAGACAGTGCACAGGCACTGTCAAGATCAGGGACTGAATTTCATGTAGAAGGGTAAGAAGGAAGTGAACAAAACACTCTCCATCAGCAGCGTTCCCAGCACTGATGCCTAGCCCTTAAGTTGTACCATCGTATTATTCTATTCCATCAAATCCATCTCAGCTTTCAGGTTCTTTCCAGTGCATCTTCTGTAAGCTCTGCTGCAGAAAACCAGTAAAACACTGACAGATGCACAGCCCTGCTGAATGGAGTTTAACCAGCCACCATGCCAGCTTCAGTGCTTTACTGCCAGAAAATCTGGACTAGGGGAGACATTATAGAGCTATACTGTGGTATTTCCCCAACCACATCTCCTCCCTTCACGCAAAAGACAAATGAAGAACCAAAAAACTGACAGACACTGGGGCTTTATAGGAACAGCAGAAAAAACTTCGAAGTCATACAAGAGTAGGAAATTGGCATTGCCATTCAAATCAGTTCCCTATGAAACAAAAACAATGAGCATTTAAGAATTTCTCAAACAAAACCTCAAACCAGCCCTCTGCTAGAGATCCACAGACTGTCACCTTTCCAGCAGACAAATGATGGATTTGAGCAACACTACAGCTCATTAAATACTTCCAAATACTTAATTATTGATAGCTATCAATTTGCCATCTTGTACTGATCATCTCTAAAATAAGAGACAGGTGTGAATAATTTCTCACTTTCTTAGTGAGACAAGAGTGGCAGCTCTTAGCTACCCAGAGATAGGCAGAGTTGAATGGATTAAAAAATTACTTGGAGGGAAGCTTTCTAAGATGCAAAACAGTTTTCCTAAATGAACTGACTCACACAGATGAAGAAAATGAAATCATAGAAAGCAGATATCATCCTTTTCTTCAGAGCACCAAACATACTTCATAAGGTATAATCTGTTTACAATAAAGTTTGATTTAGTTGCTCCTCAGGTGATAAAACTAAAGCATTATAGTTGGAACAGTGCAAGAAATCAACTCAGCAGCACAGATCCCCCAACTGAATCTTAACTTCTTCCATAAAATCAGCAATACCAATATTCAATAAGCTCATTGCCAGCAGGATTTGCAAGTGCCATATCCATACATATCTAGGACAGAGATGTAACACACTAGATTTACTTAGCATCTTACATCCTCAATCGAGAAAGCTGTAATTGCTACATGTTAGTGATACAAAACGAAAGTAGATGACAAGAACAAAAAATGCTTTACAAGTCACAGGATTTGCTTTGGCTTTTCTCTAGAACGTGGTGTGCTTTCTGGAGGGAAGATCAGCCTGTTTGCTCACCCTTGAGATAGTGATAATAGAGCACATTAAGTCATGTACATTTCTTGGAGCTGCACTTCATGTCATGGGCAAAGTAGTGGAGATCGGGAATTTTGAGTAAAAGCTACATTTTCCTTTCCACAACTAGAGAACTGGTAAAAACCTCTGTGTGGGGCAGCTTCAGTTCCCACTGAAATCCAGACTAAATGAATATGGCATAAACATTATCATCCCTCGGGATAACATTATATGTGAAACAGTTGGTCCATGAGTGACATATTTTCACAGCAACACCTGGTATAATTAATTTGGCACAGTTCAATTTACAGTGTGTATTACAGTGTGACAACCATATAAGTTCCCTCTTTAGAAACTAGGTCACCTCCACAGGCTGAGTAAAACGTGGATTTTGACGGGCACACAAACCCTCGGTGAAAGACTAGAGCATCGCAAGGTCTTATTTAATTATATTTTAAAGGTGAAACTGCAAGTGACCGCCCGACTCCTGCGACAGAGAGCCTTTACCAATGAAAGCTGCGTACAACTAACTGCTTACAACACATCTTGATGTGACTTCCCTGGATAACCAAGGAAGCCACTGCAAAAATGTATGAGCCACGAGAAATGACCGGGAGGGAAAAAACACCGTGCCCTCGGTTCGTGCAAGGAAAGAGAGGGTGGCAGGAGCAGCCTGGCCCTCCCTGCCACACGGGGGGCATCGGCAGCGACTCCCCAGAGGGAGCAAAGGATGAAGGGCTGGAAAAGCCACTCCCCCACCCCAAAACAACGCCGGCAGCTACGGAGAGAGTGGTGGGAGGAAAGAAGGTCACGGCGGCCGCCCACCCCCGCAGGCCTGGCCGCAGGGGAGCAGCGCTGGGCTGGCGGCAGGGGCGCGGGGCAGGGGCCGCGGGGAGCCGGGGAGGGCGACCCTGCTCAGCTCCCGCGACTGCTTCCTCCTCCCTCCCTCCCTTCGTCCCTCCCGTTCCCGGCGGGGATGCAGCGGGCGGGTCCGGGGGGAGCAGGGTCTGCTCAGCCCGCGCCTCCCCCGCTCCGAGGCGGCTCCCGCCGCGCCCCGCCGGCCCCAGCCCCGCCCGGCCCGCGCTCCGCGGGCGCTCACTCTGCGAGCCGTCATCGAGGCGGTCGAACTCCCAGTCCGGGGAGAGGGTCTCCAGCGCCATCGCCGCCGAGCCCGGCAGCGGCAGCCCGGCCGCCCCTGACTCAGGCGCACGGGACTTCCTGCCCCGCGCCCGCGCCGCACGCCGGGAAATGGAGGCGGAGGGGGAGCCTGGGCTCCGAGGGAGGAGGCGGGACGGCTCTGTTGCCGCTCCGCCACCCCTCCTTCCCTCACTGCTTCTCTCCCTTTGCCCGCCCTGCCACGGCTCAGGGCGAGCGCGGGGGAGGCCCTGCTGTGCCCAGGGGTCGGTGCCGGCTGCGGTGCCACAGCTGTGGGTGAACGCGGGGGAGGCCCCGCCATGGCCGGGGGTCAGTGACTGCCGCGGTGCCGCGGCTGAGGGGGAGCGCGGGGCGTGAGGCGCTGCCCGGCTGCCCGCGGCGGGGCAGGGAGTCCGCTCCCTCCCTCCTTTCCTCCGACCCCCGGCAGACTGAGCCGGTCGTGCTCCTGAGGAAGGGTCGGCCTCGGAGGCAGCGGGGCTTTGGGTGCTTTTCTGCTTTTCCCCTGGGGCTCGGCACCCAGCCCAGCCCCTCGAACACCGACTCCGCCACCTGTGCCAGGCTGCTGGCAGGAGGACAAGCTCTAAATCGCTCTGAAGCGATGGCGTGACAGCCCCAGAGCAGCCCCAGCGCTTGCCCTTGCTGGGGCTGGAGGAGGGAAGCGGTGCGAGGATCTGCCCCGGCTCCGGGAGGGTCTGGAGCTCAGGGACAGCTGCACCATCTCATCGCCACACTGCCATTTGTGCTCACAAGGTACCTGCCTACCTACGAGCCACTTTTGATCTGTTATCCCAGGGCCCTGGGGGTGTAATATCGGGATAAAAATAGAAGTACTTGGGATACGGGGAGAAGCAGCCATTCAGGGCCATTAACAGTGACCACTGCAATTTCATTACCTCAGCAGAATCTGTAGCATCAGCAGAAAAGGAAATGGCTTCAAAAGCAGTATCACCAGGAGCATCAGCAATGTCAGTGGGGAAAGAGCAATAAAAATAGCAACTTGGATGAGAGATGTATCAGTAAGTGCAGGACCATTCATTAAAGCTAACTTGGAAATGCAACAGTTCTAAAAATAGCACCTGCTTTCTGATTATTTTATGATTAAAAGGCATCCATCCTTTGGAATCTATTGATTTAAAAGTTTCTAGGGATGAAAGAAAGATCTGGTTAGTCGAAAGGACATGTTTATTGATGAGTTTTTCATGTTTAGAGTGCATTCTAAGAGATCAACCCGGGCAAGAATAGATCAAATTTCGCTTTGTGTGAAATGACATCAACAATGTCTGCCATAAGTTGTTTGTTTGTTTTGTTTTGTTTTCCTTAAGGGAGAGAACTTTGATTTGGAAAATGCAGTCAAATAATCATTATCAGATGATGATGAGAGGTCAATACATCTCCTCCACTCGTTAGCTCTTACACAAACTGAAGATGTTCCCATTGTGTTTTAATGGAACTAGAAGTTTAATTGTGCAGGACATTGACAGCTGGCAGTGAACACAAGTGTCTCCAAGGAGATTATGAGTATCACACAAAATGAAAACACAACTTATGCTAGATTTTAAGGATTTCATTCTGTCTATGCATCTTTAATTGAACTCAGTATAGCTGCTATACATTTATTCAAAGCCAAGGTATGCCTTCCAATTTTGAAAAAACAAAAAGACAAGCTTTCTTTAAAAACATTCTTTGAAACAAACACTGTTTCTTTCAGCTGTCGAAGACTGCACATGAACAGAGGCTTTCAGACTGCTTTAAAAGTAGTCATCAGGCCTTCTGCTCTCTGTCTTAGAAAAATACGTCTTTGAGCTCTGCAGGAGGGTACAAGGGAGAAGCTTGCAGAACTGGCACTTGGTAAGGCCCTCACTTTTCATATCTAAACTGAATTTGAAAAGTACATATTGCAGGGTTGGTTATTGCAAGGTTGTGAGATCATCAAAACTGGATGCAGGGTAATCCAACTGGGTGGCTATGCAATAGCCATACCAAAGACTGTGCTGTGATCCCCACAGCACAAGTGATGTAGCCCTTATTTTAAATATGGAAAAAAAAAATTAAGAGAAAATGCATTGAAATGTTACATTTTTTTAATGGAGGAAGAGGCTCCATAACTGGAAAAAAAATCACAATTATACTCAAGTAAGTACACCAGTTAAATTTATGCTGCAATTCATGGTCCACTCATTTAAATGATTGATAAATGGCGTTTCTTTGGCTCCCTAGGTGGCACTGTTTTGTTGCTCACACTGAAATTATTTAGGTCAATTGTAGCTTCTGCTAGAATTTCCATTTTCTCTGAAAATCTGATTTAGACTTTATCTTGAAGCTCACTGGCACAGGACTGGCTTGGATTTGATTGATAAGTGTGCTGGGCTGTTTTATCAGTGAATGGGTTTGTCTTATCAGTGAATGGCTTTGTGCTGTTCGCTCGTGTGAAATTACTGACATTTTATAAACATAATTTCTGCAAGTTGGGTGACACAGCTTCCATTTGTACCAGGAAGCTTTCGTGTGGTACATGCTCATAGAAATGGCTAAGATTGCTCAAGTATCTGTTAGAATCTTCATGCAATAGAATAGGAAGAAAAGTCTTTAGATTTTGTTTAATACAGTGATTTCTGAGCTGACTAGTACTGAACGCAGACATAGTTGATAAAACAATCATTTCTTTTGGTCAGGCCAAAATGATCATGAAATGAAATTTCATAATGGACTTTCAGACGACCTGAGTGAAATCTGAACATAAATATATTCCAGCTGAAATTACTTGTTACACTTGAGTACTAGAAAGGGTAGGTGGGAGAATAAAGTCCAAAATATAGCAGAATTGATATGGTACTATGACTGTTTATTTATGGAGTGAAATGGTTAGGTATCTGTGGATTCATAAATCGTTCAACAGGGGCTTGATTCCATAGGTACTAAAAATCCTTTTTTCCTTTGAAATCCCAGTTGGAAATATCCTACATTGGACAATACAGTTGCCTGGTATTTTTAAATGGTATTTTTCTGATATTTGAAAGTTTATTGAAAACTTTAACAATCCAAACTGAAGCCATTTTATTTTAAAAAATGTAAAAACACCAAAAAACCAAACCAAAACACAACCAACAAAACAAAACAAAACAAAACAACCCCAACCAACCAACCGAACAAACAAAAAAAACCCCACACAAAAAACCCCCAAAAAAGGCAAGAAAAGCACCCAGAGCAGAAAATGCTACTTGTGTAAACAGGCAAAGCTCCACCAAGACTGACAGAGTTAGTAATTATTAGAATTGTAATTACTTACAGGAGAAAGAATTTGACTTGCTGTATCTGCAGAAAACCAACTATCCAATGTGTTCCTTGTCTGTGGAATGTTTGATGCTTAGCTCTGAATATTTTAAATAAAATAAAAATCTTGCTCAAAGTTTTTGTGGCAGAATTCCCAGAAAGGATTTACCATCTGAGATCTGTTCTTTGCAGCTCTGTTCAACAAAGACAGCAACAACTTTTGCAGATGTGGTTTCTATTCTATTGTATGGAATTTGAGAGACTTCCAGTTATCCATATGAGTAAGGCATCAGCACATGATAGTTCTTCCTACTTGTTAAATTGGTAAAATAATCCTCTTTCCTCATCAAATATATGCCTGCTTTTGTTTAGTCTGAAAAAATGAAATGTCAAGTGTGAGGTTTTAAATTGTTGTCTAGCTCAGACCCTCTGGGAAAAAAACCCTAAAAAATAATAGAAGTTTTAAGTATAAATGTTGCAGAGATAACACACAAAGTAACTTTCCCATAAAATCTTGCTTCAGCAAGTGCAAAAACATGAAAGTTTTTGTTGTATAAAATTTTAGTTGAAACTTGTCATGCAATTAACATACTTAGTGAGCAACCATACAAAGCCTTACTTTATTTTTTTAATTACTTGGTCTTTAAAACTGGGTGAACTCTAAAGTACTCCTGAGGAATTTGAGTCTGAACTATGACCAAATCTTTAATCATCATGAAAAGCCCCATCAAGGCTGATTTCCAGCAACAAAAAGCCTATGCAGAGCTAATTTAGTTGATTACTGAGTCCCAGGGCATGAGTTTCAAAAGAAAGCAAATCCTGGAAGATTCCAAGCAGTTTCCCAAGCACTTCAGTATGTGCACCCTGTGCAGAACAGTCTTTCCTAATGATCTTGCCAAGTCTTGATGATGTCTTCAAAGACACTGAGTAGCTTCTGCTTCACAGAAGTCGATGAGGATTTAAAATATTCAGCTGCATTAGGTCTCATATTTGTTCTGTACATTCCTGCACATACAAACATGTTTTGCACATTTTTGCTATTGAACAAGCACGTTTAGCTCCTGAATAGTTTTAGTAAACATATCCCCGTATCAGTTTTTGCCATTTGCTGGCATACATCTCTTGAAAATTTGGTAACACAAAGGAAAAAGCCCATGCTGAAAAGCTTACTATGGATAATTGCAGGTTTTTCCACAAAGCTAAACTTTGGCTTTAAGAAGGATCAGAACTGAAAGGAACAAATTTTTTAAAAGGAAGTTTAATGTATAAAATGTGCTCCAAACAAAGTAGCCACTGGAGCTTGGATTTTTTTCCCAGATTAACAAGAAATTGCTAATTTGCCAGGTACTTCTTTTACTGGGGTACAAAAATCAGTGTGTTATACTTTGTCACTTTTTCCAACAATATAAAGCCCAGAGTAATGCACTGTAACTATTACAATGTTTAACACTGACGTTGGAGTTTACTGTGTCATACAAGCTATTGCTCACTGTCAGAGAGGTGAGCCTAATCATTTTCTGGATACCAAAAACCTTGAGTGTAACTATTTGCACTTGAAATTCTAAACAGGCAATTTGTTAAGTGGTTGTTAAAACTCATTTGTATGAATTCATCACTCTGATAATATGTAGATACCTCCCATGTCTGTGTTTTTAAAGGACACCTTTATCCCCATTCATGTCCCTGCCCCTCTTATTGCTGTGAAATCTAAAGTAAAGCCCACGTCCTCCTTCCCAGCTCTTCTTTATACCATAATTCTGCTGACAGCAGACACCATCTCTTGTGATTTTCCCTTTTGGCACCTAACACTTGAGTAGTCTGTGAAGTAAACGGAGGTCTATTACTTTCTCACTAGGTCAGGAGCTGTGTTTGGAGATGAAGGTGTGCCAACTAATTAAACCTTAATGCCTTACACTTGCATTGTTGTATTGTCTATGTTGTGTGTGTAGGGAATGGAGCCACAAGTTCCTACAAATTGCTTCCCCAGGAAAACCAGGTATTTTGCCATAAGCTTGTGTGTAGTGTTCTAGTTGGAGAGGATTTTGGATCACGAACCAAGATTTGAAGTTTTGTGAACTTCAGCAGTGCTTTAAGTTCCAAGCTTTGCATTCTAGGACTGTATTGATGGCAGTGCTATAGTAGTGTAATATAGCACTCTATTGTATGGAATTTGTGCAGCTTCCATCAAGTCAAAGGAAGAGTACACACACATTCATTCCCCCTGCTGTCAGAGGCAGTGCTATCATTCCTTTAGTAAGGATTGTCAATACTTCTTATTTGGAAAGATAGTGGGTTTGCTCAGCTGCAAAGTGAGCTGTGCATGAGCCTTGTATTGCTACATGACCTATCAAACTGTGCAGTTGATCTTTCTTAAAGAAACTGCCGATTCAAAAAGGAAAAAAGAGATATTAACAACAGCAATTCAACAGCTTCTGTAGTAGTTAAAGAATGCATTTTAGTCCAAAAATATAGTGAGTTTTAATGGGTTTATTGTACAATTTGAACAGGGAGTATTTTAAAGAAATACTTTTAGCAATGAAATTTGGTGTATTTTTTGTGAGATAATGGGAAGATATGAGGCTTCATTCCTATGGAAGTAGCCAATAACAATAGAACATGTACTATTTCAAGAGTAAGCCACAAAGCAAAATCTTTTGACTTTCTTAATGAAAATCTGGAATTACTGTGCACCATTCTTTTTAAAGCCACTGTACCACAAATATTAAAGAAGAAACCACTTGTATAAACAAATGTCCGTCTTTGTTAGAAGGACTTTTTGATCAATTTTACTTGTTTAGTTTTTAATATCTCAGAACAAAGAACATCACTAACTCCCTTGGTTGATTATTCCAGAATCTAATAAATCACCACACATTCCACGTGACACCATCATGAGAAGAATTTTCACTGTAGTGGCCAAGTACTCCTGTAGGTTTTTTACCCCATAGAGAAGAAATGATAGGAACTGACTAGTGACTTTTTTGTTGAATTTTCTTTGCAAAAACTGACGTGCAGTTGTTATTTTAATGAAAGAGTTTTTATAATTTTTGTTGATTCTACTTGTTAAGTGCCACCTATGCATATGGGACTGCTAAGAGCCTTGAATAAAGGGCAGGATATAGTTTTGCTACACAGGACTCAGTCAGGGAATGAATTATGGTATGAGAGTTGTAATGCAAGCCCTTGTGTATCTTTACTCTGTGGGGAGATTGTGTTGTGCCAGCCTTGACTCCTTTGGGACTGGCACAGTTCACCTCTTGGAGCACCTCTCCTTCCTGTGTCCTCTGCACAGGGAGGGAGCAGCAGTGCTGCAGCAGTCCCTGTCCTTAAGGTACTGCTCAGCATTTGAAATACCCTGATGATGAGGGTGGGGGCCTTGGAATGAAACCCTGGTGATTACTACTGCAGTTCTTTTGCAGGAAAGCATAAAAAAAGTCTCATTGAGATATGAATGTTTGCAGGTGTTAGGTAAGACTTTGCTGTATTTTCTACTGTAGCAAGGTGACTGCAGGTCATAACTTTGGCTTAAGCATTGCCTCTGACCTCTCTGAGAGAGTTCACAACTTGGCCATCAGAAAAACTTTTTCATTTTTGTCTTCCTTGTTTTTGTGACAGGAACATCATGTATTTCAGTTTGTTACCCACTCATGTTTTTAAATGTTGCTGGGGTATAAATGTGACCTATTTTGCAATGATTCTTATCTTACTGCCATGATGTCTACTCTTCCTTTTGCTGTTACTGTCCCTTTTGGGGTCATTTTCACTTGCTTTCTAGTCTTTTCAGCACAGTCAATTTGTATTTTCAAGACCTTCTCCACACCTCTGAAAAGAAGATTTTGTTGTAGCTTCTGAATAATATTGAAATTGAAACTCTTTTATTAATAGAACTCAAGAGGTAGATTTAAAAAAAATTATTAAGTAGAGTGAGCTGCTTTAAAAGTACTTGGCAGTGGTGGTGATATGGATTTCCAGAAAGTCATTAGCGTTTTTTAACCGCATTACTGGCATGAATGAAACTAAAAGTTAATGCTGATAATCTACACGATCTTTGACTGCCGCAGCAGATTCAAGGGAATGTCTCGCCAACAGCCTCGGTAGAGAGGGCAAAGCTGAAGGTGAGAGGCTCTGTCCCCCCAAGCTGTAACTGGCCAGGGCACTGCTGGGGACACTGCGCACACCTCAGACTGCAAAATGCCACCTGGGTGGCCTGCGTGGCTGTGACCACACAAAAGACAAGGAGTTACTGGCGAGGGTGCAGTGGAGAGCCACAAAGATGATGAGCAGTCTGGAGCATTTCTCTTACAGGAGCTGTGGGAGCTGGGTCTGTTTAGTCTAGAGAAGGCTGAGAGGGGATCTCATTAATGCCTACAAATACCTCCAAGACGGGTGCCTAGAGGATGGTGCCAGACTTTTCGGTGATGCCCAGCGATGAGGAGCAATGGGCAGAAACTAAAACACGAGAAGTTGTGCCTCACCATGAAGAAGAACTCCTTTCCATTAAGGGAGGCAGAGCAGTGGAACAGGCTGCCCAAGGCGTCTCTCTCTATGGAGACATTCAAAACTCACCTGGATGCATTCCTGTCTAACCTGCTCTAGGTGACCCTGCCTTGGCAGGGGGGCTGGACTGGCTGATCTCCGTAGGACCCTTCCGAACCTGCCGGTTCTGTGATGCTGTGACTGCCGTGCCCCTGGGCCGGGAGCCCCTCACGCCGCCCCACTGCTCGCTCCCCTCGGGCCCCGGGGACAGCAGCGGGGAGGGCTCAGCCCCGCGGCTGCGATCGCGGGGCAGGGGCGCTCGCCGGGCTCCCCGCCCCTTCCCCGCCGTGCCCCGCCGAGCCCGGCCGGCCCCGCGCCCCCCGCCGTTCCCCGGCGCCGAGGGGGCGGCGGGCGCGGCAGGTGCGGGCGGCCCCGCTCCGCTCCGCTCCCCCCGGTGGCCGCGGGCCCGGGCGGGGTTGCGCCGCCGCGGATGCAGGCGCTGGCCCGGCGCCAGCGGCATCGGCGCGGGTTGCATCAGACGAGGTGCTCCGCCGCAGCCGCGGAGCCGGCTCGCTGTTGGCCGGGCGGCCGCAAGATGCTGCGGACAGCCCCCCGGCTGCTGCGGACCATCTGCACCACGGCCGCGGTGAGTAGCGCGGGGCGAGCGGCGGCGGACGCGGCTCTCCCCGAGCCGTGCCGTGCCCGCGAGCGAACCGGTCGGGGGCAACCCGGGGCCGAGCAAGGAGGGGGATGGCGGGAGCGGCTATTTTCCAGGATGTGATGAGTATTGTCTCTGCCGAGGGTTTAGTAAAGCGCGTAGAGGCGCGGGAAGGTCGGGAAAGGGCTCGGCGTGGCTGCAGAGGCTGCATCTTGCCCGGCTGCTCGGCGAGAGGGATCGCAGCCATCATCTGGGCGCTGCATCTTGCAGGGATGTGCCTGGAAGCTGCGGGCAGCAGACACCAGCGATGCTGTGATAGTGCCCCGTAATCGTGTGTCAAGAACAATGTGACTGCAGCCCTCATGCTGGGCTTGCCCTGGGAGAAGCTGGAGGCTGTCTTCTCAGTTAGAAGGGACCATGCTCGTTCCCAGTGCCAGAGAGAAGCCCCCCTGCTCTGGCCTGTTCCGTTTGTGACCTTCGCACAGCCGGTTCATAGCTCCGGGATGCTGGGTTGCTCAGGGTTGAAGTTGACGGCCTAAATTCCTCTGCACCCCATGGTTTAGTCTTTCACAGCTCTGCGCATTTGTTTCAAGCCATTCTTTATGTCTTGGTGCATATATAAACTGCAGAACTCCCTCAAGTAAGCGCTCCCTGCACGCCTTGTCCGGTCCAAACTGACCAGATGTGTAGGTCTGGCGAGCTGAATGAGGCTGGGGGATTTTTTCTTTCCTAGAGATTGTTCATTATTTCATATTTGCCTGCTCAATTTCACGTGAGGACAGCGATCCTCCCAAGGTATCTGCATGGAAGGTGTTAAAATAAGGAGATTTAATACAAGCTTTTTGGAAATGCAACCAGCAGTGCCAAAAAAAAAAAGAGAATGAATGAACAGTGGGAACACATTGCCCTGGATGTGTATGTAGATGGGGGCGGGGCTCTACTATAGGTTTCTATTTGCAGGCACTGGAATTTAGCACATGTAGGGGAATGTCAAGAGAAATAAAGTTGCAGTACTGCTTTTCAAAAGAGGCATCATTTTATGATAATTTTTAAAAGATGTAACATTAAAATATTTTTAGCTTCACTGAATTCTTACACAAACTAGGTAAAATAGTATAATCTTTTTGAGGATAAGGATTTTACCCAGAGTAGCAGTTACTAAATCTTAATTTTTAGGAAATTTAATTAGAAATTGATAACCAATCGAAGGCTAGATTCATGCACAAAAGAGGCAGTAACAGCAAATAATTTTTATCTCTAAAATAAATATTCACCTATGGAGAGGTTTTGTAACTTTAGACTCTTCTTAGAGAAGAAAAGCTGTTGGACTTCCATTTCTAGGAACTACAACTTGACAAGATAGTTACTAGCATTTGTCAGGCTGCTATCTATGTAGTGCTTAATTCTATTTATTACTTTTATTTTTGATTAAGTGCTTTGGAGGAAAAGAAGAACCAGAATGGCATCGAACATTAAAATACTACATAACTTTTAATGAGCCATTGGAAAATAATTTCCAATATGGTATGAACAGATTGTATGGACAGAATTTTAAATACACAAGTTAAATCTGTGGTTTCATATTGAGTCAGTGAAACAGACGTTAAGCATTCAAGATAAGGCTGCTTGTACAAACAATTCTGAGATTTTATGCTTCTACCTTTATCTTATTTTCTTCGTTGAAATTATGAGTACTTGAATCAAGGAAACATACTGTTAATCTGTGTTACGCTATAAACAAAATAAAAGGTTAAAGAAGAAATTAAAAGTTCAGACAGTGAAAACAACAGAATTTCAGTAGAGTGAACACTAACTTTTTAAATACTTGTCTTTTGGTGGCACTGTCATAATAACGACATTATTTTATGATTAGTCATAAAAGAATCTCCCTAAGCCACCTGAACTGCATTGTTTGCTGTAACTACAAATTGGGTAATCTTACAGAAGTGCAGCAAGAGATCCACTCCGATGCTGCACAACCATTAACCTTCACATGCATTTTCCATGCATGCTACACATTCATAGTCAGCCAGGCAACTGCAAAAGAAATCTAATATACTCTCTTAACATCACTGTCAGCAACAATAAAAAGTTTAATCTTCATGTATGTTAGTGATAATGATGGAGTATCCATCTAGCACATTGTTCAAAACCAGGATTGTTTTGGTGTTCTTTACAAAAATTCCTTTCTACAGTTTGTTTCATGGTGAATGCTAGCGATGGTACACTGGCCAAAATGTGCCATTTCTGTAAGACAGAAAACACCAAACTATTTTTCTTTCCTGTGTCATCTTATAGAACTTTCCATTTTAAATGGGTGTTATGTCCACTTTAAATTCTTCTACAGGAATTTCCCACTTCCACAGGTTTAACTCATTTTAGGTAAAATGCTTAAGAAGCGTTTCCAAATGAAGGTTTGAATGGCTATAGCATCTTATGCAGTTGTTCAACTGTAATTTTTCAAATAAAAAATGAAAGACAGTGGGTTTGTCTCCTGCTTTCTACTGATGGCAGTGCATGTTAATGCATGGCCACTCTAATCAGATGTCATGCAATACTTATGTACCATTCAGTGGAGAGAGAACTCAAGAATCACTGGTCACAGCACAGTTACCAAATCCATCTTGCAATTGAATCCAGTCCCCATTTAAGTTACTTTCTGTGAGACTGCAGAGATGATTTACTGCCAGGCTAATGTTTTTGTGGACTACAGTGAAGAAATGGAACTTAACCACTCTGCAATCCTCTCAGTCTTGCCAGTATCAGTTTGGGTTTGGTGGGGGTATTTTATTTTTTATTCATTTGGGGGCTGTGTTCTGTGCTTCTCACCGTTTGTTGACTCAGTTCCACAACCAGCAGAAATTAAATGTGTATAGCTTTACTGAAAGTATGTTGATTTACAGCAACTCATGATTTGGAACTGGAACTGGAACTGGTATGTCATTCCATGTAACATGAGAATCAGATTTGTTCACATGGAAACATGAACTGAAAGTTTAGGAATAGAGGATGCATATGTTATTAACACTTTGTGAATAAACTCCTTCTGAAAAAGTAACTCTTAAAGTGGTGACAAATTTGGACTTAAAATTACAAGAAGATTGTCCAAGTATCAGAAGAGTACAGCAGTGAGTACTTTAAAAAGGAGGTTGGGTAGATTTGTAAGAGCAGTCATATGTGTGATTGTGATTGCAGAGAAGATTCATTAGCTAAGATCTCTTCCAGTCTTGTGTTGTTATTGAGACGTGTTAACAAAGGGACAGAAGTAGGATAAGTAGCTCTCATCTGCACTATATTTAATATTTTTCAATATACCAGTTGGGCTACCACTGTAAATAAGCACAATACAGAAATCTGAGGGTTTCATATGATGCCAAGCATGTTCAGTGATCTAGCATGTAAATCTTTCTCCAATTTGTCTGCTATAGTTAAAACACTCAGGAAAATCTAATAGTTGTTTTTTGCAATGCAGCAACATTTCTGCAGTAAAGGTAAAGACATCCATCATAAAGCATTGATAATGAGCACTACCTGCATCTCTTTGGCCTTGCTGGATAAGGATTGCAAGCATAAGTTGTGCTCGTGGTAATTCAGACCAGGGTCTTGTCTTTAATAAGAGCAAGGTAGTGGACTATTTTTGGTAAAGCTGCCAGCAGTGCAATGTTGGTTAATAATATTATCATCACCTGTCTCACAGACATATTTTACCAGCCAATTATAACAGTCTGATTTTGCAAGGGCCTGAGTTCTGTCCACCTTTGCATCTCACTGCTTGTTTCTACTGCAGTGGCACTAGTGCTGAGTAATGCTGCAATACAGGACAGTTTTACTATGCAGTTTCATTTCTGAGGGAAAATACTGTCTGTGGTACAAATAGTTATTTCCCATTGTTTTATATGAAAAATAAAAAGCACACTTCATTATTCCTCTAATGGAACCTACTCATTCAGAACTCCCTTTTCTAAAGCCAGCTGCACAACTAAAATGTAACTTGAAACCAGTAAAATACATCCATAATATGTCAGCTGTGAAAAGAATTGCAGTGGATTGTGGTTTTGAGTAACCTGTTTTTCAGGACATTTCTCTTTGTCATATGATCTGATGGGCAGTGCAGACCATTTGTTATCCAATCAATAACCCACTCAGTCAAAGTACCCTCATGTCCCAGCTCCCTAAGAAAGGGAAGGGAGGAGAAAATCACACAAGTGCCAGCTTACAAGCAAAACAAATGTTAGTGTTTAAGACATTCGTACAGTGCTTTGATTCCTCTAATGGGTCATAAGGAAAAAATGGAAGTCAAAGTCCAGTTGTGAAAAATGAAGTTAAGAATAAGGGCGGGGAGTATGTGGATTTATTTGCTACCTTTCATTCGGGCCTCTGAGGAGGAGGGATCTATATGGTTTGACTCTAGGAAGAGTTTGTACCAGATTCAGCTTTGAGGAAGGTCAGTTTTCTGTTTATTCAGTGCAGACGTTTCCTTTTTAACCAGGCCTGATATTCCATTTGTTTTTCAAAGGTTTCCAGTTTTAATTTTCCAAGAACTGACTGAAAACGCAAAGATTAGAGACAGTTCCACCCTCCTGCTATGTTTCCATGCTGTTTCCTGCTCCCCCACTGGACTTATGTTAGGACTCATGGCAGTGCTATGAACTAGACAGTGAATAGATCCACTTAAGAATACACCACATTTTTTCTTGTTGGTGCCTGCCTACTTCAGTAGCCTAATCCTGTTCTTGCAGCTGCAGGAATACTAGTTCTGGGGTAAAGGAGGTACTGGAGGCAGGGTGGGAGAGGAGCACAACTGTCACATAAATCTAAAAGGACTCTGAAGGGAAAAGTAGTTTCCTCAGAATGCAATACCTTGAAAAACAGCAATAGCTGATATTCTGGTATCATGATAGCATTGCAATTTTAACTATCATAAATTTAAAAAAAGGTGGAGGTGGCTGCTTGCACCTGCTCAGCCTGAAGAAGTTTAATCACATGTTCAGTGTGCTGGGATCCAAATGCAGCAGGGAGTGGAAGTCCAGCAAGGGAGCCTCACCTTTAGCAGTATTTTCTTGTAGGAGGATCAAATGGATGATCATCACCTTTAACTTGGCAGGAACAATGCAAGGTTGCCTTCTTTAGCCTATACATGTTTACCACAAATAATGTACCACTGTTTAATTATAGTGGTTTAGAGGGCATGTTCCAGGCACATAAATTATGCCAGAAAAAGTGTTTTATGTACATATTTCAAAGCAGGTATTTTCATTTCTGACTATGGACAAAGTCGTGGAGTCTCTTATAAGAAGCAGTGGGTCTGTCTGATGAAAATTCTAAAAAGCCATGTAAGTGTCAGTGACAGTATCAGATGGTACTTTCATGTGAAGTAGAGTCTCTCTGAATTGTGTGTTGCCAGTTTTTAATCTCAAAAAAATTATTATTATTCCTTCAAAGGTGATTAGGGTAGAAAAGGCTATCCCATTTTAAATCAAACCTAACACTGATAAAAAGCAAGAAGGAAACGTAAGAAACAAAATATTTCTTTGCATCCTAGAACATGTTTTGTTTTAATTCTTTTTACCAGGCTTATCAACACAAGCTAAAACTAGCTCTTATAGGTCAAAGTATTTTTGGACAAGAAGTTTATAACAAGCTGAGAAAAGAGGGACATAAAGTTGTGGGCGTATTCACCGTGCCTGACAAGAATGGACAAGCTGATCCTTTGGGTAAGTGTAACCTTAATCCAAATGTTAAAATTACAGGCATAGGCAACAAACTTGCCTTTTCCCAAGAAGGTTTTATCTGCATGGGAATCACTTGCATATATTGCCTTTGTGACACTGACTCCAGCACAAGAACTGTGCTTGAACAAACACACGTCCCAGAACCTCTTTAACCTCATCAATTTCAGTTCTTTAAAAAACAACTTTAAAAGTTGTTTCTACCCATGCAGGATTGTACATTAAGATATTGGGAAAACAAAATTAGTCTGGATATCTTGTTTGAATGTTCATCCTGAACTAGATCTCTATCTTAAAGCAAATACCTGCTGAGCCTGTGCTCAAGCACAAATGTCTGTCACCTGCTTCGCTGTGCTGGCTGGGACACTCGAGGCGTGGAGCCAGGGTTGTTTATCCCTGGCTTTGTGCCCTTCTTGACAAGCTTGCGTGTGGCAATGGACCTGCAGAGCCTATTTCTCTGCCACCTGAACTATGGGAAACACATTGGAAAGGTTGGAGGAGGCTTTGCTCTCCCTTTTTCCATTGTTGAGGTACATAAGGATTTTCTAGTCTTCCTAAAGAAGATGTTTTGCTTATTCAGAATTGTACTCGTACTCAGAACCCAGCGTGACAAAGAAGCTGGTCTGGAACTATCTGAATTGTAACTTTTCTTTGGTTATTTTTTTCAGCGACACAAAGATAGTGAGTTAATGTGGTTAGCAAATAGAAGTGCCGGAATGGAATGTACCTTCATGGATAATCTGAAATCCAAACTACATTCCATGAGCTGTTTCAAATTTTTTTTTTTTTTTTTTTTTTTTGGTCTGGTCATGACATGTTTTTACAGAACTCTCATGAGGGAAGAATCAAACATAAATTTTGCTTATCTGTGCTATGGTGCTCACAGACTACCATATAATTCTCAACTCTTTACTCATTAAAAGATTTAATCACCCTTTGGAAGAATTAGAGAAGGCAGCTATTAGCTTAGAAAATGAAAATTTGACTATCCAGGTCTGGTTGGATTACATTATATATAAATATTGTATATAATGTAACATAACTTATGTTATATACATTGTTCTTGTACAGTTATTGCAGTAACAACTGTAACTAAGTAAATCTTCAATTGTTCAATCATATATTTAAACTAAAACCACAGGATTAGTTTAGTCCCATCTCTCCTGATTGGGAAAAAAAAAAAAGACAGAAATTAAATTGCTAAGTAACTTCACTTCTTTTTACTTCCAGTTGGCTCAAAAGCTTAAGTCGCAAATGAATATTTTCTAAAGTTTCTGTACCCTCAGACAGGTGCAGTCTTTGTTTCTAAAAGTAACTTCAGTACAAACTAACTTCCATGGAATGATATTTAAAGGAGTATTTACTTAAGACATAAGTCAACAGACTAAAGATGCTTCAGGTGAAGCTCGAGATCCAATTTCATAAAAGAGAAAGTAAAGTATGAATACATGTTTAGAAATACAAATTAAATTAGAAATATAAATTAAATTAGGTGAATTTTCCATACCTCTTTTTTTTTCCTTTTTTTCCCACTACACTTAAAGCTCGAAGATATAAAGTTTGACTTTACTAGCCCATTCTGTGGTAAGTTATTAAGTGGTTGTGCAATGGAATTTATCAACCATCTTCAGATTCTCTCTGCAATTACTGCATTTTTTTCCTCACATTTGAGCCTAGTTTTGGGTGTTTTACAGATAAACAAAAGCATATCCAGAAGGCATCAGTAAACAGAATTTTGAAGAAATTACTGTGTCCACTAACATCTGTGGTTATTTGCACCACGTGACAAAATGCTCCTGACATAAGTGAATCTTAGTTTTGCCTAGTCATATTCACATATTCACATTCACATTGCTGAAGCGGAAAATTAAGTTCTGCTAAACCAAACCTGCTGCAGGCAAATGTAATGACTGGACAAGAAATGAGATGTCACTGTTCAGTAGTCAATAACCTTCATCATTCTTTTCTGCTTTCCTTGGCACTTACTTGCCAAGTCATAAGAATGAACTGAAGTTGGGAATGACATAAGCTGTAGAAAGGAGAATCAAGGGATGAATAAAATATATCCAAGCACAAAGGTTTTTAAACAGCACACAGAACAGTACAAAGGGCATTCTGTACTCGCACACTTGATCTGCTTGCGATATGTCTCTGATTTCAGTTTGAATTTTTAACGCAAAATGAAAAAAACTAATCCTGTTCTTGCCCCTCAGCACTGGCAGCGGAGAAGGATGGCACTCCTGTTTTTAAGTTCCCCAGATGGAGAGCTAAAGGCAAGCCTATCCAGGAAGTGGTTGCAGCCTACAAATCGGTTGGAGCAGAGCTAAATGTCCTTCCATTCTGCACACAGTTTATCCCCATGGATGTCATTGACTGCCCAAAACATGGCTCTATTATTTACCATCCATCCATCCTACCACGGCACCGAGGAGCTTCTGCAATCAACTGGTGAGTTCTGTGCCTCAGAGCTATGTGTTTGTCACATAGTGAGGATGTTGCTCTGCACCCACTGCTCTTGCCAATGCTGCCACAGCTCTGTTGACTTGCAACTGCTCTGGAGGAGCTCCTCTGGAGCAGCTGACACTCTTTGGTACATGACCTGCACTTCATACCTGAGATTGATTATTATTATCAATCCGAGTTCAGCCTTTACTCTGGGAAGATCAGTGGTGTGATCTGTACATTCATGTATTTTACTCACACAAATCAACAACCTAGAGTTTCCACAAGCAGGGCACTGCCCATGTGGCTCATCCCCACAAACACTAGATAACTATCACAGTAGGGTTTGATACAGAGCCTAAGATTGCACAGAGTGGAAGGGAGAAAAGAGAAGAGAACCCACAAAGATAAAACTTTATCTCACTCTCCTCCAGAGCAACAGACACGGTAGGTTCAGACTGTTACCCTGAAAAAACTACACTGTAATAATGACCACAATAGTCTCAAATCTGGAATTCTTGTGACAGCAGAACTGACATTATCACAGTGTCTAAATTCAGTCACAAATTATCTAAATATGCAGAGACAATTTTAAAAGAATTTTACAGGCAGCATGGTGATTATCTGAATCCACAGTGTGGTGGATTCCAAGGAAAAACATATTTTATTTTGTTTTGTTAATTTTAATCCTTCTGGGAAAAAGTACTAAGCTGAAATACTTAAACAGAGGTGTTAAAGGAGACTATTGGAGAGGTAAGGAAATCCTTCAACAAGTGTCAGTTGTGTCCAAGTGTGTAAAATAAAAGAGCAAAAACTTGGTGGAAAATGAGAGTAAGACAGTCAAGAAAAGAAATAAAGAACCAACTTTTAAAGGCACAAAATTTAAGAATCACAATTCCTCCAAATATATTAAAGGTGGGAGGTATGTAAGTGACAGAGGTATTTGATTTAAGAAAGGTATTTACCAAAGAAAGTACCATAGTAGGAAATCTGTATTGGTATTCAGGATGGAGGAGCAAAAGATGTTACTTTCCTACAGTCCTTCTTTGTGTAGAATAAGTCAAAACAACTCTCTTGAGCTGAACTCTGAGTAGAAGAGATTTTAGGTAAACTGACGAATGAATAAGAATCTCTTCATTGGGATCAGGGGACTTATGCAAATTTGAGGTTGCAGATTTGAAACAACCTGCAGCATTTCTGTTTCTTAAGATTGTGTTGATGCAGGTGACTGGGAAATAGCAAAAACAATACCAGTCTTAAAAAGGCTGAAAGAGAAGGCCAGAAACCTTTAGATCCATGGCTCTGATTTCAATCTGTAATAAAGAATACACTTTCTGTGTAAATGGGTAAATGTGATAATGAGAGAGTAAGAAAATGAGAGGTCAAATTCGAAGTTAAAACATAACATAGTGCACGCAAAGGGCAAAGCCCCCTGACCATATGTGAGCAGTATTAAAGTTAATTGTTGTTACCCAGAAAAGACACCATGGAAGGATCCATTCACTTAAGATTTGGACTCGATCTTTGTGGGTCCCTTCCTACCCAAAATATTCTGTGATTCTGTGATCTTAAACACTGTCTGCACCTCAGCTGGAACATGAGCTAGGTAAGTCCACAAAAGGCTAAGAAAGATGGTCAAGCTTTCACATGGCTGGAGACAAATGCTGTAGTCTTCAGACTGGAAAAGAGGTCATTGGGAAGGACATGTGCTAGCTTTGTAGTGAGCCATTAAAAACATGGAAAGGTGAATAAGAAATGATTGCTCATTTTAATCAAAAGCTAAGGGGCAGCCAGCAAAGAGATTAGGTAGCAGGATTTTACAAAATAAAGGAGGAATTTTTACTCCATGCAGTCTGTTATTAAATTGTGCAACCTCCTACCTAGAGAGCTCTAAAAGGATGCTTTCCTGGAGGAGAAGCTGATCAAGATGTGTTTCACAGGAAGGTGTAGATAGGAACTCTCAGGGTGTTCTTGAGGTGAAGGTTTGCAGAAACAGGAATGTATCACACTGTTGCATCCCCACGTCTTGCTCTATTTTGCATATTCCTTCTGCAGAAGGAATCTATCTGCTCCTGCCCTTCTCAGGTAAAGGCCATTAAACTAAACTGGGATTGGGCCTTGGCTGACTATTCTTGCGTTTCACCCTCTCACGCCTTGCTCTCATCACTCACACGTTGTGGCTGCTGCCCTGGTGTTGATCAGACCCTTTATCCCCACAGTGTAACCAAGAAAACCTTTGGGAATTAGGCATGGCTAAACTTAACCAGCTCCAAACAAGGGCCCTAGGGCATGGAAGGTTCTTCACTCACTTCTTTTATAGTCTTTCCCAGCTGCTGCCACTGTGTTACCAGCAGCCCTTTGTGGAGGGCGCTGGTGGAGAGAGGAGGGGGCACACAGCAGTTCTTATCTTCAGCATCAGAAACATCTGCCCATGAAACCTTCTTCTCCATGCTGAGGACATCCATTTCTCACCAGAGTGCTCTCTTGGAATTTTTACATAATAAAAACCAGAAGAAATGCTCTTAAATGTGTGAAAGATTTGATATGGGCTAGCCAAACTTCTGCAAGCTTTCATTTCTGTTATACCTGCCAACTTCCCCAGTTGTGTTTGGAGTTTGTCCTCTGTTCAGCACATATGTGTGCTTCACTCATTTTAATAATGTAGTTTTCAGTGCTTACAATTAATAATGAATTTTCCTGTGTATAAGCCAGATCTCAGACGATCCTGTTACAACATGGACTGCCAAGGGAGGACTTACACGAGATCTGTATTACTTAAAATAGCATTGGTGTTAGCATGCAGACAAATGGCTAAAATCATGCAGGAAATATTTTTCTCACCATTTCTGGCTACTCCCTTAAACACACTTCAGTCTGATTTTCCATCATTCTGAGACACATGCCAAAGGAGAGCTGGAAAATTTTAGATGGCTGAAGTTCCCTTTGGATCCAGAGGCAGATCCCAAACTGAGGTAAAGCAGCCTAAGTCTATTGTAAGCATTGCTATGTTCATGCACAGCAGCTGAGAATCTGGCTGGATAGCCTTACTTCCCTTAATAACTTTTCCTTAAACAGTTGCATATCCATCATTTTCCACTCTGAGTTTAACTCTTTTTTAGCTGTGTGACAACTGTACTTCCCTTGTTGGCCTACAGATGAGCCATGAGGCTTAGCTAATTACGGTAAACAGCCATGAATTATTAAGATAATATGCTGTTCGATGCTTCTGTCTTTTAAATTCTGTCATAACTGTTGCACATCATTTGCTCTGAGTCTTACCACTAAAAATACTTTAAAAACAATTATCACAATGAACTATGTGAGACAGCCTGGGTTCAGTCGCAGCATTTCTTATGCCACTTTGTGGAAACCACACATCAACAGTATCAAAACTGTGGGTCCCTGACTGTGAAGTGCTCAATGAAAGAATATCAAAGGTTGTTATGATTTTCTTTTCTATCATCCTGAAGAAAATGAATGTATAACACATGAGTTGATATTCCTGATTACTTTCATTTGGTCTGTATTTACTGTAATCTTTTTTTATGCCCAGGACTTTAATCCAAGGAGATAAGAAAGCAGGATTTACTATTTTTTGGGCTGATGATGGTTTGGACACTGGACCAATACTTCTGCAGCGAGAATGTGATGTTGGCCAAAATGATACTGTGGATGACCTGTATAACAGGTTTCTCTTCCCAGAAGGAATAAAGGCTATGGTATGTTTAGCTGTACTAAATATCAGCTTTTGAAGAGGGAAAGATGTTGAAAATAAAGGAAATATAGAGAAAATGCATGCATTTGGAAAGGCAGAGGTTGTGGTACTCAGCCAAATCCTAGACTTCACTGGGGCTGTGCAGCTGCACAACAGCTGAGGATGTGACCTCAGAATATTTGTTGCTGACAGCAGGCAGAGCATATTCTGTTTCCACAAATGGCAAGAAGATGAATGTGTTTGGAATGTGGCTCTTTTCATAGATTTCTTAAATGTTTTAAAACACAAAATCTTTTAAAAGATCAGCGAGAAGAAAAATGTAGGACTGAACTTTTTAAGAAAAAAGGGTGGCATGGTGTTTTAAGCTCAGGGACCTGGTGGATTGGCTTTGGATTTTCTATGGTTGTCTTTTTAAAATTTTTTTGAAGTGAATTAAAGAAAAAAGTGATTAAAAATACTCACCATTGTTCATTAGATAATTTTTTTCTCTCTCCATTTAAATGCAGAAAAATAGCTTTTTGCAGAAAGAAAAAGGAAAAGGTTGAATGCAATCATACTGATCCACATTTTTGTCCTGGAGAATTCAGGCAGCTGCTCTAAGATGGGTGACTAGAGACTCCCATCAAATTCTGGAGGCTATTTCGTTTGTCAAAGAATCAGGGCAGCTGTGGTCCCTTAGTGTTTGGAAATCTGAGGTTTAAAAATACCCAAACCAATTCACTTTGTGGCAGAAAGTCTTTTGCAGTCATTCATAAGTATGATTGAGGATAAAAGAAGTGAACCAAGCTAACATTAAATCTGTTACTTTTTCACTTAGGTGGAAGCTGTACATCTAATTGCTGATGGCAAAGCCCCTCGGATACCTCAGCCTAAAGAAGGAGCAACATATGAAGGGATCCAGAAAAAGGAAAATGCAGAGGTAGAGTGAAATAACATTTTTTTGGTGCATAGCACTAGAAAAGTTGTTAACTCAGATTACAGTAGTAGCAATATGAAGTTAACATGAATTTTAACTGAGTTGTTTCCTCACCTCTTTTTCCTGGGATACCTCGTAGGATGCATGTAAAAAGGTTAAGCTCATTTTTCCTTACAGCAGTTACATGTATTTAGAAACTTGGTGTCCTATTTGGGATCATGTACAAGCAGCTAAGAAGCAGCTGCAATTTCCGTGGATTCTTAATATGTCACCATACTTGTAAATGCAACATTGAATCAAGATCACTCCCTTTGTTTGCCAGCAGGCCATATGAAATTTTCTACCAGCAATAGATTTGGTGTTAGGAAAAGCAAGTGTTGGCACCTTTCCTTCTGGTACCACAAAAAAAAAAACCCAACACAGGCCTTGTAAACAAACAACAGATAAAAAAAAGAATTACATTCCCACATGAGAATTATTTTAAGCACCCCTACTGCATTAGCTGATCTTGTTTGTGGTTGGAAACGTGTGGTTGTGCATCTTGGCATGTCTTGATTTCCTAGATCTGCTGGGACCAACCTGCAGCAGCTTTGCACAATTGGATTCGAGGGCACGATAAAGTGCCTGGAGCATGGACAACAATAAATGGCCAGGTATGTTCTGAAAACCAGAATAATATTCTTCTCTATACACTCTTTTTTATTATAAAATTGAAGATGTCTCCATACAGGTGAATACAAATGGGAGTTACATTGGAATAGCTCTAATTTGATGTTTTATATGTTTTGTATATATCTAGAACAGGCACCTAAATAAATATACAAAACACAGTAGTTAAGAGTTTTTAATCACAGATTCATTTAATTTGAAGAAAGATAAGTACAATATCTGAAAAAAAAAATTAGGCATGGTACAAATGCACCAGGAGCAGAACAAACTGCTCCAGTCATTTTGGGAAGTAGGTATGCATTACAGTCTAATGCAGCCCATGCTGTGCAGTGGCCAACATCAGAGTGCTGGGAGCAAAATGAAACACTGTGAGCTACTGAAATAACAGAGGGCTTAATTTTGAGGAGGTCTGGGCCTAGCTAGTTTGCAGAAATTAATCTGTATACTTTTATAGAGTGAGTGGTCCGTCCCTCTGAGCATGCACTGACAAAAGCTGCTCCCTTTCCTGCACTGGCTGCAGCATGCACATTGTTACAGCTGCGCTGTTTTGCAGGTTCAGGCAACCTGCAAAGTTTTACACGTTCTGAGTTGTAAAGATCTAGAAATGTTGTAACATGTTTTCCATGTGTAGGTAATTATATTTTATTTATATTACATTGAAATTTCAAAACAGTATCATAAAATTGTTAAAATTTTACAGCATGTTTAGAATCTGTGCACTTTTAATTGCTTTTATTTTTAGGTGGTTACTTTTTATGGGTCATCGTTACTTGATGCTTCAGTGCCTGCTGGACAAGAGCTGACAATAAAAGGTGCCTCAAGACCTGGGCTTGTAACCAAGAATGGTCTAGTCGTTTTTGGAAATGATGGGAAGATGGTAAGTGCTCAGTCTGGCAAACATATCCTGCATGGAATAACTTCAGCAAGAAGGGCAAGTAGTGTGGAATTGTCAAGCTGCACAAATCCAGGTGCTGATGACAGACAGCTAATTTTCTTGGACTTTTTCAATCCTCTACCATCCTATAGAGGAGACATTCATGTTTTGCTTGTCACTCAGTCCATATTCATTTCCAGCATGGAGTAAAATGTATTATTACTAAGAGAGAATCTGAAAGACAGGTACAAGTAGCCTGTGCTAAATTGCCTGCATCATACCAGCTTTCCTGCAAGCCATTTATTTCACTATTTCTATCACCATATTAATGCCTAAAACCTCTTCACCCAAGGATGTACTACCTCCCAGACAATTTAAAATAATATCCTCTCATTTTTCAGGTACTAGTGAGAAATCTGCAGTTTGAGGATGGAAAAATGATTCCTGCATCTAAATACTTCTCTGCTGATGAAACAACTGCCCTGGAACTTACAGAAGAGGAGAAAAAGATGGCAGAAGATATTAGGGTAATTCAGTATACTGCTTTAGTGGGATATTACTTCAAAGAAAAGCATTACATACTTTTTTTGGCAAGGAATATCTTTTGTTTAGTCAAAGCAAATTGGTTTTTTGATAAAATGTACTCAAAGTATATGCGGGTTATTGACATTAATTCAGATGGAATTGGGAATTCACTGGTGTACTTGTCTGTCACTTTACAAAGTTTCCTTTCAGATACAAGTGATACAAAACCAGTGATTGCAGGGTCAGTTATAGTAAATATCTATGAATGATGAAGGTGGGAGTGAGGAAAAACAAGCAGACCTTCACCTCACAGCAGTGAGGTTTTCAACACTTGGACAGTTCTTGTAATCCTTTCCTCACTGAGCACTAGGATGTGCTCAGAATGGTCCTGCTGGAGAAGCTCCAGGGAGTCTCAGAGAAGCCTTCTGAAAGCCAAAAGCAGCAGTTTTCTCACTGTCCCTGGGTGCACTCCTCTTCTGCCACAGCCACACACAAGGGGCTGGCTGGCAGAGGGATGGGAGCAGCTGGAGCAGAAAACTCTCACAGCCAGAGAGGAACTTTTCTGCTGTCTCCTGAAATCCATCCCTCTGTAGTGTCAGGAGCTTAGCTGAAAGCCACATTTGTCATTAAAGTTTTGTGCCAGAGCAAATGGATCATAGCTGTCTTCCCTTATGCTAACTCTGCTGCAGGGTTAGTAACTTTTGGCACAGGTCAGGCAGCTTGATGTACAAATATTTTAAGCTGCTGCTTCAAGATTACCTTGAACCTTCTTGCCAGCAACCTAAATGCTGCCTGGAGCTATTGACTGACTGAGAAAATTGCAAAAAGAAATATAAACTCATCAGTTGGTGACACTGCCTGCTAACTCTGAAACCTAATTATAATTAATTGAAACATTACTTTAGCAGTTATTTAACTGTTTATGTCTCCATCTCATGTGTGCAGCTGAAACTACTTCTCAGCTTTGCCCAGGTGCCTGAAATGCCATCAATCCACTCACAAAGTGCTCCAGGCTGTCCTTGCCACTACTGATGGGGCATTCCATAATGCAATGGGAAGTTATTATTTGGAGAATAAAAATCTTCTTTAAATGGGCCTGGAAATTATTAGCATTGTACCATTCAGGTTTCTTGCCTGATAAGGTAAAATTACCATGGACAAAATACTATATTTTGATCAGCTAATTATGCTGAAAAATTTCTGGTCTGACATCAGGTCTCTAGACTATTTTAGACCCTCTTAAAATAACACTGTGTTTTAGAAACCTTTGAAATAATATATATTGCAGGTACAGACATGATAGAAAATAGGTTTGATAAATACTTCTTGCAATTAGAGGATTCTTCATTATTGCCTCTGTTACTGTTATGTGTTTTTAGGCTATTTGGAAGGGAATTTTAAGCAATGTTGCTGTGATTGAGGATTCCACTGACTTCTTCAAATCTGGAGCATCCTCTATGCATGTTGTCAGGTAAAAATATTCAAAATTACAAAATTGTGAAGCCAAAGTTACTGAAAATAAAGTTGTTGTGGTGCCTTTAAAGCAGGGCTGATCGGGTAGTGTTAAAAAAGTAATCCCCCTATGTTTTCCAATACTCTGACTATTATAAAAAATATTTTCAGGGCTTTTTAAACAAACTAATTATTGTGCTGATTACTTACCAATCTCAATGTCCTCCATATATTGGTTAGAATAGTCCTGAGTACTATTTTCCAGTAATATATCAATATCTTCTATTTGTCATTTATTTTCAAAAGTTTACCTAAGAGTATTCCAGAGCTGACATTTTCTTTCTCATGGCATCTTCAATTAAACCAACAGATTTCAGGAAAGTGCACACCTTCTGTGCCCTTGGCAGAGAAACTCACACACATATTCACATGCATACAAATCAAGGCCCAGTTTTGATCCCTTATTCCCCTCTAATGATTTCATGATCTGAAGAATTCTTTCATTTATAATTAAACTTACTCTATCTTCAAAATCTTCAGAATGCTAGAAGAGATCAAACAGAAGCATAGTGGGCTTCAGCTGCAGAATGAAGATGTGTACATGGCCACTAAGTTTGCAGACTTTATTCAAATGGCTGTCAGAAAACTCAGAGGAGAAGACAAAGAAGAAGAGTTAGTCGTCGATTATGTAAGGACTTTTCTTTTGCACTTATTGCTTAGTCTGTCTTGGGTTTTAGGGGAGGGTAGATAATGCATTTTATTAGACTAACATTAACTAACATTAGTTATTATTCATTTTAAATAATTTGTGGTTTATTTCACCCAGGTTTCAAAAAAAATGAACAACATGACTGTGAATATGCCATACCAGTGTTTCATAAACGGGAAATTTATAAATGCTGATGATGGAAAAACATACGACACTATAAATCCAGCAGATGGATCAGTAAGTAATTTCTAAATATTATAAATACCAGGTTATTTTCTTTTTTACTATTAAAAATCTAAAACATTCCCTGGATATTGCTAATTTTAAAATTATACAGTACATATTAAACAACCTCTAGAAACATTTTTAAGTTTCAATTTGCTTCACAGGTTGTGTAGTCTACATTCTTTCCATTTCAGTTGAGCAGCAAAGCAAAAATAACATATTTCCACTTCAATTATTACACCAATTTCCACACCCAGCTGTATATTTTACCTTGGTTTCATTCTTGTTTAGCTTTGCAAACAGAAATTGCTGACATTTATTTGCTAAGGAAGTGTTTCTTTTAGGACATTGTGTATATTTCCTCTCAGTAATCAACTTCTATTTTTTCACTTTGTTTTTACATCTGATGTCTTAAGGCAAGTGTGACATTAAAATGTCCATTTAAATTCCTAGTAAGAAAAATAACTTTTCAATAGGAACAGACATATAGTTGCACTTCAGTCCTGAACTACCAATTCTTGGTTGAGCAAATCATAACTGTGAATTACAAATAGGAGAAGTGATTCTCATGTCCATGACATTGCCATTTAATTCTGCAGTAAATAAAGTCTGCTGAAATCAATGACGCAGATTTTACTGCCATCAGAAGTCAGACTCTGATACTTTTCCTGAAACTCATTTTAGAATGGAATAAAAGTCATAACAATTTCGTATTAGGATTTACATTGTGTGTATCTATAGAACACAAGCATCATAAAATACTGTGTGTTTGTTGTGGTTTATGATAACAGAAGCTCCAATCCTTAGAAGTGGAATGTGGGAGTTGTTTTAGCATGTTTAGATATTAGATTGTAATACCACATATAAAGACTTCCAGCTTTTGTAGTATCACTTTGGTTTTACACGTGGAAGGAGAAGGGGAAATCCAATGCACCTTGCTTTGAAGAAGAAGAAAGCTTGAGGAATCTGAGTCCCTGCAGTGTCCTCCAAATTCTGCCACCTCAGCTGTGGCTGAACTTTTTGCAGCCTGGCCCACCCATGACAAGCACCACGACTGAGGATATTGTATTTGCTCACAGCTAGCCAAGGAGTTTGGGAGGAAGGAGTAACTCTGCATCCCAGTGTTTCTTTTTGAGCTGACACAGTGCTGCCTTTGCACAGGTAATAGCCAGTGTGTCTTCTGCCTCCCTGGCTGATGTTGACAAGGCAGTGGCAGCAGCAAAGGAGGCATTTGAAAATGGTGAATGGGGAAGGATGAACGCAAGGGAAAGAGGGCGACTCATGTACAGGTATGCACAAGACAGCTTGTGTGTTTCATTTGCTCAAATCTTGTTTTGTTTCTCTGAAGAATTGTTGTACAGATTTTCTGAATGTGATCGATGTTCATGATCCCACTGTCAGAAGATCCTGACTAGCCATCTTTTCATCCTCTGATTGACTTCAGTGTGCCAGCCTCAGGCCTTAGCTGGCCAACCTTTCTTGTGGCAGAGAAGAAACTTGTGGTCTCTCACTGCTCCCATTCTTTCATTATTATTTATGAATGGAAACAAAGGATTTGAGGAAAATATATTTTAAATAATTGATGTCATCATTTAATCTAGATGAATTTCATTGCAAGAATTGACAATTCCCTCATACTTCTGCACCCTTCTGTATAAATGAGGCTAAGTTTTAAAGACAGTCTACCTGGCTTAGGCAGGCAGAGGTTTGACCTTGCTAAGCCTGTGCAGTCCATACAGTAAACACAGAGCTACATTGCCACTGATTTTGTAATAGACTGTAGCTCATATCCCAGGATACTTCTTATCTGGCTAAAGATCCACTATAGGAGATGTGTTCTGGTCTGTAGTGGAAGGATTGTCCTACACAGGAATTCTCTAAGCTGAATCCAACATTTACCTGAGACACTTTTATCTCTTTTCTGTATCTGTCACACTGTGTCTAGTTAATGCCTGGTTCTTATTTTTGGCTGTGTTGCTATTGGTTCAGAGGATAAGCAGAGGTTTTGTTGAATTAATGGTATTTTAATGGGGGGGTCTGATTCTTGAAGGGCAAGAAGTGATCTTAGAAAGATCTTAATGCTGACTAGACAGTGTGAGAGTGACACTGGAGGCAGCTAATAAAACCCCAGTTATTTTAGATTCTCCATGTGCAGCATGATGCTTGTCCCAAGCACTGTCTTGCAAACTTCAGGTCACTAGAAACATCAGAGCTTCCCTATAAAGAAAGCCTCTTTTGTGGGCTATGTGAAGAGCTTTCATTGCTTTTCCAGGTCTAACCACGCAAATGAATGAGTGGACATGAGTAAAGGAGCAGGTTGCTACTCCTGAAAAAATGCTATGTGTTTTACAAGACATTGCAGGCATCTTAGCAAAAAAGAATGAAAGCAAAGCCAAAAATTCTGCTTATCTTATAAAATGTGTGACCAGGCCATGGAAAAAGGCCTGCAGGACTCTTCTAGAGTCGAGTAGTCATCACAAGAGAAAATGGGCAAGTCAGAACTGAACATTAAACACACCTGGTCACTTAAGCTTTTCACAAGTGTGCACATATTCAAAGCATGCACAAACTTGGGTTTAATTTGTATCAGGAATGTAGAGTGCTTGAGACCAAGTTAGCTCTGCCCTAAAGAGAAACTTTTAAGGTGTGAGAACTCCTGCTGTGTTTTACACTTGGAAGATTTGCAAGCATAGCTGTGTTAGGTATATGGAAAATACAGTTCCCCTGCACGGCATAGGTTATCCCTGGATTAAAAGCTTTGCTCAGGGAACTCACTCTCTAGGATAAAACACCAGAGTGTTTATGTTACAAACCATTCCCAGTATGAATGAAGGCTCTCTCTGGACCACCTTAATTGAAATAAGGCCCCTTTTTCCCTGGCCTCTGTTCAAACTGGAGATTTTAAGTGCTGAAACAGAGAATGTCTGTGCTGTTAAAGCTCCTAGCTCTGCTGCTTGGTCTGAAGGACCATTAATGGAAGATATTAAGCACAATTTAAATGGAACCTTCTCCTTTGCTCCTGACGTGCCCATATCCATTCTTTTACACAATGCTGCCAATGCCCTGACCTGTAGCTGGGTCTCCAAGATACAGTTAAAAATGGTATTAATGAGCATTTTACCACTTCTCTGCATGCTTTAATGCTTTAAATTTGCAGGATTTACATAATAGAAAAACAGGTTTAACGCCCAGTTTTGAATACTCTTTAGAGGATCTCAAATGCACTTTTTAAAGCTCTTAAAATCAAATGGGAGCATTGACTATATGTCTGAGTACCAAATCACAAAAGGAAACTGAAGAAAAACATTAATGCCTGTGAGACAATGACTGAACGTGAAAATCCATTGATGCAAACAGACCTGAATAGGGGACACTAAACTACCAGTAGTGCCTAATAAGTACAGCTATCAATCTGTGCAGATGTATTCTTGAGACACTTTGATAGTTATTATCAACTTAGTGATACCACAGTCTTACTTACACCTCAGAAATGTGAAGACATTTGCAGACTAATGGGCAATTGTTCAGTCCTTTACTGATGTTAAGGAGCAGTGGCTCTGGTTCTCCACCTCCAAATTTTGTGGGAATGCTCTTTTGATTATGTATCTTTGCCACACCTAATATAATTTTAGGCTGTCAATGGTTAGATGTCATTTCCCTTTGATGTGGATTTTTAACATTTTTATTAAAGACTTGCAGACCTGATGGAAGAGCATCAAGAAGAGTTAGCAACAATAGAGTCTATCGACTCAGGAGCTGTCTACACTTTGGCTCTGAAGACTCACATTGGAATGTCTGTGCAAACATTCAGATACTTTGCTGGATGGTGTGACAAAATTCAGGCAAGTGAACATGTAAAGGGAATGATCAATGGAAGTGCTTCTCTACTCTTCTTTTTTGTTGTTATTCTTCTGAAACAGTGCCAAAAAGTAGTAAAAGCAAAAGGTAATTGAGGAATCAAAAAGGAAAGCAAAATAAGAATTTTACCTAGAGTGGGTGTCCCTGTCAATACAAAAGGATAGTCCACCTCCAGCTGGAGAATCTGGATTTAGAATGTGGCTCTAAGTATCAAAGAAATCAGCTGAGGTGTCACAGTGGATATACTTAGTCAGCTCTGGATTATTCATGGGACAGAATGTCCTCATCCTGCAGGTAAGTGCAGGGATTTGTGCTTTGGCAAAAAAACCTGACCAAGGCTGGTGAGTTTGCTTGATGGCACACGTTTAAGAGCATTTCCTACAGTTTCTGTAAAACCAATCCAAAATATGATTTGACTTTTTTTTATTCATCAGACCCTCACTTTATGTTCTCCCATACTTTTTTTATCTATGCTTTTCTTTCATCCATCTGACAATCAGGAGTTGATTACAATATCCACAGTAGGAAATCATTCAGTAGAAGCATCTGTGCCCCTTTCCCTGATGAAAAAAATGCTTGTGGCTTTGAAGCCTACTCTGTATCTTTCCAAAACATACTTACATGGCAAATATATTTGTAACAAAAATTGTTAATCAGTATGAAGAGTTGTCCCTCCTCTGTCTTTTAGGGTGCTACAATTCCAATTAACCAGGCCCGGCCAAACCATAATCTAACATTCACCAAGAAAGAGCCAATTGGGTGAGTATCACTTTTGCCTTCTTAGTGACAGCCTTGACATGCAGAAAAGCCATTAAAAAGCAGCCATCAAATATGTAATCTCTCCCTGTTTTTCCCTCCCTGAAGTGTCTGTGCAATTATTATCCCCTGGAATTACCCACTGATGATGCTTGCGTGGAAGAGCGCAGCGTGCTTGGCTGCAGGCAACACCCTCGTACTCAAACCAGCTCAGGTAAGAGCCAAAAGGAATATACAGATGGCCCAGATGCTCCTGCTCAGGAAAATGATTTAGGCAACATAGCAGATTTCACCCATAGGTTGATCTGTCGTGTGTACTCATAGATTGACTGTGTCATGATTTTGAAATGCATGTGTAGTAATACAAACTGCCATGGTAATAAAAGGTACTGAATCACTCCAATTCTGCTCTGGTGCTAATCTCATTTTCAAGAATTAATTATTTTTCATGAGAAGCCACCACTTTTAATTTGTCAATACTGTAAGATGAATATTGTATCAAAACTGAGATGCGTTGAATGTAAAAGGTATCATCATGCATTTTATTAAATAGAAGACCTAATCTAATGTTTCTACTCAGGTCACACCTCTGACTTCCTTGAAGTTTGCAGAACTCTCAGCTAAAGCTGGATTTCCTAAGGGTGTTATAAATATTCTGCCTGGTTCAGGTAAAACTTCAACTCATCATTTTTCTGGGAGAGGTCATGCTAAAACTGGTGAACTTCTTCACCTTTTTGAAGACCTATTCCATAGGTATGTTCATAGGTACTAGTCTTGCATCTTTTCAAGCAGCAATTTCACTTTTTTCTAGAGAGAATTGAAAAAATCTGGCTTTAGTTAGGGGTAAGAGCTGTAAGCCTACAGCCTATACAAGTTCACACAATTAACGTGAACACTCTGGAAAAGAATGTTTTACGGAGAAACATGTTTCACTTGATTGTAAAACTTCACTTTTTCTCCTAATCTTATCATCAAATAGAAGTATTTAAATGTGACTGTGAGACCTAGAACAAGCTGGTAAGATGAATATTCATCACTGTAGTCATGGTCCACACACTGTGTTGCCTGATGTCACCATTTTCCTCCTTCCCCTAAGGAAGAAAATTGACAAAGTAATTATATGGGGCAGGCTTGGTTAGAAATTAGATTATTCCGCCTACAGTGGAATTAAGAAGCTCTTTAGTCCAGACAGATGGGAGAGTTTGGAGACACTAATTGGATTCAAGTTTTTCAAAGTCATATGAATAAAGCTGCAAATATAAATAAGGATGTGAGACTATTTGATTTGTGGTGTTAGCTCCTCCTGTGTTCCCGTGCTGCTGCTCCAGCAGCAAACCTTGCCCAGGCAGCACCCAGTTACACTGCTTTCCTCACCCTGGCAGGTGGCTTGGTGGGACAGCACCTGTCTGAGCATCCAGATGTTCGCAAAGTTGGATTCACTGGTTCCACACCAACTGGGAAACAGATCATGAAGAGGTACTCTCAGCAAAAGGTTCATAAATCAACCCTGTTTAGTCTAGTTCTGAAGTATCTTACTGGATATGGTGTGCACGTGGCAGTAATGAAAAAGCAGAACTGCATATGGTTGTTTCCCACTGTGTAGAATTCTAGTAAGTCACTATTGGACAATAGAGGTTTATACATTTTCACTAGTTATGATTCAAAGGAAATGAAATAAGATATTAAAAATAGGGTTTATATGATTATTTTTGTTTTTTACAGTGCAGCTGCTAACCTGAAGAAAGTTTCTCTTGAACTTGGTGGTAAATCACCGCTGATAATATTCAGTGACTGTGAACTTGACAGAGCTGTAAAAATGGTAATGTTACTTTGAAGTAAAAGATTTTCAAAGCCTTTGTGGTACATCCTCACAGTATTGCAATATTCTTCTTGACTTGCCAAAAAACATACCGGGGATCCTTTGCATGAAAAGCCTTGAGATCTGTGAGAAAACAGACTCAGATTCCTTTTCTACAGGATGTTTCTTTGTGCCAGCACAATTTAACTGTTCATGCTGCACCAAAAAGGCAGCACTGCAAGAAATATACATTAGAAATTACAACAAAACAAAGAATTGAGCTCCTTATTGCCATACACTTTTTAGATCACCATCAATCATAAAAATTCACCTTCCCTACCAGCCATACTGTGTTCAAAGTTCATAAATAAGATGTCAGTGATATCCTTTTACATAAAGCATTTCACTTTGAGAGTCACAAACACTGAATGCAACCTAAGGGAACAGAAAGAAAGGGAGACTGAGCAAAAGGATGCATATAAATACTAATGTTTTTTTCCTGATCAGGGTATGGGAGCAGTATATTTCAACAAGGGAGAAAACTGCATTGCAGCTGGCAGGCTGTTTGTGGAAGAATCAATTCATGATGAGTTTGTTAGAAAAGTGGTAAGATATTCAAGTACTAAAGTTTAAGTAAATGTTTTACTGTGGCAGAAAGATCCACTAGTTTTATAGCCACTTGTATTTCTTCTTCTCAGTTGCCTAATTTCTCATTGTAGCTTATGGTAGACAGTGCTGCTTCTCAACAACTATCTGCTATGTTATGTAACTTCATTTTAATTGGGTAACCCATAGGTTGAAGAAATAAAAAAGATGAAAATTGGTGACCCACTTGACAGATCTACAGATCATGGTCCGCAAAACCACAAGGCACATTTGGAAAAGCTGCTGCAATATTGTGAAACTGGAGTAAAAGAAGGAGCCACTCTAGTGTATGGAGGAAGACAAGTATGTAGACCAGGTAAAATACTTTCCAGAGGTATTTGGAACTTTTACACTTCATGCAAGAGCTGTCATGATTGTCTCAGCTATATCACGTGGAGTTGCAATATCATGGGAACAGTACAAGTGCTGTCACTGATCAATACAGGCCATCCTTTTACCCTTGTTTCTGCCATTTTTCTTGAAATGCATGCATTTCCATTCCTACTTCATTCATATCTATCTTCTATTTCAAGCTGCAACTTATTTATGACCTCAAAGTATGGGACAGAGATGGCCTGGACAACAGGAAACCCATAAGCACTTTTACCATGCTCAGATGTTGCTCTGCCCTCTCTTTAGGTTTCTTCATGGAACCCACTGTATTCACAGATGTTGAAGACCATATGTATATTGCCCAGGAAGAATCCTTTGGTCCTGTGATGGTGATCTCTAAATTTAAAAATGGGTATGTTCTCCTCTGGTGACTGTTAGAAACTTTATTTTCCCATTTTCACCCTAAATGAAGAAGAGATAGTGTACACAATATTTTGTTAAATTTTATTGGACCAATCTGAATACCTAGTAGTATTTAGTGAAATGTTTTACTGAAGTTTATGTGGCAACTGCAACAGCCTGATCAAATTACAAAATGTGTATTTTTCCCAGTGGAATTGCTTATTTTTCCTGTTACGGAAGACTGCAGTGTTGTGTACTGTGCAACACTGGCACATTACTGCTGCAAATGAAGATTCCTCTGTATATTTTGTAAACTGCCACTTCTAATATATTTCATTCCAGAGCATAAGAATTATTTTACATACACATGAGATTAAAACCCTACATAGAAACTTCATATAAGTATTTCCATCAGGTTTCACTTTCTGCAGTTTAAAAATGCAGTTAAGAACCAGCCACATAGATAACCCTTCACATCCATAAATTATATTCATAAGGGACTGTATTGAAGTTTTAGAGTTTTAAACTACTATTGATTTTTGAAGATGGAGATGAGATGCAGGTAAAAAATAGCACTTTGGAAATGGCCTGGAAAGTTGTGTCTTGATAGAAGTTTGAATTTCAGCTTTTGTTCTTCATTAACATGTAAAGCTGGACAAAATTTTAACAAACTGATTCATCACCTGCTGCCATGCTCTGCTCTACAGGCATTTTTGTATAGCTCTAATTCCCAAGTCGCACAAGCAGCTGAACAAAGCTGTTTGCATACAGAAACATTTCCTGTGGCATTTCTCAGTGCAGATATTAACCACTGCAATGGGAGGTTACAAGCTTCACAAGCTTGGGGCAAGGGTGTGTATTTCTGTGGAGCTGCCTGATTGACACACAGATTTGTCCTTAATAAGTCATCTTTAAAAAAGCACACTGGGGAAGAAAGGTCATGGGAAAAGGTGCTTCAATGACACTGAAGGTGGAAAGTTGCTACCATTTATTTTACCAAGTTGCAATTAAGTAATTTCTTTCCCCCACAGAGATGTCGATGGAGTATTGCGAAGGGCAAACGCCACAGAATATGGCTTAGCTTCAGGAGTTTTCACAAAAGACATAAGCAAAGCTCTCTACATCAGTGAAAAGCTAGAAGCTGGGACAGTTTTTATCAACACATACAACAAAACTGATGTGGCAGCACCATTTGGTGGATTCAAGCTGTCTGGCTTTGGGAAAGATTTAGGTAAGTTGTTGTCTCCTTCCCCCATTTCTCATCTCAGAGTCCTATCAATGAAAGAACCTTTGCCTATGTAGTGGATCCAGTAAAACATGAGCTATGGGTGCATTTCCTGCATCTCCTGAATTCCTCCTATTACAGTAATCCAATTCCTCTCCCTTCCCTAAATATTCCCACCTCAATACCTCCCTTTCAGCCCTTCCTGTACATCTGCTAAATAACACTATAGTGTGCAGAATATTCCTCTCCAACTGCTCTGAGAGCAAAGTACAGCTTCTTCAGAGCTGTGTAGAGGCTACAAAATGCTGTCAAGTAACAAAGGTATTGGCCAAAATTTTCTTTCCTTTCCCTCAGAAAGAATGCAAATTTAGGTTTTTCTTCTAAGTAAGGGCACAGGAAACTTTTTTATACCTTAAAATGTCACCAAAATTTGCCAACAGCCACAGAAAAAGATCCATTAAAAATATTTTCTTTTCAAAACAACTTTTTAGAAAAGTGAAGTCCACTCTGTCAAAGAAGCTTCACAAGTCTGGACAGATCAAGCTTCATGGCAAAGAAAAAAGGAAAACCAAATTTCATTGACACAACAGATTCATGCGTTTGAAAGCTCCAAAGACATTTCCTGAAACCAAAATGACTGATAGTATCAGGGAAAAAAAGATTCCTGATTTTTACACAGCTTCTCTACCTATAAACTTTAATAGAGGCAAAGCAAAGTTCATAAATTCAGCTATGGGCCCCCAGCGGCCATCTAGAGACTGCTGCTGCTTCAGTCCCACCCAGGGGCTGCTTGTTAAATTCCACTTCCTTTTTTCCCCACATCTGTTGTGTCTGGCCTCTTGTCAAACTCCTCTGTAAATCACAGTGGGAAGGTAATTACTTCTGTTATTCCTTAAGGATTTAAATATCGGCTACAGTGTTTCTAATTTTTTTCTTAACAATAGTGTGACAAAATTTTCCCATTTAGGTGCTGTTCTAACAGGTGATTACTGTGCTTGTACAGGTGAAGAAGCTCTTCATGAATATCTCAGAACCAAGGCTATCACTGTGGAATATTAAAGTCACAGCTTCACTTGGGAAGTGAACTTTCAGCAGAGTTGGAATTTTGATGACTACATGAAGCACTCGATACCACGCCTAATATATGCTGTCTGCAGTGCTACAACCAACAAAACAAAAAACCACTCATTCCATGGATAAGTTTCTATAAATTAGGTCCAAATTTTAGTCTCACTGACAGACAATGGCTTTTGGAAATGACCCTGAAGTTATTTAAATATGCAGCAGCAACAGTTCATAGCACAAATTCCCCCCATCCTCCCTCCCAAAAATCCACCAAGAACATGGTTCCGTTTTTGTTTTTTAAATAGAACTGAAGAGTGAGTTCTCCCATGCCTACTTCCTATTTCTGTGACATAATGTTTACATGACCATTTCAAATTCTTAGTCACTAGGCTTCTAAAGTTGAACTAAAATATCCTGATTATGCCATTTTTGCTATAAACCAGTTCAGGTTTTACAGTAGCAATTAAACACTCTGCTCTGGTGACTTTTCAGCAGTACAGAAAACCTTTGTGCCATAAGAAGTAAATCAATGCAAGAAAGTGCACTTACTATGATCTTTGTATAGTACATACAGAGTTCAACATTGGTGTTAAACTATGCATATCAAGCTAAAGTTGCTGAAAATATTTTCTACCTTTTTGTTGATACGGAATGTGTGATCTGCCTGCAATTTGAAAGGTGGTTACATTCATGGATTAAAATCACTTTTTGTGTCTGTGCACATGGACTGGAATCACTGTTTCATACAGCATGATTATTACTTTGTATTTCACACTTTTGGGGTTTTTTTTAATCTACAGGAAAATCCCTTGTAAAATGATCAAGGTAAGATGTTGGCTTTCGAACTTTTTTCAGTTTGGAAGAAATTTTCTATAAGTGAGTTCTTTAACTATATCTGTTACATCTCCTTGCTCTTAGAATGCAACACCCAAAGCTTCATCTGTGGGCTGCCATTAAAGGTAGCAGTCTGATTCTTTGATTCCCATCTTTCCCCTTCACTAAAATATTCCATAGTTTAATCAGTAAATCATGTCTCCATTCTATATTTAAGCCACATTGTAAAAGAAAGACCAGAATCCTTGTTATTTCTTACCACAAGTATTACAGAAAGAGGTATTAAAACTAGAACTTTAAGTATGGGATTCAAAATAAATTCTGTAAATAACTGCAGGTTTCAAGTCATGACATTAAGTTTAATATTTGAGCAAATACAATACAGAAAATTTTACTTTAATGGCGTAGAAAATACAAAGTTCCTTTAAGAAACAATGACATCCAGGAGCATGACAGATACTTCTGAAATGCAAACTGATCTATGAAGAAAATGAAGCAGCCCAAACCATTGTTTTTGATCAGAGGTAAGTAGGAATGAAACACACTTTCACTGATTCTGGTTTCACCACTGTGTCATCCAACTTAAGCACAGGCCAGCTGAAAATTCACCTTTTTATCCTTCTGTCAGTGACAGTTGTTAACAAACTGGAAACTGGAAACATGGCAGGGAAAGCCAGGGATGAAAAGTGTAGCTTAAAGCAATTGCAACAGCTCAGAGGCAGAGCTGATCCTTTGAGGTTGGAGGCTGTTTGCACCACAGCCACAAATGGGTCCCACATGAGCCTGAAACCTTCCCGAGCTGCTGTGGAGCTCAGGGCAGGCACACAGGGTCAGTAATCCTCTGCTGAACTCTCATCAGCCATGGCTGTGCTTACCCAGGCTGCAAATGAACTCAGCCACTGCTCTGCTGCTCAGCACTCGCTGTCAGGAATGCAATGTACTCTGAGGTACTTCCTGTTTAATACTGGAGATAGTGTACATAACACCTCACAGCACGGGGAATAGAAAAACAAAGCTTTTTCCTACTTAACTCTGTCTTGCCCTTGAAGCAAAAACTTCTCTCTTCCTATTAAAAAAAAATCTTTCTTCAACAAAGGAACAGAGCAAGCATTTTAACTTTCAAGTGCTCCTTACTTTAGCTGCTTTCTTAGTGTAATCTACTATGAAGTCCATTTCCCTGTTATTTGATGAATCAAATCACATTTAATTCTTCAGAAATCCAGCCTCCTGCAGTCATGAATGGATCCTTAATTCTCCACTATATCAACTATAGCATTTCACAGGATCCTGAGAGATGCTACACTGGGAAACAGGTGGTTTTAAGGGCCAACTCTTCAAAGGGAGAAAACATGATTTGGTTGGTTTGGGGTTTTTTGAAGTAAAATAAAATGGATTTAGTCATTCGCTTTGCTGTCCAAAATTTCTATTTTGCCCTTTTCTCCCTTTTGTTTAGGAAACTTAATGTTGTCTATTGTCACTTCATCAGTTACAGAGTCATCTTCATCAGATTCCGAGTCATCTTCTGAAGTCAGCAACTCTTCATCTGTATCAGAATCACTCAGTTCAACTACAGCCACATTCTGGAAAAAAAGAGCTTGGTTAACACATTATATACACTACATGTGTATATATACACCACATGTATATATATATACATATATATATATATATATACACACATATATACACTACAGCACTTCTATCACTGGAATAAAACATAAGGCAAACACATTCAACAGCCTACTACCATAAGAAAACCACAAACACAATAAAAAAGACTTTTGGGTTTTCCTAGGATTATGACAAATATAATGAAAAAATTCCTAAATATTTAAATTTCAATTTATATTGGTCAATAGCAAACCTAAGGCCATATTAATATCATTATCCAAGAAAGAACTGAGTCAATAGCTGAACTCAGATTGTCTGAATCAGGTATTTAAACGGACGAGCAGCAGGCAACAAAACTACATTTCTGTAACAAATTCAAATTAAATCATTTAGTGTGTAAGGGGTCATGACAAATATACAAACAAATGTATATATATTTATGATTATAGTTCATATCTCATAACCTATTTCAGGGCACTACAACTACTCTAAAACAGCAAGCAGTTTAAACCACCAGGATATTTTTTGAAGTGACCTCAAACATCCATACACAGAGCCACAATTTTGATTTTTGGCTGGGTTATGTACATATATCACCTTCATACTAAAATTTTCCTATATAAGCACGTGGCTGCAGCACTTCAGTTAAAACCAGAAAGAAAACATTTGTGTGACCATAAAATAGACAAATACCAGCAACAAAGGATCACAACAACACTAACAACTTTTCTAAACCTAAGACCTAGTCAGTCCTAAAAATACCAACAAAGCAGAGCTGAAAGCCAGTTATTACTCTTACACTAAAGCCTTGTTATGCCTTACTGGGCCTTATATTTTCCAGTTTCTAAACCAAACCACCTAGGAGGCATTTAAAATACAATTTGTGACTTCTGATTCAGAGTTGCTGATTTAAAAGTATGTCTTACTCTGTTCTTAAACTACTCTATCCCCAGTGATTAAACCCTGCAAGTATGAAAAACAAGATGTAAATTTCAACCAAATAAGCATCTTTATTATATCTATGTTTTGAATTAGCAGATCACAGACGATGGTGAAGACTTCACAGAAAATGGCAAAGACTTCATTTTATCTATCACATTACTCATTCTAAGATCAGACAGTTATTTTAATCACATCTAAATTTATGTTAAAAAGTGTATTTACCATTTCTATAACTTTTTCTGTTTCACTGTTTAGATGTTCAATATCAAACTGATGAGCTGGTGCTGTTACCATTTGTCTTTTGAGCTCATCATTTGCCTGGGCCATCTGTGGTAAAAAGCTCTGTACTCGGTCCAAAACTGAAAAGAAACAATTATCACACATATATATATATATATACATTCAAACAGATGCCCATTAATTTTCACATTTATACCTCAGAAATCTGAGCCTTTAAACAGATTCCATTTCAACTGTAATTTCCAGCTGTCTACAATAATTATGTATAGACTGAACGTCTCAAAGGAGACGGAAAAATTAGCTGTAGCAGATGCCATGATAGACTAATGAAAGGTCAACAAAATTAACAAAAGAAACTCTAAAATTAAGATGGTGGAAGAGAGATGGGAGCTCCAGGTTGAAGTACAAAGCACTTATCCTCTACGGCTCAGAGGGACTTCACAAGAATTTTAAGTAATCAATGCCTACAGGAGAATTACTCATTTCCCTTCCTTGGAGGAAGACAATATCTTCACCTCCAGAGTTTCTTCAAATAAACTGCTCCACATATGTAGATGAGCCAAACACTAGTTTTCTTTCTTTGAGAAGAGATACTATTCCAAGTGAGCTCCACAAAAGTCTAACAGGTACAATCTACCTTTGAAACACTGTCATCTTTGTAGAGACTTTTATCCAATAAAGAATTTGATCTAACAATCTTTTAAAATTTCAGCTCAGTCACGAAACAAAAAACAATTTGACAGGAGTCCTTTTAAAATTAAATGCTTTTATACAACAAATATATCACAGTGAGAAATTACTTCTAAAAAGAGATAAGAAGCCCAAGCCACAACTCCATCCTGGGAAAGAATAATCTGTCCCTAACACTTAGAGCTGTAATGCCTAGCAGTGCAAAATCTAATTTTGCAGCAGTTACGTGACTCACCAGTGGGACACGGAACTGTAATGAAGAACCTACCACCTGGAGAACCTGAACGCAAGAGCTTCTCCCTTTCCCTACTCAAGGAAAGCACTGAAGCAAAAGTTGTCACAAATGTCACCTACTACCTAACACAGTTCCAGTGACAAGCTCTTCCTTACTTACCACTGCTCCTTGGCATCCTAACCGTCTGTAAAGTCGTGGCCTTCTTGCTGCTACATTTGGAATTAATCAGCAAAATGTCTTCCAGCCCTGCAAACAAACAAATAAGTATTGCAGTGCTTAAGCTGACAAATTCTCCCAAATTGACATCTGCTTTTGCTGCTCTTGGAAGAAACACTGGGCTACTCGGGCCACGGGTCTCACCCTGCAGTCACCTCTACGTTTATGCTAAAGTTCCTTCAGCTGTTTTTGAGCCAGAGATTGGTTAAGTGAGAGTTATAACGCATGGAGAAAGTACCGCTAATAGCGCCAGCAAGGCACGGTGAGAGGGAGCTGAGTGCGAGTGGCACTGATCGAATCCCTGCCCTCCTCTGTGCGGCTGCGACCAGCGGCAGCAGGGCCAGTGACCTCCGCCAGCTGCGGGCAGCGCCCGAAAACCCAAACCGTGCCGCGGAGCTCGGCAGGAATTATCGCGTTAATGCTCAGGACCACCAGCGAGAGCAGGGCCAATGACCTCCGCCAGCGCCCGAAAACCCAAACCGTGTCGGGGAATTCGGCAGGAATCAGCCGCGTTGATCCTCAGCACCGCCAGCGGAGCCATCCGCCCCGTATGATTAATTCAAGTGAAGCGTTCTTTTTAATTCTTTTTTTAAAAATATTGTTATCTCATAAAACGTCGTTACGACAGACAATAGCCTAACGTGGACCTCCCCCCTTATTTATTTCGCATTATCACAGCCCTGCCCGCCAAAGCAGCTCCTCAATACACGCGGGATGAAACCACGAGTGGCTCCCCAGCACCCCGGCGGGCCTGACGAGCCCCGTCCCTCGGGCTGCCTGCCCGAGCCGAGCCGAGCCGAGCCGAGCCGAGCCGAGCCGAGCCGAGCCGAGCCGAGCCGAGCCGAGCCGAGCCGAGCCGATCCCCGCTCGGCGGTGCGGACTCACCTGCGCGGCGCCCCACATCCAGCAGCTCCCGGGAGGCTCCCGGCCCCGCCGCGCCGCCGGGCCCCGCCATGCGCCCCGCGCCGGAAGTGGAGCGGCGCGCGCGCTCGGCGGCGGCGCGGGGCGGGGCGCGCCCCCTGGCGGGCGGGAGGAGCACGGCGGCGTGAGGGAGCGGCAGTGCCGCCCGCAGCCGTGTGCGCCCCCGGGGACAGAGCGCCGCGGAAATCGGCGTGGAACGGCTTAAACCTCCTGAAATTCAACACGGGCAAGTGCAGGGCCGTGCGCCTGGGGAGGATAACCCCGGGCTCCCATGAGGGATGGGGACCGAGCTGCTGGGAAACAGCTCTGGGGAGAAGGACCTGGGGGTCCCGGTGGACATCAGGTTGTCCATGAGCCAGCAGTGTCCTGGGGGACAAGGAGGTCAGTGGTGTCCGGCGGGCATTGGGAAGAGCACTGCCAGCAGGTCAGGCAGTGATCCTTTCTCTCTACTCAGCCCTGGTGAGGCACATTTGGAGTGCTGTGTCCAGTCTGGGCTCCTCAGCGCAAGAAGGACAGGGAGCTCCTGGAGCAGGTCCAGCAGAGGCAACAATGATGATTAAGGAACTGAAGCATCTCTTTTACGAGGAAACGCCGAGGGAGCTGGGGCTGTTCAACCTCGAGAAGAGACGACTGAGAGGAGACCTTGTCAATGTACACAAGTATGCAAAGAGAGGGTGATGAGGATGGAGCCAGGCTTCTCCCAGTGGTGCCAAGCACAGGACAAGAGACAATGGGCAGAAACGGATGCACAGGAAGCTCCACCTGAATGTGAGGAAGATCTTCTTTATAGTGCAGGTGACCATACACTGGAACAGGTTGCCCAGAGAGCATGTGGAGTCTCCCTCACTGGAGATATTCAAGAACTGTCTGGACACAATTCTGTGCAAAGTGCTCAAGGACAGCCCTGCTTGAGCAGGGAGGTTAGACCAGATGATCCACTGTGGTCCCTTCCAACCTGGCTGATTCTGTGATTTGGCACAAAAAGTCCATCCCATCACCTAGAAGAGCCATGAGCATATGGAACCAAGCTGCCAGCAGGTAACATCACCTGAATGCCTGCCAGTAGCTCCTTGTCTCTGAAAACTCTCCCATTTTCATTTCCAGAATTTGACAAATGAGCCTAAAATTAAATATCAGAGCCTGAGGGAGTTTTAGTCATCTTTTGGAAAGGAAACTTACACAACCAGGTTCAGTTTACACTGGCCAACCTGTTATTCAGGATTTGTTCTGCAGTTTCTGTTCTTGTCTGTTTATTCTCTAGACAATGTGAAAACTGCAAAAAGAAAATTGAATGGTTCCTAAGAAATGAGATGGAAAGTCCAAGATGAAAATGAGAAAAATAGTAATCAGGTAAGGGATGTTTACATGCAATGATGTTTCATTGCAAAGAACACAGGGAAAAAACCAAACAAACAACCACCCAGATCCCAGTACCTTGGAACTAACATGAAAAAGAAGCAAACCTTCTGCAAGGCCTCAGGCAAGAGACCACCCTGCTGTTTTCCCGACAGACTGGCCCAAACGAGAGTCCTCTGCCACTTCCCCAGCTCACCCACCGGTGCTTTCCACTGAGTTTGGTACCTGGTTTGCCTCTTTCTACCCAACTGTGCTCCAGAATTTCCATTTCCCAGAAAAATCCCATTGCTAGCTGTAATGAATGAAAAATCTTGAGGGCCGAGCTTTTTGCCTTGGGCCTCAAAAGTGAGTCTTTCTGAATTTGCAGAAAACACAAAATAATAGTGTGTGTGAACCTCAAATAATATATTTAATCCAGGGGTATGATGTGATTTCTGTGGAGGGTGGGGCATGATGCTGTCAAGGAACCTCTAGCAGGGAGTGATGAAGTGATTGCCCAAGATCACCAGACAAGCAATTGGAAAAGCCAGAAATAGCAGCCTCAGGTGCTATTCCCAAACCTCAGGTTTACAGCCTAACCTGCTGGCAACAGAGGCAGACGTGATCTTTATCTGATTTGCAAGGTGGCCCAATTAAGTATCCATGCTGCGCAACACCTGAGCACACACAAGGCATGGTTGTCACTAGGGTAGGGAAGCAACAGTATCGATAGCCCAAATCCCCGATAAATTTGGGCTCCAGACAGCTGAACTGATAGCTCCGAGGTCTGGGCTGCTTCATTCATTTAAGGCGATATTGACGAGAGTGTTCAAGCTGATGCTGTGTGTTTCACTCTTGTAGCACAGATTGTTTTGGCCCCAGTCCTGCAAATACATCTCCCTGAGCTTAAGTTTCTGCTATTCCACACATCCCCACCACGGCTAGCTCCAGTTTATGGCAGACACTTGGTGATTTGCCCATGCTGTCTTTTTTTCTCTCTGTAGACAGGAAAAGGGATGCTCTAGGCTTGGCTGCTGCCACCATCTTTAAATCTTTTCATCCTCTTTCTTTCTTTATTCCCTTTCCCCTTCCAGTTAAGGCATCCTCACTACTTCAAAGTGTCGAGCAACAATTGAGGAATAGTACTAGTAAAGAGAGTAAATGCACCAATTTAGCTGGCTTGACTGTTTTAATGTATTAATAGAAAGTATTTCTCAAAGCAGGAGTCCAGCAAGGCCTTGGCTCTGTACTGAGTTAAACGGAGGCAGCTGATGTCAAGGGAGTAACTCACAGACTTACACGTTGTGTGCAGGGTATACAGCCTAGCCTGGCAGGAACAAGGATATTCCAGCTGACCCAAACACTTAAAAAAATTGGATTCCTGAGCAAGCTGCTTTTAGCCAACTGGCAGGAAAGAGCGACAATGTCCTGGTAGCTGGCAATCAGGAGCCAGTACAAAACGGCGACTCTTGCGCTACGCCAAGAAAGCTCCTGCGAGTGGAAGCAAAGGCATCGCCACCGGCGGCCCTGCCCGGGGAGCGCCCTGGAGCCCCGGTGCCCAGCCCTTTGTTCCTCCGGGCTGCGGGGCACAGCCGGGCCCTTGCGGAGGCAGCGAGGCGGGGGTGCAGCTTTGCTCCGCACTGCCGGGAGGGGCCGGGGGCGCGCAGCGGGAAGGGGACGCCGGCGGGTCCCGCAGCGCGGGCGGCGAGTGTCCGGCAGCGGGGGCTCGCCCGGGGGCCGGGCCGGGAGCGACCGGGCACGGCTCCCGACCCCGACCCCGTCCCGTCCCATCCCGTCCCACCGGTGGCGCTCGGCTCCTCCCCCGCCCGGCGGCGGCTCGGGGCGGCCGGTGGCGGCGGCGGCTCTGCGCATCACGGGCCACATCATCGCGGGGGCCGCCCGCTTCCGCGCCTGCTCAGTGGCGGCGGCGCTCACCTAGCGCGGAGCTGTCACCGCCGCCGGGCTGCTCCCTCCCCGCCGCAGCGATGGAGCGCGACCCCGTGGCGCTGCCGGCTCCGCTCTCGCCCAGGTGAGGGGAGGGCGCGGCCCGAGGGGCGGCGCGGGGAGCGCCGGCGAGGCAGAGGGGCCGGGCGGGCCGGGGACCTGCGCCCTGGGGCGGGGGAGGCGGCGGGGGCCGCGGGCGGGAAAGTTTCCCGGCGAGCGGCGGAGCCCCCGAGCGCCGCGCCGGCCCGCCCCGATGCCGGTGTGCCCGGGGCTGGGGGCACTCGGGGCCGCTCGCCCCCCGACCCGGCCGGCGTGCCGCGGGTGCCGCGGGGCTCGCCCCGCCCGTGCCGCGGGCCCCGGTACTCCCGGCTGCCCTTCTCCCGCCCCCCGGTGCCGGGCGGGCTCGCTGCTGGCCGGCCGGGCCGCTGTCCTGCGGCCGGAGCGCGGATGCTGCTGGGCGCTGGCCGCCCGCGCCCCGGTACCCCGCGCTGCTCCGAGCCCGCAGCGCGTTTCATCATGTGCGCGTAATTATGCGCTGCTCCAGGTAGCCTGGACAATGAGCCTTTTCTTTGCTTTCTCCGTGCGTGCACAGGACCTGCCCAACATTCCCAGTAGCCCCTATTCCTTGGCACTCTCTCCATCCCTATGTGCAGGCAGTTCTGCTCCCACCTTTGCACCCATAAAAATGTGTCAGACCCTGTCACCGCAGATGCAGTGCTAGACACGTGTGGAACCTCTACATGCACAGACTTCAACGATCACCTGTTTTTTGTTTACAAGCATTGTAATTTACGTGTGATGGTACATTTATTCTCTTTCTGTGCTTTTCTGCAGAAACACAGGAGCTTTTTGTGGTTTATTCTACTTTACTTTCTACTCTCTCATTAATTCTCAGTTCAGGTCAGGTTGTAACTGTCTATTTCTTTAGTTTCAGTGAATGTTATAATTTCTGCTTCCCTCAGCCCATTGTCTGGGATATAGCTGCGTGTCTTCTTCACTCACATTTGAACCTAGGTTATAGACCACACTACAGTAAGGAGATCATGTGAAATAAATGTCTTCAGGAAGAGTCCTAGTACTGTTTGGTAGTCATGCCTAGTTATCCTCCTTCACCAGTTCAGTAATGTCAGTAAAAAGATGAGAGCAGGTAGGAAGACCTGTTTTGGCAGCATTCCCTACATCTGCTGCCCTAAAGTGATTGTGAAACTGGATCCATAAATACTGCAGTATGATTGGTAGACACTTTAGAAGGAAAAATACCAGTGTGTCATTTTCTTTCCAAATACCTGTATGATATTATCCGCAACAAACAATGTGAAGTCTGTATTCTAGTGCCTGAGTTAATAAGTAATTAATCTCTCCCTGGGGATGACAGAAGACACCTGTAATCAGGATCCAAAGAGTAGTTAGGATTCATTCTGGTAAGTACTTACTGGTTACTTAATCCAGTGGACTGCGTTATCTCTTACATTTCATACTTTCCTACCTGCTTTTGATGGGCTGCAGGATGTGATTTGCCTGGTGTTTTTCATGCTGGTATTCCATTCGGCTGATTTACAACCAACCACATTTCACAGCCTTGCTGCTGTGTTTCTGACTCTGTTTTGGTCTCTTCTAAATGCGTTGCCTTAAAAGTGCAGAGTCAAACCAAGTCTTTTTCTCACAGCTGCTTTCTTCTTCCTTGGGGCCAAAATCGAAAGCTGCCGTGTTCAGGAAGTGGAATGCAGCATTCTCAAACTTGTCTGAAAACTGAGCCTGAGGCTGGCAGGTCTTTCAGTGTGTTTCGGTCAAGAAGGCGTCTGGAGGTTCTTTAATCTGTCTTTCCCCCTTGTTATTTGTTTCTTTTGCTGCTAATTTAACCAGCAACTGACATACAATTCACAGCGTAAACCAGTTTACTGCATAATACTGAAAAATGGTATGTAATATTCTTATGTCTGCCTTGCATGCAACATTAGTTAATTTTCAGCAGTCTTTAACACTCAACACTCAGTATCTGGTGTAAATAATCTTAGTCCAGTGTACCACGTTGGTTTCCGGATTCTACGGAATGCTTAATGCTAATTCAGTCTGTTTTCTCTCTATAGTGCTGAGGCGATATGATGGAGCTTTCCCTTTCTGCTGATATGTCCACCACAGCAACGTCAATGATTAGCCATGGCTGTGATAAGGGTGTAGTGTGATATGACACTTGTATGTGTACACAACACAGTAGTGGAGAGGAGGCTGTGCAGATCCCTGTATCGTGTGTATTCTGAACTTAAGTCCCCCAATCCCTCACATTTCCAACTTTACAGAATCTCAGAACTGCTGATGTCAGAAGGAATCTCAGGACATTTTCTAGTCAGCCACCCACCTCTGCTCAGTGTAGGGTCAAGAAGAACAGGTTGCTTGGGGCCATGTCCAGTTTTGTTTCAAATATCACCAAGGATGGAGTCTCCAGAACTTGTTTGAACCTGTGTTCATCCACCGTCATGGTAACCCCCCCAGCTTTTTCTTATGTTCAAATGCTGTTTCCAGTGTTTCAGTTTGTCCCTGCTACCTCTCATCCTTTCAGTGAGAAGAGTCTGGCTCCATCTCTGAAGACACAAAAAGAATCTTTCAAGCCAGAAAATAATCCAGCTCCATCTTTGCTTATTATGGCCAAATATTAAAGTTCAGTGTTTTGTTAGCGTTTCATATTACTTTCCTGAATCCCTTTCCAAGGCTTGTTCTTGTCCTGAGAGGCATTTCTCAGACAGGCATGTTTACACAATTGTATTTTTTTGTGGATTACCTAAAAGTGCAGCGTAGAGATTATTATTGCTTTAAAAGGACACCTGTAAAAAAATGTTGGTGACTTTCAGAAAAAAAAGTTTTGACTGTGGTGTGATTAGCTTTGGATCCCATGAAAGCCCTCAGAATTATTTAGCTAGGTATTATCTTTTGGTTTTGTAACAAAGCCAAGGTCTGAAAGAAATCAGAAATTTCCCTAGACCTAGACTTTGATAAGTATTTGTTTTAGCCTGTCATAATATTGACTCTACAGAAATTTCATGCTCAATTCTTCCTCCTTCCTCTTTTTTTAAAGGGTCTTAAAAGGTCATGGTGATTTATTGTGTTCATGCTTTAAATGAATTGTTGGCAGTCCAATCTCTATCTGACCAAATTTAGCTGCAGAGTCTGGTCGCTCAATCCTGCTAATGTGAGATGTTCTTTAAACCCAGGAAAAGTATGGAAGAAGCATTTTCTTTCCCATGCTTTTGAGAACTGCATTACAGGTGTGTCTAAAGCAATGCTGACAATTCTTTGGGCGATAGCTCTTTGAACTTCTTCCTGAACAGTTTCATTCTTTTTGTCATCTTCATCTTTCTCAGATGAATCAAGCCAATCAAAGGTGAAGGGTGGAAAAATGTGATAATGATCAGGTGTTCTGTTTCATAGCTGAAGTATCTGAGATTTTTCTAAAGCAGCTTTGCATTTCCAAAAATCAGCATCTCTCCCAGGTTGTGGTCCTATTTTCTACAGCATTTATCTCTGCCTGCCCATTTTCCACCTGGTATGTACTGTCTCCATGTGTATTTTCGAAATTGCTGTGTGCATCAGTTGTATTAATTCTTATGGGTAAAATTGGCTTGCTCTCTGTTGGATTGGCAAGTGTCTCATTTTTCAGGGAGACAGCTTCAGCGAATGGCAGGGTATGGCTGTATTTCCTATTTATTTATATTTACAGCACTGTTTGTTTATGTTTGTGTATGCTTGCAGGACTGGGGGGGTGGGTAGTACACAGTAACTGTTATGTGGTATAAAATGTATGAAGGAAAAGAAGAAACTATTAAAATAGGTACTTAGGAAACAATAAAGAAGAGGGAATTATTATTTTCATAGTTTGGGCATAGCTCATTATTTTGCCTGTAGGCACAAAGACAAGGTGCCCTTTCATTTCATATATAATATGCCAGATATGGTAAATTTGAAGCTGCTTCCTGACTTCTCAAAGGATCTTTGTCTGTCTCTCTTTCTTTTTCCAGTACTTCATATTTTTCTGTAACCTCCAGATTATATGTCAAGAAACCAGAATCACTTATCTCCTCTTCCTACAGAGACTGCAAAAGAGATTTTTGAGATTTTAACTGCCTTTTCTTCATATGAATTACTCGAGTAGAGCTTGCTTCTTTAGCTCCCATATCTTTTCTAGACAACACAACAACATTTTTCTTGTCAATGATAAAGCTTCTTAGGAAGTTCTTGTTGTTCCTTAGATGATTTGCTGCATCTTGTAGGACAAAAAGAACCCCTGAAAATATGGCAATATTAGCATCCTGTAACTTAGGATGAAAATATTCTATCAGATGACATTTAGAAAATTATTTTTGTTGGAACAGATTTTTAGAAATGAATAGTTACATTCAGAAGGGCTCATAGTTATCTTCTCTCTGTATGCTCTGGAGGAGAAATTTACTCTTCAGTGTGTATTATACTATACTATACTATGCTTTTCCAACCTAAACAATTTTATGATTCTATATTTTTCAGTTTATCTTCTTAAATTCTCATTTTCCAGCATTTATCATTACATTCACTTTTGACATTCTGAGTCTTTGTGGTAGGAAAACCATAAATAGCTGTCAGCCAAACTGCTTTGTCCTATTTCAAATGTTAGCCATCTACGCTAGCTTCTTCTTCCATTTGGAACTTAACCAAATAATTTTTCTGTTCCCCTTTTTTTCCCTTTTAAATACCATTTCTATTTGTTAATACTTTCTTGCATTACATGAAACCACAATCTTATCACAGGATTTATTTCTTAAAAATATAACAAAACTTTAAAGGAGAACAATCCATATGTTAAAATGATATGGATAATTAACCCAAATATTTTTGGCTAGAGTTCCAGAGCAATGAATAATTTCCATGAGTCACTGGTCTAGCACTCTGGTGATGCGACTGGAGGACATATGGGAGAAACTGCAATGAGAGCCAGACTCTGCCTGGTTAAAGCTGTCAGAAAATTTTCTCAGTGCATTTTCCTGTGAGTGAAACGAAATCCTTCAATTTCTTCTTGTTCTGTCTTTCTGCAGCACTTAACAGAGCACCATTTTGACCTGTGGTTAGAGCTCCTCTAGGATAGCAGCAAAAGTTGTTTTGTTTTTCCTAATTAAAGTGTATGGAAACCAGAATTGAGGCCTAGGAGGTTTTTATGTGCTTAAACTAAAAGGTTCAATGTAGCACGATCTGCTACAGAGCAGAAAATGATATTGCACAAATCTTGGTTACTTAAATTCCTCTGTTGGTCTTGTGGCAAAAAGATTGCTTCTTGCGAAACTTTTTTCTAAATCAAGCCATAAACTTCGCTGTCATTTTTAAAATACTCATTTCTTGGTCAGAGCTCCCTTGGATAAAGCAAGTGCTAGAGGGAAAATCATCATGTTGCTTCTGAGTCATGTCTTCACTCAAAAAACCCAAATCAAGTAGCTCTGTGAGCAGCAGGAATTTTGAATTTGGCCACGTAGGAGTGACTTATCCCAGCTAATGTTTAGATGCCTTGCAGCAAAGGCACCAACTTGGATCTCTTACAAGGCTATTAGTTGCTAAAAGCTTTGACATCTCCACTCTCTGTAAAGTCTGTCCGAAATTGTGCTGGAAATCCTGGATGGCTTAAAAGCATTGAAACGGAAGGAAGGAAAGTATAAGAATCACAACATAAAAAATATGATCATAGTAGCCCGGTTTTCTTAGGAAATGCAGATTAAAAGTCCTCCAACTCTAAAATATTTTAATTTCTTGCAGTCTGTAAAAATCTGTTTTCACAGCTTTGCATAGATGCAAAGTCATGAGCTTGTGGAATTGTGTTATCCTACATCATTCTGGTGTAGTCTCCTTGACCTTTGTTTCTCTGTTTATGCCAATCATTTACTTGTATTTATGGAGTTTAGTAATAAATACCAAAGTCAGCAAAGCTTCAAGTCAAATTAAGACTGTTCCTTTATTCAATTACCGCAATTATTATCGCAACATGAAAATTAAGGAAAAGGGAGGTAAAATGGTTTCTGATGGAGGAATGTGAAATGATTTGAGACTGCCAGTATATTGTTGTTTAATTTCCTGCCATGATGGAAATGTCAAAGTAGAAACAACTTCACCTCAAATCACAGTAAACAGAGAAAAGATTGTGATCTGAAAATTTAAACCAGTATTTCACATATTCTGTAAATTTAAAATATTTTAAAAGTTAAAGATACACTTTCTACTTTTTTGCAGATCCACTCTTGCTTATGGAATTGTTGAAGATCTGAGAGCAATGAAAAAACACTTTTGCTTGCAAGAAAGGACCATTTTGGTCCACGTGTAAGTGTGGCACTTGCTGACTCACCTGCAAGATTTCTTGGCTGACATCTGAAGAACGAAGTGCTTTCCAACCTGTCCTTCTGTAGCACTATGACTAACTGTAAAGGCAGATCTCCCATCTCCAAAACAAATAGCAAAGTCCATGACAGAGAAGGCTTTGTAAACTGGACCATAAATCTGAATACAATTCAGTCTGATAAATTTTTGAGACTGCTTTTAAGTATGGTTCCTGTTGTTTACCAAATAAACCAAGAGGAAAGACACAAAAAGGTGAATGGTGTCTGGCAGGATGGATTGCAACCAGCGGGACACAGTTTTGGTGTCAGGGCTGAACAACACACGGAGTACCATCACTTCTCAGAGCCAAGCTTTCACGGCAGCAATGGACACAGCCCAGGCAGCTGTAGCCCTAAATATGATGATTTCACCAGTTACAACTACTGTGATGGAATGGACACTTCAGAAACAGAGGCCATGTTGCAGGATGACGCTCTCTCTAGTGACAGTAATGAAGATGTCATTGTGGAAGGAAGTAGAAAACAGCCCAAAGAATCCAGCAGTGTTATGGCACTGCAGATACTTGTCCCTTTCTTGCTAGCAGGGTTTGGAACAGTTTCTGCTGGCATGGTTTTGGATGTTGTGCAGGTTGGTATTTGCTTTGGAAGACTTTAACAGGTAGTCTGTGAGGTCTGTAGGGCTGACGTGTGACATTGTAGATGTTTGCAATATTGAGATGTTATTAGGTCTGTGTGTGGTTCTGTTACTGTGAACTTATTAAAAAGGGTTTGAAATAATAACAATATTTAAACAGAAATACAATACAGAAATTAATCTGTGCAGATTTTTCCCCCATTTTGTTTGGTTTAGCCTTGTTCAGCTTTAGGGTTTTCTTTAGCTGCACTGAAAGAGTTTACAAAGTTAATTAAAGTAGGAGGAAGAAGTGATGGTCTTTGTTACTCAGAGTCTTGGGAGGGTAAAGGAAGCTTGGACTTCAATCAGTTGCAATGAAAAGACACTTCATTACCTAAAGAAAAAGGAAAATAAAATTTGACATACAAATTTTACTGCTTCCTTGGGCTGTTTTACACCAGTCTGGTGCTTTGTTCGTGTACATTTTACTTATTCTTTTTACAGACACTTTAATTGAATCCTTTGATTTTAATTAGAAAAATAATTTAAATGATTGCAAATCCCTGAATAAAAACACAATTTACAGGTTTTTTAGTTTAGTTAAAGTTGGTATATGATTACTAATTAAATATATGGGCTGACAGGACATACAAAGTAACAAAGCACTTCAGTGCTGAGAACATGGTGCATAAAAATTAAGAGTTTTCTTTGAAAAATCTGGGTTTTGGAAAACTGTGCTCTTTTAAATTTCACACTTAGGGGTAAAAGAATAAAGACAAGCTTTTTTTGCTTACAGGCTCTGTTCGTATGACAATTAATTCCTTGCTGGTTTTTTGTGAGGTTTCTACACAGCTGGAAGGGAAAAGATGAAAATATTATTGAAAATTAAGAGCAGAATGCAAGAGCAGTCATAGTATCTGGTACTATTTTGAAGTGATGCTAAACAAATACTTCAAATTAATGACATCTTTTTTTAACTAGGTTTGGTTTAAGTCCAAGTTTTGTATCTCTTGCTTATAGTCTTCTCATCTTTGAAGTAGTAATATGCAGTCATAAATCTATTTTAGCTGACTAGGTAACAGTTCTGACTTCAGACTTTTAGATCTATTATAAAAAGATTAAAATTTTTTCTAGAGGGTTAAGTTATGATTTCCAGAATTTTTGGAATACTTTGTGGATGGTCTATAGAGAATTTTTCAATTAAATGTTTCCCACTGTATCCTTTGTATAGCACTGGGATGTGTTCAAAAATGTAACTGAAGTCTTTATCTTGGTTCCTGCACTTCTTGGTCTCAAAGGAAATTTGGAAATGACCTTGGCATCCAGGCTGTCAACTGCTGTAAGTAACTTTCTCTTCTCTCTTCAGATACATGTTTAAAATAGTTCAAAAGGGAAACAAATCTTTGGGACACAAGTGTTTTTGTTTATGAATTCATCTGGCTGTTATGGGGCAGTTTAAATCTGTTGTTAAGTTGGCAAAGTTAAAAAGGTGACCCTTGTCTCCACACATCAAAACCTCACTTCTTTTGTCTCTTCCGAGTCATCATGCAGAACAGATAAAGTAAATTTTTGAGATTTACATTGTGTGTTCGGTAAAGCTGAGAGATATCTTTGGTCTTGAGGGCCTTTGAATAGGCAATATAAAATCTTTATGTTTTAACCACATTTTTCTAAAGACCATTTGTGTGGCACCAAAATAAAGCATTGGTAACAATTCTATTCTAGACCTTTGCTAATCAAACTGCAAGAAACTTTTTTTTTAGCTTTCTGGCTAAATGAATTTATTTGTTTTTGTTGTGGTGAGGTGGTTTGGGATTTTTTTTGTGTCTGCTTATTTTGTGTGTCAACACTAATGTAGCATAAATAGGTTTTTTCTATGTATTTCTCATGTATTTGTTATAGCTCTTTTTTACATTTCAGGGGACGTTCCATCTCTTCATTTTTCTAGTCTAAGTAAGCCAGATGACCTTCCTGTAACTCTTTTGTGTCTGATCTAATAACAGGTGATCAGATCAGTCTAATAATGTGGCTAGATTGTTTCTGATAGCTGCACTGGGTGTCTCTAACACACTGCCTGATGCAGTGCCTCTGCTCTCCAGCCAGGCTCCCACTCTCTGCCTGCTCCCACTTGAATGAATTTTTCTAGGACATGTCTGGTCAAAGGTGTACATAACTCCAGATGAGATTTTACTATGTCTTTGGAGAATATTGCTCTTGAAACTTTCTAGGGTTTTATGGACTTACTTGCCTGGAAGGGTCAGGTTTAGACCTCTCAGTCACTTTGTGATCAATGACTGTGTCCTATTATTTGTGCTTTTGTTCATTTCCAGCTGTCGCTCCCATCTTCTGGCAGAAATATTATTAGTCCATAAGTGCATGACCTTGCATTTCTGCTGTTGAATTTTATCTGTTGTTGTTGCTGTAACCCTCAAGGCCATTCAGTATTTTTATGGTATTACAATGCTTTGTATTGACAAGGTCTCCCAGTGTTCTGTCATTAATAAATGTCATTGCCACATTTTATTGAGTTGTTGCCTGAATGCACATTGTGATGGACACAGCCTTGGCAGTCCTGGGAAGGTTTGCTTGTGTCATGCCCATTACAGAAATTGATTACTTTCCTACGTAAGAATTGACATGCTCTATTGTATCTTTTTCAACGTCATCCTTAGCTATTCAATCTTGTTTTCTGTTTGATTTTACTGTTCTTACTTTTCTGAGTATTCTTACTGTTTCTTAACAGTGTTTTGTGTTTAAACTTTACTGCCTTTATTTGAATTATGAATTATTTTGTCATTTGCTTTACTTTTTGGGTTTTTTTACCTGTTGCTTAATTTGTTTCTTACTGGTATAGCTTGTGATCTGGGGATTGAAAATGCTTGTATTGCATAGTGAAAAATACACCAAGTCCAAGATCTACCAGTACCTTACTGAAGGCTTAAGATAAAGAAGGTCAGAATACACTCCACTACTTCTGCTTCAGTTGATGTGATCTTTAATTCTTAGTCTCAGTTGAGCTTATGACCTTTGCCAGATCACAGCTCCAGAACATCTCTGGGTCAGTCAGGGTCTGAATTCCCCATCCTCACCAGTGCCATTCCATTTGTGAACAGCTCTCAGGGGACATTTGGAAAAGGGTCACACAGACCCTTTTTCTGCACTGGGACTCCTGACCTTGGTTCTTATTATTCATCAGCTCTCACCAGAACAGGAACTGATCCTCCTCTCACACACACATAAAGAATACTGGACTTTCCATGACACAGGCTGCATGTCCAATGGGCAAACTAAAGTTGCCATCATGAGTTTCAGGCCGCTCTCCCCAGCCCAAAATGTCACTCTTAAGTGTATCCCAGTAACTGTGATAACATGATATGTATGTTAAGGGTGCATGAAATGTATTCCTCAACATGTCGATATCTCAAATGGAGCTTTTCAGAGGAAATTTTGCCATTTGAACACCAAGCTCTACCAGGACTCAAACAATTCAATACCAAGAAGGTTTAGTTTGAGGAGTGTTACCACTGCCCCTTACTGCTGTCCTTAAGCCTCACCAAGACATAAATCAGCTGATGCTTCAGATGTTTTCCTTCAATCATGCCATGAAGGCTTCCTGTCATCCCAGTACTAGAAATTGTCACACATCTTGGCCAAATCAGGTTAGCCAGCTCTGTTCATGTTGTTCTACTGAGAGGGTTGATTAGCTAAGAAGAGATCAGTGAAGGGAGCCTGTCTTCTGACAGTGCTGTTTGGTGTGTGTGATTTCCAATTTCCTTGGTTTTGCCCAGTCACAGCACCCCTGTGCTTTTCAGAACAGACTTACGGGTTGGTTTTTTTGTTATTTGATTGTTTTCTAATGCCTCTAATTTCCTCATATGACATGTTTTCTTCAAGAATTGTGACAGACTGTGGACTAAGTTACACAGGTGATGGAAACACTTTCCAGGACTTCCTTAGCTGTAAGTTCATTGCACATCACTCACAGGGAGGAGGTTACAGTTCAGTGAAAGGTTCTGTCTTTTGCCAGTGGTGGCTCCAATTAGTTCTAGTGGAGAGCTCATCAGTAAATATTACAGTGTGTGTGTGTGTGTGTGCCTGTGCACAGCAGAGTGGAGGTTTAGGAGAACAATGCTGTGCAAGATAAGAACAGTATAGATCATTCATTATCAAGGGAATGCTAACAAGATTGTATTTAGTTCTTTGATGTTTTAAAAAAAACTAGAAAAAGGCAACAAACAAAAAACCCCAAACCAAAGCTGTGGAAACCTGTTACATATAGCTACTTACAGGTGATGGCTTACTGCTAGACCTGCAATTTACTCCCCAGTTCTCTCTGAAAGAGGTTATTCTGACTTTTGCATTCTTTGCATTGATTTCATTGATCCCTATTGGCTTTAGCCACCCAATCTTTGGTCCTGTCATCCTCATCCTAGGTGAGAACAGAAGGCAAAAATGAATTCAGAGTGTATGTAAACAGTTATTTGGAAGCCAGTTTTCTGATTAATCTGCCCTTCTCTGGCCTACATTTGCACTGCCTGGCTCCCCAGCAGACACATGTCTTTAAGTAAACGCAACACTGTGCCCAGCTTTACCTTTTGAGGAGGAAATTTCTAACGTGAGTTCAGCATTGCAGTTAACTCATACCCTGCTTGCTCACTTAGCTTATAATTGCATCTGAATTTGCAGACGTCTGTGCTCTTGGGGCTGTAAACTAATTATCTTTACTTCATTGTTAATTATGTGGTCAGCCAAAAAGTAGTGTCTCCTAAGCAAGTTTTTTACCCAGAGTGTCTGGTTTCAAGTGTTGTCTCGGTGCTTTCATTCATCTTGTTGCCCAGATTTCTCCTTTAGCTGCTTCTTACTGATCACTCACAATTTCCCATCCACTTCAGAATCAGTTATTTCACTAAATCTGTCTGGAGTCTGTGTTTTTCATCTACCTCAGGGCATAGCTTGTCCTTCACTTTGGTGTTAGTGCAAACTCTCCATACGTCAGCAATCTTAACAGCCTACTGTTTTTTAAACATTAATTTTTATCCCACCAGAAGTTACTTCCCATGTAGAATACAGAAAACAAAGAGCAAAAAGCTTCTGGAATTCTCCCTTCTCCCTCTGCCCACTGATGTGCTGGCAGAGCTGTGTGAGGTGCACTTAGGTCAACTGCCCATTCAAGCACAGTATTTATATTGTGTTTCGTGTCCTTCAGTTCTTCAGCTTTATTCTGTTCTTTGGGTCATTCTCATCGTCTCAGTTCACACTGCTGGCTTTTCTCTCTATTGCTTTTTAATTTTTAAAGAGCAATAACAAAAAAAAACCCCAAAAATGACCCACCAGCAACACCAAAACCCTTATTCAGTCATTCCTGTAAACTTGTGCAGACTCTTGTTCTGACTAAAGCAGGGTTAGGCATTAACAGTATGACTTTACAAACCTTTTGTTTAGGTCCATCTTTTTCACAGTATCACAAAAAATTTGTTCTCAGTTTATGGAAATCTGCAGCTGCAAGGAGTGGTCCTGCTCTTTCTCCCTTGCAAACCCTGAGAGCACTTGTGCAGAGTTCCATGGTTGCACGTGATGGATCAGATCATTTTATAGCAGATAACTCCTTTTCGCTCCCTGAAAAAAGTGTTTTCCATCAAACCAGCAAGGTTATGTTGCCATGAACTCACTCATGGAGTTGGTGGATCTGGCTCAAGAAAGAAAATGTGAATTTGCAGGTGACAGTAGGGGAAGGAAGAGCTGCAGCAGTCACTCACCTATAGGCTGGATTTAGCATTTTGCAAGATTACTTTTTTTAACAGGGATCTTTTTGGATACTTTTCCAAAACTTTTTCAAAGGAGGGAAAAAGTGAAATTCTTCCCAGCCTGCCATTTTGTTCATTTAGCATATATATTTAAGAAGGATGCAAAGGAGATTCTTATCAGCAGTTACTGAAACATTGCTGTACTATTTAGACTTAAGGGAAGTATTTGCAGAGCTTTGACTGTCATTTGAACATTATAAAATATTTATGGTGTGATTGAGATAAAGTGTCTTATTATATTTCTAAGTTTTTAAATTAGCCTTTCTTTAATACTTTGTTCCTTGCAAGTCACTACTATCACAAAATGAAACAAAATGGAAAAGAAATGGAATTGAAATCTACTGAAAAGAAATTATCAAAAGGTGAAAAATATATGCATGAAGTCTTTCTGTGTTTTGAGAAGTATGTTATCTTATAAATTAGTATTATATGGGCAAACCCACTAAAATTTATGCTCAGTGTGTAAAAATGGTTCTGTTATCTCAAAAAGAAAGTTATTTTAAACACAGTCATATGCAGTGATTTGTATTGTTCATCAGATCTTGTCCTCTAACTCAAAAAAAAAAAAGCAAAAGTGGGAAATACATTATAAAAGAGTATGTATGTACTTTTAAATTTCTTAGAATAACTTATTTTCTGTCTTTCAGCTACTACCTTAATACTGGACTTACATCATATATAGCATCAGAAATCTCCAGCTGTATTGCATAAATGAAAAGTTAGAATGCCAAACAGTATTAGATTTTAGCATTTTTTATTTTCAGAATTTAAGCACCATAGAAACAAGTCCAGTCTAAAGGGATCTTGCAGACACTGATCTAATTATTGGTGGTGCTTGGACATCCCTGGAATGTAATGTGGTTGGCAAATCTTGCACAGTAAGCTAACATTAAGTTACTGTGTAAAACTGCATCATGTTTAGCTGCTTTTGGAAAGATACTGTAAGTGAAATTTAAGATGTTTGACTTAAAAAAAAAAGCTTGTTTTTAATAAAAATGTTTTGTTTTATTAGCTGAATTCTTTGTGGGTATTTTCAAATACCATTCTAAACCCAAAGGTCTGAATTTCTTTTCTAATTTTGATAGGTAAATATTGGAAAAATGGATTCTCCCATCGAGAAATGGAACCTAATAATTGGCAATTTGGCCTTAAAACAGGTAAATATAATAGGTTTCTTTGATTAATTCTTGTAAGTGAGTGAAGTGATTGAAAAAGTTAAATCACAAACATTGGTGAGTATGGGGATGAACAGTGTCAATAGGAAACTAGCTCTGCTACACTGGCTCTTCTCTAAAACAATACGAGCTTCTCTTGATTAGAAGAGATAGAGTATTATTTGTGACTGTACCAAGGGTATTTAGTTTATAATTTTTTTGTGAGAAAGGATCTGCAGATGATTAGAGAAGAATTTAATGTTTGGCAAAACCCTTTAAATTTGACCTTTCAAATGTTTCTAGTACTGTATTTGCATTGGATTCAATGTTTAAAGGAAGTATGTGATAGAGCTTTTGGATAACAAACAATATTTTAAAATGCTGGGTCATTTGGGGAAAGGAGTACATGTTTTTCAAAGCAAATATTTCTTAAGATTGAGAGCTATTTCTTGTTCATAAGTTATAATATAACATCTTCAAAAAGTAGGTGAAATATTTATGTTGTGTCTTCACTACTTTAAGTGGTTTAGAAGCTTCTTTGGGCATTGGCTTCTCATAAATCTTGAGCTCCTCTTCTTAATTTTACTTTTGCTATTCTGCAGTCTGTAAAAGGCTGCTAAAGCCTTTTCTGCTGGCCTAAGATTTTTCTTCCTAATCATCCAAGGTTGCCATCCTCGCTACAAAATGATCATGCTCCTGTTATCCTTGATATGTAAATCTAGATAGGAAGAATGGCTAACAGAAGATGATTCTGTAGGCCTCCCAAGTCTGTGAATTATTTTAAGAATTGTTCACTTTCTTTTCCAGGTTCAGGCGACAGTAGTTGGTTTTCTGGCAGCAGTGGCCGCGGTTATTTTGGGCTGGATTCCAGAGGGCAAATACCGCTTTGATCACTCAGTCCTTCTGTGTTCCAGCAGTGTAGCAACTGCCTTCATAGCTTCTCTTTTACAAGGTAAAGGGGCTGTGTGTGTTACTTTTTGCAGTTCTGCATTTTTCTGTGGATGCTGAGTGTGTATTTTGCTGCTATTCCTTTAAATCAGGTAAGGTGTAATCCATCTGGAGCCCAGCTGAGGAAGAGGTGCCCTTTTGCAGTTTCCACATAGGTGCGCATATTGCATTCCTCCCCTGTCACAGTCTTTGGGAAGCTTTTCATTTGCATGACCTCCTGAGCATATCTAAACAACAAAGTATGATTTTTAGATTTCACCTAATACGATGGAGAACTTTTCTACCTGCTTTCTATATTCATTATTGTACAAAATATATTCTTAGTACGAAGCAGGTAAAACTCATTTCTAATTAAGCTCAAGTGATCCTGGATGTTAGCTCAGCTAAATTCAAAGTTCCAGGTTGTCCATGCTGCTCGTGTGTTAGTTGTGCTCTGCTTTGTGCCTGAAGTGAACAATTTGGCTCATTATTTGAAGGGTTTGGAACAGGTTCAAGTCCAGCTCTACAAACAGTGCCAGCGTCTGTCTGGAGCAATATGGCATGATGAATTTAATATTCTCTTCCTAATTGTCAGGAAACATTTAACCATAAAAGATTGTGCTTAATGGATGTGAAGGGGAGGAGGAAAGCACCTCTCCTTGTGACATGTTCTTAATGAAAATGCATACTCAGTAGTCTTGAGAACAGTAAGTCAAGGAAAATGGGTAACTTCCTTGTTCTGCTGCTTTGATGTGCTCACTCGTGTGAAAACAACAAAATTGTTAAAGTTCTACATGGAATTAGCAGCACTCTGTTTTTAGTGACTAGAAAGCCACTGAGACTGGTCTTGTGCAGAATTAAGGGCAGCAAGAGAATTGGGGAATATGAGTGCATTTTTACACTCCTCATGTATGATTTGGACATGAAGAGAAACTTTTGGTGTTGCCTGGTGATGGGCCTGTAGAGGAAATTACTTCCTAAGCTTCATCCTCCAACATGTGAAATAGATACTTTTGAAATGCTGTGGTGCTACAGCATCATTCCAGTTCTTCATTTGACAATTTCCTGGTGTATAACTCCTCAGGAACTTTCCCTGAAAGTGACTCCCAGTGTAGCCTGCCATACATAATATTACATAAAGCATACCATAGGCGGTTGAAGCTCTTATATCTATGATGAGAGGGAAGTGACTCACCTTGTGCCAAAGACTGTTAGTAACAACATGAATTTTATTTTTAATTTTATTTTATTTATTTTTATTTTTAATTTTATTTTAATTTATTTTTTATTTTAGTTTTATTTTAATTTATTTTTATTTAATTTATTTTATTGCATTTTTGCTGGGAGATTACTCTTCAAAAGTTAGTGTTGCTCTTTATAGGACATAAAGAAATCAACACCTTTAATTAATTTTTTTAACTGTGTAGCAAGTAACATTTTTATATGCTGTCTTGGTTTTAATTTACTATTTAGCTTCTTGTTGTTTGGTGCTAACTCCATGACAGTCTTGCACAACATCAGATGTCAAAGTATTTAATCTTACGTGGTTTTCAGCCTAGGCTGATTTAAATTTCAGTCAGCGGAAGTTACTGGGGTTGGAAAACAACACACTTCATATTTTTTTCTTCAGGAAATAGCTGCTTTACAATTTCAATAGTGCTAATTCTAGTCATAAGCAAAGTAGTTTATTGTACAGATGGTTCTTGATTTTTTTTGTGTGTGCTCGCTGTGGTTTTTTTTAAATGTATGAGTCCTTTTTTTAGATGGCTAAAACTTAAAAATACAGTCATCAGTCAGCTGGGAAGAACAATCATCCTCGGAAAAAAGCACTGACTTCTTATCTGTTAAATTTGAAATTGCCTTAATCTTGGAATTTCCTGTGGAATTACAACAGTGGATGTGGTTACTGTCCTGTCTTTGTTGAATTTAGGAGTAATAATGGTTGGAGTTATTGTTGGGTCAAAGAAGACTGGGATTAACCCTGACAACGTTGCCACTCCCATAGCAGCGAGTTTTGGCGATCTCATCACCCTCGCCATACTGGCATGGATCAGCCAGGGGCTCTACTCTTGCCTTGGTAAGTGGGATTTGAAATTGTGTGACTTACCACGAACCTCTCTGGGGTTAGGAAAGTGAGGAGGAGGCTGGGTGGGAGAGGCTCAGCAGACCTTTTAGTTTGACTGTCTTTTTTGTCAACATTTATACCATTATTTTACCATTATTATACCATTTATACCATTATATTAATCTAAAAGTGCCTTTTAAAAAATTTTAAAAAATTAAAAAAAGTCACAGAAGTCACTAACCTGAACTTTGGCACAATGTAGGAATATCTAGAAGGCTTTGACAAAATCACCGTCAATCTTCATGTGAATTACAAACCACAGAAATGAAGAAACAAAAAAAGTGAAAGTATTTTCTCATAGTGGGAGTGTTAAGAACCTTATTCAAAATTAAATCATTGCTGCAACTAGCTCATTGCATAGAAACAATTAAAAATGTCTTGTTTTAAAAGCCCTAGTTGTAGACAGTTATAGAAAATATGCCACAGATAAAATATTGTGTTGTCCATAACTTACCAGAGATGCTGATATCATCACATAAAGCTTTACAGCTGTGCTCATTGTCCAGACCTTTTCATATGTAATAATTACAATATCAGCCAGAAAAAACTATCTAATAAGAGTCAAGCTACTGTGATGTGACTTGCAGTTGTTTTTTTAGGTATTTGAGCTTTCATACCTAGAAAGTGTTAACATGATGTCAGCATAAATGTCTCAGTGTGCAAAGAAGGACTTTTTAATATTTTCTGTATTTTTGTTAAAACTGAAATAATATTGTTTATTTCATAACTATATTTAAATCTTCCAGGTTATATTCTAATGACTATTTCTCAAATACTTCCTTCAAACGCTTCTTTTAAGGAAGTTCGTAAATTTTCAGTGAAATTGATAAAGTTCTTTTTTAGCACCTCTTCTCTTTTTTTTCTTCTGATGAGAAACCCAGAGAAGAAGCCTCTATTTTCATGAAGTTTAGTGTCCCTAGCTAATGCTAGGGCTGGGATAATAACCAGAGCTTATTTCATTAGAGTCTGTTTATGTAGATTTATTGCTATGCCCCAAAATCTTAATAGACTGGAACATTGGCTTATTCTGCTGCAAACAGTTTCAGGCCCCAACAATTGATATGTTTGGTTGAAATTCAGTTCAAAGTTAGGGTTTCTACTTGCCAGTGATATGCCAGGAATTTTGGGCAGAAGGAGAGAATTAGCTGGGATTATTGGCATGTGTGAGCAGCCTGGGTAGGTGGGGACTTGGAAGACTTTGTCAGCATTTAATCTCAGATGACACAGATTAGATTTGGGGCCAGGGTTGTGATTAAAATCTGTTCTGGCCAGGACTGTGTCTGATTTAAAGTCATTAATGGCAGACTCCAGGCTTCAAATGGTAACTAGGAAATATTTCAAAGGAATTTCTTAGTAACTTACTCCCTATAGATGAAACTTCATTTTGACTTTTAAACTTTACATTGTAAAATACATTGTAATGAATATGTCAGTGATTTCTTTTTTTCATTTGTTTTCTAATTTTTTTCCACACAAATGTTAGTTTCTTATGTACTTACATTGTAATGTTCTTTATTTAATTGCCTGGTGGAACCCACATGACTGAATGACAGTAAATTGTCAATACTGAGTCTTGCCATTTTCGAACTTTTTTTTTTTTTTTTTTATGATTTAAGTTGTGACCACAGGCAAAACTTAGTTGCATGTGTTGGTATTTTAATAGTAGCAATGTTTGTAATTTGTAAAAAAAACATATATTATTTTGTACTGTATTTAGTACTGCTTCCTATGCTTTATATAATTTACAGATTATATGTTTTTCTTTTTCTAAAGAAGTAATTACCATTAATATTTCAGTTTATCCTATGACATGCTTTTCTATTAAATCTTTCAATCTAAACAAAAAACACTCAACTCCCCAAAAAAGACAGATAAAGAAACTTGGATTTCTTTCTTCCTTTCACACACTTCCAGAAATGTGCACTTCTAGGTACAGCTGTCCTAATGTGTCTCAGAGGAATAACAAAAGAAGTGGGGCCAGTTTGAACTGCTCCTTTGCTGCTTTTAGAGCTGCCATGGCCACTCACATTTTACTCTGCTACTGTCAAATGCAGATCCCACATGTGTAGGGGTGAGGATCAGTGTGCTTTTAAGAGTTATTCCCACTTTTCTGTCTTATGTCTTCTAGAAATACTTCTCTTTGGGTGAAGTCTGTAATTATCTAGTTACCACTAAAATGACTGCTTCTGCTATTTATATTCTTTTCAATGTCTTTGTATTTGTTTGTTTTTGGGAACAAGAGTGTCTTTCTAAAGAAAGAACATGCCACGAAGCCCTTGGAAATATGTGGTTTCCAAGATGTATGTATTTGAACTATGAAATAGTAACAAGGAATAAAAGTTTGGAGCAGCTTCAGCAGGAGAGATATATCAAGTTGTGAATGGCAGGGGAGGGGCATTCAGAAAACGATTAGGCAACAGGTTAACAACGTTAAAGAAATTTTTTTAAGCAATACATGAGTGGGGTGGGAAACTTACTGCTGTGGTGTATTAAAAGGACTAAAGTGATTTTAGAAAGCTTTGGATATTAAAAGGACTAAAGTGATTTTAGAAAACTTTGGATAAACTAGTCAGAGAGGAAGCCATTGAGGAGCATTGAACTGAGAGATGCAGACAGACTTGACAGGTGAAATCCCTTCTGCAAAGCACAGCAGAATCTGGCAGGACACACTGAAAGAAGCAGCACTCTAAACCTGTCATTTTTCTTTTCTTCTCCCCATAAGCCTGAACTGTTGACCACAGTCTGACAAAGACACTGGACTAGATGAGAACTCTGCCCCATCCAGCACAGATGTTCTCATGTTCTTTCTCCTTTCTGGTGTTCCCCTGCTTTCTCAATGCTGGAATAAGAAGCCCAATGGGAATGTTAAAAAGAAACCTGCAGTTCATAGGGTAGTAATGGAACTGGTGGGATTCACTTCTGAACTGGGTTCAGAATTAACTATTTTCTCCTACTGAGTGATTTATTAGCCTAAATAATGAAATGGTCTGAAACAAAAGTTTCTGGCTGCTCTCTATATGGGATAAGTTCTTTTCAGACAGCAAGACCGGAAGGATAGAAATTATTTGTGCAGGCTTTTTGTTTGTCTGTAACAGAGGTGTACAGCCTTTGGTTTGGTACGATACTTTATGGCACACCCTGGAGAGACAGGGGGAAGGAATGTAGCATTTTTACCTAGGCTGGGCCAAATGAAACACCTTGTTTGGCCACCATCATATACATAATTCCTTAAAAGTTCATCTGAGTGCTTTAAAAATAGAGACAAAGGGACAAAGTCCCTCATCAAACAGAGGGATTTAATTAGGAAAAGGGTGACAGTTCTTAACAAGTCCTGAAAGGGGCTGTGGATCCGTGTGACATAGCTGGGGACAGCACTAGAGGGCTCCCCAGGACTGTCACTGGGACCTGGCACTTTCCTCCAGCAGAACACGAGGAATGCTCTGGCAGGGGAACACCCAGTAAAGTAAATGTGGAGGCCTGTGGTGCTTGTCCTTGGTCACCAATGATTTGAAAACTTCTTTGAAGCTTTCCATTTTTCTCACAGAATGTGTGTTTAGCTCCTGTGTATGTTGGATCCAGGCTGAGAAGACAAATTGTGTGGTTCACATTATTGTTTTCAGGTTCCTACCACTTGTTTTGAAGCATATTTCCAGTTTACCTCTAATTTCTACTAGAGGCCACATTATTTGAGCAAGATTCCTTTTCCCATGTAAACTACCTGCTATAAGTCTAACAAAAATGGTGTGAAATGAGCTCTAAAAAAGAAGTCTTTTATTTCCTCTTCCCATTCTCCAGCTATTGTAGAATGCATTTGCATCTTCTGTGGATTAAATATGAAGAGGAAGATGTCTACCCTCACTTTAATAGTGCATCTCAAGGTTAATCTCATCAGATTGTTATAGTAAGATATTGTACAAGTCTAGTCTCCCATACATTAAAAAAAAAAAAAAAAAAAGAAAAAAAAGAAGTCCCTTACTGTTCCCAAGAGTTAGACTGGAGCTGAGTGTTCTCACTGGTCACAGAAAGAGGCAAAAAGAGGAAAGAAAGGCCCCACAAAGGAAGAGGGAGATAATACACTGTAGAATAATTAGATAAGGAAAGGAAAAAAATTACTTCTCTTTTGGGCTTTGTCTTGTTCTCATCCTAATTGCTTTCTGCTTTTAGTTTGCCCAGGGAAGCATAACTTCCTATGTTTTCTGCTGGCTCTGCTGCAGAGGTTGTTACTCAATGCAGAAGGGTAGTAAGTCCTAAAAATTCTACAGCAATTCTGTCAGGAGATCCACTAAGGTAACATCAAAGTAGTAATTGCTTGGATTTGCAGCCTTTGTAATAAGCCATAATGCATGGCTGAGAATACTTTTTATATACAAACCACTCCTCTCTGGTAAAGTGTCTGTGTGATCTATATTAACTATTTCAACCTGTTAATTTAAAATTAAGACTGTAAGGCTTGTCTAAATTTTGAAGGTTTTGACAAAATGTATTTTAACATTAGGTACATGACCACACTTCTCATAAAACAAATATTTAAAAGTGGAACATTTGCAGTTTATACATATATATTTGCAGTTTACACATACGTATTTGCCATTAGGATAAATTTTCCATTCTTTACCTCACTGTTGAATTAGGAAGTCTTGGATCACTGTAGTAGCTTCTGTGAGGATGGCATTATAAAACCAAGTAATCAGAAAAAAATTGTGTTCTTTCTGTGGAAGCAGCTGTTTGCTTTACAACCTCAGCTTTAGGATGGTACTCACCAGTGTTTGCAGTTGCATTCCTGTGAAATAGGATGGAATTCTCATGGATAGGTGCAAGCAGCAGAATTGCCTGTTAATTTTCAGACTCAGACTGGCTGTGAAACATCTGAGTTCCTGATCTAAGTGTCTCAATGTTGCACATTGTGCTTTCATCATTTTAGATATGCTATTTCTGGAAAGATTACCCTGTTACCTGCTTTGGGAAGAAGGGAGTGTACATATGCTAAGAATTGGGTTAGAAACAAAATGCATTTTCATTCTATTCAGTTTCTTTTAAAATTTTTTCTTCAGTTACCAAATAATGTTTTATTTTCTACATCCTTATTGTATTTTTATCAGAAAGCATTTTACATAAATCCTCTTCAAAAATCCTTCTTTGTACAGATGTTCTGTCCTTGAGAAGATGAGAGACAATGATCACAGAGGGCAGATATTAACCATGTTGTTCAGTGCCATAGTGGAAACTTCAGGTGTAATAGTAATGAAGACTATTAAAATTCCTCAATTGTATGACATGGATCATTGTTTATTTTAGAATTCTAAATTTAAAAAAACACACAGGAGTACCCAGAAAGTAAAAGAGGTTTGTTTTTTTCTTTATTCTTTCTTTAGAGACATATTACTATGTATCTCCTTTGGTTGGTGCCTTTTTTTTGGCTCTGACTCCGATGGGAATTGTCATAGCTGCCAAACACCCAGCGACCAGAACTGTCCTGCACTCAGGATGGGAGCCTGTTATAACTGCCATGGTTATTAGCAGGTAGGTCTGTCTGTCTGTCTGTCTGTCTGTCTGTCTGTCTGTCTGCCTCATGGACCTTGAGAATCATCCTGTGTCCCTGCAGATCTTTCTGGATTGGACTTCAGAGAAATATTCAAGGAGCCTCTAGAATTTAGCCTTGAGAATGTTAGCATTGATCTAAGAGATTATTTCATCTAGTTAAAGTTATGAATCTCAAAAATAGAGTGATTGGCTGGTATTCTGTGGTCTTTGTTACAGCAGAAGGCAATTTTAATAAGTAAATAGTTATTATAAGTAAATAGCCATATATATCTAGCTAAGTAAATAGCTGTATATATAGATGTAAGGTCTATAGCTCAGAATGAGGTAATGGCTCAGGGGAAAGATGAGATAAAATTGTGGCTTGAAGATATTCTGGGTCAGATTGCTATAAAAGTTTTTAAGTACTAATTAATGTAAGTACTAATTCATCGTCCTGCTTGCCTGATTCTAAATATTGTACTTTGTTTTTCAGTATTGGTGGCCTTATTCTGGACACAACTGTATCTGATCCTAACTTGGCTGGAATTGTTGTTTATACCCCAGTAATTAATGGTAAGACTCTGACAGGATTCGTCACAACCTTGTATCAATTGATATACCTACTTTTGAGAATTGTCTCTTACAGTAAATTTCTCTCGTGCTAATTAGCATCTGGTATGTTAATTTCAGGTTTTGATTTTGATGCCAACAGCTGTTTATTTGAACACCTAAGAAGTGCTTCCTGTTTTTAGTACAACCATTAAAATGTGATAGAGAATGTGAGAAGTAGAAACCTCAAGTATGCATTAAGAAACTGCAAGTGTAAATATTGAAGGAGTATATTCAAATATTAAGTTGTCAAATATTGTATTGAAGTGGTTATGGCTGGGGAAAATGTACTTAAAATTTTATCTCAAAGGATTTTTTTCTGAACATCCAAGGACAAATTTTCAAACAGTAATTTACTATTGACATGCAATGTATATAGATATAAGAGCTAACAAGCATGCTACAGACAAGAAAATAAATTTCTCAAGAAAAGTGTGTGTTGTTTCCGATGCTTGGAATGCACTTTTCAGATATGTGAGAATGAATTTGTGAAAATTTGGTCCTTAAGTGTTCTCTCTTCTAAAGATAAGAACAAGGCAAATTTTACAGTTAATATCTTATTCATCTGGTGCACTTTGAAAATGCTTTTCTTTCCTACTACAGTACACAGGGTTGATATTTATTTCGTTTGCAATAATTATAATCACCAGATCTGTTTCCACTATATTGCTGCTGAGCTGTTCTTTCCCCTTTTTGTATTTTTCCATTTGATTTCTTACATCAATTTGCACTTTTATGTATTATTAAAACCATTCCTCCAGTCACCAAGGTGATTCTGTTTTGCCTTAAACTGGCCCTTGCAAATTCCGTATGAGTATATTCTATTCTGTTTTCTGAGCTATAAATTAAATCAGTTATGTCCACTTCTTTTCCACCTTGATAAGAAGATGGTAATATGGTCACTGAGTTTTAGTTTTGAACCACATTGCCCTGACATAATTAATTTTCCAGACACTGTTAATGGAAATGTAACATTGGATAGCACCAAAACATTTTTATAAGCTTGACTGGGGTTGAGAGTTAGATCTGTTGCTGCAAACATTACACAGGCTGTTCACTTAGAGGCTTTGGCAGAACTGTGTTCTTGGCAAATTCATGTTAGCTCTTGTTTTACAGCTTCCATATCTTCTGGATGCTTATAAATTGTCTTTTTAATGATTTGTTCTAATTCTTATGTAGGAATATCATTTCACTGGTATAAAAATTCTCTGTATCGTCCTTATTGACCTGCTTTAAAGATACAGTTTCTGTTTTCTCTATTACAGCTCTTAGGTGTTCTCTAACCTCCAAGATAATCAGTTTGCAAAAATGATCACTAATACTTCCTGGATTGTTTATTTAACTCTCCAGATGCTGTAAATTTAACTCAACCCCCAGGCTCTCGTACATATCTACTTGTGGTCAGGTATCACCATTTTTATGAGGGCAGTCGACACAAGGAGCTGAGTTTTTCAATCTTCAGCAGATCATGTTCTTGCTCTTCTTTCTCATTAAGACCCTACATTTCCTTTCTTCTTACTTTTAAAATGAAACATTTCTATGTTGCCACTTGTGCTCCTTGCTGACTGTAAATTAATTCTTACACTACAGCCATTATGTTTCCTTGCCTGTTCCTTGCCTTTGTATTAATTCAAAATTGCAAGTGCTTGCATGTAACTTCTGTGTGTTTCAATTTTGATTTCCAGATACTGAAAAGGCAAGGCAGACGTGTTGATCGTTCTGCTTTACACCTGTAACTTTTCTAATAGTAGTCCTTTCTTTGGTAACCCCCTGGATTTGCTTCCTAAGAGGATTTTTTTTTCTTTTTAGGCAGGTGGGCCCAAACCAATATTAAGGCAATGCCCATACATTCTTTCGAATAGTCCTTATAGGGAAAGAAGTAGCAAAAACCTATATAGCCCTGGAGGTTTAGCTGACAGTCAAAAGGTCTTTGAACAGAGTTAGGCAGGTGAAAGAGAGGGAAAGCTGAGGCCACTGGAGCAGTGGAAAAGCAGGGAGGGAAAAAAAAAAACAGGGAGAGAAAGATTCTTTCCAGAGGGCAGGACAGCAAGAGGCATGCTTGACTCAGAATTCTAATAGAGGATAGAGGCATTTCTAATGGAAAATATAGAGCAAATATGTTCTGTGCAGAGGATGCAGAGTTTTATGGTACACCTCCTGGAAAAGGAAATTGTAGGCAGGTAATTTTTTTGGTTGCTGTTAGATTAACCTCTCCTGGGTTTCATAATTCTGCTGACACCTTTTGATATTGCTGGTCAGTGCAGTGCAGCAAACTGGGGCTTAGGAAGTCCTTCAGTTAAAAAAACACATCTGTTGACACTCATTTATTGACATGAAAGGTGTGTTAGGTCACTTAACAGATGGCTTTTTAAATATTACTGTTGCAGAAAAATTTCTCTACCTGTGCTTTCTTGCCCTTGGAATTCTCATTGTAAGCCTAAGTGGTGAAAGAAACTGAGGGTTTTCCCATTTTATTTCCTTTTACCAGGAAGTTTGTTGCTCCTGTGGCACAGAAAACCTGGGGGGAAAAAACCCCACAGTAGGGAAACCTGAAAGAAATATTCTACTGGGAATGTGTCCAGCCAAAATTTGAGGACGGTGTCAATTTGTCCAGAATTTCAAACTGTCACTGTTTTTTTCAAGGCCATTTGCTGTATCTTGAACATATGAACAATATTCTCTACAAAATGCTCAGGTGTTAGGCTTCCTGTGCACCATTAAGGAGGTTTCACCAAGTCCTGTGTAGATTGCTTGTTCTGAGATGTGAGACAAGTTACTTTAATCCTGTCTGACACTGTGGAGCCATAAATATTTCAGTTTAAGAAGTACTGGTCTGGAATTTGAGCCACCTCAAAGGTTCCCACCCCTATTAACAATAACTACAAATATTTGCCCAAAATATTAAAATGGTTTTTCAGCAGAAAGGCATTTATAGTCAGCTTTACAGCTGGTGGCCAGACATATTTCACAACTGCTTTTTCCATTTTCCCACTGTTAAACACATTTCTTGAGATGAATAATTATTTTTAATTCTGTCGTTGCCTGGCTTAAATTGCATCTCTGCTTTTTGAAAATAAATAAATCATATTGTTGTTTCAGGCATTGTGGTTCTTGCAGACTACTTGAGATTTAGATGTCTCTTTGATGTACTGAAGTTCTGAATAAAATAACTGAGCCCAAGTGTGGCTGTGCTTCAGTCTAGATACTCAAGTTTTTCATTGTGTTTTCTCATGAATGAGATGGTTAAAATTTGCAAATCCTCTTAGAGCATCACAGCAGGTTGGATTTGGCTCAGGATTTGCAATTTGCGAGTAACCAAGTTCCTTTTGTGCAGAAAAAAAGATAATATCTGAAACAATTATATGCTCTGAAAATGCAACAGAAATGAGCTAAGGTGCAGTTAGCAGATAGAGGCACTTTTCTCTCCATTTTTGTTGTATGCTTATACAAAACATCGTGAGATATCTCCTAAGTATTTGCATTTCAGAGTTACTGGGGAATAACCAACATGTCAGTAGACTTTACCCCATTTTTATGCATCTTGAAGAATGAAAGTTCTGCAAATTAATTCTGAAAACACCTGAAAACTGGAAATACTTTATATCAAAAAACTTTCCTTTGCAGGTGGTTTGAAGCAGTAGTCTTTAAAGGTAACACAAACATATTCTAATATTTCTTACTCTTTGGCTGTCCATACTTTAGAAATATTTGCTATCTGCTACATAGGTATCAAGGAATATGAGAAACACATATGAGAAAATTTAATATAAAACTTAATGAATGCCAGTTGTCTGGGAGATGAAAATTAAGCTCATGGAAACCATCCTTTTTTAATCTATTAGTAGGGTAAATTGAATGACAGACTTTCAGGTTTTTCAGAGAGCTTTCACTGTAAATCGTTTTGGAGAATAGGGGAAAAAATACCAAGAAACCATTCCTTCTCAAAAAAAAAAAAAACCAAACCAAACCATTTGTAGCAGCTATATATTTTAATTTCTTCTAACATAGTTGTAATTTGAGTTTCCCCACAACTGATTAGAATATGAGCCTTGTCTCAGAGAGCTGAGCATCTGAAATGTGCCTCTGTAAATCACAAGAGAGAACATCAGTGTACCTGGATGGCACTAGAGCAGTTTGGCTGGGTGGCAAATTCATTTTTCTGCATCCTGAATTGCAAAGAATGTGTTAGTCTCAGAAGGCACCCAAACTGTGTGATAACTTTATAATTCACTCTTTATTTTGGTGTGAATAAGGAGGAAGGTTTTGATTCTTGTTATTTGTTTCTGATGCATTATTGGGTGATAGATTTACTACCTTTCAGTTGCTAACCTGTACATGTAAATCTGCATATATACTTTTATAGTGTGTGATCTTTCTTTAAGTCTTACTTGTAAATTTTTTAGAAGATTTCAGTAATCATTGTGTAGTTTTCACAGCACAATTATATCCATTTTCATTTTTTGACAGTCAAGGAACAATTTTTTATTAGTCATAGAAGAAAATTATTTATGAGTCAAATCAAACACAGAATGTAATAGTTTCAATATACAATAAAAACTTCCCTTAAAAAACCTCCATCTAGGGAAAAGCTAATATTTTCCATCTGTTTTCCCCCAAACATTTGAAAGTATTAAAAGTAAAGCTACAAAGTGAAATGGAAAATGGTTGGGAAAAAAACCCCCTCATAAATAGGTAGCTAGTTAGGTTTCTAATGTAAGTATTTCACTTGCTTAAAATAGGATTTTTTTAAAGTTAATGGCAGAGAGGTCAGGGCAAAAATTCATCTTGCATTTTCTGACAGATAAGACGATTACTTAAAAATTTAGAGCTATTGGTCACCATTGTAACTGGGATTCTTTTGCTTCCTTTTCATTTAATTTTTATGATGCAGATGTTGAATTTCAAAAAAGACTATTTGGCAAAACTGACTATTTTGATCTATGGATGGTGCTCAGGACTGTGCAAAAGGGAGAAACTTCTTGCCTTCCCTCTGCTGATAGATTTACAAGAAAAATCAGTTTGGGAATTACATTGGCCTTATTCTCCCCTTATGTAGATATGAATTGATTCTACTGCCATTGCATAAGCTGTGTTATAGGTGTTTGGGAAAAACACAGTATTCTGTGACTTATTAGTCTCTCTCCATTGAACTGGATTTCTAAAAATCTTTCATCTCAGTGATTTGCTTTTCCTGTTCTTACACAATTCTTTGTGTGCCCCATCATGCAATTATTTATATTTTCATCAGCAGTTATAGCAGTGGTCATTAAAGCTGAGTATTTTCACTTTATCTACTTTTTAAATACTTTCTAAATACTACTTTTTAAATAGTTTTCCCCTGTGTTGTAGTTCTTGTGAGAATGAAAAGAAACTAGAGAAGTAAGTTTTTGCAAACTAAATATTTGCTATGATGACTGCAATGGAGTTTTTCACAAGAAAAAAAGTCTGGATTAATCAAAAGTTCATGGAAACATATACATCATATACATCCACAGAGATTTTAATGATATGAGCAGCTACTGAGCATGTGAGCATTTCATACATTCAGAGGATGCTGAGAAGTTACAGTTTAGTGTATGGACATCTTATCAATCTATGCAGTGTTATCAGTTTCCTGTTCCTTGCAGGGCTCTGATCAATCTGCTCTGGCTGGGATGGGATCTGCAATGCACAGTGGCTGTGTTACCAAACAAACTCAGTGTCTGTGCACATCCCAGTGATTCACTCTGTGCAAGCACAGCCTGCACGAGTCACTCTGTGAGCAGTGAATAATGAGCCCTCTCCTGTTCTCATTGTATCCCGAGGGTTCCAGAGGGCCTCTCCAACCTGATCCTGTTCTCATTTGGATCCCGAGGGTTCCAGAGGGCCTCTCCAACCTGATCCTGTTCTCATTGTATCCCGAGGGTTCCAGAGGGCCTCTCCAACCTGATCCTGTTCTCATTTGGATCCCGAGGGTTCCAGAGGGCCTCTCCAACCTGATCCTGTTCTCATTTGGATCCCGAGGGTTCCAGAGGGCCTCTCCAACCTGATCCTGTTCTCATTTGGATCCCGAGGGTTCCAGAGGGCCTCTCCAACCTGATCCTCTTCTCATTTGGATCCCGAGGGTTTCACAGGGCCTCTCCAACCTGATCCTGTTCTCATTTGGATCCCGAGGGTTCCAGAGGGCCTCTCCAACCTGCAGTGCTCCCTGCTGCCTCGTGTTCCTGCTGCACCCTCTGCTCACAACATCCTCTCCATTTTCCCTCTGCTTTCCACAGCACTGGTGTTCCTCTGCTGTGTCCCTGAGCTGTCCCTGAGCTCCAAGCCCAGTGCTGCCTGCCCAGCTGGCCTGGCTATGCTCCTGTCATTGACTGTCATATTGCTGTCTGGGTCTCACTGAGGGCATGGGTTTGGATCTTTCCCTTTATTTATCTTCTCACTCTTTCCTTTTTGGTAGATTGCTTACCACGCTTGGAAGTAGTTAGCATGTCTGTCCTCATGTCAGACATGGTTGGGATTGGCCCAAAGGCTCAAAAATAATTAGAAGAAAGAATTGATAGGTAAATGGACAGAACTAAAATACAGTGTCACTGCTGCTATCATCACCATACGTTGTTGGCTGGCTGGGACTGAGCAGGATGTATGGATTCTAGAGGCATTTACACTTCACTACACCTGGCTATCTTCTGTGAGTTAAAATTATACTTCACTACACCTGGTTATCTTCTGTGAGTTACAATTATACCACAGCATTAGGTTTTTGAGGCTCAGACAAATGAAATTTAAAATAATTTTGCTGAACATACAAATGCTGCATTTCCAGTTAGCTAAAATAGATTGTATCTGTTCAACTCGGCTGTAATTAGTTCCACCTCTTGAAATCCCACTCCACACTGCCTGTTTTGGTTCTTGTCAGCTCCCTTTGCAGAGCAGCTCTCATCTCCTTTTCCCACAATTCCATGGCTGGCCAGTTGTTTTAGAATCATGTCTGGTACTTGTCAGTAGTTTCTCGCTATCTGCATGAGTAATAGGGCTTGGGGAATAGTTTCTCTAAATGATGGTTATAAAAGTGAAAAGACTTCAGTATTAGCTGTCCATCAAAGGATTGACAACCAATCTTACAGCTTCTTTCATAGACTTGTCAATGTCTCTTGTCCAGACAGATATTTTAATCACTGTTGCAAGTGGACTTACTTCCATTTTCCTTAACTCTTTTATCTCATTCAGTTTCCCTTGTTATTAACTAGAGAAAAAAGTCCAGAGCATCTATCATATTTCTGAGTGTTTGAATTTGTTGAAGCAAATAGTTATCAGCCACAAAAGGAAATTACATACATCCTGGGAAATACTTAAAATGTAGAGAGTTGTGCCAAAGTGGATTGCAGTTGCATTGCTACAGAACTCAAACCAGCCCTGTGTTCTTCTGTCCTTTATTTCTTTTCGTAGTGCTGTGAGAGAAGCAGATAGTGACAGAATGTTTTACTAACTTTCCTCTTAATATTGTTGTGAATATATCAGTTATTGTAGTTGTTAGCCTGATTGTAATTACCCAGATTGCCTTTATGTCCTCCTTTTTAGCAGAAACTATTTCATATTTTCCAGTCATATGGCACCATCCCCAGCTTTGCAGCTCTATTAAGAAGCAGTTTTACATAACAGCTTTTTCATAATTCAGTCAGAGAAATTATCTGATCCCCATCCAAATGGAGTGCATTGGTCCTTAATTTTATTTCTGCCTCTCTTTCTGTACCTTATTCTCCTTAGTCAGAAATCTCTAATTTATTGTTCCCAATCGAAGGACAGATTTTGAGTCCTACTTAGATTGATTTTAATATTTTTAAACTTCTCATAGTTTAGATAAATCTCTTACTTTGCTACTTTTTCTGTATCTCATCTGAAAAAAGAACTACTGTAATTTTAATTTGCTTTGCAAACTCTAACTCAACCTTTCCATAGTTCCTATTTTATCCCTGTATCTCCTGACTGGGAACATGCATTTCCTGATCTGTATCAGAAGCTTTTTGCTTAAAAGACCTCATTCCTTGGTAGGTTCAGCCATTTGCTGTCTTGAAGCAGTGGTGAGGCAGGACATCTTTCAGCTCCCAGTGCTAGATCTCTGTTCTAACCACTCCATAGTCACCAAAAGAATTTGGCAAATTGTGTCTTCTGGTCACCACAAAGACTTGTTCTGCAACCAGACAAAGCCCTAAGCATCAGATAAATAAATTAATTCAACTACAATAAACAAGGGCTTTCTCCTTCTGAAGTGGGAGCAAGATCTGCATTACTTCTCAGACCAACCCATTGCTGTGCAAAGCATCTGAAGCAGGGGAAAGAAAAAGCATGGGGAATAGTTTCTCTAAATGATGGTTATTAAAAGTGACAAGGTTTGTCATTAATAGCTGTCCATTAAAGGATTGACAACTAATCTTACACCTTCTTTCACAGACTTGGCAATGTCTGTTGTCCAGACAGATATTTTAATCACCGTTTCAAGTGGACTTATTTCTATTTTCCTTAATTCTTTTAAGAGTATAATAATAGGAGGATAATAGGAGTATTTCATGTTACTACATTCTGCGGTGCAGATACAACAAGCTGTTTTAGTTTTGTGTTCATTGAAGTAAAAATTCATAGAACATGAAACAGCCCAGAGTGGAAGGAACCTTGAAATGTCACCTGGCCCAAGGTTTTGTGAGAAAGGGAGACTCGATGAGGTTTTCCAGCACCCTGTCCTGTCCTGGCTAGAAAACCTCCAATGAATTGGACTCCACCACAGCCCTGGGGTGGCTGTTCTAGTGAATGATTGTTCTCACTGTAAGAAATCTCTTTCATATATTGAGATGGAAGCTCTGCTGGTACAACTTGTGCTTGCTGCCCCTTGTAAGAAGGCAAGCAGAATCTCCATCACTATCATTCTTTTGAAAATCAGCCATTCAGACACTCATCTTGTTCTTCCATCCTGAATTATGAGTGGCAGTAGACTATAGCTAATCCTGCTTTGTGTCAGAGAAGAATGAATATATTGATTTTTGAAGCCTTTTCTGACCCTATGGTTTCATGTATGAAATCTGCGTTTATGCTTGTGGTAGTGAGTGCATCTGCTTTTGTTACTTGTACTGGCCAGGAATACTGACCTAGGGATGTAGGTAATCCAGCAGTGGCACAACTCTGCCATACTTGGGTTTTTCCGAGAGGGATTTCCAAAGAAGAGGGGGTGATGAAAGGGAATTTCACCTATGAGAAAGCAAAAGATTGAATCTTTTGGAAGGTTTTGCATTTTTTGCACTTACTATGATGCAAAACTAATCTCCAAATATCCAGTGATAGACCAAACTGTAGGCCAAGGTTTTTTTACTTATTCTAATGCTTGTTAGCCTGTCTATAACTAATATAAATTCTAGAGATATTTCTCATTTTGACTTTTGTATGTAAGGTACAGTGGTAAGCATAGAGGAACTTGGTAAATGTGCAAAACTATTGCCTACTAAAGGAAAAAAAAAGCTGAAAATATTTCATTTGCTCCCTTTTACATTTCAGGCATTGGTGGTAATCTCGTAGCTATCCAAGCTAGCAGAATTTCTACCTACCTCCATTTACACAGCACTCCTGGAGAGCTGCCAGAGGAAGCCAAGGGCTGCTATTACCCCTGCAGGACATACAGTGGGACAGGTATGTGTCAGTCAGCTAAAAATCCTCTCTCACCTCTGTGCCAGGCTGCACCAGCAGTGAGAAATGGCAATGAACTGAACTTGCTGGGTGCTGTTCAAAGGCAGCTTGGCAGCTTTGCCTGCAGCTGTGAGAACCACAAGGAGCTCCCTGAGGAGGGGATGAGAGGAGTAGAGAAGGGTGTGATACCCAAAACAGGGCTTCCTGAAACAGAAGGCTAGACAAAGTTAGGAGAATAAAAAGCAGATTAATTTATTGAAGGCCTTTAGGTACATTTAGAGCAGTCAGAGCCCACTCGAAGGCTGCACCCAAAATGGACAGCGAGTCACAAGTTCTTCACATTTTAGAAGTTCTGTACATTTACATATTGGGTCTCAATTCTCCAATTACACCTTCAGGTGATGATGTCAACCACCCCAAGCCTGCTCCCCCCAATTCATTATTGTTTACATATTTTGGGGCTCTGAGGCTGCAAAGTGTCCTTGGATTTTCTAACTGAGAGCAGTTGTTTTGTCTAAAATGCTGGGAACAGAGTTTTTTAGCACTTTATATGGAGCCTAGAGCTACACACCAAAGCTACAGATACATGAAAAACAGGAGCTAAAAATCCTTAAGGCATCAGGTGTAACCCTGGCAAGGGCTGAAGACAGGAGCTGCTGAGGCAGGACACCAGGACACCCACTCAGAAGGGTTTCAACCTTCAACTTTCCTGACCTTCTCTCCCTGCTCCTAACTTCTGTCTGCCTTCAGAACTTCAAACCAATTTTCTGTTAGGCCCAAACATTATATCAGATGTTATTACTAAGCCAAATCCCTGCTTTCCATTTCCAATTTGCCATTTTCTTTCTAGATTCTTTCTTCACTGCTCATTCCTCCCCTGTATTTCCCACTCTCCTAATGATGCAGTGACTGTGGTGAAATGTGATGTGTCACCACTGTGTATTACACTTTCATATTTATTAAATAATCGAAACAGATGTGGAAGTGGTGAATGTGGGATTACCTTTTAGAAGTATAAGGTACTTTTGAGGATGGCTTGAGCATGGAGTCCAAAAAATCCTCTTTCCTGGTAAGGCTTTAGGAGGTCAGTGCAGCTCCAAAAATGCAGATGGATGTGAGCACAGAATGAAGGCAGTTTACGTCCTTTTCCAGAAGGACTGTTACCTTTTTTAGAACACAGTGAAATTCCTCAAGGAGCCTTTTGGTGGAAAATAATGCCTGCTGTTCCACAGTAGTCAATGCTGTGGAGTTCCAAAAATGGGGGTGTTTTTATATTAAAATGAATAAAAATCAAATATAGTAATTGAAGAGCTTAACCAAATTTTGTGTTGGTTTTTTTTCTTGTAGGAGTAAATAACAAATCAGCCCAAGTTTTGCTTCTTTTGGTGATTCCTGGACACCTGATTTTCTTGTACACTATCCACTTAATGAAAAGCGGACACACTTCCCTAACCCCCATCTTTATAGCAGTATATCTGTTTGCAGCTCTGCTACAGGTAAGAACAATTACAACTGGCAAATGTTTGTATAAAATCAAGTTCTTTAAGAAAATCATGTTTTTTCTGATATCTGAAATCTCCTGAATGGTCCAAGGAGGTCTGGGTTAATACAGGATTTCAGCACAGCTCTGAAGTAGCTGATTTTCTCCATGTACTGTTGTTGGGAGTGCTTTCCAGAGCACACTTGACTGTATTATTTCCTTGTCATGCATCTTTCTCATGCTTTTGGAACCGTTTCACCTAAACCCCATCATTTTAATCAGCTAGAGGGGAAGTGGAAAGAAGGGAGGGGAGATGAAAAGAAGGAGAGGTAGAGTTTATGGATAATGAATACATCAAGGAAAACTCTTCAAGGAATTTCCTAAAGTTTACATTACTGTTTTAGATAACATAGTCCAGTAGATGAAAATATTACAGCTTCCTTGGTGTGTTGTTATATTTTTTAAATTTAAATTAGTATGGCAGCGAACACTGTACAAGAAATTGTAATTGCATTAATTGTCAGACTTTGTTACCTTATTTGGCTGTTTTACCTAGCAGTCTATTCATACCCAGCGAAGGCAGTTCTTGAAAGATGCCTTTTGAAATAGCAATGTCTCAAGGTGAAATAATTTCACTTTGAGAAATCACTAATACAAAATTAAATGTTTTTATTAAAACCACGCCTTATTTTTAGGTACAACCGGCCTGAATTAACTATAATGTTTCGTTGCACCTTAAAACCAAAAAGTTCATGTTACACGGCAGACGCATAGTAAATGTCCATAATTTAAATATACTGCTTTGAAAAATGTGACCAATTTGGTTTTAGAATACAAACGACATTATCAACAGGTCAATCCTTAATGAATTTATAATTTTTAATGTTCTGAATTGTCCTGTTGTTTATCACACTGCTATTTCAATAAGGAGAGGTTTCAAAAAAACTGTTACTATTTCATATGAGAATTTTACACCTTTTTGGTAGAACATAACTGGTAATGTTTCAACTTTTGCAAGTGAGAGTGTTGTACTAAAAGACATAAATTACTTTTCATTTTCCTCTTAGACAATATTCCTAGTTTCCAGCCTTATCACTTGTTTTAGAATGTGTTTTCCTGAGGAAATGATGCTATTCCTTTACTCCACCTGTTCTGTCTGGGCTGGGGCAGGAGACCCTGTTAGTGTAAGACTGCAGTGTGATTTCAGTCAGTGTTAAACTTCAGAGATTTGCCTTGGGAATCAACCTGAATTCGTAAATGCAGTCCTCCTGCTCACAGAACTGCAATCAGAACATGTTTAGGGATACTTTTTCCTCAGCAGCAAGGCTTGAGGAATGCAGAAGTTCACCTGAAAACCAAATTGAGGCATTACAGCAGGACTTCCAAATGCCATAGCAATTCAGAGGCAGCAACAGCCTGTTACAGGTGTAAAGTTACATTTTTATAGATCTGGGCTCTGATTAGAGTATTCAGTTTCACTGTCATATACCTCTATTGCAGTACAGAAGGCCACACTTGATTTTCTTGATTTTTCACCTATAAAGCAGACATAGAGCTATTTTCTTCTTCTTTTTCCCTGCTCCCTTTTATGGAGTGTTTTTCCCTCTTTATCTTGTGTCTTTAGTCATAAAAGGCATTTGGAGATGCATTTACTTTGAAACTGAGTAACAGTACTGCAAACTATAACTTCTCATTGCTCTTGACATATTTACAATTTGAAACATCTTGGTTTTGAAGACCTGAAAATATTAGATTCCTTTCCCCATTTGAATTATTCTGGCATTTTTCTAGTAGTGATTATTGTAGCGCTGCATACCTCTAATTAGAGCAGATTTAAAGTTTTCAGAGAGACGATGCTTGCTTTAATCCTTAAATCTACAAGACATTTTATTTACCTGTTGGTCTGAAGTACTTCCATACTGCAGTTTCATGCTTTTAAGTTTGTACTTTCTTGAGCAAAGCACTGAAATAGTTGTACTCATTCCTGTTCCCTTTTTCAGTGACATCATCTATGCACCTGGATACAGTAAAAAACAGTTTTCAAATTGCCATTTCTTTTGGCATAACCTAACAGCTTCTGATCGTATTTTTCCAGAATTCTTTTATATTTTTATCCTCCCAGTGAGAGCTTTTCCAGTTCTGCTGTAAAACTGAAAAACCTCTGAAAACACTGAAAAGTGTTATTGTTTCAATTAACAACAAGCCAAATCCATTGACAGTCTTTTGAGCAGTGAGAGATGTGCATTTTATGTCTTTTCTGTAATATATTGGACTTTGTATTTATTCTCACTCTGCATGGAAGGTATAGAAAAATGGATGTCAAAAACCACAATGCTGCTTGCAAGCTGTGTCTTTTCTGTTTGAGGTGGTAGGTGATAATTTGATATCATTAATATCACAGAACACAGTGATTCCCAAAGGTAAGAGTTAATTACAGTCAGTCCTGGGAGGAGGTTTGATATCTCTGCTTTGCCCTTTGCAATTCCTTACTTATGTTGAGCTGGGGGGCAGAAAGCTGAAAATGATTCTGGCAATATACCACCTCTGTCGGTTTTTCCTCACTGTGTTAAAAAATAATGCTGAATTAAAAACTAACAGCAGCAATTAAATGAATTTTCCATCTTTAATTCAAGTGACTATTGTAAGGTGTTAAATTAGTTAATGACATATTTTACAGTGGACTGCAATAGATTGTTAATTGACTTTGAGTTCTGTTTATTATTTCTGACTGTCCAGCTCTGTTTATTTAAAATGAAGAGGAAAAGGTTAGAGAAATGGCAAAAGTAGAGCTGGACTGTTAGAGAAAATGCAAAAAAAATCAGGAAAATATTAAAGACATTGATTATTCCTTTTATATTTTTCTCTTTCTCTTTCAGTTTATGCTATTCCACATTATCTCTACAGTAAGACTGTAACATATCTATGAATTCTATTAGATGTTTTAACACAACTTTTTCAGACTGCCTGTAAACTTCAATATTCATCCCAAAGGGATAAAAATGGAAATTATTTGCTTTGAAAGCTCTATGCAGTATTACTGAGGTTCCAATCAGAAAGTTAGTTTTGTTTTCATCCAGATCTGATACTTTCATTGTTTGGTTGTTGTTTTTTCAGCACCCAGGTCTACCAGCTTCTTTCATCTCTTCTCCCTCCCTGTTCAGAGAAATTCTTAGATATTTTCTCCACAGCATGTAATTGAAATGAAATATTTATGGGAACTAAATAATTAATATGACATGATGTACATTATCAATAGTGTAATTCAGTTGTTATTGACTGAAAATACGCTATGTAGTAAAACAAAGTACAGTTTTGCTGAATATGAAGTTTTTTTCCAAAAATCATTATGTTAAGATATTTTAAGTAATATGAGTAGCCAGATTTGCATTTTTCTGATTCTCTATGACCAAAACAATTCTGGGTTTCTAGGCTTAAGAAAACCCAGAAAACATTTTCTTTGATTTCATTTCATTTCATTTCATTTTCATTTTCCTACCCTTAATAGTACAGCTGTTTCTATTCTTTAAATAAATATATATTCTTGAAATGTTCTTCAGTTAAATTTATAAATTGACTGTAGTGACGTCCAAAGCTGTGCTCCCTTTATCTTTAGAGGGGCTGGGATTTCACAATTATTTTTCCATAAAGTGCGGGGGGAACTGCACAAATATTTATATTAATCTGCATTCAGGTTAAACTTTTAGGCTGAAGTTTAAAAGGTCTGAATTAGCTCTGTAGTGAAGAGCCTGTTCTGTCTTTATGAATGGCAGCACTGGAGGAAAATACAATAAAAATGTTCTGGGGATTGCATCCCTGTAAGTGTGAAGGGAACTGCACACCATGCCCTGTGCAGTATGGGGGCAAGGCAATGTGCCTCAGCAAACCCAGGAAAATGATTTAAGTGTCTTTTGGATTTGTTAAGTGACCTCTGTTACAGAGGAATCCTCTTTCCTTGAAAATCTTAGAGAAACCAGCCACAAACGTGTGCCAGCACAGTCACAATATGGCATTGACCAAGGAAGATTTATTTAAGACTCACTTAAGACTTAGGTTAATGAATCTCCCTCTTTTGACCAATGAACTGCATTGATGATAGATATTTGAGGACAGCAGTGCCATGATAGAATAATTTAATTGCTTTGTAACCTGATTTGGTTGTATTTAATTAGAAATAAGAAAGCAACTGTGTTAGAGGCTTCCGCATCTGTTCATTAAATTGCTGTTGGCTTTTTTCATTGACATTCCTTAAATGACAAAGTTGAGGTTAACAGTATAAATAGAGGGGCTGTGGATTATAAAAGGGGAACCCATGCAACTAAAAAAAATGCACACATAACCTGATAATAGACAGAATATTTATTTAACTTGCAGCAAATTGACACACCTCTAGACAGAGACAGTGATGACTGACTGTAAACCACGTGACAGAACGAATTATGACTGACTGTTTGCTATCGTTGCACAGAAATATTAACTCCCAATATTAATTGGGAAACAGTCCTCCTCTGAGACCTCACAAAGGCACAAATATTCTTTAACTCTGTGGGGCTGTGCAGAGTTCCATCCCCTGTCTTGTCAGGCTGCACAGAAGGAGAGCAGCCCTGGAAGTGCCAAGCTGTCAGTGCTGGCACACAGCTCGGAGCACTCACAGGCAGCCTCTGTTCTGCACCTCCTCACGGAGCCAGTCCAACCCCTCTGAGGAATTTTCACACCTCCTAACCAAATCTGAGCACACAGTTATGTTAAAGTCTCGGGGAGTAAACAAACAATAGGAGATTCCCAGAGCTATTACCGAGCAAATAAGTAATTCCAAAATTCTTCTTACCCGATGAAGGTCAGATGTGTGCAGCTGTGAAGTCACTTTTGCAGTGTTCGGGGCTGTTTGGGGCAATGGAAAACCAAGAATTCAGCAGTGCTCAAAACGACTTCCTGCTCACATCAAAAAGGTCTTGGATTTCTCACCAGTGTGAGGATTCTAATGATGGTGTGAGCCTCTTTAATGTGGAAACATAACTCCTGGGATGTACTGTACATTACAGAGAAAAAAAGGAAGGTTGTGTTTATAGACAAAATATTGGTGAATTTTAAATATTGCTTTTTTTAACAGGAAAGTTTATTTCCGAAAGATAGAGCGTGTAACTGCTAAAGGGGCTATATTTCAAGGAAATATGGAAACTCAAATCCCAATCTGGCCAGTTCTGTGTGCTCAGTGATTTCTCATTGCAGCATGGCAAGCAGACTTGCCAGACTCCTTGGGGTCTGACTTTGGGGTATCAGCAGCTGCTTCCCTCCCAGCCGTGCTGCTGTCTGTAGTAGTGATGCTGAAGGATTTTAGCTTCTATATTTCTCATGTATCTGTAATCCTGAAATTCTCTAGTGTCTAACTCTGCACTCCATACAGGTGCTGAGCTGCTGTTCTCTCATTTTTAGACAAAGCAATTCCTCTCTAAGCCCCAAACTCAAGGACACCTCAGTGTCTCAGGCCCCAAGATATGCAAACAACAATGAATTGGGGGAGCAAACTTGGAGTAATTGACTTCATCACCTGAAGCTGGAATTGGAGGCTTAACCCCTGATATGCAAATGGAAAAGTGTAAAAAGCCTGTGACCTGCTGTCCATTTTGGGTGCAGCCCCTGGGTGGCTGTGACTGCCCTCAATGCACCTGAAGCCCTTCAATAAATAGAACAGCTTTTGATTCCCCTAACTTTGTCTAGCTTCTGTTTTAGATAAACCCAGTTAGGCATCAGTAGAAGCCCAGCTCCTACCAAGTCCCAGCAGGGATTTATAATTTTTGCCTCCAGAAGGCTGAGCTCAAAGTACCCAAGCTTGTGCAATGTGACAATGCAGTCATAAGATCTGAACTTTTAAAAAAACTCACTCATATTTAAGTATTCATGTTCAATTTCAATTTCAATCTGAAATTCATAATTTGAATGAGAGTTCAATACCAAGAATTACTCTCTATTTCCATCCTTTGTTGTACAAAATAATAAGAGTACTTATATTCCTTATTTTAGATCCTTCATCATTAGGATTTTTCAAGCTTTTCCCCTCCCTTCCACTCTTATTGCTGTATTCTGCTGCTTCTGTCTTCTGAAGCCTTGTTTTGACAAAGGGTCACTTCAGAAATGCAGTCTAAGTCTGATCATGTCTTTAGTTTCATTTTGAAACTCTATTTTGATTGTGATTTTTCCCTGTAGTAGTAGTAGTAGTAATAATAATAATAATAATAATAGCATGATTTTCCTTTTAAAATATGCAACTATCTGGAATTTTCCTTGTATTTTTGCAATCCTGTCTCTGGGGCTTTTTTGTTCTTGATCAGTGACTATAGAGTGTCTCCCTTTTCTTAGTCAGATCTTTTTAGATAGATAGATATTTAGTTCTTTTTTACCTTTCTTAAACCCTTAAGTTATTTCATCCTTCAGTCTGGAAGAATTCCTAGAGCTCTGTTTCATCATTTCACAGTCATCTCCTTTTTTGCAGAAAACACTCTATGTAAATAATTTCTATACTAAATAATTTCAGCTCGCATCTTGAACAGTGCTGCACGTATTTACAAGCTTTTCTTATCACTTTTTTGTGCTAAACAGATAATTTTTGAACTGTGTTATTAGGTTTTTCTGTGATGTTCATCCTTTTATTTTTTCCCTCAAAACCAGCTGGTTTTCAGTTGGAAGTAGGAAGGTTTTCTTCTTCATAGCATGAGTGCAGGGCAGGAGTGCAGTGTTTGTGCTGCTGTGCCATCTGCATCAGTTTACTGACAGAAGTATCTGTCACTGATAAATAAATCTCACAAAACGTGAAGGCTTGTCTAGTAATGTCTCTTTTACAAGTTTGGTTTTTTTTTTAAATCTGTCAGATCTTTGTGAGTCACTTATCACTTTGAATTCAAGACTGTCTTTCAAAAATTCAGCAAACTCATTGTAGGGTGCTTCTTTTCTTTTATTTTTTTTTTTCCTATTCTTGTTTTCCCGAAATAATAGTTGATTGATGACTTTGATTGCCTTCTCTTAACCGTGATGAAAAGCAAAATCTTCTTGAAGGCTTAGTCACGCTGATTCCGTCTTGCATTACAAACTGATGTGGGCAAATAAGTAATCCTTTCCAAAGACTGAGCCCTATAATTCTTAAATGTTAGGGAGTTTCTAGCCATGCAAATGCATGATGGATGAGAGCATTATTCCTTCACCCAAATGAGTGAAGGCTGATGAAGTGCAGTCTCAACTTCTGTGTAAGCACCAAGTTCCAATTGCCATCACAAACTGAACAATCATCAGTTAATATAATATGGTATAACTATTTCCTATGACTTACAGAATCCAGGCTTGTTATAATTTGCAATATTTTTTTTTGCCTCCGTAAGTTAATATTAAAAATAATTATTTGGGGAGGTTCACAAAAGCTTAGTTTCCAAACTGCCCATTTTTCACTGCAGTCTAAGTCAGTTATTTCAGGGTAGAAAATACATAGACAACTGAAAGGTTTTCATGTAGTGACTTTTAAGAGTCAAAAGGCTGTCCTGTCATCTAAATTGGACTGTGTGTGTTATGTCTAATTGGTTGTGTTATATAAACTCAGTGTATATTTTCCTTGGAATGAATGCTCTCCTCTCTGCTGGAGCATGCACAGCTATTGTGGATGTGGGGCACGGCAGAGTCCTCGGAGCACATCCTGCAGGGATGGCAATGTGCAGATCTTTCCTAAACAGGCCTCTGCTTGTCTCTGCGAGAAGAAGGAGCTGACTCAAGGAATCTGATAGTCTTCCAAAGAAAACATCTGTTTTAAATATATTTGTTTGGATTCCAGTCAGCACACCTAGGACTTGCATAATGAGCTTAGACTACAGAGTTCCCTTTTCAGAAGATACATTTATATAAATAAGCCATGCATTTTTCATTAAGCAAATACTCCTCCTTTCTTTCTTTTTTTAAAAAAAATTATAAATTCAGGCTTGTGTTTGAACATACATGTGTGCAAAGCAAAGATTAATTGAGAATTTTTTTCAACACAATTTTTTTATGACATTTGTTCTGCTGTACTTATAGTGGAGAATATCTTGCAACCATCTGATCAATATTTCAGTGAATGAGTGTATACATTCACAAGCATGCTTTTGATGCCAGTAATTGATTATTTGCTAAATAAAATATTAATGTTGTACTTTTTACTACTTTTGATACTGCATTATTTTGATATCTGCATTCTTTTAAACGTAGAGAGAAGAGTTTTTAAGAATAAATTATGGTAGTAAGTGTCTTAAGTTTACCCTTCTTAGATCTGATGAACTAAAAATAGGTAAAATACAGTTTTTATTTCAACTTAAGCAGTTCCTTAGAAGATCCAAGAAGAAATGAGACTCAGTTAGTGGTCCTTTCTCCATTCATCTTGTGCCATTCCACACCACACGATTCCACTGAGGCAGAGTCTCTTATCATACAGCTGAGCAACATGAAAAGGATTCTTTTCTAGAATTGGGTTAATGATTATGCATACCTCTGCTATGAAGATCAAGCCTCTCAAATGTTCAGACATTCACTGGTGGGAATTAAATCTTGTACTTTGGGACAAATTCAGCCTGGAGTGACAATGTCATAATGTATATTGCAGGTGTGCCTTATTACAGAAGGGCTGATGGGATTTCAGGCATTAAAGTAGGTTCTAGGCCATTTTTTGCAGTTCATATGACCCAGATGAAACTGCTCTTAATTTGATCTGTTACTCTTTATATCACATCTGATTTCAGGTCAGTGCTAGACCTGTGGAAACAGGAGTTATGCCTGGGTTGAGTGTGTTCCTGTGGGACAACATGATTCAGTTCTGAATTATCTCAAAGCCCTATTTGTGCTCTCTCTGTACAGAATGACGTGTTATGGGAGAAGTGCTGTTGCATGTTTGGAACTTTTTTGTTTTTTCTTGCCATTTTCAGAAGTCCTCAAGCACAGACTGGGTAAAGAATGCTGTCAATAACTCGATATATTCCTTCCAGCTGTGTATGTGATTGACTGAGAGAAGTTGGCTGTGTCCTTTCTGTTGAGGGGAGTTGTAGCCTGAAATCTATTAATATTAATTATTTATAGCTTTGAAAAGCAGTTGAATGCAGTAATTCTGCCCAATATGGAGACAATAATGTAGGCTGCTGACTTCCTTTTGATATAACTTCTGAGATAATAACAGAGCTTTTGTTTGTTTGATGTTGTGTAGGTGTTCACTCTGTTATGGATTGCTGACTGGATGGTGCACCACTTCTGGAAAAAAGGAAAAGACCCTGACAGCTTTTCTATTCCTTATCTCACTGCCCTGGGAGATCTGCTCGGAACTGCCTTATTAGCTATAGGATTTCACTTTCTGTGGCTCATAGGTGACAGGGATGGTGACGTTGGTGACTAATGATTCCAACAGATGCAAAGTCTTTTCCTGGAATATTGACAAGACCGATCACTCCACTTGAGGGTCCTCAAAGTGTTTGTTCCATTTTGTCTAAGTAAATCCAGTTGACACTGACATAAAACAGCCTTAATGATTTTAGTTTGCTTTGCTTTTAAAAACTTGGATGGAACTAGGATACTTGAGACCTTTATTCTGAAACCAAGGTGAGTTGCTGGTAGTTGAAGATACCTGAGTAGACACAATGAAGGGCAGATCAATCCTTTATCAAGTTTTAAATTTTTTAAAGATCTGGTCTTTTAAAAGAGCCGTTCCTTACCTGTATTGTGGACCAGAACAATCTCTAATTGCTCACTGAGTGGTGCTGAAGAAGAGGACAAGACCTTGCCTTGTCTTTCCCTCCCAGGGACAGAGTGGGTATATGTTTTCATTTTGCCACAAGAGAGGATAGCAGACCTCAGTTTAATTCCTTTTCACAGACATTGCCTAAAGAGTTCATGATGCATTCTTCCCTTGCAGTTTCAGTGCTGTAGCTCTCTGACCATCCCAGACTTGATACCAATAATGACTGTTAATGGTCCTCACGTTTTGTCACATGCTTTATTTTCTGTATAGGAGTATGACCATCAGAGTTTATAAAATTAGACACTTGAGAAGTGTCCGCAGGACTGAGCCCCTTTTCTTTGTGCTCAAATGAGCAACCTAATTATTTTGCTGTTGCGATTTATTAGAATGAAAATAGTAAAAGCAAATAATAATGTGACACTGACCTGGTCAATAATAATGGGTGAATGATTAAAACTCCTTGTGTTGGAAAATGTATGTTCATTTAGCAACTGCAAAGATGTTTCACTAACTGCTATTAATGGTGTTGTGATGGCCAGTATCCTGATTTTAATGAAATATTTAGAGGTGTTGATTTAACTGTATATACTGATCCCTGCTTGAAACTTGCAGGATAAAAGATGAAGTTTCTTTTTTAGGCACTTAGGAAGTTACATAAACTTCTGGAATTCCAGAGCTATGTCATCAATTTCTAAGCAGAAATCTCTGCTAGGAGGGGATCTGCTTTCAAGCTGTGGAAATAATATGGCCAATAAGAAAAATGCTGGCTTCTCAATGACTTCTCTTATTTGTAGACCTGAATATTTCAAATAATGCATTGATCATGAGGACTCTGGTTGCCACTCTGAAAAAAAAAAGTACAAATTGCTCTATTTGTAAATCTGTTGGGAGTTCCTCACAGCATATGTTTTTCAAGACAATAGCATACATCCTAAATGCATAATTAAATAAACAAATGGTATTTTAAATGTCGTGATTGAAAGTTCTAAATTATGAGATTTAAATGAGACATCTGAATCCATTTATCAGCATATGGTTTAATCCTGTAAACATTAGTCATGTGCTTTCTGCATACAAATGCTTTTTAATTTGATGGACCTACTCAGATCAGTAGATCACGTGGATGAGTGTTAATGGGACTTCTGGATGTGTTGGTCACCTCAAACTCTTTGGAAGTTCAAAGTGTTTGCAACTTCGAAAATTAAACCAGCGATTCAGTGCCTACACATGGATTTGGATGCCTGGATTTTAGCTCCCTCATTTAAACCTTTTTATTTAAGTGTTTTCTTACAGTTATTATAATATAGATGTTTGAACGAATCATATGTATTATGTCTTTTATTATGTGAGAGAAAGATGAAATCTTTCTAACTTCGGGTTCTCTGACTTTTCTTAGTTTGTATTAATGTTATTTAAAATAGTTTCTTGTATGTAGCATTGAGGGAAATATTATTAAATTGTTTCAAATGGAATAGATGAAACTCAATTTTTTTCAATAGTGGTTATTTATTTTTGATACGGCTGTAGATGCTTTTTTTTTTAAATTTCTGTTAGAACTGCCATCTGAATCAACTAAACTGACATTTCAAGCACTTATTGGAGCTACTGAATTTTAAGGTGATTTTTAAATGAATTGCAGGATTCTTAAAAATTAAAATTTCTTGAGATACTTGCGATCTGTGCTCATCTGATGCATGAGGGAGCTGTAAGATTTAGTCATGGCAGTGTCCTTAGTGATTAATATCCTAAATATTTTCCCAGTAAATAAGCAACTCTTGGTACAGTGTGAGTGTTTAGATCACTGAACTGGGGAAGAAATGTTATATGGGTCAAATTCACTAAAATTTGATAAAGGAAAATATATTGACAGACTGGAATAATCTGGGCTTGGAAACAATAAGTGATGGAAAAGTGGAATGGGAAAATTTGATGCTTCAAAAAGGGGAAAGTCCATTGCACAGCTGAGAGAGCAAAACCCATATTGTGGGAGAGAAAAAGGTGCAGACTTTCACAGGGCATTTGTTATGAGAGGGGAGAGCAAACACAAGGAAATTATTTGGCGAGAAGAATCAAGAGGCACAGACAAATTTGTTTCTCAGGAAGGGAAGAAAAATATAACTCATGTTGAAAGGACTTGGGGAAGAGGTGTAAAAAGAGATACTTCAGGGAATGGTGGAAGTGAGAGAAAAAAAAAGAATGCTCTCAGATATGATTAAAGAGGACTTGGAGTGAGGAAAGAAGTATGACACTGATAAAATGGGAAACCTTGACATCTGGAAGAACAAGGAGTAAATAATCTGTGATGTGGAAAGGGTTTGATTCCTGTGTGAAAGGAGCGTTTTAGGAACTGCCAGGGTTTGTGAACTCTGCTGCCCTGTCATGCAGAGCTGTGAAGGCAAAAATCTCTTACCACATTTCATGTATTCCAGCCAGGAGGATCATATGGGAGGTGGCACAAAAGAGTTCTTGGATATCAGAGAATATTTTCAAGTACTCCAAAGCTGGATTCCCTAAACCGATTTTAATTCTAGTCAAGTCTACCTCTTCACAGTGTTCTACCTACCTGATTTTTTAAACACAACCCAGTAACTGTGAATTACTTCACTGAATGTGTGGGTAAGAAATGTTACCAGAAATTCTGTCAGAGACAAATTGTGTGCTTTTTGTACTGCTCGAAACATACAATTGAAAGGGACATCCTGAGATGTTATTTCTCTTGTTTCTCTCTAAGCAGCCATATCTTATAATCTTGCAGATAAAATGATGACTCTTGGTATTAAAATTCATTAAGTCTTTTCCTCCTCTCCACCTGGCAGAAGGTCTCTCAAACCTTCCTTTACAATCTGCCTAATTAGGGCTATGGCTGAGTCACATCTCTTTGCTTTTGTGTCAGTGTGGAGAAATTTCTTTGATTCCTGCTTGTATCAGCTCCTTCACCTCATTTGTGCTGTGGGTCATCTCCAAGCTCTTCCTGCGACCTCTTGCTCCGTTTTCATCCTGCTGATCAGCAGAAGCTCCAGGGGTTTTCCTTACAAGTTGTAGAAATCTGATCATCTGGGATTACCATCTGAGGTGTAGGGATGCGGTTTGGACGGAGACGAGAGACCTCTGGATTCTGGTCTTAGAGCATGAGGTTTATTGCGATAAAGAGCGTGGGGGTAAGGACCTGCCAGGAGCTGCAAGATGAAGCCCCAGGCAGGTAAGGGAGAGAGGGAGAAGTACAGGATACAGGAAAGGGAATGGGGTAAGGGATGTGAACACAGAATACAGAATGCCGTGGTTCTCGCTTACAATACAATAAATTATCTTCTGTGCTGAATATTCTAATTCTCACTAACCAATCTAGGACAAGATACAAATTCTATGGCATTTACATACAGCCTATGAGCATCCTTGTATTACCATACGATGTTACATTTTAAACCCCTAAAAACTGCTTTTTGGACCCCCTGCTTAGGTTGGTAGGGTCTGCTCTGACCCTTGGACTTGCCCTTAAGCAGGGGGTATTGTCTACTCAAGGAGGGCTATTGTTTAATCAAAGAGGGAGATTACCTGGGTGGCCATGCCATTGTTTTCCAGTTTATTCAGTAACTGAGGTTTGCTATCTCAAAGCTTGTCTTCATTTCAATCTCACTTGTAATTTCTATATTTTCAGCATCTTTTGCCAGGTAACAATTTCTATAAGACTTTCCTATTTCTTCCTCCCCAACACAAGTTCCTGTCTGTACCCTGGGGCTGAGTAACTCTTGGAGTGCTCTTGTTGGACCATTCTTAGTCTGCTCTTATTTTCCCTCTAATTCAGAAATGTCTCTAAGGTGAGTAGAATTGGGGGCAGGTTATTTGAAATGGGTGTGATTTTCCATTCTGAAGGACTCTGTGACCATCTCAACTGCTCTGGGAGTGTGCAGGAAAGGGAATAATCTCATTTGTAAAGCACAACCAGATGCAGCTTTAAAATCTGGAGTCGGTAGTGTTTCATACCACTGGTGTTTTCCTGTATAATACTCTGAAAATGATCATTCTAGTGAGCTACTGAATGACTCCAACTTCTTTTTTGAGTAATTGTATGGCCAAGATTGTTCCTCAGCTTTATTATGCTGTTTGACATAGGGGAGGATTCTTCTTTTAACATATGTAGATCAATATTTTGATTTTTATAGCATTAGTGTACACCTTGCTGTCTAAATCTGTGATGTTTAAATTGGCAAAATAATCTCCCACTCCCATATTTAATATATTAATTTCACTAGGACTTTTAAAATGTTGATGAGAAACTGGTGAGCAGCAAATTAATTTCACTCTTATTCACAATCTGCAAACAAAATTAGACTTTTCTCCTACAAAGATTAGAACAGCATGAGGATTAAGGCTTTACAAATGCAGGACAGTTTGCAGAATCAGAATTCAAAATAAGACCTATCATCTTTTTAATGTATTTGCTATTTCACTTCAGTTGTGAGCATCACAAAAAGCTCTCTTAAGTCCAAGAATAGCTCAGAATACATGTCAGGAAACAGTAGTGTAAGTGCTCTGTGAAATGAGGCGTTTGAAATTCCTTATTATTATTGTAATGGTTAAATTGCTATTGCAAATGAGATCGTCTCTTTAGAAGTGCAGAAAATGGCAACAGGAGATGGTAATTGAATTATAACCTCCTTTGAAAAAGGTAAGGTAATGTTCACAAACAGCACCAAAAGGACTGGAAGCGCTCTGAAGTCTCTTAGTAGGATTTTTCTTTTATTTCTGGCTAGATTTTTTGTCATACCATGCACTGTTTTAATTGTGTTCTCTAATCCATTCCTAACCACATGAGTCTGTTGCTCAGTTATCTTTTGGATTATCATTTTCCCATACGTATTTGAAGTTAAAAGATCAGTTTTTTGGATATATACTTTGGTAAAGAACTAAGCATGTTTTGTCATTTAAGCCTCGTTCTGCTAGTCCTACAGGAAAGTCTTTCTGTTAAATTCACTGCAAATTTGATCATCATGCATGCTGTGCATGAATGCTCTGGGGAATCCAATATTAGCAAGACATGAATAATTCACAATTAAAGCTAAGAACTGCTATGTTTACTAAATATACAAGATTGCCATATTCTGGGTGGGTGCCCAAGAGCAGGAGTCATTCAGCACTGGCAGGGCTGGAGGAGCTTTATCTTCTCTGCAGCTAAAAAATTAATTTGATTCCGAGTCCTGCTAGTTGTTTATTTAATATGCAGGCTAGTTCATCGTATCCTCTGTTTATGCTTTTATTTCTCACTCCAAACTATACTTGAAATAAGCTTCTTCCTTTACTTAGCATTCTCCAGCTTGCTCTTTTGGGATATTGTTTCCTCTTCAAGAGTTGCTTGAAGTCTTGAGAGGTCAAGGAAGTGCTTTCTTTGAATAATTCTAAATCTTCTTTTTTGCAAGTGAAATAGAGTCCTGAATGAATTATGTGGTAGACACCCACTGACTTCTGAACACATCCTCAAGATTTAATAACACTAAGCTTTCAGATTTACAGTCTAAGTTTTACTATGAATAGGATCTTAAAAGGATTTTGTCTGTTTACTAACTTTTTTCAGTCATCTCCTGGTTCAGATTAATGAAATTTTTGCCATGTCCCATCTACAGTAGAGTAGTATTTTAATAAATCTGACATTCCAAATGTTATTTCTAAAGTTATGAGCAATAATACTTATTTTATACTTGAGAAGCAATCATCCACTGCTTTCCTATGAATCCTCATGCTGTGGTTAGCTTTAGATCATCCAAAGCCCTTTTGTTCCCCTTTTGGTTTCTGTTTTCTCAGTGCTGACACAGATAATTATTTTATTACCTTACGGTACCCAGGGTTCTGGAGTAACATTAGGACACACTTCGTGTCAGTTGTTTTGAAGACTGAACCAATTTTTACTCATTAAATAGAAAAACTTAGAGGTGTCTGATTAATTCTGATTGTAGGGAGACGAAGGATAGCTTTCCCTTAAAACAGAGAAGTGTCTCTGCAGTTTGGAGGATTTCCAGAATCAAAGTGAACTTGCTGAGCTTGACCACATTTAGGTCACAGGGGTCAGCTCAGGTACCAATTTGTGGACAAAAGTTTGGATGATTTGGAGACAAAAGGCAGCTCTGTATTTTTGTGCTACATGAGATTGGCTGAGCAGCTCTCTCTGTTTTAAAGCCCTTCTGCCTTGAGATTATTGCATTACATAAATGTTTAATAGATACAGAAATTGCACTTAAAGCACTGATTAATGCACACATACCTCTGCAATTTGTATAGCTTTGGACTGGCACACTAAACATTTTTAGCACTCGTTATGAGAAGGAGAAAAATGTCCTATTACCATAGGAGCCTTCTCCCAATGACATGAGACAGAACTAATGAAGGTTCACCTTTCTGGCTGTTGGTTCTTACTCAGCTCTAACAACATTGCATCCAGTTTTCTGGCAAATTATGGGATTGAGGTGCTCAGCAAAAGCTCATTTTTAGTTATCTGTCGTTTTTCCAGTCATGGTCAAGTCTCCTGCTAGATAAGGATATCTATTTGTAATCCATTTTGTCCTGTCCATACTTACACAGAAATCTCCTGCCACACGGGAGGAGACTTTTTCCCCATTTCTTCAGCTTTTAGGAAGGTGTGGCTCACAGCTGTGTGGACTAGGGAGGACCCATGCACCCTCTATGCTCTGGGACAGCTGTCTCCTTTTGCAGGAAGCCTCTGAAAGCCACAGAATGATCTGGGATCCCTTTTCCAACTCAAGGATCCCTCAGGATGGGATAGGAGGGCTATAGCCACAGAGCCTGGAGGGGTCTGTGTGCTTTCCCCAGGGTACAGGGGATGCCCATGGCCATGGGGCAGAGCTTTGTGTAACACTGACACCAACTGAACTCCTCTGTGGAATGGAGGAATGGAATAGAAATTGAGTCCTTAGCCAGCAACCCACAACAAATTGAAATGCAGAATTTCTTAATGAAGACAGTTCAGGCCAAAATATGCAAGGAGCTGTGTTTGCTCTGTGTGGCAGACTGAGGGTCTTGATGGAAATGAGTGACTGTGAGTGACAGGGGGAGAGGGGGCCCAGGTTCAGGGTGCCCAGGTATAGGGTGCCCAGATTTAGGATAGGATGCCCAGGTTTAAGATTCCCAGATTTAGGGTGCCCAGGTTTAAGATTCCCAGGTTTAGGATGCCCAGGTTTAGGATGCCCAGGTTTAGGGTGCCCCGGTTTAGGGTGCCCAGGTTTAGGATGCCCAGGTTTAGGATAGGATGCCCAGGTTTAGGATGCCCAGGTTTAGGATTCCCAGTTTAGGATGCCCAGGTTTAGGATTCCCAGTTAAGGATGCCCAGGTTTAGGATTCCCAGGTTTAGGATAGGATGCCCAGGTTTAGGATGCCCAGGTTTAGGATGCCCAGGTTTAGGATGCCCCGGTTTAGGATTCCCAGTTTAGGATGCCTCTCCCCTGTGACAGCCTCTGAAAAGGGAAGAGGATCTGTCAGTGCAGAGAGGGCTGTGATCAGTTCACATCTACCATGGGATGGATCCAGGCTGCACCAGCAAGATCTGTGATGGAGAAGGAAACCATTAATTAATCACCATCATCTCCTCAGCTAATTATCCTGAGGCTTTTTGTTTGATCAAAGGAAAAAAGAGAGTGTGTTACCTCACTGGGAAGCAGGAGCACACCTGAACCCATCCACTGAAATGTCCTTAGAAGGAAAGGCACAGTGATTGTGTCTCCAGCTGGAAATCTCTGCACACCTCTAAAGTTAACTTTGCACACCTCTAAAGCTCACTTTGCACGGGAATTTGAAAATAATGGAGGAGTTCAGTGTAATACCCACCCCAGGAGCTATGCCAACCCTGAGCAAAGACTAACTGCAGCCTTGGTGTGGTTTAAAGTATGAGGGCACCTCATTCCCGAGTGAAAATCCCTTCCTCTTCAAATGGGTCTTCTGCAGCTCAAAACCAAGCACAAATTGTCTTAAACCTGCCAGAAGTTAATTATTTCAGCAGTGTTCAGCTGAGTGCTTTCCACCTGACCTCTTTGCATCACAAAAAATAAGAGAGATGCTGCAAACCAAGTTTGGAACTCCTTGCTTAGGAACTGGGATGGAGCTCTATAGGATGGAGCCTATGTGCTCTGCTCTGGCTGCATTTCCCAGCATGGAACACTATTTTATACGGGAGGTTTTATACTTTATATTTTTTTTATACTTTATATACTTTTTTTTTAACTTTTTATACTGTTTTATACTTTACAGGTTTTAATCAGCTTCCAGTATCGCTGGTAAAGGTTTTGCTGGGTAACATGAAACACACTGCAAAGAGCAAAGCAAGTTCACCCCACTGTGCTCTCCAGCATTTCCTCTAATTTAATTCTCAGTGTCTCACAAGGAGATTCCTCAAACTGAGACTTTCCATCCTAAATTTCCTCCCATCTTGCAGTCCTTTTTTGCAGTCATACAGACTTAATTTCTCACCTGAACTGCACTCAGCTGTGCCTCCTCCTAATCTTTGCACCATTGACTTCAAGGGCTTCTTTCGTTAAAAAATTGTGGATTTAATTTTTGAAATTTTGCTAAGTGAAAAAGGGAGGCTTTAAAAGCATCTGCCATGGTAATGATACATATAGCATGTAAAATCATATTGCACACAAAGAAGGAACATTTCTATGGTTATCTAGAAAAGTACATTTACATTTACATTGTAAAATTTATTCAAACTGGTAAAGTTGTTATATCCTCCCATAAAAGTGAATGCAAATTTCTTAATAAATCCTGAATAGCTGTAATTCCTGAAAGGAATATATTTTGTTTTTCTTGCATGGGGGTCTCAGTATTTACCTGGACACCTCTGCAAACAGTGCTGGCCTCTCCCTAGCGTGGCTGCTTGGTCTGATTTGGCCTTTCTAAATTAATGTCTTTGAAGTTTAAAAAAGAGTAAAAAGTGCGGTGATTGATTTCATTCATAGAGCAATCATTTTTTAAAAAGAACTCTCTGCTTTAGATATAAAACTGAAGCAGTTTTAGCTGGAATAGTTATCTGCTAAAGGGAATTTGACTAAACTGAGCCTAAGAAAGGCTTAGGTAAAGGTTAAACCCTGACTTTGCACAAGCTTTTCTGGGAAATTTGGGCTGCTGTGGGTTGCAGATTTTGACTTGATGGAGAGCTACAAATACCTGCTGACAGCACAGAGACCTCTTGCTGCTAAAAAGTCACGAATTGTCACAGCAAAATTCTAGTTTTTAGAATAAGCCGAAACCTAATGGCAAAACTGTTATTATTCAGCTCTATGTTACCCTGACAGCTTTATGCATTTGTGAAAAAAATAGAAACCAGGGCATAAACTTTGGATTGATTTTTTTTCTCTGACTGAGGAGAACAGCTTTGGCGGTTGTTTGTTTTTTAATTAAAAACTCTGACTGATATGAGATTTTCAAGCCCACATAGTTTTACTGCAAGTGCTATGTCTCATTTTCCAGCATGATCTTTCCATTTGTTGCACAGTGATAGGATGTGGCTGCTTTCACTCAAAAAAATAGGGACAGTCAATGTGGGAGTCAGTAGTGTTATTAAAATATTGGCAGAATGTATTTTAAATAATGTATAAATGAATGATAATATTTTCTATATTTTTTTCTTCCGTGAAGAAGTCATCACTCTTGATTCTAAATGCCTCTGACTTAGCCAGCAAGGTTTTTTTTATTGACAGTGAGTTGAATCTCAGAGTCCAGAGGCTCGAGCACGCCAGTAGAGTGACTTTTCAAGTAATAGGGGAAATAGCTGACTTTTTGTCATGCCATAGGGAAGATGAAGTTGATTTTTCTCTTTTAACACAGATTTCCTTTTAAAACTGATTTGCATGCAATCTGGGGAGGTGACATTTGAATATGTTGTCTTTTTAGTGCGCTGAGCAATAAAACCAGACTCTAATATTTCAAAATTTTCAATCTTTGGCAAAGTTGTAAGCGTAGCTGGAAAAGTAAGATATTTTTGTGTGGCATCAGGAGTGTTGTAGGTGATGATGAGTGAGAAAGGCACGGTGCTGCTGGCAAGCATCTGCTCTGCTTTCTGCTCTGCTGCTGCCTTAAAAAAAATTGAAGAAATTAAATTCTTTAATTTTTTTCTCTTTCCGCTCCCATTCCCCCTATTTTTAATTCTTTTGTAATTATGATGGAATGGAATAAAATGTATTTTCATCCAGACAGAGGCTGGGTTTGTGAGTACGTTATGACCACAGGAACAGGCTTTGCTCAAACTTTGCATCGTCTCCGCTGGACTTCACTTGGGCCAGAGGACCTCAGTTCTGTCCCTCTGTCACAACCCTCAGTGCTGGGGGCAGCTCTGGGTACCAACAGGAAGGGATTTTGCAATTCTGCAATTATTTATTGGATAAACTGAGGCTTGCCAAAAGGACAAATCCAGCGCTGGCACAAATCAGCTTTGCCACAATCCATGGCAGTGTCAGGGACTCTGCTTCTCTTTCCTCTATCTTACAAGCAATGAAGGAAATCACCCCAAAGCTCTGCCCCCAAGAGCTGTTCTGGGAGGCCATTTCTTACCCCATTACCCCCAAAATGGAAGTTTCTGGGTTTGTGTGCTATGATTTCACTTTTGTAAAGCCCCCAGCTCCCTCCCTCCCTCCGTGGCTGAGCTCTGGAGCTGCAGGTGCCCCAGCCTGGGTTTGCTCCCCTGGCAGCACTGCTCACTGACCCTCCTGCCAAGGGATTCCCCTGGGCCTGATTCTGCTCCCTTTGGGGAACAGGGATCAGTGCCAGGCTCCCCAGGGCACTGCAGTGCCAGGACAGGACTGCATCATTCCAAGGGTGTGTGTTCTTGTCCTGCTGAGAGAGGCAGAGCAATCAGCACAGCCACATTAATTAATCACGCCTTAGATGGAGTCCTTCTCCAGACCTTCTTCATTATCTCCCTCTCCAGGTGAACCTGTGGAGGAAACAAATCCCCAGTGTTTGGAAATGTGAAGATTGCTGTCTCACTCCTGCACAGCCACACTGCGAATTTGGGAAGCTGTGCTGCAGTTCTTCCCATTAATTAGGGAGTGCAGCACTGTGGGGTTTGAGGCAGGAACAGGCTTGGCCAGCGCCCTACAGTGTGCTGTGGCACCTGCTCTGCAATTTTCCTATTTTCTGTTTGTCTCTGCTCCCACCATGAATGATGTTTGCCCCGTGGGGAGTGGGGCTGGCAGATTAAATGTTTGTCTGTCACTGTGGGGCTGCCTCAGACTATGGCATCCACTTTTGGGGCCCTCCCCAAACGCCAGAGATAGGACCCCAAGATGTTCAGTGACCCAAAGCACATCACCTACAAAGAGATCTTGAGTTTGTCTTGGAAGTTTTCCGTTTGGGGTTAGATGAAAAGTGAGGACAAGACCACGCAAGCTGGAAATGTTCAACTCAAAGCCACTGCTGGTGGATTCGTGTGAAGGTGGGCAAGCACACGGCCTGGAATGTATCATGCATCTGGAATTTCATCATCTGGCTGGCTCTGAAACACCCCTGCTTGAGGGGGGACAATATTTCTGGGCATGCAAAAGCCTTAAATTGACAGCCCTCATCCTTGCTGGGAACTCGAGAATGAAAGGGAGCAAGAAGGATGCTGTTGGGTCAATTGATTTCCTGCCCCACAGCAGTAGATAGTTTTGAGTCTTCTGTGTGTCCTGCCTACAATATACAATAATGCAGGTGAGAAAGCAAAGCCGTGCAGACAAAAATCCCACCCTGAAAAATCCACCCCAAAAGCATGAGCCATAAATAAAGCACACAGAAAGGGATTTTCTTTCTTCAATTTAATTGAAGTTACTTAGAAAAATAATCAGGCTTGAATGGCTTTTTTAAGGAAAGATTCATGAGCAGTTCACACTTGTGTTGGCAATGTATAATTTATCTTTTTTCCTTTATTAACGGTATATTTAAGTATGAGGAGATACTTTTCTACAACAAGCCTTCTACTGCATACAAATAGGTTAAAAAAAAAAATCCAACCCCACATTGATGTTAAATTATTCGTACACATTGTATTGTGCATGCATGTAAGAAAATAACACTCTCTGTAACAAGAGTAATAGTAAGGACAGTCCCTTTTTGTACCTGAAAAGTGCAGCAGACTACAGTGAAACCCTAAAACATCTGGGGTCAACTTATTCTAAAAGCACTTCTGCTCGTGGATTATTTATGTCACTTGTCCTACACAGCACATGGCTCAGGCAGGTCACACATTCCTATCATCACGGATGAGGTTTACGGAGAGGCTGAAGCATGGCCTGAGCCAGGTTTGGGGGGACCCCCCACCCCCAGGAGCCACCAGCATGTCCAGAAGGGCCAAATCCAGCCTGAGCTCCATGGCTTGGGGCCAGCTGGGGGTGACCCCTCAGCTGGGGGTGTCCTGCAGGTCCGGAGCCACCAGCACTGCTGGGCTCAGCGCTGGCCCTGCCAAAGGATGGGGAGGGTCAGAGAGAGATCCCTGCTCAGAGATGGAGATCCCTGCTCAGAGATGGATCCCTGCTGAGAGATGGAGATCACTGCTCAGAGATGGAGATCACTGCTCAGAGATGGAGATCAGCTGCTCAGAGATGGAGATCACTGCTCAGAGATGGAGATCACTGCTCAGAGATGGATCCCTGCTCAGAGATGGAGATCACTGCTCAGAGATGGAGATCACTGCTCAGAGATGGAGATCACTGCTCAGAGATGGAGATCACTGCTCAGAGATGGACATCAGCTGCTCAGAGATGGAGATCACTGCTCAGAGATGGATCCCTGCTCAGAGATGGATCCCGGCTCAGAGATGGATCCCTGCTCAGAGATGGAGATCACTGCTCAGAGATGGAGATCACTGCTCAGAGATGGAGATCACTGCTCAGAGATGGAGATCACTGCTCAGAGATGGGATCAGCAGCTCACAGATGGGATCCCTGCTCAGAGACAGAGATCCCTGCTCAGATTTGGGATCCCTGCTCAGAGAGGGGATCCCTGCTCACAGATGGGGATCACTTCTCACAGATGGAGATCACTGCTCCAGCAGCTTTGGGGGCTGTGGACAGAGGAGGGGAGCAGGAATTTCCCCCCTGGGTGCTCTCTGTGCTCATCACTAATGAATGCTCACCCTTCTCCAGCAGCAGCTCCCCAGGCAGCCCTGGCAGCCCCGCAGGCACATCTGAATTTTGCATTTTGCTGCAGCTCAGTGCTGCCCTTGGGCTCCTGCACCAGCTGTGACCACAGCAGGAATGACTTCGGGAGAGATGCAGAGCTCAGAGCATTCCAGCCCCTCTTCCCCTCCAGCTGGGAAACCCAGGGAAGGCTTAGGGGTAAAACCAGCCCCTTGCCCCCAGGACCATCAGCCCTGAAGGCTCTCCTGTGTGGCCACAGGGGAAGGATTTTTGGCTCAGTGAAAACAACACAGCCAATAGACCAAAAGAAAGGGCTATTCTTTAATATTTGTCGTCCTGCTCTGAGCTGGGCAGGGCTGCTGCTCGCTGCACAGGACAGGAGCACATCAGCACTCAGCTGTGGATTTAACACAAGCCTGCAGTTCCTTCCCAGCACCGCAAAACATATAGAGCACTAAACAGCCAGCTTGGAGGAGTTTGGGAGCAAGGTTTCTCAAACGCAAGTGACTTAAAGTAGCCACCTTAGTCCACATAAAAGCCTTCTCAGGGCTGAGCATCCACCTGCAGAGCAGCCCTCTGTGGGGAGCCAGAATCAGAGCAATCGAACCCAAAGCTGTTGCTGAAAATCCTGGCTGGAGCAATGGTCACCCCTCAGATCTCCTGAAGGTTTGTCACCTAAAGCTTTTCCATCACAGCTACCATCTAGAGATTTTGTGTCTCCAAAGCTGCGAAACGACAGAGAATATCTCAGGACAGATAAAAATGTGGTGATGATGCCAGAGAAAAGTACAGGAAGAAAGGGAGAAGCACACCCTGGTTTTTAAATATTTACTTTCTGAAGCAACTTTTGTCTTAAATGGAAAAAAAAAAAATCACATTCTGTTGGAGGGATTAACAGCTAACTGAGCAGAAAACTGGACCAGAATAGGAGCACTGTGGGATGCAAGACCAAACCAGCACACAAATAACTTGTAGGAATTATCCTGGGGGGAGAAGGGGAATCTGCCTCAGACAGTTGTTTTTTTTAACAAACACACAAACACTGAACTGGGAACATCAGAAAGCCAGGGCACACTGGGAGGGGCACTTGCAACAGCTCCACATACTCACAATGAGACAGAACTGCCATCAATCAGCAATGGATCAGGAATTCAGTGCTCAGACACAGCCTGCCCTTCGCTGGCCACTGGACCAGTGCTCCTGGTTACAAACAGGGCCTGGGTTATGGAAACTGTGGCTGTTCCAGAATGGATAAGGGATTTATTTGTATGGTATGATAGAAAAAATGATGTCCCAAATCCTGACTAAAGACCAAATCCAATTGAGAAAGGACTTCAGCTGCTGTTTGTTATGTTAATTTGTTTTTCAATGAGATTTATTCAGCAACTTATTTTTATCAAATAAAATGCAAACTATTTTTCTTCTTTAATCACATCTGCATCCTGGAAACTAATATAATTCAGTTGATATTATTGGCTACTGAACAATATGACATTTTTCAGGATCTGGCTCTGATACTGTTAAAACATCTCTGCCTTCAGCTGAGTTTATTTAAATAATCAGTAATTTTTGAAGGGGTTTGTTTTGTTCATAAGACTGACACATAGGCAACTTAAACCCCCCATTTTAAACCACCCATCAAATGTAAAAACAGATTTTAGATTTTCATAAGTGCCTCAATTGAGCCTCTGCTGAGGTGGCTCCAGAGCATTCCCCAGGCTGTACACCTCACCTGCATCCAACTGCAGCAAACACCTGGGGAGCCCTGAACTTCTGCTGCCCCTCGCTGGCTAACAGATCCACACTGAAATCCCATTTTTCATTGTTTATCTGCTGTGTATAGATTCCTGTTTGCTTACCCAACACAATCTGCCATCCCCAAAAGCTGTCAAACACAAAACAACTGCTACTGAGACATTCCCCTTGAGGAAAAAGGTCATGGTCTTACACTAGGGCTGACTTGGATGAATTTCTAACCCACTGGAACTTAGAAAAATCCCTCTCAATGGTATGTAGGCAGCAACTAAAAAAGAAGGCTTCTTCTTCTCCCTAGGAACAAGCCATGAAACCAGCACGTGGGAAGATGAGACCTTTCTTATTGCCTTGCAGGCTTAGAGAACCAACATGAGGATGACTTTCTGACTCTTTAAATGACATGCCCAGATTGTTTATAACAATGTGTCGTCGTCTCTCGAGCCACTCTTGGTTGTCCATCTTAGGACTGATCAGGGAGGCATGACTTGAGGAGGATGGAGTTCCCTGCAGCTCCACCCTGGATATGAATTAAGTCAATGCCAATTGCTTTGGGCATTCAAAAATCTCTTGCAGTCACTTTCCAAATGGTGATTTTTTTCTGATGGACCATCCCCAATTCATTTGGGCTGGCAGACTTCAAACTAAGAGACAATGGGACTGGTCATACTCCCCATAAACTCATTAAGACTTCTAAAAGGTTCATGGTTTCTCTTCCTAAGGAATACATTCACATTTCTTTCAGTCATGGGTTTTACATATCATGAATCTACCCAAATCTGTTTTGCTTTTCCTTTTCAGGCCTAGAAAGATAGATTTTGTACTAGTATTGAGTGCAACATCACTTTCTAAAGGACTTATTTTCACCACTCTTCTCAAAGCGTGTGGTATCCAGAACCATTCCCAGATTTACCTGCACCAATGGCTAACGGAAGAACATTATTACCCAGAACAAGCTCAGTCGAGGAAAGCACAAAACCAGACTCCTTTTGTCCACATGTTATCTTAGCTCTGCTGCTGAAGTGAAACCTACCAAGAGACAATGTTTTAAATAAGTATAAATAACATTAATTAGAATTGGAGGAATGCAAAGATCAATGAAATTCACCAGAACACAATTAACATTTGTTTAAACAGTGTAGCAGTATTATTCATTTCTACAGCTAGATCGTCACAATCCCGTTACCCTGCAAAGAGAGCTGTCCTTTCTTACAGTTGATTTAAATAATTTTGACTGTGCTGCTCGCAGCATCATTCAAAAAAAAGAAAATATTAATTTACAAAATAACCCATTCTCCATATTTATTATGACAAATAAAATCTTAAATAAAACAGGCTTTCTCTCCCCTCTTTCCCCCCAACCCATCCCTCATTCCAATTTCAGGTAGCTTGGCACTGAGTAATTAAACATTAAAAAATCAAGTTTGTAGACTTCATACAGCTGCGTTTGGTGCAAGGAGCTGATGTTCTGGAAGAACTCTGTGGTCATTTCGTCAGTAGTTCTCGTAGACTTTGCATAGGTGGGGAATTTCAGGTAGTTGCCTACTCCCGCCAGCTGGAGAACGTAATTGGAATCCTCTTCGAGCGTTTCGTACTTTCCTATGAGGTCGTAGTGGATGTGGCAGGGGTGGCACAGGGAGTACACAGTCTGCCAGTGCTCGTTGAAGGGCTCTTCTCTTTGGGTGTGCGGGTCGATGAGATACGCCACGAACTCCTCGAACTTCACGTCGTCGCCTTTCCGCAGCGCTTCCTGCGTTGCGTTTTTCCGCTGGCGCCTCACGATTTTGGTGCCGTAGCGCTTGTGGAAGGAGGTGTTGTACTTCTGGGTGAACTTGTTCCTGTAGGCTGACACCAGCCGCTCGAAGGGCTCGCGGACGAAGAGGAACTTCATGTAGTTTTTCAAGCGGTGGTTGATCTCTGGGATGCTGTACTGGTTGAGTGTCTTCAGGTTGGAAGACACGTGCGCCTCGTTGGCCGGGATTTCCATCGGGTCGCTGTATTTGCCTCTTCCTGTCAAAACCATCATCACCCTCTTCCAGTTTGTGCAGGCCACCTTGGGGACGTAGCAGTAGATCATCTCGTGGTCTTCATCCACCACCAGGTGCTTGAGGTCGCCGGGGGTCAGCACGCGGCGCTTCCTGCTGGACACGCTGTTGGCTCGGCACGTGTCGGTCACTTGGTCCCGCCGGATCTGGTGGAGGATTGCTGTGTTGGACAGCTGCAAAGGAAGCACAGGAGGTCAGGGCTTGGGAAACTCTCATGCCTTTTTGCTTATTCTACAAGATCATGGAAAAGTGGATGTTTCCCTGCATGAAACAGTTCATGATGGGGCTGAGTAAAACTTACTGTTCTAGAAGATAAACTCTTTTTGGCTCCAAACTTCTTGATAATACTCACTGATTAAATGTCCACAGAGCATTCAGGGATTAAATGTCCCCAGAACATCCAGGGCTTTGCTCTGAAGGCAACATGAAGGAGCTCACATAAGAAATGGATCTGGCATTTGGCATTGGTGGCAAATGCATTTACAGAACTCTCATCCTGAGATGTGGCCACTGCTTTTCCTAGGCCTGGGAAGCAAATCTCACCTCAGCTCTGCAGTCCATCCCATGGCTACAGCAGTGTTGGACCTTTTGCTGCTGAGATGGGGCGGGAAGGTACCAGAACTGGAAAATTTGACAAAATGGAAACTGTGTGTTCTTGTTACTCGTGTCTTTTATGTTAGAGAATTCAATAGTCATGGCTTCTTTCTTGGCTATGACCTTGAATTTGGCTTATGTGGCTGTGGCCAGAATAAATGAAGCGCATGGGTATTCCTGCTAGTCCCCCAGAGGAAAATTCACTCAGATATGATGGCCATGCCAGTGCAGGGCTCCTGGGTTTGGCTGTTCAGAAGTGTCTCTGCAAGGCTTGGGGTTTTGCTGGGCAGCCCTATCCTCACTGCTACAAATACCTTATTACATATTGAGAATAAACTGCATCAAAGCAACAGAGGGAAGTTTTAGCAATACTATTTACATTTATTTAACACCATTGACCTGTGAATTTCAAAGAGCCTTATGCTCAGTAATTAATTTAGCCTCATAGACAAGAATTAAGGCAAGTACCGAGCTTCTTATTTGATAGGTAAGGAGGTTTGAGATCTCCTCCTCTCTTTCGCCTCTCTGCTCAGTAAAATGCTGGCTAATGCTTAGAACGTGCAGTAGCCCAGTGCAGCTCATTTAGACAGCTTGGCTTGTCCCTTGTGTGTGTGTGGCATCCCCTGGATACCTCCCAGGTGCACTTCAAGGGCAGTTCTGTGTTATAGTCAAAGAGATGGGAAGCCAGATGTGAAATGTGCTTTGTGCTTCCTAGGAAAACTGACTGGCAGGGAGCTTCCAAAAAAGATGTTAGAAAGCAGTTGTCAAGGACCACACAGATTTTTCAGGAAAATCACTATTTCTGTTTAAAAAAAATATAAAAATCCCTATTTCAATTTATGATGTCCTCAGAGCAAAACAGAACTAATGGTTCTCAGCCAGCTCTGTATTGGTTAGAGTTACCAGTGAATAATTTTCAAAGAACTAAACAAAACCCTAAGCAAACACAGACATACAAATTCTCATTTTCACACAGATAAAAAGCTGGAATCTCTCCTCATGAAGACTTTCGTCAATAATCATAAAGCACAGTAGTGCTGTTTGCCTCTGGTTTTAGAGTAAAAATAAAAAAGAGAAATGCCTGAATATGTTGCTACATTATAAGATGTTAATGCACTGTATTTGATTTTCTGGCGCTGTTCTTAGGATAAATACAGAATTAAGTGGATGAGATTCTATGGTCTGTATTAGATAGAAGGTCAGATTTGATAATCTAATGGTTGCTCCAGACCCTAATCTGCAGATGAATCTTTGTAGAGCTGTGCTTTGCTCCTGATTTCATTCCTCCATCAATAGGCTAAGCACTTCTCCCCCATACATTAACATTAATGAGATTTTCAGGCATTTGGAGTAAAGGGGAAAAACGCAGCCTGACTATTTGCAATTGCAAATGAGATTGTACTACATTAAATTCATTTAAAAGATTACACTTGTGCATTTTCAAGTGGCACTTGCCTCTCGATCTTTATAACACGGAAAAAAATATGGATAAATGGCATAAAAGTTTGGTCACACACATTTACTACTACATTTGGTCATTATACATTTACTAAGTACACAGCAGCACCCCAGGGTCAGCTCTGGATGTGCTCTGGCCTGGCTGGTGGCACACAGAACGTGGATTAAACGGCAACAGGAAAAGGGAATTGTCTTGTTCTGATCACTGACAGCACCATTTGGCACAGCTGATGGATGAAGGGCTATGTAGGAAATAGAAAGCTTGACTTCCTTTTTATTTTATCCTGTTGGCTTCAGTTTACATGGAAGGTGATCATAACAGCATTTTTCAATTTAGTATTTCGAAACTATACATTAACAGTGAGTTAGCTGCTGGTAATATGGTTCCTTTTCATTTTAAGCCACGTAACAATTTCACTCCTGGAGCTCATGAGGGGAACTGGGGAAACACTGAGTTTAAATGAGACTGGAAGTACATTTGTTTATGCTTTATACACATCAGAGGTCCACTTGGCCATGGAAGAAGTGCAAATGTGCTCACAGCTCAGGAGGAAAATATACCCCCAAATGTAAGCAGCCAGAGAGAAGATCCAAGGGACAGATATCTTTAAACCCAGGGATGGTGAAGGGCCACACAAACCATTAGGGTCATGGATGGTCCTCCTCCAGAGCTGCTCCAGATGTGGCTGCAGCAGTCAGGAGTGTGCAGCTGCTGCTGGACACAGCTGGCTGTGCCTGTGGTCAGTACCAGAGGTCCCTCAGCTCTAGAAATCACAATTAGCAATGGCCTAAAGCAGGGCAGAGGACACTTGGCAGGCTGTGTGCAGGTGACCCTGAGAGCAGTGTGGGGATGGTGACAAAGTCTGTGCTCGGGTCTGTCCTCTGGCAGCTCAACTCGGACTTCATCAGGGCTTTAAAGGTTCTGGGAAGACATCTGATGAAAGCAGCTGCTCTTCCCTGACAGGACTGACACCACAGACGCACTTCATCATGTTTTTGTTTTCCTGCAGAAGTTGTAAAGGGGACAGAGAAGAAGGGCATGTCAAGATCAAAGCTCTCCTTCCCTTTCTGATGCAGCAAGCAGGTTGAGCAGTGACACGACAGCAGCAGCGGGAGACTTCTAAGCTCAGTGGCATTCAAAGGAGAAAAAGAAAGTCTGGGGACACTCTGATCCCAGAAGCTTCTCATCTCCATCAGTCCCAAACTAACAAGGGAGGAAAGTCCAGCACACTCTGCTCATGTCTCCTGTTCCGTGGGAGGGGTGTGTGTGTGGGGAATGGGGGCAGGAGGGCTTTTTATTTATTATTCTCTATTTCTAGAGAATATCCTGACCAGAAATGCATCTGCTGACCAACTGGCAGTCATCAACTCATTGCAGGCAAAGGTTATTCAAGGTAAACCAGAGTAATGAGATGGGAGGCATTTCCTTCTGGTTACTTAGGCACAGCAGGATAAAGTAATCTTTGAAGACCTTTCCAAGCTTGACAGCCAAGCAGCAAGTACAGATTTAAACACAGGGAATTTTTAATTTTTTTTTCTGAATATAGTAGAGTACTGAAAACTAGGTGCAGAGATCAACCCAATTCACAGGTACCTGCACTGAAAGCATTGTTTAATAGAAGGATGGAAACACTGAAGTGTCACTCAAAAAGCACATTAATTAAATTCTGTCTCACTATAAAAAATATAGTGGAAAGATGTAACCACCACATTTACCAGGCAGGGTTTTGTGTATTTCTATTGCATTGCCTGCAGCTAGTTCTGTGTTTCTGTGACCAGGCTCACAACCAGCCTGTGCTGGGACTGCTAACGTGACATTTCATCATGGCAGACCGAAGGGCAAAATTATCCAAATTAGTTCAGAGTGGAATAAAGAGCATAAACATTGTGAATGGGGTGTGCAGTCCCATTCCTTGCTAAATTGGTTCTTCTCTTCAGTTTTGCATTAATGAACATTTTGCATCTGCCTTTAATTCCTCAGTCACCTTCGTGTTTGGAGGTTTGGTTTGTGTCCTACGCAAGTTGCTCTGGTGTTCCCTCACCTGTGGTCCCTCAATTAAAAACCTGCTGAAACCCAGCTGGGTCTATCTGTTAAAACTAGAGCTCATCTCCACCAAATTCTTCTCAACAGTATTTGTTCAGAAGGTGTGTGAGCAGCAGCCTCCAAATCCACAGAAAGGAAGGTCTGAAAGTGAGAAGTGTCAGACAGACTAACTATAGGTGGCACTGATGGTCCTGATTTTGTGACATCGAGAGAGTTTCAGTTGTCTGAATTCTCAGTTATTATCAGCTCTCCTCCCCCCAGCCCATCAATTACAGCATCTGAGTTCCAGGAGGTGTTTGTTATTCAATATACAAAATGTTTTTCAGTGCTGCTTTTGTTTTCCCAGATGCTGAAGGAGTTGGTTTTTTTGAGCAGGAGGTTACAGGCAAGCACATTTCCAATCCTGTTCTCACATGAAAGGTGTGAAAAAGACTCCTGCAACCTTGATGGAGAGCCTGGAAGTTACAAACGTGGTTTAGACTATTTTAAGGCTTGGCTTTCACAATTTGCATCCATAACTACCCTGCTTAGTGTATATATCTGTCATACACCAAATTCTAGATTGTATTCTTAACAATGCTCAGCATTAGACAATAATGGGGAACTAGCGATTTTTCATACTTGACAGTCCAAGCATAAGTGTTTCTCAAATTATCACAAATAATTATTACTCTGTGCAGATTTCTACAGATGACAGTCAGACAATTGTAGCTATGTGAATCAAAACACTGTATCTAAAAGAACAATTGCATATCAATAAAGGGATTTTATTCAGCTGACCTGAACTGCAACAATTTTTTAAAAAGTAACAGCTTTGCAGCTTTTTTATTTACTTCACATTTCATAGCATATATTTCGGACAACTTTTTCAAAAACTTTGAGCACTTAAATGAGAAGCACACCAAAATACAATTAATATTTGTTCAGAGAAAGTACATTGTGTGCACTGGAGATGGAAATGTTTAACATCTTCCCTGGCAACTTGTGGGCAGACAAACCAGAATATGCATTTGCTCTGAAAATGTCTCTACAGAGTGGCTGGATAACAGAAGATAAAACTAATATTAACTCAGGAGCATTTCTACTAAGCGAGAACATTTTAGAAGTAAATTATATCCTCTGAAGGAAACTCTTGAAATATTACAAAGCTGTCTTCTTTTCTCCATTTCATGCATTGAACTTATTGCCCTACAGAGAAAATTAGGCTGAATTTGCATTTTTTTTAAATTCTTTGTATTGCAAACCAAGATAACCACACAATTTTCAGTTCCCATTGCAGAGAATGCACCAGGGCTGTGAAAAGCAGGATAAAGCTTTTGAGAGTAAAACAGTCAAAAAACAACACTGAACCAGTCAAAATCTGAAAACAGACACACACGCAGCCACAGATGCTGACACTTTCCTGGGAAAACTTCTGGGTCATGAAGTATTGGCCTTTCCATCTTGGAGAGAAAGTAAAGTACCACAGGGAGGCTAAATGATGCAAAATCTTGAAAAAATCAGAGACTGACACCAAATGGCTCCAGCTATAAATGAAAACCAGCTTTTTAATCAGGCTCAAACTCTGTCCCACAACAAGGTATGGTTTCAGGAGGAAAAGATCCATCTCCCTTCCAATGCCACCTTCTCCTGTATAATCCCAAATATCTCTGCAGGCCTGTCCATTCCCCTTCTCCCTGCTAGGAGCTATTGGGTAGCAGCACTCACACCATGCATAGGGTTTGGGGATAATAAAATCAATTCTATATCTTCTTGTAAAGTGTCTGCTCTGAACAAGGAGAGGGAAAAGTCAGAAGTCCCCAGGAAGATTGGGCAGAAAGACCTATGGCTTGGCCATGTTGAGGGTGAAGGATGTGCTGCTGTGTGTGTTGCTGTTCTGAAGCTCTGGGGGAGCATTGCAAACACAGGGCAGGCAAAACTGAAGTGACTGAGTTTAAGGGAAATACCTGCAAGAGGTGAGGAACCTTCAGGGAGGCTGGAGGAGCCTTGAGCTGGGAGCATTCAAAGCAAGGAATCTTCACGGTGGTGAGTTTATTGGGATTTAATTTATAGATGAGTTTGGAGCTCTGTGTTGTGTGTACGAAGAGCACTTTGCTTTCTTTCCAGCAGCCAAAGAGAGGAAGGGGAGAAGGGGAAGGGATGGTCAATCCTTTTTTTGTGCAGGACCTGACCTCCCAGTGCTGCTCCACAGCCACTCTGACACCAAGGACAGCGTGTGATGGATCTGTGTGCTCCTGGCTCACTCCTTAAGAGCAGCAATAAATCACTGTTTGCATTAAAAAGCTGAAAGGTCTGGCTATCTTATGAATTTAATTTGAAAATGAAAACTCTCTGTCCTTTCCCCTCCAACACACACACATCCAATGGCTGGAGCTGAGCTTGTACTCTCTAGAACTTGTAACACACAGGGACACAAACTCTGATTTTCTAACCCTTCTTGGTCCCAGGCAGGGATGTTTCACTGCTAGGCTATGACCAATGGCTGCTCCAAGCTGCCTCAAGGTCAAAGAGGCTTCCACTGTTTATCTCACAGCTGCCAGGTTACAGCTGGGGCATGGATGAAACACGAACCAGGACACCCCAAATTCGGGGACACGCATGAGTTGGGAAGTTCCAAGCTGAGCAAGTGACCTGAAGCTGTAGTTGCACTGTTTTAGAAATCTTCCTGTTCTTTCTCAGGGAGAATGGAGATAAGCTGCATTCTTTTACTTTCTTAATCTCTGTGTTTGGTATTAGGTGTTACTTGGCTGTGACCAATGGTTTTAGGAGGTGGATTCCCTGCTGACCAATAGTTGCTAGGTTATTAATGGATATATAAAGAGGTTTTGGTAAATAAAGTTGTCCTTTCGCCATCTTTGTTTCATCTGCCTGTTTTCTCTGCCAGCTTCTGCGAACTTCGGGAAATCTAAACCCACATGTAGCTGCTGCACTCTGCTATTCCCTCTTTACTGTGGGAGCTGTAGATAGGATTTTCAAGGAAAGGGTTGAGAATTTGGCAGGAGAAGATGTGCCATGGACATCTGCAAATGATGCACCAGGGCTGGGGATGCATGGAGTCAGCCAGGGTGGAGCTGGGAGTAGCCCTTAAAAAACAGAATCAGAAGCTTCATTTTACCAGAGCTGGCATCTAGGAGACAATGGAAAAACTGACATTTGTTTCTCTGTCGCGAGGAGTTGTGGTTGCAGGGGTGAGATAAACTGGGTGGAGTGGAAAACAGCATAGAGTGGATATGTAAATACAAAAATACATGAGAAATTCCACGAGGAGGAAAGGAATAATTTGGAGTCAGTCTGAATGCCTGGAGCTGCCCGGGACACATGTGCCCTGCTCCCCCCAGCAGCTCTGAGCTGGCAGCCAACATTTATGGATCTCTCAGTAGCACAAATCCTCCTCCTGCACCTCTGGGTTGCAGCTTAGGTGTCACACAGGCAAGCAGAAACACTTATTTTCTTCTCAGCAGGACATCTGCAATTTTAAGTGAATACAATTTACTCGGTCCCATGCTAAATCAGGGTAATATGTTTCCAATTTTTAACTCAGTGTGCAACACACCAATATTGCTCCAGAGCTGCTGAAGCCCAAAAGGGAGAAACAAGAGAGAGTTGCTGCAGAGCTGATTTCCTTTCATATAATTCATGGGGTTTAGCAACCCCCTGGAGGAGAGGGGAGTCCCACAATTTTGTGTTGAGTCCCTGTTCCCCTGACTGGGGCAGGCATTTGGGATGGGACACTGTGGGATGTCCCCTCCAAAATCTCTGAGCAGGTCAGGAGTGCTGCTCCCGCGGGTCAGGGATGCAGGTTGTCCCCAAGAAATGCCGTGCTGGTATTTTTAAGGTAAGAGGCTGGAATTAGGAGTGCTGATGCCTGCCATGGACAGCCCTGCTGTAAGCTCTGCCCTCTGGGGCTGCTGCTGGCTAACTCAGTGTGCCAAGGGCCAGAGGAGACAGCGAAGGGAGAGCTAATCTCACCCTCCCAGCAGGTCAGTGTCAGCAACAAGAACAGATTTCATCTCCTGTCTCAGTAAGACTCTTTTCTCTTGTAATGAACTGGATGAATTCATCCTGACACAGACTGGCAAAATACCTAAATAATTCAGATAATGATTTTCTTCTCCTCGACTAAACTATTACAAATTAACATTGAATTTACTTTACTTCCCCTTGGTGAGGTTATATTTTGCTCAGACTAAACCTTGCTGCTCTAAGGTAACTTTTCCTGGCCCGTTGGGCTGTGCTGACCACTAATGCTCACAGAAGGTGACTAACCAGGGCTGCTCATTCTCCATAGCCTTAATTACAGTTAACCAGAAACTTTTCACCTTTCTGCTGCTCTGCAAAAAAAATCAGATGACCCCCTGCTTGAAAAGACAAAAGGCCTCTTATACCAAAATGCTAGCATTCATTTATAATCTTAATTAAAACAGGCTTCCCAGGAAACCTTGCTGCTGCAGCATGGAGCACAGAAATAAGATTCTGGGTTAACATGGAAAGCCTGGTTCATCCATAGCTCCCGAGGTCTTCGCTGAGATAAACAGCAGTGACTCCAATCCCAAGGGATGCTCAGTCCCAAACAAGTCCTTTAGCCCAACTACAATCCCATCAGGATTGGGCCCAAAGAGGGACCAAGACAAAAGGCAGAAGGTGAACAGTGGAACAGGAGAGGAAATTATTTGCTTTGCCACTATTTTCAGGTTGTGTTCAAAGCCTCAGCTGTCTCAGCCTTTGTGCACCACACCAAACACGCTGCCAGCAGCCAAGCACGAGCGATTCCACCCCAGGCTTCTCTTGGAAGCCAAGAGCAAGGGCACAAGGCTGCTCTCTCTGCTGGCCACGGACAGCTCTTCCCAAATGCCAACGTGCTCCATCCCCTGGGCCAGCTCCACACAGACATCCACCGCTCTGTGGGTCTGACCTGGGCCTTGCTGGGAACTTCCACTCCTCCTGGGCTCCTCTACACCCTCAGCACAGCAATAAAAGAACAGAAAATACACCGAGGTAATAACCTTTAAATCCTGACAAGCCTAGGATGACTTGGTTGCATTTTTAAGCATCTGACTTGCTACATTCATTCTTCTTATGTCAGAGCACGAGGACAATGCTAAAAGTCCCTTTCATCAGCCATTCAAGACAACTGGAAGGTACAAATATTAGGATGATGCCTTATTCATTTTCCTCATCTCTACAGCTGTGTTTACTGTGATTTCTAAAGGTTCTCTGTCTCATCTAATAACAGATCCATTTAGGGACTGCATACTAAATGTTGTTTTACAATAGAAGAACAAATTCTTAGTATTTCTTTAAACGACAGCTATTTTTTTTTTCAAACTGTTACCTCAACTACAGCCTGAAAGAAATTGCACATCATTGTCTTTTCCCTTTTTTAAAAATGCCAATTCTTTTTCAAACTTCCCAACGAAAACGAGCAGAAAAGGCCCCTCTGAGCTCAGGCTTTTGGGATCCTGCTCAGGCTGCAGCCAAGCGCTGTCTCCTTGCTCTCTGCTCCTTTCACAGATGCTGAATGCAAGCCAGCCTCTCATCAGTTCCCCCTCTATCTGCTGAAAGGGCTGGCTCCCTCTTCCCTGCTCTGCTACCCTCGCCATCCGCCGTATCCCACCTGCAGCCAGAGCCTGCCAGCACAGATCGGAAGGAGAAAGCTCCAGGGCTGAATTTCCAGCCAGCTCTTGCTCTGCATGCAAAGCCCCTGGAGCAGCTCCTGCTGTCCCTGAGCTGACAGGACAGGCACTCGTGGCCTTGGGGAGCATGGAGGGCATGGAAAGATCGAGAAAACCTCCTGAACAGCCAGGCAAGGTGGAGAGGTGCCAACCCACAGCCTCAAGGGATGCGCTGGGACAGCCAGGAGTGAGCCAGGGCATTGAGCTGCAGGGCCAGGGGAGCCAGGGGCGTGTGCTCTGGGGCAAAATGCCCCTGTGCTCCATGGCACATTCCCTGTGTGCTCCGTGGCACATTCCCTGTGTGCTCCGTGGCACATTCCCCCTGTGCTCCATGGCACATTCCCCCTGTGCTCCATGGCACATTCCCCCTGTGCTCCATGGCACATTCCCCCTGTGCTCCATGGCACAGTGCCCGTATGCTCCATGGCACATTCCCCGTGTGCTCCATGGCACATTCCCTGTGTGCTCCATGGCACATTCCCTGTGTGCTCCATGGCACATTCCCCCTGTGCTCCATGGCACATTCCCCATATGCTCCATGGCACATTCCCCGTGTGCTCCATGGCACATTCCCCGTGTGCTCCATGGCACATTCCCCGTGTGCTCCATGGCACATTCCCCGTGTGCTCCATGGCACATTCCCTGTGTGCTCCATGGCACATTCCCCGAGTGCTCCATGGCACATTCCCCCTGTGCTCCATGGCACATTCCCTGTGTGCTCCATGGCACATTCCCCGAGTGCTCCATGGCACATTCCCCCTGTGCTCCATGGCACATTCCCTGTGTGCTCCATGGCACATTCCCTGTGTGCTCCATGGCACATTCCCCCTGTGCTCCATGGCACATTCCCTGTGTGCTCCATGGCACATTCCCCGAGTGCTCCATGGCACATTCCCCCTGTGCTCCATGGCACATTCCCTGTGTGCTCCATGGCACATTCCCTGTGTGCTCCATGGCACATTCCCCCTGTGCTCCATGGCACATTCCCCCTGTGCTCCATGGCACATTCCCTGTGTGCTCCATGGCACATTCCCCCTGTGCTCCATGGCACATTCCCCGTGTGCTCCATGGCACAGTGCCCGTGTGCTCCATGGCACATTCCCTGTGTGCTCCATGGCACAGTGCCCGTGTGCTCCATGGCACATTCCCTGTGTGCTCCATGGCACATTCCCCCTGTGCTCCATGGCACATTCCCTGTGTGCTCCATGGCACAGTGCCCGTGTGCTCCATGGAAAAGGTGAAGTGCTCCACGGAACGTGCCCACGAACAGGGCAGCTCTGTCCCTCACTCAGGGCCAGCCTGTTCCACCTCCACAGGCTCCTGGTGTGGCAGAAGCTGAGCTTTGCCTTGGGCTGCTCGCAGGGGCAGCTCCTCCTCAGCTCAGGGGAAACGCAGAGCCTGGCAGCTCACCCTCCCTGCGCTGCTTTTTGCTCTTGCAGCACTCCTGGGGGAACTGATGGCTTGGCCAGCCACCACTGGTCTGCTTGCCCACCCTCACCAGTCTGCTGCTGTTCCCAGGATATTTTACCTTCATAAGCTGCTTATTTTCCCCTTGATTAAGGAATAATGCCAGTAAGCTGTGCAGGAATGCTGCATTCCCTCTATAGGGATATGTGTTTATGGATCCCATCCCACATCCCAGCACTGAGCACCTGGATGGCACACACAGCTCTGTGGGGCACAGGCCAGGGCTCTCGGGTGCTCCCAGGCTGGGCTGAAGCTCTGAAACACATTCTGATGTGTAAGGAGGTGGGGCTGAAAGAATTCAGTGGCACAGTGGAGGGCAAACACACACATTGCTGCTGATCTTTCTCAATAGCATAGTGGGGAAGCATCCACGGAGCTCAGTCAGCACCTGGAACTGCTGCCAACTCCCTGAGGATTTCAGCCGTGACAGAGATGCCTGGTGGCTCCTGAGAAACACCTGCAGCTGATGATGCTCTGCACAGAGGCTGTCCTTCTCCAGAGCTGCCAGGTGACATGAGGAGCAGGGAAAAGTGACAAGTTCGCATAATGCAGGAGGAGCTGATATTCCTGACAGAAGAAGTAAACCTAAATTACAGTTTCTTGCTAAGAGAGCTGTCATTTTAGACTCTCTCTGCAGGAGCTTCCACCCACTGGATCCAAGAATGAAGAGTTAAAGGTTTCTCCTCCAACCTGCAGCATTGCCTGGCTTCCCAAGGCAGGGAGAGCTGCCAAGAGCTCCGTGCCCTGCCCCTCCTGGGGGCTGCCATGCCACAAACACCTCCCACAAACACCCAGCTCACAGTGGATTTTGCTCTTTGAACGGATCCTGTCTTTTATGAGCAACATCAGCACAGCTGACCGAGGGATTAATGACGACATCCAACTGCTCTCAGCCCTTTTAGTTTTGCATTTCAAATATAAAACTGATTTCATGAAAGTCTGCTTATCCTGTTGTTTCTAAATCCCTCCTGGGGTTGATCCTAGCTGGGGCAGGTCACTGCACCAAGGCACATTTGTAAGGACCACATTTAAACACTTCTGATCTGGTGTTTGCAACTCCCCATCTGTTCCTGCAGTCCATCCATGGGTATCTTCCAGCTGATGTCTATTCCAGGCAAGTCTCACAGAGCCTCTTCCCAGCCTCACCTACTGTTTTTAGAGACATTCGCTTCCTGCTTCATGACCTAACTTTATCTCTGGCTTTGTTTGTTTAAAAATAAGCTTTGTTCACAGGGGAAAGCTGTACGTGGGATTCACTGCTTCCAGGAACAAACTGTAATTTAACTCAATTTCTTCTGCTCTCCTAGGAACTCTCTCATTCCAGCTCTCCATCACCTCTCTCTATGCACATGGAAGTGCAAGCCCACACCTTCAGCTGCCCTTCCCAGTGCCCTTCAGAAGTGCTTAGGGCCCCTTAACTCACCTTACTAACACCCCCATGTTCTCTCAGCCCCTGGTTCATGGTCTAAGGTAATCCCAGTTATTTTAAGGTCAGCCTTAGCTCTTCCTTCTGCCCAAACTTCTTTTCCACTCGTGCCTCTCACTGCTCTTCTCTCTCTCACCTTCTCTTCACAGCATTGCTAGCTGCCCTCAGCACCACTGCAGCTCGAGCTGAACCCCAAACCCATGGCAGGGCTGGGAGAAGAGTGGGGGAGATGCAAACGTTTTCAAAGGAAATGATAAGCAGGATGGGCAGAAGGCTGCTCCAAAACACACACATCCTCAGGAGACTGAGATAAAGCAGTGCTGCTTTGGACCTGAGGCAGAACTCCAGCTCCTGCCTTGCTTTTCACAATTCCTGTTCTCTGCAGCTCTGGAGGGAGCAGGACCACCTGAGCAGACAAACTGCTGCTTCACCCACAGCTTCCAGGAGAAGAAAACACTTGCTATGGTTTATCAGAGCAAACCTGAGCTGCTGAGCAGCCAGCTAAGCTATGGAGAGCCTGCACATCAGTCTGACAATATTCTTTGCTCCATCTCCACCCACTGCAGACAGGATTGGGCCCCTTCCATCCTCCCCTCCCCACTTTTCGTGGCTCAGTTGGGATCAGCAGATCTCAGGGGCTCAAGAGCAGCCTCAAAGCCCAGCTTGTAACAAGTGCCATGAGATCTCTCAGCTCCCTGTGGTGAGGCAGTGGAGCAGACCCGAGCCCACTAAAAATGAGCACATTTTAGCTGTGCCCAGCCTCGTTAGGGACGGAAGCCAACAGATATATAATGGGAATAAATGCTTATTCCCAAATAACGCACAGGTAAACTGCAGAGGGATCTGCAGGTGCTGGCAGGATGGATAACTCCTGAAGCTGCACCTGGAGCTGCTCCTGCAGATCGAGCTCTGGGATAACAAAAACACTCAGCACTAATCTGGGCCTTTTTTCTTCCACAAACTTTAAAGCACCATCCCTGCTTTCCAGATGTGAGAAGCCAGCCACAAAGAACCAGTCCAGTGTTGCTGCATTTTTCTCTCATCTTCACAAGCTGAACCTTGTCCTTGTCCAAAATTTCCTCTCCGTCCAAGTGCAACTGACAGGTTCAAGACTCGGCACCCTAACGCTATGAGCGCTTTCAATTTTTTATCATCTTGCCTTTTTCTTAAGAGGGGAAAGGGGGTTTATTTGCAGCCCTGGTTTCTGGTACTGCTCTGGGAAAATTTCAGAACAAAATATACCTCCAAATATTTGTCCTCCCTGAAGTTTCTAGTACTCTCTGTCACAGACAGGTTAAGTAAGTGGATTAAACCAGAGACTCAAGATTCAGATTGAGAAGCTGTGGCAGTAAAGAATTCTGAAATCAGATTACAGATATCCAAAGCACTCTGTTTAGACTTACACCTTCCCCTCCTTGTTATTTCTTCGCTGAACAACACTTGTGAGATTCACCTCTGGGTGTAACTTCCAGAGCAAATTGGTGTCTATGAGAAATCAATAACAGACATTTGGCTCTGCCTGTTGTGAAGTATGGAGCATGTTCTGCAGTAACACGTAGAGCTTTTCTTGTTTTTTAGCAAAACCACTCTCTTAAACGCCACCGAGATCTCACAGAAAGGCATCAGAGTTAAGCAGAGTCAGAGCACTTCAAGACTTATCAGGATTTACAGAAATCACTGAAGTACAAAAAAGAAGGGTTGCATGTGTTGGCCTGTTTTTAAATTTAATAATATGAGTTTGCCACAGGCCTGAAAATCAACCTGTATGTTACTGAAAAGAAAAACCAAACCATAAAGTTCTCTGATCTATAAAGTTCATGGCTAAAGTTAGAATTTTTTTTTTGGAAAAGTACTGGTTCACTGCAGACAACAGAAGAGTGAGAAGCAAACAGTGTATCTGGAACAGGTAATTAACAATATTAAGCCAAACCAGCTCAGTTTGGAGAAGCAGCATTGAGACGCTGATTAGTGGGTGCAGCTTAAATAAAGCACTACAACTCTGCCCTCCTGTTCCAGCCCACCACATCTCACTCACTGGCACTAAAAATAACTAGAAACACAGCAGAGAAGGTGAAGGAAAATGTGAAGGAAAACAAGTAGTCTGAGAAATTAAATTTAAAAACCTCCAAAGCCACAGCCTGGTACCTCCACATCAGTGCAAAGATGAATGAATGGTCCAAAATGTCTGTCCATGGATGACAAGAGAAAATACAACGCTGATAAACAAATTTCTGAAGTATTGCAGCTCCAAGGAAGCAAGTGAAATCAGAGTCTGGTGTTAGAAAGTGAAGGGGAAGGGACACAGAGAAGAAAACAAAAATGGTATTAGCAAAAATACTTCTCCTGCATCTCTGGGCCGAAGAGCTTCCTTGGAGAAGCTCTTGCTTTTGATGGCAGAGGTTGACTCTGGGACAAGAGAGGAAAGGAAAACAGAAAAGCTTGTGATAGATTAAAACCACTAAACAAAAGAGACTGTCTGGGGAATTAATATTTATGAAATGCAAAAAAGATGGTAGTAAAATAGGAGATAACACAAATCTAATAAAAGCAGAGTTGTTCTGAATTAAAAAAAACGCAAGATGCAGAGCCTGCAATCTGGTGCTGTACTATCAAAAACACAATTCTCCCCCGAATCAGGCAATGTCAAAAGAAAAAAAAACCCCACACAGGCCTGATTCAAAAGCTATTGAAGTCAATAAAAATTTTAACTCCATTTTCAAATGCTTTGAAAATTTAACTCTTTGGAAATTTCTGGTGTTGTTAAGAGATGTACACCACCACTATCACCCCCAAAAGAAATCCCTTCAGGGGGAAAAAGTATTTTATAATCCTGGTACACCTCTCTGTTGAGAAGCATTTTTTTTATATTTTGCTGAAGTTTGTTCCCCTTTTTTTTTTTTCCCATTAAATATACCATGGCCAGAAGATCATGAACGTGGAAATGTGTCAGTTAAAAAAGGCTGAATGAAAACCGTTGTGACAACCTCAATTCTGAGTTTGTTTCTCTGTGAGTTTCTTGGATGGGGTTTTCATTTTTGATAGGGTTGTTTTTCATCTGTGTCTGTCTGTGTCTGACAAATCTGCACAAAAATCTGCTCCTGGAAAAACTGTCTTCTTCCTGGGGAAGAAAGGGTGAGTGTCTAGAGAGAAATGCCAAGTCACAGGGCATTTCAGACCTATTAATATCATTCAGAAAGAAAAAGGAAATCCACACTGGGCTATTAGCAACAATCAGGTGTGAGAGTGCAGGGAAGACACATAAAACACTGCATTAAATGACGACAGTTTTGCTCTACCTCAGAACATAAAGTTTATTGAATGGCTCCCAGAAGAGGGAAAAATGGATTTGGCACTGGGCAATAAAGTCTATAATTACTTTTTTATAGAAAACCCACGGACTGTGCTCAGCTCCTGGCGATTTTTTATGGCGTTGGCTCGCGAATGCTCTTGTCCAGCAGCACCATCAGCAGGAGCAAGACGTGCAGCTGGAGGAGGGTCTGGGCTGACCCTTGCAGGAGCCAAGAAGCCTCCAGAGGAGCCCAATTCTGCCCGTGGAGCCAGGAAAGGAGCAGTGCTGGGTCTCTGCCCCCGCCCAGGGTCACCCAAGCACCCAGAGCTTTGCAGGTGGGACACACCTGGGAGTGACCCACCCACGGAGCTCGGCCACGCTGCAAGGGCCAAACCCATGGAAGAGTCTGTGGAAAACCTGGTGTTCTGTGACTCTCACAGACCCTTGGGCATTTCCAACCATCTGGTTCCCCAGGACTGGCCAATCTGACAGGATTGCTGCCAAATTAACAAAATTAACAGAACGCGCGGATATGTGGAATTGTGGGCATGCAGCGAGGGATGTAATCTATCACTCCATGGAGATTCAAAAAGCTCTGCATCTGGAACCAGACAGGTTGGGCAGGGGTGGGATGATTAAACAGGCTCTCTAGCACCACAAGAGAACACTTTTGGATATTTACCTGCACAACAAAATTTTATGTTCAAGGATGCCACAGTCATTTGATAAGCAGCTCACAGCTGTACAGCTGCTGTGAAGAATAACAAATACAATTTTGGATGAGAAATTTATAGATGTGTTTTTAAAATGAACACGCTGACACCCTCATTTTGCTTTCTCTAACAGCCCCACCTTCTGTGCATTCATGACCTTTCTGAACCTTGAGTGAAATTTGAAAGGATTTGGAAATCAGTGCCTCCTCTGGACATTTAAATGGCAAGTGATTAAAACTAAAAAAGAAACTACTCAGCTAGTTCTGATGGTGGTCATCAGGCATTGCTCCCTCTGTGGCTCAACGAGGCAGAGGAAATACTGAGTTTTTGCAGGCTCAGTTGTTTCAAGTCTGAGTTGGGACAATGGTAATTTTTACTAAGATTACTCAAAACAACCTATCTTTTATATTTAACTTAGCAAGACCTGCAGACAGACAAAACACGTGTTTTACTTAGGGATTAAAGAGCATTCAGCAGTGCTCTCTACCCCACACTGAACAGGTGAACACCAACAAAATCATCATCAGCCCAAGCCCACCTGCTTCTGCAAGCAGTAAATCTGCCAAAGTATCAAGGCAATCAAAATAAAGCTTTCCCAGCTCTTCATCCAATGTTTCTGCATCACATTTCTCAATTTTCTTATTGAGTTCAGTGCTCAGGGACAAATGCGCCATGGACAAGGCTGGAATTAGCACAGCACAAGTTTTTACCATGTCCACATTTCACTGCAAAAAGAGTGTGGCTCAGATCATGGGCCTTGTGAAAATGAATGTCAAGCTTGTCAGTGACTTCAAGGAATTCAGAATTTCCTCCACTGTGTTTGTGCAATGTCCAGAACCACGAAGGGCTGATTGTTAGCTGAGACCAGCAAGTGTTGTTCCAATAAATAGTAAAAATAATGGAGAAAATAAGCAGACCCAAATTAAAAGGCAAAGAAAATAAGAAACAGTGGGAATATAGACAAATAACATTAACTTTGCCTCTTTATGGCATTGTCATTACAAAGCCAGGTGTAAGAGGTTTTCTTTCAAGTGCCTTAGGGTAGAGCATCAACAGCAGTTCCAGAGAAAAGAACCACTTTGTATAATGAGGGAATGCACAAAGGCTTTTTGCAAAAAAACCCCCACAAACCAAAAAATCTACAAATGTTTCAAAAGTCTATGTTTCATCAGTCTCAAATGATGGAAATTGTCCAGGATTTATGAAAATATCTACCTGAGAAAGCAATGAGAATTCTTGCAGGATGCAACACACCCTGCTGAGGGCTCCGCAAATGACCCACTGACACGAGGGAAATTTAGATTATTAGGACAGCTGCCCACAGGTTTTATTATTAAGTTTCACGGCCAAGTTTTCACCCAGAAGAAACTTTAAAAAAAAAAGACAAAGGTGAGTATTTTGATATCCTAAGCATGAGTCCGGTCCTGAAAATTTACACAGCGATGTGAGTGAGAACTGCAAACAGACGAGAAGAATTTGATGTCTGCATCAACAGACTGACAGTGCTCTGCAGGAGCCTTCCCTGGTGCTGCTGTTTGTTTTGAGATCTCTTGCTTTAAAGAACATAATAGAGACATTGAGGGTTGGTAAGTTCTGACCTGAAGACATTTTCCCAACCTTGCAGGTCATTTTTTCTGCCTCTGCAAACACCAGGAGCCAACAGGAGGTTCTTGCCAAGGCAGTATTTCATGCTCTGAGTAACATTCCAATTTCTGTAACCAGATTTTTGGAACAGCAAGTTCTTATTTTGGGCAAATCCCCTGTGAAGGGCATGCTTCAGGAGACAGATGGATATTCTCAACTTATTGATATAGCATAACTATTATTAGATGCACAAACAGCTCCTGCCTTGTTGTGCTTCATATGTTAAAAACGAGTAATGCAGAACCTTGTCAATGCAACAGAGAAATACAGATATCCTAAGTGAAAGAGCAATGCTCTTATTTCAATATTCTAATTTGCACCTTGATCAGAAACATTAGCTGCTTTACACCTCATGGCTCAGATGAACTGCAGCGTGGCTGTAAGTGACTGGGGAGACTTCATCACAGGTAAGAGGAACAGAAAAATTTCCATATTACATAATCACATCCATTTCCATACTGTACACAATTGGTACAAGACAGAATATTGTCTGCTGGTGCATGCAAGAATGTGGGAGCCCCCAGCCTGGTGTTAAGGGCTGATCTATGGAGAAGAACAACAAAAACCTTCCTGTTTCTACCAGGGATTTGCACAGGGCTGCAGCAGGCTGACATTTTTTGTACGCCATACTCTGGAAATCTGAGAACAAAATTTCTGCTTTCAGATCCATAACGCACAGAGGATCAGTTCCTGTCAATGAAATTCCCTCTTGGGGACGGAATACAAGACGAGAGACAAAGATGGGTACAGAACTTGAGAGCGAATTCTCCCTGTGGTTGGAAAGGCTTTTTCTGGATGGTGCTCAGGAAAACGCCAGGCCCATGCCACTGTCAGTCAGGCCACGTGGGTTATTCCATGTTCATCCCATGGACAGGAGATGTTTGTCTGTTTGTCTGTCTGTTTGTCTGTTTGCCTGTCTGTCTGTCTGTTTGCCTGTTTGTCTGTCTGCCTGCCTGCCTGTCTGTTTGTCTGCCTGTTTGTCTGTCTGTCTGTTTATCTGTTTATCTGTTTGTCTGTTTGTCTGTCTGTCTGTCTGTCTGTTTGTCTGTCTGTTTATCTGTTTATCTGTTTATCTGTTTGTCTGTTTGTCTGTCTGTCTGTCTGTCTGTTTATCTGTTTATCTGTCTGTCTGTCTGTTTATCTGTTTGTCTGTCTGTCTGTCTGTTTATCTGTTTATCTGTTTGTCTGTCTGTCTGTCTGTCTGTTTGTCTGTCTGTTTTTCAGCCCCACCAGAGGGGGAATCACGTAACAAAACCCCTCTGCAATGTGATATTGGCATTTCGCCTCCTATCGAGAGCTGCAGAACACACAGGGGAACAGCGGGGTCCACATGGTGCAAAATGAGATTTCCTGACCCTGGGCACGCAGACCTTGACCCTGCACTGACTGTGCATGAGCTGCAGAAGAGCCCATGGTTTCTGTACCCTCATCATCATCTGCATCACCACACTGAGGTTGGTCACGTCTTTTAAACCATTTTAGGGCTGGCAAATGCACCACTTCTCCGAACAGTCTGTTCCAATGCTTGACAAGTAAAGACATTTTTCCTAATATCCAATCTAAAACTCACCTGGCACAACCTGAGGCCATTTCCTCTTGTCCTGTGACTGGGAGAAGAGACTGACCCACACCTGGTTACAGCCTCCTGTCAGGTACTCATAGAGAAAAAGGTTTTCTGTGTGCCTCCTTTTCTCCAGGCTGAACAAACAACCCCAGCTCCCTCAGCTGCTTCTCACAGGACTTGTGCTCTAGAAAATACACGTATTGCCCCAAGTGTGTATGAAAACCTAAAGAAATAAAATTCACCAGGCTTTTCTCCTAAGCAAAATTCAGTCTATGAAAATTCCACGAGTGATTTTAGTTGGAAATAGCAGGCCTGGTCCAAAGGCCCTTTAAGGTCTCGCCCTGCCCAAATTCCTGCAGCCTGGACGTGCTGTCAAGCTGTGCAAGCTTTGCCACACATCGCTGCTCTGCCTGTTAAAAGTGCTGAGTGCTGGCCTGAGCTCTGCTCCCACCAAAGTCATGTCAACGAGATTAGCTCCCCACTGCAGTGGGGAATTAATTATTATAATGGGGAGTGCTTTTTGAAAATCCCACTTTGCAGGCTGGCTTTTTTTTTTTTTTTTTTTTCCTTCTTAAATATTAAATTTCAATTGAGAAAGGCAAAGTTGGTAGAATTACAGAAATGATAGCAGAGAAATATTGGAGTCATCCTGCAATACCTGAGTAAGTGGCAAGGCTCATCTGACCATTCACTTTCCATCTAAACGGGGTCTGTATATAAGCACTGAACAGATATATAACCCATGTGCTGAATTTTATTTTTGCTATCATAATAAAAGCCATGGCGAGAGATTCATGATAACATGACTCCTCACTTGACTGCGCACAAACAGCAGTCATTACATTCTGATGATGCATTTAGCCCTCAGAGCACAAAGAGAGTTTTACCTTTTTTTCTTTTTTTTTCTGCACCGATTTGCATGAAAAGTACAGAGCATTTAGTCTTTGAATTAATCAAAATATCTCTGCCTTCACTGAATAAATATATTTGAATACATGAATAAATAATATATTGAGTAAAATAATGAAACTCATTTAAAATGAAGCTGAGAATGAGGTCATAGTTTTTATTAAATGTGACATTTTCCACAGTGTTTACTCTGCAAGAGATAATGGCCTATATATTTTAAAGTGGGTAACAAACCATCAAAACTCAACTTTAGATAAATTAAAGTAGCTTAATTTTCAGCTGGCTCTGGGCTTTTAACCTGACTTTCTGAAAGTCAGGTTAAGATGATTCAAGATGTAACTTGGGCTTCTGTGGCTAGGATGAAAATGTTCATTTAAAATCAAAGGAACCACTTAATTGCCAGGCAGTCCTAAGGACTGCAAGTCCAGTTGAAAAGTCAATTTTGCTAAAGCTGTCAGGCACCCACCCTCAGATAAAAATATTTCATCTAGTACTTGCATTTCAGTGACAGACATACCACAGATACAATATACTGATTATAAACAAAAATGTTAAGCTTGTACCAAATCCTGTTCCTGGAAGCAAGCAGAGAGCAAACAGGAACTGAGCTTGGAAAGCTCTCAGAAAAACCCACCAAGCCACATACAAAATCTATTCACCAGCGGTTGACTTGAGGACAAGTCTATTTTACTTGGCTGCCTAAAGCCATTGCTTGCCCGGAGAAGTCAGCAAACAAAAATGTGACTGAAGCAGGTATGAGAACAGAACTCAATTAATTTGGAAATAAAAGAAAGGATAGCAGACACCTCAAACAGTGAAATCCATGAAACAGACCCTGCAACAGTGCCACCACCTCCCTGCAGCCCTGGCATGCAGCGAGGAAGGGCTGGACACAAGCAGTGCATGACAGCAGCCAGATTGTTTTCATTTGCTGCTGTCTGCTCAGGGCCCATGTCAATTAGCGCAGGCTAATCAGTATTTCATTAAAAACATAATGAAAACCCTAACTCTGACAGAGATTTATAAGGCTGCCCATTACCACCATATTTGAGTGCTGGAATTTCAACAGACCTGCATTGTGCTTCACCTCCTGTCGCTGTGGCTCCCCAGGTTCCATACATTCAGCAGCCACACCAAACAGCCCTTGGGGATCTGTTTGTCATTACCCCTGTGCTCTCAGGTGCCTGACAGGATGGAGTTCCTCAGTCAAAATGACCCAACAGCACAGCAGCAAGATTTGGGGTAATTGGAAAGGTTTCTCCTGCGCTGCTCTTTCTTTCAAGGAAGAGGTGGAAAGGTTACTTGACCACTGATGTGTCATGTACTGTGCAGTCACAGTAAAATGGGTGAAATACTGAGACTATTTGATGAAGTTTGCTGATTAAGGGCATTAACATGCCAGTCTTTTTCAGCTGAAAGTGTTCCAAGGCCAAAGCTGCTCTGCAGACTGATCAGGTTGGTCAAACTCAGCCCAGCACCTGAGCCCTGGTGTGCCACGTCCATCCCTGTGGCCAGTGCCACTGTCCCACACAGCCCCTGGGCGTGGCTCCAGGGTGTGCCCACCCTGGACCATCAGGATGCTCTGGACACAGCAGTCCTGGTCGGGAGGGGAGGTGGCTGAGCTGCAGGGACACAGTCTGTGCCCTGGCAGCTCATCTCTGGGCCAGAGAGCAGAGACTGACTCTCTCTGCCTGCTGTTAAATCCCAAGCTTTTTGCTCTCTCTGCTCTAAAAAGCAAAATGTTTTGATTTATACTCTGCCACGCTTTTGAGTTTAAAAGCCTTTTTGGTTTGCACTAAGAAGAACAGTTGATGCTGCCCATCAATTTAACCTTTTCACTGAAACCTTTATAAATCTAATGCGCCCCAACGCACTAGATTTTCCAGCAGGGTGGAGTTATTTGCCTAAAGCAGCACTCTCAAAGCATAAGGCAGGCAGTGATCTGGGGAAGTCATCAGGATTAGTGATGAAACCATCGCAGTGTCGCTGGCCCACGGAATGTGCAGAGAAAGAGCCCCGAGTTGTCACCTGGCTCCACATAAATCTTCCTCACATACAAGAAATTACTAATTTAGCCCACAGTAACTCACGTTGAAGGCTGCCTTTGGGCTGGGATAACCCCTCAGCACCTGCAAGTCCTGAGGCTCAGCAAGCCCTCTGTTCCCAGTGGTCCAGGGAGGAATTTCCAGCGGCAGGAACACACCAGTGTGTTCCCCTGCTGTGCCCAGGAGCTCCAGCAGCCGAGGGACTGGGGGAGAGGAGGCTGGGAGATGTTCCTGGCAAACTGGAGAGGCACTGGAGACAGGAACAGCACATTTATGGCCCCGTGTGAGCAGCCAGGCTGCACGTGGGTGCCAATCACACTGCCAGGAGTGTGACACAGGAGGCACAGAAGAAGGACAGAGGTTCTTTCCCAGTTCCAGTTAGCCCTTTCCCAGTCAGCCCTGGCACACCAGCCACGATGGTTTATTATCCAAAGTAATTTTATTAAACCTCTGCCTTTAAGAATAATTAGGTAAATGAAGTACAACCTCCAACAGAATAATCAATGCTTTCTGTGTACATTTCACATAGCTGGTGTTAGATAAAGTAGCATTGCTTTAGGGACATCCTTCCTTTCCTGTCTGAAAAATTAACACCTTTACACCCTTTTTAACTAAGTCTTGTTGAGCCAATAATGCCAGTGACTGCCATGTCATAACTCTTGTTTATGCAATTAGAAGCTGCTTGATACCAGCACAGAAGACCAAAAATACATGTGCAAAACCCTTCCAACAAGCAGCCCTGCTCAGAGGGACCAGAAACTGAGACCCCAATAGTGTCATTAGCATTATTAGTCTGTCCTTCAGGCTGAAGGTGCATGGAGCATGTGACTCAGTGAGAAGTTAAACAAATTAAATTAGATTTTTTTTTTGCCTCCCTGCCAGTTTCTGGAAAACCTATGCAGGAAGAGCTCTCAGGGTGGGGTTTGCCAGCAGGACGTGCCACCTGGGATGGTGCCAAGGACGAGGGGGCAGAAGCCACCATCATAGAGACAGTCAAAGGCAAATAAATGAAATTAAAGTAATGGAAACCACATGAGCACAAAGATACAAAAATGAGCAGAACTGACAATCTAGAGGCACACCCCTGCTTACAACCAGGCACCAAGATGGAGTGCAGTGGAGTGGTGCTGGCAGAAAAGGAAAGTCTCCCATCCTGGCTGCCTCCTACCAAGGTCAGAATGGACTGATGGAGGTACATTTCAGGAGAAAACCAGGATTTTGATTTAAAAAAAAAGAGTACTCGAGAATAATGCCTCTTATGGCCGGGTGCTTTTGCAACTCTGGGTAAGGAGCATTAATCCTCAGTCCCAGTTTTCTCCTTCTACAAAACGCTGGCAATTCCTGCTGCTGCTTCACATGGAGAATGGTATACATTTTCCCAGCATTTATAAAATTAAATACACCATGCTGCTTGATTTACCTCTGTTACTCTTGATACAAACCGCACCAAGCTGTGATTCATGTTCTAATATTGATCCTGTAATTAGTTCAGTGTAGGTAAGCCTTCATGCTAGCTGCAGTCCCACATTTACTCACTTGGATGCTGTTGTAATTTGGGCTTTAGACGCTAAACCTTTACAAAGAATCCTGTTTCATGCTAGTCAAGAGCCTGTTTCACACTGTGGTAACAGCCTGATGTGATGAATTTACCTGCACCAGACTTCTCATGCAACTTTCATGACTCCCCTCACACACACACTGGGATGGGACATTAAGCACCATCCTTGTCACCCAAGCCCTTTCCATTCCCGGGAAATGGATCCTTCATCCTTGCACTGGAGAGCATCACGGATCTGGAGAGGGTGGAACCCTGGATCCCGTGAAGAGCCATCCCCCTGAGCCCTGCCAAGAATCCTCCAGCTCCAGCCACAAGGTGCCCATGGCCAACCCTGGTGGCTCCAGTGCCAGCAGCCTCTGTCAGCACCACGGGTGGAGCCTGAGCAGCTCCTTCTGCCGAGCTCTGGAGCAGCTCAGTGACAGCCACTGAACCCAGCAGCATCCCTGCAGCCCTCCCAAACCTCCTGCCAGCAGCCCCAGGAGCTGAGCTCGGTGTCAGATGGTGCAAACCTCCCACCCCACCATCTGAGCACCATGGTACGCCTGCACAGGGGCCTCTTCTTCCTACAGAGACAGCAGCAAAGAAAAAAATGTTCTCTGCAGCAAAGCAGCTCTTCAGCTTCAGAGAAATTCTCCTCACTTTAGGTATCAAGAGAATCAGGAAAGCTCAAAAAGAAAAATGTATATAACCATAATCAGTCTGGTAGGGTAGTGTGTGTATAAAGTTCTTGATCAGACTGGATTTCTGGCAACAAACACTATCACAGAAACAACAAACCCTGCCAAATTTTGCTCCTTTCTGGGAAATTATCATTTAGCAGATTAAACCAAGTCTATACATCCAGCTCTTTCACTACCACCAGCATATCCCCCAACTAAATACTAAGCACCTATTTTATTCAGACCATTGCACTGAGCCCTTCCTCATTCTGGGCTTCATTTTCTCACAAAGAGCAATTGCATATTTTCATTTAGTCTTTTTCCTAAAGGTAAATTCTTTTCATGACAACTGATTTAGAAGCAAATCAGAGACACAGCCAGCAACACAGACCCATTTCAGACACTCAACACTTCTGCTGGCATCACCCTGCAAGTCGGAATAAGCTTCTCCTTTCATTCAGGAAAGAGAAGGGAGCTGTGTGTATGGATGGACATTACAGGCACTGTCTCCTTCAGAGCACACAGCCACGGAGTGGCATTCAGCTGATTTAGTTAGTGGCCTGCAGACATCACGTCTTACAGAGCTTCTAATTTACATACATTTTGGAGAAAATATCAGACTCCAACTTAGCTCATCATCTTGACAGAGCTATGCACTTAAGCGTGCGTTCAGCATTAAGCCTATGCTTAGCTGTTGTGAAAATCAAGCAGCTGTTCTGTCACTTTGAAGAACTGTGCCTTCTGCTTTTTTAAGAAATAGCTACAAAAAGTAATAGAAAAAGTTACTCCATCCCCCATTACGTGCTGAGAATCTTGGAGGCTCTTACAAAATCATCATTATCTCTTTCCATGACTGCTGTGGTTTCTCAGCACACGAGAGTGCAATCACCCTCACATTTTGAGGGCGAATGTGTCATTCCAGACAATCTTACCACTTGATTTCTCCTAAAAAGTATTAGCTGCCAAATAACCATCATCCTCCATTGCTGCTCCCTTTAAAAGGTTAAGAAGTGCGGGAGGAAGGCTCTGTGATCCAAAGTGCTGCTGCAAAGTGGAGATGGAAACCAAGGAATAGCGCTGCACTAAATACAAATTCCTAACTCCCATCTTCCCAAACTAGGCAGTGGGGATGGAGGATTACACATCTAGGAAGCACGTGCCTCCCTTGAGGAAGGTTCCTTCAGACTGGTTGCTGACGTGTTTGAGAAGGTGATAAAGTCAGCGAAATCGATCACCTAAGTCAACCAAAAATCAGAACAAATATTCTAGTTTGGTCAGGCTCAGCTCCAGGCTCTGGTGCAGGGGAGCAGATTTTCCTGCCCTGTGATATGTGATAAACCACATTTGCTCCCACAAGCAGAGAACAGCATCCTCTGTCAGTGCAGCAATCACACACTAGGGCAGCAATGTGTGTATTTTACTGAGTGTTTTTTACAGCCAGATCTGAGCCAAAGGAGAGCCAGCACCCCTTGAGCAGCTCTTCTGCAGTGCCAAATGTGCTGCTGGCCACGGGCACGGCCACCTCCTGCAGGATGTGCAGAGAGCACAGCTGAGGGAGCCACGCTGCACACCCTCCCCACCCAGGAGCACTCCACACCTGCAGTGTGACAGCAAAATCCTGCGCTGGCCGAGTGTCCCATTGCCAACACACGAGCACTGGAGTCCAACAAAAGGACATTTCAGAGGGATTTAAGGGTGGGCAGCTCGCCTCTGTAAACTTTGCAAAGAAAAGCTGTTTCTAGGCCCCGAAAAATCATGCTAGGGATGGGTCAATGCAGAGCTGTCCTTCAGTTACAGGGACTGTAAGGCAGAGCTCTCCCAAAATGGTAGGTTTGCACTGTGATTTCATTATGGGCCATATTGCTTACATGGCAGACAGGACAGGAATTACAATGCCATATGCTGCTCTCTGTACCTCACAGAGCCACAGAATCATTTAGGGTGGAAAGTCCTCTCAGATCATCGAGTCCAATCACCAATTCACTGTCTAATGTCTGTGAAAGTGCACTTTGAGGGAAAACCTCCCCCTAGAAGCCACTGGGAGCACCATGGGCAGGGTATTGACTGTTCCATACGCAGAACAATAGCCAAACAAGCCTCACCTGTAAACAAAGGATTTTGGGTGTCCAGAGAAGGAAAGCTGAAGCACATGCAACACTGGCTTGTCCTGAGCTATGCATGAGTTTGGCTCAAGTTAGAAAAGCCCCTGGGCCACATAAACCTGCACAATCAAAGTCTGTTTTATAACACCCAGAGGGACTGTGTTAAGGTTACCAGGCAGCTCTAATCCTACTCTTTCCTAAGTTCTGAGAGACTGACTTTTTTTTTCTCTTGCATTCTTGCATGCAGCCCTGTTTAACCTAAAGTTAGTGATGACCATGACTTTTAATGACTCAAAGAAGAGTCAAGGGAGCATTTGTGTCAAGGCAATAGGAGGGGCTCCAAAGAGAAAACAGACATCCTCAGATGTGTTAAGAAAATTGTTCTAAATTAAACTATTTGTGAAAGAAAGATTTGAGAAGTGTCAATACAGGGAAAATTTAAAAGATTAAGGAGAATTATTTTCTTTAGCCAACTACCCATGATAAAAGATCTTTTGCTAATCCCCTTAAGCACTCTACAACATGAACGCATGCAAATGGACTAAATTCTTACTGAATACAAAGAGGTTTTCTCTCTGCCAGAACAATAATCTAGGTTCAAAAATGCATGATCTTCAGGATGCTGACTATTTTGGTCAATTACTGGAATGGGGACAGCAGGTCATGAGCAACAATGGAGCTCTTATTCTTGGAACTAAATACAGTTATTTCCGAAGCTGAACTCACAAATCTGACTCACAGACCTGTCAGTCGAATCACGATCAACATGTTCCCAATATAGCTTAGCTGTAGGAAATAAGTTATTGCTCCAGGGACTCTTTCCAGATGAAGTTCACCTCTGGCAGAGCAGGAGACCATTGTGTCTCCTGGAACTTCAGGGAGAGACACAAAACCAACTGGAGACAAACAATGTCGTGAGAGATCAGGGTTTATTCACTGTCAGCTCTGCTCAATGATCAGGTATTTAACTGCACTGCTTCTTCCCCAGGGCTCTGAACTGTGCATCTGTGGTCTTCAAAACCTCAGACAAGGTCAGCTTCATTGAGCTAGAATAACAAAAAAACAAACCAAAACCAACCCAACAAAAAAGGCTCTGGGAAAAGCTGTTTTTCACTCGTGGAACAGACAGTCTGAAGGCTGAAAGCAGTGACATTGGGATGACACCAAACTCAGAGCTAAAACCCAGCCCAAGAGGGCAGATGGCCTGCGCTGTTGGTGCAACCAGCTAGAAAAAGACAAATATACACCAAAGAGGTACCAAAGCCAAACTGTTCTGTCTGGTCCATGGAATAAAAGTGCTTGTAGCCTTATGGAACTGTCAGGAACTCAGCCACAGCATAACATTTACAGAGATATACATTGAGTTACAGAGCTACAGCTGAAAGCCTAAGCTATAGCTCTATTCCTATTGAGCGTTCTTAGCAAGAAAAAGCCACATTCAGGACAACAGAACAGTCTGTGCTGGCTTTGATCACCACAGACAAGCCTCTGTTGCTGAGTTAGCTCAGGTGAAGCTCATTTTGAGTGGACTTCCTGCAAAGCTTCACTAGAGGCAGTCCATCCTCATGGGTGCATCTCCCAGAGCACCACACAGCAAAGCCCTGCAGGGGAAAATCACCTTATCCCCTGGGCCTCCTTTGGCAGTCAGCAGAGTGAGGTCCTGTTTGTACTTCTGGGCACACTCTGAACAGCAAAAGATGCTGAAGCAATATGAGAAAAACATCATTGCTCAAGAGGAGGATGGTCCTTGCAGACCCTTGCTGCAGAGGGGGCACCTGGAAGCAAAGGTGTACCTGACTATATTTCCAGGTGGGCCTGCTGCCCCAGCACCTACTCATCACTACATCCACCAGGGCAGGTTAGTGTGTGGTCAAGGACTCAAGAATCAGCTGAGCTGATGCCGCAGAGAAGATAAAGAGAAGATAAAGAGAAGATAAAATCTCAGCCTGCAGCCCACTGGAAGGTCTCTGTTACACGACTTCAATTGCCGAAACACAAGACAAAAGGATGATATTTCACACACCTGGGACTTATCCAGCGCAGGCTGGAGCTGTTAAAAGATCAGCAATTAACATATCTGCCTCTCGCTCCGTCAGAGGTCACTGCTGCTCAGGCCAAGGCTGATATCAGTCCCAAGGACATCTGTTTACTCATTCCTCCATCTCCACTAACCGCAGTGCAAGCACCACACGTCACAAGAATATATTGCAGACCAGCGCTTTCACGGTCACTGTTTTACGAGAGCCTCCAGCAAGATGCAGAAACAACTTTTAGATAACCTCTGCTAAATGAGGCTGTAATGTATGAAAGGGTTCCTCTTACTTTCTGAGTTCTCAGCATAACACAGCAGATTAGTTTAATCCTGGTGGATATAAAACGCAATGAATTCTGCCACTGCAATTTACGCACTGGGTATTACAGGCCCTTAACATTAGCCATGGTAATTACTGCAGGAAGTGAATCAGAAACACAGGGCCTGGGAGGGTCTTTCAAGGGAAAAAACACATCAGCCTGGGGGCAATGGGGGCTGGGTCATGCCTCACTTGCCCTCAGCATGCCATTGTTTGAAAGAGCTGCAGAGGATGGATGACAATGTAGATGCAGAAATGGAGTTTTGCTGAGTTCCATTGGTTAAGGCATTTCACCTGCTTTGCTTCTGGTGCCCTGTCCCCACCAGGGCTGCCCCGTGGGCTGCCCAGACATGGCTGGAAGAGCTCAGGGTGCCTCTCAAGCCACTCTGGGGAGGTGTTTTGGTGGAGCCTGTACTGACAAAACCCACTGCAGGCAACGAGGGCTTTGGTGGCTGTTCCACAAACCCTGGGACTTCAGGGTGAGCACACAGCTCTGCAGCAGGCATGTCTTACAGGTGTGTGCAGGTGCTCCTCTGCAGAAGAGGGAAAAGCCCTCAGAAGAGGCAAAATTAGCAAAAAGGTCTTCTCTGGGTCTTAAAAGAGAACGCAGATTATGTGCTAGCCTTCCACAGAGAAATGATTTTCACGTGCCATTTCCTATCTTCTCCTCAAGTATCTGATCCTGTTTTTAGCCTCTATTGCTATTTAGAAAAATAGCAATAGTAGCAACTGCTGTGCAAGCCCAGAGTTAATTCTTTGGTGGTTTGGATTCACAGAGTTAACTCTTTGCTGGTTTGGGTTCACAGAGTTAACTCTTTGGTGGTTTGGGTTCACAGAGTTAACTCTTTGGTGGTTTGGGTTCACAGAGTTAACTCTTTGGTGGTTTGGGTTCACAGAGTTAACTCTTTGGTGGTTTGGATTCACAGAGTTAACTCTTTGGTGGTTTGGATTCACAGAGGGTCTTTGTTGGCTGTTTCCTGGAGGCAATCACACCTCGTGCCCCCTGAGTTACTTTTCCTTCACACACATTCATCCAAGGACAGGCAAAGCTTTTCAAGCTTCGAGCTAACACCACAGTACCTTCCACAAGTTTTTGAACAAATGTTTAGTTTTAAAGCCCAGAAAGGAGAGCTAAGAGGCCATCATAGGGCAGTGATTTGCTAAGCAAACTCACTTATCATCAAAGGAGAAGAGAAAGGAATGATACACATTGATAAAAGCGAGCGAGTCATTAAGGGAAGGAGGAGAAATATGTAGATGGTGTTCAACATATTTGGAAGGATCCCCAAGGGATCTAACACTACACAGAATGTATTCAGACCAGCTGCTCTGCCAGAGGTAAAATAAGCACATCCTAGACAACTACTCTTCATTAAGCCTGTGCTTTCTCCAGAACAGAAATGCCAGATGATTTATTTGTAGAATCTCTTCATATTTTCACACACATGCGAAGTATTCAGCAACTGTAACCCGCATTAAGATGATTCCAGGAGATGAAAATGGTGGCTCTGTGTAAAACAGCAGATCATCTTACACTGCCTGTACACTCAAAAGACAGACCCTGTAAAATTATTGTGAACAATGGGAAGGATTGGTTTTAACCCCACCTAAAGCTGGTTCAGCAATCTGACTCGACCAGCATGTAAATATTAACTCCCACTAGCAAGAACTCTAACAGGAACTAAGCTTCCAGTTAGGAATAAATGTAGGTAAATAAAAATTATAAATAATAAAAACTAGGTATCACCAAGACAGGTTAGGGACAGCATGTTCAATAGCATCGTGTTGTTAAGCATTAGCTGGTTAGTGTGAATTAGTTCGATAGTTTCCATCATCATTTATCTATTTTTAGCAATTGCTAATGGATTTCTATGTCTTTATTTAAACAAAACTACAAGGCTCGTGTAACTGTTTTTTTCCTCTCCCCTGTTCACAGAGTTGGTTCCTTCAATTATGAGTAACCTGCTGAAAAAGTTTCCACTGTGACCTTTCTTTTGATGCACAGTCAGCACCCCTGCAATTTCATAATCTGTCCTGTTTGGAATGGAGGACATAGTTGGGTTTACCATGGAAGACACCTCTGTATCTCTGTGTGAGTATTCAGCTTTTCAAGAATTAACACCACTTTGAAACGCTGTTTTTCAGTTCTCAAAGCTGCTGATCCAATTCTGTTCCAGAGTTACAAAGAGGGCTGCAATCAAAGCAGGCACAGCACCGGAGAACAAAGGCTGTGCTTCCCCTCCCCAAATCAGGGCTGCAGGACCTGGGGGAAGCTGCCCCCAAAGGGGCACTGTGACACCTGGCAGCTGCCCAGCAGTGTCCTCCCTCTGAATTTCAGACCTCCTTGGAAGGGGAGACCACATCCTTGGGCTGGACACCACAACTCCCACCTTCTGCACTCCATCCTGCCGGCTGTGCCAGATTTTGCTGCTCCTTGGCACACCTGTGTCCCTCTGTGTACTCACAGGGAGCGAAGCAGGTCTGCATTAAATGACATTCAGAAATGCAAATTCTGCTCTCCACGACAGAGCTATCAGCTGGAGCAACCTGTGTTGGAGCATTGGGATGTATGAGGGAGGTCTCATGTCTGAGCTCCCTGCCTTGGAACCCCAAACTGAAGCCTGCTGAAGTCACAGGAAATCTTTCATTATTTTCAGCGAGTGCAGATCAGCATCACTTTAAACCTGAATCACAAAACACAGCCTTTCATACCTGAACTCTTTGCAAAGCTGAACAAAAGGAATGTGCTATATATAAACACGTGGAGGAATGCATTATGAAATGCTTTATGTTTCTATAATGCTCTGCTGAATTCAATCCTTTCTCTCAGTGCCACATCACGATAAGATCCCATCATTATCTTCCCGCGTGCAGCACGAAAAACTAAACCCAGCCTCACTTTCCTGCACATTCTTATTCTTCCTCACTGCTGGAATCTCAGCTACAAAGGAGAGCACTAAACCTCCCAGCTGGCAAAGCCAGAGTTGGAGTCACTGTTTGAAAAGATTATGTAACATTACAAAGCCTCAGATGCCTCCATCTCCTCTGAATTTAATGTCGTTTGGCCCAATAATTGTCCCGAAGCTAAACCAGAGAAAGTCTGTGAATAAAACCCTCCTCCTTTGCCATCGAACACGCCATCCTCCCACACTGCCAGTCAACCACTCTTAAAATTACCCTTCATAAATTCAATTCTTAGCTTCAGAGGGCTACAAATCTCCTAGAAGTCTAATTATATAATTTCTTGAGCCCATCAGACTGACTCTGCACTGTACCTTAGGTAAGGGTAGGTGCCATACAGAAGCGATTGTCTGCATTCTGATGGCTCCAGCCCAACACCAACATGGAGAAAGTCACAGACTCTGCACGCAGATAGAAATTAAACTTAGGTTTAAGAACACAAGGATGTATTTTTCTTTCATGTTCATACAACATTGTCTGCAGGGTAATTTGCACACTCCACGATCCTCAAGGAAGGCAGGAAGTACCACACAGTACCCCCTGTGTGATTTAATATTGCTCCATTCGTCTGAGGAAAGCCTCACAAATTACAGACAGGATTTGATGGGGAAATTAAAACATCATCTACATCGCAACTGCTCAGCCGCCAGCTGCATGGATTGCGTTTGAGATGCAGCTGCTGTGCAAACAGAGCCATTTACCAGTTTCACCTAAGGCAGATGGTTAAGTAGGTTTCAGCTGCCACACAAAAGATTGTGAAGCTTTGCTTGCCTGCAAATATAGCCTCTGCAGAGCCATAACCGTTTTGAAGTCGTGTTGCATTTCAAATCCCCAAATTGGGCCTGAATGGGCTGAGTATATCAAAAGGGTATTACCGAGCCCTTCTGTTGTTGGTGTGAATGCTAAAGGAAACGCCATTGCCAAACTATGTTTTCTTAAAAGAAATTTGGAGTTTCAACTTTCTCATCTCTCATAATCCTCCCAAAGCAGGATAGCGTGTACCCTGGGAGGTGTTTAACTTGAAACTTGTTGAAACAAAAGGCTCTGGATTTCATCAGCATTATGTCTTTTGCTTGCTGCAGGCTAAAAAAAAAAAAATCTGTGAGCAGTCCCACCAAGCTGTTACCTTTGGGTCTCATTCTGACTGCTGCCTCCCTGCTCTGGTAAAAGAAAGAGCATGAGTTGCAATTGAGATAAAACATAGATAGATCACACTGAGATGACCAATAAATTTTATTTCAATGCCTTCCCCTGATGGTGTTTCATTTGTCTGCGGGACATGCACTAGAACAGAGAAGCATTCAGACAGGGAAAAAAATTGAAATATAACCCAAAATTTGTCTGTGATTTTAATACTAGCAGTTGATTCATGCCATGGGAGGGCGGGGGAGCAGTTCTGTGGCACTCTAAGTAACAACGATCATTTTTTTCCAGCATCACCGTAGCAACACTGTAGTTATTGTCAATGAAGCACTTTCATTCTAAGGTGCTATTTTTAGATGATTTTACCTTTCCAGAAGAATTACCCTCTGGGCTGCAATTTATCATGTTTGTTCCTTGGCCCATGGGTGAATTTTAGTGGGACCTTTATTTTATTTTTAAAGCAAAGCCAACCAGCTCTCTTTTTTCCCCCGCAGACATTTCTGCACTCAGCTCAAAGTGTCTCTGCTGCAGTTCAGACCTGGCAAGTATCAATGAGGGCTGAGCTCCTGCAGGAATTAAAAACAAAATACCAGCCTCCCTCCCTCCCCCATAAAGTGAAACACATCCTGCACCTACCACGTGGAACCACAATCACACAAGGTGTGGAACTGGCACAACCATCTCGGTATAATCCTGCGTTCCCACGTGAAATGCAGGTGGAATCTCCACATGACACAAATTCTCAGGTTTCTGAGGGGCTGGGGAATGGTTTAGGAGCCGTGTGGTCACACAGCCAGGGTGGCAGCCCCAAAGCAATGCCACAGGACAAGTAGAGGTGCCCTGGGTGACATCCCTGGGTGACTCTGGGCCAGGCACAAACCTCCTGCTAAAACCCCTGAGAAGGCACAGTGCGAGCCCACCCAGCAGGGACAGGCTGCTGTGGCACCCTCAGGGCCCCCAGGAGGATTTTTACACCCAAAAAACCCTTCAGCCTCCGACCCACAGCACCTCTGCAGCCCTGCAGGTTTGCCATGACGTGAAGCCAGCAGCAAACAGGTGAGGTGTGGCCAAACATCAAACGTGCACACCATGGGCAGTGAGGGCACGGATCTGTGTAAAGGCAGGAACAATTTCCTTTCCCCATTGCTGAATAATATTTGTCTGGAACCACGGCCGGCTTTTGGGTCTGAAAACAGCTCCAGAGCCCCATGGTTCCCTTCCCTCTCCCTCCTGTTCCCTCTGAGCTGTGCTGAGCACAACCCCTCGGCATAAATGACATCCTTGTGCTCCAGCAGTCACCCTCCAGTGGGATTTGGGAGCACCCAAATCGCTGTTCCGACCCCACGGCTCTCATCAAACCCGTCCTAAACACACAATCCTTATCTCAGAGCTGTGGCCTCACCTCCCTCATGGGAATGGGAGTTTGGGAAAGATTAGTTTTACTCTCGAATGTATAACACCAGCGAATTATCCACCTATTACCCTGCAGGTTTTATATGAAACTGCATAAAGGTTGTTTTTCTTAAATAACTCTAGTCACAAGTCAAAGAGAAGAACTCAAACAGATTATGGAGCACTATTAAGGAATCAAGGAATAAAGTATCTGCTGCTTGTCTGCAGCTACAATATTTCTATGAAATGTATGCTATAGAATGTCACACATTCTTCAAACCAAAACTGTATTTATTGACCAAAAAGCTCATGAAATAACACAAGCCTCTGTCTGACACGTAACAAAAGATCTACATTGGACCAGTGCTGAAGACAGGATAACATTTCTCACAAAAATTCTGCCTTCCACTTCTGTTAGACATTTTATACCCCAGAAGAAGAAAAGAAAGCACTTTTCAACCTTAATTATGTCTAGGCAAGCTGTAGTAAAGCAAGAAATTAGGATAATGTCCCTGCTCCCAAACAGTTCTCTCACCTGCCACACCTCCATGCTAAGAGCACCTCCTGTTAGGTTTGATTTTCGTATTAAATTGAATGCCCTCATTCAGCTCTCATGTTGTGGAAGCAGCAACAAATAATCATTTCTGGAAATTATCTTTTCTGAGAGCTGCTATTATGTCCCTGCACGTCCTGCTACCTTCTGCATTTGTAGCCTGCACATTTGAGAACAGCTCCTGGAAGTCCCAGCTCATTTGTGTTTGTGTTGGTGATGGGAATGTGCTGCTAAAGTTTTAAAAAAGACTGAAATCATTCCATCTTCTCCCTAAAGAAAACAAAGTGAAGTGGAAATTTGTAACTAGTGTCCAGGGAAGCAGAGAGGACTCTAGGAGTGTGAGCTAGTAGGGCAAATTTCCCTTGCTGCAATTCTTTTTCCTTCAAAATACACCTCAGGCCAAGCAAATCTGGCCACAAATCCCACAAACTGTTTCAATCAAAAAGGGCATATTTTTAGTGGGCAAGAATTTGAAATGTTTAATCAATAAAAACATTTTAAAGTCACTGGTAGGAGAAAGAAAACTAATATGCAATAAATTATTTTTCTATACCACAAAAAAATCATTCACCTTGGGCTGAGAACGAAAACCATAATTCATATTCCCTTCATTTTGGATTTTATTTTAATTGGGAAATCCCTTTCTTTTGTTCACCTCAGGTACATTTTCTGTTATTTTGTTGGATGGCCAACCAGCTGAAGAAATCAAGTATTCAGCTCAACTACTACCAAGCCTGTTATAATTCTAATTTAAGGTCCCTGCATGGCAATTGCTTGGTGCTGACATGTGCTGGGTTTTGCAATAGCACAGCCCACATCTTCTGCATGGTTGCCAATATTTCAAAAACTATAAATGGAATTCTTCAGAGAGGAAAGTAAGGACATACCTAAGGAAACACACTGGCTTTTTAAAGATTTATTTAAAAGGTCAGAGGAATGCAAATCAAAACTTCTAAAGAATTCTAACCTGTGCCTTGCAATTATAAGCATTGTTAATTACTCATTTTGGGGCATAATTTTGCCCTAATTTTTACACACATCTATGGCACAGTTCTGACTCCATTTTGGAGCAGAAAACGGCATAAAGTTCTTTTAATAAACTGGCATCAGGTATTTCTGCCCCTGGGATCTCTTCTGTCTCTGTCTGGATGACAAAGGCTGCCCTGATGATAACAGTTCAGCTGAAGTCACTGTTACTATTTACGTGCCTAAACCCAAGGTTAAATGCACTTTTCTGGATTTCACACTATTTTGGTCTACAGTTCCATCCTCCAGCCCTCAAACATGTGGTTTTTCTTCTTTTCTGCATATATTTTTGATTAGTTGAAGAAATCCTTTAAAGCTGCTTCAGTTGGAAGTCAAATTCTGGTTCAAACAGTTCATGATGAAGCTAGAAAATTTTAAAAATTGTTGTCATTGGTTTGGCTATTTGCTGCTCTGCAGGAAAGGAAGGAGTCTGTGGCAGGGATGGGCTCAGGGCTCCTCTCTCCTGCCTGAAGGTCACTCAGTTCAGTCTCCTGTCATGCAATCCCCATTGGAGAAGAAATTTTGGGTTAAAAGACACATCCTGACCCTAAAATCTGTGAAACATTAAAACCAACCTGTCACTTGAAAATTTTAATTAAAGAAAACTCATCACACGTACTTTTGCTGCACATCACCCTGGAAAGTCTACAGTTTCACTGTGTAAGTCTGAAATAATTCCTGTATTTTAAAAAAAAAATAGCTTTTTAGGTATTCATTTTTTCCCTGCATTTACAGGAGAGGGCACATCAAGCCAGAAATTCTGTGTTCTGCCAATCTTCAGCCTTCCCACAGCCACTGCTCGTTCTTCTGGAAGTTTATTGCTATAAAGCAATAGCAGTGCTGTGTACCATTGCAGAGAGCTGTTTGGGGCTGCCAACATCCACCAAACCATTGTTTGTAGCACTCTGCCTGCTTCTGCATTCTAAAACCTAAACAAGTTTGATGTTTAATTCCTAGAGGAATTAAATTAATTCCTGGGCAAGTGTGGTCAGACACTGCTGCTCTTTGTGCTCTGTCACTGCTGATGGGCACAGCAATATATTCTGCCTTTTCCAGGGTAAATTCCCTTCCAAAGAACAGGTATTGAAATGAAATGCTGTTCTCCACAAGGTCTTGCACCCCTTGACCCCTTCACAGGCGTCTATCACTCGATCAGTTGAATAACTCTTTGTTTCCTGCTGTCTCAGGGTGGATTTTTTTCCTTTTTCTAAAGCACTCCTGTATGTTTTCTGGTCTGCTTTCTGTAACCACTATATTGACTCCTTCAGCTAAGGACTGATCATTTGTTTAACCTAACTCTGCTTGAAATAAAAGCTTCATTTGTTGCTGCTTGTTTCATTCACTTTTTAATGGTGGCTAATAAAGACTCAAACACATACATGCTGTATATTCAAAAAAACAACAACAAGAAATCAACACAGAGGTGCAATTTTCAATCCTTGCTCTGGAGGGGCACAGGCGGGAATAGGGCTATTGTCAGGAAAGCCTGGGGTGCTTTAGTGGGGAGAAGGAAATGCTCTGGCGCTTGCCAGCATCGTTTCAGGCTGTTCTCAGTCCTGCTGGGAATTGGCTTTTCATAAGCACTGAAACACCTTCCTCTTTTAAATACATGAATAAACAAACAAACAAAAATAAAAGCAGCACTGCCTGACATCTTGCAGGAGCAGGGAGAGGTAATCTCAATGTGCCATTTGTTTCGATCCCAGTGATCAGCCAAACGCTGCTCGGAGGAGTTTGGCTCCCAGCCCTGCTGCAGAGCAGTCATGCTCCAATGTCCCACTGCACAACAGCTTCCAGCCTGCTCAGGGGCTGACAGAGCTCCATCCTAAATCTGTGGAGGCTTCAGTTTGTGCTGCTAAAATTGTAGGATGTAGGGCTGGATGACTTTCTGCACTGTTGTAAGATTTTCTTGCACATCAGGCATAACTTGTGCTGCTTTATTGATTAAATTGATGTTTGCAGATCTATTCATCCATTCCAAAATGGTCACTCTTTCCTGCAGGCTAATCCAGGCAAAAATAAGAACAGAAGAAAAACCCCCAAACCCTAACTAGCCTGGTTTGTAAAATTAGACCATACTTGAGAGATACACTAGTTATCATTCAGCCTCTAAAGTAGTGAACCTCCAAGAATTCAACTTACAAAGGATTGATTGTTCTGTCAAGAGCCCATTCATATGACATCTCAAAGTTCTGGAAAATTTGTTTTGAATTAATTTTGGTTTTCCTAACACAGACTGCATTTTGAAGACCCAGGCTCTGAGAATGTCTTGCTGTCAGCTGCGTTGACTATAAAGCTTCACCATCCCAGTATGTTCTGGGAGAAGGGACGAGGCTGCCCAGATGACATCCCAACCTAGGGGACAGAAATACTCTAGTCCACCCTGTGGGGAAATGCAGGAAAATCTCCTGATGCTTACAGTAACACAGATGTTTGAACCATAAAAACTAGAGAGGAAATAAAAGCAAACACATCTTCAGGTGTTTTGTTTCAAAAATACACAGCTCATTAACTTTTTAAAAATTATTCAGGAGCCAAGGATGGTTGGGAAACGTGGCCCTTGGGGACTGCACTAGGAGTTTAAGAGAGCAATAGTCATGCCTCTGGATGGCAGTAGAGACAGAAGCCTCATCTGCCAAGAGTCTGCTCAGGAAAAACAGATGATCTCGACCTTCAGGTTCCACCAGTGGAGAAGGGAAATGTCCCAGCACACATGAGCCAAAGAACCCTGGGCAGCAGCTGGCAGTGAAGGCATGGCAGCAGCGTGGGTTTGGGAAGGGCTGCAAGGGTTTGTCATGGCCCAGGCTGCCAGGGGGGAGCTGCTTGGCTGTTTGGAGAAATGGGGGTTGACCCTGCAACGTGGAAGAAGAATGAGGTTAATGTGTGTCACCGCTGAACGGTTAACTCCGGAATTACAGAAATTAAAATCTGCCTCAAAGAACAGAAGCTGCATTTCTGAAGGGGCAGAGAGGTAATTCCTTGGGGAAGAGCGCTGACTGAAGGTGCTGCTCCCTGTTAAGAGCTATCTGGGAGCAAGTGATTCACCAAAAATAGTAACACAGACTTTTCTGTTTGTAATACAGTGAAACCTATAGGGCTTGATGCACAAACACTGACAAATCCATGGGAGTCCATGTGATTCACTCAAATGGCTTTGGACCAGGCCCACAGCAGGTTTTTTTATATAGAGGGTCTCAGAAAACCATAAAGTTATCACTCAGATGTAAGAGCAGCAACTTGCTGCAATGGGTATTAAAAAGAAAGAAGAGTTACTCTGGTAAGGAGCAGAGCTTCACTGTTGCAAGAGCCAGCTTCCCACGCCAGAGGGAATTAACTCCTGCTGCTTTTGGGTTTTTTGAGCTGCCAGGGCGAGGAGGCAGAGGCAGGAGCATGGCCATGCTCTGTCCCACCATGACCAGGAGATGCCAACGCCAGCAAGCTCTGTCCTCACCAAGCTGGGAAAGGTCCTGCCAGCACCAAACATGGCTGGGATAAATGGCACCCAAACTCACTTGGTGAATGTCACCACATCTCTGCTGGTGACAGCTCCAGAGCATTGCTCAGCCCAACCATCACCATCCTCCATCAGTTTCCCATCACCCAGTGAGGCTGGAGAGCCCCAGGATGCCCTTTCTGGGATCTGCTGGCTCCAGTACTTTGAGGAATTACCACATTCGCACACCTCCTGGAGCACAGAGACACTGACCAGACTCAGCCGAGGTTTGCTGAGGTCCAAGGAGAAGCTCAAGCAGCCTGGGATGTACTTGGACATGCTCACCCCACTCTCACCCATGCACTGTGGGTCAGGCACGAGAACCTCAGCCCTCCGTTTGCCATGTGGACACCTCGAGTCACTGCTCGGTCACTCTGGCCTTGCCACCGGCTCGTGCTGAGGCCCTCTTTGCCCATCATTGCCAAAATTGGCAAAAAAACAACAACAAAAAAACCCTGCAGAGCCTGGCATTGGTGCTTTGAGTTGGTATCACAGAGTTCTCCTGCGAGAGCAAAGTGCATCTTCCAGCCATGGTGCCCTCAGCTGCTGCTGCCTTCCCTTTAACTCCGGAGAGACTTTTCCTTTTGTGCCAATTCTCCTTCCCAAAGAGGAAAAAGAAAGGAAAGAAACGCCGCACAGGCATTTCCAGAGCCCCACCCTTCAGAGGCAGTGTCTGCCTGGCACAAGCTATCAGTGTTTGTACTTTTACACATCCTGAACTTCAGGAGCCATATGTTAGCTGTGGCAAACACACCCATTAATCTGCACAGTCCTGTGTTTGTCCTTGTCACATCCCAAAAGTGAGGTCAGCCCATGTGCCAGAGCGAATGCATAAAAGCAAATAAACTCAGAAATTGGTTTACATCGCATTTAACTATCTGCAAATAAACATTAAAAACATATTTTCACACCTTATCGAGCTGTTTAATATTCCAGAAGTATGCAGCCGAGTTTTTCACAGTGGTATTAATCCAAACTAGAAGCATCTCTTTCTGAGATCAAGTAAGTGTTTGTCATGTAAAAATAACCTCAAAGTCAAAAAGACTGTACTTGAATAACCAAGATGAGGGAAGAAAGGATTCATAAACAAACAAACACGACTCCGCAAATAAAACTGAAATGCTAAAATTACCCAGTTAATTTTACGGATCACACAGAGAACTTTTTCCAACATAAAAACAAGCTCCTGATTGTTGAGGCTTAATACCAAGCCCATTAAAAAATGGAAAATGCACTAGAGGCACAGGAACTTTCAGCACAGCTGGTCTAATGTAAAAGCAAAGTATGTAATTGTTGGCGATTAACAAAATTGTGCCTTGAAGAGTTGCTAATTTATCCAAAGCTCATCTCTAAGCAAGGACTGACTACCTAATGATTTTCATTTTTCCAAAGACTGCCACACCACAAGGAAGTTGCTAAGAATTTGGCTTCTTAAGCAATGGCTTCAGGGCTGGATTTCCCCCCGGGATACAATAAAAGTGGACTTCTTGCTCATCTCCTCACTTCTCTCCTTCCTTCAGGGACTGCCTGCACCTTCGAAAGAGCAGTGACAGAAAGAAGGGTGGCACAGAAATTTTGGTAAGTAGGACAGCACAGACTTCAGTTCCATCTTCACCTTCAGTGAAAGTCGCCGTGCAGGAAACAAGGAGGGGATCTCTGCTGGTTATTATGGGACACACCAGGCAGAACCCAACCCCTCGGGAAGGAGGCACCAGGGACACGGTCTGGAGAGAAGGGCAGGACCAAGGGAAATATTTAATGCCTCCTCCCACAGAGGAGGGTGAAGCCCACGGCACTGCCAAGTGGCAGTGACATTCCTGGAAATCCTGCAGGACCTGTCAGTCACGCCGCACCCAACTACAACTGTGGTTGCCAACAGCAAATTACCGCAGCCTCTAATTTGTTGCTCTTTCGGTATCGAATTATTTTCCATTGCCAGAGTGCTGTATAAACCTATAATAACCTTGTTTTCTAACTCACTGCATGTTACTGTGCACCTCACTCCATTTCTAGGTGCCTATGGACGAGCTGCTTCCTATGGATTTCCTACGGCAGCATCCTGAGTGCAAGGAGGGCTCACACATTAACCCTTTTAATGGCTTTTATATTTATCAACCAAAAGTCATTAATAACCCTTTTAATGACTTTTACATTCATCAACCAAAATCAGAGTGCAAACCAGAGGACTGCATTAGCCCACACGATTAACGGAGGGACAAAATTAATTACTCCTTTTTCCCCCCTTTTTTCTCAGCAGAATGTTTGCCAAGAAAGATGATGTTCAGAGATAAACCTTTCGGAAGACATTCACGCCAAGCCCGACGGGAGGGAAATCACTCCCTTGAGATTAAGAAAATGAAAATCCAAGCAGAGCAAGTGCCCTTCTCCCATGTCCTGCAGATCCACAGGATTAGGGAGGATCACCAGGAACATGGAGCTACTGCATCGGCTGGAGTGCAGAGTTTCACAGACGGGCTCCAAACCGAGTAACTTGTCAATGTGAATTTTTAATGACTTTTTGATTGCGAACATATGCCGTGGCTGGGCTGGCTCCAGCTCGCAGCTGAAGTCAGCTGGCGCCTGTCAGGGTGCAGCTCTGTGTCACGCTCCGCTCGGTTCCGTGGGGGACTCCTGCCAGAGCAGGTAGTGCTGCTTCCCTTGCCCCTGTCCCGATTTCCTGCAGCAGATCTGCTCATGGATCAGGGCTGGACCCTGCAGGAGCATCCACCACCCACCCCGGGAGTCGCTGCCTACGGGAAGAATATCAGGAGCTTTAAAAGCTTGGAATTAAGAAAAGAACCAAAGGCAACAATCAGTGCTCACTGTTCAGCTTTTGTGGTGTTTGGCTATTCCATTTCCAGCATGGGCATCCTGCACTTAACTCTGTGCTTTTCCTCCTGAAAAACCAGCTTTTCACTGTATTTTAAGATGTCAAGGAAGAAAAGCAACCTGAGGTGACTTAACGCAGAGAGCGCTATCAGGAAAAGTGTTTTGTTAAAGGAAATGTCTTCTGCATTCACTCACGAATAAATACCCATCACTTCTAACTCTGCTAAGGGCAAACTGTTTGGAATTTAGGTTCAAAATGAGAATAATATAAAAACACAGTTTCTGCCAGGTACCTGAGCCCCCCAGGTTTTTTTCTGCAAGCAGAATAAAAACCATAGCAGTGAGGAAGCTCAACAAGCCTGGAACAGAAACCCTTGTTTGCCATTTCAAAGGAGCTTGAGAAAAATAACCAACTCCCATTGAAACATCACAGAAATTAGGTGTCTAACTACTTTAGGCGCCTGTGAAAGCCCTTCCTATTACCTTTCTTTTTTTGTTTTTTTTGTTTTTGTGGTTATGATATTCCAGAAATAAACACCCTGAGACACTGAAATGAAAAGCTAGATTGCAAGAGAACGCACCACACTTCTCCTGATTAGCAGGAAAAACCCCCACTTATTGTTTTTACCTTTTTTAGTCTCTTTCCAGGGAACAGTTGATATTTGTGATGGCTTTGGCTGCAGCTTGTAGCAGCTGTGTAGTATGCATCACATTAAATACACTGGTGGGTCCTGCACAGTCATTCTGGCACCGCTTCTATTTCATACAATGCCTTCAGTTTTTCTCTGTAACCTCAATCATTTATCAATCATTCACCAATGCCAATAAATCAAAGGGTCTGGGGACCCTTAAATGTAAAAATAAGGAGCTGTAAAAAAATATTACTACAGCAATTAAAGACTCAAATAGTAATAAACTCTACTTGCATTACACTTTTAGAAAGCCCCACTGAAATTAAACAAACAGCCAATATCAACAATATGAAAGGGCCTTTTTCTTCTAGTTTATAATAGCTATGGGTTTATCCAGAGCAGAGCAGAATTAGGGTTATTTTTATAGATCATGGAGACTAAAATGTAAAAAATGGGGGAGGGGAAACAAAGTAGTGAAAAGTTAAATAAATCAGTGATTTTTTTTTTTCCAGAAGCATAAAAGAACATGTACTAGAGTTTACAAAATAAAAGTGAATCTTTATCCATGAAGTGTAATCTTTGGTTTGGATCAAGACTGTATGGTTAACAAATCTATTTTGAGTCAACCTCACAGCTGGGTCTTTTAAAGTAAGTTTTCTATTTTAATACATAAACTTCTTTTTTGTTGTTTTCCTCAAAAGGCTTTTTTATTTTCCAGAAAAACCTTTTTTTTTTCCCGCCACCCAAGATGAGGGAAAAAAAGGTTTGCATCATTCAAGAAAAGAAAATTACAAATATTGACCAAATGGGTGAAAACACAGTCATGGAGATGAACAGACCTAGAGATTGCCTAAATTAAGATTGCTGCTCCAACCCCTGATGAGAAGGGGCATTTCTCTTCGGAAGGGGAGATGTTCTGAGCTGCTAAGGACAGTCACGCACTGCACGCACTGTAAGAACCTGAGCATTCATTTTCACTGAAAGCTGAACAGCAGCACCAGTGTGTCCAACAGAGAGGAGAGACCAGGCTTGGGTTTCACCCACGCCAAAATCCTGAGGTTCTGTCAAGTATTCCCATATTCCCTCTCAAGGGGATGGGAGCCTGTGACTACACACAATTTTTCCACCAGGAAGCTTTTGGGAGTGTGCCTTGAATGACCATTTAGTTCAAAAGTCCCTGCCATGGGCAGAGAGACCTTCCAGTAGACCAAGGTCGCTCAAAGCCTCATCCAGCCTGGCCTTGAACACTTTCAGGGGTGCCTGTTAAACATTCTTCAGGCCCAAAGTAATGCATTTATGATTTCTTACATTCATCAATCACTTTGAAAGTGTGCTCATTGAAAAACAAAAGAGGAAGGAAGGAAGGAAGGAAGGAAGGAAGGAAGGAAGGAAGGAAGGAAGGAAGGAAGGAAGGAAGGAAGGAAGGAAGGAAGGAAGGAAGGAAGGAAGGAAGGAAGGAAGGAAGGAAGGAAGGAAAGAAAGAAAGAAAGAAAGAAAGAAAGAAAGAAAGAAAGAAAGAAAGAAAGAAAGAAAGAAAGAGAAAAAGAAATCTTAATATGGATCTCATCTGAAAGAATAGTACTGGGGACTGAAGGAGGTTCGGTCTGGAGGCTGAGCCTAGCTGGGTTTCTTCGACCAGTGGAAATTTCCTTCATGCTTTTTTTGCAACAGTATTCTCTTTCAGTAGTTTCCTCTCTGCCACAAAGTGTGCTTTTATGATATCTGCGCTGAGCCGGCTCCAATGCCGCACCTAAAATAGATGAAGCTGGCTCGGTGTGTTCCGTGTCCGAGCACGGAGCTGTGCTGTCTGCTGGCACCACGGGCGGGCAGTCAGCAAAGCATCACCTGTGCCAAGCACAGGCACTGCCAACGCCAGGGCCAATAAATCCAACCACGCTGGGCATCTCTTATCTGAGCTCCCTCTGTGCCCAGAAACTCAGCGAGCTCTTTCCCCACACGAGTCATTACCAACCCCATCCACCTTCTCCTTTCAAAGCCCAGGCAAGCTGCAAATCTGTGGAAGACTAACAGGCTCTGAGTCTTCCAAAGCTTTGGAAAAGCTGCAAAACTGAAGGAGTACTTGGGAAATAAGGAGAGGGCTGCAAGGCAGCCTGGCAGAACAGGGATGATGACCAGCACCCACTCCAGCTGGAGATGGGGCTGAGGGCCCACACTGAGCACGCAGGGTGGCCAGCAAGTCACAATTAATCAATTAGCACAGGTAAGGAAGCTAAGATTGGGCTCGCAGCCCCTGGATTCACCCAGCCCTGGGTATGGAGGTGCACGCACGGCGCTGTTTGGGTCTGACTCACTGTGTCCCTGTTACGTGCTGGTTGCTTGGAGACTGAGGGAACGCACACAGCAAAGATGCTGGCTTGGGAATCACCACCCTGCCTTATTTTCTTTTTCTCCCTGCACATAATTTTCCTTTAAAGGCTTTCCTTGCTTCTGCAGATTGCCTGAGTCCCTGTGCCGCTGTGGAAAACTACAGCCGGGTGTCCGGGAACACTGTCGGTGTTGTTCCACACTCACCTCCCAGCCCCGGCTCCGAGCAGCACAGGGCAAAGAAAGCCTCTCTTTATTCCTCTACAGCCTCGCCTGGATGCTAAATTTTACCTTAAGCCAAAGCAGTCACAGATTGCTCATTGAGAGATGTTCCCACACGTTTCCAACAGGTTACCCTGAAATCCTCAAACTTCCTTAGCTGGGAATAAATACCTACAAATCCAGGAAGGCGCTGGAAATGCAAGGGGAAACTTGAGCGTGTTCCACTGCTCCACAGGCACGGCACAGCCGAGCTCGGGTGGCTAATGTGAAAATCCTGCTTGGCTCTTTCCTTACGCAAAACTGAGCAGAGTGGAGACAATTATTCGTAATTTATCAAGTGCTGAAATTTAATGCCTGTCGTATCCTGTGCGCTAACAGTATCACACTTCAGAGCGCGAGCCTGTAAAATATAAGACTTTTAGGACACTGTTAAATGACATGGGCTGGAGCCTACATTACTATAAAATAAGGATTGTGTGTCCACTTCCCACAGCCCTGTATCTCATGTATTCTTAATAGCTGGAAACCAAGCAGCGTGTGGTGGTGTAGGGTAATGAATGACCTCCTACTTCTCTGTTTTAACAGGTCTTTATTCCCCTCATCAATCTCATCATTCACACCAGGGGAATCAGCTAAAAGCTCTTTAAAAATACATAGGTGAGCTCAGGGCACATGCTGCAGTTTTTTTCTGCAAAAGACAATTTCTGTAAATAAATGATTAAAATGGAAGCGGAAGCAAAGAGGCTTTGGTGGGGATTTCAGAAGAGCAAAGGTTTCCTCTCTGGGGGACCGAGGGCAGGAGGGAGGCAGCTCAGCCTCCGAGCCTTAGGCTTCTCTGACCTCAGAGCTGCTCTCTCTACCCAAGGAGGATGTCCCCTGATTTTTGGTGGAAGTAAGAAAAAAGTGGCAACGAGTTGCTTGTAATTTCAGGAAGAAGAAAAAAAATTTAGCAACAGTGAAAGAAGGAGCCAATGGTGTACAAGTGGTGCTGGGCCCAGCAGGATCTGCTCCCCCTCTCTCTCTGCAGACATAATACCTCAAAGTAAGCCAAAACCCATTCCAGAAGTGGTTTTTAATTCACTGCCTTAATTGTCAGCAGTAAAAGCCAAAGCTTTATGCAAGATTAAACAGCTGTTAACAAAAAAATGTGGGGAACCCTTAAACAAAAGGTGGCTTTTCCAAAAAAAACTGTACAAAGGTATGCAGGTTGGTCACATCCTGTGTGACAGGGTGGCCACAGAAAGCTTTTATCCCAAGGGAGGTGGGCTGCAAAGGGAAATGTGCAAAAATCAAGCAACTTAACACTGACGGTGACCATTCAGGAGTTTTTTTCTTGAATGATCTAGGTACAGTTTGGATCAAAATGAAGGATGAAGTGGCTCTCTAATACCCACATTTGTCCTCCATATTCACTCATGGCGAAGTTCTCAATCTCTGCTCTGAAGAAAACCATAAGATCAAACCAAAAATATCCGTAATTGTGCAAAACTTCATCAAAGAGGTATGAAAAAAAATAAAGGGGGGTACAGAAGGGTAATCTGGGCAGGCTTCCCTGTGCAGGCTGCTCCCCACAGCCTCTGAATAGCAGCTCTCATTGCATTTCTCTGCAGTGGGAGCCAGACAGACAGCCAGTGTGTTCTGTAATAAATAAACAAACATCCTTTACCCCCAAACACGTGTAAAAGATGGGATTTAAATCATTGCGATTTACTTAGCTCTGAAAGGGAGTAATTTTTCACCAGGCTGCAGAAAACCCCACTGCAACGGAGGGACTAAGGCTGAGATTTTCAGAAGAAACGGAAGGAGTTCAAGTGCCCAATTTCTACAGAATTTCAAGGTAATTTGGCCATGGAGCTCCCTTGTGCACCTTTCCCTGAGCCCTTCTTTATACTCAAAGTTAGATTTTTACTAACTCGCGAAGAAGCAACTGAGTAATTGTAAAAAATAACTGTAAAAACTGCTTTTAAAATAGCAGTTTACTTTTTCTTTCCCCATGGCTGTACAGTTACAGAAAGGCTAATGCACAGTATGGGATGGGGGAAAAAATAATAAAATACCTTATTCTACTCCCAGCTTTTTCTACAGATTTGGGCAGCCAGTTGGAAGTTTATAAGTATTTATTAAACGCATCTATAAGAAATGCACTTTCAAAAGTGCTTGGATTCCTAGGATTTCAAGCAACGACAAGGAGATAGTTTTCAACTACCCTAAACCAAAAGTTTGACAGGATTTGCAAACACTCTGCTGATAAGAGCAAGGATTGCTCTTTAGAGCTGGAACTTTCCATCCAAATAATACCAAAGCTCTTTACACACAAGGATGATTAAGGATGAGAAATATGCCTCTTATATAGGTTATATATAAGCAAAGCATTATTTGCTTATAGCTCAAATTTGGAAAAGCATGTAAGCACTCCAGGAGGGGGCCCAAGGTAATATTTCATCATGGCAAGACTGAGAGGACTCTCAAGCCATCCTTAGGTTTCCTTCGGGCTATTTTGCCAGAACATTTTGCCAGAATCTCATCCAAGTCCCAGACACACAAGTCCTCTTGCATTCAGGCAGAAAAGCATGGGTGTTTTTTTCTTTCCTAGGGCAGCACTGGAGCCACACTCAGCTGGAAGATTGATCTCATGGGCTGTCTCCTGCCTAAGTGGACCTTGATGAAATTACCCCTCAGGCCTCAGTGAAAAATTGAGTAGCCCATGTAAATTCAAAGAGGAAAGCGTAGAAGTAATTCCATCTTCATGCAAATTTCCTACCTCCCTTTCCTGCCTCAAGGCAAACAATCTAATGCAACAAAAGGAAATAAAAAAGTCATGCAGGAAGCTTCAAATGGCCTTGACTTTCTTCATGCAAGTATCTCTATCTCCCCTTTGTTTCTTTACTTCTGATTTCTGGAATAAAGCTCACACAAATGAGGGGGAGAAACGGAAAAAAAACACCATCAGGTACCCAGGAGCAATCTGGCCAGACTCAAAAGACCCAACCTCACTTGTAAAACCCCAGCTCAGGAGAACTTCCACAGGGTATTTTTTGGCAGATGGTTAGGGCTTGGGCATGCACCATGGAGGACACTCAGATCCCATGACACTTTGCAGAGCCACATTTATCTTGTGTTTGCCTTGATCCACACACGGAGGTGCAGAGCTGCCCTCCACCCCTTAGGGTGGGACACTTTACAGAACCATTTTATCTTGTGTTTGCCTTGATCCACGTGCAGGAGGTGCAGGATGGAGAGGTGCAGAGCTGCCCTCCACCCCTAGGGTGGGACACTCTGCAGAGCCATTTTATCTTGTGTTTGCCTTGATCCATGTGCAGGAGGTGCAGGAGGTGCAGATGCAGCGGTGCAGAGCTGCCCTCCACCCCTAGGGCAGAGCCAGCCCTGAGAGGCTCCACAGCAGCCTCACCCAGGGTTTCACACATAATACCAAGCAGGCACCTGCAGGAAAGGCTCCTGCCAATCTGCACTGATTAAAAACACAATTTGCTTTTCGTCAGAACCAACCTCAGCCTTCCCAAACCGAGCGGGTCCATCACTGGGCTGTGCTGCTCCCTCGGTGCGTTGGCCACTGATCCTAAATGCAGCACAGCCTTTCAATCACATTCCCCTTATGTGCTGAACCAGAGGCTTGCCAAGCAGTAGGAACACCGAAGCATTAAATAAAGAACATTTTCAGCAGTCAAGGCCAAGGTTAAAAGCATAAGGAATACGAAGAGTTGTTTTTGCAGTGAATTTATTGTATAGTGACGTAATAAACCATTTGCATTTGAAGGATCTATAGCATAATGATGTAGATTAGTAGTGTTTCTGTTGATTTTTTTTTTTTTTAAAAACGTAATTCCTTAACACAGGGAAACTCACTTTTACAGGGCTTTGCTCATGGTCTTTCAGCTACTGTGGCATATGGGTGAAGGCAGTAGCTCTATGCAGTAGTTCCAGCATTCCTTAAGGAAGGAGCTGGGTCGACTGCCGTTTTACACTAATATTTCTGATGTACTATTTCTTTCATAAACTACTTAAAACAAAAAAAAAAAAAATCTGATTTTTAGACCAGGCAGAACAAGACACTAATATCTCTGAAGTATCATTTCTTTAATGAACTACTTAAAACAAAACAACAAAACAAACAAACCAAAAAAAACCACAACAAAAACACAAAAAACCCAACAACAACAAAAAAAAACCCCAACAAAACAAACAAAAAAACCCCCAAAAAAACCCCCAAACAACCCAAAACAAAAACAAACAAACAAAAAAACCCCCCAAAAAACTCCCCAAAAATTCTGATTTTTAGACCAGGCAGAACAAGGCTTCCCTTTTTTTTTGGATACAAGCAGCCACAGGCTCTGGTACAGTCACTCAGAAGCAGAAGTTCCTATCTGCATACCTGAGCTTCCACTAGCAACTTCTCAGGCTTGCAAATTAAAATCCTGTCCAAAAATCTGACACTATTCATGCACTCAAATGCTTTTAAGAATATGGGTTTGATCCAAAGGTCCATTAAGGCAAATGGAAAGATGAATTGATTTTCCACTGACTTTGTATTAGATGCTAAACCTGCAGCCAGGTCTAAAGATCTCATTGCCTCAGAGCTTAACCCAAACCTATTCAAAGCCTCAATTTACAAATGCTGGCATTATAATGGGGCATTCAAATGCTGCTAGCAGATCCCCAAAATTAGCTCTTTGGCCTGTAAAATATGCATTAAGCATACCTTGGTGCCAATATAAACATCCAGCTGCAGGAATTTCTAAAAAAAATCTCATTATAATTGGGCTCAACAAAAATAGGTTCCCACTTGTGACTATTAAAGTGTGAGGAAGCAGAGGAATGAATGAGAAGGCAGAGCTGAGTGACCTCACTCAAATTCCTCTCTATCTGCTGCTTTTTGCTGGCAAAAACCACTTCAGGGGGAACAACCTGAAAAGATATGGAAAGCAAAAGACTCAGAGGCAAAGAAGAGCTACTAAATTCTCCTACCTTACATGAAATATAAAGCATGCATTAACATTTACAGTTAATAAACAGCATGAAAACTCTGCCAAAACTGCTCTACCTCTTCCTGTAGCCTTTTCTAAACACACAAAAATCAAAATTTAATGAAAACTCGAGGCTGCCAAGTTTCCAAACTTGAGCAAACAATACCAGGTCAAGAGAGTATCCGATCCCAAACACTCCTATTCCTCCCCTCCCTGAGAGGTAACAAAAACCTACTCTTTATTTAAGAACGCCAGGGATAGCTCTCCTCCATCACTGAGTACTTTCATGAGACACTTCCTTATCAGCTGTGTGTTTATCAGAGGCCACTGCTGACCCTTGGAGCCCTGGATGTGCTGGGAGCTGCAGGTGCTGGAGCGCTGAACGGAGCCCTTCAAACCTAAAAAAGCCTAAAAAAGCTGAATGCAGCAGGAGATGGAGACAGCTCCCTGATGATGGAGTTATGCACAATACACTGTCTGTGCTGGGAGCTGTGCCCCATTCTCTGATGTCAGACCCCTCTCAGGAGGAGAAAACAGGGACTCATCTGCAGGTGGTGTTCCGTGAGGTACCTGATCTCACCTCTAGTTTTCTGCAGTGTTGTGAACCACGTGCTGCAAAAAAATCCCTAAAAAAGTGGCTGATGTAAGATAGCAAAGCAAAGAAGGCAGCATCCCTCTGAGCTGGGATTATGGACCCCGGCGGGCAGAGCTCTGAAGAAGAAAAACGCTGTAATGACATCTGCACTGCTGTTTCATACCAAATTCCCCCCAGCTGATGGTGTTTTTCAATTTACTAATAGAGAGGGGCGAAAAACCCTGGTCTGGGTAAAACAGAAATCTCAGTCTCTTTCCGCTCTCTCACATCCTCTATATTCCCCTTGGAACAAATTATATGAAAATATCCAAATACTCATTGTATTGACCCTGGGAAGTCAGCAGATCTGTCCCAGAGGGCCTTTGCCAGGCAGAAATCCCAAGGCACAGGTGACTAGCAAATGCTTCCACACTGAAATTTGTTTTGTCAGAATCCAGTTTTCTCTTCCCCACACACATTACAGCTGTAGTGAATGATCTCAGCCATGGGTATATCTACAACTCAGAATAAATTGAGCAGCTCTGTGATTGACTATCACCATTCCCCAGATGTGAAGTTCTGCATGGATCACACTGCTGGGCTTTACTTGCTGTATATATTTTCCCTTCCAGGGCTGGAAACATGAAGGATTGCAAACATGCAGCTCTGTCTTTCATTTTCTGACTGCTGCGTTGGGCTCTTTGTTTTTAACAAAAAACCTAAACATTACTAATGCAAGCTGAAATACCTTTGCAAAAATTTGTTTTCAGTCAGAAAGCTCTTTGTCCCTGAATGTAGAGGTGGCCTGAGTGATAACAGCATAATAAAGAACCAAGTAGGGATCTAAATGCCAGACCTGCTTCAGTGCATAAATCACCATCAAACTCTGCTGCTTCTGGGGAAATTGGTTCTAACAGCACATTTCAGCACAGACATCATAAAAGAGGATATTTTTCCACCCCTGTTAGGCTGTGCAGGTTGAAGAGGGATTTGGGGTTTCATCCAGGAGACTTTGCTTTCTCCTTTAGGCTGTGGGATGAGCAAGCAGACACTCAGTGCTATCAGGGATGCCATGGGGTGGTCTAGCAATTGTCATAAACCCCTAACTTTGGTAGGTCCCACTGTACTTTAGGGACAAACAAGAGATGCAATAGAAGGAGAATGACTCAATGAATCCAAATGGAGGTTTGGGGCTGAGGGCTGAGGCTCCCAGCTGCTCTGTGTGCAGTCACAGGGCCAGACAGGGGATATGGTTACAGGGCTCAGACTCCAACCTAGGTCATTTGCAGACACCCTCGTCTTTTCCCTTTGCCTCCTGAGGGATCCCACAGAGGATGAGATTATGAGAGTTGTCTTTATCTCCTGCAGAGTTCTAATCAGATGTCAAAGCAGGAAGGAAAATAATTAAAATGTTTTTTGTTAAATTCATGAAAAATTCATTGTTGTTCACTTAGGAGATCCCTAACTATGACACACTGGAACAGATTTTTTTTTCTTTTTTAACATTCAACAACATAAGCATTAAAAAAAAAAAAAAAGATTTTAAAAAGCCAATTTGTAATTTGTCATGGAGGCTTAATGACATGAACAGTTCTCATAAGCCTGTTGCAGTGCAGTCTCCCAAGCTGCTGGGATACATTATCAATAACAAGTTCGTCTAGGTCTGGCAAGAAAAAAGCACAACAAAATAAGACATCTGTATGTAAGTTTACCAACATTATTCTCTGAAAACAAACAGCTCAGGAAGTTAGACAGTACGAACTAGAGAGACAGTTTTGAATACTTTGAGAGCTTTTAGAGAAAAGAAAATTTCACCTCCAGACCTTCAGCTTGTATCCATCACTCTCCCAAGTAACTTGAGATATTCTCCAAGGGAACCCTCAGCACTTCCACTGTCAGCAGCACACAATCCCTGTCTGGTCACTTCAAACACATACACTGTCCTGCTTTAGGATCTAAAATCCACCCCAGAAGTTGACAATAATTATTTCTATTGACATTAAAGGGGTTTTAAATCAAGCCCTGCTTCTTATCATCAGCTGTATGTCAACTGTTGAATCCTTTCAGTGTCTGATTTTGCAAAATCCCAGCAATCTCGTAGGTGTGGGGCAGCTTGTAGTGTTGCCATTTTATTCTTCAACAACTGCATCACACACAAAAGTATGTCTTAAAAGAAATAATTTATTAATAACAGAACTCATGTGCCTTATCAGCCTCCCAAGCTTTTATGTTCAAAAAAACATTCAACTAAACCCAGTGGGCTTAATAGTGAAGCCTTTAACCAAGCCAAACTCCCTCTCAAATCCATGGCTAAGTAGCATCCAACCCACAGTGAACAGATCATGAATTAAAGATTATTCTTCAGGAAAGCAACAGATGAGTCAACTTTCCTAGTAATTTAGGGTGTTCCTTCAGAAAAGGCTGCTGTCATCTATGGAAATGACACTGAATGGGAAAATGGCTTTCAGAGAACTCTCAGAAAATCGCTGTTGAAAATCCTCAGCAGATTGCACCGAAGTCAACATCGACCTGCAGCTAGGAGAGGGCTCATCTCTGTGGAGAAATCCAGCAGGATTGCTTTTCCAGATTTCACTGAGCACAGCTACACCACAGCTCTGCTGAAGATGGAAAAGCCAAGGCCAGCCCTGGTGGGTGCTGAGCTCAGCCTTGCTCCCATGGCATTGTCCTTGTGGCCAGAATTCCTGGGCACATGGCAAGGGACAGATTGAAGACAGAGCAGTCACCCACACTTCAGGGTGACCCTCAGATCAGCTGGACAGGGCTGTCACTGCCAGCACAGCTTCAGCCATCGCTAGTACAGAAAGTACTGAGACAACTATTGAATCTACCAAAATTGTTTGTTCGCCGTACAGACACAGCACAAAGCCATCAGCTGCCCTCTCTCAGCTTTTAAGGCATCATCTTTACAAAACCCAGAGTGCCAAATAACGCTGCCAATTAAAAGCTGCAGTCAGGCAATGCTGTCTGGAGGGTTAACAGAAAGAGACCCTTCTCAGGTACCAAATACACTGAGAAGAGCAGGTATTGGTCCAAGTTTTTATCACTCTCCTTACCAGAAGCTACAGGTTCTATAAGGGTGCTTTGCTTTTTAATTTATTTCCTTTTTTTTTGCCTCCAAAGGGTGAGATGAGCATGGCCCTGGGGACAGACACCACCTACACAGCAAAGCCACAGGCACCAAGCTCCACTTCTGCCTGAACACAGAACAAGAGGTGCGAAATTCTTCTCCACTGCCAGATGTGGCATTTGTTGCTAGCAACTCCAGTTATGTTTCCAGACACAGAAAACCACTAAAAGATTTGTTAATAAGTTCGTAGGGATATTCACACTGTAATTTAACAGGAAGATAGCTACTGCATTTGCTCACTGCACGGAGTACACCTTGCCTCTCCACACCATGTATCGACTAAGCCACCTTCAAATAAATTTCATTTATTATGCCTTCATACAAATCCCATTACTTGCTCAACAAACAGTTTTGTTTTCCTGTCTGGGCATCCCTCCAAACACAGGCTGCTGTGTATGCTTTTGTAATTACTGATACACTGTATAAGATAACTATGGCATGTTTCTGACAGGCTAATTAAAGGCGAAGAACAGCCTCCCCCAGACCTTGATTCAATTGTTATTCTCCCCTTGGCTTCCCCTGCGATCTCCACCAGGCGATGTAATCTCTCCACGCTTCATTTCCCCACCTGTAGAACAGGGATGGGAACCTCTCGTGTGCCTCACCTGTTCATGAGTTCCTCGCACAATGGGCCACATTTCCAACTTCTGTAACATACGTGGGGTTTGACAAGGACAAGGGGCAAACCCAAGCCTGCTGCATCTTGGTCCCACTGAAGTCCCCAAATGGAATCCTGATGGCTGTCAGGGGCTGCTGCCACTGCCCTGCCCAGGAGGGTGCAAACCTCAGCTTTGGAGGCTCCTAAACAACTGTTTAAATGCATTTAAAACCTAAAAACCTAAAACCAACCTTTTCTTCAAGTGTTTTAGGCTGAATCATAAATTCTCTGCAGCTCAGCTGTCACCTGGTTTTCTCGCACAGTAACACCGAGAGGCAGTAGCTGTTATCCTCACTGGGAGATCCCACTGTGATCCCACCGGGGGGGAAAAGAGGAGGGATTTTAGAACTTTTTTACAGAAATCCCTCTGGGTTTTGCAATACCTTGGTGCAAATTAAAAGGAAACAGTTGTCGTTCGAAACCAAAAGTCATGTGGACTTGCATTAAATATTTCATGCAAATATAAAGTTTGGAGGAAGAGTTAAAGTTAAAATATCAAAGCTGTCTCCAGCACCGCTTGTCTCAGCTGAGTTTCATCACTGATCCATTAGAGCAACACAGCTTTTCTTGACTAAGCACCATTTTTCTCCAATTTGCAGCTTTTAAGCCCTATTGTACATGCATAATATTAACAATACTAGGAATTATTATAATTGGGTGGACAGATAATGCTACTCAATTACAGAGCTGGATGAATGAACTTATCTTCTCAGAAGCAGCAGGAGATAGGCAAATATTAACATAAAAGCAGAGGTCAAATTCTATGTCAACTGTCATGTGTAGAAGCATTCAATACTATTTAATTGGCTAAGTATATGACTTTTTGTTCTTAATACTTTTATCATCCATTTGAATGAGCTGGCAATGTTTGCCTAATATAATTTTCTTTTTTTAACAGAGATTGATTGTGCAAAAGAAGGGTTAATGCATACAGGCTAGGCTGGGAGGTCTAATTTTCTCTATTCTTTCTTCAGGTGTAGAGGAGATGAAGATTGCTGCTGATGGAGAGTAGAAATTGAAATAGGATGGGGCAAAAGAGAGCAGTGGCATTATAAATGCTGTTAGAGATTGGTGTTATTCTAAGCTTTATTAAGAGGTAGACTAGGTGGGGTCCTGACTTAAAAGGATGTTTTTTTTTTTTAAAGAGATTAAGACACCAAAAGAAAAAAAGAAAAAGAAAATTCTTTTCCCAGCACAATACTGGAGTTTTTATCAATTTTCTCACAATTTGGCAAATGTAACTGGGCTATCTGGACAGCACAAAGACCAAACAAATTAGAGACTGTGCAGAGAGCACATTTGGAAGAGCTTTTTCAGGCTCCTAATAAGCCAAAGGGGAAGTAGGCTGGGTAATGGTGTTTCCAAACAGGATATCCATAATCCTGACAAATGGGGAGTGGGGAGTCCCTGGAGCAGCCCAGGCACCGTGGCTGTGGCAGGAGGCACTCCAGCCCTAATGAGTGCTGCACTCAGCCTTGCCTAACAAGATGAGGTTTTTCTTCCTCAAGCTGTCTCTTTCTGCCCCTACACTTCAAGCCCGAATAATCCCAATTTATTCTGCCCATCTTCAGCCAGGTGCAGCCTCCCTGCCTTAGCTACAGCCAAGGGAGGAGGAGCTGGAGGAGCTGGATGCCTTCAGCCCCAGCGTCCCTTCCACGCAGCCTGCCTGCTCCAAAGCCAGGCCTGGAGTAATAACTGAAAATATGACCATCCTCCAGATCCAGTCTCAAAACAGATTGCTGCATCCCTTTTTTCCCTCACCAACCTAAACCAAACAGGAAAATAAGGCAGGCTGCAAATGATGGCAAAGGGGAGCCATGGAAGGAGTGTCTGTGCCCCCCCAGCCTGGCAGATGTGTCTCTCCTCTTTGTGTTGGAATTGCTGGAGGCATTTACAGGGTGAACAGGACACAAATGCAGGAGCAAGAAATTTACTTTGTAGTCAAAGTTTTCCACCTTCTTAAATTTCCAGGCTGCCGTGTACTGATGGCAGATAATACAACACCAAACTTCGCAGGTGTGACCAACACACTCTGTATTTAATGTCCTGTTTCTGGAAAAATTGGTGCCTTTAATACTTGCCTCTGGCCAAATCCACTTATTCTAGTTTCTACAAAAGCAGAAAACACAAGAGATCCACTTCTGCTTCCCCAGAAATGCTTCCACTGTCTTTAGGAAGCTTATAGAGCCCATGCAGAGGAGGACGAGCTCTGTTTCCATTAGAATATAAACTCTGTGTTTTAAAGAGGAACAATGTATATGTACAATAGGAAGAATTATATCCCTCCAGGCACTGTCTGTTTTTGCTGAAAAAATCTACTACCTTTGGAGCTTCTACTAACAGTCATGTTATTCCACCTGCCTGTTTTTCTTAGTAACAGATTTATATGAAGCTGATGATTTGAAAGGAGGACTCCAGTGAACAAGTACAATTTACATTAAGGTTTGTCATTAAATGTTATTGGTGTTTCCTTCAGAAGGTTACAAATACATTTTGCTTCAGCTGTTATGCTGACAAATGAATTTTCCTTTTCCACAAAGGGCTGCTAAGGAGACAGCAAAGCACAGTGTGCAGCTTCTGCACTGAAACTGCTCCAGGAGCTGAATTCTGCTGGTGAGCACTGCAGTCCTGAGGCAGAGGGTATCAGCTGAGCCTTAGGCAAACTCAGACAGCACACTGCACTACAAAAGGGATTTCCACCCCATTCTTCCCCCTCTTGAATTATTAAAATGCAGATATAGATCTAATATGGATATCCACCTGAGACAGACAGAGACTCTCTAACTTGTTAAGGTTAGAAAGTGTGTGTTTATTTGAGCTGCAGGGATAGCTCCCAAATGTACAGCTCCAGAGTAACAATGCAACACAGAACTTATTTATCTATAACAGTAATGCATATTTAAAATACAGATACATGTTCATAGCATAAGCGCCTCCCATTCCCTGCTTCATATGAAAATTAGCAAAAAGTCATTAAGCATGCGCAGTTCCTGCAATGGAATTGGGTCAGTGGTCTTAAAATGAGTCTGAGGGCTGCTTTTGAAGAAGTAATATGAGTCTTCCTCAGTGTGACCTTCTTACTTCGTTGGTTTTTGACAATACATTTGACCCTGGAGAACTCCCAATGCTCTCTTCTATTGCTTCTAAGTAGGTTGCATCTGGGCCAAATTTGTAACTGTCTAGGCTCTCCTTTAAACCTCTTTTCTTAAGATTATTAATTGTCTATTCTAAGCACAGCTGAGTAAATATCAAATAATCAAAGGGCTACTCTGCATTTAATCATTAATTTCTTTCTAAGTTCTGCATCTTTTTCTATTCTAGTTGATTTTAGCAAAACTAACTTTTATCTAAAATCTCTACATCTAAGTGTCTAAAAAAACTCCCTATGTTTCACTCTTTGTATGCAAAACCCCATTGACCCAGTGGCATTGAGTGCTCCTCTGCACTGAGAGAGGAAAGAGAGAGCATGAGGCAGAGGAGAAATAAAAGATTCTGTGCCACTGTAATTTCCAGGGTGGAAACAGCAGACTCACCTGTAGCTACCACTGCAACTTTTTTGTGTTCTGAAAGCTGAGTAGGAAGAAAGTGAAAAAGCTGAAACACAATAGCTGCACGGCAGCGTGCTGATAAGAAAATGACTGGCATTTCTGGGGAAGATTACTGACATTTTCACCGTGCCTATTTTGTCAATCTTGAAAAGGCCTAGCGTGTATCAGGCGTTTAATGAATCATGCAGCACATCACCTTGTGAACTGAGTGCAATCAAGATCAGGCAAATGGGGATAGATTTCAATGAACATGTCATCAGAAACACCTCACTTGATGAAAGCATGCGTAGGTGCGTGTCAGAGCAGCACTGAAACTATCCCACTAAAGGGCACTGTGCAAAGGCTGATGAAGAAAGTCAAATGTGAGGGAGAAGTGAAAGTCCTCTAAAGATGAAGTTGAAAATTAAACCTTTATACAGCCAAAACTGTGCCTGAAGCTCCTCCCTAAGCAATGATCCTCATTTGGGAAATGACGCTTTTCAGTGTTTAATACTGTGACCACTTCAAATCACTGCTACAGAAACTTACCCACTTTGTTGGACAGATTTCTAATGGTTAGAGTTTTCTCCTTAGCTGCAAATCTTGTCTTAAAACTTAGGCATTGCCTAAGAAGCCTAGAAAGCTTATTAGATAAGACATAACTTCATTAGGAAGGTTGCTAGCATACTGATCAAATCAGGAGACCGGAGGCAAATTCAGATTAAGGTCTCCATGAATCTGAGGATACTCTGTTGGCCTAATTTGTTCATTCTCTCTTAAGTAAGACTTCATTTATTTCAGTCTCTTAGATCAAAACCTTTCTTCTCTATGTGTTACAAACACCCCTTTGCTTTATTTATAACACTGCATTAATAGCAAACACCCAGAGCTGTTGAAAAACATCTGCAGAAATATGCAAATTATTGCCCAGTGCAAAATGTGATGTTTTCAACCAAATCAGATCTTTTATTTCCCCAGCACGGAATTGGAACAATTCTGGCCATGTGCAAAGGACATCAAAACAGTCAGAAAAATGAAGTTCCATTTCACTCCAAGGGCAGTGAGAATATATGGGACAATCCGTGGTACTGTCTCTCTCTCTCTCACTGCTCAGCTATCAGGCAGTATGGTTGTAGCCTCTTCAGTCTCTGTGGTATAATTTTGTACCAATAATCAACATCCATTGAAGTGGAAATCAGACCTAAGATGCCTTAACTCCAAAAACTAGTGCCCTAGTGCTGGAGAGGGACTTTTGACAAGGGCATGGAGAATGGTTTAAACTCAAAGAGGGTGGATTTAGACTAGATATAATGAGGAATTTATTTTACAATTAGGGTGGTGAAACACTGGAACAGGCTGCCCAGAGAGGCTGTAGGTGCCTCATCTCTGGAAGTGCTCAAGGCCAGGCTGTACTGAGCAGCCTGACCTAGCTGAAGATGGCAGGGGGGCTGGACAAGATGACCTTTAAAAGTCCCTTCCAACCCCAAGTTTTGCATCATTCTAAGTCACAGACCTGGTGCTCTGCCCTTCAGGTTGAGAGACATCAGCTACAATCACCAGGCTGACAAGAAGGGAAACCAATCGGTAACTCTTTCTGCCAGTTTTGTGAATCCAGCCCAGAAAAACAAGGGCTGGTGGTATTTGCCCCTGCTCTAGGGGTTTAAACCCCAATGACAGAGGGCTGGAACTAGGTGATCCTTAAGGTCCCTTCCAACTCAAACCAATCTTTGATTCTCTGAAGGTTAGATGGCTGTTTTTAGTTCACTGGAGTAATGATGCTAAAAAATGGAAGCTGAGTGCTCCAAGGGCAGCACAGAGCACACTTGGGCAAGACACTGAACCAGGATTAGGAGTGCCCACAGAAAAGTGAGAGGATGCTGATTCATTGATGTTCAGCAGCACTAGAGAGCCTCTGATTGAAGGCTGCACAGAAGAACAGAGAATTATTAACTACAGAGACACTAACTGTGAATTTATGAATAATGAAGAGAGCAGAGGAAGAACAACCACACAGTTCAGTTTCCCTAATCACTGCCTCTCCAACATTCACCCACATCGTCACATTGGCAGTTGGCAACTGCAGCTAATATCTTATGTAAAAAGAACAGAGATTTAGTAATGCAGCATTCCCCATACAAGCCTCAATTTGGCAATTTATTCAAGTTCACTCTTGAAGCTCACACTTGACTGCAAATGCTGCTGAGCGAAGGTCTGGGCACCCAGCAGTGCACAGAGCCAGGGCAACACAGAAGGCAGCAGAGCCCAGGAGCGATGGTGAGGGTGCAATAATCCTTAAAACACTGCCTGAGAGCCTCATTCAATACAGCCTGAAGAGCCTCCCAGCTGAAGAGCACCCTGGTGATGCCTTTGATGTGTTGAAGAATACATTCAAATGTGCTCTGTGTTGCTAGAGGATAGCACTGCTGGTTTTCACTTCAGCCCTCCTTGTATCACAGAATTTATCTGCTGGATGTACCTAATGAGCTTGGGACATGTCATCAAGGCTCCTAGCCCAGCAATGTGAGCACAGGATTTTTAAACAGCAGTAATGGAGAGGTGTCTCACCAGCAGTCAACTCATCGAAAAAAGGTCAAAAGAGAGAGTTCAGGAAGCAGACAGCAGAACAACACGTGGTAAATGCAGTTCTATCCTATACAAGACTGAAAATTACTGCACTGAAAATTATTACACAAGTACCAGAGGTTCCTTACCATTTGGTGGGGAGATAGAATTATAAACTTTATTTATGACTGCAGTGGCTATAATAAACTCCCTTTTTTAAAGTTTTATTAATCCTTTCTTACTCCCATGTTAACAGGCAGGAATCTCATCTCTGCTCCATTTTAAACTGATTTAGAATATATGACTTCCTGCACACTGCTCAAGTGCAGGGGTACAGCTCAGAAGTCATCACTTACAGAAGCAGCTGCCAATGATAAAACAACTATTGTACTCCTGTGACAGGGGTTGACAGCATAATGCAATTTTTAGGACTTCCATTTTGGGTTTGCTAGGATGTCTGCAATAACAAGGAAAAACAAGCAAGCTAGAGAAATGGTATTCTGCCAGCGTTTTTCAAGGCTTTTATCAGGAGATACAGAATTATCTGTGAAGGACATGTTTTCTGTAGGAGCTTAGATATTAATTTATATGGATATCTACAGAGATCACTGCTTATCAGACCACAGTGTCTCAACTGGCAGAAGGATTACATATTCCAAATTCAGGGGAACCCTGTGTAGTTCCAAGTTCAGCCTTGAACTGGCAGCAAGTGTTCAATTTGTTAATGGTGATCACTGTACATCCACCCAAATCATGAAACCAACATGAGGTCTTACAAAAGCTAAAAATGAGAATTTTCTTCTTTTGAAACATGCCTTAGTTGTGAAAAGCACTAATGCAAATACAGCACCACTCTACCTCACAAACCTGCTTATTTATATACAATGCCAAGTGATTAAAAATAAAGCCCAAGTTCCAACATCTGACTTTCTGCAAGATTTTGCTGTTCACAACCCTTCAGAATCAGTCCTGATAACAAATATCCAGCTAACTCTCTCTTTCTCCTTTTCCACCATCAAAGAACCGTGTTGAGAGTGTTTCAGACTCAGACAATTACTGACACACCAAAGTCAAAGAGTTGAGCCAAGCTATTGCACTCCACCTCTGAGACACTGAAAACGAGGGCAAAAATAGACCAAACCGGAAATTTTAGAACCTGCACCAGCCTCCCTGTGGATTTTATTTGGGCCACTGAACCTTTTTTTTTTCTCATTACATTTGGGGGGGGACAGAGAAAAAGAAGAGATAGAAATTTTTCCAGTTTTCAGATCCAAAGTGGAACTTCAAAACGAGAAACTCAAGAAACCCTTCCCAGCATCAGCTGAGAGCACAGGACTCGCATATTTAATGCTTTTGTGCAGCAGCTATTTGATGTAAGAATTGCACTTTGAAATTCTCCACGGCGCTGGCTGCCTGGAGCATTATTTACAGCAATCCTGGAAAACACACCTTCACCTCTGTCCTGGCACCACAGCTTCAGAAATGAGCACACGGGGGAGGCACAGGCTCCTCTCAGCACCTCCAGGGTGTGACAATCCCACCCAAACACCATTGAATTCAGGGGCAAGCAAAGGGTGGGCTCGGCTACATGAACACATAAGGAACATCAGCACCACCAAAAGATGGGGCTGGACAAACAGAAATGCTGCCTTTCAAATTTAGGATATGCAGATCTTAAAGGAGTCTCTGATGACAAAGTGGTCCATCCAAGTCTCAAGGTCAAAAATCCAGATCTAATGTAAATCTCTGCAGCTCTCTATATAAGATCTGAAGAAGTACAAATGACACACAGATGAAGTAGGAATGGATATACAAAGGACCTTGTGCAATACTCCAGTCAAACCTTTGGTGCTGAGTGCTATTGTTCATTCTCTCTTAAGTAAGACTGCATTTATTTCAGTCTCTTAGATCAAAACCTTTCTTCTCTATGTGTTTCAAACACCCTTTGCTTTATTTATAACACTGCATTAACAGCAAACACCCAGAGCTGTTGAAACACATCTGCAGAAATATGCAAATTATTGCCCAGTGCAAAATGTGACGTTTTCAACCAAACCAGATCTCTTATTTCCCCAGCACGGAATTGGAACAATTCTGGCCATGTGCAAAGGACATCAAAACAGTCAGAAAAATGAAATTCCATTTCACTCCAAAGGGCAGTGAGAATATGTGGGTGAGGGAAAGGACACAGAAAGCAGATCAAGGCCCAGTCGGATGATTCAGTCTGCTTAAAGCATCGATAACCTCAGCAGCAAGAAAAGCACATTAGCATTTCCTCAGCAACCCTGACCCCTCAAAACCTGCAGCAAATGCCATCACAGTGAGCCAGGGCAGAGGGCTGATAATAGCCAGGGTGCTGGGAGCCACTGAGGAACAAAAGCAAAACCAGCAGACATCACTTTCTAAAACACAGTTAGAAAAATTTAAACATTGTTGGATGGAATGATGCACTGTTCTGTGGAATTGCTTCTTTGATAAAGAGCAGGCAGTTACAGCTCACATTTTTAGCCTTCAGTTATGGCCAAACTGAGTTATTTTGTGAGGTAGGACTGAATCAGCAGTTCACTTACAAAAATTAAGCCCTGGAGAATGTGAAACAGTGAAATATTTCTACTCATTAAAGAATCTATTGGTGCTGATAGTCAGCATAGACACAGGACGGAAAGGTGGAATATTTATGTGTCCAAATCACTTTTCCTGAGATTCATCTGATATGCAAATTGGCTACAGCTTGATAGCAACTCTTCAGTTTGCCTCCTCCCAAGGTTTAGAGCCATGCCCTAGTCCCTGCTTTCCACCACAGTGCTCACACAGCTCTGCCTGCCTGGGGCTCTCTGTGTCACCCCTACAAACCTGACCCCAAAATCCAGCAGAAAAGACAGAGGTTATTTCTGCACCACATATAGAGATAACATTTAGGAGCAATCCCACTTGCCAGGGACACAGCATCACTTCACAGCCACAGAAAATTCCTGCAAGGAGCTGATGGTTGGATCCTGTTCTTCTTGCCTGTGTGGCTGTCCCAAGGGAAGGGCAACAGACACTGTAATATATCTGATTTGTGGTTAAATCCACATCTGACAGTTCCACATCCTCCATAAAATAAAATATTCGTGTCCATACATACGAATAAATTACTTTTGGAACACATAGAATAAAATAATTTGGGACACATTACATAGATAATTGTAGCAAGAGTAATTTACTCCACAAATAAAAATTGTATGTATTTCCTTCTACAGCACAATTTCTTTTCCCACTGGGTAACATTAGCCTGAGTTGGAATAAGTGCAAATTTTAGTTCCAAGACAATTACATGTTTTGGAGCTGATATTTCACAACTCATCAAAAGCAGAGACCAAAGCTTTTGATGCTTGAAAAGGCAGTGTCTCATTCTTCCAAAGAGAATTACAATGTCCCTTTCTAACTTTCAGAGATATTGAACCATCAAACTTCACTTTCAATTTTGTCACAGCTGAGAAAAAGCTGTACAAAGTAATTTGCAAGAGCTTCTAAAATTTATTTTAATTTTTCCCCTGTCTCCTTGGAGCCTCTGTGACTACTGGAGAATAGCTTTACAAGTGGAACATTACTGATGTAAGTCGAGAATGATGCAAATTTGAGAGTAATCTTGAATCCATGCTAACAAGCCTTTATATCACACCTCAAGTGTGTACCCCTAACTCTGTTAACTGCTCAGCATCTTGGGAAGGATACATCTTCTCATGTTTGCCCAACCACGCCATTATTACATTTAGAAATCAGAATCTGGGAGTTTAGAACAGACAGTAATAGAAAAAAAAACAGATTAAAAGGAAAAAGTGTGAAGTGGCAGAGGCACATTATCCTAGGGAAAAATTTATGAGCATAAGTAAGATCAAATACATTTATTCTGTAACTCTTCCATTCTGACAGACTGTCAGGAGCCCAGGTCCATCCAGCCCTCAAGTGAAGGACGTGTCAGAAAAGGGAATCCTGCCCAGAATCAAGTCCAGGGCAGGACCTGCAAGGTCCTGGACAGTTCACCTCTGTCCCCCCTGGTCCCAGTCTGGCTGTGCTCAAAGGTCACAGCTGAGCAGGACCCCAGGAGCAGATGCACATCCCAGAACAGAGCACACCACATTGGAATAATGCATTTGCTATTGGGGAAATTCCTTTCCAGGGCTATTTTTAATACCCAGCATTTAACAGCTTATGGATATTTCCATTTCCAGCACAGTTATTTCTGTTCAATTGCCATTAATGTAAATGGCCAGTGCTGGTTAATGCCAAGCCATGTGATGAAACTATTTCCTTTCCCATCTGAGCTCCTGAAGTCTTAAATAAATAAAAAAAGACACCGGCGAGATCACAGCTGAAATGTTCATCCTGAACCCCACCAACACCATGCAATTTGGGAAAAAATCTCTGTTTTTAGGATAAAGTACATCACAGGCATTATCCTCTCTATCCTACCTAATGCCTAGTGGATAATACTACAGTTAAAGATGTTAATGAAAAATGACTAATGGTAACTAAATGATTCACTTAACTTGGCTCCCTCTGTAATGCATTCTTCATATGACAGGCATTTATTAGCTCTCACTGATGACTCCACAGACACCCTGCTATGCACAGAGTGCCTGTCTACACATTAAAACTTAATTCACAGAGCAAGAATTATTGATGTTAGCTCTGTTCTAAAAGGGCATATCAGCAGGACTTTTTTTTCCCTGCCACGGCTTTATTTTCCTTAGCTACTGAATAATCACAGATTTTAAATTTTACGAGAAGCTAGTGGTCAAATAACCTCTTAATTTCACCACAATCTTATTTTTCCCACAGCTGCTGGCTTTTTGTGCGATTGTTTTTCGATTTTTTTTTACAGATACATTAGAATAAGTACACATGTGATGTTTCAAGATTGAAAAAACCAGCTTGGGAATCCTAGTGCTGCAGCACATTGTGTGCCATCCCCATGCCTGGGGAAGCAGCAGGTCTTAATGGACCTTATGTTTTCCTCAGGATTTCAGCACTTGCAAGAACAGTCAAAGGCTGACAATAAATGGAGCCAAATACTGCATGAAGTTGAATTCTGCCTTGAACACGAACAGAGAGTTGTCTTCACTTAATTGAATGTATTTCTAGGCTCTGACTGAGCAGGAGCTGAGTGCTTTGCTGCAGCACTGCTGCGACAAAGCATCCCGTGGCCAATGGAACAACTCTGCTGTGTCCAGGCCTTCTGCACCCTGACTGCCCTAAATCCAGCTTTTAACACTGCTGGTGCCCACCAAAACGGGTGCTAATGAATGGTTTAGAGCCTTTAGAGCTCTGCCTTTAGAGCCCCTGAGTTAGATTTTCCAATGCCTACATCCTAGGCACTGGGGAATCTCACAAAACCCATGGTACCTCAGTCTTTCGGGGAAACCAAGTGAATATCTCTAATTATCTAATTATCCTAAAACCAATAAATGTTTCCCTTCCTCCTGAGCGAAACAGACCTCAGGCAGGAATCACAGCTTTTCTGTGGTGCTTGGCCATCACTGAAGGAGATCCTCTGGTCCCCTGGGACTGTCTTTGGTGCAGCACAGCAGCAGCTCCTGAGTGCCAGCACACCCTGGGTGGGGATGGAGCGCTGGACAGCCCAAATTCTGCTGCTGGGGAAGGTGGGTGGTCACTGAGAAATGGGTAATCCATAGGTAACTCAAGTTAACTACTGAGAGACAGAATATGTAAATTCTAAAACCTAGAATAACAGGATTCCCTTTGTCTTGTCAAGATCAGAGGGACAAGAATCTGTCTGAGGCCAGCACAGAAACCCTGAATCACCCACCAAGGACTGCCCATGCTCCAGAGAGAAAGGTGAAAAGTGCACTATGATGAAGACTACAGATCTTCATCACGAGAAGACCCCAAAGACCACCAGGACACACAGCACATGCTAATGATATTAATGATTTCTGAGAAATGATTTGTATAACCACTCCTATCCCAGGGAATGTGATGAATATTCATGAATGTCACCCATAATATTGTGTTTTGGCAGCACTGGGTGTGTGTTTGGAGGAGTGAATCCCCACACCCAAATAAAGCAAATCCCCACTGCTCTGACTGTGTCTCTGAAGTGTCTCTGGGCCTGCTTGGGGCGAATCGTCACCATTTCTCTTCCCACCCTGGACAGCTGGAGCACAGAGCACTTCCTGCAGCTGGACACATCCTGCCTGGAAAGGTGGCTGGAATCTGTCCAAGAGCAGAGCTCAGTCAGATATCACTGCTGCCCTGCAGGACCTACAGAAAGGTACCCAGACAGCCCTGCCCTGCCCTGCCCCTGCTGAGAGCCTTGTGCCAGGGAAAGGGAGCAGAGAGCATGCAGAATTATCCTGTGTGAGTTTGGCACACTAAGGCACCCGGGCTGCAGCCCTTCCCTGCTCGAGGAACTTCATAAAGCCTTCGCATCAAATGGGAAAAAAAATAATAAACCTCCAAGTTGAGGAGCTGAAGTTCTCCCTCCGTTTGTTTTCCTCTGAGTGGAGACAGAAAAGGAAACATTTTCTGAAGTGCTGAGTGCTGTCCCCGATAGCTGAGCACAGAAACCTGAATGAATCACACACTTTGCTAGCTGCAGCAGCCAGGCTGGAAATAGACTTCAACCTAAGGCACACAAGTTTTACCCTAAGCCTAAACAGAATTCCCATTAACACTCTCTGCTGCACTGCCTTAATGTAAATGACAACTCAGAGCAGATATAGTAAGGACCTATAATCTCTTATGTTTCAACAAAAGAGAGGTCAATAGGTTATTACCATAATCTGTTTTTAGGTTTCATGAAACTACAACATAAGAAATAAATCAAGCTTGGCCTTTATGATCAAGAAAGAACAGCTTTCTGTACTTTTTTTTTAAAAATAGCTGAATATGGAAGGAAATTGAATGATTTGTTAAATGGATATGTTTGATAAGGGAATATTAATGCATTTTCCAATAATAAAAGTGAAGAATGCTGTTCCAGATAGACATTCCTTTTCATTTTTACTGCACAGACAGTGCTTGATTACAGTTTAGGGAAATGAACTGAAAGAACAGATGTACTATTTTTTTGATAGGTAGTCAGAAGGGTATTTTGCGGAATCTGAGAAGAGTTGGAAGGCAGATGATTCAAAGGATAATTGAAGAATGATATTTGAACAGGTTACATTTGTGCCCTCGGGCATTAAACATAGGAGCCTTTTTTAATTCTCAGCACGGGAGCTCGCACGGCTGCAAAGCAAATGAACACAAAGAATAATTTCGTTTCAGAGACAAGCAGCAACTGCTGGTTAGCAAGAAGGGAATTTTCCACAATACTGGGAAATAGCAACATTTCATCTGAAATTATTTAGAGTAAGCCAGATGTTGTTCAGCTTAATATTCATCAACATTTGTTATCTTACAGTATCATATTTTCAATAGTTTCAGTATCATATTTTCAGTAGTTTCAGAACAGAGATCAAAAACATTTCAGGGTAACACAGGCAATAGCAAGAATGTGCAGGAACAGCCCGAGGTGAAGGACTCTGGGCTCTCTGGTGTTGGGACTCAGATACAAAGGTCCTCTGCAGCCTGCATGGCAGTTGGGTATGGAACATATGGAATATATGGAATATATAGAATATGGAACAGTACTTTACTCAGGACACATCTTTGGTGTCAATTTTAACATCGTATTTCAGAATTATTTTTTTTTTAAAGGGACCTTTCGAAGGGTTTCAGCCCTCACTAAAGTGTGCCCTGAACAGCTGGGCAGTCTCTTTAAAACCCCTCCAGGTCTGACACTCCCATAGCCTGCTGAACAACAGAGCCCACATTAATCCTTTCCAACAAAAACCAGATCTATCAATTAGGGAATTTCAGTGGAGCACGCACCCTACATCCCCATCATTGACACGTTAGTGCATCGTGATTAATGTTGTGCATTTCATGCCAATTGAATTCCTCATGATTAGCCACTTAATTCTGAGCTGAAACAATTACTCTTCCCATTGAGAAATACTTGTTTCAGCTCAAAGCTCGGCAGCTGGAGTACAGAAAAGCCATCTCTAGCCAGTCATGCAAGCACATCTTGTGGAATCAAAATGCAGGTTTGCTAATTCGTATTTTGTATGCATAATGAAGCACTGGGCATACAAAACCATCCTTTTCAAGGCTGGTGCAAAATCTGTTGGCAGGACTGAGCACATCCCTAATTCATGGACTTCAGCAGCAGCTGGGGCATGCACACACTCATGGTCATATTTGTGCATGAGGAAGAAGTTTGCCTTCGGTCTGTAAAGGCCTCCACACAAACACTGCTTCTCCCTGAAGTCATTCAGATGAACATTTCAGGCTCAGTGTATATTGGTGGAGGCTGCAGTGAGAAAGATACGTCAGAAAAATCAAACAGCTACATTTTGATTTAGATAATTAAAGAAAGGAGCAAATCCTTGGCTTGCCTTCAAGTAAGTGAGGAATTTAAGAGATGCATCACATGGCAGCTGTGTAGTTTTGGTAGATGCACAATTTAACTCGTAACCACTAATTACACTTGTCATTCTTTATGATCAAAACACTATGCAGACAATAATTATAGCCCCAATGTGCCCCTGAGATACAGATAAGCAGGCCGAGCTGTTAGAGGCACTACAAGTGCATCGGAGAGATAAGGATCTGGTGACAAAACCACGAGTGGCAGAACTCTAGTGTGAGGATGTGCGGTGTGCTGAGTGTGCACAGCAGCTCAGGCAGTGCTGAACATCCTGCAGCACAGCAGGGACAGAGCTGTGCCTTGCCAGGACACCGCTGCTGCCACTGTGGTGTGGAGCTGATTGCTGATCCTCATTTTGATGGGATTGAAGGGAAGCACTGAGTGTGCCTGAGCAGATGGGAGTTCTCTGGGAACTGTTGTCAGTGTAGTATTTTCACACAATCAGAGCTGCTAACAATGGGAGTGGAGTGGAGTTGCACTGTTTTAAAATCTTTCTCTTCTTTCTCATGGAGAATAGAGATAAGTTGCATTCTTGTGCTTTCTAATCTCATTGTTTTGGTACTGGACACTTCAGCGTTGTAACCAATCGTTATAGGAGGTGGAAAAACTATCAACCAATAATTATCAGACTATTAATGGATATATAAAGAAGTTCTTGTAAATAAAGTTCCTCTTTTTGCCATCTTGTGTGCTGCCTGCCTGACTTCCCTGCGAGCTTCCGCGACTCTCCACGAATATCAGAAAATCAGAGCAACAGTGGAGCATTTCCCAAAGTCTCTGAAACTCAAGGACTGTCCCCAGGGCGAGCTAAGCCACGGAGGAGTCTTTCTGAAGACTTCAGCAGCCACTGAACGAGATTCCTCAGTGTGTGATACAACAGGCTGCTCTGACATCTGCAGAAAGATCTCTGCTGGCTTTCCAAACACATCAGACATTTCATCCCCGACACGCTGACCCACCCCACAGCACAGTATTTGGATTTCTCGTTCCACGTGCACTTGCAGCTTTGCAGTAGAACACACTCCAGCACTTCACTGTGTCAGGGACTCGAGGCTGATGTGACAGTGAGGATTCACAAGGGACTGAGTTATTCCTGGAGACCATTCTGGTGTCCAGGGGATAGCACTTAGAGGAAAGTCAAAATCTGCTTCTCAGAATTAATTTTTCAAAGTAAAGCAACAGTAGCTGATAAGTGTGATAGATACATAACTCTTCATTTCTAAATTAATGGTTTACTTTCAGTGCCTGCAGCTGCAGACTGAGCCCTTGCCTTTAGTTTATCCTCACTGGGGCCTCTGCAATTACCCTCCAGGCCCCATCTCTCCAGGACAGAACCCACAGTCCCATATAAGTATGTTTTCTGAAAATATACACATGGCCAAGCCCAGCTGCATTCAGATTACTTTCCTATCCCCTGTTCTTATTCCTCAGCCCCCTCTGATTTTTCAACATACTTTTAACAGAACTAAAGAAATCACAGTGTGCTGGGGCTTGGGGAGTGACCCAAGTCAGTGACCACCTGTAGATCAACCAGAAACACACACCGATATCCACACACCCTGCACAAAGCCCAAACCACTTCCAAGTGCAGCTTCCAAAGACAGGAGCACGTTTAGTAGGGAAGAAGGCTTATTAAGTTGTTTTTGGATGTGGATAACAGATTGAATACAGGGATTTTTATCATATTGCTACTTACACAAGACCGACCTGTCGGTGACAAGACAGATCTTGAACCCACATGACTGCAGGTGAGCCTTTAATAACAGAGGAGAGCACTCTGCCAGTGGTGGGATAAAGAGATTCAGTGTCTTAGTGGATGATACCTTCTGTCTTACTTCTTTAGCCACAGATTTAATTACACCGATAATGTCATGAGAAGCAAAAATCAATTATTCATTAAACCTGCCTAAGAAATCATTCTTTTATCCCACGTATTTTGTTTCAAGATCATTTACACTTGGGTAAAAAGGCAGTTTTCTTCCTTCAGTGTCAATATTTTATATAGTAACTCACTTAACAGCCCAAGTGAAAACTGAAGTGGGTCCCTCAAGGAGGGCCAGCACATGATACTCTCTGCAAGGCCTGCAGGTGATGCTTGAAGACTCCACCAGATAATTTTTTTTCTCTTATGTGGTTTGTTTTTGCACTAGTTGTCTAAAACAAACAAACAAACAAACAAACAAACAAACAAACAAACATACAAACAAACAAACAAACAAACAAACAAACAAATGTGTAATTTCCAGAGGGAGAAGTATCTCTTACTCATTCTTTCACTGTGTGGCTCCACCACTTTCTGAAAAGCCATGATCATAAACCTGCACAGTACCTCATGTTAAAAAATACACTCCTTTTTGTAAGAGAAAAGGTAGGAATGGGAGAGGGAGACTGAGCAGAGCTGAGGTCTGAGGAGGACTGAGGCTGAGAAGGAAGGAGACTTCAGGGCTGGAAGGAATGGAAAGAACACAGAAGGAGATCTTGGCAAGGACACAACCTCACCCTCCTGCACACAGCTGCAAATTCAGCAACAGTTTATTAACCCAAGTTTACATGAAGTAAAGAGGACAAAACCAGCTGCAGAGAGAGCAGCAGGATCACTCCTGTCCCTGCAGTGAGATACTCTGCCCAGAGCCACTGAGCCCCCGGAGCTCCTGCCAGAGTCCACAGATATGCTTTTGTGGGTCCAAAGCTATGGGAAAAAAGAATGAAAAAGCCTCTGCTGTGCTCAGAATAGTGATTTTTGGCTATTACTTTATAGAAATGGCACTGGCACAATGATAACTTACAGAAAGAAACCAGTGCCTAATATTGCCTATCTCACCTTCCCCACAGGAACCTTTGTTCAACTCACATTAAGATGTTACACTTTTGGGGAAGTATCACTGATTTCAGCTTCTCCTTACCCGTTCAACTAAACATTCCTTTTCTCCTTCAGCTGAGCTTATTATAAATATTTAATGTATCAAAATGAACTGAAAGCTACCACTGTGCATCTGCTCTCCAGATCTTCCATCCATCTATTGACATCCAGGCTCAGCTCACAGAATATGACACTAACTATATTGCTATGTAAATACAACTCCTTCAACCACTAGTTCATAAGTAAAATATATGCAAGGCAAAAGCCAAGCCTGGCTGGAACAGATGAAACTTTCCTCTCCCAGCCATAGAGATGTCTTTGTTCAACTCCCGATGTCAATTCCCCACACCAGCTTGTACGTTCATCTTCTGTCCTCTAATTGAATTAATATTCACTTCCTCTTACTAATCCCCAGATGCTTGTCTGAAATGATCTAAGACACAGCCCACATTTACAGGGAAAAAAGATTTATATTAGGGCATGAATTTGATCGCTACAGAGGTTGGTAATTTGCTGTGCAGCCAGGCAATCTGACTGTGGGGACTTTGTGATTTTTTACTGTTCCTCTAAAACTTGGATGTAATGTTTTGTTTTTAGCCCTGTCCTGGACAACACTTGGAATACTGTTCAGATGTGATTTAAGATTGAAAAGAAAAGAACACTCCTTGCTGGATTTTCCAGGCACCAGAAATACACCTCAATTTCAGTGCACTGTAGATTTTCCAACTCTTTTTGGTTTGGCTATATTTATTGTATCACTACCAGGGGCAGGGGAAAGAGGGAAATCTTTTCAGCATAAGAACTTCAGCATTTTCTAGTGCAATAGAATGTGTGGGATGGTGTAAAGACAGGTAAACAAACATTCACAAATACAGCTCCTTTCTGATCCCCTGGACCACATCTTTTAACTCAGAGTTGGGCCTCTTTAGAGCTTAGGAGTTTTGTCATTGATTTTCAATAGCTCAGGTTTCACTTTTCTCCCAAGGTTATAAATGGATAGAAACATCTACACGGACAGCACGCTGGAAAACCTAGAATACAAAGCCACTCCTCCCTCCAATACAACCATCACTGTAAGGAAATAAAACTCTGTTTTCATTCCATCCCCCACATTTTGCCATTGCCTCATGAACACAGGGATGGCTCCAACACATACAACCCTTTTGGTTTTGGCCATGTCTCTTGTATTATTAAACATTTCCTCTCATGATTTTATGCCTCCAGAAATCTTTTATAGTAGAACTCAAACACTCTCAAAATAATAACATACAAATCAAGGACTGGAGAAATTAAAAAGAGGTGCTGCTTCTTTTTCTGTCTGGGAAATCTGAGCTACACTGAGTGAGACAGTATTTTTTCTTCATTTCATGCAGGTAACAAGTCTTTTATTAAACACAGGTGCCCAAGAATTCATCCCAATGCGCTGCAGGAACTTGAATGAGCATGTCCTGGGGATAATTCTAGCCTTGAGTGCTGTAGTTACTGTACATACTTGTCTGATTAATTCCTCTTGACTTACAAAGGTATCCATCATGTCACAATGAATGATCTATGAAGCACACCATACCTGAAACCTTCCCCTCCCCGAGTCATTTCCTCAGCATCTAAAACCAGCTCTTATCATTTGTAATCAGTAATTAATAACAAAGCATTCTCACTAGTGCAGTCTTTCTGCTGAGGTTAATGTAATATTTCATCCCAGGCCAGCTGCTGTTTTATGACTTCCAAGCACGACAGAAAGTAATGTCTCTGCATAAGAAGTCATCCATGGAGTAAATCAATTATCTCCTCTTTCATCAGCAGGCATTTTGCTGCAGCAAACGAGGCTAATTAAATACGAAGCTGTTGTTTACCAACAGGAGTAGGCACCCAAAGTTTGGCATTGCACATTGACTGTTCTTCCTTACATCTCCGTTCTGCACCCTTCCCATCAAGGGGTTTTTAATCTATGATCAATCAAAAACTGTGATTATGAGCTGTACTTACCGTGCTGTTGCCACCTGCACAGATTTGCCTACAAAGAGCAGCATCAATTACACAACACATGTTTCCAGCACTGCTAGAACTTTTGGGCCACTTCTTGCCCTCGGTAAGCACACAAAAATATTTATGGCTATCCTTCTCTGCTGCAAAGCATCAATAAATTCTAACACACTGTTCTTTAGATAAACGGCACTATTCCTCACACTCCAAAGTTCACTTCCCAGGGTAGCTATATGGCTGTCTCAAGGAAGAAATCTGAAACCGAAAACGTATCAACGTGAAAACTGGAGAAAAAATAATGGATAGCATTGGTGTAATTTTCTTGTCTTCCTGGAATTGCAAGGAACTTTGGAGATCTACTTTTTTTCTCTCCTTTTGACTGATCCAGTAATTGTCTGTTGTCTCAGACCTTTCCTGCATGACATAGCTGATGAAAACACAAGTCTGGCTCAGAGGGCTCATGACCCACAGGTTGCTGTGCTCTGCAAGAATATCATGAGTTCTTTATTTTTCTTGCAGTCTGATCACTTGCTGCTGAAGACAAGAGAACTGCACCTTTCATCCTCCCCAATGGCCTGCTCTGGTGTTTCTGAGAATGAGAAGCAGGGGCACAGTGACACAAACTGCACAGTGCTCAGCACCTCAGGCTCCCCAAGGACAGAAACACCAGGCTGGAAGCAATGGAACCTTTGATCCAAAGTGCTGTGGATGATGAGTGCACAGAGCTCAGACCACAGAGATCACCGCAGACCTCTGCCCAGAGTCATCCCAGGGAGTGGAAATCAATTGAAGGCAGGAAACTACAGCCCAGGTGAGTGATGTGGGCTGAACTAGGTTGATACTTGTTGGTGCTATCCAGGCAGTCTAAGCCACAGATAATCACAGGGCAGCTCCCAAAAAGCAGCATTTGTGGCCTGAGGTGCCTGAGGATGTACAAACCCTTCCTGCAAGGCAACAGTTCACTTAATTCCCTTCTCCTCGTGGGAAGGAGAGGAGGGGGAAAAATAGAAGTAATAAAAGAAATGGGTCATTTTGGAATGACTGCACCAAACCCGTTCAATACAATGTCATAACATGTGTTATGTGTCACTACAAAATAACACATAACAAAATAATGATGGTCTGAGGATTTAATAGAATAACAACCATGGTTGACTCAAGACCTTGTGTGCTCATCTGTCGATCGAGTAAAACAAGGAGAAAATTCTGCCTTGCTCTGTCAGTGTTGTAATAACACATGGTCTCACCAGCTTTAGCAAATCACCAGTCCTGGCTCCAGCTATACCAAAACCAGACACCTAGAAATACAAGTAACGTGTCAAACAGCCTGAGCTTTAGCAAAACAGTCAGGTTGGCTCATGAATTAAAGTTAGGCACTGTCAAACTAGAAACTGAAACAAAACTCATCCTTGGGTTTGGATCCTGATGGATACACAATTTTATCTCTTCTGTGCTCCTCTCAGAAGTCTGGACAATCAGACTAAGCAATGGTGCTACTTGTGTTTAATGAGAATTAAATGTTAATCCTGACAACTAGAAGACAAAATCTAACCTTGAAGATGCAATTATTTTCCATTCTTCTAACATTTGGTCTATTTTGGTTTGCAACTTCTTGTAATTCAGCAGCGTGTTCACTGCACCAAACAGATCAATGTTAACCACGAGAGTGTGAGTAAAGTTACCCAATTCTGAACTTCTGCAGCTCCTGGGCTGACCCACAATTATCTGTTATTCTTGGAGCATTGGGGCTGCACACAGCCATGAAAATTACAAGACACAGTTGTATATGTTGCCTTCTAAGAATATGTCTTGCAAGTATTTGTTTTCCCACATTCTTAAATTCCTGGGGTTTCAGATGCAAAAAAACCCCCACAAAATCCACCCAAGATAAAATGCAAGCTTATGTCCCATTCCTGCAGGGCCCTTCCTCTGCGTTCAGCTACATCTAGATCCTCTCCTTGGCTACTTGTGCGCTTGAATCCTCTTTCTCTTTCCATTTATAATTATGTGGCTTTTTAATAAACTCATTAAACAAATGGCCCATTCCGGCCCTCAAAGTTTGCCACTGGTATCTCTGCACCTTATTACTAAACCTCCACCTGAAAATGAAAGGCACAACAAAAGAGAATCAGGTCTCAGATGTGCTGCACATTGCCTGCCGTGCATGAGGAGACCACAGCTGGGAAATTCACTTACTCAGTGTAAATCCAGTTTGGTTATATTGACTTTTCTTTCCCTCATGGTATATTAGTGCTCATGAAAAATCTTGCAGCAAAAGCCCTAGAGAAGAAATCTTTTGTCCACAGACAAAGGCACTTCCTATTTTCTGCTTTATTACCACAGGCAAAAGAGCAAATGTGTTGCTCCTACTTTTACAAATAATCACAAGGCCAGACACCCAACTAAGGCACAAATACCACCTGGGCTTTGGACACTTTTTTTGCCATGGACACTTTCTCAAGCCCTAATTCAAGTGCTGTCTCCACCCCTTTGTCCTCTCTTTCTCCACTCAACACAGGAACAATTATGATGAGTCCTCTGAAAATCTGACTCTAGTTCTACCATTCAGCTCCTACAACCCACCCCACGACCCATTTGGTCACCTTCAGATCATTGCTAAATTTGAATTTCCTGAAGCCAAATCTTTATTTCTGCCCTTTTTTTTTTTTTACTATTATTATTTTTTTTTTCTTCTCTCCTTTTTTCCTTTCCTTTGTCTTTCCTTTTCACAATCATTCACCAGGTCAAAAAAAGAAGATCCAAGAGGCAAATGATGGCATCTGCAAGCAACCCAAGTAACTCCACAGAAGGAAACAATGGGCCAGGATCAGAGGGGCTGCCATATGTCAACACAGCAAATAACCACAGTCAAACTCTCAGCTGGTGTAAATCAACCTGGATCCATCTGGTTTTATAAGGGCAGTGCAATTTGATATTAAACACACAGCAGAAAAACCTTATTCATGTTGAACTACAGCATCTGAAATCTCATCGAGTACTGACCCTATCTGACACCTATTTCAATCGATGGCCAAACTCTCATCTCCCCAGGCAGGGAACAGAATGCAAGGCAGTATGGCCCTTAATATATCCCAAATTTAAAGCTTCCTACCCTTAAAAAATCACAGCTACACCAAGCTTGTAGTAATCCAAATCACAGCTTCAGGGCATCTTTCAGTGGCCTAAGTTTGGTGTTTAAATTACACATATCACTTTGAACTACACAGAGAGCTGCTAATATCTGCTCCATCAGCTCTGCTGCTGCTCTGAGGCAGAAAAATGGAGTGCCAAAGATTTTCTGGGATGGCGTTCACAGCCACTGGCACCCAGGAGAGAAACGTGGATTCGCAGCAGCAGGAATCCAACAGGGTCTGAGAGGCAGAGGTTGAATACCTAACTGATTTCATTATCTACATCAGTAAGAGTGAGATCTTGGCCAAAAATTTCTTCATAGATTCAAAGAATAGTTTGGGTTGGAAGGGAGCTTGAAGATCATCTCAGGTCCAACCGCCCTGGGCAGGGACACCTTCCCTTGGCCTTTCCATCCAGCCTGGCCTTGCCTTCTTGCACATTCATTAGATATTGACTTCTGAGCTGACTTCACAAATGGATGATTGCGACCACTTCAGCAAGGACAGATGAGAGGTCTGATCTCCATCCCTGCACCCTCGCAAGAATTGGAGAGCTCTTGAGGAACAAGCACCCTCCTGCCAGAACACACACCAGTCTCCAGTCTGCCACCTAAAGAAAGGTGAGACAGACACCTCTTGGGGCAAAAATGGGGGAAAAAAGATGAGCCATGTATTTGATGAAACATTCTAGGTGTCATCTCCAGCCTGTTGTTTCTCTGGCAGCCCCTCTCTCTGTCTTTTCCTGCTACTCTTTTCCAGTTTGCACACACTCATCTGTCTGTCCCTCTGCTACTGAGGGCAGCACGTGCAGCCCCTTCCAAAAAAAAAAAAATCAAAGACCAACTTAAGAGCAAAGAAAGAATTAAAAATTAAAAGCTTGATAAAAACAGGTATCAGCAAGCTGATGGAAACACTTCTGCATAAAAATCATCATCTCCTTAGCTCAACATCACCTTCCAGAACTGCTGCACTTCCTCAAACCTTGGCTTTGTGGCTGGTCAGTGAGCCTGGAAAGGCTGCTAAGGTTTGCTTGGTCAGGGTACACGGACAGGAAGGAGCTGCCAGCTCTGTCCCCTGCCTCAGGAAGCTCAGGAAACCTTTCCAGTTGTCCAGGCTTGCAAGGGCTCTGGGATTATGGCCCTTCAGTGGACAGGGGTGTTTCTTTCTTACAGGTTGGCCTCTAGTGATGTTAAAGTGCAAAAAGGTTTTGACTGACACACACCAGACCCCAGAGAGACTAATTACCCAGCCAGGCTCTCCTCCCTCACCCACTCGTTTTGAGCACCTGCAAAGAGTCTTTACATTTAACCTAAAAATATTAACAGTTTTCCTTTGCAGCACTGGATTGTTCCTCTTCAGGGCTTCTCCTTGTGCTTTCCATTGGTGCAATGCTGACTCCCATAATGCTCAATAAAGATTGGTACAATAGCATGACCAACTTACGTTCCCAGCCATGCACGGAATTCAAATTCAATTAGAAAGTCAGCCTGTGTTCATAAAAACAACACTAACGAGCAAATGCAGCTTTACAGCCCTACATAACAGATATCACATATCTTTGGGCTGCTGTCAATTCTTTATGTAAATACTTTAAATCCCTCAGACTTCGTTTTGCACACTATATAGTGAGTCTCTTCATTATCAAATAGTATTTAAAACATTTACTGCCTTGTTAAATCTAACAAGTTAGATTTACTGGGATAGTCACTTTCCCTAATAGCCAATTTAGTAAAACTCAATGTATTCATTGATGGATAAATATATAATAGGCGGTTGTTAAACTTTAATAAATATGTTTAATAGTCAGCTGGCATTTTCCCTCAATGGCAGCACTTCCTCTCAGCTGCCAACAGGAAATGCTTCTCCTGAATGTGCCAATTCAGCCCACACGTAGGGAATAAATTGATCTAGAGGAGCAAACAGGAGCACGAATTTCAGGTAGTTTTCCTACGCTGCTTGTCAGAAGAGGAGCAATAGCTGAGGTTGTCCTAAGCTCCCATTAAGACAGTTAAAAATACACTGTGTGAGGAAGAACATGAGCTACAGTGATTGTCTGGACTCCAGACAGCCACGGACCAGGACAGCAAAGGCAGCTGCTACCTGAAAGTCACATAAATGATATTCATGTATTATTACTGCAATTTACAGGTGTACTGCACTCCTTGTCTCATGTAGGTCATGTCACATTCTCTCACCCCACCCCCCACTCTGGGTGAACACAATGCCTTGGCTTCTAGCTAGATTAAAAGTATACTCTTTTTAGGCTTTTGGGTACCTAAGAAAAGATTTTGGAGGAGTCCACATCATTAAGACAACTAAAAAAGCCTTTAAAAATCAGGCCCTTAGCTTGAACTGTAGAACATTATAGCTAAACCCTGCAGGTTCCAGGATCAGTTCTCCACAATAAACTCAGCTCTTCATGTAAATGAGAAAAACTGACCAAAACCTCCTCGAAAGAGAATGCATTTGTATGCTGGACCGGGAAGCTTAATTATACCACAAGACACTCACCTGGGTGGGATTATACAGTTCCTGGAGTGGGCTTCTGGATCCTTTCCGACAACAAATGTCTATCCCGAATGGATTTCTGCGCATTACTGCAAGGGGAAATTGAAATTACTACAGGTTAGCAACACTGGGTAGCAGTAAGCAATTGCAATAGCCACAGCAAGAAAAGATTTTCTAACAGATCATAGCATTCCAGACAATGTCACTTAACTCCTCATTTTCTTTTCCCTAGCAATTGTCCGAGAGCTAAACCCTTTATCTACTGTGGAAATTACTAAAAATAAAAGCTCTCTCAAAAAGCTGTTATGCAGCAATATGTACACAAAAATTCAAGCAAGGGGTCAAAGCAACACGGTTTTCAGCAGTGCCAGGTACCTTCTCTGATCACCAGGGAGGGGTGGGATGGATTCCTATAATCAGCACCTCTGAGAGGCAATGTTTGAGCCTCTCAGCCTAAACACAAACGTACACAGGAACCTCATATTAAAATGCGTGGTTTTAAAGCTTTTGGCCCAACTCTTCTTTTTCTCCTAGCACAGATCCTCATCAGTCGAACATTGCTGCCCTTCCTGCCACAAACTATTTTGCTCTCCATATTGCAACTGGAAATTTGACCAATCCACGAACCAACACATGCTGCGTCATCCCCATTGAAGACAAGAAGGTTTTCAAACCAAAGGTTTAATCAAGGAGCATTTTGGATGACAAAAAAGTTTTTCAGAAGAGGTGTGTAGACCTGAACCCCAGCAGGGATGGAAACCATCAGCTTCAAGTTAGACCTTCGTGGCCACAGAACTCTGTAAGAAGCCCTTCAGCTCCAGGTCAGGATAAAAACAAAAGCTTCTAATGTCACATGGCCCACACCATCCTCTGCTAACTCTCTTCTGCCCCCAGCTCACCCTGAGAGCTAGAGAAGGAGTATCAGGCTGTCAGACACCCACATCAGGCATGGCAGTGAGGGAAGATTTGTCTCATCGAGGTTTAATTAAGACATAACCAAAAAAAAAAGGAAAAAAGAGAGATGTTCCTGCTGGGAACATCATGTTAAGCAGAGTTAGGCATGCTTTTACCTCCTCCTGTAACCAGAAACTACTGAAGTGTCCTAGAGCAATGAGCTGCACCCCTTGCAGACAGGATATTGAGGGCTTCAAGCCAAGTCAGAGAATGCAGGCCAGTAACATTTTAATATTGAAGCCTAATAGCAATCATAATTGATACATCAAGTAGTCCAAACCACAGAAAACTGTATACAGTCCAATCTGGAAACATAGTTGACTCCTTCACTCACTTCACATCTATTTTTCAATGGAAGGTAATTATCTAGAAACACGCTGGCTCGCTTTTTCCCTAAGCAGACAGATTGCACGGGGCTTGTGGCAGGAGTCAGGCACACTCAGTAAACAAACTGGCTTCAATCTTCTTCACAATTAGGACAGTAATGTTAGTAGAGGCAATAATTTTAATAATTTTAATTGACACATTTAAATACCTGATTAAATTCTGAGCATTTTTAGTCATGCAGACAAGTATTGTGGTTCCTCCACTTCTGTGCCTTTTAAAATATAGCTTACAATGTGTGTTAAAAAGTTAAAACTTTAAAAGTATTGCACATGACTAATGTCAGCTTCCAGAGCCTGGGAGTGGTTTTAGGAAGAAGATATTCAAGTGAGGACGTGAGATGTCCAGCAGCCATTCTAACCACAGAGCTCCTGTCCACCTCGTCCCCATCTGTCATCCTCCTCCACACTCCTGTACCAGGAACTGTGTCCAGAGAAGCTTTCAAAATAATTCTGTAGCTCCCTCCTCAACAGAGAAATCTTTCCAAAACGAAGCCTTCTACTCGAGGACAAAGCACAGTAAAACACCACAGCAGGGAGAAAGGAAGAGGGGAGAGTTTCAGTGTATCCAGGTCATTAGACTGTGATTAACTAAGGTCCTGCAACACTGGTGCTTAGCTCTAAAATAAAGATGAACAGTAACTCTAGAGTGATGTTCCCTAACTCATTGTTTCACTTTTCATTTCCATTAAATACAGGAAATAGGACTGTGCATCAATGCATCCATCCCTTCCTGCTTCACTTAGCCAGCAGGTATCAGCACAGCAACACTTTATATGCAGCAGTAACAGCAATAAAGATTAAATTATTTACACAACATGAAAGATTTGTTTCCAGATGTAAACAGACAATAAGAAAAGCAACTATCTCCCCAGCAAAAGCTAAATGCTAATGCAGAGCCTTAATCATAAAGGTGACTCAACCAATTTTATCATTTCCAATATTACTTAATTGGTCTGGTTTTTTTAATAAAGCCTTTAGAATCAGACTGTGGGGTTAGCATAGCAACACTGCACTTGGTTCCCTGAAACAACTGTACACAGCACATCTGTGCACACCTGGAGAGGCAAAATAAAGGTGAACACTCCCCTTTCCTCAGCAGAAACCCCACCTGCACTGTTTGTACAACTGTCCTCAAGTGAATAGCTATCAGGAATGTTTGTACATAGTTCAAAACACTTGCTGGCATGGCTGTGGACAAACTCACCTCTCAGGGCTCTTGCAACCTGTTTTCTACCATCTCAGCTTCTCTGGGAGAATATATTTTCATTGTATTGAAAATTACAAAACCTTTTGGGCCTGAGCCTCACCTATAGCCAACTGCAGCAAGAAAAACTGAAGTATTCAGGGTAACTGCAGCTCTACTAATTTTAACAACACTTCCGCTAAGGATCTGTCACACCATTGTGGAAGTGAAAATTAAAAATCAAGCCCTTTATCCTTACCAAATCTTCTTATTAGCATAGTAAATATCTAAATCTCCATTTTATGGCTTGGGCTGATCTCCATACATAATTACAGTTAATTACAATCTAATGATAAGTACTGCATATGCATGGCTCCAAGAACCGATCAAAAGATCACGTTCAGGCACACTGAGAGTGCGAAGCAGCTGACGAAACTTAGAACTGTTTAGGTTGTAAAAGACCTTCAATATCAGCAGCATTCAGTGCCTTTAATGATTAAAGAGCAGTGCTAATACTGCAAGGGAAGCAAAAACATAAATCCCCTGAATTTAGCCAGGAGAGTGAGCAATTGGATTAATTGTCAGTTTGTTGCTTAAATACAAGAGCTCTAAGAGCAAGACCTTTGCTCCATCCCCAGGAATGATCTGTCCAAAAGGCAGTCTTGGCCCATCTTGCTAAAATACATGGAACCACTGGTTATTAATCTAATAAGGAAGTTTGCAGAGGATGTTATCTAGGCACCAAATTTCAGTTTCGCGAAAGAGAAAGACAAACAGCCTCTGCTTATCAACACAATAATCAGAGTGTGTATATACACAGAGAGGAGGAAACGACGTGCGTAGGCCTTAAATCATCTCAGAAAGGAAGCATCCCTGCACAGCTTCAGCTTCCAGAACATTCCATTTATGCCCACCGAGAGCAGGACTTTGACCTGTGAACGACAGTGCACTGAGCACAGGAACACTGAAGATCATCCCATGGGAACAAGGTTTAATCTGTCACCTCTCCCTGGCAGAAGGCATTTCTAGTGCACTTGGTCACCTACAGAGATCCTGTCCCAGAATGGGAGATCTCCAGAGAAAACACTGAATAGAAGAAGCCACAGCAAAACAATTTCTGCCTCTCCCTACCAGGAGCTATGGAAAAAGTGAGGAAGGGGACATGGCAGCACTTCTTTTGGGAGATTACTGCCCTGAAAAGGTGTGTGACCACTGGGACTAGCTAGACACAGCGAATGGGGGTAGGACAGAAATGACGGGAACAAAGATTTTTGGAGACTGAAAACCATGAAGGTGACCTTCTCACCAAGTGTCAGAAGGGCAAATCAAACCATTTCTCACAAGTCTGGATGGGATCAAGCCACAGAGGAGATTCTTTCGGAGGAGACACACAAAATAATTGCCACTTCTTCCACTGGACTGCGAGAGACAAACAAATAATCAAATGTCCATCCATGTATTCAGCAGCCTCTCTGTCACTACCATTCTACAATCTCAGAGATGTCAGAGGCTCCAGTTTTCAAGACTTCTGGATATTAAAAGTTCCCCAGTTTCTTTCTAGCAACTGCTTCTCTACTTGGTAACATTTAATTTACATCGCTTGGACTATTCTAATTACTGGCATGATAAGAAAGGCCAAATGTAAAAATTTTACCTCTGTCCACTGCCTCTTAAAATAACAGTCTCATATTACAAATATTTGAGAAAAGTTCTGAGGACATATTAATATTTAACTTTTCATTACAGTGGTCTAAAGTACAAAGACAAAACTCCCTAATACAGCATTGCTTAAAGCTGACATACATAATTCATTCCTCCTATCAGGATACAAGTTGTTTCACTGAGGAGGAAAAAGTGGCAGCACTTTGGTGAGACTCCAGCTGAAGATCAGATCCTGTTCTTGTTTTAGAGAAAAAAGTCCAATATATTCCTTTTTTTGGTCTGATTGCTGTCCATTTTTGGTCCTGAACATTCCCTACCCAACCAAGACAGAAAACTCAGTGGCACTTGGTCGAGGCAGGACAGGAGCACCAAAATGGTTTCTCACATCTTTGCCATCCCTAGCCATGTTTGCACAAGCTACCACCTTCAAACCTCCTGAAGTTTTAAATTGAAGCAAAAATAAATAATTATACCCATACTGAAAGTATAATTATTTATTATCACCGAGTATAATTATTTCTTTATTATTTAGCTGAGATTCTCTTCAGCTAAAGATCAGGACGTGGTTTTTCTTGCAGAGGCTTCTGCTACGACCCCAAAGCAGCACAGAAAATGACTTCTATTTGGGGCAGAGGATGAAGCACAGGAATACACATTTAAATACTACACTGGAAACCTTAACCACAGTGAGACATCACAGCCCAGCTGTGAACATCCTTCTGTAAATGATGAAACGATGCTCTGTCTGTACCAGCAGGAATTATGCTCAAGGCAAATGGGTCAGACCCAAATACAAACCAAGCAAGGTTCAATCCAACATTTTGCACACTCAGTGATCTTGAAGCCTGAAAACACTCAGGACAGAGTTGAAGTAAGTGACTCAAGCAAGTAGCCCTTTCCCAGAGCTCGTCACAGGTTTTGGACTGATTTTATTTTATTCTTTCCCAGATTTGGAACATCCTGTCCACATACCTTTCAGAAAGTTTGCTAAAATCACGCTGAACAAGCTTGTTGTTAGTAACCAGCTTGTTGTGCTTCAGGAAAACGAGCCTTCCATAGTAATTCACAATAATCTGCTCTGAGACTTCAGCAAAATTTAAACCACAGGCAAAATAGGAAACTCAGCGACAAAAAGTCTTGTTTCAAACGTCATTAAAATTCCTATGCTTCCTTCTACAGACTAATCAGGCTGAGGACAGCATGGTACGAAAGGGTTAATTTTTAATCAGCAGCCAGGAACACGAGGAGTGAATGCAAATGCTGTCACCCAGCACTGCCTACAAAGCCTGGGCAAGGAGACTTTGGGATATCTCTCCAGGCAATGATTTATGAACACTAATCCTTCAGCAGGGGTTCACAAAGATCAAGGGATTGATAGCAACATCTTGTGACATCTGGGGCCTTGTGCTTTGCTGCGTTCAGCTCAGGATTTTAGACTAAATTATTGGTCCTTCAGCTGGAGACCGCAGGTACAAGGATTTATGACTAAACTCTTGTCTGGCCTCTTTTGATTTCTTAAGGCAACACTGCAGCTTTCTTCCCTGGAGCTTGAGAGGTCTATTTTTAGAAAGTAAAAATCAGATTAGGTATTGTATATAAGCATGCCAAAGTCTAAATGCAGAGAATGTGGTAATTCTTCTCCTTTATATTAATGGAGAACCAGATTTTACCTCACACCAGACAGTAACTATAAAAACCAGGGTTTGCTTAGCCTGAGAAGCAAACAAAAATGGACACAACAAAAGCAAAGGATAAAAAAATAAAGAAGAGATCACACCTTAGTGAAATGATTATGGCTGAGAAGAGCAGGAAAGCTGAAAGTTGTGGGGCCAGCAAAGTAACCATCCCCAGCTCACAGGTCAGAAAAGCAGAGGCAAAGAGCTCAAAAACTTCCACAAAACCAATTAGCTGATAGGGACTGAGTTCATGTTAGGAAGTGACATTTCTATAAGCTACTCATTCAAACTCCACAGCCACAGAGATGCCACCCCATGTGGCTCTGGAGGTGGCTCCTCTCCTCTCCACTGACCAGCAACCCTAAATGGCTGAGGTTTTGTGAAATAAATCCTGGCAGAGTACGGAAATGAATCCCAACATTTGTTTCTTAGCTCTAATCGCTAATTACAAAAGTTGTAAATGCCCTCCAAAGAATAGAGAGATATTTAATTCCTTTTTGCTTTAGACAGTTTTCCAGAAATAAATTTGTATTTTATCCTGTTTGTTCTCAGATTAGCATGGGGATGGATTTAATTGGGCACAGTGGGGAAGTTAATATCCTTGGGTGAAATTATGCAGAGACTTAGATCCTTGGTCACCCTACGGACATTGCATGTGGCATAAATTAGCACATCATCTTTCCTGTTAATGAACAATGAGAAACTTTTTTCCAGTCATTTTTAAAAAATGTTAATCTATACAGCATTTCTTTAGAAGTCTCAAGAAATTATCCACAAACCTAAATCAAGAGACTTTTCCACAGGCTTTGCTTCTCCCATGAGGAGAGCTCTATTTTGTTTATCTCTGGAACACACAGGATTCTTTTAATGCAGCAGGTTTTTGTAGGGGCAAACTACAAACTGTGCTAGACTTGCTCAGAACTTTTCTGATACAGCCTTGTTTTCTCTGGCATGAAATGCAGATCTGGGGGCATCACAATATTTCACAGGTCCATTCTGGATGGATCACCAACCACCGCAGCTGTCTGCTCACCTCTGAGAATGCCCCAATTTATGTCATCAATTAGAAAAGCCAGATGTCACAAAAAAATTTATCAAAACAGTAAATTTCTCAATGCACTATTTCCCAGTGTTCATAAATAAATAAAACTATTTTTACCATCCACATCAACTTAAGAACTGTGTTCCTCCCTTTTTTATTCCATCTCAAATGCAACTTTCTACAAACGAAGTTAGAAGCTTAGGAATTGTGATTTTAAATAAATGTATTTCATAAACAAACACATGCATCACGAATTTGCATGAAGGCACAGTCTGGATCCAGTACATCAAATGCAAAGGAAAACTCCTTCTGGACATAGCACTTTTTCCTACTTTTCCACTACAAGTCAGCCACATGTTTTGCAAAATGAGACTGCAATAATCTGGGAAGGTAGAGCAATAATCTGGGAAGGTAGAAAATTTCTAATGAGGCTCACAGGTTTCTAAACATTCCTCCCTCCAATTTCTAGACACTCACTGTAACAACATCAGCAGCCACCTCTGCTGCTGGGTTGTCTTTACAGCAAAGAGCTAAATGCTCTGCTCTGTTCTTCTTATCAGCCTGGTTTTCAAGCTTGTAGATAGTTGGCTATATCCCATCTCTCTGATGTAAGTTCAAAAGAAAACTGTTTAAATGTAGGTCCAGGGGAAGAAAAGCTGCACATTTGCATTGTCCTAAAAAAATAAGAAGCTGGATTTCTTTTTCTACATTTCCCACAACTTTCATGGCACTGTTAGTACCAGTCTGCTTAACAAAGATGATTTATGAGCTCACAAAAAAAAAAAAAAAAAAAAAAGAGGGAGTGAGAGAAAAACCTTTAAAGGAGGAAGGTTTCTTTAGAAAGCTGTAATTTTAAAAGCATTTATCTTGAATCACAGTCAAAATGAAAACGACGGCTGCTGCAGCTGCAGTCTATTTGAGCTACTGTTTCTTTGCCATTCTTCAACAGATGTGCACAGAAGATGAAACACAAAATCATATTTGCAATGGATATACTGAAGCGCACAGCAAGTCTTCTCACAAGCCAAGCAGAATAGAAAATAGAGCTGCAGCTTTTTAACCTGGAGCAATGAGAGCCTCAAACTTGTGGTCCCTGAGCCAGAGGCAGAGCACACACACACATTCACACCTGACCTGACCAAAAAAAAAACCAAACAGGGGACACAGGTCATTCCTGTCCGAGCAACATGTCCAGATGGACCAAGATTTACCACCTCTAAACCAGTGTCCCTGGTATTTATAGTGCACTCACATCCTCCTGATACTTTACTGTGATTTATGAACAACAATTTTCTTTACAGAAAAGAAGCACTAAAGAATTTGATAAGCAGAAAAGAAAGTATGAAATCCTGCAGTAATCGCTTCCAGAGCAGTCATTCATTATGGCAAAGAGGATTACGACTGCAGCTTGTTGGATAAGCAGATGAGCTCTCACAAATTAAGGATGCTACTTCCTTGGCAATGTGAAGGCCAAATGCTGATATTAAAAGGAAAAAAGTATCACAGACAGCAAAGGTCTGATTCTGCGATTTGAAAGCTGTCCGAACTAATAATTAATACCCAGCTGGGCTTCCTGTCTTATTCCAAGAGTTTATTCTGTTTAATAATCCTAAACTCCAAGTAATCCCAAGGCACAGAGACGCAATGGATTCTTTGCAAGATCTTTTACTTTGCCAGCAGCTGTTTCTTGCCTCAGCTGACTGGGACCAGGACAGCTCCCAGGTCCTGCCCTGTTGGGGAGGATGAAATAGGAAAGCCTTATCAATATGATTACCTGGCAAAAGATGCTGAGAATATGGAAACTGTAAGCGAGATTGAAATGAAGGCAAGCTTTGAGACACCAAACCCCAGTGACTGAACAACTGGAAAACAATGGTGTGGCCACTGAAGGCAATCTCCCTTTTGATTAAACAATCCCCTCTGCTTGCAGGCAGGTCCAAGAGTCAGAGCAGACCTTACCAACGTGGCAGAGGGTCCAAAAAGCAGTTTTCAGAGTTTAAAATATAACGTTGTATGGTAATGCAATGACTCTCCTAGGCTGTATGTAAATGTTGTAGGATTTGTAGCTTGTTCTAGATTGGTTAGTGAAAATTAGAATATTCAGTACAGAAGATGATTTATTGTATTGTAAACGGCAACCACGATATTCTTCTTCTTTCTTCTCTCTATCTCTCTCACCTCTCTGCCCTGCTCTGAGCTGTGTCTGGCAGCTCCTGGCAGGTCTCCTACTCCCACACCCTTTCACAATAAACCTCATGCTGTAAGACCAAACTCCAGAGGTCTCTTGTCTCCGTCCCGACCGTCTGAAACAAAACCAGGGACAAACCCCACACTGCCCCATCCACCATGGAAGTTCTCCAGCACTCCAGCAGGATCCCCACACCCATGCAGGGAGGCTGGAGCTGCTTTCACACGCTCCTCTCCCCGTCAGCAATGAGTGCACAGGATAATATTGCTTCCAGATGTACGAATCCCCTCATGTGGCACTTCTGAAACATCCCAAACCGCAGATCCTTCACAACATTTTACATATGAATAGCACATTGTCAGCTGCCTCAGACCCAGACTGCACTTCACCACACAGAAGAGTAAAATACACATTAGCACTATAAAACTTCATCTCAATTAGCATAATCTGTATTTCCATTATAGAGCCCAGCTTTACAGCCAGCGCTGGGTGAGGCACTGAGCACTCTGGATGTGTCTTTCTCTAAGCAGAAATTCTCAAAACACAAGAAAACCATTCAGCATGGTGAATGCACGACGTCTCAGTGCCTGCTTATCTTTGAGCAGTTCTGCTCCCTTCATCTGCCTCCTTCCACTGCCCCCATCGTTTCAATGACTTTAATTAAAACCTTTTGATGGACTTTGTCTACAGCGAGGAAACGCAGCCATGCCTCACACATACACAAATGGATGAGCCAAGCATTCCAACTCCACCTCCCGAAGGCTCATCCCAGAGGGAAAAAGGAGTGAGTGAGAAATGATCTTTCTGCAATTTAGAGCATTCAAAGGGGAACCAAAATTTGCAGCAGTGGCAAAGAATACATATTCTGGGTATCACTAACAAATAGGATAGACCAAACATTTTAAATTGACTGGGACTCTTCCTCCAAAATGGCATGGATATGCTGTATGCATTTAAAAGCAAAATGCATATACAGCATGGGGCCACTACAAAAGTAGCTTTCCTCTGCATCAAATGGAATGAAGGAAGCACACAGCACTCCACCATGTAATTTCTAAGGCTCCAGAATACCGGATACCTATGTGACCTCTACTGGCATTAATAGTATTTCATAATTAATATGCAAACGTATAAGCTTTTGTTTCAGCTTCTAACAGCCTGCTTAGTGCATTGAGAAACTCTGTTAGTGTCGCAGCTGGTGACCAATAAGTATCTAAAATCAGGGATCTCGGTGAGAGTTTCATTCTAAAGGAGACAGGCAACAAAATTGCTTGTCAGAGCCAGGGACTCAAGAAGTTTTTCCATAGGGAACAAATGCTGCTTCTTGCACTTGTGATGCAGAGGGGACAGAAAGAGCAGGAGAGGAAAAAATGGAAAGCACCCTTTTCAGTAGATTTCCTAAAATAATTCCCAACTAAGCCATAGTTCGTCTTCCAGAAAGACAACTCATCCTGTTTCTAAATTTGCCAGGAACAGAAAATACACCTTGAGAAATTGATTTACTGCCAAATTTTCCTCCCCAGCCATACCTTTTTGCTAAGCTGATGTGACTGATCTGCACCTTCCAGCCAATGGATCCTGTGGTACATCTGTGTCCTCACTGAACCATCGCCCTCAAACCCTTTCCAGACCTCACTTCCCCTCACAAGAGAGGGTCCTCTACCAATTAAGCATCACCTAAATTTTATTCCTCTGTGCATTCGCTGCTGCTAAATGACTAAAACTGGGCTGCCACCCAAGTCACTGGGTGTTCACACCTCTGCATTAATGATTTGCAGCTGTCTTCCTCTCCATTTACCACTGCCCTAACTCTTGCACCCTCTGTAAATTTGATCGATAATGACTGTGTTTCATTCTGGATGACAAATCAGAACATTTAACAAGCATCAGCCCAAAATCTGGTCCCTCAGGGATCCCATGGGAAATGTATCTGCTTAGTGATGACTTACCAGTTACAGCTATTTTTACAAAATGTTAAACATTTTTTAAATCAGCATTATGTGTGCCAGATTGATATGCATTCACTTGCCAATTTAACTTTTGGTTTGTTCACTCCCTTATCACCTGTACAGGAGTAATTCTGACATTCGAATATTGTATCATTACAACAAAGAAGGTCATGAGCTTGAAGAATTAAAACATTTAGTTCTGAAAATATATTTAGGCTCATTTTCTGTCCTTAACCTTCCAAGGCTGCAGAGAAGGCTCCTGTGATGTACTGCAGTCTTGGTTTGCTCTCAACTCTGCATGGGTTAATTTTATCACAAGTTCTTGAAAGCTGAAACATCGAAACTGCATTTTAATTGAAAGTACTTTACACTTTCAGCTTAAAAATATAGAGCAGAATAAAAATTACAGTCTAAGTGGTGCTTTCTCAAGCCACAGAGTTGAATGGCAGATTGTTCCCTCCTGATCACTCTCATCTCAGATGGCTGCTGCTTTTGGGGCAATTCTTACGCTTTATTCTGAAAACTCCATTTGTCTTCATCAAATATTAATCAGCCTTTACCAAGGAGTATATGTAAAAGCTGTGTTAAATAACAGAACACAACAAGTGGGGAAAAAAAAAAAGCTGATCTGATTTCAATTTTACAATAAGGGGTTGTCACATGTTATCCCTTTCCAAGCTGAGATAAATCATCTCAGCTCCACAAACTCAAACAGATCTCTGTCCTTCTGCGTGGCTGGGAATTGCACCTGAACTGTGAAAGGTGAAAGGAAGATTTACTGAGATTGACTGCTTGAGTCTGCATCAGGCAAAGCTCTGAAATCATTTTATTCAGCTGGTGGAGCTACTCATGCAGGTATGATATGAGTGCCTAGATTACACCCAGACACGAGTGAGTGTATAGCTGCATTATTGATGTTGACACAGCAAACCAGGACTTAACCCACCAGCAGATGCTGGGTTTTTTATTTTGTAATTAATTTTCAAAAGTTGTAACATGCTGCATTATGTTCTCCTGTTCAAATCCAACAATGAAATAGCAGTTTATTTTGGTTTCTCCTTTCCACTCTCTATATTTTGGTTCTATCTATTTCATTACAGGGCTCCCAGGCTGAAAGCTTAAGTAGTATTCAGAGAAAATGGCAATGTGAATTTTTCATCTAATAACAGTCTCTTACTTAATAACCTTTTTTTTACAGAACACACGACTTTTCAACTACTCTATTTAATCAAGCTCTTGACATAATATTTTCCTGTCAAAACCTATTCTGTTCTTCTAAATCTTTTATCCCTCTCTGACCCTTTATTTTCCCCCCTCACCAAACGATTCCCTATGGCACTCAGCTGCTGCTGCCCCTACACACCTCCCCCAATCTTTCAGGCTCTTTCCCTGCTAACCATTTCTCTTCCCTCAGCTTTTCTAGTCTTCCACCACAATCCAGCTCCCTCCCACCACACTCCAAAGCAGCAAGCCAAGAAAAATCCCAATTTACTCCCTAACCACCATGCCAAGAACCTGAGTCCTGCTCAACCCTGAGCAAGGGGTGGCAAAGGAGGGGGAAAGGGTGGTGAGGAGGAGAGGTGCTGAAGGCTTCAGCTCCTCAGGAGGAAACACAAACCAGGTGTCTCCCACGTGTGAAAAACCAAGTGTCCCCCCCAGGTTTTGCTCCCATCCCTGAGCCTGGCAGCCTTTTTCCATTTTTTTACCTTTTCCCATCACCTCAGTGCTGTCACCCCATGCATTCCCCTCTGCTCCCAGGAGAGCCCATCCACCCAGGGGCTCTGCATCAGCTGAACCCCAAAATAATGAGCTTGGAAGGCAGGCAAATCACAAGGCCAAGAGCTGCAGTGCAGAGGAGGCACGACTGGTCTTATTTATAGTTTTTACTCAGGGCTTTGTATTTCCTGCAGTGAGAACAGCAGAGGAAGATGACAGAGCTCGAGGCCAGGAGCATTGTCACAGCACACAAAGGCACAACAGGCGAGAGCTTTGGTGGCCGAGTGCTTTCCCGTTCCTCAACAAACAGGAGCTTTTCCTTTCCTTTTTACACATTCACGTCAGTTCTCCATCCCAAATGTTTAAGTAAAGAGCAGTCACCCCCTCAGACAATTAAAGGCTGTGGGTATGGGAAGTAGTCCAAGACTTTTTATGCTACTCATGGTAGGGTGCATCAAATTTTACTCTTCCCATCAAGGCTGTGCTCCAGCTAAAATCAGTGTTGGGAAAAAATTTCAGGTAAATACAAATGGCCTTAGAAATTAAGACTGCCTCCTACCTCTACCTCAGCTATGAATGTTTTCTTTTAATGGGAACCCCAAACAGAAAAGAAAATGAGAACACCACAAGTTGCTAACACCACTGTCCTTAACCTTACAGAAATTGCATTTGCAGTATTGTGCTTGCGGCTACCACAAAATGTGTGCTAATTTCAAAGGAGAGCTGAACACGCATACTTTAAAAAAATCAAATCCAAACCACTAGCACCAACTAATTTTGCTGATCAGAAACTTAGCTCTCCCTTTTTCTTTTTGTTATTGTTTTACATTGCCCACAAAATAATGAGGGATACAAAGGCTGTAAATGAGGATATGAGTGAAACTGAAAAATCAGAGCTCTGATGACCCCAAGATAATTGCAATATAAGTAAGGAGTGCATGGTGAAGGTAACAAGTGATTTCACTTAGATCGTCCCACAGGAACAGGATTAATTCCATGCTCTGCAGATGTTCATTTGTGTCCCACTTATCCTGTGAGGAAATTAAAACACAGGGTGGTTTGCTGTCCACTCTGCTCACCACGTTAAGACAATTTCATGGTTTCTCTTGCAACTGTGCTAATTCCCTTCTAGGAGAGGACAGCAGCCCTGCAGCCTGCACCTCCACCAGCCACTCCACTGACCCAGGCTGCTCACAGCTCCATCCAGCCTGGCCTTGAACACGTCATGGATGGGACACCCAAAGCTTCTCTGGGCAACCTGTTCCAGTGCCTCACCACCCTCACAGTTAACTATTTCTTCCTTAGATTTAAGGAGGAAATTACATTAAATCTACTTTCTTTCAGTTTAGAGCCATTTCCCCTTGTTCTGTCACTCCATGCCCTTGTAAACAGCAACGCCAGCAAGTATTGAAATTCAAATAAACTGTCTCAGGCTAAAGTTCAAGGTCTTAGAAATATGTGCTTGGGGATTTGGTGTGAACTCTCCTATAAGCTTCCACTTTTGGCTTCCTTAAAAATATTTGATGGCATCATCCAACTTTCCAAATACTAAACACCAGTGTCCAGCTGGACAGTGCAGCAGCAACCATCCCTTTCCAAAGCTGCTTTGCTTCATGAACTCCCTGCTGCAGGTAGATCTGTGCATCAATGCTTCTTTGTGTGGAAAAGGCTGGAAATGCTGCAGTTCCCTTCCCACCATGTTCCACGCAAAGAAGTCTCAGAGAAAATTCCTCGTTGCCACATAGGAGCTGAATCCTCAGGACACCCTTGGGGTGGTGCTCAGGGCTGGCTGAAGCTCATCCCAAATTGCTCTCCCCAAAAAACAGCTTGCGGTAAAGTCATCCCTATCCCTAAGTCAACCCAAATAAAGCACACAGAGCAGGGAGAGAAAAGGAGAAGTGAAACACAAGCACAGCAAGCCCCAACCAAATATTAAGAGTTTCTGTCCTTCACCTGTCAGCCCTTTGTACAGCCAAAAACCAGAGTTAAGCTATGCACAAGACTGAGGGTTTCCAGCACCAGGGCTTACCCAATGCTATTTGTCTAATCAAAAAGTCAACAAGCCCCATCGTGGATTTTTATTGCTAGGACAACACTGAAGGAATAAACCACAAGACTTCATTTCCTTTCTCCCATGTTTTTCAAACAGCGTCTGTTTGCTCACCGCAGACAAAACAAAACACAGGCTTCTTCCCTCCCTTTAAACTCGAGATTAAGACACTCAGATAGTCTTTAATATTGAGACACGAGTGACCAAAATGTTTCTTTCCAAACCCAAGCAGCATTTTTCTTCCCCACCATGCAGACACAACACGGTCACAGCAATCACAGGGGCTCTGCAATCTCCTTCCCAGAAGCTCCCTCCCAGCAATGCCATTTCTCCTCCACGCAACAAAGCTTAGGTCAGGATTAAAGAGAGGAGGCAATGTCTGAAATACAAAAGGTCTTTCACTGGCCACAGCAAGTGCAGTACGTGAGACGAAAATGATAAAAGCCGAAGGAAGATTTTTCAGCTCCCCAGCAAAAAGGAGCCATTAAAGGCAGTCATCAAGGCCAGGTGCCGAGCTAAACACGCACAGGGTGACAGCCAGCCCCACCACTTGTCACTTGGTAAAATCACTGTCGCTGGGCTAACACCTCAAACAGGCACTTAAGGATGTCTTGCTCCCCAAATCCCACTGAGAGGAGACGAGCAGGATGAGCTGCAGGCCACCCCCAATGGGCACTAATGCTGCAATTTATTTCTGACAAATACGGCATCTCAGCAACCAGCACTACTGTTTGACTTGAGGAGTGTAGAGCACAGCAAGAGCAAACACTCTCCCTCCCTAAATCATCCCTTTCCTCTTCTCATGGCCTTTCTCCTGAAAAAACGTGAAGAAAGTGACAAAGTGAAAATAAGACTTATAAAAAGCTATGCCTATTTGGCACAAATAAAAAGAAATGAAAAAAACTTTAGAAAAAAAGAAAGGCAAGTTTCTTAAAAAAACCTAACCATATTCTACTATCTTCCTCTTTTCAATGACAGCCGTTACAGGAAAGATTAGTACACTTTCTTACCCAATTCTATAATTTGACTCCTGTCACTGCACAGGCACCAGCGGCACTGAATTCACATGGAGTCACACCCAGAAGGTTATTAAAAACACAAATTACACAATCCAGTGCTGAACACAACAGCTTTCCTGAATTATGGCTGTTTCCTAAAATATGAGCTGGCACCGGAGCCAAAGGCACGACCAACCCATGTCTACCCAAACCGCTTCAGAGGAGAGCGGCAGCGAGAAGGGCCCGCACAGCAGGGACACAGCCTCAATTCTGGATGCAAGGGTTTATTATTAGGCTGTTCTTTTGAGTTACACAACCAATGCCTTGGCTACACTGGATAAAAATAAAAGCACAGCGCTTCGCAGATCACCTGCCTGTCCCTGCCATGAGCTGCTGCCCGAGCTCCACAGCCAGGAGCGGCACCCAGCTGGGGGAAGGCACGCAGGGAATCTCTGTGGATCCTTGCCAGGGGTCCCAAGCACAGCCCTGGGGCAGTGGGAGCGGGGCTGGGTCACACAGACACCCAGCTGGCTCCCACTGGCACTGCAGAGCCCTTCCAGAGGAGAGCAGAGAGCCATGGAGAGCTCTGGGGTGGGAAGAGCACGGCCACAAGCCAAGTTCAACCACTCTGCTCTCAGCATGGGGCAGAAAAATGCCACCCTTTGAGCAACAGGACGGGGCTCAGCCAAAAAACATTGGGGAAGACCCAGGACAGAGCTAACAGTGCCACTAGGGCAGAGAAAAATACCCCCCTTACAGCAACAGGATGGGGCTGGGCCAAAAAAAACTTTGGGGAAGACCGAGAGCAGAGCTAACAATGTCACTAGGGCAAAAGATGTGATTAAGAATTACATCTATATGGAAGACTGAAGCAAAGTGGTCACTGCTAGACTGGATTAATTTTCAATGTGTAAAATCTGAACTCCATCATGAAGCAAAAACTACACCTCTTTTCAGGAAGCAGCAAGAGCAGAAAATGTATTGTCTTGCTCAGATTTATACACTACTCATGTCACCCAGCACAGGCTGCCTCTCACCTTACTTCCCTCCACTGTGAGTGACTTCAATGACTCTTCTCTTGGCCCAAAGAATTTTTGAGTTACTGAAGTGCAAAACAACAGCTACTGGAAAACAAAAGAACACAGCTTGTGATAAAGTACACCCTACCTGAAACAGAGCATCCAAGAACAGCTTCACAAAAAAATACTCAGACTGTAGAATGCCCCCTGGAAAAAAACCCTCCACACACCAACTCAGATATTCTATGACTATTATTTGTCTCCATTTTACATCCCTAAAGAACAGCTCTTACTTATTTAGCCACAGTTAACCAATCCAACTTGAGAAGAGCCTAATCCCATCAAAATTTTCTTTCACATCATCATCATCACCATCACATACCTTGTGCCCTGCTCTTAAATCTGGATATGCACTTCTCAAAGCCCATGGGCAAGGTCCAAGTCTTGGGCCAAATTTCCTGCCCAGGAAGCAAAAGTGCCCCACAGCCTATGCCTCCGTGGAGACAAAACTGGAATTTACTTCTGGCTTCTCCTTTTGGTTCCCTCACAGTGTTCTTGTGTCACCTTGGGGCACCACCTCAGCCCAAATTCATCAGCACACCGAAGCCCTTGCTCCACATCATGCATATGAGCTGGAAATCAATGCAAGAATATTGATACAGTCATGACTTGCTGAAGGGCAGAAAACAAACCAGTGACAGAGCTCGAAATAAAGCAGAGACCTCCTGATCTCAAGATCAATTCCTTTAACCTCTGGGCCGCGTTTGCATGAATTAACAAGGGAAACAATTCATCTGCATGTGGTCTGAGTCATTTTAGTGATCAGGTAATGCGTCCCAGTTCTGTCATCGTTACATTTGATGGCTCTGGGCTCCAATTTCCACCCCCATGCCACTTGCCCAACAATTTGTGTCCTTGGGAAAAAGCAATCAAGTATGATAAGGATGACAATCATAATTAGCTTAAAATACAGGCCTGCTGGCATGTATTGAGAACACATTTTAATAGAAAGAGCTAATGTGAAGGGAGCAAGACTAAAGCAACAGAAGTTTTAGATTAATTGACTATGGATATCCAAACCCAAATTATGAGAAATCATCATTTTAGGAAGCGGTAGGAATTCCCTTTACATAAATTACTCATTTAAATATTTTAAATCCCACTTCAGCCTCACTAGAAATTAAAGTTTAATAACTGCTCTTCCGTAACCTGACAGAAGTATTTGTAAAATGCATTTAGTCTGGTCAGCTCCATTCTGCTCTCAAAATAAGGGCAAAAGAAGGTGGATAAAGACCAAATAAGGTAAGAAACCATCTGATTTCAGTCAGATAGATTTGAGCTACCTGTCATAAAGTAAATCACTTGTCAGAGAAGAAAGAAGAATAGACTCCAATGCTTGAAGGTGACTCTTTGTAACAGCAACCAGTTATGAATTATATAACATTAGCACCACTTCTGTGCTGTAGAGATTTTCTTGTTCCAATATATTTGTCCATCTTCTGCCATTTTTCACAGCTAAGCAACTACTGGTCTGTTGGAAGGATGCCAGCTGTCAGTAATTCTGAGCAACTCTGTCAAACTGACACTTCACAAATGTGTAAGAGTCCGCATTTCTGATGATGAATTCTTCCCTGCGTGTGTGACAGGATAAATCACTGCCAGCAGCACCTCCACCAGGGCAGGGCTCCGTGGGTCAGTGGGCTTGCTGCAAAGAGAGACAGGCAAGGTGAAAACACTGCCCCACGATGGGAACCACCACGTTGTGGGATTTAAAGAGAAACTTGTGTTTGTTCCTTGAACTTCACTGAAAGCCCAGCTGTGGAGATGCTCTGAGCACTGTGAGCATGCCCATTGCATCAGGAATACGTGTGATAAGGATTAAGCAGAGACGAGGGATATGAGTTTATCACGGAAGCTTGAATAGCAACACTGCGTTCCTTTTCAGCCACACCGAAAGAACCTCTCGGAGGAACAGTTTTAGGACAATAAGCTTGGGTAAAACAACTCTTTTCAAGAGTTTTAGTCTTGTACTTACACATGCACCAACTTTTAACCCTCTTGTCCACCCTACAGACTCGTGTATCAGGGACACGGAGATTGATGTTATATTGATAAAACACAGATATCAAAGTGTTATCACAATGAGCAGTATTTATCATAGCAGTGTTGGCTACATGTGTCTCCTGCACAAACCTGCCATGGAAATCACCTCTAAACTTGCCCTAATTCATGGCTTTTCCAGCCCCCACCAACACATGAGCTCAGCACAATTAGTAGGTCCTGGTGGGCTTCCACTCCTTTGCCCTTCTCACTGAACCTCAGTCGAAGTTACACTGCCCCACGAGGTGAGGAGAAAAGGAGGTGTGGGGTCAGCAAGCTGGTGGCTAATAAAGGTTTATTTAATCAACCCTTATCGAGCAGAGCCTGAGTGCCTCATCTGTGCCAGTGCCCCACTGCTCACAGCTCCTTTGCTGAGTCTCTGCTGAACAAGTCATTAAGCAGAGCGACCAAGTGTCACTGCAGGATGATTAGAGTGTGTGCAGGAGGGAGTGAGGAACCCTCCCAGATCACTCAGTGTGCACCCAACAGGACTCAGAGCCAACAGAGCTTTCTTTCCAATGGAGGAAAGAGAGGCGATGGTCTCTGTGAGGAAAAGAAAAAAGGACAGAGCTTTTGCCTTGTTCTTTTTAATGATTTCCAGGGCTATCAAAAGACACAGAGCCACATCTACAGCTGATACAAATCTCAGCAAATCCATTGATTTTGACAACACTACAGGAATCAAAAGCAACTGTGATTTTGGTCGCAAAGTCTTAACAATTACAAATAAAACAGTAACACCCTCAATTTTGGTTTCTATTTAAAAACCCAGTGACTGCCCCCGATAAAACTGAAAATACTGACTTAGGTTTCTACTTGCCCAGGCAAAAACAAAGATGTGCTTTTCTCAGATCTAGCAGAAAGAACTACATGCTGCTTAAAATAACAGCAACCACTGCCTGCTGCCTCCACTCCTACAGCTACCTTTCATTACTGGAAGCAAGCAGTCATTGTGCTTAAGTTTTCTGGACAAAGCAAAAACTGAAAAAATGAAACAGTCATCATATAAGAACAGAATGTTTAAAACAAAACAAAAAATATTGAGCTATTTTAAGTTAAATATTAGTCACACAGATTCCATCAAAATGGTTACTGACTCATTATTACTAATATAGGATAATAATGTGCTACAGACAGCAGACAAAATGTGTCCTTTTCCAAAAGCATAACTTATATAAGTCCATATATAATTTATTTGAAAGACAATGAAACCACAATTGCAGGGAGGGCGTACGATACAAAAAAAGATAATACAGGTTTTTTTTTAAATCCCACAAACTGCTGAAACATCTGGTTATTTCCAAAACAGGATTCCCACAGTAAATGAAAAGCCACTGAAAATAGCACAAAGACCCCCAAATAGCACCAAAAACCTGACAGAAGTAAAGCCTCACAGGGATGTGTTGTAAAATGCCTTAGTACAGCTTCCCTAGATAACTCAGCCACACGTGGATGATATAAATCATATTTTTAACAGGACAGAGCACCACGAGCAAGTGTAAATCAATAAGGCTGCAATGTACAAGGGAATGCTGAAAGCGTTCGAGCAAAACCCTCTGTGCTGAGGGAGAGCTTGCAGTGCTCAGGGAAAACACTGGAGCAGCAAATCCACGGAGCAAGGAATGGATGTGGTGGGACATTATTTGGGCAGCACAGGAAACCCCTGCAGAAACACCTGATTTGGGGTTTTGGAGTGAGCAGGGAAGGAGCTGGAGCCAGCAAGCCATTGATGATTAAAGGCATCCCAACTATTCAAAAGCATTTATAGAAAATCTGAATCTTGGACTAATTCCACCCAAACTTATGCTAAAAAAAAAGTGAAAAATATTAATTTAATTTTTTTAGCAGCATGTTCTCCTGCAGCCTGTGCAGCCCAGCTGGGACATGCAGAAGGTCTGAACTGGAACTGATTACAGCTTTAAACTAGGATATATTTTAAAACATGTTCAAGGGGTGGAGTTCTGTCTCCTCTCCTGACTCAGGGCATAACTAGAAAAATACTGACATTTCTTTCTCTATGTAATTAAAAAAAACAAGTGACAGCACAAAAACTGAAACTTTAAAATTACTTACCAATCTTCTAAACAAAAAAAAAAACCCAAACCTTGGATTAGCATATTTGATTTTTCCAGTTTAATTTAGCTTGTTAAAACCTGACACTGGAATAGCACAAGCTGTGAAATTGAAACATTCACTCTGCCCTTAGCACATGAGCTGAACCTAAGAAATAGAAGTAACACTGAAAACTGGACCACAAGAGATGCAAAGTACTAACAGAAGAAATAGTCTCTACAGCGGTTTTATTTTAAAAAATCAGCAATTATGACAATTAAAACACTGCAGTTTGCAAATCCAGATTTTTAACTTCAACTACTACAACAAGAGTCTGTGATAAAGACAGAGGGGACACAAGAGATCCCTTTCTTGACTTTCACTGCCAGGGAAGTCTAAGTCAAGAGCCACTAAGGACCACTAAGGAAGGTCAAGGGCAGGGAGGAGAAAGAGCAGAGAGGAAAAGCAGCTCCCTGATGCATCAGCTCCAGCTCCACAGGACTGTGCTGAGTGCTGAACAAACCTTCAGGCAGCAGAGAAGGACATGAATGGAGATGTCACACAGCAAAGGTGGGCAAGGACACTGCCCCGAGCACACAGGGATCAAAGGAAGGGCAAGGGCTCTCAGCCCAGCCGGCTCACAAGCACTGCATGGAGCAGAAGAAAGAAGAAACACGACAAAAAGCACTGTCGTGAGGGAGGAATGACAAGACGTGTTGGGGCAGAGCACTGGAGGAAGCAGGGCTGGATTCACTGATGGAGAGAGGACACAGGCAGAGCGATCCTGCCCGAGCACAAAGCCTGAAGCAGTGTGGGAAACCTGAGAGCAGAGAGCAGGGCAGAGGCTTAAAAGGAGAAATAAAGGAGAAAGCTTCAGCAATCAAAATTACCTTTGGAAAAAAGCTTTCTGAGAAGGTAAAAATCAAGTGGAAGATGCCATCACATCATCTCCGTGCAGTAGACTACATAAGAATACATTAACACGGGCAAAACTTGGAATAGGAATATAAAATTTGCCACAGAAGATAATTAATCCATCTAAGTATCTCGCAGCTTGCTGTGGCCCCATTTACATTTCTACAGAAAGTGTCCAATTAAACATCTGGCGCTTGGCTGAATAAAAAGAGAAAATTATGTCCTAACGCCCACCATGGTCTTGCAGTGGTGATCCTATCATTACCATAACCAACGTATTTGACATGGGAAGTCACCGTGAGGAACAATAGTGGACCATTTCTCTTGCACTTTTGACTTCAGGCAATTTCTTTTATACAATCTAATTTCACTTTGACAGAGGACTATACCTGGTCAGACCGAAGAATGGAATTTTTTTCTCCTTTTAATCAAGAGATCTCTTCTCTTTTTCTTCCAGGATAAAAACACCCTGCACACTGTGCCCATACTAATTCATTCCATGCTCTTGCTGATACATTCATTTATTCAAGTCTCTTTCAAAGAGGTCTGTCCAGAGCTCTCTCAAATCAGGCTGTGCCAGCCCTGGTCCTCGACTACCCACCTCAAATAATGTCACTTAACAACTCAAGAACTCACTCTGTGCTCACACTGACTCTACTCTGCCCATCACAAAACCACTTCCCAGTTTCTAGCTAAATTGCCTCTTCCAGCTGTGGCCCTTTATTTTCCAGAACAGCTTCTTTTAAAGGGAGGCTTCAATTTTGAAAATGTAAGTTAGTTCCAGCCTCTGGGTCAGCTTTATTTACCATGATGTTAACTTTCTCAGGTCATTCTTTGCAGATGAAAGGAATCCTTGTGGAACCTGAGCACAGCTCACACCCTGCAGGCATTGGCACCTGGGTCTGACCAGCCTAGGTCTGACCAGCGTGCTCAAAAAACCCTAATTTTAAAAACATGACAGTATTTCACCTATGAGAAATAGCATGGTAATTAAGGAAACAGCTTCATCTTTTCATGCTTGGACACTGACTAAAATGGAAATTACTTTTCCAGCCTCAATGGCAGAACTACAGTGAAAACTTTTGTTTTCTTTCCCTCAATTGCCAATGATAATAGAAAGAGATTCTTAATAATAAATCCTATCTAGCCACACCCAGAATAAGGCCACGTCAAGACCTTTTCTGATGTAGTTTTCATAAGAGAAGAGCAAAACCAGATTTTCAAGCCCTCCTGCCCTGCTGGGCACAGAGCATCTCCCACTGATGATGTTTTGTTCAATCATATAATTCCAAGGTTTGGAATTCCTTTGGGGTTGGTCCCCTGGTGACTGGGGAAGTGAGTTAACCTCTGGGAAATGTTTAGAATCTGTAAATTCCCTACACAGCCCACACTTCACACTCCTCATCACTCTTCAGAAGCTCAGCTGCCTTTCTTTATAGCTTCCAGAGACGGCACCTTAGTTCAGTCCTCTCCATTTTTTTATCTTCCTCCAGTCAAGCTCTTTTGTACTTCTGACCTCTCCAACACTGACCTCATCATCCAACGTGAATAACACAAGCAAGGGAGGCAGAGGGCTTCTGTGTGAAAAACCAAAAAACCAAAAAAAACCAAGCCATGGTGTGTTTCAGCATCTCTGCTGCCCCCAGTTTTTGGGAACCCTCTTTGCACATTCAGGGATTGTGTCAGTCAAAAAGCACAAACCCCAGACCTGGAGGCCTGGCACCCCACAGGGGACCTGCACCCAGGACAGGACCCATTTTTAACCCCTGCAGCCCTGGGCACTCAGTGCAGAGGGCAGGGAGCGCTGGCAGGCCCTGCCTGGTCTCCCCAGGTGGCAGCAGGATGTTTCCAGCAGCAGAGAGCAAGGTGAGCCCTGCTGGTCAGCTCACCTGCTGGAATTACAGCGAGGGATTCCGGGGAGTCTATTCACAGATTGAACCCTGGCCTGAATGCCACCAGGCTTAGCCTCTCTGCTCCACTCCCATTAATAACTGATATTGTTGTGCTTTTGGGTGGGGCTGTTTGAAATGCCCATCAACCATTTCCACGGGCAGGGGAACAGGAGGGGGGGTGGTGTACATCCTCTGGAAAAATCACCATTTTCAGAACACATCCATGCATCCGTTTAAGAAAAATGCATAGCTTACAAATGCATCCATTAAAAAAAAAAACATACCTTACAATGATAAATTAGAACAAATGTAAACTTTGATTAGGTTTCTTCTGCTTATGTATTTAAAGGATTGTTAACCACGTCCATCCATCTTAAAGAGCTGCTTAAACTGCAGCAAATGGATAGAAACTAATCAGTTCTACAAGATACCAATTCATTACACTGCTAAAATACAAACACTAATCCTTGACGGCTATCTGGCAAGGATGTAAACTTCATTAACTTCATGTTTTGCTTAGGCCTTGCATAAAATGATCTATTGATTGTCTTGTCACTTAATACAATGTAAAGATGATATGAGTGTATTGGAGGAAAAAATATAAATATTTATTACAGAACCAGTCAAATGCCAATTAAAGCCAGACTAATCACTTTTTTACGTGCTTTTGTGTGCATTTTTTTCTCTCAAAGAACCAAAGCAGCACTGAGGGCATGGTAAATGGGAGGAATAACACAGGTGTTAACATGCACACACACAAATACTTTTATTTCCCATTGGCTTTGTGCTTAAAATGAGGGATACTCAGCTTTTGAGGAAATGGTTAAGACCAGACCATGGCTGTGATTTTAAAGTACGGCTGCAGGACACACAGCCACTGTTTGCTCAGGGAAACGGAAGACATTACACAGAAAGGATTTAATTTCTCGAAAAAGATTTTCTCATCACTTTGTACATGCTTCTGCAATTTAACCTTCGCCATCTGGTTCAAGCAATTTCCCAGGCTCTGTTAACCTTACTTTTGGGGTGAAAGGAAGCAGGAGTCATTCTTGTTTACTGTGCTTACTGCATTTCTGCAGTAGAGATTTTAATTTGGGGGGCAATAGGAAAAGTGTAAGGAAATAAATTGCTGTGTGGTCCATGAAACAGAGTCAATCTTAGCAACCTTTCCCAACGAGACTCTGAGGCTGAATTTATCCTCTGGGTGAGATATTAAAATTGACTTTATTCCCACATGCCTGCCGATTTGGATACTGCACTTGCTGACACAAAAGCATAAAAAGAATATGCTAGTTAATTAGATGAATTATAATGATTTTGAAAACATCGCCTGGAAAGGAGGTTGAACATACTTTCACTTGAGGGATTTGCTACTTCTCTGCAAAAATCGGCAATTTCCAAACTTTCCAAACACAGCTCTTCGCAGCTGTGAAGTGCTGCAACAGAGGCTTCAAGGATATGAGGACATCACACAAATAACTAGAATACTCTCCTTCCTGTGACTTTGATATTTTTGCAACAACATGAGGGCTGGAATACTAAAGACACTTTGTTGTGGCTTTTTACTGTGGTTTGATACTGGATGAATAAAGTTTTAAGAGTCAATAACTCCAGATAGTTCAAATAAAAGAAAAATAAGATTTTTTTTTCCCCTTGGCTAAAGTACTTGTTTGAGGTGAAAGACAAGACATAAAACAGGATTTCCTGAAACTATTAGTTAGAAAAAGGAGAGTTATTGTTGCTTTTCTATAACTAAAATAGAAATTTTTGCATGAATAAACGGTGTACATGTTGTAGGGCTCCAGACTCCATTCGCAAGGGTACCTGAGGGTACCTCCAATTTTCAAAATTGAAGTCTTCCTTTAAAAGAAGCTGCTCTGGAAAGTAAATAGCCACAGCCAAAGTGCCTGGCGCCTTTCCCTGCAGGTCCCCATTGGTGCACACTGTCCCTCCATGGCAGCATCCCTAAGTTAAAGGACAGCATTATCAGGAAAAGAAATTTTTAAGACACACTGACCAAGCCAGGGAATTTGCAGGGCATTTGCAATCATTCTTCACCACGCTCTCTCAAAGCAGGGGAACATATTTGGAGCTTCTGCATTTCAGACACTGCCAATCTGAGAAGAAGATTAGCAGTGTCTGGAACTACCCAAGGCAGTCTGCTTTTCACCCAGAGCAGGAACATCAAGGAACGCATCTGGCCAGCTGTTCACTCTCACTGCTTGTTTTGGGGACAGGGTCATTTTTGACAGATCAGAGCAGTTATAAAAACCTCAGTCTGTGAAGATGGCAATCACTAGGCGATTTTTTTTTTCCAAAAAAAGAGAAGGAAGTCACTTTCCACCTGGGCTTTTAAAAGTCCTGAATAGACAGTGTCAGGAACAGCTTGGTTAACACATTGTGGGTGCCACTTTCCCCAAAGCAAGGAAGGCTCCTCTGCCATCAATCACCGCGTGCAGTGCCCAGCTGTGATGCTGAATGATGGCAACTGATGGCAACTGATGCACTGCAGAGCAAGCCTCTTCTCTTCCTTCTTCCAGTAAGGCAAAATAACAACTATCTCCATTATCACAGCCATTTTCCTGTGACAAATCTGTGCAGTTTCTCTGCATTAGTTTCTTTGGAAGTTTTCTACCCCTCCTTCTAGAAATGCAGGGATTAGTAAGAAGTTTTCACATCACTTTTCCTTTTCTATGTTACCTATCTGTCCTACCAAATCCAGCTCTTACAAACCTTGACTTCCTGGAGGAAATGCCCAAATCCAATCCTTCTACATAAAACACTGCCAAATACCTCATGTATTTACACAGCATGTAGTAAAATAATTTTTATATATAATGCTCTTTTCCTCAAATATAAATAGCACATCTCCTTCCTCCCCAGCTCTTGCTGCGCTGGCAGAGCAGCCCCTGGATAACAAAACCTCCCCTTGTGCCCACCTGATTGCTTCGGTTCTCTCAGAGAACGGGTGGTGCTGCTCAGGCTTTTATTTCATCATTATCTGTCCCCCATTTTGTGGCTTGGCAGCTCTGAGTGCTCTCTCAGGCAGTTCAGAGCCATATTTTCATAAAATGCTGCACAGGCACATAGCACGCGACAGATAAAGAATTACCTTGCCAAACACAGATGGCAAAAGAGATTTAGATTCCCCCAAAACATCCTTTAGAGCTACCTTCAGCAAATCTCCAACAACTGGCGCACTCTGCTTGCTCAAGTCTAGTCTAATTTTTGTTAAAAAAGAAAGGTACTTCCTAAAATTTATAATTAATCTGTACTCTTGAAAGAAGTTTGTTCTGCTGCTGCCTTTGCCAGGCAGCAAAGTCACCTGGCAGTTGTCTGAAAAAAGGCTTCCTCCAGCTCCTAACTGGGCACAGAGCAGGAGCTGTCACAGCTGGAAATCTCCAGAGGATGTTTCCAGAGGATATTGTGGAATTAGCCACGTAAACCAAAAGGAGGATTTCCTCAACATCACAAAAATAAGGAAATTGATAAACATTCACAAGACCGACTTCAGATAATTGAGTGCTTATCCAACATATTCCAGTAGTGTTTTGGTGTGTGTTGCCTTGTTTTTGTTCAAAATGTACATGTTTCATGGTCTTAAATATGCCCATATTTTTTTGACATTAGGAGTACTATGGAAACAAACACAACGTTAAACAAAACTGTGAGCAGATTTTTCTCTTTCTTCTTCCAATATGGCAAAATAACAAATATCTTCATTATCACAGCCATTTTCCTGTGACAAATCTTTCCAATGTCTCTGCATTAGTTTCTTGGAAGTTTTCCATCCCTCCTTCTAGAAATAAAGGAATTATTAAGAATTTTTCACATCACTTTTCCTTTTCTGTGTTACCTATCTGTCCTATCAAATCCAAATCTCTTACAAATCTTGACTTCCTGAAGGAAAAGCCCAAATCCCATCCTTCTACTTAAAACATTGGCAAATACCTCATGTACGCAGCACGCAGTAAAATAACTTTGATTGCTGAAATACTTCACTTAGTGCCACTCGAGGAGGGAATGGAATATTTCTCTGTGCCACAGTGCCAGGAGCCCACCTTGTCACCTCTGCCAGGAGTTGCCACTGGAGAGGGAATTTTTATATATATATATATATATATATATATATATATATATATATACACATTTATTTATTTGTCTATTTGTTTATTTATTTGTATTTCTATTTGTATTTATATACATATATATGCATGTATGCATGTATGAATATATGTGTGTGTGTGTATATATATGCGTGTATATATATATTTTTTTTTTCAGAGGGGTATTTTTCACACCGTTAATTACTGTGTGTCTGTAAAACTTGCTCTGCATCATCAACTCCTCACAAACACCAGCCCAGACATCACCACCATCTTCACTAGAGCTCTGATCCTCCCTGTGGCTGTAAATGCTCTCCCCATTTCATTACTGAGTGCACCCCGTGCCACTCCTGCCTTTGCCCATCCCTGACCCCTCTGTCCCCAGCTGGGTGACAAACACTCAGCCTGAGCCACCCACCCCTGTGCCCCACGAAAACAAGGCCACAGAGATGGCAGTGGGGATTTCAGCTGATAAGAGGCTCTCAAGAGATAAGGCAGAAAGACATTTCATTCTGACTGAATAGTCTTTGCCATTAAATGGACTCCTACATCCACGAGGGCTGAGAGACACTTGTATCAGTGCAATCAAAATTCAGTGTAATCAAGCCACCCAGACCGGCTTTTCTCTACGCTTTTCTCTCCTGTGTTTCTGTTTAGAGTTGTTTTGAATCTTATACCTGGGTTATTCACAGCTTTCCTCAGCCCCTGCCCCTGTAGATCTTGGGGGAAAGGCAGAGCAGCACAGGATAAATGTCCAATTCAAGGGTGACACCCTGAGCACCACAGCATTTACAATGTCCTCCTGAAGGGCTCACCAGGACAGAAAGGACCCCAAGGCAGCACCAGGAAGGAAAACCAGCTGGTCTGAAGGAAAATGTTGTTTCTCAGAGACAAGTGAGAGAGAAGGAAGGGAAGATTCACATCAGCAAGGAGCCCCAAGCAGTGTTGCTCTCAAGATCATGGTGAGTAAACAAGTTACAAAAAGGTGCCCTGAACTGTCACCCACAAGAGCTCAGGCAGTCGCTGTGGTTTTCTCCACTAGACTGACATGAACAATATACACAGAGAGAGATCTTTAGTGCCTTTGATCCAATTTATCCTCCCTGGCTTTCTGAGACCGTTCCCTCTTCACATCCCAAACAGCTCCTTTGGTTCCATCAGCATCTCACGAGGATGTTTGATAGAAAAACTGTAATTTCCAGAGAAAACAGAATAAAGGCAATAAACCCTGCATCTATCTTTGTATTTCTGGAGTCCGGTGATGCTTGTGCTTGTTCAGACAAGCAGCAAAACACTCAGCATTCAGCTCTTGAGCGGCTGTCGAAGGTGATGCCTCCCTGGCACTTCTTTAAGTTTAGGCTGTGGTTTTGTACAAGCCCTTCAGCCACTGAAGGGATTCCATCCTAAGAGGCTTCAGTAACATTAATTCAGAAAAATTCCCTGAGTTTTAATACACCTCTATCTGCACCCAATGGCGTGTCAAGACAAAAGTGAGACAAAACGTCAGCTTTTGTAAAAGCGAGCTGAAGGGATCTCAGAGGATTCCATCACCAGCAAAACTTCAGGGAGAATCCTTTCTGAACGGTCTGCATGTTGGAGCCTGCTTCACCAGGTGGGCCTGAAATCCAAGAGGCTTTGTGGCCACATGGCTTCACCATGCCAGGGGTGACATCAAAATGAAAAGCATTTTCTGGCTTCCCAGGGCAGTGGTCACATCACCAAACCTATCTGAGTTCAAGAAGCATTTTGACAATGCTCTCAGGCCCGTGGTGTGACTCTTGGGGTGTCCTGGGCAGGGTCAGGAGTTGGACTCAATGATCCTAATGAGTCCCTTCTAATTCAGCATATCCCCTTGTAACAAACACTTGTAAGAGGTATAATCTGAACAGGGATACAGCCCATGAAAGAGAACAGGGTTATGAATTATCAGACTTTCAACATCCATGTAATGTGGATCCTTAAAACACAGTACCTTGGCTTTGTTTCCAAAGAACATAAAGCTTGTAGTAGAAAAAACAGTGAAACAATTTTAACTGTGAAGAAAACCCAAAAAAGATCTGTAACTAGCCAGCAGACAGCACTCAAGAATCCCTTATGTAGCTCCTGGGACCTCCAAATGCAACAAAACCCATGGCAGATTGCACAGGACCCAGTTGGAAACGCTCTACCTTGCCAGTTAATGGGGAATGTATGTTCAATTCTATATTCAATCTTTGGAAATTTAATACTCAGAAACCACCCTGTCAAGATAAGGTTGAAGGAAAACAAAATCGCTGTTGTTACAGTCCAGTTTTCATCTCAGCCCATTTACCCTCCAGGCCTCCTGTTCTCCAGGCAGTATTTTATTATACAGTACACAATGGGGAGGAAAGAAGAAGTAAGAAAAAACAAACAAAAACAAAAACAAAAAACCCCAAAACAAAACAAAAAAACCCACCAAAAAAACCAAACCAAAACAAAACAAAAACAACAACAACAACAACAACAACAACAAAACAAAAAGTGACCTCTTAGGTCACCAATTCGTTCCACATTTTCCTTACTCTGCAACACATGACTGCTCTGTGTACATGTCCCTCAGCCTGAATTCTGCACACCCACTGCCCCAAAAAGCTGAAGGCAACAGGGACAAGAAAAAGGGAGAAGTTTCCTATTCCAGCTGCTGCTGCTGCCAGAAATTGAGAATTGTGGACCCACCAGAAGAACTGGAGGGCACAGCAGAGGAGGGGGAGTACGTTACACATATTCTGATTTTTGGCTCAGCAATGCCTCCTGCACATAGCAACAATCAAACTTGTCTTTCTGGGCTGATGAAAATACTTTACTTTCATTTACTTCTGGGCTGAAGTAAATGAAAAAACAGTTTTTGGTTAAAACCACAGAAAAACTCTTTGTAGGGTGAACTTGAATTAAAAATTATTCTCCTTAAGATTTGGCTGCTGCACCAGAATAAATGTTCTCAAGGAGACCTTTTCTTCTGAGCAGCTCTCCAGCCTCTGTGAACAAGGCAGCTGTTCCAATATACCACATCTGTCTATGAAATTTATAATAATTTGCGTGAGTTTTGAAAAGGTCTAGAGGACTCAGAAGAATATCTCCAATTATTTTTCAAGAGGGCTCACATGCTGAAGTCACTAAAGATCCACTAAAGATCCACCTTTATGAGAAAGCTAACAGATATATTATTAAGAGGTATCTGAGGTAAACATTTTAAATAAAGATGGACCATAAATCAGTTGCATGAGGTGAATTTAGACTAATTAAAAGTTAAAACATCAACACATGAAAGAAATATACAATGGAATTAAACTGATAAAAATTTCTTAAAGTTCATTGGTAAAAACTGTAGATTCTACACATCAACAAGCCTAAGATACTAGGCACAATAAACTTTAAAGTAAGTGGATGATCAGGAACATGTACCTCTGTCAGAAAAGAATGTATTAAAAGGCTGTAATTTTTTATTTCTTCCTCCATCTTTATGGCATCATTATGCAAAAAAATAAATCCATTTAAACAATTAAATTCAAAATTTCAGGCACACTTTTGCCTGCATTTTTAAAAAAATAACTTGTAGATTCAAAAGGTGAAACGAAAGTTCTACTAAATGTCAGGACAGGCACGGTGTAACCAGAGTGCATTACCCTGAGAAAGGTTACTTGGAAGTGTTAGCACTGGAACAGATTTTGCTGCTGTTAAAGGTCACAGACATTTTTCCTAACAGTTTCCACTGGAGTAAGATAGGGCCATTTTGGTAACTGCTCTGCAGCAGCAAAATGGACAGAACTGTGCACTGTACAAACAGTGAAAGCATTGGAACAGTTGGGTGTTTTTATCTAACTGAGCTATCATTTTGTGTATACACTGATATCGTGTATTTACACAGCGAGCAAATTATACCTGTAATGGGTACAAAGCTACAAGGATTAGTCACCAAAATCAATTCTATCACTACCAATCTCAATAAATATTAATGTCCCACACGAAACTACCTGCCACAGGGAATCAAAATCATTTCATCTTCACAGAGCACTTGTTTATTCCTAAAATTTCCATGACTATTGCCTTGCTTCTGAAAGGAATTAGTGCAGTGCCACAGAATTGATAGTGCAAATCATCCAAGTGGCATTGTTGCTAGAAGAAGGCTACCTGAGACAGAAGCCAAAACAGGTTAGGAGTATTAAATGTGGGCAAATTTATTCGAGGCCTTCAAGGTACATTTGGGCAAGCAAAGTCCCCCTTGTGGGACTACACCCAAAATGGATCCTGGATCATGAACCCTTCACCTTTTATAAGCTCTGTCCATTAGCACATTGGCCCTTAATTCTCCAATTGCACCCTCAGGTGATGATGTTCACCACCCCAGGCCTGCTCCCCCAGCTCACAGTTGTTCACATATTTTTGGGCCCTAAGGCAATGAATATATCCTTGAATCTGTGTTCAGAGAGCCTTGTTTGGCCAAAGATGCTGCGAACAGAAGATTTTAGCACTTTGTAAGGAGCACAGAACTGCAGCAAGTTCCAAATACATGAAGAGTAAAAAACCAGAAATACTTGAAGGCATCAGCATCAAAGGACAGTGTCCTTCCCCTCCTTGATTTTATAATGCCCTTGTTTTGATGGGTAGCACAACATTGCAGTTTAACCTTGCAAAGGCACACTCTGCATGGCTTGTGGCAGGGCAGGACACTGATCTGCAGGGAAATGTTTCTCCAGCAGCTTCAAGCAGGAGCTGCTGTGCTGGAGAACACGCCCCAGTGAGAGCATCCCAGAGCACACCTCCGTGTCCTGCACGGGTTCTGAAGCTCTTCTCAGCATGGAGAGCGCTGCTGGAGGGACACATGGAAGCTGAGCCCTTCAAAGGCAGAGGGACAGCTGCCACTCACTGATTTTGAGGAGGAAAAGGTGCTCGACTTTGAGGACCTGGGCAATCCAGGTCTCATTAAAGAACACACAACAGAGCTGCAGTTCAAATTCACGCTGAAGGCACAGAACACACAACAGAGCTGCAGCTCAAATTCACGCTGAAGGCACAGAACACACGACAGAACTGCAGTTCAAATTCACGCTGAAGACACAGAACACACAACAGAGCTGCAGTTCAAATTCACACTGAAGACACAGGACACACGACAGAGCTGCAGTTCAAATTCACACTGAAGACACAGAACACACAACAGAGCTGCAGTTCAAATTCACACTGAAGGCACAGGACACACAACAGAGCTGCAGTTCAAATTCACACTGAAGCCACAGGGACAAGGTCACTCGTCCTCCAGCCTCATGATACAAACCCCCCAAGACACTTGCTAATTAATACTGAGACTCCTGGAAATGGAGAATAAATTAAAAAGATGTGGCACGAATGCGTTCTCCATCTGTGACTCTGACCACAGCTCACTCCACAGAAGCTGGAAGTTTTTCCATGTGATTTTAATGAATAATAACCTGGTTGCTCTGAGCTGTACAGTGATCTCATTGCTAAAAACATTTCAAACAGACAAGTCAGAGTCTTTCCCCTTTAGTGTCAAATATAACAGAAGTAGCCAAGAACCCACAAGCTTTGCAAACCCATAAAATCGCATTTGGCTTTCAGCTATGGAACAAAAATAGAACCAAATCACAGAGGTCTTATACAGTCCCTGGAAGCTTCAATCAAGAAACAAACACGGCCTCAGCCTTTGCCCAGTTTTTGACAGATCTCTGTTTCCAGCAAAAGTAAAATGGGTTGATGGTTATTGGGTTTGATCTTCTACATAAAACAAGCCCCCACTTTCACTACAGCTGTCTTTGCTCAACAATTTTCATCTAACATGGATCATATTCTATAGAATCCCATCCAATTTAAATAAACACTGCGAGCACTGAGGATTTATCACATCATTGGTAATCAGTTCCACTGCTTCACTGCATTCACTGTTAAAAATATCCTTTTTTCCCCTCTTGAGTGAGTTTTGGTGACTAACATGGAACCACAGAAGTAAAGAATCCCCCAGGAACAGAGATGTTCTCCTTGTGGAGGCAGTTATATACCCTACAATCCAAGGTTTTCTTTTTTGTGAAGAAGCCAATATGTTTAGTTTAAGTTCTCATTATAAAAACATGTTTTCCTAAATTCTCTGGAGTTAATTCCCCATACAGAGTGGTCTGAGAATCTTGTTCTTAATTAAACAATGCTTCTCTTGTACTTTGCATGCTTTCCTAATTATCTTTTTCCTTTTTTATTTTTTTTTAAGATGAATTGCTTTGATGTGTGAAGCAAAGCCAATGATATTGTCAGAACATTTCATATAAACTCTACACTTTCCCATGCTTTGAGCATCAACACTGGTATCTGGTTTTGAAAATTTTATTCCAGACAAGAAAGAAATAATTATATATTTTTTAAAGACAGTCTCAGGATGAAAGTACCACCATTAATTAGTAAATATGAAAGTTAATTAGTTAATTATCTAACTAACAAAATATGAAAGAGTATATTACCTTTTTGTGACCAATTTTACAACAATGACAGTTACAACAAAGCAATCCTTTCATCACCAGCACTCATTTATTACCTGTGTGAACCAACAAGGGAACCCACTCTGCTTCAGCTCCCAAAATCAGAGCCAGAGCCTTCAGCTGGGGCTGCAGGCAGCAGTGGGGACAGGCAGGGTCTGGGTGACAGCAGTGTACCACCTTGAGAGGAGCTGTCAGTCCCTGGGCAGCTCCTACAAACAAGGCACAGCCTGGGGAGGTGGAGCACAGGGAACATTAACCTGCCTGTCCCCACACAGGGACCCTGCCCCGAGCCCATGAACCTGGGCCCTTTCTCTGTCAGATGGCAAAACCTTCGAACCCCCAAAAGATGGGAATTTTCACACCTTGTGTGCGTTTCTTCCCAACTCCCTCCTCAAAAGGATATTCTGATATCTTCTTTGATATCTGGCTGCCCATCCCTTCACTCTGTGTGCCCAGGGGATAGCACAATCTCCAGCAAACATTCCAAGTGCATTTTCCCCTCTTCTCTTTCACTGTGCGCAAGTGCTCTTGTCACCTCACACTAAACTGCTGTGTTTCCTTCTGCTGCCCGACTTCGGACATGTCCATGGCCACTCTTTGATCAGTGGCTGTGAAATATTTCCCTGGCCAAGGAATCTGCCTGATGCCCGCTCCTGTGCCCACGAAGACTGGAAACAAAACAAATGCTTGCACAGGAACAGAAGTGGTTCATCAAGCGGTTCATCATCAAGAACAGAAGTGGTTCATCACTGCTGCAATAGCAAAAAGGGCCGAAGGGCACAGATGCACAAGTCCCAAGTGTCACTCCTAACATCATAAAATGGTTGGGGGTTGGAAGGGACCTTTAAAGGTTGTCCAGTCCAACTTCCCTGCAATGACCAGCGACATCTGCAACCAGGTCAGGATCCTCAGAGCTCTGTTCAGCCTGACTTCAATGTTTCCAGGGACGGGCATCCACCACCTCTGCAAGCAACCTGTGCTGCTGTTCCATCACCCACATTGCAACAAGCTCCTTCTTTAGCTGATCTAAATCAAACTCTTTGAGTTTAAAACCACCACTACCCCCTGTCCAGTCACTCCAGGCCCTGCTAAAAAGTGTATCCCCATCTTCCTTATTCTTTTTCTTCATGTAAAGAGTATTTACTGTACTCTTTACAGACCGTGGCTCAGCTCAGATCCTGTAAAACCTCACGCAGAAATGTGAGTGCTAACTGCAGCAGAAACAAATCCTCTCCAGCTCTGCTTTGTACAGTGACAGCAGCAACAGCAAAAACTCTGTGAACGTTCAAAAAACCCCTCAGATCACTGCAGGGCCACACACACAAATACCCACTGCACACTACGGGACTGCAGTGCCAGCTGGCACTTCCAGAATTTATTTCTTTACTTTGCAAAGTAAAAGCAGCCTAATTTTGAAGACCACTGGGTCCCTGCTGCTCCTCCTGATAATGGCAGCAGTAACTCCCCAGCAGTGGTGGGGAGGGAAGCTCTATCACCAGCACACACTGAATGAGCCTGCCAGCAGGTGCCTAACTTAGTGTGGTTTTATGTGCATCTGGACCTGAACAATATGGAACAACTTTCTGAATTAAAAAAAAAAAAAAAGAAAAAAAACTGCAAAAAAAATAGCAGTGTGGTTGTTTTGGTTTTTTTTCCCCAAGAATGCTTCATGGAAACTGAATGAACAAAAAAATACTGTGAAACCCTATACAGACTAACCTTTCATCTTAAAACTATTTTTGGAACTTCAATTCTATGTACAACAGACAGGATGGGGCAGGGTTTTTTTGCTTTTTCTTCTTTTTTTTCCTTTAAGGCCTGACACTGAAGAGTGTTAAAGCAGGATTTATTGTTCAGGGCAAAGACAGGCCCTATCTTGCAGTCCTTGCTGCAAATTCCACTACAGAGAACAGAGGCTGGGAAGAGAAGGAGTCAAATTTAACCTCATATTTTTGTTTTCTGAGGGCTGCCCCCTTTTCTAGGCTCCAATTTTGCAAGCACTTGAATGGAATCTTATTTTCAGTCCTTCCAACCATTTCACTACAAGCAATAAAAAGTACATAAGGCTAGCAGGCAGGGGGTTTTGTTTGCTTGGGGTTAACTTTGGTGATGGAGGTGCACTGATTTTTAACTCAATTTCCACATTTTCATTCTCACCTTCACTAAGGACTGAGACATACAATTACTGAAATTGAGACAGGCAATCTTTATCCCACACCTGCTTTGGGACAGGCACTTCCAAAGCAGTTTCAATGTTGAGGTAATAGGAACCACTGGAGATTTCCACAGGAGCTCAGGAGAGCAAATTCAGCCCATAAGCACAGGGAGCAGCAAGCTGCTGGGTTGGGAATTAATAAACACACAGCTATCAAAAAGAATAAAAAAATTATCCTCCTGTTCCCCCACATTTAGTCCCCAGGACAATTCTTTCCCACATCACCAGGGAGAAAAAGAACCTTTTAGTTTCAGTGCTGTGGCTAAAGCGAGGGTGAGCACTCAATGAAAAGCCATTTGTTCAAATGTGGCTGGAACTTTTTTTTTAATGATCTCAAAAGAATGTTAAAATTTTGTGGCTAAACTGTCTAGACCAGATTTGAGCTGTAAAATATTCCATTTACTAGGGAAAATGCACTCAGAAGCAGTCCACTCTCAAACAGGATACTCTCCCAAACTGCAGGCACAAGAAAATAACTGTCAGTTTATGTTAGTTTTCACTTCTTCTATTTGTCCATTCCCTCAGACCATCTGTACAGCATCTTGCCTGTTCTGCAGCAGATTTGCTATTGAAAGGCTGATCACAAATGACATCAGCTCAAATGAACTGAAGTTTCATCCTATTTCTGGCTCCCTCCCCAGATGCCTTGTTCCTAAACAAGAATATGCTCAGCTCTGGTGTTTTCCAGGGACCTCACCAGGCTCTAGAAAAGTCTCCAGGTATGGTATTTCTATTGCCTCTTAGTGTTGGGTGTGTTACCATGTGATTTTCCCTTCTCCGAAAACCTAACTCAATCAGTTCTGCAGGGAATTAGAAAATCACAGGTATTAGGTTTCACACGACACATGGCTCTTTCCTCCTCGCGCACACCCAGCCTGGACTCGAAGCCCCAGGTCCTTCGAGCCTCCAGACACACAGAGGATACTTGCAAAGAAATCAGCAGCATCAGGGGAAACAATTCAAAGCTCCAAGCCTCTGATTTGTAGTTTGCATTGAAGGTTTTTCCTCTCAAACATCAGTTTTTCCCGTGGGACAGAAATTTCCAATTCATACCAGCTCTGAAGGCAGGCATTAGGAAAAAAAAAAACCAAACCTTCTAAGCTATAAGCTTCTTCTGCGCTGGCCATAAGACATTATTTCTGTGCAGACATAGCCCTAGCTATGCATGTTTCAGTTCCTGCTAACTTTAGAGCAACTTTGAACCAAACCTGACCTAGGAATCTCCAAGTCATGTAGTGCCTGGAAATCTCAGGAACAGAAGCAGCTGAGGAGAGAGACTACCAGTGTTCCCCACAAGGAAAAGGTTGCCACATGTCCTAGCCCTCATTGTAAAGCAAAAATTCAGCGTTGCATGGAGGGGATGCTGACAGGTGAGACGAAAGGAGGATGTTTGAGAGGCACAAGTCCACAGCAGAATCAGCAAGCTTCCCCATGATGGTGCTGCTGCTGGGGGAGTGCATTCTGCTGCTCCAAGAGGCTTTTTTTCATAAATCCGAATAGAAGGGACAAAGCAGTTATTTCTCCAATGGTGTGCCAGGATTTGACTACAGTCAGAGCAGTCCTGAGTTAGAAACTGCACCAGCAGAGTCTGTATGACACAGAATTGAAGAGCACACATCAGCTGAGCCCAGACCTTCCATGAGCTGTTCCTGGACGCTGGTGGCCACACAGACCTGCCCAAGAACGTGTCTATTGTTCAGTGCCTTGCAGGGCTGCTCAGGTAACACATCTTGCCACAAGCAGCAGCGATCTCTTGGAAACAGAAAATACCCACACAGAGATCAGCAGCTTTCCAAGTTCCTTAAATTACTTCTAAATGTATTTACACACAGTACAGCAGATTTTTTAAAATTTTTTTTAAAATTAAGATATCCATCTGAGACTTACAGGATCTCAGAGCTGTATGCTAGCAGTACAAAACCAGAAGTATGATAAAGTTCTCCAGGGAGAACATACAGCACTTTCCAGTACCTAAAGGGGAGATGGAGAGGGAATTTTTACAAGGTCATGGGGCAATGGGGGCAGTGGCTTTAAACTGAAGGAGAGTGAGTTTAGATTAGATTTGAGGAAGAAATTCTGCCCTTTAATTTGTCTTCTCTCCTGTTCCATACCTGTGGCTGGGTAAACTAAACACAGCCTTTCCCCTCCTCCTTCCTCCCAGCGTGCAGGGATCCAGACTGCAGCAGCATCAGATAAATCTTCATCCCCGTCCCTGGCAGATGCCTGGATCCTGCCTCCAGCTCCAGCTCCCCTCCTCCCAGGGACAGCCCTGGGGCTGCAGGTGAGCTCAGGGGTGGCAGCAGCCCCTGCCCAGCCCAGATGTTCCACATCTGCCAGGGAGCCACAGGAGGTGGCCATGCAGAGGAGCAGTCTGGAAGGGGACTCAGGCTTCCCACCCCATGGGCAGTGCTGCCAGCCTGGCTCCTGAGAAAGAAGTGATACAACATGGTTTGGGCTTGGATGGAACCTCATTTTCCCCTTCCTCCATCTACACCATAAGCAGAGACCGGCAAACGAAAATTAAATTAAATTAAATTAAATTAAAGCAGCATCTCGAGGCCTCTCTGTCAGTTGTCATCACAGGATTATTGCACTGGAGGCAGAATAAGGGGCACAGCACAACATTCACACACTTGGCCTCCTGGGCTGAGCAGCAACTGAAGAACAAAACCCAAAGTACACACACAAAACCCAGATAAACATGCAAATTCTAGATTTATCATTAGCTAGGATTTTATCTCCTGCTCCTACCCTACATGGTCTCTCATGGGGCTGATTTACCCAAAACAAATATGTCAATACTTTCATACTCTGGGGGTCTGCAAGAGAGATGCAGTTATTAGAAAAAAATAATATAAACTTTTTATTTTGGTACCTGGTGAGTGTATGCTTTTCCTCAACACTTACAATACACACCCCTGAGCCAGGATATCGAAGAATTATCCTCAACTTTTTTACCACTGATGCCATCTGAAAGGACCGTGCTGCTTTGCTACTCTTCAGCTCTCCTAGCTCATTGCAACGAGAATTAAATGCTACTTATCAAGATCAGAATATGTTAACATGTTCTGAAATCCCTGAGGCCCATTTAGAAGGAGAAAAGTGTCAAGAAGCAGAATTTGGGGCAGTTGCTTAAGGAACACAGATTTACAAAAGAACCTCATTGAAATGAGGTTCCATGAATAATGGAATTTTTCAATGATCTAGTCCCTATTTAGCCACCAACATCAAATCTGAACATTTGGAAAAGAAAGAAAAAAAGAAGAGAACCTCAAATCCTGGTGCTGAAATCTTGAAAAAAGAATGAATGCCTAAACCCTTCTTAAAAACTGTTTCCTTCATATGTCACATTTCCATACTTGCTACTTGGGAAAGGTTCCTCAGATGAACTCTAAGCAATCTCTGACAATCATTCACTAGAAGAGAGATGAGTGTCTGGAATCATCTTTTTGCAAGTTGAAGAGAGTCTTGTCTCATGTTTCTGATCAACATTTTAAACCAAATTTACAAGAACTGTCTCAGCAACAAGTAGCAATCTCACACTAATGTAGGTTTAACGAATTCAGAGTCAACAAAAACTTCTTTATATAAATTTTGTGGGCTGAAGGCTGTTAGCAACTTTCTAAAAAGTTTTGGAAAAGAAAGGAAGTTTTAATGCAAGAAAACTCAAAATGTAAACCAGCAGATTCTGTGAGGACTACTCTAATGTTTAATAAACTGTGCACTTAGAAAAGTGTCAATAAGTCAACGACACAGTGTGAACCTCAAATAAATCAGCTATTGATTTCAAGACAATTCAATTTAGGCAAAGCAAACAAAAAAAGCTATTGCAACTGAAAGGCATCTATCTTTATTCCACAGACACCTGGACTTCTGAAGGTCATGTTTGTGTGGAGGGGAAGTGCTGCTCAGGTTACAAAGGAGCTGAAGCACAGTTTGAGGCACTTCAGTCTCAATGCTAAAGCTCTGCACTGCAAGGTCAGGCCAGGAAAAGTGTCATCTTGACAAAATACTGTTATGGTTCAGACAGAGTTTTGTTTCAGTTCCTGATCAGAACACATCAGCCTTCTCACAATTCTTCACCACAGTGGTTTTGATGAAACAGAAAAGCCTGGATCTGCTGTCCTGACTAGCTAAAGAGAACATGCACAGCACTTGTGTTATTCATTCCTGCTTAAAACACTCTGTTCTTCAGTAAAATATTTAGGGTGTGTTGTTCTGCCTCCCAAAACGCCTCCCCAGACCAATGCCAGAGTTTCCCTCACACTCCTGTGCTGCAGAACTGCCCTGGTGATCTCATGAGTGGCCGTGGAAGACAAGACTCAGCACAGGACAGTCTGCCTGGAAAAGAGCTGCCCACACCATTCCTCCTTCCCTGGGACACAAGTGTTGAGTGTAGAGCTGGAAACCAAGCCTGGCTGCATCTTCCCTGGGACACAAGTGTTGAGTGTAGAGCTGGAAACCAAGCCTGGCTGCATCCTCCCCAGGCCAGCCCTGCCCTGCAGCCCTGCCCATGGCAATGCTGGCACAAAACATCATCAGGGAGTCTAAAATGGACATAGCAACAGCAATGCCACCCCAGAGTCACTCAGACAAACGTGAATTACAGCAACAGCAAGCAGGCAGAAGCCTCAGAAATCATGTTTACAACCTGCAAGCCCCAGTGATGCTCACAGAGCCTGGGGCACAGCCCTGCCAAGCTGCTGTCAGCATGCCAGGTGCCAGGCAATGGGACTTTTTCCACTTTTCAGCCCAAACACACTCAGAATTCCAGTGGAGTAAGTGTCTATCATTCACTGTTGCCTCAGTGTCAGTATTCCATAAAAAAGAATTTAGTAAGCTGTAAGTGGGAGGGGCCAATATATGCAGATATGACTGCAGAGTCAGCAGGAATAGCAGAAGATTTTATTTTAAAGCTATCTGAAAGAAACGGATTTATTGTGAAAGAACTGAACTTTTAGCACCCTCCTCCCACAAAATTATTCATCTCTTTCTGCTCAAAAGCTAAACTACTTTAAACCTGCTCTGTGTGACTGCAGTGTGTGCCTGCTCCAGCTCACCCATGGATCCAGCACTGCACAGGGATGGTGAGGCACACCTTTCCCAGGCACAGGGTGACAACCTGTGGACATGCAGCACACAGGAGCCAGGGAGCTTTTGTCAGAGAAACGCAAAAGGACTGCAGCAGCTCCTCCAGAGAGACAGACAGCCATGGTGTGGTTTGAGGAGTTGTAGATAATAGGCAAAAATGCATGGGAAAATTGAATTTAAAATCAGGAGAGAAAACTTCTGTGAAGGTATAGGACAGCATGTCTTGCTTTGACACAAAATTCAACTTCATGAAGCCTATTGGAGGCCTCTGTGTAAATGCACAGTAGGACACGGGGGAATCAGGTCCTCAGGTACACATTTCATGAGAATCCAACACTTGAGCAAGGAGGAGAGGAGGTTGCAGCTGCAATGTCACACTGAAAAACCAGTGGAGGCAGATCTGGATGAATGAAGTGGAGGACTAATATAGGAGCAACTATGAGAGAAGTCTTGTCCTTTAACTGAAACAGCTAAGTAAACAGAAAAGACCTGACACAGGAAGGTTCTTCTGACCATCAGAAAAAGAAATCCACTTCTGCTGGCACGCTGCATAGGAGAAACGACAAACGTGATTGAAACACCCCTGGAGGAGCAAGGGCTGAGGGCACACAGGAGCAGAGATGAATCAGGGGAGATGCATTCCCTGCCTCACTCTGCACTGAGCCCAATGCAATCATGAACAAGCTGCTTGGTTTCTGTGCTGGGCCATCCTTCCAGTGCCAACAGCTCAAACAATACACATTTGGACTCAGTCCTTGCCTCAAACCACACGAGCACAAATTTCCTAGGATACCAAGACTCCTGTAATAAAGATATTTCTAAATGTGCATCTGCCTTTCACCGACACAAAGTGGTGTCTCTGGTCTGACTCTCACCTTGCATTCCCATTAGAAACAAAGGAGTGATTTTTGCAGCCAGGAGAGAGAAGATATAGAGTGAGTCAGACCCGAGGGGATGAGTCTGTCTGCTCAGATGCTCCATTGTGACGATAAATGACAAACCCCTGTGCAGTCTGGAGTCTGCTCCTCACACCCAGAGCCTGCAGCCCAGACCCTGCCATCACCTCCCACTCCAGCCTGGAGACCCAAAACAGCTCCCAGAGCCCACGAGGCAAATTATGCAGGAATATGTGAAATGTGAAAAGCAATCGTGAATTTGAAATCTCGGTGGAAGAAATCTGGGTTTTCACTTGGAGGGCTAAAATATTTGGAGTTGCTAAGTTAAGAAAAGACACTTTGCTAGTTCCTAACAGGAAACAAGTGGCATCTGTCACTGCAACCTAACAAAGCCTGACAAAAAATAACAAAAAAACAGTTAGGCTGTCTCTGTCTTACACAGAGCAACTCTTCACCTGGAGTTTTCCAAATTAATTTCACTTTGGTGAAGTGTTTCAAAGCCATGCGCTCCCACAACCAAAAGTAACCAGCAATACTTTGTTCAAAACACAAGCAATTTGCAGTACCATGCTTAAAGGTCCAAATTCCTAGCAAAAAATGAAAGAGAGGAACAGCAACTATGGAAAAAAGACAAACCACAACAAGCTCTATCTACTATTTGCCACGGATTCACAAGCCTGACCTTTTCCAAGCTCTATCATTCTTGTTGTGCCTTATTTTGGCACAACAGTGACACTAAGCACGGTCTTCTCTTACTGCTACATCCAGATAGTGAGAACTGCCACCAGCTTTAAAGAACAAATTTTTGTTCTACTGCAGAGTCTGTGATCACAGAGACAGCTGCAAGGTCAAGGTAACACAGACACACACTCAAAATGAAATTATCTGCTTGCAGAAGTCCCCACACGAGGCAGAGAAGCATTGCCTCAAGTGGCCTCAAGGCAGGGAGAGATGGTGGGTCCTGCTCCAAAACACTTTCACAGAAACAGGATCTATCAATGAGTAGTGCCTTCTTTTAGATCAGGTCCCTTCAATTGTATTCAACAAAAATACTGAATTGAACTGAATTTCTTAAGGCTTTCCCTACTTCTGAAGGAAAGTGGTTAATGGTACAGTTTACCTTGTTCAACTCAAGAACCAATTTTAACAGCATAAAGCTCTCACACAGCAGCTCATGACTCCTGGGCACATCCAGCTGGGGAGAACAATGCACTGTTATTACAGCCATGGCCCCTGGATCAGGCTGCTGGACAAAGAGAATTGGGATCAGCTTTAGCTGGAACAGGCTGCAAGAAAGGACTCAGCACAGCCTTGGAATGCTCAGCCATGCCCAGAAGCCTGAACTCTTGTTTAGCCACAGATGCAGCCAAATGTTCATTTAACTGAATTATTAGGGAATGACAGTGGTTTGTTATCACAGGAGAGATCTAGAGTGAAAACCTGCTGTCAGAACCTTAATAAAATTTTTTTATATTTTTACACATTTTCAGGATGTGTTTTAGTCTGTGCCCATATTCTGCCTTACAGTCTGTAAGATCCCCAAAAGGATCTGTGATTTGGCCTAAGAAAGCCATTAGCAATATCACCTTTGACTTGTGAAATCATCTTGTCATAGTTCAGACTTTTGGAATGAGCAAAATGGCTACATTCCTCAAAAATACCCAAAACCAACCCAAAACAAAACCCCCACACCATCATGTGAAAGACCCAAGAAAAGGAGCAGTTATCACTTATTTGTGCATTATGAGTTTTGTGGCATACATATCTAATACATGGTTTCAGTCAGGCTTTGGGGTCTGGAGCTGAGCTATTGGATAGTGTTTGCTTCAAGCATATAGACTGTGAAATGAAACAACAGAGATCCAAAATTCAGAGTTCCCTTTCAAGTAAAATCCATCTGTTTCTTGGATTGAATCAAGTGATCATGACTCTCACAAGGCTTTGGTGTTTTTTCCTTGAAGGTGTGACTCAGGTTAGTTATTCTAGGGAGCCATGCTCAGCACAGACCATTGTTTCTTATTTCTGCAGGTAGCCATATTCTAAGACAGTTTCTATAAAATATTTAAAATTTTGGCACTTGCTTATTTTATTTTTCTTCCTTCTTTGCAAAAAACCTTCTGGTTGTTCTAATTTATTCATACACAAAGTACAGGTATATCTCCATCCTTTCTAAAACTAATCATGTCTCCCTCCTCTTGTGTCCCTCTTGTCAATGTTTGCAAACAGCACTCTCCTCTCAGCAGAGTGAAGCTAACAGTGAGGGAAGACCAGGGCACTTCACAGCAAGGAGCTCTGTGCATTTCCAACAGGGAGATTATGGAGGCAGCTGCCACCATCTCGTGATGATCTAATCTTGGGGACCAACAAAGGAGTCCCAGGACAGCTGCTTGACTCAGTGCTTTTGACCTAAGCAAGGTGGTGCAGAAGGTTCCCGTTGCAGCCAAATGCCAAACTTGGGAAAAATCCCTCCCCTCTGAATGTGGAAAGTCCAAAATTTTATGATGTCAGTACATGAGGTGTGGTATTTTGGGACTCCACTCCTCTCTCAGTGCAAACAGCACATGCAAGTTTTGGAGAAAGTGAAGAACCCACTTTGAGCCATGGCTGAGTACTTGACTTCTGCAAACAATTCCTGCCACTAACTGAGACCTGGACACAAAGCCAGGTGACCTCCCACCCCACTCAGCAACTTGCAGGTATGCAACTCAAATTCCTTCTTTGTTTCCTGTCATCCAATGCAATAGATGAGTTGGGAACTGTTGGGGAAGTCATTAATAATTAACTAAGGGGAGGGGGAAAAGTAGCCTTTTTTGTTATGCTTCACTAAATTTTGGTCTTTATTCAAATACTGGTCAATGAATTATTTTTAAAAATCAGAATTTAAACCTCTTTCACATGCTACTATCAGGGTATTGATTCACCTCCACATCTGGTATCTGTTTACCAAGAGATATACAACAGATCTGAAAGAATGAACCTTTGCTTGACAAACAGGGCATTCCCTCAGGCATTCATTCATTTTAATGGTGTATGCTTCACATTGAAATTCAGCCTTGAAGATGTTAATTATTACTGGTGTTTCATTGCCCTTCTGGTGTTCTACAGATGAAATCTGTCATGTGCTTTATTGCAGACTGCAAAGCCTCACACGAGCAGGGCTGGTTTTGGGGTTTTTTTCACCATTCAGTGCTTTCAGGGTGCACACCTGGGTGACACACCTTTGAACTCACCTTGCTCTTCACCTACACGACTTTATCTCAGCCATTTAATTTGCTCAACTCACATAGCCAAAGACTGTGCTTTTCACCCCGAGTCTCCAAAGGTTCTGTGCTGAATCAGCTTTTTACCATGTGGCTTTTCCCTGTGAGAGGAGACATTATAGGCTGTAAATCCCACGTTGTCTTGATATATTTGTCAATTGAACTCAGACATTACCAAATAACATCAAAATTTCAAAAAAAAAAATCACATAATAGAAACTTAAGGGATAAAAAGGATGACTGAAAATCTGTCGCTGTGATCACTTACCCAGGAAGAGAAGTGGGGAAAGGACAGAAGAGGAAATGCCCAAATACAACAGGGACAGCATGAATTAAGCCTGCAGCCCATTGACACTAACCTGTCTTCAAATAACCTCCTAAACTTCGTTGCATCAAGCAAGAGATGCAGCAGGAAAAGCACAGCATGTTGAAAAAACATGTTTCTAAAGGGAACCCCCACATTTACTAACTGATACTTCAGACCCATTGTCACAAATCAGCATTAAAGCCCTGCATTCCCTCAGCCAACATAAAGCACATGGCAAATCTATTTTAGCATTGCTTGCTTGTATTAGATACAGAATTCACATGCACAGTTCACCAGTAAAACTAACGTGGACTGCATTCTGGTTCCTCATCTCAACATCATTCAGCACCATTTATTTCACATCAGATTAGCAGTTCCAAGTTCCTTAGCTACAAACTCAACCAAACACACATGGTGACACCACACAGAAGTGTAAAATGTATTGATGCAGGCAAATGCCTGCAGCATGAGGCCCTCACCCAGTAATCCTGGGAGTACTCAGCACTTTAAACTACTATTTTTACCCTTCCTGGGCCAATCATCACACAGTGCTGACAAGGTTCCGGCACCAGAACAAATGCTACTCTACTATTTCATGCACGACTTCTTTCCCATCTGCAACAAAACAAGCAGGAGGCATCTTGCCCTTAAGTGGTTGTCTTACAGAGGACTTCTGAATTCAGGATTCCAATCTGGATTCAAATTAGGTCTCACTTTGCTCACAGACTTCCCACTGTGTCGAGATGCTAATATAAGCACAGCCATACCAGGCAGCACAGCTTACAAGCAAAGGATGCAAATAAGTGAGAAGTGCTCAGCATGGACCAGGATGACTCAGCAGGTGATCTTTAAGTTATATATTTTTTTTTTTAATTTTTTTTAATATATTTAGCTAGATGAGTAAACAGGGGTCCCTGGAGAGGAAGACTGGTTGTCACCTCAGAAGGGTGGATTTTTAATTAAATAAATAATAGACATTTGAGGTCTTAAGAAGTCATTAGCATTTTGTAAATGTTTTGCATATTAAATTCTCTGAATTCTTGGACGATGGGTCAAGTTCCAAGCTCAGTATCTCGGTTGTGGAGGCTGAAAAGTGCTATCAAATCAGGCTAATGACACTAAGTGGGGAAGCAGAAGGCAGAGCCCAGAGCTGAGCTGCCAAGCACTTTGAACTTTCCCATGGAGAACTGGCAATTTCAGATGCTGTAGGTCAGCCAGCTGATAGTGATCCTATAAAACCATGCTATAAAAAAGATTGTTGTAGTTCAGTGAGAAAATCATGAGAAACTTTTCTTTTGGTTTGCTCTTAAATAGTTTATCACAATTTCACAAACACACACACAAAAAAGAGCTTCTAAATTTTCTCCTCTCTCATTTTGCTGATTTTTTCTTACATGAAGTAGCTATGAAAACAAGAAACTGTTAAACTGATTGCTGAAGACAGCAATTAAAGGTGCTGAAAGGAAATGGCATAGCCACCAGGGTATAAAGTCACTTTGGCTGACCCCCTTGGCCAAGCAGAACAGCTTCCAAAGCAGAGGGGACACCAATCCCCACGGCTCAGTGCCATGGGCTCCCTTCTGAAAAATGAGGAGCCACAAATATATTTTCTCTGCTTCACTGGGAGCCATCTGAGAGACACAATTTCATCTCGGTTGGGTGAAGCAGACAGAACTCACAGTTTCAACTTCCCGAAGCAAGTAAACTTTGAAAACAAGGAATTTTGCAGCAGGAGAAAGGAAAAAGGAGAGGAAGGACTAGGTCACTGAAAAGCTGAATAAAGACAGAAAAAGGTCAGTTAAAATAATTTTTTCCTAATAAAGGCAGTCGAATGGGAGTGCCGCAGTGTTCTATTCAGAGAGATAGTCCAGTGATTAAATAAAACAAAACACCAAAGGCAAAGGACTTGACTTGCTGTGGAGTCATGCCTGATCAAAAAATGCTTAATTAAGACTCTGGGGCTTGTTCAAAGCCACCAGAGGCAGCTTGAACCAAAATAAAGTTCTCCTAGAACCACCAAAAACTATGTTGTTAGGAGCATGTTGGAGGTCAGAGAGCTTACGTTGAACTTGGAATAAAAAATTAAATAAAAATAGCAGAAAACCTTTCTCATTTCATCTGTGTCCACATCACAGAGCATTCCCAGGATGCCTTCACTTGACAGCAGACCCTAAAGCAGCTCAGACCAACACAGATCCTCTTGGCTTTCAGTGCTGTCTGTGCCTGAGAGAGATGTAGAGGTGACCTAGAACCAGAACATTTCCAGCACCCACATTCAAAGCTTCATAAGTTCTTCATTTAAAAAAAAAAAAAAAAAAAAGGAAATCTTGGATTTATGTAATTACATGATCTCATCCTTGCCCAGAATACTTCCAAAACAGGAGCGACCATAAAATTTGGATCACTAATGAAGAGAAAACGCTTTGGATCCTGCCAAAAAGATACATCCGTTATTGCCAAATGTTTCATTCTTTGCAATTTCTAAACAGACGTGCCTCTTCCCTGTACCAATCTTTAACTGGCTCTGTTACACTCCACTCCAGACTGACTTACTGGAAAGGGAAAATAGAAGGAAAAATGGAAGGAAGACAAATGCATGCAGGTGACACCTGCATCAAATGACATTGAGAAAACCAATGTGAGAAACACAGAAAGGGTTCAAGCAAATGAACAGACTCTCTTCAAATGTGCACACAACTGTTTTCACAGCATTTCTCAGCATTTTGGATTCTTTTCACAGCATTTCTCCATCTGTGGCCTCCTGACAGTCCTGTGCTGCTCATCCTCACCTCCCACTGCAGTACCTCCCACAGGAAAGGCAGGAGGTGATCCTATGGGATGTTTTTGTACCTCCCACAGGAGAGGAAAGGCAGGAGGTGATCCTATGGGATGAGCATTTTCCTCCTCCCACAGGAAAGGCAGAAGGTGATCCTATGGGATGAGTGTTTTTGTACCTCACACAGGTGAGGAAAAGGCAGGAGGTGATCCTATGGGATGAGCATTTTCCTCCTCCCACAGGAAAGGCAGAAGGTGATCCTACGGGATGAGTGTTTTTGTACCTCACACAGGAGAGGAAAGGCAGGAGGTGATCCTATGGCATGAGTGTTTTCCTGCCCTTCAGCTGTGCCAGTGAGTTGCTTCTGAAAGCAGTGTCTCTAAGGGTGATTTAAAGGTGTAACTTACAGCTACAGGCACGTCTGTTCTGAAATGTTTCTGAAAGCATTCCCTGGGTTGGCTTTTCATCACTCTTTTTGCCATAAGGACATTAATTCTATACACTGATGCAGCTACAAGTGACTCTCTCCCACCAAACCCTGCCCAGCCTCCCTCCCTGTGAGGGAGTGAGGGCTGCACATCCCTGCTCGCAAATGCTACAACTTCAAACATCCATCTTTTAACTCCATGGCAATAACTCTCTTTCACCAGAACTCTCCGTGCTGCTCGCACTTTTTTTATTTTTACTGAGGTCTCTTCTTATAATGCTTACAAGTACACAAGCAGTTTCACCTTCATCTTCAATAAGTCTTTTAAGCCTCAAAGACTGAGGATTTTCAGTACAATGGTGGATTTTTCACTTGAAGTTGCAGTATGCAACAAAACCCCACTTTAAAACAAGATGCCTCAGTCTGACACTCAAGCTTGAAACAAAGTGACATTTAGGCTTTGATCCTCAATCCCAACTCACAAGTCAGCTTTGGAAACAGATCCAAAGTTATCAAGGACCAATCTCTGAATCAATTTCAAACATGACCCAAATTGTCAGTCTTGCAATTAAGATCTTCTCTGCAGAGATTAACATTGTATGAACTGACACAAATTTAAATTCTCTTGCCCGAGATCCAACTTTTTACAGCCAGATCACTTGACAAACTTTCCATTTAAGCTCCAGTTACAGTTTGGCTTCACTAGAAGCCCAAGCTCAAGACTGAGCTCTTTGATGCCTGAAATCTGTTTCTTTCAGACTAACATAAATCAGGAGGTTTTGGGGTTTTTTTTGCTGATAATATATGAAGATAAAACAAGATGCATTTGTTTTTCACATCAGTGATGGATCTGTTTTCTCTTCCTGCCTCCCTTCAAGGAGAACTGGCAACCCCCATAGCCTGCAGCTCACTTCCAGCACTGGAACAGTCCCTGGCAAAGCCAAGCTTATGCCACTGCAGTTCTACAGCAATGCTGGAAAGACAAAAATAAAAATACCAAACATATCCACTGGCCAGTCTCACTAGAAAAGTCCTAAGAAACTCTCCTGTGGCTTCTAAGAATTCTTGGCCATTCTGTCAAATAATTACTTGTGCTTCCCAGTCCTGTGCACACATGGAAATATCTTCCTCCTTCAGAGGTATTGCTCCTGAATAACTTATTTTGGGAAAAGGAAAAGCAGTCAAGTACAAGACAGAAATACAGCTAAGAATAACCAGTGGTAAAACACAACCCCTAACAATATTAATCAATAATGCATCATAAAAATGCAATCCTTAGCAGTAGAAATTGGCATACTAAATTGCTTATAAGAAAAGATTAATATATTCCTGTCATGGTGGAATTGAGTGACACATGACTGAGAATTAGGGGCACTTGTCCTTAGTACAGGAGATAAACTGCTCTCACTGTTACCTCCCAAGTTAATTTGAAATATGTGTTAGCACTGATAACCCAGCCCTAAGGTGGTGACTGTCAGAATGAAAAGCACTGCGAAAGAATATTCATTTGCAAATTAACTAGGATACACGGCAAAAGGATAAAAATGCAAATTAATAATTAAAATTTTACTTATCAGTTTATTATTCCAATACAAACTGCAGAATCTGTTGCTAGTTAGGCTGACACTTCTTAGCTGAACCCACATATGTTTCTTCTGCTCCCTCCTGAAGTACAACTCCCTCCCTCCAAGCAAACCTTCTGCTGAGCAAAGAGTAAGAAGCCCCAGTGAGCAGCAGCTCCCTTTTTACATATTTACAAAAAAAATGCTTCTCTTGCCTTAACATCAAGCTGCAGGCAATGGCTCTCACTTCCTATGTGCACCCAGAGGTTCCAGTGGTGTTCCTTATTTCATGTGAGCATTTCTTTTAATAATATTAAGCTCGGTAATCTCTTTTTAATTATACCAAAATTCTGACTCAAAAAAACCCTACCTGGTGACATATTCCTCCTCAGTACTAATGCCCACTAATGGGAGCATTTGAAAATCCTGTATTTTTAAAACAAGATCTAGAAATCCAATTAGCCGTGTGCTTTGATCAGGTTTTGCCTGCTTCACCACCAGTTCCAGCTCCAACACTAACCTTACCCGTAAGGAATGGCCCAGCATGGTGGAGTTTGCATGCCAACACCACCAGAGCGAGATAAAAGGGCCAGTGGGCAAGGGAAAAGGGCCAGGTAGGAGGAAAGGGCCAGCAGGCAGGGAAAAAGGGCTGGCGGGCAGGGGAAAGGGCTAGCAGGCAAAAAGAAAACTAAACAACAAAAGCCATGACCTTCAAAATGTTCTTGCAGCCACCAGCCAGCTCTGCCAGGGATCACACACTTGGAAACCCATCCTGCCCCTCTGAGAATACATGCCAGGCTATGTGGATCCATTTAGCAGAAAGGAACTGGTTTTCCTCTGAATAAATATTCCTGATGGAATAGATAGATTCCCTTAGTAGAGATTGCTCCTCCTCTGTGATGCCTTTCCTTTCGGCCCTGGAAGTCTCCTCATATTTAGCATCCAAAAGTGGGAAGGTCTAGGATCCAAAGTTGTACTCACAGATTATTGGCAGCCTGGGAAGACAAAGCTTCCCTTCCTGGGGTCAGCCTCTTCTCCCTAAGGACCAACTTATACAAAAAAAGACACAATTAAATAAAATCCGAGTCTTATTCCCTGAACTCGACGTTTTCACGTGTCTGAAAACTGCAAACCCATTTGCCAATTAAATAAAATCCGAGTCTCATTCCCCAAACTCGACGACGTTTTCACATGTCAGAAAACTGCAAACCCATTTGCCAAGGGGCACGGGAACAGATGGGACCTGAAAGGGCTATTACATAAATTAAGCATGTAAACACTGGTTGTCTGCTGAAAAGGCAGCTCCTGTAATTTCCATGTGAGCAGTGTTTGATGTGGCCATAGCACCATTCCCACGTGCCTCCACTCGAGTTTGGGTGTACGTTTTTCCTGTTTGCCACATAACTGTGTTGTGCTTAAAACTGCCTACAGCTAGAAAACATGACAAACATGACAGAACCCTGCTATTTCCAGCGAGGGAGTTAAATGAGAGAAAAAGACACCACGTGTATTTTTAGGCTGTAATTGAAATTTTAAAGTGGTCCCTCTCCTGAGCGTTTGAACAGATGTAGTGTGCAGGCAATCTACTACCAGCCACAACTCGGGACAGAGCGACGTTTTTCATAATTCAGTGCAAAATTAATCTGACAGATGAGCAAGAAGCAAGCAAACACCAGAACTTCAGATGCAGATGTCTTTTTTACTATGATTGTTTGACTATGAGAGGGACCCAGAAACTCACAGGTCAGCAGGGGAGGGAAAAGGCAGGAAGAAAAGCATTCCTAGATGCCTTGCAGTGATGACAAGAAGTCTGTCTCTTCAAAATGCCTCACTGCAGCTCTCAGTCCTGGGCACTTGTGGGAAATACTCACACATGCTCATCAAGACAGATGGGAAGTTTTTTATGTTTCCAAGACTCAGGTAAAAATACCCTTTCAAACATGTGAAGTAGCTTAACTCTCCATTTCCCCACTTTGCACTGCATGAAGCATTACTTCCAATGCCCCAGACCTTCACAGAAACTGAAAACGATGCAAGATTTAAATCTGAGGCTGCTCAGAGCAGCAGCAAACACATGAATGAAATGCTATATCAGGGTTTTCTTTTCCAAGGAATGAACATCAACACTGTCCCACAGGCACCACAGAAAGGATGGAGGTCCAGAAGGGAAGGATCTAGGAAAACACCAAGCAGCAGCTAAAGCCCCTCACAGAGACAGCTGATGTTACCTTCCTGACTGACTTTAAAACTGCAGCAAGAGAAGAACGAGCAAAGCGCAGGGACGGTGTGTTTTACAGAGAGGCAATATTTTAATTTACAGCTCTGTTAAACATAGGTGCTTGAATAAAAAGCCAGGATGCCTCATGCACATCAGCCTTGACCAACATGTAAAAGCTTTGCTGACATAGCAAGACCATAGAAAGGACATGGTTTCATTGTATGTGCTCTTTTATTTTCTTCCTTATTATAGTAAACTTAAGATGTGCTGGCAAAACCTCTGGCAGACCTGGACACCGAGGTTCAAAAAAAAGGGAAGAGGCAGGCTTTTTTCCACTTCTATTCATCCAGTAAAACCTCCAAGCACAACACTATCTAAAGTAAGTCAGGCTGGCTATTCCAGAAAACAGATTTCTAAGCACAGCTGTGGCCTCCACCTGAGTTTGTCTACACCCAAACAGAAGATGACATCTCAGTAGGCAGCTGTAAAACAGCACTGCCATGGCACTTTCAGCCACACAACCTCTTTTTGGTGTTGGACAAAACAGAAAACGAGTTCCTGGGCTGCAGTGTCCCTCCTCCATGAAGCAGCATTGTGCTCCTGGACAAGGTCTCCATCCCGAGTGCTGGAAGCACCAAAATGATGTTCTTTACAAACTTCCCTGTACTCAGCTTGAGAAGGTGAACATTTTGGTGCTTGTTTCAGCCTGACACCAAGCTGGGTGTGCAATGCTGAAGTATGAGAAGCCACCAAGCAGAATAACTTCCCAAGAGCCAGTGAGGACTTCTGATGTTTTTTCTTCAAGTACACCTTCAACTTCTGATCCAGAAGAGAAAGGCCACTCAGCATTTGTTAGGGCATACACAGGGAAGATTTACACTTTAGAAAGCTGAATATAAAGAGAAAACATGATGAAAAAAATCGAGACAAGGACTGTTTACGCCTCTGCTCTGCAGTACAAGCAAACAGAGCACATCTGTAACTTAGCATCAGGACTTGGATGCCCTGGGGCACAGCTCGTGGAGGCAACACTTTGTACAGGAGCCTTCAAAAGGAGCTCTCAAAGCCCTGTGTACCTACAAGAGCTGCATTTTCCTGTCAGGGGCACCACAGAGGGCACAGGAGTGCCCAGAGCAGCCATCCTCACAAGCAGGAGCACACCTGGAAGGGGTTGCACTGGGGGAATTGGGCTGAGTGCTGGGAATTGGGCCGTGCCTCACCTCTCATTTCCACTGCTCCAAACCTCCAGGGGAGTGCAGCCCTCAGATCATGTAAGCTCAAGGAAACAATGCTATCCTATCCTCCCAGTTTTATTCCTGAATGTGCCACTAACTTGGGAAACCACTGAACAAATCCCTGCACACACACCCTTCCTGAACATGCCTCGGTTTCCCCAGCTATAGAGTGAAATAGAAATCATGGAACTACTTCATGGACTATTTTTAAGCCTTCTGATTAAATTAAGTATTACTGCCCCAGAAGTAGACTTGGACCCAAATTCTCAAAGATTTCCAGGAACACTGCTCCTAACTTTATCCTAGTGAAGGATTTCAACTGCCACAGACAGCAGGATAGCACAGACTGACCATTAACCAATATACAGCACACATGGTGTGACATGCAGTAGCTTCCAGGCTCCCAGAAGGCTGAAAAAGTACACCAGGCATAAACCATTCTGGCAAGGTAAGAGTGGTTGAGATACAACCTGATGACAAGAGATCCCCTCACAGCTGGAAAGAGAGCATGAAATAAATCTCTTGGTCACATCCCAATGAATGCAGAAACAAGCAAAAGGCCTGAAGAGTACAAAAAAAAAAAAAAATCTTAAAATGAAGGGGGAAAAACCTCTGTAAAGACTGGCAGTGGGAAAAAAACCCAGCTAGTTTGGACATACAAGAATTATGGGCTGTTTCCCTCGGTGCCCAAGCACGCTGGGGGGAATGAGACACATTTCTGGTTGCACAAAGAGTTCTCACAGTGAAGTGTGACCACGCTGGCTGCAGCACCCTGGAGATGGATGGGGCTGTAAGGCACTGACATTATACTGATGTATGAACTTCACGCATTGCTAATCATTCAGACACAATAGCCCCGTGTATGTTTTTGTTGTGCAAACTCTCCTGGCATCCTCTGCAAAAATTCTCCTGTCTCCACTCTGGAAGTTTTTAAGAAAAAGTGTTCAGGTAAAAGGCAGAGAATGGGGAAAGACTCACCAGAAACACTGATGTGTTCTGGGGGGAGGAAAAAGAGAAAAAGAAGAAAAAACTCAAACTGCCAAAAAAACACAAGCTGGATCAAGACAGCCAAATATGAAGACAATTTTAATTAAACCACGTCTGTCTTATATCATCTATTTCAGCTAATTGAGTATCTTGAAAGTGTTTTATCTCAAAATAGTTAATAGCTCCAGAAGCCCCAACTTTTTCCCAGTTTTTTTTTTTCTTTAATGCAATTACATTTTTGCTGTTGCACCAGAAATATTAATAGCCTTTTCTGCATGAGATATTGAAGCTCTACAGCAGGACAAGAAGACTTCAATGCTATTGATGATCTGCATGCTAATGGTCACATATAGCTTGTCTGTCAATGTAATTTCTACTGAAGCTATCAGAAGTAGGCAGCACCCCCTCAATATTTCAAGCAAGCATCTCTAAAGGAAAAAAACTTCCACTCATTTGACTGTAGAAAGGACAAATAAGTGGGAGAACAGACAAGCAAAGCTGTTATTCTACTGTATATTGCTCTGTAGGAAAACAGAGGGACAAATTCTGCTTCTCATTAGAGTATCTTTGATCCAGAATTGATCTAAGCTAGTCAATGGAACTGACCCAGATTTACAGGGCAGAAACAGTTCAGGGCTCCAGTCCAGCCTGCAATCCTATATTTCCACCTCCAAGGGAGATTTGTGCCCTCTGTGCAGTCCAAAATCCTCTGCTCTAGCACAGCAGAGCTGACCCCGTGCTCACTAAAATCAACGGAAAAGTGACCTCAGTCTCCTCCAGTCCATCATGCAGACCTCGTGCCATCCACTCACCAGAAAATTCAAACCACTCAGTGCAAGGGAAAAGGGGAAAGGGAAAAGGGAAAAGGGGAAAGGGAAAAGGGAAAAGGGAAAAGGGAAAAGGGAAAAGGGAAAAGGGAAAAGGGAAAAGGGAAAAGGGAAAAGGGAAAAGGGAAAAGGGAAAAGGGAAAAGGGAAAAGGGAAAAGGGAAAAGGGAAAAGGGAAAAGGGAAAAGGGAAAAGGGAAAAGGGAAAAGGGAAAAGGGAAAAGGGAAAAGGGAAAAGGGAAAAGGGAAAAGGGAAAAGGGAAAAGGGAAAAGGGAAAAGGGAAAAGGGAAAAGGGAAAAGGGAAAAGGGAAAAGGGAAAAGGGAAAAGGGAAAAGGGAAAAGGATCTTACAGCTTGCCCAAAACAAAACCCCAAACCCAACAGCCCAGCAGGGAGCCATGTTCACCCTATCCCCAGCCTTGCCACAAAGGACAAGCAAGGCTGATTTGGGAAGAGCAGGAATGTGGAGAGGCAGAGATCGTCTGGCACAGTCCCCAGGACTGGCAGTGCCACGCTGGCAGAGCTCTGCACAAGGTCCAGCTGCCTGATCCTTCAACAATTCCTAAAAGCAGTGAATTTTATGGGACACAGCCGTGCCTGGGGCAGTGTCCACACTCACCCTTGCAGTCCATCCTTCTCTGGTGTACTGCCCCTCCTGATTAGCAGTTACTGCAACTTCATAATTACGTGAAGTAACTTTGTAATTATGAAATCAACTTCATAATTCACATACACGTGCTTAATTCTAAAGATAAAATTCTTATCACCATCTGGAAACTCAAATGTATTTTAGAAGTTAATCAAGACCAAAATACATAATCAAGGCAGGCTTTATCAGTTTTGTATTTATGACCCCAACTGACACATTTTATTAATCACCAAGTGTTTAAAAAGTGTTAATGCCCTCCTCCTCAGTTACTATAAATTCTCTGCTCCCACTTCCAACACAGGCTGTAAAAATACAGATTACTAGCAGGACATATTTGGCTCCTGGTACCCACCAGCGTGGGGGCAGGATGTGCTGTACCGTGTCAGGTCACTTCAGATACTCAGACATTTTTGTTCTGCCTGCATACCAATCAGCTTTAAAGCACCATAATGGAAATTGTCCTTAAAAGGATTTTAACTACCTAAAGCTCTTTGTTTTAAGACAAGGTATTACAGTAAAGATCATCCATGAGATCCAATTATAGTCACCTTATTAATTATATGTCTACCTTGCCTAATTCAAAAATCCCTATGAGCTATCCATTTAAAAGTTTTTGATTCCTTCATACAAGCATTTATCAGCCAAAAAAGCATGAAAATTACTAGCTACAATGTCATTTGCTAAATGAATTCAGAAGGCATTACTCTAAGGGTCCTGAGGCCCACCTTTTTACCATCTACAAAATGTATCTTGAATGTCCATGTCTTAAAAATGAATAAAAGAAACAAACAAAACAAAAAACCAACCACACAAAACAAACAAACAAAAACAAACAAAACCCCCCAAAAAAACTTCTCTGCATTTTACAGAGTACAATGTCTTCGAGAAGTGGATTGAACCCCAACAAAGTCTTTTATTCCTTGTGGATTTTATATGTGGACTCTGTAATTAAAAACTATTTTCTGCCACCACTCAGCCAAATACAATCAAAAAGCACAATCTTTAGATATCAAGTGACTAAGGAGGGCTCCATGTGAGCACTTCACAGCTGTAGGTGCAGTCCACCAACCTCCATGACATCTGCTGGATAGAGTCACCATCTCCCAAAGCCCCGGAATCACAGTGCTGTGAGAAATTCTGCTCGATGGCATTGTTTGTATTTTCCATTTCCCCCAGCACCTGCTTTTACGTTTTTCCATAGGAGTGTGAAGCCGTGGCAGCTGTGATTGATAGTGAGGGAGCAAAGTCATCCCTCAGTGTCTACAGCCTGGCACAAACGAGATGAAGGCTACCTTGAAAAGCCACTCTTACTGTTTGAACTGATGCAGTGACAAACTGTAAAAATCCTTGCTCTTCTACAGCCCAGAAAGAATTAATAAAATCACAGCATCTCTCAACCTGGATGTTTCCAAATGTGTAAGTTGAGAAGGAATAACAGAAATGAGAAACCACACTCACTGTTCATTTCAATTAGTAAAGTAACAAAGGCACCTCTGCAGAGCCCTTGGCACTTCTGGGACTTCTTTTAATAACAAAGAACTTCACACTCCTTAGAGCAGCCTTGTTAGGAGAAAGGGCTTGCACTTCAGAAATCACTGCATTTGGATTACCTGGGCCACCAACCACAGATTTTGTAGGGCTGGGAAGATGGGTGAGTGCATGTTCACACACATTTGAGTGCATAGCTCTCTTTTTTTCCAGTCAGCATTTTATAAGTGCTTATACTCAGCCTTTTTAATCCACAGATTCAAATCTATCAGGGGAAAAAACATTAAATACTAAGTTTCCAAATCTAGCCTCAATGTCAGTCAGTATGTTCTAATGAACATTTTCCTTCAAATGTTCCAGTGGTAGCCATCTAATTTTATTTCTTTTAAATAGCATCCCCTTCTTATGCTTGTAACCTAAATGTTAATGCCTCATTCAGGACCTCATCTCTAATGTGTAAAATTAATATGGCCAAAAGGAAAGCTGTCATCTGCTTTCATTGCCAACATTGGGCACAGTGTAAAAAGCAACCCAAAAAAGCATTACTATTTTTAAATAATTTTAAAAACCCTGGATATTTAAATGTTAAATGCATAAGGTAGGTACTTCTGGTGATGCTGCAGATGGTGAGACAGCTCAAGAGGACAGTGGGGAGGGAGCTGAGATCTAACACAGGCCATTCTCAAGGAAACCTACAGCTCCAGTTTGACAGAGGGAATGGATCAATCAGATCCCAGAGAATCTCACCAGCAGCTAACTCCTCCTGAAGGAGCATGTGGAGAGGGCAAGAAAACAAACCACAGTCACTGATCAGCATTCCATGAAAGGTGGGGGATGATAATGTTCCACAAGAGAAGCGACCCAGAGTCCAAGCGTATATGCGGGGAAGTTTTGATTTCTCCATGAAACCTTCATTTCAGGTGCTAAACAATTACATGAAAGGGAACACACTGCCTCCTCTGCTGATTGCATTCACGCAATTGAAATCCCAGAAAATCCCCATGTCTGGAGGCATTAACCAGAGATAATTAGGAACTGAATTCTTTCAGTGCTTCGCAGTAGTCTCTGGTGGTCTCATCTTCTCGTTGAGAGCACGAGGCTTGTGCCAGGAACAACACTTTGTCACAGGCAAGCATTCTGCCCAGAACAAAAGACACCATCTATAATCTGGATACTGAAACACAAATAATGAGGAATTACCTGAACTCAGTTTGAATCATGACTCTAAGGACAAATACCTTGTCTGCAAAGATCCTGCATGAATGGGCTACACAGGGAACAGGAACATCCAACAAAACATGACCGTGCTTTGAAATGTTATCCTGGCAAGATTGTAGGTGGCTGCTGAATCTAAGTAACCCACCTCAGACATCTCTTCATCCTTACCCTGGACACGCCAGCTTTACACAAGCACATTATTCCTGAACTTGATTTCACTCCTTTAGTGGGAAGGAGAAAACGCCTTCTCTTTTCATTGATTTCAACTGGGCCCTTCACCCACGCATCTACTCTTTATTTTATTTATGTTGACACTTAGACAAGCCACGTACAGAACTCAAATGTTTGCTTTCAACAGCAAAAACAATCAGAAAGAAAAACCATCAGATTCAAATCATTGTGTCCCCCAGCCCAGACCTTAACTCCCTCAGGATCAACTGAGAGTTGATATATAATACATATGCATCAGCCCAAAAGGCTTGAGAGGAAAAAAACTGTGCTGGGATGACATTCACACAAGGACAACTGCAGCAGCTTTGTCAGGCAGGATTTGATATAGTACATCTGGCAACAGAGTCAAACAAAATACAGTAGTGCTGGCTTTGGAAAAAGGAACATGAATCTAATTTCTTCCAATTGTCTGAACCACTTTTAGAGTTAATTACATGGTACAGTACAAGACAAACTACCTGTCACTCCTGAAAAGTAATGGAAACAATTTTAGAATTCAGAAATATGCTCATATTTCTGAATAGGAAATAAAATTGAGTTGCACCCAATTGTACAAGTTTGTTCATAAGAAGCACTGGACATTTCAGCTCTACACATTATTTGCTAAGTTCAAAACAAAGTTTCCATGCACATTGACTTTATCTCTGAAAAAGTTACTTTAGCTAAGTTATGACACTTTTACATTGGTGAATAGAGTGTCAGTGCTCTGAAAGTTAGCAGGTACTTTCCCAATATTGATACACAGTAATAAAAAAAAAATAAAAGCTCATAAAAACCTACATGCTAGAAAATGTAACTGTTGTGTAATAAATATCCTGATGAGTTAAAATGTAACAAGACAACTGTGACAGTAATTACCCAGGTATTTTTTGCTTGAACACACTCAGAGACAGATTTTTATTTCTTAAGTTCAGCAAGCAGTTGTTGCAAAAAGCTACACTCATTTGTACTGCAATAGAAAAAGTTGCTCTCCTAGTACAATTAATATTCACTAACCAGGAAGATTTTCACAAGATACAAAGAGCAGTTTAACTCTCAACTTAAAGCAGTTCCAGACAACCAAAACCTTTGACAAGAGTGACCAGAGTAAGTTTGCTCACACTGCTGACAGCTCCACGGAAATCTATGAAAAGCTTATAGGGACACCAACAAATAGATACAGCACACAGTGGGGGTTCTGGGGGGTGGACTTCATTCCATGCAGTTAAATGAGGGCCAGTTTCTTGCGGCTGTCAGATGAACTCCATTTCTCTGCATTCCAAACAGAATAATTCAAAACCAGTACACAGGGTCCATCAAAGGGATGCCACACACCCAACTGCCTTGCAGATCTCGTTCTCCTTTGTAAGCAAGGGAGAAAGCCAGGATCAATGGCGAGATGGGAGACTGCTGCATTGATTTTCAAACAGAATCTTCCATCAAAACCAATGGTGAGCTCGTCTTCTGACACAAGGAAAAAAATCTCATGTGGTCTGAGTCGTTCTGATATTTGAGCAGATGTCAGCTATCACTCATACAGCGCTGCATATGTGACTGAGATCATGGACAGGATATAGTAAGATAATATTAATTATTCTGCCTCTGTGAGGAATTTTACATCTTGAGGGATGCTAACACCCCAGCAGTGTGACCCCAGGCTGGCAGAGCAGCTCCTGCCTGCGCTGCCTGACTCACAGTCCCTGCTCAGCACAGCTGGGAAGCCTCCAGAACAAAGCAAACACATCTGGGGAAGTGTAGGCAGCCTAAAGCCTAGTGAGCAAACTGATTTCACGGGAAATGCAGCAGATAAAACCATGATGGGCTGTCATGTAAAACCCCAAGACTGACCTATTTCACACAGACAGAAGTTCCAGGAGCATGAAGCAATAATCAGCTTGCACTCAGTTATCTAGATAGCACATGGCAGGAGAGTGAAGGGGAAAAATATTTCAAGCAAAAGAGACAGGGAAAATCAGCTGTACATTGCTGTATCTCCAGCTAGAGCCAACACTGCAGCCTGGTTTGTTTTTTTGGTTTGTTTTTTTTTTTTTTTTAGAAAAGGCTGGGCAGGCAACAGGAAAACACCAAAGTCCCCACTACCATTTCTTCCCTCAGGAACAAACATAGCCCCAGATAAGCCACAACAACCAGGATTATCTCCAAAGTTTTCTTTACAGCAGTCCTGAGCACTGAAAAGCAGCACCACTCACCTTCCCCCACCAGCTGGTTGGGGAGCCTGCCTTGGAGGGTGAGATCCCAAGCTCACAGGCAATCTCTGACAAAACTCACACAATGCAAAGGTGCAGTAACAAAACAGGACATTTACAGCTGGCTTCCCATTGGGAGGATGAAATAGGAAAGCCTTATAAATATGATTACCTGGCAAAAGATGCTGAGAGTATGGAAACTATAACCGAGATTGAAATGAAGACAAGCTTTGAGATACCAAACCCCAGTGAGTGAACAACTGGAAAACAATGGTGTGGCCACTGAAGGCAATCTGCCTTTGGATTAAACAATCCCCTCTGCTTGCAGACAGGTCCAAGGGTCAGAGCAGACCCTACCAACTTGGCAGAGGGTCCAAAAAGCAGTTTTTAGAGTTTAAAATATAATGCTGTATGGTAATGCAATGACTCTCCTAGGCTGTATGTAAATGTTGTAGGATTTGTAGCTTGTTCTAGATTGGTTAGTAAAAATTAGAATATTCAGCACAGAAGATGATTTATTGTATTGTAAGCAACAACCACGGCATTCTGTATTCTGTATTCTGTACTTCTCTCTCTCTCTCTCACCTCTCTGCCCTGCTCTGAGCTGTGTCTGGCAGCTCCTGGCAGGTCTCTTACACTCACACCCTTTCACAATAAACCTCATGCTCTAAGACCAAACTCCAGAGGTCTCTCGTCTCCGTCCCAACCGTCTGAAGAAAACCACACCAACACCTCAGACGGCAAATCCTACAGCTTCCCAAAAAAGAATGGGTACACAGTCAAAAAAAAGAAAAAAAAAGAGTAAAAACCACCTGATTTCCTTCCAATATGAATGTGTTGGCATTTGAGATACAGCACAAGGGACACACATCATGTTCTTTTCCAAAGATAAGGCTAAGCTCATCTTCCCAGCTTCAGGCATTGGGTGTGTTTGTGTTGTTTGGGGTTTTTGCTTGTTTGTTTTTTAAAAAGGCTTTTGTTAACTAGGCAATTTTCTTTTTTTTTTATCCCAAAGAAAACAAAAAGCTATCAGCAGAAATTTGTCTCTCACATTTCTAGCAAGAGTTTCAACATTCAAACCTCCTAAAATGGAAAATCCTCATCTAAAACAAAAAGATTTATCTTAACCCCGAGGGGGTTGGACGCATCCTTTGGTGGCCTTCTAGCATCTTTCACTTTCTCTTTCTCCCACCTGAAACTGATGAGAAAGTTGTGTAAAGAGCCTCCTGAAATCCACCAGGAGAACTCTGGGGGTCAAGAAACCAACAGCAAGGAGCTGACACTTCTTGCAGAGGGCTTATCTGAAAACTGTATTTTCTATCCAAAATGCTTGGGTGGGAATTTTTCATCGAATTCTGATTACAAAGTGCCTCTGCTAAAGAGCATGGTAAGCTACCAACAGCAGTGACACTGGCGAGGCAGGGATGAGAGACAGCTCCCTCCTGCAGCTGTCTGAGGACATGCCTCAGTGGAGAGCAGCTAGAATTTAGAGCACCCTCCAACAATAAAAAGGACATTAGCCAAGATTTTGAAAGCTCAGAATACCTCCAGTCCTGACATACACTCTGGCCACGGTTTGGCTCCAGTGAATTTTGACACACAAGAAGGGTTATGAACCTTACAATAAAGATTTTATTCCTAAAAATGAGCTGTTACCTGATGTATATCACATTGACAGCTCTACCACCTCCCTCTTTCCTGAGCGTTCAGGAACTCTACGTTCATCTATCACTCGCACTGCCAGGATGGTATCACATCCAAAGGCAGAACAGATACCTGGAGAGCAGCTGTCCGAGCCTACAAACCATGGGTAACCCAAACGGGGACACTGTGTGGGACCAGAGTATGGCTCGAGAGCTTCCCAGAAGCTTCTGCTACGGAAACAGCCCACAAAATTAAAAAAAAAAAAAAAAAAAAAAAAGGAAATCCAGAAATTCAGTTATGATCAAAAAGGCACGATAAAGGTTGTGATCTATTTATTTCCAGATCTACTCCACTTGCACTAACAACCTAAATATGTGTCACACAGCAAATGGGTGCGCATTATCCTCCCAGTGATTGCACAGCGTCGCGTTCTCTCCTCAGAGTTTATCCTAAATCCTCTGAACTGTACTAAAATCTCAACCTATTTATAGCCTCACAATACAATGAATATAAAGCCATAATCTCCAACAGTTAACTATAGAGCATACAGAGAATTCTTAAAAGGCCATTTTTCTACACTCAGAAATTCACAGAATATTTAGCCTAATCTCTCACCTACTGCATGCTGAGTTTGTATTCCAGCAGTACAATTCATCTGAAACAAGGGGAAATAATAAGTCTTGGCCAAATTTTCTGAGTATGTCTCCAAACTATATTATCTGTGGAACTCCACCAATTAAAATATCACAGTTCTATTAAATTGGTGAAGCTGTGCTAGAACCAACAATTTTGCATGGTGCCTTGCAGAAATTTAGTCTTCTCCAGGGCTGCTAAGGACTGAGCACTCCTTGTGAAACCAGCAAGCATGGGGCAGACACAGCAGGAAAGAAAAAAAAATGCTAATTTTTCCAAGAAGTTGGCAGGTATTAGCACAGATGGGCACCGTTCAAGAACACATTCATCAAGCAAATTATACCAACTCTGGAGGAGCAGGCAGCTGATAGAGAAACACCAAAAAGGATTTGGCTTCACCACGGAACAGCAGATCTACTCATTCCTAATTCTATCAGTGCACCAAGCCTCTACCATTTGACGAAAAACTCTCCAAAAACTTTCAGGAAAAATGATTTCACATAGAATCATTCAGGTTGGAAAAGATCTCTAAGACTGAGTCCAATCAGCACTGCCAAGTCCACCACTAAACTGTGTCTCTAAGTGCCACATACACAGATGGCAACTATGGTGGCCACAAATAGGGAAAGAAAGAGTCAATCTGAATCCATCTTTTTTAACAGATTGCAATTCCCCTGTCAGCTACAGCTCTGTGCCTGCAGTCAGGACACTTGAGCGCTGGCAGTGGATAAGAACAGGTACGGATGGGAACATCGCCTGCCGAGGAGTGGGGACAGCCTGCCAGCTCCAGCTGCTGGCCCACTAAGGGCGATCACTCCCTCAGCTGTCAGATCCCTTAAAAACACACTGCAAGTGCAATTTCCACGTCATTTCTCAGGCAGAAAAGGGAAAAAGTGAAACAGACAGATCAAAATAATTTGTGTTTTGCCATGCTGGACGGATTTCACCAAGCTGCGCAAAGCGTCTACGAGGGGTCTGTGCACACAGCTGACACCGCATGAAGTTTCCACAGCCCAATCCCACCTTTGTGTGAAGCAGGAGCTGATCTACGTGGGACTTCCCTGGGAGCCAGCATCTGCTGCCCCCGGCACAGCTCCATCCCTAGGACGAGCGAAACTGGAAAGCTGAAGTCACGTTAGGTACCCGGGAGCATGGATCCAAGGTGATCCCCGCATCCCTGCGGACACTCGTGCCCTGCCCGGGGCTCCACCCGGAGCTCCTCGGCCGCCCGAGCACCGGGACAAGGAGGGCCGGGCCGGGCAGCCCCCGCCGCTCCGGACACCTCGGGCGAGCCGCCGGAGCTGCTGCCGGCGGTGGCGGTGCCCTTGCTCGTTCGCGGTGTCCCTGACACCTCCGAAAACGCAAAGCTGGGAAGACGAAGGCCCGCGGCCCCAGGTGGAGAGGGGAGCGGGGGTCCCGCTCTCGGCGGGGAGGGACCCGCGGGGACCGGGCAGCTCCCGGTGCCGCTCCGCCGCGGTACGCTCGCCAACCGCTGTCGTCCCCCTTCACCAAACTCACGATATGAAGCGGAAAATAACAAAATCCTTAAATAAACCAACTTTCCTCCCTCCCGCGGGAAGTTTTCTGCGGGGGGCGAGGCGACCTTGCTGCGGCCGCCGCCGCCGAGCCCCGCGCCTGCCGCAGCGGCGCCGGGAGCCGAGAGCCGAGAGCCGGGAGCCGGGAGCCGGGAGCCGGGAGCCGGGAGCCGGGAGCCGGGAGCCGGCGGCAGCCAGCGAGGGCTCCCGGGGCGCCGCCACCTGCGCCGGAGGGAGCGGGCCGGCGCTGCCCTCCGCGGGGCCGCCGGTGCGGGGGATGCCGGAGCGGTTTGGTGCCGGTGCCCTACCTGGGTGCAACATACTTTGGAAATAGAAGATGACGAGGATGAAGGAGCCCACGGAAGTGACCAGGACCATCCTGCACACCCGGTTCATCCTCATTACTTCCAGCACCGCCGGCTTCATGGCGTTGTCCGGCGGCGCAGAGAGGGGCGGCGGAGCGCGCAGGGCTGGCGCTGGGAGCCGCTCCGCTCCGCTCCGCGCCCGCCGCGCACCGCAGCGCAGCGCACCCGAGCCGCCGCCGGAGATGCGCGGGCGCCCGCGCCCCGCGCCGGGGGGCGTTAATGCCTGCGCTGGGCGTGACCACGCGGCGCGCCAGGCGGAGGGGCGCTCTGCGCGCGCGGGGGGGAGGCGGGCCGGGCGGGGAGCCGGGGCGGAGCGCGCCCCCCCCTCGCCACGGGGAGAGATGGTCCCGCCCGGCGGCGGCAGGCGGGCGGGGACGAGCCGGGCGGCCCTGAGGGGCCGCGGGGACGCGCCCCGGACCCCGCCGGCCCGGGCACCCCGGGGAGCCCGGCGGCTGCCGCCCGAGCGGCCCCTCCGCCCGTGAACTTGACCGCCGCCGGGCCGCTCTCGCCCTCTGCAGGGCTCGGGGTCCGGCAGCCGCCGGCGGGCAGGCGCATCCATCCGCCCCCGCCCGGCTCAGCCCCGTGCCCCGTTTGGGGAGAGAGGTTCTCTTCTGCGCTGCCTGTCACTCCGCTAACCCTAAATGCCTCCTTGCAGCCTTCTCCCGCTCCGCAGGTCATGTCCCAGCCAGACCCCGCCGTCCCGTGCCGTGCCGTGCCGGTGTCGCGCTGTCCCGGCCGGGAGCTGTTCATTCCATGCTCGGTGCGGACACCAACTTCAGCGCACGGAGCCAGCCCCGGTGCGAGCAGTGCCACCTGGCCTGACACAAATGAAAGGGTGTTCTTTTGTTTTTCAGTTCCAGACTTTTAAGTTTTCCGAATTAACTAAGATTGCTCATTTGCGGATGGGAAACAAAACGTCCTTGCCCCGCGGTCGGTCCGCCCAAGGTAGATCTACCTTTGGGTAGCGGAGAGCAGCAGCAGGCGATGAGACAAGAGACCGTACGTGGGAGGAATGCAGAGGAGCTCGAGCTACAGAACAAAAGGCATCGGCCGTGAACAAGCGAGCGTCGGGTTTGGGACGGCGGGGCTGCGGGGAGCCGGGGATGGGAGCGAGACCCGAACGGGAGGCCCACGGCACAGCTCCAAACCGGGACCGTCCTCCTGCTCCGAACTGCACAGGTGTTGGGAAGTGCAGTGCTGGATGGAAGTGTCTTCTTAACAATATACTGTTTATCTGTGTGCGCTGGTAACTGTTCTGTTTGTTCCCCTGGTGTGCCCAAATGCCACTGTGCTGTTTTCTTTTTGCTAAAGTGAAAGTCGTCATACCTGGTACCATCTTCATACCTAAAAGGTTTTTTTTTCCCCTTTTTTTCCCCCCTTTTTCTGTCTGTTCTTCCGATGACTTGGGGGGAGGGGTCTTTAAAATGAAAATAGCCCTAAAGAGTCTAAATACAAAGCTTGGAAGCAAGTGGAAGCAAATATTTTAAGCTAAAGAAACCGCTCCACTTCCATCCACTTCCACCCTTTCCCCCCCACCCCCTGCCAAAAAAAAGGAAACCAAAGCCCCCAAACAAGCAAACAACCCCAAACAAAACAAACAAGCAAACAAAACTCCAGCCAATAAACCCAGAAGGTAGGAGTATTCCTTCCTGGGTAGTTGTGACAGAAACATGTCAAGTCATCAGTTTTCCATTTCTGCTTCGCAAAAGCCAAAGATTTTACCTCAAGGATAAACCAGTAATTAGTTAGGCATTTGTAACAGAGTGGATTACTTAGGTTCGGCCTAAAGTTCCTTTAATAGAGATAAATTCCATTGTTCATTAAGGAAGGTTTTATACAGTATTTTGCATACTTTCTGTAGATTTTCTCCATTTTTTTCTTTTAGCAGTTTTAATCTACATTGATCATTTTCTAGTCTTCCTAATGTAAAGAAAGCCTTAACTTTATTTTTCTCTTCTAAATTCAAACTGCAAACATAACAAAAAGGCATTCTCTGAAAAGCACTAGACAAAGAGAAGTATTTCTATGTAATGCATCAAAGTGGTGGATCGTTAAGGCAGTCAGCAAAAGTCAACGAGAAGCAGAGCCTGGCGTTTCAGCCTCCCCTGTCAATACATATGCTGCAGCACAGCAGCAACTGCAGTGTTTTAACAGAAAGAGCTGGACTGTCTCCAGCAATCTGGATAAGACATCGAGGGATGAGGGCAAAAGCCTAGAACTCAGTACTTGGCCAAGTGACACAAGAAGAGAAATGCTTTATGCTGTTGGAGAAGGTGGATGGTTTTTCAGTGTGGCTTAACAATAGCTGCCTTTTCTTTTTTCCTTTTCTTTCTTCTTTTTTTTTTTCTTTTTTTTTTTTTGTCAGCATCATCCTGTAATGGAATGATGAAGAGTTTTAAAGCAGTGAGAAGAAAATCTCCAGCTGTGTTGCCATTTACTTCTAAAAAACATTATAAAGCAATAGCATCATTGTGGACATTGGCGATTATAAACTCAACGTCCACCCAAATGCTTACAGCATCTCTGTAAATTTCCAGCCATGACAACCCTCCTGGTGAGTCAGGACAATGAAATGCAGCAGCCTATTTTTGAGAGATTGAGGCAGCTGGTTTTTGGTTTTCCTACAGAAAGGAGCATAACTGAGGTAACATAAGGAAACACAGTTGTCTTTCCAGGTGGGTGCCAAGTTACAGAATAGGTACGTGAACAGCTCAGGCACTTCTTCTAAAGTATGCCTCTCTCTGAGAGGAAACTTCAGCAGCTCCAGAGCAGCAGGGAGCCTGGATAGCACTGTGGGTATGATCACCTGCCATTGCCATGATAATAACCAGCATTCAGTATCTCTGAATAAAAATAGTCCCATCATCCCAGAGACGTCTGGAAAGAAAGACTTCAGAGATTAAGAACCAGATGCCAGTGACATCAAAAGAAGCCCAGACGGTGTTTTGTGGATTATTTTGTATAATAGAAAACCTTCACAAAAAAAGACCTAACCAAACACAACCGCCCACATCACTATTTATTGATAAAGCTCTAAAAATAGCAAAACTGCAATTGAAAAACAGTGCAGATATAAATACAGCATGTAGTAAACTCAGGGTGCAATTTATTTAAAAAATGACAAGCAGGCTAATATTGAAGAGCGTGTTAAAAGGTTAAACAGAATACCATTAGAAAATAGAGGTGTCTGTGAGAGACATACAGTGTCTGTGCAACTTTTCCTCTCTAAGCAAAGAATCTCAGAAAAAAGGTTGCTTCATTTTATACTGATAAGCTTCCTCCTCCTAAAAAGAGAAGGTGAAATTTTTACAGAATGTCTAATGTTATTGAAGAAATACGCATAAGCTTTAGGCATGAAAGCTGCCTCCAGATCTGAAAGAGAAACAGCAAATTTCACACACTGTGTCTAACCTCCAATCCCATCACAACTCTTAACCACCACAGGATGAATGACAAAATCATCTGGCCATGTCCTCTGGTGATATTCTGTGGGGACAGTTTTTAACTTTCTCTGCCTAAAACAGCCATGTCATCAAGGGACTGGGTCTTGGGCTTTGTCCCCCAAGAAAAAAGCACATTGCTTTAATGATTCCAGCCAATCTGGACTTTTCATTTGACAAACTGCCCTAAAATGTGCTATCTGAAGGCAGGTAGTCAAATAAACTCCCATGTTAATAGTCAGGCACCCTCCCTACCTCAGCCTAGGATTGCCTGTCAGTCAAAAACTGTTTGGCAATGTTATTCTATTAATGTATGGTAACATCTTTTAAGATATTGATTCGGAGCTCATTTAAAAACAACTGTGTGAGAATCTCCCTAACCCAGCTGATTCCAGTGGAATTAGGACAAAGCTCATTTCCCTACACAGATTTTTCAGTCAGCAACTCACTGTCTGCATAAATAAAAGGCCACCCACCTACACGAAGCCATCTCCATAGAAAATTGAAAGACAATACTTTCTGGACCTAAGCAGATGTCTTGCTCCCTTCTTTTTCCCTCCAAATAAGAACCCCCATGCACCTCTGAAACAATCAGGAGAAGCAATATATGATGTATTTCAAGATTAAAATAGGACCTACAAACAAAATTTATGGTTGATGCGAGACCACTGTGATATTAATTGTAAAGTTCTTAGCAAAAAGACTCAGAGGAGATAAGCACAGAAGTAATTTTTTAAGCTTTGCTTTGAAGGATGCAGCTTCTAGAGGTGATGGATGTTTACACCTCTGCCCACTGTGACAAACAGCTGTGGTGGATCAAATCCAGTGGTCCAGCACTGCCCAGGACAACATCACTGGCTTCAGAGGAAACCCCAGTTTGCCCAGCAACAGGCAGCAGTGATCAAGTCTGCCAAAAGACTGGTGTTTGCCTGGGACATTTATTAGGTAGAGCTTGGCTTTTGTCCTGCAATGCAAATGGCTTCACTCGGGGAACACCCTCCTGAAAGTCAAATCCAAGAAAAATTCCAATGCATTCTGTCACCACAGCTACAACCAGAGCGGCCAACACAAATTCCTGGGCAAAGCAGACATTAAAATATTTGCCAAGTTCCAATGAAGTTCAGCTCTCTTTATTTTTCATCCTATGTGTACTTCCTTTTCAGTTTTCCCCACTGCTAGTTAAGGACCATTTTATGAAGTGAAATACTGGAGTAAAACTTAACAATTGTAAGGGCCAAAGCAGCTGCAGGACAGGCAGAATCCCCTTGTTGAATTAGTTTCCTGTGTTAAAAGGACTTTCAAATGGACAAGTATTTTCCCCAGCAATGGCAGAGCACCCTTAAGTTGCACTGAAATTCAGATCTCTTCATCAGCTGACCTTGGGGCATCATCTGAAGCGTGACTCAGAGCACAGAGAGGCTGAAAGAAGAGGAATTACTGCCTTTTCACAGGGTTGCTCATCCCAATTCTATTCTCAGACACCAGGGATTACTCATGCTCCTCCGAACATATTGCTGGCATCCTGCTCTGCTGCTCATTAGACACGAGGGTGTCAGAATGAAACTCGGTAGCCAGCGAGGCAGGATGTGGTGAGCAGAAAGAGCCCCAGAACAGCACAAACTGCGTGTCCTTTACAAAACATAAGCGTGCTCCCTCCATTCACCCTGTGGCACTTTCCCAGCTACTTTCAGGAGCAAATTGATTTGTGTCCAAGAGTTGGAGTGGCTTATAGTTACTCAGGGTGGGGGGCAAAGTCCAGCTGGATAGAAGCAAACACACAGACTTCAGAAAAAGAAAGAAAAATATCTTATGTAGATAGATATCAGAAAATATCTTATGTAGAAGATGTGAGAAGAATCATAGAATAAACTATTATTGGAGGGGTGGGGAACAAGGAAAATATCTGCCCCATCCAAAATGAAAAAGGAAACAGGAAAACCAGTTACTCAGATTGTCAGAATTGTATTTTTTTTAATAAAACCCAAGATCATCTCCTGTGTTTGGGATTTTAAAAGAGCTTTAACATGATTTTTGGCTTTTCTGAAATAGTCTCTAATTATTTCTGATTATGTAAATAAATTGCTGGTATTCTCTGTAAAGTGTTTCTTTTTAAACTATTACCATTGTCTCTTCCAGGGTAGATCCATCACCAACTCTTACATTCCATCCAGCTGCTCTCCAACTGGTCAAATGTTAGTACATGGTCAGCCCACAGAAAAGAAAACACATTTACATGGCACAATTAATTTGCTCTGGTTTAAACATCTAAAGTGCAATGAGTTGAATCATGCCCTGCAGGTGCTCATTGACTGAAAATCTCCTGGATGTAGCTTCGCTACAGACACCTATATTGTACAGTTAGGTGAAACAAATCCCAACAGAACCTTCTAAATATTTTTTTTCTTCTTCTTCTTCTTCTTCTTTTTTTTTTTTTTTTTTTTTAAGGAAATGCTGCCAAATCTCATATTTTCTGTGCTCTAATGTGCAGCTTGTATCCTGTTTTCTTCTCACTTACCTTACAGTCAGAAATGGGATCCTCATTTTTCATTGTACTCGACCACCTTAATTTCAGTAGAGGTTGTTTTAGGTCAATAATGTCCTCTCTTTTCTTAGATTTTTTTCTACAAAAAAGAAAAATAAATCCAACTAGATAAAATATTTCCCAATAAAAGTGCTAACCATTTCTCAAAATTCCATACTTTCATAGAAGACTTTAGTTCCTGATGATTGTCAGAAAATCATTTTTTCTTTTTTTTTTTTCTTATGCCAAAACTGAAGACAAACACATATCCTCTTTGGATACCTGGAACTTGTTCAGAAGACCATTTTAAGTCAACAGATGCTGGAAAAACCCTTTGTTATTTTTTAGTAGTGAAATGAGTTCTATGCAGTTCTTTGTTATAGTTTACATGTGTAACTACTACATGTTCAAGTTACACACGTATTTGATTTAATTGTGTGCTTAAAGTCTTTAGGACTCACACATGTTGAAAAATTTCCAAAATCAACAGCAAGTCAACAGCCTTAAGTGGAACATTACATACCTCTTATGTTGTTATGCTTTTCCTGTGTCTCATTCCTTTGACATTTGCACCAGGAGAAAAAACCCACCGAAGCCAGCAGAATTATGGATGTTAAAAAGAGATCCAAGGTTGAAAACAAGGTGGGTTTTGTGCCCAAAGGACAACTGCAGCACTAAAAATCAACATACTGAAGAGGAGAGGCAGCAATTCGCATTACAAGTAGAATTTTTCTCAGTATACACTATGGTGACCTTAGGCTTGAGAAGTGCTGTGAGGTGCTTAACTGAAAAGCACTGTGGGATTATAAGAAGGAGTTTAGAAACACATCTAAAAGAAAAGCATTTTCTGGAGCTAATTAAATGCTAGTTTTTTTCTCTTTCACCATCCCTTCTCAATTAAAAGGTGTGACTTCAGGGACTCTTTCTATTTAAAGGATGTCTAGGTGATATTACAGGACAGGGAACAGAGATAATAAATCACACAGCAGCTGTTGAAATAATATTATCCAACCTGCAAAGAGATTTCTCCAAATCACTTCACACATTCATCACTCCACGAGTATCACATCTGTGTAATGAGTTACTCCTTACCTTTGCCCTCTGGTGTGGCTCCCTGTTCCCATGAACTGCCCACGCTGCAGTCACAATTCCAACTGTGCTTTGAAAGTTTTGAAAGGAGAACAGGGAATCTACAAACCCTGTGGATAGCTGACTGTGGGGAACCATGGCTGAAATGGTGAAGTGTATCTTGGTGCAAGGAAAGGGAAAAGTTTGAGTTTACTACTAGTTTAATTATATTAAGAAAAATTATCCCAATTAAAAAGGTTACCCAGTTCTGGTAATTGGATAGGTCTTCCTTTTGCAGTTTAAAAGTGAAAAGTATATTTATGTCACCTTTCTTCAGAACAGAAAGTTAGCAATGTCTTCCAAAGCAACAGCAGCAGCTACAGTGCATTTTCTTGATCCATTCTGGTATGGTTTCAGATCTGATTTATGAAACATGAGCCATAATTCTATCACAGCTTATCTATTCCTGGAGATGAGCTAGGATAACATATCCATATTGATTCTATAACATCTGTCAGAGGCTGATGAGGAACAAATACCATTAAGCTGTCTGTCCAGCCCTGCACAGGAAGAAGAACGACCATTTGCTGCATGTGATTCATCATTAAAAAAAAAACCACCACAAAACAGAACTGTTTTCTGGAGGCTTCATGTTGCCTCATTATTCTCTTGTAGTCAATATTTAAATAAAACAAACAGAATGCATATGCATAGCTTGGACTGCAGAAGTTTATGACTGATGACTTTCAAATCTGCATTAGTTTCTTTTTCACTGGTCTCAAAATCAAATAATGTCCAAATGTACCCTGAAAGGCACACTGTTTTTCCCCAAAAAACCATATAGCTAACCCTAAGGAGAAAGTTTTCTGTCAATGCAACTGCAAACCATCTTTTTCAATGGCATAAAAAAGACTTGAAATTACATTATAAATAACTACTGATAGAGATTCCATTTGAATTACAGAACTTCAAACTCAAGCTATTGAAAAGTGAACTGATATGCTTCTGACAGAGTGCCCTTTCTGCAAACGGTGCCATCCAGCTGGGCCAGCTTTTGGCATTACTGGGGAGAGAGATTTTCTCAGACGACATCAACCAGCGGAGGATGGAGAGCCCACTGTACTGCCAGGAAAGTTTGTGTCTCTGCACGATGCTAACTGCTCATTCTCTCCAAGACTGGAGGCTTTTATTAGCTCTGTGTTTGTTATTTCTGAGATCAGCTTTCTGTGTGGCCATGGTGTGAGTGCAGCAGGTGAGCCCTGGCCAGCTCCACCCAGCTGCCCTGCTCTTCTCCCTCCTCACCAGGACAGAAAACAAGATGGAAAAGCCCCTGAGCTGAAACCATGGAAGTCAGTTCCCAGTTAATGTAAGAAGCAAACCAGATTAAGGTTTATTTCATTTATAGCCAATTAGAAATAAACTAGTATGGTGAGAAACAAAGAACCAAAAACCAAAACAAAAAACCACAAAACCAAACAAAAACCCCAAACCCCAACAAAAACAACAAAATAACCTCACCTTTGCCCCAGATCCCATTTCTCCCAGCTCAGCCTGACTCTTCTACCTCCCTCTCCCCCGAGCAGCACAGGGGGATGAGGAATGGGCTTTGTGGTCAGTCCATAAAACAATTCCTCCCTGCCTGTCCTGCCTGCTCCCACTGTTCCCCTGCCTTGGCACAGGCTCTGGCACAGGCTGCAGTGTGGTATCTGCTCTGATGTGATCCTCCATGGGACAACCCAGGCAGCGGACAGCCTGCCTCACCCCAGCCTCCTCCAGGGGCTGCAGGGACAGTCTGCCTCACCTCAGCCTCCTCCATGGGCTGCAGGGACAGCCTGCCTCACCCCAGCCTCCTCCAGGGGCTGCAGGGGCAGCCTGCCCCACCCCAGCCTCCTCCAGGGGCTGCAGGGGCAGCCTGCCTCACCCCAGCCTCCTCCATGGGCTGCAGGGACAGCCTGCCTCACCCCAGCCTTCCCCACAGACTGCAGGGGCAGCCTGCCTCACCCCAGCCTCCTCCAGGGGCTGCAGGGGCAGCCTGCCTCACCCCAGCCTCCTCCAGGGGCTGCAGGGACAGCCTGCCTCACCCCAGCCTCCTCCAGGGGCTGCAGGGGCAGCCTGCCTCACCCCAGCCTCCTCCAGGGGCTGCAGGGACAGCCTGCCTCACCCCAGCCTTCCCCACAGACTGCAGGGACAGCCTGCCTCACCCCAGCCTCCTCCAGGGGCTGCAGGGACAGCCTGCCTCACCCCAGCCTTCCCCACAGACTGCAGGGACAGCCTGCCTCACCCCAGCCTCCTCCAGGGGCTGCAGGGTAACCTCTGCTCCAGTGCCTGGAGCACCTCCTCCCTCTCCTTTTCATTGACCTTCGTGCCTGCAGGGCTGTTCTGTTGCTTTGGTTTGGGTTTTTTCCTCATTCCTCTCTCTCACAACTGCTACACAGCATGTTTTACCCTTTCTTACATACATTTCCATGGAGGTGGCACCAGCTTCATGCAGGGGCTCAGCTTTGGGTCTGTTTTAGGGCCAGCTGTATCCAACACGGGGCCAGCCCCTGGTCTCTTCTCACAGCCCTCCCCCTACCAAAACCTGGACACGTCAGTCCAATACACTGAGGAAGCAGATACGATCATCCTTTGTGTGTTTGGACTATAAACCTTTATTCCCCTCCCTTTCCTGTATTATCACCAGTTTGTGAGGTAAAAAATTAAACAGACCTAGTTCAAGCTACAGTGTGCTCGCCCACCATGTAACTGATGGGATTAAGGGGAGGAAAGCCCCAAACAACAAAACATCTGTGATTCATTCTAAGGAGAATATAAACCATGACCAGAAAGCACTTTAGAGAAGTGGATTTCAGCGGTGTGTGCACAGCTTGGGTACACATTAACACAGTTTTACTGAAATGGGATTTGAGGCTTTACAGAGCCGAACAGGAGCGTTCTGTGCCCCTGGCACAAACCCTGGGCTGGAGGCTGGAGAGCCACACCATCCCTTCCTCCAGAAGCTCTCAGCAGCGGCAGTAGTGCTTCTGGTGTCCCTCAGGCTGCTTCTCTGCAGAGCTCCTCCCTTGGAAGGCCAACCTCAGGTTTGCCCCAGCACTGAAAACAGAGTCCTCCTCAAGTCCTCAATAACTACATTCAGTGGCAGGCCCTGCCTTTAGCTTTATCTTTGTGGTTGTGCTTTTCATTACTTTATTTAAAAATTTATGTTAATTTTTGTAACTACCTCTATCTGTCACAATGCTAGCTGCAGGTGCCAAATCCACAGGTATTTAAGCAAATATCAAGTAGCTTTGCACTTAGGGCAGGGAGAAATAAATCAAAACTAAATTCTCTCTCTCGGGACCCAATCATCCTGCCAGTTTAAGTTGCAACACACACCTGATGAAATGATTGTGCCTCAAATTAGGCCTTCTAATTTGTGTATAAAACTAGGTCACAAAGCTTATTTTCTCTTCCCTTCGCAGCTCCTCTACACGTTAGTGCACTATATTGCACAGAGAAAGAAATATGTTGAAGGGCAGAGCTCTGTAGATGGCTCTTCGGTGTATCTACCTGGTGTGTTAAAAGGGCAGCTTGCAGCCAACAGGAAAACCAACTCAAAACAGAGGTGCTCTTCAAGTCTGTTCCTGTTATGCTGCTCACTAACCACTATCCACTGTCAATGTGGGAATATTACCTCCTCCTTTTTTTTTTATGAGATTTTCCCACTCATTTCACCAGCACCCAAAAAATCTTCAGGTTTTTTGGTTTTTTTTTTCAAATGTTTCTCAGTCCCTTGAGTTATGCAGGCAGTTTCTAGACTGGAATTTGTAAGCTAACTTAATCATTGTTGCTACTAGTTTGCAAAATATATAGTAGCCACAGAAGATTTCTGTTTGCTTCTTCTCCAGGTACAGGTAAAAATAAAGGATTTTAAAATAACTAAAGAGATCTAAAGTAGTCTGTATTGATTTTAGAAGAATTATACTGTAAACTGGGAGATAAAGCATTTGTCACACATGCTGACAAAGCCCCACAGCCAAAGTCTCTGATCACTCAAACATCCAGACAAACAACTGATGGTTTTATTCCCCCAACAGATGTTCCAGCTGCTCAGGTTAGCAGAATACACACTCCCAGCACTGCCCAGCGGCAGCAGACTCGAGCTCTTGAAAGTCACCATCTGACACCAGGAACAAAAGGTCAAACCATAGTCTAGACAGAAGCTGTAAACGGGGATGCTCAAAAGTCACCAGTCTGACAGACTGAAAAAAGAGCCGAGCAGGGTTTTTTCCAACAGATTATGTGCATAATAGGTATCTTATCAAACGTATCTTGCTCAGATTTTTGGCTCACACTGCAGTCTGCATAACTTCATAGCTGTTTATGCATCCTAGCTTATCCAAAAAGTAACACAGTTTTCCCTATTGTTCAGGAAGGTACTCTGTCATTTAATGTGAGAAAACAGATCCAAAAGCACAAGTCAAACACACAATAAACATATATTCATGGAGATAGGAGCAACTCAACTGAACTTACTAGAAGAGGTCCAGAGATTCATTCAGCTCTGGGATTAAATTCACTCTTCTGTTTGGAAACATCAAATTGAAAAGCCAATGCAAAACAGAGAACTAAACTACTGTTGTACTTCCATTCTTTTCCTTTCCCAACCCATCACAGCACTGCTAGTGTTAGCTCAACATCAGGTACTACAGGCACCCCACTCAGACCCTTGGTGCTTTTTATTTGATCTCCACCCCACCTGCTTTATGCCCCTCGTAGAGGAGCAATGTGAAGGTGGTGAATGAAAAATGCAGCCAAACATGCAGGATTCCCTCTCAGTCAGTGCCTCATTATGTTTCCCTCTCTCTGAGCTCTGCCGTGGTGCCACGGAGCACAGCTGAACACCTGCATTTTGCCACATGGCTCGAATGTGCACGCAGCTCCTGTGCCCCTTGCCTGCTCTGATTTCCCCTGCTTTTGGCAATTAACACCAGGAGATTAACAACTGGCTCCAGGACAATTGACTCTGGAGGCAATTAGCCTCTTACAGGCACCTCACTGGCTGCCAATTTCATAGAGGTGAGAGGTGCAGGGGCTATTAATGAAATGCATCAGGAAGAAATAACTGAGCTGTCAGTTAGTCTTGGGCCTCATCCATAATTCTGCTCGAGAACAAATGCTGTAATTCTACATCCCATGTGAATCACAGAAGGCTAAAGTGAAGTCACCTTGGCTGGACAGCTTTCTTTTGCCAGAAACAGGGGATTTTCTGGATGCTCCCATTATGGTAACATCCATTTGAAATTTTTCCTATTTTATGTAAATTAAGTGGTATTGAGTGAAATTACTAGGACATGGCTGTGCCAGTTGGAGTCATACCATTCCTGTCTGACCTCTAAAGCACTGATTAGACACATCTCTCTTGCCAGTCTCACGTTGTGTATAAAAACAGACATCTCAGCAGATGAGTGCTGTTTGCAGTGCTGTGGTCAGTTTGTAACCAAATCCAAGAGTACATGAGCTGTTCCAGAAGCAGAAATACATGAGCTGCTTCAGAAGCAGATGGTCTACTTGAGCCATTTAAACAGCAACAAAAAATGTAAGGGATTTTTTTGTTTTGGTTTGGGTTTTTTTGTTTGTTTTGTTTTTGTTTTATTTCCAGTACACTATAGGCTAAGTTCAGCAATCTTTAACTATTAGAAACCATATTTGTTTTGGTAAGAGTCGTGTGGGTCTATATCCTATGAGAATAAAGAAGGTGGTTCCCAGGTTTTTACTGTTCAAAGAGCAAAGAAATACACTTCATTCAGCAAATCCTCATGTCAGAAAAACAGGTAACATACCAGCACCGCAATGCTGCCACAGCTGGATGGCAGAAGCTTCTCAGGAGAAAATCTGTGAAAGGAATTAGATGTTTTAACTCCACAGAGGAATCTTCTTGTGCAGCAGGACGGTCTGGCTGAAGGACCTCCCCTGTGCAGCAAGCAAAATGGGCAGAATTTACACAGTTTGGACACTTTGCACAAGAGGATGCACAATTAAGGCTGCACTTACTTATCCTGTGCTTGGGTCTGTTTCCAGGAGTTCATTGCCTGCAATTTCACTTTCTCTCTCCCATTCTAAAAACATCTCTCAGCTTGTATAATCCTCCTTCAAAAGATATTTTCCTGTTAGCAAATTAAAACTTGTGCTCAGGAGGCCAACAAAAAGCAGTCTCTTAGTGCAGGTGGGCTTTTTAAAAGGTGCTGAGCATTTTATTTGAGAATTGGAGAGGGAGAAACAGTCACATAAAAATTAAATTGCACCTATTTGATACCAGTCATCATTTTATTGCACATAAAACCTGAAAAGCAAAACATTTAAACTCTTCTGTATTTTCAAGTCTTGTAAAATATTGTATTTAGCATAAAACATATTCTCAACCAAAATATTAATCTACCAGTTACCCTAGACAGAAGGCAAATAAGTGTCAGTTTAATGTCACCCATTTCAGTTTAAAGCCTGTGAGCTACAAGGAGGAAGAAGTGAAGTCAGAATCCCCAAAGGCACATTGAGCTGGGTCTTCTGCCAGCCACAAGCAAGGGCTTTACCTGGGGCTGGTACCTGACTGGGACCTGATTTTAGTGCAAATCTTCACTAAACTGTCAGCTAACCCAGGATTCTGCTCAGCACTTGCCAATGAATGTGGACTCTAACAATGAATAACTACAAAATGCCAAAATTATGAATTTATATTACAGAATTAAAAAAAAAAAAAACACACCATGCTGACTTGAGAGAGCAAGAAGTGGAAGCACAGTGCCAGTGGCCTGAGCTGCAGCTGGACTGTGCAGCACAGAGGGAGTTCAGCTGATCTCCATAGTTTGGTTTCTCACCCATGGCACTGCCAGTGGAATGGCCATGGAGGAGCACACGGAGGCTGGAGCTGCACACCGGTGTGAGGTGAGTGGAGAAAAGGGACTGTGGCTGATGCTGAGGTGTTCACCTACATAAAGGACACAGCCATCAGCACTGTTTAACAGAATTCATCCCCTCAGGGAAGGTGTTTGGGAGGTTTCCTACCATTTATGGCAGTTAACCTAGAACAGATCCACAACTCACACTCCTCCATACAGCCCAGAATGACAGAATTTCAGGGCAAGTCACAGAGCTGGAAGGAAGCCTGACAGCACAGGGAATGGCAAACATTGCCCTGAAAACTACATAGCCCTAAAGCTCAGCAGTGTCTGGAGAGAGGATCCACACAGACCTGAGAGAAACTGAGGGCAAAGTCCTCAGAAAATCTGTATTTCTACAGGAACAGATACAGGTGCCCATTATCTGACAGAAGGCATCATACACCACACTAATTCCAGCTGGTCCAAGCTGGCTCCCTCTGCAGAAGGCCATCCAGAAGAGAGTTGGACATGTCCTTTTTTAGCATGCAGAGCTCCAAGACAAGAGTGCTACAAAGGAATGACAGCTGCACCTCGATGTGTGCTGGTGCTCCAGCACGTCTGTGACACATTGGTTCAGAACAGGAGCTAAAAAGCAGTGGCTCAGAAACAGGAAAAAAAAAAAAAAATCATCATTTGGATCGTTTCAAAGCTCTTCAATCCAACCAAAAGTAAAAAACTTCTGCAGGGTGTCCAGAGTGTGTGAACAGAGCAGGATGCCTCTCATAATAGGAAAATGTAGCTGTGCATTTTTATATCCAGGAATCGGTATAATGCCTGACTGCCTCACAATAAAAGTCATATCAGAAGCTTAATGGTATGGGGCAGGGAAAAGCCTTTGAATTTGACCCTAGTCAGAACAGGATTAAGACTTAAAGGCCACATATGTGGCTAAAAAGCACAATACTGCTGCATACAGCTTTGGTAAAACAAATAGTCAGGAGAGCTTTGAAGAGCTATTGCTGCCAGTAGAGACCAACTTCTGTCTTCTGACAAGAGTATTAACCTTTGGAAACTCTGATCCAGGTGCCTCATCAGTTCTGTGGTAATTCTCTCTCTCACCATCCATGTGCACATTACACTCACGCTATTCCATTTGCCAGCCAGGTCACAGGGCACCGCTGCTCCGAGCTCATTTATGGTTTGATTTCACACACCTTTCATCCATTTCTTTCAGTCTTAAGAAAGCTCAGCTCCTGCACAGAGGGCAGATTTTTTTTTTTACAAAAGCGCTTAAGCTCCCAGAGTCTCTTCTTGCTCTCAATGGGAGATGAACCCCTCAGAAAATGTCAAATCTCCATTTAGAGTGTGCGGCTCTGTTGGAATTCCGACCCTTGGTGTTTCGGAGAGCATTCCATGCCCACGTGCTGTGTCCATGGAAATGGTTTTGCAGCTGAAAAGGAGTCCAAAAATGCACAACTGCATCCTTGATGAGTGGTCTGGAACTGGATTAAGCATGCTCCCTTTTGTCAGCTAAAAAGAATGCAAGCTAGCTACCTCTCAAGAGTGCAATTAACCTTCATATTTAGATAAGAAATCTCACGTATTTGGTGGTTGTTAGTACACTAATGCCTGCACAATCTCCTGATTACATTTATCCCCATGTCACCCCTATGGGGTGGTGTTATCATCTCCATCTTGCTGATAAGAAGCTGAGACAGGGAGATGGATTAAGTTAAATCACCCAAGGTGCACAGAAAATCTTCACTAAAACTGTCAGCAAAGCCAGGATTCTGCTCAGCACTTGCCAGTGAATGGGGACTCTTTAACTCAGAGTAACTACAAAATGCCAAAATTGTGAATTTATATTCCAGAATTTTAAAAACCCATCACACTGACCTCATTGGATTAATTTAAGGAATATACTGATAGCTAGTGCTGAGAATGACTATTGCATTCTAGAAGGGATCCTGATACTAGACATTAATACAGAAACTGCAGGCAGATGGAGAGCTGCAGTAGGAGTCTCTGAGAAACCTGCGGCAACATTGAGTTGAATACCACAAAGCTGCTGCATTTCTTTATAGAGCATGTCAGCAGGAAAATCCATTGGAAAAACATCTTGTTTTGTAGAATTAAGGAGAGGGTTTATTTGGTTTTTGGTTTGTTGGGGTTTTTTGCCTTTTAGGTACTAGTCCTATGAACCCTTACACTCTTTTGGACCCTAATGGGCAAAGGTGCTCTCAAGTATCTCTCAAAGAGATTCTTCTTCCATGTAAAATACTTACAGAATTGGGTAATTGGGTTCTTCAAGACTAGAAATCATCATTTGTGAGTTGGGTAACAGTAATGGATTTTTTCTCCTTGTGTGAATGAAGCAAGCTGATATTAGAAGGACCTCAACACGCCTTTCTGTCTTCTCCAGAAAACCTTTCAGACCTAACTTTAGCATTCAGCCCTTTCAAAACTGTCTCCACCTACCTTCACCTTTTCCTCGTCTGTCGCCCTGGAGCCAGACCCTGCCGTGCTCTAAGGGCATAGATCATTGCCATAAATCATTCCTGATTTACCAGCGCTGCATTCCCTCAGGAGTCCTTATCGCTGAGACCTGACCCTGGAAATGCTGCTGCACAGCTAAAATTATGCAAAAGCCCTTCCCATTCCACTCTCACTGCTCTGTTTCTAAGCCCATTTCCTTCCTCATGGCTGGGAACATACCACACACGATTGTGAGTGCCTGCAATCCTCCAGGGCTGCAGTTTGCTCACAGCACATTACTTGTCTACAAAGCGTTTTCTCACCTGGGTCACCTCTTTAAAGGGATTTTCTCCAGCCTGGGTTTGTAATGTTTCTGTGTAGAACGTTTACTACATTGCCATTCACCAGCATGAAATCCATGCTCCATAAGAGTTCATCAGCTACAGCACAGCAACTTCCTAGACATCCTGCTATGCCCAAGGTGCAATTCTTAAATCCAATTTTCTCCACTTTAAGGCTGGCTGTCACAGTTTCCATTTGAGACTAATTCAGTAGCTCAATTTTAGGATCTGTTACTCCCAGCAATTTTAGCAAGGCTGGTCTAATAAAGGCAATTTTTCAAAGGTGAGCTGGTGCCGTTCCTTGTTTCTCTATTAGACTCGCAGGCAAATTATTTATGTTCAGTACACAGTGGGAGGACCTCCAATCCTGGACCAGCACTGTTCTTCACACAGTGATATACTCCCATTATGCCTTCCAGGGGCTGTATTTTCTTCCCCAGAGAAGAAAAGGAGGTTATTTCTAATACTGTCACCTGCAGGCTTCTGTTCTGCTTCTGTCTCTACTACTACGATGCTGTGTAAGGCCAGTGCTTCACCTTCTGTGCCTCCTTTACCTCCAAAGTACAGATAAAATGGGTATTGCCACAAAGGACAATCGTTTCAGGAAGGAGGGAAGACTTCTGGTGTAACCAAGAGCGGGAGAGCAAGCCAGAATTCAGAATTTCAATGTTTCTGTCCCACTGATCTTGCTTGTGTTAGCTGTAGCTATTTCTCCTTCAGGAGCAGTCACCTTCCTTCTTGCACTGTTTCAGTGTCACCCACAGTCAGTAACAGCCTCAAAGTCCTTTCTGGTCTGTGTCACCTACCCTCCAACACATTCCTTTGTGGTGTTCTGCACTCTCTGCTTTTGCAATCGGTGCCCATCATTGCTAATTAGCCACGGTGTCATTACAGAGCTCCAATCAGTGAGAAAGGCCACCACAGGATCCTGTACCTGACACACCTTGGATGAAAAAGCAGCACCTGTCCCAGTGGGTTTGCAGTGTGCAGGTGACCATGGGGCAGTGCATGGATGCAGAGTTCTAGGTAAAATATCATGATTAGGTAACAGCTCTGGGCAAAATATGAAGATTAGGAAAGAGTTCTAGGTGAAAGATAATGGTTAGGTAACAGTTCTAGGTAAAAGATGATGATTAGGAAACAGTTCCAGGTAAAAGATGATGATTAGGAAACAGTTCCAGGTAAAAGATAATGATTAGGTAACAGTTCTAGGTAAAAGATGATGATTAGGTAACAGTTCTAGGTAAAAGATGATAATTAGGAAATAGTTCTAGGTAAAAGATGATGATTAGGAAACTGGCTCTTACCCCAACGATTCCGGACATCCTCTCTGACTGGTTAATCTCCTTTCTTCTCGTGAATAGCAGCCCCAGATCGATGCACACAACGCTCCAGACAGCTTTAGTGCTGGATTCCTCACAAGAGACCATCTCAGCACATTCCTGACACCAGCCCAGCCTGCTTAGCCCAGGGCAGGCACGGCAGCTCCCAGAGCAGCAGCTGCAGCCGCGGAGATGAAAGCACACCGGGACAGAAGGGATTGCCCTTCTCTGCACCAGGGAGGAGAGGCAAAGCTGCAGGGGAGCAGTGCCCGTGCAGCCTGAGAGGTGCTGTGCTGGATCTGGAGCAGGTGAGGGGATCTGTGCTGCCCCTCTGTGTGACTCTGTCACCGAGTGAGCAGCTTCTGTCTCCTGCCCTGGAGCAGAAACACATTCACAAATTGGCTGTGGGGAGTTCCAGTGCTGCTCAGGGAGAAATCTGTGATGAACTTCAGCTGCAAAATCCGATTTAGTGAAGAGATTGCCGCTGAGGATGGAGAGAGAGCCTGGTGTTTCTCTGGCCTTAAGGCACGGGGTTTTGTAGGATCCCAGGGCCTGTCCTATATATAATGAAAACCACAATGAGGAACAGAGTCCTTAGGTCTCTTAGGAATAGAAAATAAGGACTCAGGCCTGAAAATTAACTTTTTTTCCCCTCTTGCCTACACAGAGCTTCATTTGCTGGGACTGGAATTCCCCTACATGCTCCCAGGATCCGAGCTAACTGGGTGGCCTTTTGCTAAACTACAACTTCCTCCTCCTTTGTCATCACGGTGAAAGAGGAACCGATCAAGGCACAGACAAAACTGAATTTTGCCACCCTAAGAAGGGGGAGGTGAGTCAAACCCAAGCTGCTCCCACAGCCAAACCCCAGAGGGGACAGTGAGGTTTCCTGCCCTTGAAGGTGAAGTGGGGCACAGAGGTGGTGGCACATGGCCTGCACAAATATTTAATATTATGGTTAAGTGTATGGCCATGTCCCTTTTGTCACTGGTAACAAGGGGACGAAAGATAACACGTCACAAAGATACATTGATGTGATGCATACAAAGAAGATGTCAGTGAAAATTTGGAGAAAAACATCTTTTGTGCTTGCTATTGTGATAGAAAATAAAAGCCAACAAACCATCTTCCCCAAGAATTAAGGTATAATTATTTTTGTGTGTGTGTTAAAATATAGCTCTTTGTGAAACACTGCATCAATTCCTAAGTTTACGTGGAAGTTACGATTCTTCTAGCACCAAAGGAATGCACATATGTTTAGATAATATGAATAATCGTGTAAGTCAGAATAAAAAAAAGTTCTTATCTGTCTTTTTGCCTTCTTTTTTTTTTTTTTTCTTTTTCCTTCCCTAGCACTTTCTCGTGTAGCGAGATCAACAGTATATTGAAAAAAAAAAAAAAAACCAAAATCAAAACTCAAACAATTCCCGGAGCTCCGGGGCCGCGGCGCCACCTGGCGGCACTGGGGGGCACTGCCCGGCCCCAGGGACATAAAATCGGGGTTATTGCCCCAAAACAGGGCCAGGGAGCTGGGAATGAAATCGGGGTTACTGCCCCAAAACAGGGCCAGGGAGCTGGGAATGAAATCGGGGTTATTGCCCCAAAACAGGGCCAGGGAGCTGGGAATGAAATCGGGGTTATTGCCCCAAAACAAGGCCAGGGAGCTGGGAATGAAATCGGGGTTATTGCCCCAAAACAGGGCCAGGGAGCTGGGAATGAAATCGGGGTTATTGCCCCAAAACAGGGCCAGGGAGCTGGGAATGAAATCGGAGTTATTGCCCCAAAACAGGGCCAGGGAGCTGGGAATGAAATCGGGGTTACTGCCCCAAAACAAGGCCAGGGACATGGGAATGAAATCGGGGTTATTGCTCCAAAGCAGGGCCAGGGAGCTGGAAATAAGGAATGGGATTATTGCTCCAAAGCAGGGCCAGGGAGCTGGGAATAAGGAATGGGATTATTGCTCCAAAGCAGGGCCAGGGAGCTGGGAATAAGGAATGGGATTATTGCTCCAAAGCAGGGCCACGGAGCTGGGGAGCGGCCAAGGGGCAGCCACACAAGGAGTGGCTGAGGGCCCTTGGCTTGTTCAGCCTGGAGAAAAGGAGACTGAGGGTCTTCAACATTCTCATGAGAGAAAGAGGAGAGGCAGGCACTGATCTCTGCCCTGTGGTGACAGTGACAGCATCAGAGGCAATGGCATGAAGCTGTGCCAGGCGAGGTTTAGGTTGGATATTAGGGAAAGGTTCATCACCCAGAGGGTGGCTGGGCACTGCAACAAGCCCCACGAGCCTGCCAGAATTCCAAAAGCATTTGGACAATGCTCTCGGGCTCACGGTGTGACTCTTGGGACCTCAGTGATCCTTGTCGGTCACTTCCAGCTCAGGATATTGTTTGCCATCACCAGATCCCTGAGCTCCTGGTGGACAAAAACATGGCAGGTCTGCCACGGGTCCCTAGGCAGGAGTGGCATTCCTTGGTGACTCTCACGAGTCCCACCACCAAAACAAGGAGAAAAGAGCAACCGCTTCAGTGTCATTTACCTGAAAGCTTCTCCTGAAATCTGAGCTGCTGGACAAAAAGAATGAACTATGAAAAAGGGAGGGGAAAGAAATAATCTCAGCTGTTTTCAACTCCTTCCTTCCCAAAATAATTATCCACAACCTGAAGCTTGTTTTAGGAATACAGGAGCCTTTTCTGGGATTTTTTTTCCACTTGGACAAAGGCTGAAGCTGCTAAAGCAGTGGTATAACAATGCTGCACTGAAAATGACCATATCTGTATAAATAAAGCTTTACAATAAGAGCTTCTTTTACCCTGCCTTTTCTTTTTTGTCATTTTATATTGGTAAAAACACTCAGATAGTCCTTGCTGTCACACCAGAGCATCTCAAAATTGGCTCAGCACCAGTGATCTTATGCTCACTTAAAATTAAAACCCAGGATAGACTGCCCACAACACCATGCTTCAGCTGCTCCCCACCAAAGGCACATCCCAAATCCTCAACAGGTACTGTGATGTTGCTGTAAAAGGCAAGGGAATTAGCTGGTATTTTCTGTAATTCCAGAGTAAACCTTCTCTTGTACTATTGATTTAAATAGGATAACCCATGTGGCCTTTTTGGGGGAGTTTTGACAGGTGGTGGGATGAAGGTGGTTGGTTGGAAAATCTTTCACACCACAAATCCTTTGAAAATGTTTTCCAGTTTGCATTTTTGTCAGAGGATCGTTGCAGAGATCAGGAAGAGATGAATAAGGTAAGGAATGACTCCAGCCTGTGGTGGAGCTTTCTGCTCTGCTACTCTTACCTTGAGCTCAGAGGAGATGATTGAGATTTGCCCATGAGCCACAAAGAGAGAGGAGTAGAAGGGAAAATACACAGCTGGAATGCAGTGGCTTCCAGACACAGAAAGCAGTGTGGGAGAAGTCCACACCAGAGTATTTTATTCTCTCTGGCAGATACTCCCCTTTGAGAGAAAGCTCTCTTCATGAAAGGAATATTCTCCAAACCGCGTTGTCGTACTGAGAAACACACTTTTAACAAAATGCCTTTCTTACGCAGTTTGCTACTTCCACCTTTACCTTTTGGCAGGGAGAAAGGAAGTATTTATAACAGAGGCTTCTTCTGCTGAGAGCTACAGATGAGCCCTTGTCTCAGCAGAAATGGAGAAATGCCATTGAGAGGGATGTGACAGTTACAAAGAGGGTTATTCTGAAAAGTTGGAGTTTTTTCGGAATTGCCATTTCTTTCCAGAGAGTATTTTATCTGCAGAGAGGCTACAACACAAGTGCTCGTGCTACAGTAGGCATGCCCACATTGCTCTAGGAATTTTTTGTACTCAGAATTCACAAATGCAGAGCCAGAAATGTCCTGACCCTTGCAGGGATGAACTTGGTATATGCCATGCTTGACTGACAGTTTTCTACATGTTTCTTAAGGACTTTTCCAGCACTGAAGATAATACTGTCTTCCTGGATAATATATCCAGTGCCTCACTATCATTCAGGGGCAAGTATTTCCAGATGTCAGAGCACAACTCCTGGGACAGAAATAAGTGCATGTATGTGGTAGTGGTGGCCTACTTTTGCTTAACAAACAGGTGTGGGAGTGAATCCAGTTTTAATGTGTGAAATTCTCCACAGCTCCTCAGTTTAAACTCTAAACTGACTATTCTCTGAGGCTACGTTCTTAACTGGAACAGCAGCCATGCAAGAAAGGTAAACTGTTTGGATGGCTAACACTTGCATGATCAAATAATTAATCAGCCTCGAAGGCAAAATTAGATTTCCAGTAGCTCTGCTTCTTTGGGATTAGATTTTGGAGTGGAAAAGGTCAGACTTCTGTCATTGTTATTTAATTTGTAACAAGAAAAATAAGCTTCCATCTAGAGCAAGATAACAGTCTTTTTTTCTTGTTAAGGTTCACAGGGCAAAATCCTGACATACTCTCTTAAACCTCCAGTAATTATTTTTGGCTTGGTCCCAGTTTAGTTTCTAGCAGATATTTGTCTGCAATACAGAAGCCCCCCTTGCCAAGAGCAAATTTATTCACTCTCTGGAGAGAATATCCAGGCTGGACAGTCAGGACCCTCTAACTTGCCATTTATCATGGATCTGACCAAGACAGGACTTCTGGCAAGATCTGTTTGTGGAGTTTTTGTATTGCTGCTGAAAGATGGCAGGATCTATCTCAGCATTAAAGAGGAATTAATCTCCTTGTGATATTTGGGACCTGGAGAATGGGTGCAGTGGGAAACAATGAGCCCAAAACCATCTCCCATCCCTATGGAGATGAAAAGTTGTGTTGGTGATAGATTCAGCCTCAGGGCAACAGGAGCTGCTACAGGACAATTACCTCTGAGTTTCCTTGGGATGCCAACTTCTGATAAGGACTGACACAGATGGAGAGCCCAAAGCCTGATGAATTCTGAAGCGAAGCTTCAGATGTCCTCAGCTGCTTGGAAAGAAGAGATGAATGGGAGAAAACCCACGGCATTCAGGGCCCTTCTGCTCATGTGACAGTTCATCCTCCCCAGCACAGCTTTGCCACAACCTGTGAGTGCCTGAGCCCATTTCTGCTTAGGGGAAATCTCCCATGACCTCCATCACTCACAAATGGAATTCAGCCAAACCCTGAATGCAGCACTCAGAGCTTGTGAGGACTCGTGTGTGAATCTGGGGTCCAGAATGTCCTCCCTTCTGTTTCCTGGCAGGCATAGCCTTGCAGGATTCTCTCTCTAATGTGTAAGTCCCCTAAGACACAGATGTCAGTGGTTAAAGAGGGCAAGCTGGGGATGTCAGGAAAATACATTTATCCTGCAGCTGAGGAGTGCCCCAGCTGAATAGCAGGCTTCTGTACACAGGTACACAGGGCATTAGCAGAACTGAATGTAATTCATGAGCTGCCCACCGGTGCTAAGCTCAGCCGTCACTAGAACTTTCAGTCCTCTCCTTTCCTGAGCAAAGAAATCTTTCCAGTTTGTTTGTTTTCTCAACAAAAAATAAAAACTGGGAAGAGGGATATTTCTAAGATCTCTATTCACTGCCAGTTGTTTACAGATATGCTGCTGGGACAGCAAAGTCTGGTTTTAGTGACTGGTTGCACTATGAAACGTCCCAAAGACAAATCCCTGTTTTGCCAAGAATAACCTTTCTGTACCAAATTAATTTCCATAGTGAGTGTACAAGGAGGAATGGAAATTTTAGAAGTATGCTTGAGAAATAAGACATTCAATTACAAGCTCTCAACAGACCCTGGAAACATTTTTTTTTTGTCCACTCACCTATGTGTTTTAAAAGCATATAAGGCCACAGCATAACTGGAGTACTGTTGCCTTCATTTTCAAATTAGGAGAACAGCAAGCAGATTGCATCTTGCCAGGAAACACCTCTGAGGTTATATGTAAATGATGGATCACACAGATCAGCAAGATGTTTGTTGACAGTAAGCTTTCAGCTACTCCTTTCACTCTTTGCAGTTCTAGCCAATGTTATTGTCTCTGAAAAAAAAGCAGAATATAATTAATTGTACTGCTTAAGATACCTAGCTGTAATAAAACCCTTCTTTTACCACAAACTGGAATATCTTTCAGTTTTATCTCTGAGTTGTAAGATTTCTCTTGAGCAACCCTAACTCATTTAATGAGTATTTAGGAATAACCAAGAGCCAGGCTGCTAGCTATGACCTTCTAGTCCCTTTCAAAAATATAGGATCATCTCAGAGAGAATTCACAGCTAAGCAAATTGAACTATGTCTCGGCCACTGAATTACTGAAATGGACTGAACACACCTGAGAACTTGGATGTGTGAAATGGAGATTTGTTCTAAAAGCTGATGTCATTCATTTGAAGTATACTGAAAAAATCTTGTTTATCTGTTGCTCATAAAAAGCCCAAACTCAAAACATCTGACAGAAAAGTTTACCAATTTGTAACAGGAAGCAGGTCTCAATCATTGACTACAGCAAACTGGTCTAAGTTCACTAATTTTTTATCAACTTAACATAAGGTTTACATGAAGTAAAAATGATAAAATTTGTCCAACCTGAACAAAAAGGTGCACAGAGGAAAAACTGTTGTTCTTTTTTTCACAGATAAAGAAGTGAAGCATCAAGACAATGATGACGATGACAATCCTGAGGAAATACATCTGTCTTGCTCTAGGAAATTCACGAGGAGCAGGCCTTGCTGGCTTGGACAGAGCACCTGGTCCTTCTGGACATGCACGTGTGGGCTTGGTGCTGTGGGTGGAGGTATTAAAGGGCAGGATGAGAGATGATCTGTGTGTTTCAGGTCACATCATGGGTGTAATTCACAGTTACTGCACTGAGATGGTGGAGTTGGCAAATGCATTCTGTGAGGCCTGAGAGGGTCAGGCAGGAGATTCCACATTCCAGTTGGTTAGCATCTCAGACACTCGGGAGGATGAGGAGCAGGATTTTCCTGGGTGTGCAGGTCCAGGACATCTGGTGGTCAGAGCTGGACAGGCTGGGCATTTCAGCTGGCAGCTCTTCACACCCCTGAGCCTCACAGGCTGCTTGCATCCAGCTCTGGGTGATTGGTGCATTTGTCACCATGCCTGGCATCACTTCAGAGGTGCCAAAGTCACCCACCTGAAAAAAAAAACCCAGAAAGAAATTTCTCTTCTCTCCTGCTCCACTGACAGGAGCACAGAGAGCAATCCTTCTTCTGAAAGGGACTACAGAAGAGTAGAGGTCTGCCACGGCAGCATGTCAAAGGCAGTGTTTTCCCTGTGAGTTTTATGGGCCTCCACAAGAAGGAAATTAGAAAGTGAATTCTACACTCTCTCCCATTTATAAATGTGTCTGTAATGTGTACGTTGTGCTGTAGGTTAATGATGCAGTTCTCAAGCAAGATTAACTGCTGCTTCAGACAGCCATCAATTCTTTATGATTGCAGGACCCTACTGAAAATGGAAGTTGCATTCCCCAAGGGATGGGCTGTATTCAACATCTGTCAAGTGTGCTGCGTTGGAAGATGAGAATAAAATTTTTAAAACAACAAGAGAAAGCAAAAGACACAAGCTGGTTCCCCAGGCCCTACACCAGGGGACAGCTACGTGACCTTCCCCACTGTCACTCTGAGCACCCTGGATAAGGTTAAATGCACAGATGTGGATGTGCCACTGACCCTCAGTGATGGGGCAGCTCCTTCTGAGGTGATGCTCGAGGCACTCAGCGTCCAGTGCCAAGCAACAGGGACCTTGTCCAAGAGCAGCACAAGCATCATGCTGCCTTGAGCTGATCATGCCTGAGACAGAGCCCAAAGAGTGCTCAGTGCTGGAGCTGAGCTTTCTATCAAACTCACCCTGTATTTGGCTCATTCCAAGAAGCTGCCTAGAGCTGCATCAGCAGAAGGGAGGTTACCAGTCCTTTTTCAGACATCTGTCTAACAAAAGTGGGAAGAATGGTCCTTTTAGGTGTCCCTCTCATCCTTTCTCTCTCTGCATCAACTGCAGCAGGGAGCTTGATAGCTGACTTTGATTACAAGAACATTTTTAGGTGTCTGAAACAAGAGGATTTGAATCCTCCCCTGAAGTGCAAGTGTTTGTATCAGTAATTCTGACTAGGTACATCAGGTCTTGGTGAGGCTGAAGGGATCCCAGCTACCTTCATTAACAATAACCCATATTTTAACCTGATTGATAAAACCATTTCCACTTGGTTTGAACCTTTTCAGAAATCTAAGCCAAAACCCACAGTGTGTTTGTAACTGTATGCCTTGACTGAGCTTTGGGCTGGCTCATCCTCACTTACCTTCTCTATTGGATGTGGAGAAACAAAATACTTCTATTCAAAGAACCTTTTATCCTAATAATCACATCTTTATTTTGTTTTTGTCAAAACAAATTATGAAAGTTGAGAAAATAAATTAAAATCGAGCCTCATTTCACTATCCAACATGTTACATTGCCTTTCCAGTATAAGTGCAGCTGAGATTTTTACTGAAAAATGGGACTGGAAAAAGTTACCATTGCAGCAACCAGCTCCAATGAAATGCAATCCAGCTACTGTAAAAACTCTCTGGTGTTGGTTCACTGACAGCAGCTGACTCAGACAGTGCCCATGCTTAGGTTCATGCTTAACTGCCTTTCTTTCCCCAACTCCTAACCATGCTTGGAATTCACAGCTGAGGACTCTGGGCCTCAATAACTTTTCCTAGGCACCTCCCATTATTCCACAGTCTCAGCTGCAGATATGATTGGGGTTTGCCACTGAGGATTTTTTTGAAGAAAGCGTTTCTGGGGTTGCTGTATTTCAAGGACTTAGGAGAGAAGAATCCAGATGCAAACTCTCAGTTGTACATCTGCCTACAAACCATAAACACTACTGCGTTTACCTTTCTGCTTCAATATTTGCATGGGGTGATACAGCTGGATTATCTTCCAGACCCCTTAAACAGTTTGAATGTGTTTCTTGATAAAGCAAGGATGGACTTCGAATTACTTTGCATAGTAAATGTTGTTTTGCAGACCTAAGTCAATGAGGACCTTTCTCGTTAAGTCTGAGTTAACAGAATATAGATAAAAGTAAGCTGATGCATCCATTAAGCAAACAATTTAAATATTTACGAGGAAGGAAAATATTACAGCCTTTACTACAAATATGCAAGGTCTCCTAACTGTAGGGGAACACTGCAAATCTTGTGAGGATACATTTATAACTACCATGAGTTTCCACAGAACAATTATTTATGGGGCAGAACACAGTGCAAATACTCCAGATTTGGAACAGCAGAAGTATCTCCAGTGAACTGTATGTAGGCCAAGGACTAACTGTCTAAGTTATTTCCCTTTCAATGAAACCCACAATCAATTTAGAATATTGGCAATGTATGCACCTTCAGTTTTTTGAAAGAGCCAGTTTGGTTTGAAAACCTGGAAACCAGGATGGTTTTCCAGGGCTGAGGATGATCCCTGGACTGCTGAATCCTCATAGCACAAACGTGGCCAGGTCAGGCAGTAACCAGAAATGCCAGATTGACTTCTCCTTCACTGACTCCTCCTTAAACACTCCATCCAGGGCAGGACAGTGCCCATAACCAGCCAGTCTGCTCCTGGAAGAGCAAATATTTATCAGTGCTTGTGCCAGTGCAGCCTCAAAACACTGTCACAAAAACAGGTTGTGAGAGGCATTTCTCCCCTGTATTCCTCAGCCATTTGGAGAAGAGCAGTTGCTATATTTTAGAAAGCTGAAAGGCTCGACAAGGTAATATTTAAATGCAGGAAGGGTGCCAAAGTGGTAAATGCAGGGACTCAAGCTTTCCATTCATATGCAGAACAGGTACGGCACAGGCTGTAGCTACACAAACGTTGATTTATCTATTTCTGTTGTCCCACCATCTCCAGAGTGCAGCAGCTCCCCCTGAGTGCTCTGACACAGCAGCAATATTTTCTTCTCTTGCGGCACATCCAAGATAAAATTTGATTAATCCCAAACTCATTTGCCTGTTCTGGCTCTGTGTGTTTGTGTGCGTGGAAACTTGGGCACCTCTGTCTGTTTTTGTGCCCAATGCTGCTCAGAAGAACAACACTGGACATCTACAGGCTTAGAGGCATAAAAATTAATGGGAAATCAATATATGCAAAAGTTCTCCTGGGCTGGCTCCCTTCTGTCTACCTGGAGAGAAGGGAAAATGTCATTCTGGTGTGCAGATAGCAAGAGTTGCTGTCTTGCTTGCCGAAGTACAGGCAAACTCACAGTGCAGGGAGGTAAGTCTGTAAAAGAGTTTCTAACAAGCTAAAAACATTAAACTGCACATGCCACATGAGAGCTGTGGCAATTACAATGGTAATTATTTTCATGTTCCTCAATGCTACTGCAAGATCCTCATTTCACTAGCTATTATCCTCAAAAATCATCACAATGCAGGAATAGCTTGCGTATCCATAATGTGATCGCTGCCAATACAGCAGTGTATAAAAACAAATGGATGCATTTTCCCCCAAGTACCAGAGTAAGAGCCTGCCTATCAAAACCATTTGACTTAGTCTGGTGAGGAGAAAATAAATTTTTAAAGGAATAGCATTAGAAGGCAGAAAAGCAGAACAACTTTATGGTCATTACAAAAGAAAAGCAGAAGGCTCAGGTGAGGATCTCTCTCACACCACAGTGGCAGGTCCTCGCACCAGCAAAGAAAGGAACAGGAGAAATATGTCCTATTTCTCCTCTCCTGTGTTTCTAATTAAATAATTTCCCCTGTACTTTTATATAGGCTATAAATATTAAAACATGGCTGCACATTCTTCGCTGGAGGATCCTGGCAAGCTTATTGTGATGTTGCATAATCTTGTAACTTGAATAGCAGAACCTTTCCTCCCCCAGCTCAAGTTACAGGGAAGACACACTGAAATTTAGGCTCAAAGTTTGTCCCTTTCAGATGAGCCCCAGCTTTGCCCCCCAGCTTGCTTGGAGCATAAGAGGTTTAGTTAAGGTATGGAGTTACAAGGTTAAAGGGGAAGAGGGAGAAGGATCAGTTAACCAAGCAGCAAACAAGTTAATTTACACTATTTTCTAACTGAGGAAAGATTTTTGTGTGTCTGTCTTTAAAACAATCCATATAAAGTATCTGAAAAAAAGAAAAACCCAAAGCAAAACAACAAAATGAAGTATTACAATTACATTTTCCGTACAATTGCATGTAATAAATCCTGATTAATGCCATCCTAATGCACATGTGCACCCAAAGGCCATCATCTTCATCTTCTTCCTAATATGAGGACCAACTGAAGATCATCCTTGCAAGGGAGGAAGGCTAAGTAACGTTCATGCTTTTTTCTCTGAAATCTCATCCTGGTTAATAGGTTTATCCAAAGCTCTCCTCATTAGGATCCAACATGGGAACTCTCAGCATCAGTGAAGACTGTAAATAACTTCCATATTGATTCAGTTTTCTGTCAATTGCCTCCTTACCATGGGCAGGTCCATAAGAGCCAGGAGCAGAAGGCAGTTCCAGAGTCACTGAATCCAGGCCTGCACAGCTGCAGACCAGGAGCTCATCTACCATGGAGAAAACATCTATCCTGATCACCTACCAGGGACAAAACTCAGGGTCTAAACATGGATGTGCATTCTGCAGCTGAAGAGTCAACAGCTGTGGAGTTCGGACCCAGACCCCACTGAGCTCTGGGAGCAGCAACCTCGGACTTGGAAACAACTGGACTCTATTTCCAGTTACATCTGGAAGCTCAGTTCATTTACTTTGAGCCCAATTACAGCCCAGTTCATTTACTTGGAGCCCAATTACAGCCCAATTAATTTACTTGGAGCTGGAATGGAGCAATTGCAATGTTTGGCTTTTTCCTCATTGAACACCATGACCCAGGCACCGAGGACATGAAAGAACACAGTCCCCAAGGAAGGAGCAAGAAAGAGAGCAGATATAATCTGGAGCAGTATGAATGCTAAAGACTGGCCCCAAGATATATGGTGATATTTTTAATGTCTGATTCATTTGGATTATTTTCTTTAGGTTCTAGACCTGTGGAAGGAAGCGAGGCAGAGAGAAGCTGAGAAAGAAAAGCTCTTACCATGCATGGTTCATGATCTTGATTGGCAAACTCAGCCAGGACTCTCCACCTTTGCAACGCAGTTGAGGCAGCATTCAGCATCAAAGGTGGGTTTTGACTTTTGTCACCATTCTGGATTTGTCGCTGCAGAGGAAATGAAAACACAATAATGAGCAACCTAGCCTGCAGCCTGAGAGCTAATTACACACCTTTCTTCACAAAGTAAGCAGGGAACACACGAGCTTGGAAGATATCCACGGAGCAATTAAACACGCACTTGTCAACATGTCACAAATACTGTGTTTTTACAGTTGAAATGAAACCACAAAATGCCATCTGATTGAATTTTGGAATAATTAGCACATCACAGCACACAGCCACGACAAGTACCTGTCAACAGCTATCAGCACAGCAATGACATTATCCACTGCGAATAATAATGTCATTTTCCACTTTGGAGTAGTAAGGCTATTTTTTGTCTTTTCAAAAAGCAGCATTGTTTATAACAGATACAGATATATCCTCCATAAAACAAGATTTCATTCTGCAAAGTTAACACTCAAACAGAATTATATTGCAACCAAGCTTTAATTCCACATGTAAAAGCCAACGAACCTCTAATTCCATGTTGTAGCTGAAGGAAGAGGAGGGTGCTGCCCATGGGACACTGTCTTTGTTAGCCAAGGTCTATTTACTCCCAGAACACTTCCTCTGCATGCCAAGCTTCATAACCAACAATGCTCTGGATTTGTTCTAAACTGGTGATTTCTTCCAGGAAACACACCAATAAAAAAAATATCCCAAACCAGGTACTGTGGGTGGTTTTCAGTAGTTTTCAGACAAGCTAATAATGTCAGCTTTGATGAGCTCTCCTAGAGTAAATTGTTAAGAAAAAAAGTAAGAAAAAGTAAAAAAAAAGTTTCTGTAAATTTTTATTAAAGTTATAAACTGCTCTACTGGTCTGTTTTCTGTAAACAAGTTGGCTATTAATAGATGTGATTTAAAATGCAAGTTGAATTGCACAGACTGGCACACTCACCCTTTTTGGGTGGCTGTGTCCAATTTTACGCTTGTTGACTATGACTTTAATTAACGAGTCATATGAGCTTAGACTGTTTTATGTCTTTCCAGTTCATTAAAATAAGATTGTTTCTAACTAGCAACAACAGACTAAAAAATCCTACAAGGACAAGCTTTGAAAGAAAGTCTGGAAGAAATCAGTGTAGTGTCAGCCTTAGATAGTGACAGTAGGATAGGACTGGGCAGGAGTCAGATCCCTTGTGTGATGCAGCTAGAGTGAAATCACTGCTTGAGGATGTGGTTTTCATATTTGCAGCCTTCTTCTTCCAACCTGCCCGTGCTCTGAAGGAGCAGAGTGTTGGGGAGGATGAAATAGGAAAGTCTTATTAATATGATTACCTGGCAAAAGATGCTGAGAGTATGGAAACTATAAGCGAGATTGAAATGAAGGCAAGCTTTGAGATACCAAACCCCAGTGACTGAACAACTGAAAAACAATGGTGTGGCCACTGAAGGCAATCTCCCTTTGGATTAAACAATTCCCCTTTGGATTAAACAATCCCCTCTGCTTGCAGACAGCTCCAAGGGTCAGAGCAGACCCTACCAACTTGGTAGAGGGTCCAAAAAGCAGTTTTTAGAGTTTAAAATGTAACGTTGTATGGTAATGCAATGACTCTCCTAGGCTGTATGTAAATGTTGTAGGATTTGTAGCTTGTTCTAGATTGGTTAGTGAAAATTAGAATATTCAGCACAGAAGATGATTTATTGTATTGTAAACTGCAATCACGGTACTTTTTCTTTCTGTATTCTGTACTTCTCTCTCTCTCTCACCTCTCTGCCCTGCTCTGAGCTGTGTCTGGCAGCTCCTGGCAGGTCTCTTACACTCACACCCTTTCACAATAAACCTCATGCTCTAAGACCAAACTCCAGAGGTCTCTCGTCTCCATCCCGACTGTCTGAAGCGAAATGCACCTAAACCTCAGACAGCAAATCCTACAGCAGAGCACAGGGAAGCAGCAGGAGGAAATTCTGGAGTTGGCTTTAAGAGGCTGAGGCTTGGGTGGTGCATGGAACAGCCCCTCTGGGTGAGCATTCTGCCCAGGCTGAGAGGGAGGGAGGGAATTTAGGACTATTTCTGTGTGATGCTCTGTTGTGACACTTCGTTTTGCCTTACATGAGAGGTAAATCAATTCCTGTAGCTATTCCTAACTTGACTTGTCTGCCCACCAGAGTGACAGCTTTTAATGCCAGCTGGAATAAGATTGGTGCCATCACAACAAAAATTCTCAATTTATATTAATAGGATTAAGTAACTGATCCATGGAGATGGCTCATCTCCACTCAAGGCACAGAAACCTCCTCCACAGAAATATGGATCATTATATCACAGTCCAGAGCAGTCAGTTCTGTCAAGACTTCACGTTCCCTAGAGTGGGATTTATCTCTTCACGATTTCAGCCATTTAAAAGGTAGGTTTTTATCTTAAGTTGTAGTGATGGAAAAGAAATCTGCGGAAAGAAACATCTCCAGACAGGAAAACATCTCATGTGTTGCATCTGCAGTTTCCGAATTGTGCAGAGAGTGCAGGATGACCCAGAAATTTGGACTGCTACTGGTACTATTGTATGCCAAGACAGCTTGGGTCTTGGGTCTAACAAGAGTAACACAAAAATGTGCATTATGGATGGCATTTGAATGGATTCCATTTCTGACTCACCTCAGTGTGAGAGAAATCCTCTCCCAACTGTGTAAGTTTTATACCGCTGGTGCCATTGGAGAAAAAAGTAGCTTTGCAGCAGAAAATTTCCAACTCTTGGTATGACATTTCACTAAATGACTCTGAGTTTTTGCTGTCATGTTTGGTGATCAGGAACGAGCATGGATCAGGTAGATAAAGCTGGGTCTCTGTGCCAAACTCCCACATCACCTAAAATTCAAATAAAATTTTATTCAAAATGTAACAACAAAGATTTTCAAGGGCAAGATACATCTCACTCTGCCTCTTTCCCCCAAGCACTAATCCACAAATCTCTTCACTTCCACCCACTGCAAGGAAAAGGCCAAATGCTACCAAAAGTCTGCATTCTGCAGTGGAATTTTAGGCTCAACAGTGAGTATGAGAAGAAGCCATGAGTATAAACAAGCTGTTGAAATTTCTGACAACTCTCCGCAAATCTGCAATGCCCCCAGAGTTTCTGCAGTGACTGAGTTGCTGCTGGGATTGCCTGCCCTGCAGCCTTGTCCTGGAGCGGAGAATCTTTACTCTGCAATAGATGTTTTGATTGCAGATGGGGCCTTCACTGCAAGCAGCAGAGTTTTCCTGTTTGGTTTTAATGTTAGAACAGTGCAGATTTAGAGATTCATGCCTTGTGGAGACAAGAAATTTGTGTGGAAAGGTTTTCAAACAAACCAACTACCGAGCCACGGTGCTGTGGTCAGTGATTCTAGCTCTGCAGAGCTCACCCACACCACCCTGGAGCTGCAAAGACAAATGGTGTGCAAGTCAAAGAGCTTGCTTGGCAAACCACTATGGACTGAAAGACAGTAAATCTTCCTTAAAATGAAAATTACCTGGGGATGTACTGGAAAAGCACCAGTCAAGTTTAAAAGGGAAATTCCACTTCACAGGCATTAGGCAGTGAATTTTGCCCTTGCTGGAGGTGAGATGGGCTTGGCTGATGTGTCAGATGAATTCTGTCACCAAAAGGGCTGACCCTACTCTCCTGTCCTCCCCTTCCATCACTGCCTGCACTGCTCACCTGGCTGCTTGGTGAGCCACTCCAGACCTCAGACAATTACCCCAGGGGAGGGGCAAAGAGGGCAGAACACAGCTCCTCAATAATGATTTCAATGTTCTGTTTCTGAACAGATTTAATGTTTTTGTTTGTTTTGGTGGGGTTTAGCATCTTTCAGGAAAGAAGAGGAGATGGTCTGAAAAGAAAAGCCACCAGACTGAAAAGCAGACAAATGCAGGGCCAGCTGGGGAGAGCTCCTTTCTCCACAAAAGTATGTTGAGATTGAGCTCAGAAGGTAACTGAGCTTGCAGTCTCCAGTACAAATCACTCTGCAGAAACAATTATTATAATCCTGTGTCCGCAGGGTTTGGTGTCATCAACCAGGGCAGATGCCTGGGGGACTCCCCAGCAGCTGCACACAGGAATTCACATATTGGAGCAGCGTTACAACTCTCTCAGCTCTTTTTCAACATAAGTATATTTTCAGATTATAACATACCATGACAGTGACTTGCACTTAGTTGTGTGTACTGCAGAAAACCCCAGCCTTCCTGACTGCTTCAGTCACAGCTCTTGGATGGTGAGAAATGGTGAATCCTTGCTCCTTGTTTGCCTTTCCCGCGAGTTTTATGATTTTAGGACTGCTAAAAACATGTGCAAGGAGAACTCTGCAAGACAAGTCTAAAACAACAAAAACGTGGCAAAGAAACAAAGGGAGAAGAAAGATGCAGATTAAAGCAAAAGTAAATATGTATCAACTCAGAGTGTTAAAACTCAGCAACATTTAAAGAGGTGTTGGTACCATGCCTCTTGTTCTGAGAAAATCAGTAGTGCCTCACATTGCTTTTCTTCTGTCTCATTTGTAGGAGGCACATTGTCTAAAACAGAGGCACTACTTTAAGGTGCTTTATGGCAACTTCCCCACAGGTTTTATTTCCAGGCTGCTTTGATTTCCACCATGACTTTACCTTCAAAGATCCTTCACAGAGTACAGAGCTGATGGCTCATGTATGTGTCCCCAGCCTAGTCAGGAGCCTAACTCTCACTTTGACACAGATTTTTTATTTTTATCTTCCTAAATTGAAAGGCACACAAGCACACACCCTGACATACTCCCCACCGAGAGTCCCAGCCTAAGCACTGTGCTTTAATTGGCCACAGGCATTAAACTGAGCCCAGGAGCTGTCTGAGCACAGAGCTGTGGCTCCCGTGGATTTTCCATTGTTTTCTTTTAACATTATACCTCAGATAGCAGAGAAATAAACATAGGCTGATACTCACCTGTCAGACTCATTAAAATAGCACCTTTAAAGGGGTTAGCAGCATCACTGCTTCAGTTCCTCTTCTGGCTCTGCAGTAAGAACTTCTCAGAGTGCTCATGAGGGGAGATTATCTGCAGAAATAGCTTTGACACACTGCCTTCACCCATCCCAGCCCTGGGGCAGGTTCTGCCCACCAAATGTCCTCCAGAAATAACCCAGAAGTCCTTTTTTGAACCCTCATCTCAGACATGGACACCTTTCTACCTTTCCTGGGTTGTAGCTGACCCTGCTCCAAGAAAATGCAAATGCTTGCACAATCAGGATTACCCATCCAACTTCAACTACCAAAAAGAACCTGGAGGCTATAAGCTTTACATGTGCAACAAGCAGCACTTTTGGCAGGCCCTGTTGGAGTGACCAATGCAAGCTTAACAGTTTAATGTGGATGTAAGCCATTAATTTAGCATGGTTATTTTTAGCAGCTGTAGAGCTAAGGAAGAAATGGTGCTTGCAGAGCCAAGGAAAATATAAATAAGGGTGGGGTGGTCTCTCTGCCTCCCCCCTTGCCCTGCCACCGTGGTGCTGACCTGCCACACACAGCTCCATCATGGCCCCCCACACTCCAGAGGAAGTTCAAACAAGTCATGAGCTTTTATTTTCAGATACACTGGTGGTGTTGGGTCCACCAGGCACCTCACCCCATGCAGTTTCTCTCTCCTTCCTTCCTTCCTTCCTTCCTTCCTTCCTTCCTTCCTTCCTTCCTTCCTTCCTTCCTTCCTTCCTTCCTTCCTTCCTTCCTTCCTTCCTTCCTTCCTTCCTTCCTTCCTTCCTTCCTTCCTTCCTTCCTTCCTTCCTTCCTTCCTTCCTTCCTTCCTTCCTTCCTTCCTTCCTTCCTTCCTTCCTTCCTTCCTTCCTTCCTTCCTTCCTTCCTTCCTTCCTTCCTTCCTTCCTTCCTTCCTTCCTTCCTTCCTTCCTTCCTTCCTTCCTTCCTTCCTTCCTTCCTTCCTTCCTTCCTTCCTTCCTTCCTTCCTTCCTTCCTTCCTTCCTTCCTTCCTTCCTTCCTTCCTTCCTTCCTTCCTTCCTTCCTTCCTTCCTTCCTTCCTTCCTTCCTTCCTTCCTTCCTTCCTTCCTTCCTTCCTTCCTTCCTTCCTTCCTTCCTTCCTTCCTTCCTTCCTTCCTTCCTTCCTTCCTTCCTTCCTTCCTTCCTTCCTTCCTTCCCAAAGTGTCATCCAAGGGAAAATTTGCCTGCAGAGACCTTGAAGAAGGTACATCCCACAATTAATCTTCACAATTCCCATCCCACAGTCTATGTATATATATCTGGATACAGATATAGATGCACATAATGGTGCAGGAGCTCCAGAGTGGGAAAAGCTACTCTGGGTCACACCCAAAAGCAAGTCACCACTTTTGCCTACCTCACATCACACTGCATGGCACACACTGCTGATTGTGGGTGGCCAATTTACACTGACATTAAAAGGGAGAGCAGAACTTCAGGTTAAATGTGTTAGCATTTATTTTTGAAAGCAAGCGAAAAGGCAGAGCTCAATTTACTCTGTGCCTTACCTAGGGTAGAACCTCATTTTCAAGGGAAGAATTGCTTGTTGAGACAAGGATACACCGAGGAAAGAAGAATCTGGGGTTTAGCTGCAGATTTGTCACTAAGTGGGGTTCTGTTACAGTCTAAAGAAGGGGATGGGCACTTCTTTGGGCTCAGGCTGGCCAGCTGCTGCAGGGAATGGGCTCAGCCAAGGGCTCTGGCCACAGCATGGCCTCCCTGGCAGAAAAGCATCCCTTGGGGGCACCTGATGGTCAGCCAGCACGATGGGCAGGTCAGGAGTCACCGGTGGCACTGAGCAAGGCCAGTCCTGTAGGTTTGCCAGGGAAAGGAAAGCCTTCCCTCTCTGTCCTGATACATAGCCCACTTGGTGTCAGCTTGTTTCATGATTTTAAGATGTAAAAACGCTGTGGGAGAACTCCCTCAGACAAGTCTGTAACAAGGAAGATTTCTAGCTTCTAGAAAAGTGACATAAAAAGGACAATTGAAAGAGAAAGAAATCATATGTGTAAAGTCAAATTCTGCACAACAGAACAGGACATTCACCACAAATATTTGTACCCTATTTTGACCTGAAAGGCGTCTATCAAGTCTTGTGTCAAAGACTCAGCCATAAATATGAGCTGAACATAAATGTTGTTTAGCTTAATTAATTTTCTAGTATGTGCTTCCAGAGCATGCATTACCCAAAGCATGCTTAATTTGATAAAAATATGGAATATTTGGCTTTGGCTAAGTATTTGACTTAATAAACCCTTAAGTGATAATATATTGTGTACCTCTATCATCATGCACAGGTGACATAAATACACACCTGAAAATGTTTTCCTTACAGAGAAGGACTAGAAGAAGCCCTGAAAAAAAAGTCTCACAATTTTAAATTTAAAGTAAAAATAGAAGTAATTAAACTCAACAACTACTGAATTGTAAGCAACCAGTGTAGAAACATATATCATTAATGATAACACAACCCATACAGATAGATACATGTAGGTCCAGCCTTGCAAAGCCAAGCTCATACAGATCTTTATTCCCTCCAGGAAATAAAGGACACTGATCTCCAGGACCTGAATTTCTTACAGACCTGCTTGAAAATGTTGCTCTCCATGTGCTGAAATATGAGCAGCTACACTGCCCAACAGCTCAGGAACCTGCACTCCTGGCTTTTCAGAAGTTACGGGGGGCGCAAATAGTGAAAGATTAGTTTCCTAATTATCTTTCATTTTAAGTATGTCCTTTTCAAATGTTTAACATGCAGAACAAATGCACATGAAACAGCCTGAAAGCCTGTTTTTCAGAGAAATATCTACCTTCAAAATCCAAGAGACAAAGGCAAATCAAGGTGGGTTTATCACGGTTCCCTCTTCTGGCCCCTGGAAAAACAGTCGCCGTGCTGTCACCTGGTGTCTGCTTGGAAGAGGCATTGAAAGGAGCATCTGCTTGTGCAAATATTCAATTTATTTATTAAACTGGCCAGAAAAATAACATCACAGACCATTCTAGATACCATACAAAACACGTTCAAAAATCCTTCAGTTATGTCTGGGTTTATAAAAATAGCTTACAACACAGTTTTAGAAATCTGAGTAGAAATATAAGAATTTGTTACCAGGTAGGAATTTAGGCATAAGGCATTCTGCCCACAGGGCTGGGGAATTCACCCCCAGTTCACACCGCACTACTGAACTCCCGAGAACCATTTAATAAAAGTAATCTGATCCTTTCTGCTAAAAGAGAGGGAAATGGAAAAACAGATCAAAAAACACATTCATTTCCGTTACAAAGAGGCATTTTTCCAATTTCTTGACAAGTATGTACGCAGCTTATCCAACACAGGAGGGATATTCAAGAATCTGATATTTTCCATGGAAACCTCTGTTTTAAAATTATTGTTTTCTTAATTAAATATAAAACATATCACACATGCAACTAAATACAACTTTTAGACCCTATCTACATAACAGATTTTTCACTATTGATTTTTGGCGGTTGGCTGGGGGCTTTGGTTGGTTGGTTGTTTTGGGAGGGTGTTGTTTGGTTGGGTATTTTTTTTTATTCTATAGGCTCAGTAATCTCAGGGAAATCTCAACACATTTGTGTGCAAAGTGGCCAGTTTAGACCTGAAACAGTGCAGCTTATGACAGCTCACCTGGAAAGAAAGAATTTACTCAAATTTAATAAAGTTACACAGAATTCTCAGAAGTACAATTCGTTCAACATTGGAATTCTGTCAGCTCCAAGTTGGATTCATTATAACCACAAAACCTTCAAGAAAGATCATCACATCTGTTGTATGCATGATTGCTACTTTCGGGGAAGAAACCCAACAACTTTCTGTATCAAAAGGCCTTGATAAATTATTTTCCATTCTCACTGAGAAGAATGTTTTCACAAATAAGTCTCTCTAAATAAAAAGTCCCAACGGAGTCAGTTTGGAAGGCAGACATAAGTTATTTTAGGTGGTACTAAAATTTTTTCCAAGGCTATTTTCTTCCTCATGATCAAAGAAGTAGAACTTGCCCTCCACAGGCATGTGAGCTGGTAGAGTGCATGCTCATGAGGAGACCTTGCACTTGCTGTGTCATAACCCAGCACACAGGAGCTATTTTGTCTGATACAGCAATCCAAACCTGTGGGGCTTTTTCTGAGTTGGGAAGTTCTTTGTTCTGGGCTGAACTAGCAAGGAAAGTTCAGGAAAGAAATAGGAATAAAGCCAAATCAAAACAGTTGTTGTCCAGCTGTGCTAGCAGTTCTTCCATCACTGCCCACCAGACAATGCAGGCTTCAGGCTATGACTTCATGAAAGCATTTATTAAATGCTCTGCTAATCACTAACTCGACAGTCAGGATTCCCATTGCATTGCTAATTGCCAGCCAATCACCACAAGTGAGCATCTCCCACAGAGCTCCTCTCCTTAGGACGATGGAATGTCCAGGTTAAGCTCTCCACATTTCTGCAGGTGTCCCGGGGTGACTTGTCCCAAAACCTTCCTTCTGAATTTCAGGAGTCAGACACTGTGATGAGAGTCAGTCTCTGGCAATAGCAAGAATGGGGGTGCTTAACCTCAGCATCCACTCACGGAGGTGTCTTCCCCAGAACGCTTAGTCACGGACAGGGTGGTGAATACCTGGAGAGAAAGAAAAAGAGAAGACTCTTAGTATGGCTAAAATGAATTTCTTTGTTCCTGGAAGATTAACTTGGGCATGATGCTCAAAACAGCAGCCATTTCTTAAAGCAAGAAAATAATAATGAAAATCATACATTTAAAATCCTTGCCAGTAAACAGCACACACACGTACAAATAACTTTTGTTCTCCTCATTTACCTTCTGTGCTTCCTTTTAGAGTGGAAAAGAAAGAATTAAGGAAGTCACATGGCTTTATACCAGCTCTTGTCTTAATGCTCTGAAGTTTTTACAGTGGGAACAAGCTCGGCAATAATAAACTCCAGTACACCTAATGAATAAGTGTCTTTATGGCTAAAAGAAAACTTCTTTGTTTGGGAAAGTGACGTTAACTCAAGGTCTGGGCATTTGGAGAGAGTTTTACCTTTGTGTCTTTCTAGACATTATAGCAATGTGGAACTGATTGCTGATGTAGGTTTTATGGCTGGGATCTGTATCCTCTCGACAATAGCTATGAAAACACTTAGTAAAACTAGTTTGATAAATTCCAATCTTTACTGCTTTCAAGTCACATTAAAGAAAACAACATATTCAAAAATAATTATTGCAAAATTAACAGATATTAAAATTTGGGAAGAAAAATTTTACAAAAACTTGTTAATTACTGGTACTTTACTATGCAAATAATTGCATAGTTTTGCATACATATAATATAGAAAGGAAAAAAGGAAATCAAAACCATGCAATCTAAATGCTTCAAAGATGCAATAATTAGCTATCATCAAAGCCATCTCTCAGGAAGAATAAACTTAGCATAGAATAAAGTACATACACATTTCAGCTATGCAAATAACACTGAAGTATCTAAAGATAATGGGGATCAGAAAGACCTATATTTCTCTAAGTGGAAGCTTTGCTGCATTAAGGCTGCTCACAGATCTTCAGAGAACATCAATAAATGATAAACCTCTTCCACTTTCTATAAGCACATAAAACATTACACACAAATCAGGAAGATAAATGCATGTCTAATATATATGGCAGAAGAACAGTGACTTATTTAAAATATAGTGCATGTCTTGAGAGAGGGTTTTGAACTCTTTACTTCTGATCCACAGCCTGACAACGTATGGGAGTCTTCATTTATTGTTATTTCACTTCAAAAGACCAAGACTTAAAAGCACAAAATTTATCAGCTTTCCTCCTGGCCAGACTGCAAGCTCCAGGTGTGGGAGGGGACCACACTGATCCCTACTAAGCCAGCTGGAGTCATTTGATAATTATTGGAAATATGAATTTTTGGACAGAATTTGTTCATTACTTAAGACAAAACCTTAGATCCAGTGGCTGGAAAGCCACCGTTAGCTACCTGGAATAATCACCCCAGCTTTCAGAAGACAATTTCTCTCCATCCCAGATGCTCGATTGTACCCCCCTGAATTTCAGGCAGCACAGTGCAATTGAGGCTGAGATGTAATTCTCTGTAGGGCTGATGTCCTTCCAGCTCTGTGCTTGCAGTTATTTGGACTTCACCTTGCAAGAAATTCTATTCTGAACTCATATTTTCTGCAGAATAAAATGCTGCTCCAAGAAGAGAAGTGAAATCTGGCTCTAATTTGTAAGCAGTGAGAATGGGACCCTCAGTCTTAAGGTCTTCTTCAAGTGAAATAAAACCATGTTTCACAGGAGACTTAGCAATTAATTAGTGCCAGTGCCAGTGAAGATGTCAGCATTGACCCTGTAACACTGCCCCTTTCCTGTTCAAGTCAGACTTCATTTTCCTTAACTTTTACAGGGATGTAACAAAAATAACAGTGATGTTATCCATCATTCTATTCATCCAATATGCTCATTTCTCACTAATTCCAAACAGTTTTTAAGCATTTTTCTAATCAAAGAGTGCCATCTTGCACTTTGATTTTTGTTTACTGCTCAAGAGATTAAATTAAGCAAAAGCATAAAAAACCCTTTTGAAGACTGTCACTAAAAATGATCGCTGTTCCCTGGAGCTTTTAAATAGCTTATTTCTCCTGAGCCAATTTCTTCCTCCCCCACTCAAACAAATATGATTATCTGAAATTACCTCCCTGAATTATGTCTAATCATCATTCTATTCAGTTTCAATTTTAGCAGCTCAGATGTCCAGAATAAATTATGACTCTCATCCTCTCTTCACACTGCATATGCTAATAGCCCACTGGAGTTCACAGGTTTGAATGCCTCCCCCAGAGATCCCCTCCACACGGCCCCTGGTGAGACAAGGACCTGCTGCCCCCTCCAAGGGCCTCCAAGAACGCCATTAGAGGGTGCTGCAAAGAGCAGAATCTCTATTGTGGATGCTTTGAGGATTATTCAGATTGCTAGAGGTCTATTCCATTAACGGAGTTCTTATTTCATTAAAAATAGGAAACAAGAGAGGTGGATGTCACTTCTGCAAAGCAGCATCCCTTGTAATACTTTATATCTCTCACAACCTGAAATTCTGTACAAAGATTTACACAGGTCATAAACAAGCTTTCAGGGATCCTCAGCCAATATAAACTGGTCCTAATGCTGCTGAAATCAATCTCTGATTTACATCTGGGAGGAGCTGGCCCACACCTGCTAGAGAAAATTGAGCTCTTCATTAAAGAGGAACAGCAAGATAAAAAGAAGAAGAAATGTTTGTGTGGCTTCATGAACTGAAGGCCTACAGAATAAAGAAAAGATCTTTAAGAGGAGAGAGTTTAATAGAAAAATTGTCATGTAGCTGGTCCCCTTCCCCAGCACCAGTTTGTAAGCCTATTTTGACTATACTAATCTAGCTTTGACAACCACTTTAGCAAAAACAGTATTTGAAGCCTTCATATCTTGAGTTGGAGAAAAATTCTATACTCCCCAATAGAGAGAGAGAACTGGATTAAACGATAATAATAAACCATAAACCTTTCACAAATGAACACGCTAAAAAGAAGATTAAATATCCCAGACTAAACCTAAATGTTAGAATTCTAAATATTAAAACCAGATAATTTCCTGTCCTTTTCTCCCCACTACTTTCTCACAAATTTGGACCTCTTTAATAGAGCTCTGTTATTCAGATTTCCAACACCTTACCCCAGGATGCTATGAAAGCTGAGCTGTGAGGTGACATCACATACAAACCTCTGCACAGACAGGATGAATTCCTACGGTGCCATCCAGCTGTTCTTTTGTCAAGCCACATTTAATTGCAGCTGCAAACCCTTGGGTGACTTCTCCAGCGTTTGGACCGAGGACATGGAAACCAATCACTCTCTCCTAAATGCCAAAGATAATCAAATGCAAGTACAGTCATGAATTCAGTTCTCTTTAGACAACGTGTAAGGTTTTCTTACTCGGAGTATATACTTTAATCAGCTCACAAAACTTTTCACAAATTAATGTAACCACTGAAATGTGAACTATCATTAGCACCAACAGATGGGAGATGGTGTAATTTTGTTCTCTCTCTGCAAAGATTCAACTAGGAACTCAGGAGTCAGCTGCTTTACAAAGTTTTGCACAGGAGTACATCAAGAGCATACAGACTTAACACCCCCCCGGCCTGTGCTCAGTCATGTGTGTCCAAATCACAAACATGGATTTAAATTTTATTCTGGTAAGTTACTCCACTCATCCCAATAGAATCCCTGCCTAACTAGAGGTGAGCAGAGAGTTCTCAGTAGGAGGGCCTGTGGTGGGGTGGCTCCATGGTCTGTACCTGCTGAAGAGTTTTCAGTTTGATAGCTGCTCACAGGAAAAGGACCACAAGCTGAAGTTGTGGCCAGCCAGACATGGCAAGAAGTGTATTATAACTAAACTGCTAACTCTTATGGCAGTGTTGGCTTTCACTGGGAGATAATATACTTAGAGACTGGCAAAAAACCCACCCAGTTACAAGGCAGGCAGTGTTCACACTTCTTCATCTCTACTCCTGTTCAGCTGCAAAACATGGCACACTGCACATACATCCTCAGAAAACCTCAGCAGAACAAGCTCTGCTGACCTGACCTGCTTTTCTTAAAGAGAGAAATGTGAAAATTTAGCACATGGTAACTGCTGTGGGCTTTAGTAACCTTCAGGGGATTCCTCAGAGTTTGGTGAGCATAGCTGTAGCCCAGTTGAGTATCAAATGTTATCTACTCTTCCTGCAAATTTATCACATTTATTTGGTATAGTGGATACTACATACACATACATTCAATGTACCACATACACTGAAAGGTTATTATTCTTTCAGTAAGTCTGAGGACTAAGATTTATCACAGGGTTTATTTAAATAAGAAAAGCTATAATTGGGTAATAACTAAAATGGAATTATCCTTATTTTCCTTTAAAAATACAGACATATGTCAAAATAAAACCATAGTAATGAAACCAAGGTAATGAGAGTTTAAACAGTTACTGAACTATTTTTTTTTTCCAAGGTAACTTTTAACACTACACCTAGACGTTTCAACATGTTTCAAATTTACAGGACAAGAAGTGAAAACAAATTAATGAAACACCTTAAATCATCATTAAACTTTCGCATTTTCTCAAGTAATTTTGGATTGGAACATAGCCAGGGGTTCTAAGATACCTTCCACACTACTGCAAACTCCTCCAGAAAGAGGAGATGGACAAAACCTGAGAGTCTGCAAATTTTACAGAATGGTGACATGATGCTTAGAAAGACTGGAGGAAGATAAATCTGTACTTAAGGAAAAATGAATGTAGGTAAAGTAGGTTTTGGTTTTTTCTTTTAGGACAGATAGCTATTCCACTGTCTTAACAGGAATATATTTTAATAGCATATTACTCGTCATAATAATTTATATTATTAAAATCTACTAAATTATATTAAACAGTTGATGATCATTCTGAGATAGGCACACTAATTCTTTTAGCTAATTACTAGTTTTGCTTTTGCTTCAGCAGGTACTGTGCATTTCCATTGCCAGGAAATTTCATCCTAGTCCAAGGATAATCCTGGTACTATCACCCTCAATGAGATTTGTGCAGGCAAGATACATTATCCTGTTAGAACAAGCTCAAGAGTTTTATGAACACGTGTGGGTTTGGAAAGGTTACAAGTTGTGATGGTTTCTGGGAGTCCTCAGTTTCAGAGAGAAGAATCTCCAGAAAAGGATGTCCACATTTGGGGAGCAGAGAATAACCAATAAAATTCCTAATCATTTTTACATGCACTGATTTGCTCACTTCTCAAAGATATATGGAACAGTCTTAAAAATCTCTACTTCTTATTTTATATGTAAGGAAGAAGTACCATATACAAATAGCACAGGAATTTTGCATTTTACTGGGGATTGGTTTTGTATACATGGAAGTATTGCATCACTATAAATATTTATTACACTTCAAAAGGTAGGCATATTTAAATTAATTTAAAATTTTAAAAAAGAACCTATTTATAGCTGTTGTATCATCAACAGTCCCTGTGATAAACATATCAATACTGTTTTCCCTAGAAAGAAAGATGCACTTACATTATCTTGAATATTGCAAATTATCTTTGCATAGCATTTGTTGTTGTCTCTGGATGGCACAGTCCACTCCAGAGGCCAGAAATGACTATGGTACACCTGGAAATAAAACACAGGTTAAAAAAAGAGTTGTATAATTTCCAAGCAGAGAGCATGATCCTCCAAAAGCTGCCAGATTACCCTAAGTAAAGAGCTATGTACATAGCATTTAGAACATCTGAAATCATGATGAGACTCTTTACCCTTGATGAATGCCAAAGACAGAAGTCTCTACAAAACAAGTACTAGTGTCATCCAATAATTAAAAAATGAGAAGCCGTAAGAATATTACACTTCCAGGATGCAGTTCACCATGCTCTTACTAAATTACAAACTCACAAGTGACTCAATAATCTTACTGAGGCTTGCAAAAACAAAAGTCAATAAGGTGACACAATAAAGAGGTCAGTGTTTCACATATAACATGAAGAATTTCACTCAATTACAAAAATTTGGCTGGGTGTATACAAACTTTCTGGGCAGAAAAGCATTTAAGCCTTTCCCCCATGGTCAGGTTAACAGTATTTTACACACTGCCATTTTGAGTCCTATTTACTTATTTTTCTCCACAGTCCAACTCAGAAAATGTCAGCTAAGAGGGGGACAAGTTCTCACCTTCATGAATTACCACTATTCTGCTTATTTCTGCAGATAATGCTCCTCAGGAGATATTTGGAGGGCATAAAAGTTTAGTTTATTGTGAGATCTCCTCCACTCATGCTTTCTGTGATGTCGTCAGTACAGCATTTTGGAAGAACAACCTCAGGCACTAAGTGCTTATATATGTCTAATTTCACTCCTGACCAGCAGTCCCAGGGAATGAAAAGGGATTACTCACGTGAGTAGAATTAAGCACATGCCTCTTTGTACAAAGTAAACAGGGAAAAATGAGCATAACATTTGGCTTTATAAAGTAAAAATCACTATGGCAAGGAATTTGCCATGCTGTAGGTACAAAAGCTCCACTTTGACATGAAAACCAGTGTATTGCTTCCAGCACATACCCAGTGTGTTAAATTTATCCTGAAGTATTTGCAGACACAAAGAAACCCTTTCTCTCTTTTTTTTTTTAAGCCAAATATTCCACCTTTAAGGCCCTGTTTGCCAAATATAGAACATATCTGCAATTAGAGCTATTGGAATTGAGAATTATTTTTATAACATGTCTAGGAACAGCCAAGGAAGACAAGAAATGTACCTACTCACCTCCTGCCCTTACATCAGAGCACAGAATGCTGTTTTGACTATTAACATTATTTTAAATTACAAACTGGAAAACTAAAACCCAGATGAAATTAAGGCATTTACCTCAATGTTTTTCTCCCCAAACTTCTCCACTGCGGTCTCTTCAGAGTACCCACAGGCTCCATACTCCAGAGGAGTAAATACAGTAGTTGGAACATTCACATAGTCACACTGTATGGCGTTCAAAACAAAACAAAAAACCCACACAACATCAGTAATAAAACCAGCATATAGCAGTCTGAAACACAGGAAGAAAAGCTCAATTATTCACAATTCTGAAAGCTCTTTTGTTTTTTTAAATTGTCTTAAATTGAGGTACAGTTTTGTGCTTGTCCATTCCAGAGGTGTTAATTAGAACAAGAACAAAAAGACATTTTAAAGCAGCACTAACATAAGTACACACAGATTAAATGGAAAAGGAAATTCAGTGCCCCATTTTAAAACTGTACCAGACCACAGGTCGAACTGGAGATAAAAAGTAGCCTGTTCAACCACTTCTACAAAGCATGCTATTTTTAGTTGGGGATGCTGCAAGGGCACCAGTACCATTCAAAACTCATTTTTCATCAGCTGTGGCCAAGGTGATGCCAAAGAACCAAAGATATGAAGTACAGACATTTGGGGGGGGACAGCAAAAACTTCTCACTTCTCCCAGTTTTGTATCATCTCCAAACTTTCTGAGGGTTGTTCCCATCATCCAGATCCATTAGTCGAGCTGTTAAACAGCACTGGGGCTATGTCCAGCCCTGTGGCACAGCACCAAGGCCTGGCCTTCAGCTGCTCTTTGTCACACTGGCCACAGCCCTCATTTTCAGCCCACCTCACCGCCCACTGACCCAGCCTGCAATTCACCCATCTGTCTATGACAATGCTATGAGAGACAGTGTCCAAAGCCTTTACTAGACTCAAAATAAACAAACATCCCCTGCTCTTCCCATATGCACCAAATGAGTCATTCTGCCAGAGCAGGCTAGCAGGCTGGTCAGCTCGGTTTCATTTCTAGCAATTTTATTTTCTACATATTTCAACTCTAATTAATTTCCTTTGTGACTGGGGATCAACTAAGATGCTGATTACTATTCCTTCCCCACCTATCCATGACACCTCATTATGTTTCAATCACCTTTTCCAGATTTGTTACAAAGGCAATGTAAGCCACATTCCCATTTAAGTAGTTACTCATTTTTTGGATTCACTGAATAAGATGATGCTTCCTTTGGCAGCATAAGGATTTTTGTACCTTGAGAGACTTATCTGGCATAAAATGTAAATTAAGACATATCCATAGCATTGCAGCAATAAAAAAAAATCTGGCTTCTGCTACAGTTTCTTAAACCTTGCCTGGCTAATTCAACTACATTATGCACACTGATTCAGGATTCTGTTACTGCAATACCTGCCAACATAAAATAAACAACTCAATCAAGCTCTAAATCTGGCTGATAGTTGAACTTGCTATGAATACAGCAGGTTCTAAAAGAGAAAAGCCTTTATGGTCATGCCATATGGTTACGAAGGTGAGACAAGTACCCATATCAGTACAACAGCCCTTTAAAGGCACTCTCCTTTCCTCCTGGTTTAAACATAAGGTGGAAATGAGTACCCACATTACTCCCATTTGAACAGCCATGACCTGGCTGAAGCCCAGAGCTGCACTACTATGAAACACAAACACTGAATCTATTAATTCAACTACTCAGGTATAAATATGTGCTGAGTTATTGGTACAGCTGATCTTCCTTTGTGTCCATATGCAATTACAATTAGGACTGAGTATTACCTTGAAAACATACAGATGAGAAGGGAATAAAATTAGTGGAAATAACACTGAAAATTAAGAGCACCACAAACTCCTATTACACTTCTATTTAGGGACCATAGATAGGTTTTGTAAACTGCCTTTGAATTGGTATTAAAGCACTTAAAAGGATGGGAAAGATTGCTGACTTTTAGGGAAGGCAGTAGAATTAAAAACAAGTTAAATGATTGATCTCTGTTAATTTCATCATTATATTCTGAGAGAAAAATAAACCCTCTTAATAGGAAAAAAAAGAGACTACTGCTTAATCCGTAAGGTATTAATTTCATCCTACGCAATTAGCAGAACACATCTGCAGTAATATCTTTGCCAGGGGAAAATTAAAATGATTATCAAAGCTAATCCTTAAAATTCTACTGGGTTTTCCATAAACAAGCAGACTTGCACTCTGCACTTAGAAGTAGAGCAGTGACAGTGTTTTGTGGCAAGAGATTCCTTACCTTAGTGGTTGACCCAGCATAAAGCCTCTGAACTAACAGCCTTCCTGCCTGGATTGCCACTGGTGTGAGTTCCAGCTTGTCCTGCAGGATATCTCCAACAGCATAGATATAGGGCACGTTTGTCTGCTCCTCATCATTGACAGGAATTTTTCCTGTTCTGCAATTGGAATGAACAAGAAAAAAGATCTAAGTGTTCTGCAGAGAAGACTGGAGGTGTAAATAACCTTGCAGGAGTTAGGCCCCTTAGCTTTAAGAGAAAGACTTGTATGTGAAGTATGAGGGAAAGAATTCATCTTCATAATCTCGTAGTCTTGGGCAGGAATATAAAGCAGGGCAAATTTGACCAAAACGACAGGAATTCACACACTGGATAAGGAGGGAGCCTGAGGAGTTGCAATTCATCTCCTGAATCACTGAGGTGAGGCACAAACCTTTTCCTGAAACACCCTCTACCACCAGCTGAGCTGTGCCCTGGCAGCTTTCAGCAATGACAGGAAGAGATATTTCCCACTCCACTTGTAGGACAAAACAATTTCTCCACTACTGAAATTTCAGTCCAGCGGCTGGAGCTGTTTATAGAAACTTATCCTTCAGGCCCCTGCACAGAGGCAGGTCAGGCTGTTACACACCCTGCCTAAGGGACAGCCAGCAAGCTTTTTAGCTGAAAGTGCACTGAGCTAATGGAAGTTTTTAATTATTAATATTTCCTACTTCATCAATAAATGAGATGGGCAGTGATCACCACAGGAAACCCATGTAACAGGGAAACCTAATCAGACAGACCCAGAAACAGTCATACAGTTACTGGAGAGACCAGTGGCAATTCCCATATTAAAAATCCAACTTCCTCAATTTTGTACTTGTTAATAATTATACAGTTTATGTTAATAACTTTATATTTCATTCTACTAAGCTAGTAATAAGTGGCCTGACATCAGAAAGATGTGCAGTATTCTACAAACCAACACGGGTCTGCAAATTTTGAGTGGACCAAAATTTCCACTTATTTGGAATACACAAGTGTTCTGTTTGACAACATCAGTTACTGCATTCATATATAAAAACCCTGCCCTGGTCAAGTTCATGGTCCCTTGTCTTTTCTTCAAAGGGAAGACCTTTGAGGACCCGCATGCCTGGGAGATGTTTTAGTTACCAATACTGAAAATGTTACTGATAGCTCCACTCCCTGGTGCAACAACCTCACTACATTAAACATCAAATACAGGAGACACAGATTGTTCCCAAGCGTTGCTTCAAGGCAAGAAATAAACTCCTCCAAAACCCAAAACACATCAAGAACTTCACCTGTGAGTTTAATGAATGCTACTTGAACCTTATCTCTCAAAATAATATATAGTAGCATTTACATTAAAACATAAACAAAACTCACTGCTCTAAAAGCCTCTAAGAACAAACAGATTTCTGCCCCAAGAGGTGATAAAAGCAAGGTGTCAAGAAAAAGAGAGTAGAAGGAACAACTGACAGATCCTAGAAAACCCTGTAACTGGAAGAAGATAAGACAGACCAGTGAACCCAGACAGAATGGAACAGACACATTTTTCTCACAGGAATTAGAAATTGACATTTCAGCAACAAAAAAGCAAATGTAGCAGTACTGGGGGAAAAAATGTAGCAATCTGCTACATAGTCTCCCATACCCAAGTGTATACAAACAAATTTTTCCTCAAAGCTTTTGGATGTCTCTGCACCACTGCCATTGTAGCAGGACATGACACAAGCTCAGCAGTGAGTGGTACACAGACATCTGTCCTTACTTTTCATTGATATTCACTCCAACTTTGTCCAAACCAATTTTTCTTGTGCATGGATCTCGTCCAATTGCTAGCAACACCTGCAAAACAGCAATGCACATGACTTATTTTTAAAACCTCAAAAGTGCATTTTCCTTCAGCTATTATCTTCAATATATACTAGAAATTAGTATCTAAGGTTGGTCACAGAAAGGTGAATATATTTGTTACCCATTGTACATTCGCAGAGTTTAAGACAAGCCATGCTACCACCATAACCTAACAATACCAGGTTTTAATGCTAAGATTAAAAGCAGTCAAATAGCTTTCTCTAGATAAATACATCAAGAATATTCTAAACAAATCAGTTATTCTAAATAAATTATTCTAAAAAAATTCTTAATTTCCTTCCAGTTTCATATCAGTGTTATCCCATATCCTTACCAGAGCAGGTGACCTCAAACTGCTCTGTAAGGTAAGGGTTTTTTAGGAAAGAAACTGAGATGCTTAAGCAAATAAAAATACCATAAAATAGTATTTTTTTAAATCAGAAAATATAATTTACTTATATAGGCTCTCAGCCAAGTCACTGTCACAGAATATTATTTTTTCAGTATTATTTGTTTGAACATTTGTTCAAACCAGGCCAAATTCTTACCCATCCTATCAACTCTGCTACCTTAACAAGCAAATCAAGTTCCAGCTTTTGCTATCATAAGGAAAATTGCTACATGCTTTGTAGACTTGGACAACTGCCCAGGTAACTATACAATGCTTCTCTTATGACAACTAAGAACTGCCCTGAAGGAATCCTGAGATCTCCTTCAAGTCTTACAGATAACCAAACCCACCAAATCTTCAGAGCTGAAGGTCTTAGAATGCAGCACCTACAGGTCACAGCTTCCATGAGGAGGGACAGCATTTCAGTGAAAGATTCAGCAGTAAGAAATCAGAAGTTTCCTTAATGAATGGATGGTATGGATTTCCTTGCTAAAAAGCTTTCACTATTATAGACTAGAAAAAAAGCCACTATTAAGATCCTGTGCTCTGCTGCCGTTGTTAAAGTTTCTCACACTGTTGGCTCCCAGATGCAGAGGCATGTCCTTGTTAGGGGATGGCTGATGCACTGCTCAGGTAAATGAGGTCACTGGCACACAGGATTTGCACTCTGAAGTCCCAGGCTGGCAAAGGCCTGTCTTTCTGCATTATTCTGTGTAGTTCCAAATACTCTATTCACAATTTTTTTTGTCCTTTCAGCATTGAGGCCTATGAAAATGACTGGGGTGAGGTGTGATGGAAACGGTGAATCAAACATACAGTTTGTGTGCGCAGGTATAGCTACCTGCACACTGCAATTTTACTGTCTCAAGTCTGTAATGAAGTTTCCTGCCTGACTTGCCACAGGGCATTGGTTGTTTTTGTGAAGATGTGTCAATAACAGGTCTTGAGATGACATGTCACCCATTCGTTTAACTCCTGCAGATTGTTTTGTGCTAACTACAAAACATGCCTTAATTACTATGAAAGCTATTATAAATCATTACTTATCATTTATTACAAATATCCCACCAGGAAAAAATCCTGCAATTGATTCCACGTGACCAAGCTCATCTACATCCCTAAGCTAAGAAATAGGTTTCAAAAGCATGCAAACTGATTTTGCAAGGCATAATGATCATGGACTTTGGGGCTTCTTTTTCCAGATTAATTATCTGCTAATTGTGTACAATTAGGATATTGTAATGACTAAAATAATTTTTAAAAATGTAAAGTGCGGATAAAAACACCCCAGAAAATCTCAACATGAAATGGAAGGCTATTTCACATTCTTCATGCATATAGACAGGACTCACAGTATTGTATTCCCCTTCAATTATTTGGTTCCCCGTTGTGGACTTGGCTGTAACTTTCAGCTTTCCAGGAGTTCCTTCCTCAACCCGCTCAACCTACATTTTGGGGATGGGATGGGGTAAAAAAGAAAAATTTTAGTTTCAAATAAAAAATACACAAATGTATATTTTTCCCACCATGTACCATTGAGAGTGTTTTAACCATGACCTAAAATTAAGCATTTATTCTAAAGATTTTTCACATTTCTACTTGCATATTTTAATATGTTGTTTTATGTCCCTGCATTTATTCTTATGACCAACACAACAAAACCTCATTTCTGTTTATAAAAGTGGACTGAGGGTTAAATTCTTGCCCAAGCCCACCATATGACCTGTTGTATCCACTGGGGACAGAGGAGGTGAGTGGGAAAGAAACTCTTCCAAGGCCTGGAAACACCATAAGCTATTTTCTCCAACTGCTGTTATCATTCTTTCCACTCATGGGAAGCCACTGCCACAGAGAGCCCTCAGCAGTATATATATGAGACATGTAAGTGTGCAACACTTCACATAATTCTGGGAAATGTTTGTGTTCATCCTGCAGAGGAAAAGGGACTTTTCAACAACACTCTTGTTCCTACTTCATGTTCAGTGTTTAGAGGCAGAAAAAGCAAAGTTTATGACTAAGTTTTTATTCCTGTCCTTTTTTAAATTAAAAAAAGCCAACTGAGCCATCCTACCAATGCTAAAGGATCACTGTGCTAAACTGCTCCTGTTCAAAGGCAGCGTTATTTATAATAATTCATCTTTTGCCTTCAAACACCTCAAAAAAGGGTTTTAATAAGCACAACATGCATAACTTCAAATACAATGTTTGAAAGAGATGAGAAAACCTGCTAAAACCCTATCCAGTAACTTAAGTTGAAGGATATTCTCAATTTGAAACAGGGCCAAATATTTTCTTCTCGTTGAAATCAAAGACATATAGTGAAGGGACAGAGCAAAACACACAGAAGTGCATTTTGTGACTGTGGCAATGGCCTGCTCATCACAGGATGCACCTGGAGGAGCCTGCTTGCCATTTAGTTGAAATTTTCTGCTTGTAAAAAGAGCTTCCTTCTTTCTCATCCCCCATTAGAGCTTGCAAAAAGCTATGTCTGAAACAAAAGCTAGACAATCATCCCTGCTTTTCAGACAGCATGGGATTTGTGCAATGAAAATGCATAAAACTAAATTCCTTGAAGCATCTATTTTGACTTCTCACAGCAACTCTCATTCTGGGAGAGAGGCTCAGGCCCGCAGTGGGAACAGGAGAGAGCATTTTTAAAGCTGCTCCTGATACTGCTAAGAGCGGAAATGAACAGTCTTCACTGAACTGAATGTTTTAATCCCCAAAGTGTTAAACTCAGTAACACAGTGGTCTAACACCAAATTGAAATTGTTTAATACATGATTGGCAATTTCAAAATAATTAAGCAGTATTGTGAAAAAAACCATGAAGAAAAATACTGTTAACACTCTCTAAAATCTTTGATAGGGCATTTTTACATTAGAAAAGCCCCAGAACTTCTAATCTGATTTAAACTCAACCTGATTTTGCCTATCCATGTGCCTATACATGTATGTAACTAGCTGCAGGAGCACTCTTACTGAATTCAACAAAAATTGAGCAAGCACGAAAGGACTCTGCCAAGCAAAGGATACAGATGGATACTGCTAAAGCTCATTTACTTTTCTGGATAGTCCCCTAATCCTTGGCATATAAACGGTATTTGCTGGCTGAGGATTGGAAAACTGGCAATGAAAAATGTGACTATTTGTGAGGCACTGGACCCTAATCTTAGAGGAAATTATGTATCTGCTTAATTATGGGCCTGCAAGAAGTTCCACAGATTTCAGGACAACTGCTGAACTAAGTATGTTCAACATTTCCAGAACCAGGACGAGCAGGTGTAACATTTTCAATGCAACATATACTAACCCAACTAATTCTGATAAAAACAATGAATTTTGTAATCCCACAGAATTTTAATACTAAGATTAAATGATAGCTTTCAATTAATTAAGATTCATGAACTTAGTTTAAAACAAAAATGAACCTATTCTGTATCACAGCAGCTACTGTCATGCAAGTTCAACTTTTTATTAATTAAAATAATTTACATCTTAAAACATTATGATGGGTATATCCCAATCAATTTTGGTCACTTTGAGCCTACCTTGATTGGCACAAACTCCCTAATAAACTTGACTCCATGCTCATTCATGTATTCTCCAATTTTGTTCGCCATATCCTGGTCAAATCCTCTCAAGAGAATGGATCTCACCATTACAGTGACATCTAATCCAAGGCCTGCAAGAAATCCTGCACATTCCAAGGCAACATAGGAAGCTCCAACCACCAGGGTTTTCCCTGGACAGTAAGGTAGGGAGAAGAGATCATCACTGGGAAAAAAAAAATGAAAAAGAAGGGAAAAATGAGAAGTCAAAGGCAGTCATAAGATTGTATTGTTCTTTATAGTTATCTCTTTTTTTCCTGTAAGAATAGAACTTTATTCCTTTTCCTGCTCACTACAAAAACTTTTTAAAATTATTTCGGAAGTTCACCTGGAATACACGATCAATACATGACAGATTAAAAAGTTATATTTAGGAGTACACATACCAAAAAAAAAAAAAAAAAGGAGTATGAAAGCTCTGAATCACCACAAAAATGTGGAGGGCTTTTTTAACAGAAATTAAGAACAATTGTTAAAAAAACGTAGGTGGTTTTCTCCCCTCTGATTCTTGCTTTGAATATTTTGCCGCAAATTTTAGCTCCTGAGAATTAAAAGAGGAAGGGGTTCAGCTTTAAGAGAAAAACACCATCGTCACTTTGAAGACTTATCCTTTTGTTAAAGCATTATACAAAGTGTCAGATACACACAGACAACAAACCACATTAATGCAAACCACAGTAGCAGGCAAAGACAGAAGTACAAAATTATGGAAAATACACTCCTTTGCCTGCTTTCCATTTCTTTCAACTGCTTCATCAAGCTACATCAGTTCTACCACACTTTGGACCTGGGCTGTAAAACCAGGGCTCCTCCACAAAGCCAGGACTCATGGAGGCACCACACTTACTCAGCAGATGCTTAGAGTTTGGCAGTACAATTCTCCAGAGATTTAAATCTAAAGTAAGTGTCCCTTTGTCAGGGTGGTGAAATAAAATTATTGTGCAATTAAAAGCTGTAGCATAGCCCCTATGACCCAAGGAACTCAACGAAGATTACACAGACAGCCTCAATCTGATAGTGTGTAACTCTGGAGTTCCTGACTCCCCCACCTTGAAGTTACTTTGAAGCACCACTTCACAGGCTGTATTATCTGTTATCTTTCATTTCATTACTACCTATTAGAAGGGAAACATACTGCATGGTGTTTTGGTTTCAGAGAGATTATGCCAGTTATTTATTTCATTGCTATAGGTTTGCCAGCCTTTAATTCCAACCTCTGTTTCTACATCAATTAACTTAAAAGTTACTCTGATATGAAAACACATTTTATCTTCATATATTTTTGCTTGGCATTAGCAATTAACCAGACACTTGAAACCAGTTTTCTCAAGAGTTGAATTATCTTCACTGAGTAGCAAGAAACAAAAATTGTGCTGAGTTTCAAGACTGCCCCAATGCATGAAGACAGATTTCTACCAACTTCATAACATCAGCAGCTATCCTATTCCCACTTCCCCTGATATGTGAGTAGGGAGGTTCCTTCCAAGCAGACTGTGCTCCTCAGTATGGGGAAGCATTTCCACACAAGGAATGACTTTCTATTCCTCCCTGTTTGTACCTGCTAATGCAGTGCTCCTTGTCTCCAGGTACACCCAGGTAGCGTGGTCGTTCACCAGTGGCAATGATAAATCTCTCAGCTGTGTACAGCTTCTCAACTCCTTTTTTGTTTGTTGCCTGCAGGCAAAGTGTTAGTGCAAAGTGAGTGTTTTACCAGGAAAAAATATCCTATTTGAAAACCATCTCTATTCAGAAAACACTATAGGAAGACACAGCAAACAATAGCTATGGAGTACCTTAATCGTGTGTGGCCCAACGAATTCTCCATATGCATTCTCATAAGTGACCTTTTTGTCTCTCAGTGAAACTCGATAGCCCCAGTTCAGCGAGCCAATGTGATTCTGAACAGATTCTGTCATAGTCATCCAGTTGTGTTTGACTGTCAAAAACAAGAGGAAGGTTCATCTTTTACTCTGAACTTTTCTTTTTCCTTAGTGAAACTTGTCAAACAGATTCTTTTCATGACCCAATGTTACTGGGTTTGTCTTACTCCCATTTTATTTCAGGGTAAATCTACTGAAATTCAAACAATTACATGAGCACAGACAACATTAGAGGTCAACCGGTATGACTTAAAACACTGAAAATTAAGACTTACTGCATTATTGACAAGTTTGTATTGACAGATGCTGTGAGCAGGTGACATTGCTCAACAATTGAAGACAATGCATCTCTGAGAGGTGCCTCTGCATGCTCCCCACTACAGGATTACAGCCTAAATAAATCATAATCCGATAACCATGCATATCAGAGCTAATGAAAAGTAAATGTCTTCTTACATAGTAGTGACAGAAATTTAGGGAAAACTAAATCCTTGCTTGCAATTATAAGAAGCTTCTGTCAAGGCAGCATTTTGGGGTATTCCCTTAGAGGTTGTGGTACATTCAGAAATGGAGGAGTACCTTATTGCTTTTACTCACACAACAGTCTCATCAATTACTAACATGATCAGAAGCTAATAAGAAACAGATCAAACATGGAGGCAATAAGCCCCATGGCTTTAGACCTGAAAAACATTTCAATTTATGTGTAATCTCTCCGAAGTTGCCTCACATTGCTAAAGCCAGCCCATGCTTCAGTTCAACAAGCATCTGATTATGTGAACCACCTCAGGATTTTCAGTGCAAATGACAAAACTGAAAAATGTGTCCTTCTTTACCTTCTTCTGTAAACTGCCATCCAAATTTGCGTGAATCTTGCAAGGCTTGTCCCAGTAAAGCTGCCTGGTGCATCAATTTTTTAGGTATACAGCCCACGTTTACACATGTTCCTCCAAGACCTGAGAGAAAGGAACAGAATGTGGTTTTCACCTCAGTGTGGCAGATTTCAAACATGAGAATCAGAGTCTCTGAGCAAAGCTCCTTTATGACAGGATTGCAATGAAGAGAAATTTACCCCATGAGCCTCCCTGAGGTGTAGGTGTGACAAAGTCCAGCACCATCACTTTCTTTTCATATTTGGCAGCCTCCTGCAAAACAAATTAAATAAGACACATATCTAAATATTAGAGGCTAAATTTGGAGTAGACGATAACATCATGCATTGCTGAAAAGCTTTGTGACTTTTAATTAAGTAACAATGAATGATTTGCAATGGAATAGACAGACAGTCATTAATCTTATGAATTCATCTGTGCATTCAGTAGGAAAAAGATGATGAAAGGAAAAAAAAAGGCATTCATCCTGCTATACAACAGCATGGCACCAGCTGCTACACAGGAGACTTGTGGGTCCAACCTTCTCTTTGCTCCTCCGTCCTGTCAGTTTGTTCAGACTATTTCCCAACATGCCCATTTACTTTTAACATACTTAATAAATTCCTAATTAGTTCAGTTTTCCCTTCAAAGATGGTTTATCCAACATTTGTTTGAAACCACATTAGACAACGACATAAGCAGTCACATGGCCAAGCATGACAACCTTAACAACTCTATGATTCTGTATTTCCCCTAACGAGTTTCATTAGGAAATCTATAATTAATGCCTGTAAATGAGAACTATATACTGATTGCATTGCTCCTTTCGTGCTTTTTAAGAAAAAGGCAAAAATCAACAGTGGTAACTGCTAGCATGGAAAAGCACTTAGGGAAAGCTCTATGTAGGCAAGAAACATCGACAGATTCCTCCCATGAAATGAGGCAAAATAACTTTGCTATTTGGAGTAGCCACAACTATGCTGGCATCATATGATGAGTTCTTACACATGTAAGCATTAACAACTATAGGCACAGGATATTACTCTAAGGCCATGGGTTTGGTTTGGGAGGAGCTGGACAGCCTTCAGCATTCTGTTTCCAGTAATACTTGTTAATCCAAATAGCTGACAGTCAAAATTCCAATTTTAAAGGTATCTGACTTCATGCAAAATGCAAATCATACTCCAAATAACGCAGGCTATAGACACCTTTAGAAACTACTGCTGTACTGGATTTCCACTTCCAATAAAGATCTAGGTTGGCCAAGAAGCGAATTTCTATCCATCAGCAGCACCTCTGAGAAAGTTCCTCAGAAAGGCACCCAGGGACTGAGCTGTGTCATTAAAGCTCCTTTATAATGACAACTCTTACACACTGCTCCAAAGAGCTTTACCAGGGCTAGCTCAGTAGAATGCATGGATTCCCAAGCTCCACTCAGCTACTCTCCCAGAACACAGCCCAGCACTGCATCGCCACCTCGGCAGAGATCACACACAGATACAACCACTCCCGCTGAGTGATTTGCCCTCAGCCACAAACCTGCCCTGTAGGCTCTCAAACCTTCCAGGGCTCAGTGCAGTGCTGCAGGAACACAGTGCTAAGGGCTGGAGCTGCTCTGTGTGAATTGAGAGCAGTGCAGCTGGGCTGTACCAAGCCATCCTGGCACAGTTAGCCTCCACTATGGAGAGAGACCTCCAAAACAACAAGCTCTGAGCACAATGGAGAGAGGAAGATGTGCACACAAAGCTGCACGTGTCAGAGTGAAAAGCATACATTTAACCAATCTAGTTAAGCTGCTGCAAACCTGAGTGTAGATATCTGGAACTTCATATGAGAGCTGTGTAGCTGGGGTTTTTTTTCTGTTTTGGTTTGGGTTTTTTTAAAAGCACTGTTAGTTAATTCATTAAAAAGCATTGAACACTCTAAATAAAAGTCAGAAGTTTATGTGTGTAAAACAGCTTCACTTCAACTACATGAAACTGATTTGAAATACACACATTACTACTGATAGTGATGTTGACTTTATTGATCTACGGTCTCCTGCTCTACTCAACAATCAGTTGAGAACACTAAGAATCAATATACTTTATACACTGAGTTGAAGGAACAAGGCAGTTTATCTTCTCACTGCACACCTTTTCTGTACTACAACTGAAAAATGATGCAAGAAACATCACTGGTGTAGCTTCACAAGATAGCACATACACAGAACAAAGCCATTAGGCTCCTTACGGAAACTTCATCAGCTGGCTTCTTATTATGGCAAACTCTTTTGCATTACTGCAATTCTGTTTTACTCGTCACTCTCTCCTGTCTCAGAACATCTCCATCCTCTGAACACCAGTGTTTGCTTCTCTTTGTGGTTCTCAGAATTATCATAGATCTTACCTTCAGTCCTCAATGCTACACCATGACAACAGTGCCCTTATTGATAGGAAAACAGCAAACTACCGAAAAAAGACACTGGACCTACAATCCATCACTCAGTCCTGCACATTTCCATTACAACAGAAGTACTTCTAAGGGACCAGGGTTCAGTGTGAATCCAATGCTATGCTAAAATATTTTCTTTCACTCTACCATGACCTCCTCTACTTCTTGAGAACAAAAGAAATGCCCCCTGACTGGAGGAATAATCCAGCTCCAGGTCTTGAGCAACAAAGTAGTTCTATTTACAGAAATGCTCAATTCACTTCTAAATAGTTAATACTAACACAGACTGAGGAGACACTACATGCCTGACTACTGATGTAAAGGACAGCTACTGGCTTATAGCAAATTTCAGCAGTTTAAAATACCTGGGATAATGACAGCTCTAAGAGCTGGTATGTTTTGTACCACTGCAGATTCTTTTAACTAATTCTAGATATGCTTCTAATAGTAATATCCTGACCAAACCCCATAATTTATCTGGCTACAGGCATGAAATACCAGACCATAGAAATGAAGGGAGAGACCATAACTCTGCTTAAGTATAGACAAAATCTCCATTTATGCAACTATATAAGCTCAAAAATCACTGACTCCCCCCCACTGTCAAGAAGTAAAATGAGATACGCAACTATGTCTGAAAAGGTAGGTCTTTTCCATAAAACTAGATCCTCCTGATGTTAATTTTGAATAGTTTTGGAAACCTTTTCATTTATGAGTTGAGTTTAAATTCTACTACTAATAACACTATTAAGATATGTACCTGCTGTTTTCCAGCAGCATCATTTCCCATTAGTGGGGAGCAAGTTCCACGGTAATAAGGAGTATTAAGGAATATTAAGGAGTGTACCATGTTTTCCTTCTTCAGCACACAGAGAAAAGAATATTGTATAATTGGCACTAACCTCAAAAGAAATGCCACTGATCAGGCAGGAATGCTGTTTCCCTACAGTGCTAAAGACACCCAAATCCAAGACACTGAGGATGTCACCCACCTACTTTCAAGGAAAGTCTGTATTTTCCCCCTCATACCTTGGCAGCTGCCAGACCACCTGAGCCTCCACCGATGACAATGAGATCATAGTCATAGGAGTCTGGCACTGGTGAAACCCCATTCACTTCCATTGTTTTCTCAGGATTGTCTTCTTTCTTGTGTGCCTGAAGAGAGAAAACAAAAAGTATAGGGAATATTGGAGCATTACCCAGAGTGTTAAAAAAATCACATTTTCATTAGCAAATACTTTGATAAGGGAACATAATTGCAACTGAATTTTCTGAGCTCTGCTTTTAATTAGTTTTAAATTTCATCTTCTTAATCCATCCATGAATGGCTCTATACCTGCCAGATACTGAACTATAAATTTTCTTGTTCATTGGAGCACTGGGCTTCCTTGTAGAGCTTAGTCTTCCACAACAATGCAACTCCAGTGCCTCCTCATATTGTACTCTGGGATGAGATACGTAACTGCTGACACAAGCATTCCACTAATTTATTTTATTCTTTTCATCTGCCCTGGACTTCCCTAATTAGTGTTTTTCTCCTCCTCCTGCATATATTTATAGGAAAATACAACAAGCCTATGCAACACGGTGCTAATCCACAATAATTACCAGCCTTACCAACAGAATGAACAGAACTCAATGAAGAAAACCATTTCTGAATGGTTTTGTAACCATGGTTTTCTGGACTTTTGTAACATGTCAGTTTTTATCATTGCTTTGGTTTAGTGTAACTTGCACCAAATGGATCCAGTGTGACCACTATGGTTTCACAAAAGATTTTTTTTTATCACAACTACTACCACAGAAAAATTACCTATTAGTCCTAAAATGGATTTTAACAGCTTATGCCACAAAGAACATGGCATTGTCTTAATATACACTTTCTAAAATGAGCCTTCATATTTCTTCATTTGTGAAACTCCAATTTATGACAGCTTCAGACCTTCCAGCCTTTGGAGTTGTGGCAATATTCTTAATGCCTCTCAAGCTGCAGGACAAGATCTGGAGTGAGCAAAAATCAGATTCCTTAGCTGATGCAAATCAGTGAGCATCAACTAAAGTAATGAAAAACTTTTAAGGACAAACCCATAAATTAAGAAACCCATACTTTGCCACTTTACAAACATGTGTTTCTGTTCGCCTAACTTGGTAGGACCTGATTCAGTACTAATGGAACAGTTGTGGCAAATCAAAGGAAAGAAAAGAGCCCAAAGAAGTTTCCCTTGTCTTTTCATCTTAATTTTGTTTTGCATTAAACAGCCCTTTGTACTCAACCCATTCTACTGTTGCCTTCCTCTGAGGTTATTCCCTCTCTGTCGCCTTCCTCTGAGGTTTGATTCGTCCCTCTCTGTAACTATGTCTACCCTACTGACTGCTGCCAGCACAGCCATCCCACTGACAAAAATCCCCCATCCCTTGGACAGATTACACAGCAATATCAGCAGAAATTCAGGCTGTGCATCTGCCTGCAGAAAGTTAGATTGTAGTAGTATTTTATAACCCCAGGCAGCATGTTAATAGTAGAAACAAAACCTAGAAAAGCCCTGTGGCTGCTGTGAAGACATGCTAAAACCTCATTCTCCTTCCTTTTGTCCTCCTGCTCCACTACCCCAATATAAACTCTACCACTGAATCTACTTTGTGCTTGGCTCCCTTTTTTCTGTTTTTCTAACATGGCCATTAGCGAGGATCAAACTTCCTAATGCAATCAGAGCAAAGGGGCACTTTATATTGCATATATTATATATATATTGTACTATTATATGCAGCTCCACTTCATTTGTATTTAGAGATGTAAAATTAGAGAAAAGGTGGCATTCTTTCCCAAAGCACACCTTGTTTGCTGAGTGGCACCAGGATGGTGTGAAGTACAGGCAGACTAACTCCCCCACAGTCATCAGACCCAGCTACCAAGAACAGTATCTTTATGATGCATATAAAGAAACCGCACCAACTACTCATTTGCTTAGATCACTATTTATATCATGCTACTTTTTTTTTTCTACTTTTAAGAAAAATGCTTTATGTTTTCACATGGATTAAGAAACTTCCTTTTTTATTTCCTACTGTTTGGTCCATTTTTCATTAATTCTTCACAATAACTCTTTATGAAAACCTATTAAAAGTTCAGGGTAGATTATAATCTTCCTCTCTTCCTCCTAGAACTCTGCTCCAAAGCAGCCAGGCTCTTGACAAGCTCTGCATCCCATTTACTAGGTGAACTTCTTTATGACCATGATCCCATCCTGAGAACAGATCTTCTGCACTCTTCACCCATGAACTACAACTTTTACAAGAAAATCTACATTCTGATTATTGCTCATTGTCAAAACTGAATTACAGACTTTAAAATGTATCTCCCCCTACCTTTAAAGCTCTCTCATGATCTCCGATTTGCTTCTCCCACACAGAAACAGCTGGCTGGGAAGTTTCTGCCGCTGCTTCACGCTGCCCTTCTCGCAGCTTTGGGGCTCCCCCTGTGAAATAAAGGATAAAATAAGGAAGTGTCTGGAGAGACTGTGCTTTATGAAGGCTGTGCTCCTCGAGAGAAACTGTCTGGGGGAGTGGCCTGGCGGCTTCATCGCTTCCTCATCTGTGGCATGTCTGTCCCAGGGCAGCGATTCCTAAGGCCACTCGTGATTCATTTGCAACGTTAGGATGACTTGGTATATTTTCCTGTTGACTAAAATCCCATGCGAGAGCTTGCTGAGATTTCTGAACTTTTTGCCAATCTAACAATATGCTTGGATCGAAGCAAGGAAATCGTATTTCCCATGGCTTAGCCTGAAACTTCAGTCTTAAAGGAAAGAGACGATTTTAAGCTTTCTTGCCCAGAAAGTAACATTTGAAGTCTCATACTTTTTAAACTGAATTTAAAGTTTTTAGTTTTCTCCTGCATTTAGTTGTCTGGAAACTTCTTTAGCTCACTATATTGATAAATGTATTGAAAAGGCTGGAAAAGATCAGTTTTGCCACTGGTCATAACTGATATTTTATATATATATATATACACCCCCACATATATATACATATATATACATGTGTTTGTATATATATATATCCAATATAAATGTTAAAGCATATTAGTGAAAAGAAAAAAAACCGTATTTATACACAGTAAAACTTTATTTGATATGGCACTGAAAAAGAAAAAAGTGGACAATCTAATAGTTGATCAGAATCCATTATCAGCTCTGCCTTCCTCCATATAACTCTGAATTATGTTACATTTAATTTCTAATAAATGGGTCAGTACACAGTTGTTTGTACTTAATCACATACATACTTTGCACTGTAAAACCAGCATTAATTAGCAAACCCTGACACGTGCCTGTACTTAGAGAAACAGCCATACTGAATGCTATGTATACATTCCTTGGGCACTGAGCCCACAAACCTGAAAAGCATTCACACACACACACAAATGAAAATAGGCAGTCATTGAAAACTGGTCTGTAATCTTGTAATCTCTGACTTCTTCTCTGAAACTTGGTGCTAAAATTCCTTTATCCCACTGAGGTATTGGGAAGAGTACTTTGGTGATGGTGGTAAAGGGGTTTAAAGATCAGAATTGGTATGCAATTAATAATAATAGTGATGGATAATACTTTTCCTATTCTACCTGGGGAACATACACATGTGAAAAAAGAAAAGCAAGAACACAGGTTTTGAACAGCCTTCACAAAGGATAAGTTCACAACCTCCACAAAGGATAATTTTTTGCATCACTATATTGTATTAAAGTTACATTCCTGTGTGTACTTGAAGCAACTAAAGGAGTATTTTATTCCTGCAAGTTTGAACAATCTCAGGAATGTTCATCTAAAACGATATCTTCAGTGAGGTAAAAATCTAGTCATTAGACAACACAGGAATTTATATTAATACCTCTAATTATTTTCAGGTAGATCTGTGCCAGAGGTGCCAAGTTTTAGCAATAGCCTCAAAACCTAAATGCAACCATAGCCCCTGGCAGACACTTGAAAGATTTTGTATGTTGGCTGGCTCTGCTACTGGGGGCCTCTCCCTTGTTGGTTTGGGCAACCTGCCACAAGCAGGATGACAAAGCAGAAAGTGCTCTGTGTGTCACCAGCTTGCTCTCCATAAAATTCCATCCATTAACGGCGATTGCAATAACCCCCAGCCCCGGTGAATAATCGATACTTTCCAAGAATGAATCAGCAGACATCTTTTTGCAGAGTGAGACTGCTAAAGAGAACCTGAGCCATGGATCTGCCCTGGACAAGGCTCAGAAATGCAGTGGTGAGGATGACTCTCTGCCTGGTACATATCAGAGTTACTTCAGCAAGCCTGTAGCAACTCACAGCCACTGCAGGAAAGCCCAGTGAGGCTCTTGCCCTGCACTACCACCATCTTCTGGTTTTGTTAATCCTGATCTAGGAGGCGGTGGTTGTTCCCTAGGACCTGCCAAGCACTCCTTGACATGGGGTGAATTGATCTGACCAATCGATACTAAAAATGGGGGCAAGCCTATTCTCTTCCACAACACCGGTTTTCCCCTTCTTGCTGTCTGCATATTTGGCACCAGTTCTGGCAGACATCAGACCCGTGCATGAGCTAAATCAACTCACTAGTCTAGGAGAAAACTTACCCAGGAGAAGAAAAGTTGTGGACAGTTTCCCACCAGTCTAACAAGCTCAGCCAGCTCAGGGAACCATCCTGTGAGCACCATAGCTGGTGCCAGGACAAAGGCATTCCCACACAGACCAGCAGAGAGTAAGAGGAGACAGCAACACCTCTTGCTGATAGTTGGTAAAACTGCCTGGTTTTCTCAGAACTTATTAAATCAGAAAAAATCCCCAGCTTTTAAGCCTTGCTTCTTGAGCAGAGATAATACAGTGAAACAACTATGGTATTTCTAAGCTGTATGTTTCCTTATTGGGAGTGAGCTTCCTCACAAACCAAAGTCCTCCCTGGCACTGAGGCCTCTGAACTTTTGACTGTTGGTTGTGTAACTCCTGACTGGGGTGAAAAAAGGCACGATTGGTTTTAGAAGGCTTTGATCAGGTGGGAACAGGAGCAGCCCAACCCAACAGCCCAGATCAGCTTTGTAAGCAGAACTGCTCCAGGATAAGAATTGCCTTGCCCTGCAAAAACAATCCAGGGATCCCACCAGCTGCAGAGGTAGGACATGTGCACCCATGGAAAGCCCTTCAACTACTCACTTTGAAGGTCTAGAAGTGGCACTTCAAGGCAAAAGTTTCCACTGATTTACATAGATTTTCTGTACCACACAGATGAACATCACCAAGAAGAATGAACTTCACATTTTTAACAAACTGTAATTTAAAAAATAGTTATCTCTATTCCAGGAGTTCAGAAGGCACCCCTCAATTTGTAATGTTTCTGAGCAAGCACATAACTTGCTTTCCAGCCGTATCTTCGGGCATTTGGGAAGTACAGGCTATTTCATATGACAATGAATATTTGCCTTCTGTCCAAGTGAAGTTTTTAGTTGGAGAAACTTTCAGGTTTTCCTTCTTCTAGATTTGCTCATTTCTGCACTATCCTTACAGGTCACTACCTCCTCTATTGCGCAAACTCAAACATTTGGTAGTGACGACAGCAGAGCCATGACATCATTCAGATTAGCAGGGAAAAAGCCCAAGCCTTTAAAAGACACACCTCCAGCCTGGATCATATCACAGCTGCACTGCGAGGCTGCCTTGCACCAGTTGAACTGACAAAACCGAGGCACTGGAAGCCTGCAGCTTTGCTCTCATGGTGTCATTTGCTTTACCTACTAAGCTGTCTTTGTCCCAAGTGAGTTTTCTCGCTTTCACTCTTCCAATTTTCTCCCCATCCCACCAGGGAGGAGTGAGTGGGGCTGAGCTGCCAGCTGGGCTCTCAAGGCCAAAACCCACCAAGCTTTAAGACTTGACAAGCAAAAGAATAACGTGCATTTTCCTAAGAAATCAGAAGCTCTCTGAACTATGTTACTGCTTGTATTTATTCAGTGGGTTGCTGCTAAACCTTTTAATTTTAATTGTATTCTTGGTAATGCCCTTTTCATATCTAAGAGCTTAAAACTTCTTCCATTTAAACAAGGGATTGCTTGAATGGGATCAACATCAAGGTATAATGTGGAATAACTGAACTTTGCAAATAGCTGAAGCAAAGGCACTACTTTGTCAGATTTCTTTTAGTGGAGTCCTGACTGTAGCACATAGTATTACTCCGAAACACCTATTTCCTTCACGAAAATATAAATTCCTTGTTTTTAACACAACTATTTGAGTATAAAAAGCATTTAAAGTAAATTCCAAGAGCAGCAAAACATATAGATACAAACTTTCTTCTGGGAACTTTCCAACGTAAGTGTTGCACTCTCTAAACCAGAGGAGAAAAAAACCCACATCATTCTCAGCCAAACAAATGTATTTAATACAGGAAAAAGGCAGACACTGGCAGAAAGCCCCACAGCACAGTATTCTCAAAGGACAGTAAAAATCTCCTGACAACTGTTAATCTAACCTCTGCATAGGAGGAATTACAAAATCAAGACAAACCAAAGAAGAAATAATGACAGAGGAATGATGAACACCAGATGAAATGGAAGACAAACTTCCAAGTGACATCCATCTGAGGGCCTGAATCAAATGTCTCTACCCACAGGGGGAAAGTTCCCACTCAAACAAAAGCATTAAGTGACAAAATTTACTCTTTCATCTTAATTTTCCAATGAACCTCTGGGGTTCTCAAGAACATCCTCCAATCTGCTTCCCATTCAAGATGGGTCAGCACTGTGTTTGGAGGGCTGCAATTCATCACCTTTGTGTCCAAGAAGAACCTAGAGCAAGAAACTCAACACTCAAACACCTCCTTCTCTAACAATCAGCCACTCTAACTTATAACCTGTCTCATCCTCTTAGTCCAAAAAAAGGGGTTCTGAAACTGGTCTCAATTTCTAGTTCCTAGCAAAAGAAGTAATTCCTACTTTCAGGCATTTGTTTCCTTTTGCTGTTCTAAGTATTCATACAGCTATCACAAAGTCCAACTGCTTTATAAAAAAAAAAAATTACTTTCCTGATTTCAACAGGGACATCATTGTACTCCTTGGTTTGTTATGAGAAGTCCCATAAGACATGTTTCTGCCATGATAATTATGGAAGTTTAAATCTCACTCCAACAAGAGCTGGGCTTTCTCACACACTTTCCTAATAATGCTCTCACCCACAGAAATTCCTCAGCAATATCAGACACTGGGTACTTGCCCTTGAAAGTCTTCAGCCATTCCTCATTTCTTATGTAATTGTTTACAGTAAACCATACAGGAATTAGCCAGTTTGCTCTAATTAGCACTAATAGGGATGTTTTCTGTGAGTGTCACATCGCATGCTGACCTCAAGTATTTCTAGAACATCTACAATACAAACTCTGTTGGCTTTAACAGAACAAACTGTATGAACTTAACAAAAGTAAATTTCAGATTCTCCCTTCCTCAGTAAAAGGCAGACAATCTTAAATTAATTATGTATCTTTGACCACTTTCATCTTCCATTTTATTTCACTGTGAACCAAATTAAGTAGGCATGAAAAACTTAACATAAAACTTCTCTGCATCTGGAACTGTGGTAAAAGTTACAATATCTCATATAAAAATGTATATGCAACCTTTATGGAAAACACAGTCTTACAATACCAGTAATTTTAACATAGATTTTTGTCTATTTCATTCAAAAGTCACTGTTGCTTTTGGATTTGCCCATGTTCATATAATGCTTCATTAAATCCAAATCAAAAGAAAGGAAGCTGAGTTCTGGCATAACTACCTGGAAGTGTATCATGCTCACAGTGCCATCCATACCGGCTCACCCTTTGTTTTGGGGGACCTGAAAAAGCTAAGCTTCCTGACTTTTCTTCCTGAAATTCCTGCGGCCATCACAAACCTGTGGTTCCCACAAACTGTGATTAATACTCTCATGCTACCTTTTTTTTTTTTTTCCTGGTCAGTAAATAAACAACTCTGACATGAGGAGGAAGCATCAGCAGCCTCACTTGAATAAGTGTGGCACCTGAGGCCAGAGAGGTAAAACAGCACTCAGCAGGGATGGAACAGGATCTCCTGGTGCCATTCATTAGTCCCTCCTGCCACTGGCCATGCCTTTATTGTTTCTACCACAACTAAAGCCATTTATTCATTCCCACATATTTCTTTGTAATCAGGCTTGTATTTGAGTCATAGAGAGCATAAAAAATTGTGGAAAACAGCTCGCACACAATCAGGTTTTTCCATCAAACAACCCAGTATTAAAATAAAACACGGTTAAAGGAAAACAAGCTCTTTGCAAGTAATCTCCCAGTAAAAGCATGAAGTTTAAGGGAGGTACAACACCGTGGAAAGTACGTGGGTGCTTGGCTCAGAAACCTCAACTTTGTTATATGCGAAGTTCAGTTATTCCACATTATGCCTCGATGCTGATCCCATTCAAGCGATCCCTTATTTAAATGGAAGAAGATTTAAGCTCTTAGATATGAAAAGGGCATTAGCAACAATACAATTAAATTTTTTTAAGAGGTGAGGAAAAAAACCCACTTATTTTAATCCAGGGTAATCAAAGTTTCTTATCTTCGAAAAACAGAAGGACTTGATCAGAACAACTTAATCCACTTTGTAGCAGCCCAGCAAACAATGACACAGCATTTCTGCGAGGTGAGGGAAGCAGCACAGCCTAACAGGTCACTCCCTGCCATCAAAGAGATCCGACAAACCAACCCCTGCACGTGGCCCTAGCAAAGGTCTGGCTGGAAACGGTTGTGAAGGATGGGTGGAAAACAACAAATGCATTACACCTGTGAGCCAGGACTACCGAGAAGTGCTTGCTTTGTGTCAGGCTGGGCAAACAGCAAGGGAGATAAGGAAGTTATCTTCCTTCCCAGCAATGCCAGGACACAGGTGAGGTGACCATGTCAAACAGCACTTTCCTCCCTGAGCATCTGACTCAACAGGCAAAACAGGCAACTTTGCTAGAACAGAAGATAAAATGAGATGGTATCTCAGTTCACTTGGTAAAACCAGTTCATTAGCAGATTCTTAAGAAAAGCTAGGACTACACTAGACTAAGCCACTGTTATTTTCTATGGAAATAAAAGTATTTGCATGCTTTACTTACTTCCTGTCTTTGCATTTGTATCTCTTTAATGCAAATGACAGTGCTGGGTCAGATAGGATTGTAACAGCCAAAAATTATGAGGGGTCACACAATTCCATAGGGTTTGCCATAAATGAATCCCCTTACATACTCACTATTACAAGGCACAAAGAGTACATATAGCAAAGGCAATATGCTAAGGAAAGCAACAGCTGCAAACTTTTTGGAAGAAAAATAGAAGGTAAAACCAAACCAAAGATAAGGAAAAAGAGAGGCCGTCAGATATAAGTTAGGGGATAGTTCCTCAAGGAAGACCTACAATGTGACATCACATTCAGAAAAGGAAGTTACTTAAAAGTATGAATGAGGGAAAACAAGAACAAGCAATGGGGAAAAAATTACAGGAAATGCATGAGTTGAGCTACAAACTGGAAGGCAGCTGCATTACAACAGACAGGTATTAAAAAACAGATATCAAAAACAGGGGAGGCATTGTAGACAAAAGATTCTCAGGAGACAGCAGTGGTAAAGAAAAAGGGGAATAAGTTACCAATTCAGTATACTAATAAGCAACAGTGCACAATTTTATCTGTATTTGGTTTGTTTTCTACTAGCACAATTAAAACAATAACAAGACACCCTACCAAAGGGTGACTGAGATGGGCTTAATGGAGGAACAACCTTCAGCCAGGAAACAGCAGTGGAGTTTTATCTCCAAAGTTTTGAAAACAGAGAAACCACAAAAAAGGACTGGAAAAGGGAGATGAATACCATACACTGTTGAGGGTCAAGCACCATTTCTGTTCAGAGCAAAAATCAAAAGGATGGCATAATTATTAACAAGGGTTAAGGAAGTACATGGGCATCCATTAAGCCACATCCAGGATTTGAGTCCACTCTTCTGCACAAGGAGTGCTGTGACACATCTGTTATTGCCACCTGAGCAGCTCACATGTAAATTACATGGTCAACACATTTCCAGGAAATACTGCAAAAGTAAAAATATTTGGGGCCTCATTACTCAGACACTCACCACACATAAATGTCAACACAATTTAACCACCGTTTGTGTTTGTACTCCAGCACAGCACTAGGACCACCAAAGTGGTCCCTGTTAGTCCACCACACAGTTTGCTGCATTCAGAGGCCCTCATATTTGCACTAAAAATGAGGAATAATTATGTTAATACTACTTTGTTAACTCACTTTGTAGAATCCAGCCCAAATTGCATTCTCAGGCTACTTTGCAGGCCCACTAGTGAACGTGTGCTGTGTCCTGAGTGGCCAGGCCTGAAAGAAGCTGAGCAGCTTCAATGTACATCAAAGTCAAACCAAACTAAACCACAGCCACTTGTAATATTCAACTATGATGGTCTGGGATGAAAAAAAGCAGCACTTGATGTTATAACAAGGTAGGGTCCCACAGAAACAAACCATATGTTTTATAAACCAAGAGCTGCAACCCAGCCTATCTTAATTCTGAGATGTGTAAGTTTAATCCCTTATTGCACAGCTTTTAATTTTGTCATTAATCCTTTCTGCAGTAAAATGCCTGTCTATAACACAGAAAACTAAGCACGGTTATAAATTAAGAAAAAAAAATCAGGAGAAGCACTCTCTTCTGAGTTGCTTCCAATTTTCATACCTTTACACTCACAAAATGTCATAAATTTGCACGTGCAAAATACAATTGTTGAAGTAAACTGAATGCTATTTGAAGATTGAGAATAACCTTTTTGAAAGCACAAGCTAAGGACAAGGGAATGTATTTAAGAGCTTTGTTATGCAAACTACATATAAGAACCTAATCCTAACTTTTTTACATTTTCCTGTGCTAGGCACCATTTTTCCTGCCAGTTTTGCTCATTGCCAGCTTGCTACCATTTATATTTTTTAACATTTTTAGATATTACAGTGAATTATTAACTGAATTTATTATTGTCATTGATAAAAAGATGGAAGGGTGGGAAAAAATACAGAGGACAAATAAGAAATTCTTACACCTATCAACAGCCCAACTTCTTTCTCCAACTACACACATAAGCTTAAATACACTTTGTCCAAGGGATGTATGTTGATATTAAAACAACTCTACTGCCTGGTATGATCAACTATAGAAATGAGTTAATTTTAGATTGTTCGTGTTTTAGAGTCAGTTAAACAATGAGTAATGAGCTTATTTGAATTATTTTTCTGTTTTAAAGTAAATTTGTATCTCCATTCACATTTCTGCAATTTTTTTGGTTTTAATCTTCTATTTAAACTCTTCAACAGCACCCAGAGCTCCCCTCATCTCTTGTCCTTGATGGACATTAAAAACTTTGATGTATTCCTTTGGGAAATGGACATTGGATTTCAGATAATAATTTGCTCATATGCAACTATCCCAGAAGCAAAGCTGCCTTGGTGCTGAAACATAAACTTTGTCTCACAGTTCAAACAAACCTTCCTGGAGAATTACTTTAAGACGCTGCCAGAGTTGTAGAATAGGCAACAGGGAGTAGTAATGTCTTAAATTGAAAAACCTAAGATACAGCAGAGCATATAAACCAAAGTCCAAACAACACGTTCTTTTAAGTCATTTAGCCTAAATGAGTCAGCTTCACAAGGCTAAAAAAGCTCGTTAAGATGCAGTTTTCATTTCTGAGTTTATGTCAGCAGATATATTGTCGGCCAGAGCAACCAGGTTTGGGTAGAACTCCAGAGCAGCTCACTCTGCCCCAGACTCTGTGCTACCACACCTGCACAGCTTTCAGTATCTGATTTAGAATTAAATTAGGTACTTCTAAATCATAACTTGGTAGTGGCAGCATTAGGTAAGGAATAGGTGTCAGGTCACAGCACTGTCCTGAAAGTGCAAGGACAACTGGACTCTCTAGACAGTGGTTTGAGAGTTTTCTTTTGGATTTGGTTTTTTTTCCCCCCAGTCCTTCCTCTTAAGATCAAGGAACATCCAGTGCTTCCTGTGCTCAAACAAGAGGATTTTATGTTGGTATAATTGAAAGATAGTAAGCAATATGGAGCCATAAGCAATAAGCCTATTTCAAAAGCTTTAACTGTTATAAACATCATCGTTGTATTTGCCAGCTCCTGCTGTGTCTTATGCAAATTCTTACTGCACAGGCTTCTTTATTTTTTCTTCGCCAAGGTTCTGACAATTTCCATCCTTCATATTAAGACTTAAAATATTATATAATACCATAAAGCTCCCAAGGTAGTTTTGTGTCAATGTCCTCAAATTATTGCACATATAAGAACATCTTTAAAAACAGACCCCTCTCCCAAGGATTTGGTGGAGCTGAAAACACTCCTACAGTAGTACATGCTCAGTGAAGTACTACATCCTAAGAGTGCCTTTTCATTTGGGCAGAACTGCTGCTCAGCGCCAGACGTAAGCATAGGTTCATTTTCAGGCGTTCATTACTTCGAGTCCATTATTTATCTTGTTTAGTCAGGTTTTATAGACCGGTGAGAGCACAGTTAAGGCTGTGCCCAAGGAGGATCTCAGGCTGAAGCTCTGACTGACGAGGTACAGAGCAGTCAGCTGAAACACAAATTTCCCCACTCTGCCGTGGGAAGATGCCTCAGTCCTGGCGGGCAGAAATCGTCCCCATGGACCAGAGGGCCATTCAAGTCCCATCTAACTCCAAATCGTGCTCCTAACTCCAAATCCTGTTCCCTCCTCAGCACAGCCATCCTTCAGGACACTCTGCGGCACTGCCCAGGGCCGGGGTCCCACAGCCAGCATCGCCGTGAGCGGCACGGTGCGCACAGCCTGCCCTGCAGAGTCCCTCCGGGGACAGCCCTGAGGCCGTGCCTGGGGACAGACAGGTACCCAGCACCCGCGGGGGACCCGCGGCCACCCCTGCTGAAGGCACAGCAAAGTTGTTCCGCAGCGCGGTACCCCCGGCCGGCAGCACGGGAGGGGCCCCAACCGCGCCTTGAGGGTGTTTCACCGGGACACCGGAGCCGGTCCCTCGGGCCGCGCTGCCGCCCCGCCGCGCTCCGAGCCCGCCAGGTGCGAAGCGCTGCCAGGCGGGCGCTGTCCGCCGCCAGCCGCCCGCTGCCTACCTGCCAGGCGCCGCCGCGCCGGGGGTCCGCCGCCGGGCGCCTGCCGCACCGCCTGGCTCTTCCGCAGGGTGCTGCCCATGGCGCGGGCCGGACGGGACGGGACGGGACGGGACGGGACGGGACGGGACGGGACGGGACGGGCTCGGATCACCGCGCAGCTCCGCGGCCGCGCTCCCCCCGCCCCGCCGGCGCCCCCTGGCGGCCGCGGCCCCTCCCGCCGCCCGCGGTGCCCCGGCGCGGCCCGGTCGCGATGGCGACGGGCGGACCCGGCCCGGCCAGGCCCAGGCCGTGCGAGCCCTCCCTGCCGCGGGCTGTGCGGCGCTTGCAAGGCGTTCAGGAGCTGTTCTGGGAGTGCGTTTTCCCTCACGATTAATGGTCATGCTGAGAAATACATACGGAGGAAAGACCCTGTGGCCGGAGGGTTACCTGCGTGAGGCGCACCGCACCGCTCCCGGCTCGGCTTCGGGCGTTATTTGCTGCCGAGGCTGTGGCCCCATCGTGGTGGCTTTGGCACAAATATGTGGTAACGGGAGCGTGTGCCAAGAGCTTCTGGAGTCCGCTCAGAAGCCGCACAGGGCAAGATGAAAGCCCTTTAAACTACCACCAAGCCTGCACACCGATATCTGCTGTTACCGTGGGTCAGTTCAGCTTTCTTCACTCTCTCAGGGGTGACCCCGGCTGGATGCCAGGCACCCATCAAAGCCCTTCCATCGCCATGGGGTTGCTCTGTTGTCCTGCTTAAGTCCTAAGTGTCCTCCAATGTAAAATGTAAATATCACATCTATTTCAGTACTCTGCCACGAAAGTAATAATGAGCAACCACAAAGGATCAAAAGAAAGGGAAGAAAGAGGACAGGATGACAATTTTGAGTCTCGATGTTTAAGAGGCATCACTTCCCTGTCCCCAGCTTTTTTGCTCAGAGGACTTCAGCAATGCCTGTTTGTATTCCTGTATTACTCCTATACTCTGCAATGATATCTCCAGTGTCAGCTGGGGTTTCAAACACAGAAAAAAAAAATACAACTAAGCTTAATACTGTTAAGTGGAAAAAAGTCTCTGAAATTATAAGAATGACCACTCTGGTTTTAGAAATTATATCTTCAATATCTATAACAGCAAAAATTATTACAATAATGAGGATAATAATTGTTGCAGGCATTCAGGGATTAATATGGCTTCAGAAATATAGTTATTAAAATAATTTGCTGAACAAGCATAGGGAAGTAACTCTATTCCACCAAACCCCATCTCAATATTTTCATTAAATGAGAACTACCAGCTGGCAATTCAGCCAGTTTGAGAAAAATCAAATTTTGAAAACCACCTTGGAGTCCTGTTACTCATTCATGGTGTTTCATTTTGCTTATTGTCTTGCAATTATCTTCTAATCACATTTCCTTTCATTAAGAAAGAGGTCTTACATTGCTGTGAAGATCCACTGAAGTAATGGAAAAATTAAGTTCTACATTTGAGATGTTTCTTAAAACCACTGCATCCAAAAATCAGAATTATTCAGGGTCACTCATAACCAAGGAGTCTCACTGCAGAACAGAATCTTGGTGCTGCACCCAAAAACTAGCCTGCATTTTCACCTTCTTTACCCCACTTCTCCCAGTCAGGCCCTTCTTCCTACTGTGTTACTGGCCCACATCACCTCTTACACCAGTTCTGACAACCTTCTCACAAACACCACCCTCAGGCCACTCAAAGTACAGCTGGAGAATTCATGTTCCTTAATTCTTATTTTAGACTACTAGAAGTCAGACTACTTCTGATCTTGGCCTCTTAAAAGATAATTTCTTTATTTTTTCCCCCAGGCTTCATCCTCCCTCCTGAATCGCAGGTTGCAATCAACTTCAAGATCTTATTAAACTCGTCCTTTTTGGCTGATTTACTCTTTTTATCTTGTCAGATAAGAGTATTACTCTTACATCCTTCCTCCAGTTTTATCTACATTGTGATGTGCTTCTCCACAGAGGTCTTTTGTTTCCTATCATGGTATTCCACAAGTTAAAACTCTTAAAATTATTAAAATTTTGCCTAGAAATTACACTTTTAATGAGGCTTAAGAAAAGCTGAGTACATTAATTTATCTTTTAATTTATTCTTAGTTGACTGAACTGCACACAAACATGAGGTCCTGTGCCAGGTGCTCCAGGATGACTGCATAAGCTTCCAGTGTTGGTGTTAAGAAATCAGCTGTGATAAATTAAATTAATATGTAAAAAGCCTATAAAATACTTGAAGGACTAATAAAGATAGTAATTACATTAAGATTTAAGTGATAAGGTTCTTTATAAAGACAAAATGTAAGGTGTTTTAATCTGTCTTGAAATCTCATAAAGAAATGTGCTGGGTTTGGATGGAGTAAAGTTAATTTCCTTCACAGTGGCTAATACGGGGCTATGTTTTGGGCATTTTATAGCAAATATATTTGGTGCATGATTGCTGCTGAAGAACCCTGTGACAGAACTGTGATTATCTAAATGGTGCATTAATGGGACCAGTCCTTCAGCTGTTTCTGAGCTAATCGATTTCCAGCTCCCTGTTGACTATTATAACAGTGATCATAAAAATATTAGAATTTCTGTTCCCACAAAAATTTCTAAATATTCCTTCTATAAATTAACTGGGAGGAAGGCTGTTTCAATAAATGAAGAGCCCACAGTGCCACCTTCTTATAAAGTATGGAATTCTTGGTGCTGAATGCAAAATCACCCAAATATTAGTATTATTAAAGCTGACACAGTCCTTGCATTTTCAGAATATGAATGCAATTGAAATACCACAGGTCATTTTTGCAAGCTTAGATTCATTATCTTACCTTGAGATCTCACCTCGAAGTTTGGCCTCCTGTGTAAACTCTGGATCCAAGCTCCTTCGGTAGCCAACAAAGAAAGACAGGCATGTCCAGGTGTTAATTCACCCTTCTGAAGAAAGGCACTTACAAAGAGTGACCCTATCTCCAGTCCTGAGTCTGGACATGCTCAGAGAAAAGAATTTCAGCTTTCATGTTTAAGTTGACAGAAGAGCTCTATGTCTCTGCCTACACTGCAAACATGACAGTGTCAGTTGGTACGTTAGAGACAGTTCAGAGGCACAGCTGAGATCCTCCCTGTGTGACAGATTCTACAAGAACAGTTTTATTTTCATCATGCTGCTGACAGAATGGTAATGCACACAGGCCTTTGAATCAATGCAGCTTAGGGTCCCATACCTACAGGAAGGAAACTACAAATACTGACAAATGCCACAGCCTCTGGAAACCTCTGATACTTCTAGGAAAGCCCTGAATTCCTCCATTCATGCTGGGTTTGGCTGAGATTGAGTTAATTTTCTCCCCAGTAGCTGGCACAGAGCTTTGTTTTGGATTTAGTATGAGAATAATGTTGATAATACATGGATGTTTTAGTTGTTGCTAAGTTGTGTTTACTCTAAATCAAGGACTTTTTGTCTTCCCAAGCTCTGGCAGTGAGCGGGGGCACAAGAAGCTAGGGGAAGCACATAGCCAGGACAGCTGAGTTTGCCAAAGGGGCAATCCATACCACAGAATGTTATGTTTCATAAATAAACTAAGGGGAATTGTCCAGAAGCTGATGATGACTGCTTGGGGTCAGGCTGGGCATCAGTCAGCGAGTGGTGAGCAACTGTGTTGTGCATCACTTGCTTCTCTTGAGTTTTGTTCCTCTCTCTCTTTTACTAGTAGTAGAAGTATCACAGTGTTTTATTTTAATCATTAAATTGTTCTTTCTTATCTCAGTCCATGAGGTTTACTTTTTTGTTCAGATTTTCCTCCCGGCTGTGGTGAGAGGGACTGAGCAAACGACTGTGGAACTTGCTGGCTGGGGTTAAATCATGGCACATGCCAAGCAAAATCAAGTGATCAAACCTATTCTAATTGTGCAATTCAGCTACATAGACACAATGTGAAAACACGGGCTTTATAAAAGTAGATTTTCATAATACAGAGAAAATGTTCTGTAGCTCTCCAGAGCTCCTACTCTGTAACTTCACCATGTCAGTGCTGACAGCCTCAGGACTTTCATAACTGTAACTTTGTCATCAGAACTGGACTGGGCAGAAGTCCACATTTCCTCACTTCCCATCTTCATCTGATCTGCCTTCTATTCTCCTTCTGCAGGACCCAAAGCAGAGCTGTAATGGAACCCAGCTTCCCCACCCCTGGGAGATGTAGGATTTCACTGCACAGCCATTAAGCAGCTGCTTGTCCTCTTGCACAGTAGAATTAAATAAGACATCTTTCACCATATCTGTGCTACTGAGAAATTTCAATCCCACATGTATCTGATAATAGGGAGAAAATCCAAAACTTAACCACAGAATGGAGCTGAATGCTGATGATAGCAAAAAACCACATGTGAATGACCCTTGCAAATCTGTAATAAATGTAGTTATGAAAAATTAAAGTTTTACCTGAGCTGCTTAGCTCTTCCATTTTACACTTTATATTACTTGTCATAAGGTTTGAAAAAGCTAAATGACTTCAACCTTTGCTATTTAAAATGAGCATTGATTTTTTTTCTCTCCTGTGTTTTGAAAAGAGCCAAAACCAATGCTAATGGTTTTATCCAGGAGGTTTTAATAGCACAGTTGCAAAGCGAGCTCTTCTCAGATTGCATCCCAAAATTGTGTCATTCCTTTTTTGAAAACAAAGCAGAGGAGATATTGTTATAATTTTGCCTCCACCTGTTGCTGTATTACTCATGGACAAGTTAGAAGCTTCTGCCAAGACCTCTTCTAGTCCTTCAAGTGGTTCTGTCTTGCATGTGTACTTTGAAGTTCCTATTGCTCGTGCAGAATGTCTATACTTGATGTTTTAGACATGTCTTAACATATAAATTACCTGATTACAAGTCAGTTCTGTTCCAGCTACATTTCAAAGGGATTGCTGCCAGCCACATTTAACCCCACTGGGCTGAGATTAACTCGCACTGCTCAACTTCAAGCTGTATCTTTGCATCTATTTGCTTGACCACCCATTCCACTGGTGAAAGCAGTAAGTTGGTTTTTTTCTCTAAAGGAGATAGGATAAAGGACTTAGGCATTAGGTACAGCCTATCTGTCTTAGCTCCTCCAATAAATTTTGAAATGTTGGTCAATTTTAATCAAATTTGCTTAGTGGAATATGTCTCAACATACTACATTTCTGTGCATCCTGTGAAGGAAAGGCAGTTAAGCAGTAGTGAGGAAAAGGATCAAAAATGAGTTCAGCACTCCTTAGGGATTTGCATACAGCAGTTAATCTCAAGAAACCTTCAGGAAATGGTTTCACTTGTCATTTCTAACCTCTGGTACTCCTACCTCTCCTGCTTTCCCAGTATCTAAGCCATTCACAGTTCAGCTCAAGGTAGGAAAACAATATTGCCACTGATTCGGCACATGGGGAATTGAGGCACCATGTGATTAAAATTCAGACTTTCACAGGTATTTATGCATCTCTCAATTGAAATTTGATGGCTTGGCTTTACAGTAATTTGCCCGAGGTGGTACAAGAAGCAATGCAGTAGGCCTGGGAATTGTATCCAAGCTCGCACCTTGCTCTTTGGACCATACTTCCTAAATGGGATGTAGTAATTTCAGAATTGCACCTGCCCAGCCCCCTCTTTGGCTGGGTACCAGTCTGCTGTGAATAAACACATCCTTTGGGCCTCATGGCACAGGTGTCACAGCTGGCTACTCTCTAGCTCTGCCTCTCAGGTGCACTGTCACAGTGCAGACCCCGCACGTGTCTCCCCTTCAGAGCTGTGGGAACACACAGCACAAAGGCCACCTGAGCACCCAGGTCCTTCCAAGTGTAGCAGGAATTTTACTGCTAAAGGGGTGCTGATATCTAAAAGGAAGACATGCTTAGGTAGCTAAAGAGTTTTTCAACACAGCAGCGAGCTACTGACCCTTAGAAAAATAAAAATGTCTTGAACTTCATTTAATTTCATCTGGTCTCATCCTACTCTGGCTTGGTTAATTACCTGTAGATAATTTCTTCTGGATTTCCACATTCCATCTTTTTCACATAGCATTGCTTAGCTCTGTAGCAGCTTCAAGTATCTTTTACTTAGGATTGTCTAATACAAATAAGAATGCTCTGATCCACAAAAACAAACAAAGAAGATAACGAGCACTAGAAAAATCACTATTAAGAATGAATATCAACTCCTGAAGCACTACAGAGTTCAGTTTGATGACAGACATATTTCTAATCTGTTAGACTAAGAATTTCACAGTTTTGAGAACTCTGGAGAATGTTAGATGAACAACCCACCCACCCTACATCCAGTGCTATTTCTACAAAAATCGTAATTTCTTATTTCAAAAACATATTATTCCAAATGGCAGAGTCCACAGCACAAGTAAGGCACATTCTAGAACAAGCTGATATATCTGTTCTGGTATAAAGAAGTATACTTGCTCACCTTAGCTAACACCTACTAAATAGAACAGAAGATATCTGAAGATTTTTGTTTCCTCACTGAAAATTTCAGACACAAAATGACAACCTCAGGAAATAGATAACAGCCTCACAAAATATGGAGCTTGAGAATATACTTATCATAGGAATAAAATAATAAACCAATTGAAGACTGAGTGATAAATGTGTGACAAAAATTGTTACTAATGGAGGAACACAAAATAAAATGTATGTAAGTGCGGCTTGGATTCCCTGGCTCCAGCTGGCTGAGAGTTTAACCACTGAGTGCTGATCTGTCACCAGTAACAGTGAACACTTGTTCCCACTATGCTGTCCTAAAGAAAAGTGCTGAGTAAAAGTGGATAAGTAGTTTTTCCACCAACACAACATTGATAAACAGGAGTAAAAACAGCAGTAAAAACACCACAGGAGAAATAATATTTTCATTTCGAGTTTGAAAAAAATGCAGTAGAAAGATTTGAGGGCAGTGTTTTCAAGGAGATTCAAAATACTGACTAGCAGCTCAAAAAAAAGGGCATTGTCTGCTCTGTGTCCTGAAGAACCTGCACACTGGTCAGCATTCATCTTTCTACTCACTTGTGAAATTCTGGGCTGACATGACAGAATCCACCCAAAGATCTTAAGAGTGCACAGCAAGATTAGTAGTACATTCTCATGGTATTATACTTAATGAACACAAGCTATAAAATAGATAAAGGAGAAAATGCATCCCCTTAGGTCCCAAACTCAGTGAATATTCTTGCATTACTTGACATCTTCTGGGCATTGAAAAAAAATATTACTAATTACTTCTCTTAGTACCCATGAGGCAGGACTAAGCTGCATATAGCATTTGCAGCAAAAACCTATGGCCACACAAAATTCTCATTTGATGCATCAGTTTAAACCCCAAGCAATCCAAATACATGGACACTTTGAGTGAATCTAAATCTTTATGATTTTTGAAACACATGAAACTAATGCTGTTAGGAGCTAGGAGAGGAGTGTACTGTATTTATCAGATATTAACCAGAAGAGGATGCTAGCAGAAGCTATTGTGAAACATGAGTTTCATACTAGTTTACTTAAAATACTTAAGACCCTCAAATAATGAAGAATTACTACAGGTTATTAAGAATTGCACAAAATAAAAAATATCCTTATTACCTGCGTTGTGGGGATTGCACATGCACGTGCTGGTGGCAGATGTGTGGAATGTCTTTGGCTGCCTTCACCTAGAAAAAAATCCCTCTTTCTGATTCTAGAGAATGGAAGAACTGGTGGATTATGAAGTGTTTCATATAAATGCTTCATAACAGAGGTTTATAAATCTCAGTGGAGAAGTCAGTCCAACTAATATCTCCACTCAGCAGCCTGTATTTCTTCAGAACAAAGCCTAAAAGTGGAAGAAAAATGTTCTCTTCAGACCCTGTGTCACCAGGGGGAAATGATCCTTTCTAGTTTGCAGTGAAATTTCACTTTTTTAGAGGGAAGGGGTAATACAGACCCACAGATCCCCTCACCCAAGGTTCAGTTCCACCAAATGGTTGGTTGGACCTGGGTTCCATGAGCCATCCTCCTCCTTCATGGAACTCCTCCTCTTCATCAGCCTCTTCTTAGGCTGCAAAATGTAGGAAGTGGCTGGAGGATGTAACCTCTTCTCCTCTCAGCTGGTGATTCTTGATGGGACAGGTTGGGAGAGAGCCGAGGAACACTGATAATGGTGCCTGCCTTGCTGACAACAGGCTGCTGAGGCAGCGGTGGGGTGAGGACAGGGAGGAGGTCAGTGGGACGCAGCTGGCCGCTCTCCCCCAGCCCCACCTCCCAGGGGTTCCTCGCACAGCAATTGGGAGACTGGAGCATCTCTCTTAGGAGAAAAGGCTGGAGGAGCTGGGCCTGTCCAGCCTCAAGAAGAGGTGACCGAGACGGGACCTCATTGATGTCAATCAGTATGTGGAGGGAGAGTGTAAGAGGATGGAGCCAGGCCTTTTTAGTGGTCCCAAGCAATAGGACAAGAGATAACAGGCAGAAACTGATGCACAGGAAGCTCCACCTGAACGTGAGGAAGAACTTCTTCATTGTGCGGGTGGCCACACACTGGAACAGGTTGCACAGGGAGCGTGTGGAGTCTCCCTCACAGGAGATGTTCCAGACCCGCCTGGATGCAGCCCCGTCCATGTGCTCTGGGATGGCCCTGCTCGAGCAGGGAGCTCGGCCCAGGTGATCCATCCTGTGGCTCTGTGATACCGAGGCCCCAGGGAAGCGCTCCGCCCGGTCAGAGGCCCCGCTACACAATCCCCAGCGGCAGCAGCAGCCCTGCGGGAGCGAGCCGTGCCGCGGGGCCAGCCTCGGTGGCGGCAGGGCCCTCAGGCAGCCCCGCGGCCGCGGTGCCCCGGCCCGGCGCGGGGAGGGCGGGCCCGGCGCCCCCCGGCCCGGCCGCTCCATAAAGGAGGCGGGCAGCGCCGGCCCGGCGGGAGGGCGCGCGCTGAGGGAAGAGCCGGCGCGAGTGCCGGGGAGGCGGCGCGGAGGGAGGGCAGCCCGGCTGCGGGAAGCGGGGCTCCGCGCTGGGACTGGTTCCTTCGCAGCCATTTTCCGTCCAACCAAACAGCCGATTTGCGGAGGGAGCCAACCAGGGCCGCACTGGAGGTTTGTGCCTGGCTCCGGCCAATGATTGGTAACCGGTTCCACTGCAGGCTCGAATGAAATGTCCGTCTCCCTCCCCGGGCCCCGGCGCTGCCGCCGCGCCGCCGCCGCGGGCACCAGGAAGTGCGGGGCTGCCGCCCCGGGCCCCGCACCGGCCGCGCGTCGCTTTGTGCGGCCGGAGCCGCGGGGGCCGCGCGGCCGGGGAGCCGAGCGGGGTGGGCGGGCGGGGAGGGGAGCGGAGCGGGCGGGCAGGGAGGGAGGCGGCGGCGGGTGTCGGCAGGGGCGGCGGGGCGGCTGCCCCCGCCGGTGTCCCGCTCTCTCCGCGGGGCCCTCCCCGCTCCGGCTCCATTTTGCGGCCTAGGCAGGGCTGGGGGCGGCAGGCGGAGCTGCCCCGCGGCCGGCCGGCACCCCGCACCGCCCGCGGAGAGGCGGCGGGCACTGGCGGGGCGCACGGCCTCCCGCCATCCCGCCGCGGCCATCTCCGCGCCGGCCGCGCTCGCCGTGCCCGGGGCCGCGGCTCCCGGCGGGCGGGGGGCGGCTTTGTGGCGGCCGCGCCGGGCGGAGGGGGCTCCGCGCTCTTTTGTGTCCGCCCGGCCGAGCCCCCTCCCCTCGCCGCGGGAGCGAGGGGCCGGGACCCCCACCACGCCCACGGCCCCTGGCCAGGCCCCGAGCTGGGCAGCGGGGCCGGAGCGGCCCGGTCTCCCCTCCCGGTCTACCCTCCCGGTTCCCCCCGCGCCGTTGTCGGGACTGAAATTTCCTGGAAGGTTTGGCGGTATTTTGCAGGGCTAAGGAGCGAAGGGCGAGGCCCCGGGATGTGTGCCGGTAGCCGGCTGGCCGTGCGGGCGGGAACGCGAGGCCTTGGGGGGTGCACCGGGGCCCGGCACAGGCGCCCGGCCGGCCCGGGCAGGTGCGGCCAGCGCGGAAATCACGGCCAAGGTGACCAACAATAAAGTTGCTGATTAACTGAGGACTCGTCGTCTTGTTCCATTTGTAAACAAGGGGTCACGCTAGACGAGTTACCTCTCGGACAGATGTGAGCTGGGTGCCAGGAGGGCTTGGAGCTGTTGGTGTAAGTAGGAAGGTGCCCCTTGTGCCCCTGCGCTGGCTGCGTTTGCATCATTGAAGGGCATGAAATCGGGAACTGGGATCGATCGGCTCCCACTGGCACAGACGCAGCTGCGTGGCATCAGCACTTGTCCAGTGACACACACATGGCAGATGGGGGAGAGACGGGACCCTGCCATTATCGATGTCCACGCAGTTTCTGTGTGTGGCAGGTGTTCTTGGGCAGACCTCTGTGTTCTAGCCACTGCTCTGCCTCCGGAAATTATGTAGTTGGTGATCCTGAAGAGTACTGTGTAGGCTTATTCACAGACAATCATAGTGGAAAACAAAAAATTTCATGTGTTCTAGTAATGTTTCTGCAGGTATAATACATATTCTGCTATACAGCAGCAGTAGAAAATTAACTTCTAGCTTCACCAATTTCTTTGAGGCTTAACCAGAAAGATTTTGCTCTGAAAAGAACTGTCACATAAAAGCTACCTAGTGTGCTTGGGGAGGGCAAAATTATTGATAACAATGATTCAAATATTACTAGGCAATGAGGAACACAGAAATCTGGATTTCAGCCCATGCATGGACTCTGTTGCATGTAGTAACCCTTCCTTGGCATCTTGATAGATGGAAGTTACAGTCAATTAAAAAAGAAATTTGCAGCTTTCTCAAAAGAAGCTGTGGCAAAAAGGAAAATGGCAGGAGCCACTTTGGGCAGAATTCAGAATCTGGCTTTAGTTGACTTGCAGGGATGGAGAAATGGTGTTTATATATAATCATTAGCATAGTGTTCCTAAACAATAAGCTAGCGGTTGCTTTCTTTTTTCCTATGCTTTTGTGGCCTGTGGCATGACAGTTGCAGTGTAAAGGCAGGATCCATCTGTAATTCTTTAGGACACCCGAGATGGCTCAATCTGAATCATTATGAGGCCTGTGTGAGTTGCTTTTGCACTCTGCATTGAGCGGGTGATTGAATATGGTCTTGGCTGCTGGCATTTACAGCTATGGCATTATACTGAGAGAAGTTAGGAACTCTGGGTATTGCTCTTTACACTTCAGTGTTTGACAGTTACAGCAGTTCAAAGCTTAACTCTTATTTGTGGTAATAATTACATGAAGGGAAGCAATGTTCAGAAATTAAATGAAAAAGAATGTTTAAGATAATGTCAAGATATGAAACATTAAACACTGAAACTTCGAAAGTCTGGTACCTTGTTTTGTCAACATTTGAAAAAGGTTTGCAGGGTTCTTCCTTTAGTGCTTTAAAATGCGAATCTAATGTTGCTCCACCTTTTAAAATTTTGCTTAGAAAGAAACTTGACTGTTAGTACTGAGTTTTGCAGCAGTATTTTGAAGAAACACAGTATTTGGAAATCGATGTTTTAGTGGCAGTATGCTTGTAAAAAGTGCAGAACATGACTATATATATACCTACTAAACAATATGGGTAAATAACATTGTTAGAATAAAAGCAAGTGTCAGCAAATGCAACAATTTGGGCTGAAGATATTGGTCTGAACTAGCTTTGTAAAACCCTTACTTGCCCTGGTGCTTGAAAGGAAATAGCTGCTTGCCATACTTGAGTTACTACCTCAACCAAGGAAAAATATAACCAACTTTAAAATGTTATCAAACTTCTAAAAGAAAGAGGATTTGTGGAGTGCTGCTTTAATAAACAGATAAGCTTAGTTTTTCACAAAAAATGCTAGAAAAGTATAAAAAACAATATTGAAAGGTAATATGAGGATTTCAGTCAGGTTACTGAAGGAATGAGGTGCTGGTGCTGTGTGTTCAGCTTTGCTGCCCTCTTCCAGCTTCTGCAAAAGCAGCAAAACTGCCTCCACTTCTCTGTTCATCTTGTTTATTTTCCCCTCCAGCTTCTCTCTTTTACTGTCAAAAAAGAGAATGCATGGAAACTCAGTTTCTCCTGTTTGTGTCACTGATCCACTGCTGCCTGATGTGCAAATACACATGTTGTTAGTCCATCCTTATATATGGAGCTGACTGTGCTCGTGGATGTTGGGCAGCCTGGGAAGGAGCCCCAGCTGCTGTGGCACAGCTGGATCCACCTGGAGGGGGCTTGTGCTCAGAGGAATCGGACATAAAGTTGATATACTTCCATAGTTCCATGGAGGGGGAAGGTGGAAAGGTGGCAATGCCCTCTTTGGGTTTCACGAGGGAAAGGTTTCCTCACATGGTCCAGGGGAAGGATCCTGGTACAGCCCAGATGCTAATGAGCCTTGGTGACACTGTCTGGTCCTTGCAGCTTCAGTCTGCTTCTCCCAGTGTTATTGTGCTGTGGGGGAAAACACTGAAGTGAGCGATTAGAGAAGCCTGAGATGGAGAGAGAGTGCAGCATCTGGTTTTGTTCTAGCTGTGTGCTGAGGGGTTTAGCTTTACATTTTTGTGTATCTGCTGGAACAATGTCCTGTGAATGCATTCACCAGTTGGTATGTCTTGCTGCAGGTGAGAATTCAGTGGGAAATTAGGATTCCCAGAAGTCATTGAAAAGTAAAAGGAAATTCAAGTTGTATTTTCACTGGAAAAAATCTTTCCGTTTGACAGGAGAGGGTGCAGAAAACTCAAATAAAACTTTGCGTCTCTGCTGTTGTGTACTGCTCCACAGCTTTCCATCTCTTGTGATAAGGTGTGGCAAAATGAATCCACAATGACTGATGTGGTTACTACCTACAGCTTTAGTAATTGTTTCTGTCCTGCTTCTTTGGCAGAGACAACTGCATGGAGTGTGTATCAAGTGCTTCAGTTCATTGCATATAATTTTCTACTGTCCCTCTTGTAGGGTAGCAATTTTGGGAGGCAGGGTGAATAAATACCACATGAAGTATTTAAATCATAAGAGGCCTTTGGTTTCCCTTCAAGAGGGCAGTTTTGCAAATCATTGCCAGATACCTTCCCTGTTCTGAAGACAAAAATCTTGTTTCATTGCTTTTCTTTTTCTTTGTTTTTCCTTTTATTCTGATTTAAGCTTTAGTCCCTTCTTCTCAGTGCTAGCAGGTCTGGGCTTGCATTCTTCTTTAGTTATCATTTAGCTGAGGCACTGATAGTGACTGCACTTTTAAGAGAGCTCATGAGATTAAACAGGATGCAAGATTTACTTTGAGATACTGATGTTTTATTAGTTTAGTATAGACATATTATAAGAACAGTCTGAGTTGTGGGCAGCTGACAGGAGCAAATTTTTTTTAAGCATCCTCCAGAATATTTATACCAGATATCAGTGTAAACCTGTATGTGCATTCACTTGCATCTTATCACGGAACTTTCTTTGATGCCCTTGAAATGTTTCTCTTTTAACATATTTCTTCAGTTAATTTCCATGCATCAAGTAAGTTGTATATCCCTATTAATATTCTTTTTATTAGAGAACAGAAAACCACTAACAGAAAACATTGTTCTGCTGCTCTGTATTCAAATTTTTTTTTTGCAGTGTAGCACTGATGTTTGTGTCCTCTACTTGTTTACTCTCCCTGGTTGCTGATAAAATCAGATAGTGGCATGGTCATTTTAGAGACTGACATGTCACTTCTGATGTGCTTAGCTCTCAGTCTTGATTCAGTCCACGTGTATGCGTGGAGGAGCTTCAGTGTCTTCCTAGCACTGGGGGCTGAAGATAATGTACAACCTGTAGTAAGTGCTTCTAGCAGTTGTACACAGTACCTGCTGCTGGAGGACCGAGGAGCTGGAAGCTCTCCCTTGTGAAATTTGGTAGCCACACAGAGGTAGGAGATGGTGTTGTATTAAAAGGCATTGCAATGTTTGCATGCTGAAACTGCCATGCAAATGTCATGTGTAATCTGCAAATGGCTACTTCTCTTTAAAACGAGTTGTAACAGCTCAGGGGTCTAAAGCAAAATCTGAGAATTCTTGTCCATCTGAACCTGTTAGGATTAGATCTCCCAGGGGTTTGCCTGCTCTAGCATCTACTTCCATCCAAAGTAGTAGGTCTTCCTACTAAATGTGCTGGCATAAGAGCTGTTGTCCTTTTCAGCCTCCCAGTGACTGCAGTTAGTGTAGGCAAGGTGTTGTTTCTATGCTACATTGGACTGCTGCCTTTCCAGAGCAACCTCAGGGACACAAAATTTAGTTTGTGTCATGGTTTTGAAGGGGTTTTGTTGGTTGTTTGGGGGTCTTGTTTGTTTGTTTAAAGGAGGGGGATTAATTAGCAACAGTGTATTGAGAGCAGTGTTTTCTCATTTTCTGAGCATTGTTGTATGTATTACAGAACTTGTGCTGAGCTTGACAATCAGATAATGTGGTGATTGACTGGAGTTTTGAACATCTGAAATGAAAACTGTAATGCATGAGCATGTAGCTGTTCCTTATGAGGTGACTGGGATAGCAGTGGCCACATTTTCCTGCAAGGTCATGTTTGTCATCCATTGGGCTCAAAGAAATACTAGTAGGGTGACTGGATGGTATATTAATTACAGTTGCTATATTCAGATGCCTGGATCTAGATTTGAACTGGATGACAAATCTGGCGGAAGTTCTTCCATCAACTCTCTTCGGCCGAAGTGGTGTGCTGAGATCCACTCCCTTCCTCACTGGGGGCCAGCCAAGCTGTGGAGGAGGCTCGTGGGGCAGCTGGGCGGGCTCTGTCTGTGGTGGCCTTCAGGATGTGGCTGGAGAAAGCCTGAGTGCTCTGCTCGAGCTTGCAGCTGACCCTGCTTTTAGCAGGGATTGGAGTAGAGACCTCCCACGGCCACTTCAAGCATGAATTTTCCCGTGGTCCTGGATCAGGACCTGGTTATGCTAAGCATTATGCAGAAGGGTGTTAATGCTGTCCCTAATCTTCAGTCCCAAGGTTGTCCTGGCAGCTAAAAATCTTTCTTCAAGTAGTACTGACAGAAGTAATTTCAGTTGATGTTAAGCTGTCAGTGCCTGTTTTCTTTTTCTGAGTCAGATCTGCCTTTTTCTGTTGCAAGCCTTTTCCTGTCAATTTTGCTAGTCACTATTTTAGATTCGTAGTTAGATTCACGGTGTTGATAAACATCCACACAAATTCCTACTAATGGTGAAATAATACATCTTGTAAGTAGATCTGGAAATATGCACACAGAAAAGAATAGAAGCAAAGGTGTTACCTTGAAGGATGCATTAGTCTAATCTGACCAAAACTGGCTGTGGATGAAGCAGAGGTTTGAAAGAGATTCAAGCAGGAATTGTCTTTTGAAGGCAAGCTGGGCTAATGAAAGCAAGATGATTTCTTGAATAGTGTTGCTAGGTCTTGGCAATAAAGATTCAGATAGAGTAGCCTGCAGGAGTCATCGTGGCAGAAATTTGAAGAATATTGCAACCTTGGAGGAAGGAAATATTTTAGAAGAAATGTTTCACAGAAGATTGAAAAAGGGATGGAAAGAAAGATCAAGGCATTTAAAATAGTACTGGAGCTGAGTAAACATTGTTGAGATCCTGAATTAAATTCTAGTAGGGATCAGAGAGCTGAAACTGAGAACAAGACTACCAGAAAACCCTAACTTAATTTTGGAGGTAGCTTTTGGGATTTACCAGACTGCAATTTTGTTTGAAAGTGCAGGAGGAGAGAGGCACAATCTCTTAATGATGTGTGATGGCTGTTTTGGTGATCATGACATGCAGGATTGTGGTATCCTTGCATCGTCATTACAGTAAGCTGAGTCAGCAAACTGCAGACCCTTTGGGAGACTGAAAATCAAAGTTAAATCTCCCAACAAAGTGTCTGCAAAATGCAGACGAAGTGAATTTATGTGAAAGTTGGCACATGGGAGGCTAATGCCTCAAACACTACTCTTTCTTTGGGTAGAGCTGCTGCATAAGAAGTGAAGCTGTTTTACAAAAGCCCTTTAAAAGGGACCTGAAGTTCTTCATAAAAGTGTGTGTGTGTAATATTCTGTACAATGAGGAAAAGGTGGGAGAGTCTTCTTCTCTTGGGCTGCTCCTAAGGCTCCATCCAGCTGTTGGAATGTGAGCAGTGCTCATGCTATTTGTGCATTCGTAGCCAAGTGTGACACCAAACGTTGCCTGAAGGTTTCAAAGTGAAACTCAGCCCTGTGGCCACAAGCAAAGTGCAGATTAGTGAGAGCTTAAATGCTCATATTTCTGTGTCAGTATAAAAATAGCACAACATTGCTTCTCTCTCCCTCCCTCCCTCCATCCCTTCCTCTTCAGGCTAATGGTCATGGAAAAAAGTGAGCTGCGTGGTCTCACCCTTCAAAGACACCGAGGTCCCCACACAGGGGTGTGGGGTCAGTGACTGAATTCAGCTGAGCTCTGCCTCCCCAGGGGCTGTGTGGAACTTGTCAGTAAGGAAGGAGGGAAGTACAGGCTCTTTTGGCTTCACTTTTTCTCCTGGCATTCAAATTTCCTATTAAACTGTGACCCCATCTCCAAAGCCTCAGGAAGTTTTCTTGTTGGCCACATCAGAACATGGGGAGAGGAGCGCTTGAGGATGCCCAGGGAGTGAGGCAGGGCAGGACCATGGAATGCAGGGAAAACACGACTCAGAAAGCACGTAGGAGTCTCAGGGAGGATGAGGATGCAGAGCTGGTCCCAAGGTCTGGCTAGAAGTTTGTCAGTGGCCTTGACAAACCAACGTGGAGGGTAAAGGTGAGTGAAGGATGCACTCTGTAGTAATGAACAGGTAGAGCACTCAGTGGGCAGGGGGCTGGTGTAGGTTTTGGGGGTTTCCCTCTGAAGGGAACAACTCAAGGTTGTTATCTGTGTGGTACACGAACCAAATGATGTTGTGCATGGCCTCTGCCTCTGGCTGAGTTTTTTGGGAAGCCTCACAAAACAGTTTGACTATTTCCACTGTGAATAAAACTCAGGAATGACAGTGAGGATGCTGTTCTCCAATAACAAAATATTTATGCTTTGTATAAATTGATCTCGCAATTTGATTGACGTGCTGGGTTTCAGTAATGACTGCACTTGAAGATGTAACAATCACACCTGAAAGGTTTTCTTCTTCTGGTTGTAGATGGATGGTGATAACTCCACAACAGATGCTTCTCAGTTAGGAATTGCTGGAGATTACATTGGTGGCAGTCACTATGTGATACAGCCTCACGATGGTAAGAAATGAGAGAGTAAATACTACTATTTCTGTGTGTGTATATATATTTTTTCTTCCAGTTCTTGTACGGTTCTCTGCTATCTTCTCTCAGGCTAAGAATTTGCAATTGTTTTTGTAATGCGTCACTATATAAAGCATTTTTTCTGCAGTCTGAAGGGGGGAGGTTGGATTTCTCAATGTTGGCACCAAGACCTTGAGGGGATGACAAAAAAAATTGACATTCTGGGAAACAGTTTGTATTTTGACATGACATTAAGAATGCTTGGTGATCAGCAGCCATGTACACTTCTGTGCATAATGTGGTAAAGATGCTATCTTTATAAAGGTACCCTGATGTATCTATTTTTTAAATTACTTCTATGATGTTAATGTGCTGTGGTTTAAAAGGTCTTCATCCTTCAGTGTAAGATTTTAAACTGACTTAATTATTGCCTTCTGTCTATCAAATACCATTTCTGTTAACTTTCCTTCCTTTCATTAGACACAGAGGACAGCATGAATGATCACGAAGATACAAATGGCTCAAAAGAGAGTTTTAGAGAACAAGATATATACCTTCCAATTGCAAATGTGGCAAGGATAATGAAAAATGCCATCCCCCAAACAGGAAAGGTAATACCCTTGTCTGGTAAAGAAAGTGTGTTAATGAGTTTTATTCCTTCCTCTCAGTGAACTTGAGCTGATGATAGAAGAACGTATTTTTCCAAATGATGCTGGTTTATTGGACAAAAGCATTATAAAAGAGTAAAAACCCCTGGGAGCAGGAGGTGATTGAGACCAAGTCCATTTTTCTTAGATTTCTGAATGCTTTTAGTAACCACTGTAATTAGAGCATCCAGAACTGTTCTTCATAGGGGTTTCAAGAGCTTCCTTTTTTAAAGATGTGTTCTCTGAAAATTTTGTAAGGGATTTGACTTGCTGACAATCCTGTATCACTAAGAATATTTCCTGTGCAATTCTCTTGAGAGATTGCTTTCACTGAGGTGCATAAAATTTGGAATAAGTGAATCATATTGGCTGAAATAGAAATCCAGTCCTCATCCTGAAGGAAAGAGAATGGTTACCCTGCCATCACCCGAATATTCACATATCCAAATGCCAAAGTGACCTAAGGAGTCTGCTTTATACCATGGGGCAGATAAGGCCGGATATTGAAAGCCTTATTTATTTCTGCCTTCTAAGAACAGACTTTTAAATCCATTCTGCTGAGCTGGTGATTGTATAAGCGTTTCATCATTCTACTGCTCATCTTAAACCTTTGCAGGGCTCCTGTGACTTGCTGTTTTCTATTGTATTTCAATACATTTCCAACTACAGTAACATTTCCTCTAGCTAAAACTGATCTCTTTTTTGTTTTTGAGATAACTCTAAATAGAAGCAAGACATGATTTACTTGCATCTGCTTGTATTTTCATAGTGTTCAGGGCTTTCTGGAGAGCTGGGTGTTACATTTATAACTTTGCTGTGAAAAGCTCTACCCTAGTCCATATTGTCATAAATTTTTAGTGATCAAGATGAGATTTTTCTCAAGAATTTAGCATATGGGATGTAGAGCTATCTTGAAAAATCAGGATTTTTTTTTGTGAAAAACTGCAAGGGAAGCTGCTGGCTGATGACTTCTTTTGAAAAGCTCACCCTACATGTCTGAAAATATCAGAGGAACCAGTGAAGATTCTGCACACAGTTACTGCTTCGTTTTTTAGGTTCTTCTCATGTGAAGAATAAGAATCTTAATTATTATAATCTTTTTGTTGACTCCTGTCAACTTCCCAAGTAATCATGAGTAATGCTTGCTATAATTTTAAGTCAGGTAAATTTCTTCTGTCCAGCTGAAAACTATAATCAAATTTACTTACTTCCTTCTTGCCAGGGGCATATGTTTCTTCATTTGAATTCTCATTTGGAGAATTTATACCAGAATACTAAAGCATTAGAAAGGCTTGCTGCTAGGCATATATTCTAGTCCTCGAATCTGGGCAGGATAAAAATACTTGTTATTGCTGAATTTGTGGGAATGTGCTGCATTGGGGTTGGAATTGCTGTGACTCTTAAAAAGAAGATGGACATGGGCCATGACATTTAATCAACAATTACAATGGTCTGAAGGGACATGGGTAAGCAAAGCAGGAAGTGTTGAGATGCATCTGTGTAAAAGCTTGTACAGAACTTAGTTAGGACTTCAGGAGATCCTGGCAGTTAGCTGTGCTGCTTGAAATAATAAAATGTGGGTAAAATCATGTTGCAGCTGGTCTCACATAGAGCAGTGAGGACATCCAGTGGCTCCCTGTACAGGTGTGCCTAAATGGGTGTTACCATTGGGGATTGGGATGTTTCCTTTATTATCTGGTGTAGTCTTTGGGGGGTTTTGTGGTAAGTTTTTTAAATCTTGTGTCTTAATTAATGATTTTATGATACTTCTTCCTTACTAGATCGCTAAGGACGCAAAGGAATGTGTACAAGAGTGTGTAAGTGAATTCATCAGCTTTATAACATCAGAAGCAAGTGAGAGGTGTCACCAAGAGAAAAGAAAGACCATCAATGGAGAGGATATTCTCTTTGCCATGTCTACCTTGGGGTTTGATAGCTATGTTGAACCTTTGAAGTTATATCTCCAAAAATTCAGAGAGGTTGGTATATATGGGTATTTCCTGATTTATTTAACCTGGTTGTGTTTATCCTTAGCTCTCTGTTGTTGTCATTGTGTGCTGGGTAACTTGCACAGTATCTCACAGCTCTTGGTCAGGGAGCAATGTAATGTTTAAAAGCATTCCAGAGGATGTCAAGAGAAAAAGGAGGAAGTAAGCACTTTGATTAGACTTGCTGATTCAGAGTAGTTAAAGCTTTCAGTGGAATAAATTCTCTAATATATTGCTGGTAGTAAATTGCACTGTTCTTTAAAGATGCCTATTAAGAATGTTTAATTCGATTTTTGGGTTCAGTCAATAAAACTGTGCTGATTGCATCCTCTGAGGCACTGGCCTCATGCCTGCTGTTTGTCTGGACTTCAGATCTGCAAAAGAAAAAACTGTTTTGCTCGTGTTGGAATAATGATTCACATGGAAAACTATCTGCTTCAATGGGTTTTTTTAAAAATTATTTTTTTAGCCTGTCCATCAGTTTGCTTTTGATACATAGTACATGCTAGGTATGTGATCCTAGCAGTTTAATTTATCCCTTCTCTAGCAGACAGTGACTTTTTTTCCTTTCAGCAATTTAGACCTTTTCAAAAAGGAAGTAGCATCTGCTTGGGTTTTTTATTCTGGTCTGTCTCCCCCTGTGTAAATTGGCAGTGCAGTAGATAAGGAAGCTCTTCAGAGTTTCTTTGTTTTGCAAACCTAAGATTTTTTTAGGTCAGACTCGTTAATGATACTTGGTTTGCTGACAGCACTTAAAGCTTCCCCTTCCCAGAAGGTCATTTGCTTCATAACTGAGTACCAGGAGGTGTACTATAAAGTTGGAGTAGTGCTGTGTGCTGTGTTTTTGCAGTTCTGGGTAGCAGTTGCACATGCTGTGATAGTGCTGTATGTGCTTTTATTAAAAATGCAAGTACTGCCTAACTAGTCCCACTACTACTGAATAAGCCTGAAGTGGGTCTGTGCTACTTTCATTCTTAATTGACCATTTTTGCAGATTATAGGTGCTGTGGTAGCAGAGTAGATTGGGTTTTCATGGCATGGATGGATTGAATAGCTTTGCTCTTAAGTTTTAAATCTCCATTCCAGCAAGAGTGTCTTCAGGGTGAAATATTTGTTTTGTAACTGAGTGTTTTGTCTGCAGCAAGCAGTTGCAGAGAATCTTTTTTATGCTCATATTATTTTCCTAGAGGTTCTTACATAATAGCATAGAGCATCAAACTTCACACTTGTAAACTGCATGCAGATGACTGAGGGCCTTGGCTTTCTGTGCTGATCTCCTTTCTGGCTGTAGTCCTTGGTGTGGGAGAAGAAATTCCAGATCTTGGTTTTAAATGTCAGCTCTTACTTGTATGGGGATGGTGCTTGTGTGTGGTTGGTAAGCAAATGTTGCACATTCTTGGTAGCTGAGATTCTGTGATTTCTTGTAAATGCTCTTAACTGCTCCTTCTGCATTACCACAGATTTTTGACTTTTTGCAGAAGGTAAAAAGCCTTCCTTAGAACCACACAGTCCTAGTTTGCCAAGTTTTTGTTTCAGGAGTATGGCTAAGATGAAAAACCTGTGACTCTTTTGCAAGTTTTAAACCTGGGTAGAGCTCCTGGGGCTTTGAAAAAATCTCACGCTTTTTTTATTTTTGCTTTTTTTGTGCTCTCTCTTTTTAGGCAATGAAAGGAGAAAAGGGAATTGGGGGAACAGTTACAACTGGAGACGGTCTAAGTGAGGAGCTTACAGAAGAAGCATTTAGTAAGTAATACCTTTTAATTTATTATGTTATTACTACAGCTTTTATAAAACCAGCACTTCCTTCAGGCATCAGCACTCTTACTTGAGGGCTGGCCACATGTTGCACTTACACCTGTAATCCATTGAGATTTTCATTTGAGATGTCTGGAGGATAACCTGTGCTCAGATAAACTCCCAGTGAGTAGAATTTCGGTCAGAAATAATACAGTGATAAATGAGGACAGCCCAGTAATAGCTAAGGACAACTTTTTGTCAGATTTTTAAATGCATATTTTAGTGCTAGTGTTTTTCTCTACACATAAACACAGGTTGTAACGAAAGGTGCAAACCTTTCCTTTCTTTTTCCCCAGTAGCTACATATTTAGGCCCTATTCATTCTACTAGCTAAACTGTTGGGGGGAAAAAAGTAAAATAAACTCCTCTTGATGACCTTATCTTGGAGAAATGAGGCAGAGAAGAAAATAATCGTTGTCTAATTCTAAAACACTTAATATTTCTTACATTCAAAAGAATGCACAGATTGGCAACTAAAAGGTGTAGGGCAAGGAGTACCATGTGCATTCAGTGTAGTTTTTCTTCCTTTTAGTGTGGATTAAAGCCTGACAGCTTTTGGGATTTGCACTGGTTTTGCTGCTGCTGGATTCTTGCACATAGTCTCCTCCTTGACTTTTAAATGTCAGGGGCTGGTAATGTTGAAGCTGATACAAGAAAAATTAGGAAGCATAGTTCCAGGCATATCTACTGACAAGATTTAGTTTTTCAAGTATCAAATCACTAGTAAACTACTGAACTAGAAAAAAATCAAAGCCTGAGTACTAAAATGACCTATTCAGGATTGGAAATACACTTTGCTCTCAGTTTGATGACTTTGGCTTTAGGAATGTCCTGGCAGGATTAAGGACGCAAAAGGGATGTTGCAGTAGTAGAAGAAGGTAAAAAAAAAAAAAAAGTTAAATAACTGAGCATGTCAGGTGCTGCAGGTATTTCTCTCCACAGGGACAGCTCTAGATGTGTCCCCAATGATGGTCTCAGTGCAGCAGTAGCAGTGATAGCTGTGCTTCTGTGCCATAACCCTCAGCTTCTTGTGTTGGCCTCATGCCAGGGCTGGCTCAGGGACTCTCCCTTAAGCTGTGTTGGGTGTGGAGCATGCACACTGAAGAGCAGTGAGTTTTGGACCTGCCAGAGCCACTCTATGATCTTAATGCATCTCTTAGTCTGCAACTGAAGCAATTGAAAATTTGTACAATGAAGGAGGAAGGGGAAAAAAAGGCCAAAACCTCCAACCAACCAAAAATCCAATTACAAAACCCTCAAGTGTCAGCTTTCAAATGAAAACCGTTAGGATTGTGCTGTGTTTTCAGAATTTTGTGTTGGTTATACATTTTGTTTATACTTAGTAACTGAAAGAGCAAAGCCCTATTGTTTGTGTCCTACAGGAAAATGTTGTGCTCTAGTGACTTAATTACAATTTCTGAGTTTTGCTACTTTGCTTCCACAGAGCAGTTGTAAGGCACCTACTCCGAATCTCAGAGCTCAACATAGATATTCTTGTAAAGGTCTACCTTGGAGCATCACTCCCTGTGTTTTCTCTATGTATCTCAGAAGTACTTTGTACTCCTTTCATTGGCTGCCTCTTTTCTCTGTGAAACGAGAGCTCTTGTGTGTACCCTTGAAGGCCATGCTGAAGCCAACCAGTGCAATGTCAGGCTCTGGCAGTGCCTTTTTTTTTTTTTTTGTCATTGCCTGTTCCTCTTCATCTCTGCTGCCTTCCATGTAGCTTCCATGTTACGGAGCTCCTGATGGATCCCAGTTTATAAAGCAGTGCAATGGATTCATTGAGTTCCTCCCCCCACGGGTGTGTTCAAGTGCTAACTTTGTGTTTAAACAAAGCCAGCTGAATTCTCCAGGCTTCTTGGGCTGCTGAGCACTGCAGATGGCCTTTTCAGTGGTCAGGGTGCTGAGCTCCACTCCATTTGCCTGTGTATGGGTGTGGACATTGCTTCAGACACACACAGGGCAAGAACAAGGTGCAGGCTTACTCCCAGAGCTAAATGAAGGTGAATTTTAAGTGTTCTGAGTGAATAAACTTGTTCACTTGTAACACTTGGTAACAAGAGTGTCTATAGCAGTGTGGGATGGTAACTGTCAGCAGATCAATGGCTCCAGTGCTGGAGTGGAGCCCAATTAAAGGTTATTTAATGGTGACAGACACATCAAACAAGGCTCTGTATATCAAGCAGTTCCTAACTTTTTTGAAATGCTCTTTCTTTCAGCTAACCAGTTGCCAGCAGGCTTAATAACCACAGATGGCCAACAGCAGAATGTTATGGTCTACACAACATCATATCAACAGGTACTGCATCCTATCCCCTACTCTCCCTTCTGCTGCTAAAATCCAACCACTAGTTCAGCTGCTCTGTTCCGAAAGATGAGAATTCATTTGATTTGGGCCTTTGGTGGCTGTTGTGCCACTCCAACACTGAGAATTCATGGCTGCTTGCTGTGAACTGCTCTGCAGTTTCAGAAAAGGTGCATTGGAATGTAAGTTTGCATTTTCTTTCTCTAGATCTCTGGTGTTCAACAAATTCAGTTCTCATGATTTTGAAGAAAACTTTCCATCTGGGAACATGAGACGGAAAACCTGTGCAACTCTAACGAAGAGGCAGTTTTAATGACTGGTGAAGAGATTTATCTCTTTGTATATTAAATAGCTGTAATGTAGCTACCAGAAGGTTGACTAATTGAGGTGTGAGTTCTGACTCAAATCTTTTTCATGATGATTTTAAAGAAATAATTGGATTTTAAAGGTATTAAAGTATTTTTGTTTTGTACAAGAGTTTGTTGCTCTGTATAACTCCTGTATGCATTGTATATTGCAATTTATTACTGTCAGAGATTTGTAGACAGTTTCTTATTTTCATATTGAATCATGTTACTTTTGTAATTCAGGTAAACAGCTGGGTTAATTCATGTTTACCCTTTGAATAAAATTGTAAGGGTAAAGTTCATTTTTGAATGCAAGTTGCCTTTATTATAAAGATTGAGTTAGTCTTGGTTATGTAACTTGTCTTGCATGACAACCTCAACTAACTTTACATGTCAGCTTATTTATTGAAATTTTGAAAGGGACTTTTTCCTCATGAAACTAGCAGCTCAAAAGAATTGCTACAATTGTTTTTTCTAATGTAACTTCTGAATTAAAGGTTAATCAAAACCAATGAATGCTCTACTACATTTAGAGGTTTAGAGCTTATCAACAGTGTTGATGAAAGCACTGACTGTGCGGTGCAGGTTTTCTTCTTCTTTTTTTTATTTTTTTTCAGTTGTATTAACTTTCTTTAGACTTACTTTGATACTTTTAAGGTAGTCTTTCTGCTATTGAAATAACTCTTCCTTTTTATGTATGGCTTTTAGAACTCCAAACTTAGCAATCCAAGGGTGGGGGGGTGGATTTTATAGTCCTTGTGGTAAAAGATCTCATTTTAACTTTTTACTGAAATGTTTTAACGTTTCTTGTGAGCCTGTGGGAACTCAAAAGTGGTAGTGACTTTCTGTGTACAGGCTGTGTGAGTGTGAGTGTGTGTGTGAGTGGCTGAGAGCTGAACAAGTGATACAAATCTGAAATGGAAGCCAGACTTCAGGTTTGCTGTCTCTTTCCTGGTTTTGCAATAAACTCTACCTAGGTAATGTAGTTCTGTATATTTAGTGAGCTGTTCTTGGTGGCATTGCTGTTTCTTTAATAATGGGGTGGGTAATTTTGTTGCCATGTCTTAGCCTGTTAGGGTAGGGGGGTGGTTTTAGTAATATATCTTACTCAGACTGAATTTTGGGACCTTTGGTATTTTTACTGTTTGCAGTGGACTGAAATGTAATATATTAATTATCTTTCCACATACCTGTTATTAATTTAAGCAAACCACACCTTGAAATTGTTGCCATATAATTTCTTGCTGGTTTTGTCTTTTCTTAAAAAAAAAAAAAAAACAAAACAGTTCAATATTGGGAAATCAGCTTAACTCAAGATATCCCAGAAGAACTAGAAAGTTCTTTAGCTAACCAAAAACTTTCTGTATGTGCAGATTTGAGCAGTGTTTCTCATCAGTCAGCATCCTGCTGGCAGAGCCTCTGGAGGGGATCCAGTGTGTTCTGGGGCAGTGTGGATGGATGTTCTGGGGTTTGTGGCAGCCTGTCATTCTTCAGCAGCTATGACTGAACAAATGGAGTTTTTCATTAAATGCAAAAATGAATAACACAATCCCTACACGAGCCCCTTCTGTTTGTATTCCATTTATTTCAGGCCAGCATAGCCTGTTCTTGATGTTCCCAGATTTGCAATGGAAAAAAGCTGTGATATCAGAAGGAGAAGCTAGGAGAGATTTGGCATTTTGATGTATAGAAAGGGGCTTGAGGTGATTCCACACAGGAGCTTGAAACAAGCAACATTGTTCAGTCTGCCCTCTCCCAGAGTTTAGGTTTAAGTGTTTTAAGTTTGTGGTTTACGCACCATCCTAAGAGCAATGAAGCTGATACTTTGTTTTTTCTTTCTTTTCCCCTTCACCCTCTGAGGGCCAGGGACAGAAAAAACCCCCCAAACCTACAACCAACTTGCTTATTCTTGTCCTGAAGCTACAGAGTAAAAGTAACAGTTCAACACTTTGTTCCATGTCTCTCTCAAACCATTCTAATAAAAGTTTGCAGGGTACTGTAGCCATGATACAACCAATAAAACAAATGGTCTGAAGAGATATTTCCCTAAGTTATATTAGCAGTAGCACAACCACTGTAGTCTTTCTTTGTGTTTAACAACTGATCTGTGTTCTCATTTTGCTTTAAGTACTGACAGTTTACAAGTAGCTGAGACCCAAACTAAGAATGACTATTCCTGCTCCATCTCATCTATTTCTACAAAACTGCTGTCTTTGGTCCTCTGAATGTTTTGTTTGAACTGAGATACCCCCAAACTGAGTTTGAGCTTGAGACAGCTGTGGCAGCCTAGGCTAAGACTTGGGGAAAGGCTGCTTGAAATAGCAGTGATGTTCAAAGATCTTTTTCCAAGAACAGTGACTTTTTCTTAGGTGCCTCTTCATGACACAAGTTTTACCACAGTAATTTTTTAAAAATGAATTTCTGTGTAACTTGATCCTTCTGCTGTTTCTTTAGAGAGTGCTTTTGGTCTCTTTTAAAAGCACAGAAACACTGTTAGCTCCAGTCAAAGTGCAGTTATGAGAAAAGCTAATTTAGATGGTGTTCTACATCCCATTTTCATTACAGGCATTAGTGGGAGCTGAGGCTCTGCCTTTACCAGTCTTGTTGATGTACACATGCATTGTTACCTATTTTATCTGTTCCTCCCTTCTGATCTCTACTGCGTGCTAAACTCTGTGCCTGGATGGTGTAGCCAGAACACAGAGGGAGTTCTGCCATGAGATGGTACATCCTCAATACCTACTGACCCATGCTTATCTGCCTGTAGGTAAAAATCAGCCTGAATTATGGGGGCTATTCCTTACAGAGCTTGTCTGGCTCCCTGTGGATGATGCAGGATGGTCCCTATTGCAGAGTTTGAGGATGATGCTCACTAACACATTGTAAATCACATGGGTAGGTGATTTCTCTTGCCTTTGGCAGGAGGGGAGGCCTTTGGGCAGCTGCACACACACAGGAGACTGCTCAGTGCACAGCAAGGGGCAGAGCCAAGGGCTCGTGTTTTCCCCAGCACCTTGCTGATGATAGGAGCTGGCAGCAGCCTTGCTTATAGCTATAATATTCCTGATTTTGCAGAGCTCTGAATGTGATTAATGTTCCAGTTAAGTCACAGAGACTCCCTGCTTCAGTTATATTTACAGCAGTAAGACAACTTGCTTTTAAGTCACTGTATTACCAAATGGTGGAGGCTTGACTTTTTTGGGGTTTGATTTGTACCATGTACAAGAAAGGAAGTTGTTCACTGAAATTTGAAGTGAATTTTCTTGTTTCTGTAGATGAGAAAAACCCCCCAAACCTTCATGTAGACTCTAATATGAGTAATGCTATAAGAAAACTAGATTATACAAAGGGCCCAAGCAGTCCTAGAGGAAGAAGTTAAACATTGATAATGTCAACTCTACTAATTAAACAACAATGGTCAGAGGATGCCTTTTGGATGTGGTACACTGTAGGACATGGACATAGTTGAAAATACCAACCCTTTTCTCCTCTTTGAAAATCAGATCTGCTGTTCTGGCAAAATAATTCACACTTTCACCCTTTCAAAGGCTGAAAAACACATTTAAGCAACCAAATATTGATCCGTTTACCTATTGATCTGTGAAATTGGTGTGGTAATGGACTGCAACATCACCTCTGACCCTCAGGATGTAAAAGTTTAATGGGAAGCTCCCTGGAAACTGCCAGTTCAGCTTGCAGTGACATCAAGGCCACATGCTCTGGGGAGGGAGGCCAGTTTGCTGCTATGCACAATAGTCTCCAAATTGGTGCCAGCTGCAGCGAGTTTATTAAATCCAAGTCTCCAAGGATGGCTGTGGAGGCAGGGCCAGAGGTGATGCAGTGCACAGCAGCTCTGAGGGAGTCAGCTCCCCTGCTTTAAGAAATCTTCCAGGCGAATTTCCTGGAATATTTTACTGCAGCACACTGGACCGGAGGATCCATTTATCAGAGCAAGGGCACCTGATTTGCTTTTGTGTGAAAGAAAACTATTGAGGGTCTAAATCTGCTGGCCAGAGGAGCATCCTTCAGGCTGCTGATTTAATGTGTGTGCCTGATTCTTACCCAGCCTGTACAGCAACATGCACAGCAAATAAAACCACCCCCAGCAGCACAACCCAGGCTCAGCTCAGGCGTGAGTGCTGTGCCACTCGAAATACAGCTGCAGCTAAAACGTTTGCAACAGCACATTAGGAGCAGTATATATTATTTTTATGTCTTTCTGCACCCTGGGGGAAGATAAACAGTTGACCCCAGCAGAGCTCGTGTCCCAGCACTGCCCAGAGCAGCGTGGCATGGATCAGGGGTGCTGGGATGGAGGTTTGTTTCTGCAGTGTCCAGCTCCTCCCTGGCCCAGCCAGGAAATCCAAAGCCACAGCCACCTGAGCTCCCTGTGTCATGGAACATGCTGGAACAGCAGCCTGGGGAGCAGGGAGATGCCTGAGGCAGCTGACAGGAAAAGCCGAGCACTGAGGGAGGAGGGAAAGCATCCAAAATCTCACCTCCAGCCAGCTGGCGAGCATTTCTGCTACAAGGAAACAGGCTCCATCACTGTGGGATGAGAACATGGAGCCTTGGAGCCTGGGGAGTGCTGCAGCAGGGGATGAGTCTCACTCTATCCAAAACCACAAGCAACAGCCACATTTTACAAGCCAAGCAGCTGAAACTCATCCAAAATCTCTCTGGAGTAGAGGCAGTGGGATCAAGTTCTGTATACACCAGAAAAGGAAATATTGACAATAACTGGCCATTTTGTGTTGTCTGGCTTGACAGCTCCCATGTTGCTTCAGACGGCTCTAATGTAAGTAGCTGAAACCTCAAACTGTTAGATTGATATTTCAGGTCTTCTTTTTCAACACTGGAATTTCAGAGAGTTGTTCCCGAACACTTTTCTTCTGGAACAGGCAGCATTTAAAGTCAACATATAAAAGACTCTTCCCAACTCAGGCAAAGTACAATGAAGAAATAGAAAACTGCTACTAAAAAGAAAAATTTGGGATATTTGTTAATACTGCTCAAAGTTACAAGATACTGCTTGTACCTAATAGCTTTTTGTTAAAAGAGGATTACTGGCACTGCCTGCAAGAGTGATGGTTCCTCTAAAAGGCAGTTAAGAATCCTTGGCAATAAACATTTAAATGACTGGAAACAAACAAACAAAGAAACAAACAAAAATGCAAACAAAACTAAAAAACCACCAAAACCCCCCCAAAAAAACCCCAAAAAATCCAGGATGCAAACAAAACCAACGTTTTGGACATTCTAAAAGGTTTTGAACCTTCTAAAATGGTATATACCCAGTGTGCCTCTTAAGAATCACTTGGAAAAGAACTGTATATTGATAACTTCCATGTGTGGATAACAGTATTTTATACTTTCAACAGATACAGAAATACAGAAACTCTATGAACACTAGGACAGAGTGAAATGCTTTGTCTTTTTTCTCTTTGAAGATACCACATCCAAGCCTAAGTTTCCATTTGAAGGAGCTGCTGTACCAACAGAGCAATCACGTCAGATATTAAAAGCAGACGCTTGTGAGAGGCAAGAATCCCTCAAAAAGACAATGACAGCAAACTATGCCCAGCCCCAATCTGGGAGATATTTTTGTTGTTCCCGTCAGGGCTGTAAGTCCAACAAGTACTAAGTAGTTCAGGCTTTTGAAGGATTTAGGGAACAGACCAAGTTGTAACTTACCACATTTATCAGTGCCAGATTTTCACCACCTAGCACAAGGCACATAACAATGGAGTTTCAACTAACTACTGGAAATTCTAATGAAGGGGATCTCCACTTGCAGATCAGTTGCAAACACCCCAAAATGAAGACTGCACTACTATTAACATGAGGAGGAACACACTCATTGCCCACACAGTGACAGCAGTCAGAGCTCCACCCCTGTCCTGGGAATCTGGAAATGCTTTGGTGTCAGAACTGGAAGCCACAGAATAAAAGCCCTCATGTTAATATCATAAAAATACACTAGGGACCAGCTAATGCTATAAAGAAAATAGAAATAAATCTGAGTTGTTTTTAAGATAAATTCATTCAGCAAATTCAAATTTGCCCTCAAGAGAAAAGAACTCCTACTCTGAAAATCTTGTTAACAGAAAGAAAACAGCATGAGGGGATTCTTCACTGATTTTTTAGGTTTTCCCATTTGTTTTCCACTAATGCAAGAATCACAAATAACAAGACAACAACAGTTACTACAACAGCTAGGAACACAAGGAAGGAATCAATCTGGAGCAGACAGCTTTTAGTAGTTTCTCATGTGAAGTCTCTTAAGGAGGTCTAGAAACAATTCAGCAGATCTTTCAGTTCACTTTCAGATCACTCCTCTGCTTCTGGCAGCATGTATTGCTGTTCCCCACAGTCAGCTGCCATAAAAGTTCAGCAACTTGCCCCAAGATGGTGTCATTTTGAGCAGAGCTGGACATGAACACAATTCAAATCCTTACTGGGAGCTTTCTAAGCACGGAAATGCTCACACATCTTTTTAACAAACTGCAACAAAGCGACACCAAACACTTTGTCACTCATTCTCAACAGCAGTGACATGACCCCTGTATAGACAGGGGAAGAAAGCCAAAATTTCAGTTCAGAGGCCACAGCCTGCAAGGCACAGAGGTGTGGAAGGGGCAGAATAATTGTGAGTGCACAGCACCTGCAGAAAAAGGTGGGGCAGGGATATTGGAGAGCCTCAACTAAGCAAAAAGCTCATGAGGTAACCAAGAATTAACTTAGGAGACACTATTTATGATTGAGTAGTCATATTATTACAGTCTTATCGCTAAACCCTCTTCCCCAACTCGACAAATTTACTCACTCTCTTCTTTGTATCAGGAATTCCAAGTTTGTACACATACACCGCTGATAAAATGGAAATTCCAAGTTTGTACACGTACGCCTCTGAAAAAACAGACACACTTCAGTGTTTACAATGCGTTTGATAGGACAACCACTTTATTACAAAGAACAAACAATGCTTCAAAATAAGACTAATCAACTTGTATCGTACAAAATGTCAGTTTCCTTGTAGAGGTCGTTAAGTAACAGGCTGTAAGACTAAGTTCACGTCAAATTCGCTATCCTGAAATATCAGATAACAACAGTAATACTTATTATATCTTCAGAGTTTATGGCATGATCATGTGCTCTACTCCAAACTACATTCAAAAGATATTGCTATAATTACTTTGAAAACACAAAGTGTAGGTTATTGTTCACTTCATTTCCACTTTCACAAGAACATTCTGAAGATGAAGCTGTAGCAGTGTCTGCCGTAACTGGCATGACTGTCCTATACTTACACAGTCACAACCTCCCTAAGGAGTTTAGTAGACCTAGACATTTCTACAATATGGATACTGTAATCTGATAGAGTTCAGCTTCTGTTACATGTCCTTTAGCAGTTTCTGAAATAAATGGATTACAACAGATTCTCAAAGAGCTGGTGTCAACAGTCTTCTAAACTTTAAAATCGAACAATCAATATTTGTCTGATATCTAGTTGATAGGCAAACAGGTGGGATTTAGACATTATAAATACAGTTCTAAAAACAGACCACAAAGTGTATTTTACAGTGTGTACCACAATTTCAGTTGAAAGTAAAACCGTGAGCAACTGAAGAGTTGCGTATGATCACTATTCAACGTCACCCAACTTGGACAAAAAAGAGAAAGTGACATCTTATGTCAAGTCAGCTGAAGAAAGCACACTCACAAGGAAATTATACTTTCATTGAAAACGCCACAGTTTTACCCTTTGGTAGTCGTGACATACCCACTGAAAAAGAAATTGTGCAAAGCATGTGAAACCAAGTGCAAAAAAACTCCACCCAGACATACCCAACAGGTTTTATTCTTAAATAACAACTCTACAATCACAGCTATCAACCAACAAAATCAAAGCCACAAGTGTGTTCTCTAAAGGCTTCTTTCACAGTACTAATAAGAAAAACCAAGTTCTATTCTTCTAGTTGACAGTTCATGTGTATGGTACGTTAGTTATGAGACAGTATTGGTAGTGAGATCCTACCTGACAAAATGGACCATTAAAACACAAATATCTTAAAGCCAGTTAACTTCAGGAAAAGTCCTATACATTCATACTATAAACACTGTTTAAAGTGAATCTGGGATATCTGTCATTGTCATAAACACATGATTTTTCTCTGGAGTCAAACCACGTGTGTTACTCCTGTGCCACAATTAACACTATTCTAGCCATTTCTGGTCCCCAGCACTTTCTGGATGCTATTGTAGCATGTGATGCATTGCGATAATTAAGGCTGTATCAGCACTTCGTTATAGCCCTGACTCTCAGGGTAGCCAAAACTTGGCTGTTAAATCTGCTCTGGGATACTCGAGCTGCTAAATCTCTATTTTAGTGATACTTCTCCCACCAAACCAGGCACATCATTGATTTTAGTTTATATATTTACAAATGCTCTTAAGACAAATTTAACTGGAAGAGGCAAAAAATTCTACCTTGATGTATAATCTTTTGGCATTTGGGGCAAAATTAAAGTGCAAAGTATAAACTTCATTGCACATTAAATAATTTAGATTTTATTTTAAAATAAATCTTATTTAGGTGCCTCAATCTATTCACCTAGTGACCTTGTCCAACTCAGCCATTTTCCTCTACACTTTGGTAAACATAGTTTTATATATAGATACATAAATAGCATTTAAAATGTTTACCTTTATTTCACTAATGTGAACAAATTCTTTTCTTTTAGCATAGGAATGGATCAACCTATTCCCAGCAGTAATGCTTGTTGATTTTATCAGCTAGCTAGTTAATGTAAAATGATGCATAGTAAAAGGGAGATACTGAACTTGATTGGTAGAATATATTGGTAAAGCAAACAAGCACTTAAGAAGATTAACTGGAATAAATATGTTGAAAGTTGCCATATAATATGTGCAAAATTGCTTACCATGTATTCTAAACTTTGGTTAAAATTTTCAGATTGAAGTTTTACTGAAACATTATGGAAGCAACACAAGTGATTACTAACACAGGAATGAGGTAAGTTATTATTAGTGCAAAAAGCAAGCATATGCTAAAAGCAAAGCATATGGATTAAAAAATAAAAAAAAAAAAGAGAATGAATCTCATGGAAGTTTTAATACAAGACCAGAAAGGTCTCTTGTAAACATTGGTATTTACAAGTTTAAGATTTGTACAACTACAAAAGGATAATTCTAAGTAATAGTAGTGCATTTACAATGAATTTACGTTTCTTGTAATAAGAGCAATGGTAAGTTTATCTTTTTCCTTTTAAATTTTCAGGGGATATCTTTCAAGATTAAGATATTTGTTACAAATAGTAGAAAAAATCATTTCTTTACAAAAAAAGTATATATTAAAATATTTATACATTTTAAGTTACTATATAATAACTGGAAATTTTTTGCCTTGTACTCAGGCACCACAATGACAAGTGTGGTATAGGGAACCAAAACCAAACAGAATTTGCTCATTTACCAAATCTATGCAAGATCTGAAGCAATCATGGGGACTTTACCTCAAATACTACTGCTCGTGCCAATTCTTTTATTAATTTTCAATTTGAAACTGTGTGTTCTTTACATTTTAACTATCACTACCAAAAAGAGCTGCTGGATAGAGTGTGATCCTCCACCCCACCACCTCTGATATATTTTCTATATGATACTCATACCTGAGCAAGGCTGTATAACGTCAATGTGTCAAACGTAAAAAAGGTTATATATTTTTAAGATAAAAACAATGCAAAAATAAAATATTTGTAGCATTTACAAATAGTACAAGAGTTACTTTAAACACTACATTCGAAACTTGAGATTTATTACGTTGTTTCTACTTTGAGCCTGATGTTTTCATATCTGCAAAAAGAAGAAGACATTGGTAAATGTTTCACATTTTCACATGGTCAAACAAGTGCTGTTCCAGAGCTCTGGGATACAGATCATGGTCAAAACATTCCAATGAAAGGGTTAAACCAGCACTGGAATACTGAACATCACAGAAGACAACTGCTTTGTTGTTATTCCCCATCTTAAAAGGAAAGATGGGGAATAAAAGAAAATAAAAGAAAAGCACATATTAAAAACGAAGTAGTGGTGGATCCCAACCCACCAAGGGAGCTCAGCTAACCCCACACAGCAGTTCCTGCTGCCTGAGGGGGTGGGCACTCCACCCTTCCTAACTTTCCTCCTGCTGAGCAATGCCAGCTCCCAACAAAGCTAAGCCAGAAAAGGGAAGGAGTGGCATGAGACGCTGGCAAAACTTCATGTTTTGAGACCCTGGAGTGGCTTACTTGTAAGGTGAGCCAGAACTAACCAGCCTAAAACTAATCTTTATTTTCAGTGGATCCATTCCCATCCCCAAAGCATCATGAACCTGTACAAATTCAAGCCCAAGGACAAGATGACAAAACCTCTTCTGGCAGTAATACAGACTTTAAAGTGTATATGAAAACTTTATACAGTTTAAAGTATACATATACTTTAAAGTATATGCATACTTTATGTATGTATATACTGCAGTATATGTATACTTTAAACTGAATATAAGTTTTCAGTCATTTTATCTTCCTTTTCTACTTAGGATGATAAAATGACTGAAACCCCCCCCCCATTACACTGTATGTAACATACACGATGCATATAATTGGACTATTTTCTATTAGATTAAAAAACTTCTGAGATGAAGTGAATCCTAGGGGACTCAGAAGCAACAACTAGAATGCCATAAAACTCCCACAAGGAACAAAACATTTCAAGAACTCCACATGCAGTGGTGTCTTGGTTCTGCAGGCCCAATGCACAGCTCCAGCCCCTCCCAAATGCTGTGTGTGACAGTGACTTTACCTTGCAGCCACCGAACCTGCGTGGCTGGGCCGTAGCCTCGCTCGTTCTTGGCCGAGATCCTGAAGACGATGGCAGGCCGGGAGCTGTAATCCACGTGGGCGTTGGAAAGCTGGGCAGCAGTCACTATACAGGAGGTTTTGAGACCACAGTATATCCTCATAAATACCAGTTGACTTGGATTTTCCTGTAATTGTGTGGAACGGATGGCTAAGTAGGCAGAATATTCTAAAATGTTTCCAGAGGGTGAAGCAGGGGGCTCCCAAGAAAGGTGAATACAGTCTACACTCTGAAGGAAAAGAGAAAAATATGATAGTATGTAGCTATCCATAAATATATAAACAGTATAAAAATTTGAGAAAAAACAACCCAAATTCTAAAGATTATCTGAAAATTCTAACCTATTATCACCACTGGAGATAAGGATTTGTCTTTTGACTTTTTTCCAAGAAGTATGCTAAGCCCCTGTAGATTTAAGGATGTGAGAATAGAAGACCATGGTGAAACTATCAGAAGATGGAATGTGTATCTGGTAACATGATCATTAAGTCTTAAAATAATTCTTTTTAGCAAACTTCTTAAAGAATATTATATTGGGCAGAGTTAACCAAGTAAGCATTTGACACTATTTTATATGACAATTTTAACTTAGAAATAACCCCAACAACAAACCAACTATAACCAAGAGTTATGCTGGTGACCAGAATTTTATACATCAGAACTAGAATTACCTATATTTCTCACCTTGGTGATTTTGACTGTTGAAGGAGCTCCAGGAAAACCCGGAATGCATGTCTTGAATTCACTGATTTTACTGAAAGGCCCAACACCACAGCCATTAATTGCAGCAACTCTGAACCTGTACACTGTGCCTGGAAACAGATCCTGTTTCTTAAGTAATCTGTAGTCTGGTACATCTGCACCTTCCTTCTGAAAATAAAGCAACATTTGTCTTAATTTTTAAAATACACTAAACACAATTAGCCTAAAAAAGTATGAAGTGAGTAGTGATAAATGGAAATTAATTAAGTTTAATTGAAACTGAAAATCTATTTAATACTGTTGTACTTAAATCAGAATTTATGAAAAGGTTCTGATGGAGACACTATCTCACCTCAAAACAGCTGATCTAAGATGTAATGTCAGACTACATCTCTAGACCAAAAAGTATCTTTTCAGTTATTTAAATTAAACTGCATCTTGTGGTTATTTTTATTCAGGAAAGTAAAAACAAAGCAGCATTTACAACTATGTAAGTTATGATTTAGTCAACATAATCTTCTGTCCTAAAAAAATATTTTTTTTTCAAAATCAGTTATTCCTAACGTTAGAGCTGAAGTTCGATGAGTAGGTAATCCAAAGGTTTTTAAAGAAAAGCACTGTAAATTAACAACAAATAGCTTTCTGAAACATTATGTGCTCCCATATTTCCATGATTAAAATATGCATTGATTCATCACTGATACTCACAATGGAACTATTTTCCTTCTGAATTATGTGTAAGAACCTCAATCAATGTTAGCACTGTAAAATGCACTGTGGTCTTCAAAACTAAAGACCTACAATATTTATAGTGAAGTGCTTTCAAAGGAAAGTTTCTGTTATTTTGTTTCTGTCTCAAGAAGACATGATATTTGTTTCTAGTTCACTAGGACATCACTAATTTACACTTTTACCATCAAAACTGTTACACTTTTGCAAGTTTCACAGGAAAAGGTTTCATGTATCAACTTATATGTATGAAACATTGCTAGATCTAATACAAAAACCACTGCAGTTCAAGATCTAATCTTTTTAAACAGCCTAGCCTATGTCTTATTAGTATCTTTAACAATTTTTATGCAAAGATTCTGGGAACAGAGAAGAAACTGAACCATTTCAATCCTGGACTGAAATAGTATACTAAGAAATTGTGAGGCTTTCAGTTTTTAAGAATTTTTACTGGCTTGAAAGTTTTGTAAGTTTAAAATTGTTTCCTAAGGCAAGAAATAAGAATTAGCAATAGCAAAAGAAGATATTTTGTATTACCATACATAAACAACAAAAGAAAATTCATCCAGTTTAGGAAACAATAATAAGAGGAACTACTAGTAATAAGGAACTGCTGGTCATAAAATACAAATTCTGCTACAAAAGTTGATTCTGCTGCAGTATCAGAAAATCCCATTTTGTTGTCAACTATATAAGCAACAGATTCTGAAACAGGCACGTGCAAGTCATGTCAGAGAAGAAGCAGCAGCTACCTTGCTATTGTTCAGTGTTTCCTCTGGCAGCAAGTAGAACTGGCTCACCACAGCACTGTTGTTCTTAAAAATTCCCACATCGTACCACCGGCGGTCCCTGGCTTTCACCGGTGCTGGCCTCTGGGGAGCTCTCTAGTATTTGAAGAACAAGTCATGTAGATCACCCACACTTAATGCCATGGAAAGAAATGTTAAGCCTCTAGTTTATGTAAGGGACAAACCCCCTTTTATACCTGTGTTACTGTCTCATGCTTCAAATGAATGTGCATGTATTATTAGAATACTGTGCAAAACCAACTGGTTCTTACACATTTACTTAGACACAGTCTGTCATTTAAAAAGCAGCAGCTGGGGTGTCACACCTGATATTCTAAACAGGGAGGGGAAGAAGTTTAAAGCTGTAGAACTAGGTGTCTGTAGCAGCACGTAGTTGTGAGTTAATTTCTCTCAGAGGTCAGCAAGTTCCACAGGGTGGTCCAACACCAGCAGATCCCCTGGGGCTCAGCTGTCCCTCAGCCCCACACAAGCTCTTGGCCAGGCACTGCAGAACTGCACAGCTGGGAACAGCTCTCTGCTGTGGCAGGGGCAGTGGTGATGGAGGGGTGCACACTGCTCCTGACTGACCCACAAACACAAACTGGCTTTCCTGCTGCTCTCCAGGCAGCAGGGAGGGCACTGGCACAGGCAGTGTGCCCAGCACAGCCAGGCCAGGATCCTGCTAGCAGGGAAATGGGCAGGAGCTGCAGCTGCTCTTGGCAAAAGCACCCCAACCCTTTGGCAGCAGCTGCTTCTCCCCATCCTTAGTTCCTCGCTTTAGGTGGCAACAGTGGCACCTTGGGTTTGTGTATTAAGTTGTAAGCAGGTGAAATAGGAAGCATTTACTTTTTCAGGCAGTATTTACAGCTTGCATAGTCAGTCCCCATCTCCTCTAGGGAAAAACATCAAGATGTCAGTTAAGTTATGTTTCAAACCTACAGAATCAGCAGCTAACACTAGTCTGATCTAATACATACTTCATTTTAAATTCAGTTGTGCTTACAGAAAAACTTCTTACATTTGCACATCATGCAGCAGAGAGACCATTCCACTGTGCCAGTGATAAATAGGATTTAACAGCTGAAACACGTACTTGGATCTCCTCCCAACTACACAACTGCTACTCAGACTCACATCAAACCCACACAATGCAATTAGTTTTACAACAGAAATGTTTACCCCTGTATTATTCACTTCAAGCTCAAAATAAACATTGCTTTTCTTTCAGAAATAAAATGAAAGGAAAACAGAAGAGCCCTTACAATTAATCAACAGAACATCAGGCAGCACAATTTGATAATATGTTTTCAGACTTACAGAGGAGTGTGAATCATTTGTCTGTCCAGTATTGACCCTTGCTGAAGGCGTGACATGAGCAGTTTCAGCAGCTAAAAACAAAAAGGCAAATTTAAAAAACTTAAGCAATAGAAAAAATTTAACACTAAACCCACAGAGTATGAAAATTGACCTCAATAGCCATTTACGAGTATTTATTGCACAAGAACATCTCAGACTCCTTTTGCATGCAGTTCTATTTATAACACAATCTAATTTTGGCTTCTGTCATATTCACAGAACAATTCTGAGAGTCTGGCATTGGAGGCTGCTACAGATAATACAAACAGAAGGCAGGACTCAGAAAATCCTAAAAAATGACAGGATTATGAAACTGATATAAAATATTTGTGAAAAAATAATCTAAATACCAGATTGAGGCACATACTGGGGACATTGCATGAATTGTCTAAGTGTGAAATCTTAATTTGATTGCATTGTTTCTGACGTCAATACAGTCTGAATTCTGAAAATAAGCAGTTAATCTGCAAACAATCCTAACAAATGGGACCAGAGCATTCATAAAATATAAAATTAAATCTTAAAAAAAAAAGAAAGAGATTAAGCACATGAGTAATACAAGGGAATATTAGTATTCTACGCCTGTGTTCCTGGGTTTTGCTTTTAAAATACAATATTTTGGTAAAAATTATACTATACACACAACATCAATATGACAATACAGTTCTTTAGTTAACACTCAAAACAATAACAAGCACAGCCTGTTGATATTTGTCAAAAAGAAAACTTGATAAACTACCCATTTGTTTATTTTCTGCATTGCTGCTTATTTTGGATATTTCCAGCAGACCGTGAAGAGGCCAGCACATTTGACTAGCAGTGAGCTGGTCACATTAACTGGCCATATTTACTACAGAGGTCAGTTCTTAAAATCAAAATCATCTAAGCTTACGATTGTAGTCTTTTGCTGCCTAAATAGACAATAACTGAATGAAAGCAAATGTGCAATGTGCACCAAAATGAGCTACCGCTAATATTTAGAAAATGGACCTCTGCATAAATGAAGATTTTAAGACACTTTTCACTTACAGGAAACATGGTGATTTACAAATGTATAGAAGGAATATCCTGATTTTAAAAGGTGTATAAATCCTAGCAGAGATCATCCAGGCTGCACAAGGTCTTCAATGCCCAAAGCCCTTTCTACATCCCAGGCACTACTCAAGACAGGAATCCCACCACACTAGAGGAACTCTGATGGCCTTAGATATACATGGCTCAAAATACAGTATGTGAAACACATTTCAAACCTTCAGATTTTGAATTGAATGTTGTTAGTGAAGTTTCATCTTTAACAACTGCCCCATTTGTACTTGATGATTCAGTTTTAACAGCCTGCTGGGTTACCATAGTTTGTGAGCTGGAGACAGTACTGGATACAGAAGCATCAGGATTTACAGTTTGTTTGTCCAAGTCATGTAATTCACCTACATTTGCTGATGTCTGAGCACCTTTAAAAAAATGAAATATTAATCAGAATTCAATACTGATAACACAACAAACCTCAATTTGATATAATGGGATTGAGTTTCATATGAAGCCTGAGTTTAGCTCAGAATTAGGTTAGAACAGATCTGATTATATTGATTGCTAATGCTTTCTTTAGGTACATAACAGAAGTCTGTCTGCACGGTTATAAATAGATGTATGTAAACAGTTATTTTAAGCTTGCTGTTCTTTATGTATTTGGCCACAGAAAATTAATTTGGGAAAAAAACCCCACTAAACTAAAGCACCCACACAAATCAGCATCACAGATTTGTAAAAATCAATTTAAGATTAACCCCTGCAGAACTGTTTCTCACTTAGCAATAAGAACCAAAATTTCCACATCTACTTAAATTACACCATGCAGAAAATAAAAATACAACTACCTATAAAATAGACTGAAGTCAAATATAAACAGATCAGGTGATTAAGCCTGGATTCACTACACTGAATTTAAGGCTCTTCAGTGAAAAGCCTAAATCAGAGCCTTGTCATCTTTATTTCCTCTACAGTCAGAAACATGATTCTCTCTACACTGCCTGAAATTTTACAACAGCCAATAGCTTTTCACTGTTAACAGACAGACGTAGTGCAGTGTCAGAATTTGGAGTTACTATGATCATAATGTTGTCAAATGTTATCTATCTCTTTTTATTTGATGCTAAAAATGCCTATTTATGTTTAAAGAGTAACATCTGCCATCATAATAATGAATATATTGAGAATTTCCTATGCCTCGCAACACTTCAAAAAAGTTAAGATTTCAATTTTCTTTATACCTTCTAAAAATATGTTTAGCAATAACTAACATAAGTTGGGTTTTTTAAACTACAAAGGACTCTAAAATAATTTTGAATTACAAGACAGAAACATTTTGTTTTCAAGATGAATTTTAACCCTCACTTTTTAATTTTTTTTTTTTCTAGAGTTATCTTACTTGAAGTACAAACAGGCAAAATAGAAGGGGCATTTGGTTCTTTGAATCCTGTAGCATCTGCGTGGTTTTTCAAAGTCTCTTGTGTAACCTTGTTTTCAGGTGCTGCAACCTTTTCTTTTCCTTCTACTTTTGAGTTGGATGAAAGGGAAGCTTGGACCTAACCAAAACAACACATTGGTTAATGTTAAATTGTGAAGTTCAGAAATTTTAGTTGCAAACGTGACATGAAAATGCTTGCTCATAAACAAATTAAACTCCTCCAACAATTCCCCCTAGAACTTAAAATTAGACCAATAAATCAACTTCTCAATCCACCTTACCATAGCCATTATAAAACAAAGACTCAAACACTGAGTTGACTTGGAAGTGTCCCTGACACACACTAAATTTTATCATTACATGGAAGTTCATTGCTCTGTACATTTAGTCTACTGGGAGACTTGAGGGGATAGGAAAAATCACAATTACAGAGGCTTTCAGCCTTTGCTTTCCTGACATGTACTTGAGATATTTCTATTCTCAGTGAAATTTATAGTATTTCTACATGTGTTTTCTCCAGGAATACACTATGGATCCTATACAGATCCCATTACACGATTAAGAAAAGGTCCGAAGTTATAAAAATGGGATCCTTTAGCCAGCGTTTGTCCTCACTCTTTCTGTTGAATTAGCAAAACAGTGGAACATGTACAACTGCACAACCAGACAGATAATAACTGAATTTAACCTGCTGTAGGGACCTAGAAATGAGCAGACTAGCATCAAACTAAACTAAACTAACAAAGAAGGAATATGCCATATTCTTTTTGCTTCCCACATTAATGTCACCAACATTTTGAGGATGAATAGTATTCCTACTGGTGTCAGGCTCCCAGTTAGCTTTGTGGAAGACAATACAGTTGCAATTCCTTTGTGCATTAACAAGAAGAGGACTTGTAAGAATGTCTGTCAATCATAAAAGTAAAAAGTATGTAAGAAAATAGACACAACCACTTTAGCAGGTGTCTGTATTTTTGTTTGATTTGGGTTTTTTTTTCCCTAAGATTTAAAAAGTATGCAGGGAGTTTTAAAAATCAGAAAGTGTTGTGTCAGTTCACTACCTTCCCACTCTATTTTGACACGCATTTTTGAGTTTACACTTACATTATTAGGAATGAGATTATTTGTTTGGCTGGGATGATCCACCTTCATTTCTGGATAAGGGACGCTAGGCAATGATTGTGGACTTTGATGTAGAGAAGAGCCACCTTGCAGGTAAAAAAAAAAGCAAATTCCCATCACTTATGTAAAATTTAATATTATTATGGTTGGAACCTATTTCAGTAAGGAAGAGGGAGACCAAAGCTGCCTGAGGAAAACTTTGTTGTAAGTCTGAAATGAAACTGTATGGACAAACAGTCAGAGAAAATCCCTTCCTCACTGTTTCCTTTCTCAAATTGCGCCCAGCATTCTACAAATATCTTCATAATTCAGACAGCTGGCCAAAACCAACAGAAACAAGTGAAAGGGGAGTTTTCCATAATTATGATGCAGGTATTTGGGAAATACCCAAAGAAACAGGGTCTCTCTCTCACAGAATGTTCTTTAAAAAACAAACTCATTTATTACTTATGCAACCCTCTAGTCTGCCTGTGCACAAACACTGTGATCTGGCTCCTACCTTGTGAACTCAGCACCGATGTCTCAGGAGCAGCAGTACCAGGAGTTCCAGCTGCTGGTGGCACTGGTGGGTCAGCATGTAACTGAAGAAGATATCCTTCAACTGTAGGTACTTCATCCCACTTCAGTTGAAAAGAGTTGGTTGTAGCTCTAATCAGCTGTACCTGTGATGGTGCTAGAGGTCTCTCTACAAGAAACCAATAAAACACAGATGGTATGTTAGAAATTGCCCTCCCTTATCAGTTTATTAAATATCTGCATATTGCAAGGAAAATCAGTAGCTCCTTTTTCACTGATGTACCATATATAGCAGATTCAACATGAAACCACTGTCAAAGGTGGCAAGTCAAGTTAGAGAATTACGTGTCTTTTTAAAGTGATCCAAAATGCTCGTTTTGATGCTTTGTTTTTAATGCTCTTCTGTTGCCAGTAGATCTTTGGGCTGTAGCCACATCACTGTAGGGATTAGAGATAAGAGATCCCTGTGCTTTCCTAAAAGGCTGCAGGTGGCTCTTTGGCTCCTGAAGCTTTACATATTCCTGAAAAGAATTCACATAACATTTCTCTTCCTTTTTGCTTGCTCTGTGTAGCTGAAGTGAGCTTTCCCTCTAACTTCTTCTGCACAGGCTAAAGCCTAAACGTGATGAATGCCAATGGCTCACTCCTCTCATTTGCCTCTACATCCGACTGGGCTACATCTTAAGCACATCCCTCCCCTGCTACTCTTTTTCATTTTCTGAGAGAAAAATGCAATAGCAAATAAAAAGTTCTATTTTAGTTTCCTCCCTCCCTCTCAGTGTCCTGCCATCTATGCAGCTATTAATGAGGGATTAGTGCTCCAGAATTCCCTTCATTCCCAGGAACAATTTGGTCCCTTCTCAGATTCAAGAGTATCTTTTTGCAGCCCAAGAGATGAGGAAGCAGCAGCAGCAATAGTCCCAAGAGAAGGAGGGGTTTGGTAAAAAAGAGTAAGTAGCAGCATAAAAGATCACTAAAACCAGAGGCCAGAAACCCTGAGTTTAGCATGCTGTATCAACTGACTATGGCATGCAGTGCAGAATTTAGCCACAAGGTTCTTTCAGAGGCTTTAAACAAGCCTTCCTAATTTTTTTCTTTTTAAGTAATAGCTGTAAGCCTTTACACAACCAGCAGTGAAGAATGATTTTAAAATAATCTTTAAAATGTAAATAATCTTCAACTGCGATCACCAATCATGCAAGCTTTCCGTATGTTAATAAAACACAAAACATAGTACAAGTCGCTCATTTATTTCTGACTCACCAGTATCAAGGTACCAAAGATCTTTGCAGCAAACTTGATTGTTCCAAGCTTTTCTGTAACCATCTCTGCCACTCCAGATATACAGGCGAGTGCCAACAGCTACAGCACAGTGTCCTGCTCTTGGCCCTGGTAACAAGTTACTTTTGTCCTCCTGGCAATCTGAGATCAGACCTATCCATTCTGTGGTATCTAGTAAATGAAACTCAAAGCATTTAGTTTCTAGATGTCTTTTCAAAAAAAGAAATTAAGATGTTAACACACTTAACTGCTCAGAAAACAAAATAAATAAATCACCTCTGTTTTCATAGACAACTGCATTTAAAATTGAAATATTACAAAGAGAAGGTCATTTTCCAATTAGTGTGCAAGATAAAGTTAATTAATACAGGATAAATTTTCTGACCACTATCTCTCTCAGGCAAGCAAATCAGAAGTTGAGGATTCAAGGATAGGACTACCATGCTTAGAAAAACCTTATTTCAGGATTTGTCTCCTGTGATCTTCTATAAATGAAGGAGTATTTACATTATTTAGTATTAAAGTTGTATTAACAAAGATTTGCAGAAGCAAACCTGCTGAATCTTCAAAGAAAAATAATAATAAAAATATTACTTTTCAAGGAACATGCAAAAAACTGGCAACTTCTTTAGTCAGCCAGGGCTACAACTGTGTATCCTAAACCTTTCTCAGGGTCTTCAAAATAGTTACTCTACTCTGTTAAGAAAAAGTAATTCAAAATGCCCACTCCCAGAAAGGCAGAAACACTAACCCAAATTAAGGTAAGAAAATGAACCAGTGCACTTCCATTCACCATCAGGAGCAGAAATTTCACCTCCTGCTGACTGTGGAACCCATCCACCAAAAACATACATTCTGAAATACAGGAAAAGAGGGAAGAGGGAAAAAGAAAAGAAAAGCCAATTAAAATCCAGATCTGCGGCACGTGCTCTCTCAAACTAGGACAAAACAGAAAATTTCCAGCGTTTTACAGTTTTGGTTCACAGCAAATTTTATTTGTATCTACTCTCTTTATGAAGTACTGTTGCAGACATCTACCTTCTGAAATTTTTGAGTAAATTAACTGATTGAAAAACCCAACCAAACAAAAAATCCCAGAAACTCCTCAATCAACTTCCTAGAAACAGAAGTTAATACTGTAACATTCAGCAAACCATCAAACTGCTAATGCTCTCCAAAAATCACACATGTGCAACAGAATTTCTACAATCCTTTACTGCAGACTCCTCAATAAGTCATGCTAAAATAATTGGCATCTAACTCAGATATTTAAATTTTAAAATATAATGAAAGCTACAAACTACTAAAATTTTAAATAAATAATAAAAAGCTAAGCTGCTGGATCAGAGGATATAAAGCTTTCATGCTTCTTTACCCCCTTGCCTCCTTCTCCTCACTCCAGCTTGTAAACTGATACAAAATGGACTGAAACCCTTGTTTAAAAATCCATTTTACCAATGCTACCTGCCAAAACAAACCATAGTGGCAAGAAGCAGAGCAATGAGGGACAGACCACAGAAAAATGGGGACTAGTTTTGCCTGGAACTAGTTTTACTCTTTGAGAGGTTTCTTTGCATAGCCAGCTCATCTGTGTCACGCACAGAGGCACTCAAGCTCACTCCTGACAGAGCTCAGGCCCAGCTGAGGCTGCCCCAGGATGCACAAAGGTGCTCTAAGAAGCCCAGAAAGCTGCTGGTGGGTTGGGCAGATGGTCCTGCTGGATGGAAACACTGACAGTTTGATAGGCTCCAGTTAACAGTGGTACTGAAATAGCAGCAGAATACTACAGGGCTGATGTTCATACTGAGCAGTAGTGGATAAGCATCATCGTTCTCCTACTAGGTGTACCTTTCTAGAGTTGAGCTTTTAACAACAGACATACTTGTTTCCTATTACATTGGCCGTATGGAGACTGCGAGGAAGTGGCACTGTCCCTTTGGTTTCTGGTCTTGACCAGGTCATGGTTTCTAAAAGAAAGAGAATAAATTCCTCAAAAAAAAAAAAATATTGTTACTACATATTTCACTACCAGGATTTTAGGAGGGAACATAGCTCTAATATTCAGTAAAACAAAATTTCACCTTTTAGAGATGGCTATTTTGAGAAAGAAGGTGCAGTAACTTCTTCTAAAAAAATCACAGGAAATACTGACAAACTAACTCTTTATCTAAAACATATATTATGGTTTCATTATGGTTTTTCAGCTTTGTTTCTTTAGAGTGCTTTAAAGGCTATGATAACCATCTCACAGTGTACCCATAATCAGTGAAGATAATATATGCAAACAATGCTGTATCTAATTCCAAATATTACAACAAGTCAACACTACAGTGTAAGTCTCTATAATATGTGCACCACAGCATGCCATTAACCATTCTAGACTGTAATTTTTCCCCTCAGCCAGCAAGCACTGACTTCTGCTGGCAAACCAACTCACCTATGTCAAGCTCCCAGAGATCATTAAGCCGACAGCCACACATCCCTCCAAAAATATACATCTTTGGGCTTCCCACATCCTTTCTGCAGTACACAATGGCTGTGTGAGATTCTCGGGGAGATGGCAAGATGCCTTTGGTCACAGGAATGCTCCAGCCGACCACGCCAGACCCATGTTGCAGCTCCAGTTCATAGAAATCATTTAAATATCTACGGTATTATGGTCAAAGTATGAAAAACTCACTTATAAGCATGATGACAAGTGCGCCTTAAACCCTGACCACTTCCAAGTATTACAGACTTCTGTCTTGGGAGGGTGTAGAGTTTTAAACTCTCAAAACATTTGATGCATTGTGGACAGTACCAAATCTGGATTTAAAATGGATTTAAAACAAAAAAATTAACAGTTATAACTTGTTGCCTCTAAGAAAACATGCTCTCATATTTGCTACACTGTATTACATGAAAGCAACATTCAACACTGGTAAACAACATTCCTTGCAAAAATTGCTACATATGGACATTTGCAATAAACTGCAAATTTGTGAGAAATACATGATGACAAGAGATTATTAGAGATGAGTTTCTGCAACTCTAAGGCAACAAAGGTGAGAAGAAGCTGTTTGTTTTCTCGTGTCTTCAGGCTGGCCAATAGACAATTAGCCATTTGTTGCTGAATCTATCAGCAAGTTATTTTTAGATAATGGTCTTTGAATCTTGGCATTCACACCAGATATCTCTTGTTTACTGAGCTTGAAATTGCCAGTTTACATCTCAGTGGATATAAGTGCTCTGAACTGCAGGTGAATGTGGATATAAAACTTCAGCATTATAGCACACTTTGCTGACAATAAAGGCAACTCAGCTGTTATTGTAAAAAATTTCCAGATGAATTCATAACTGTTTTTCACAGCAATACAGAAGAAACATCCATCACGAATTCCCTGATGACTCATGAGACTTTGCTGATTGAGGTAATTCTAAGAAACGAGCCATTCTTAAAAACATCACCCAAAATACTAGGAAAAATACCAAAGCCTACTCAGGTTTCCCTACAAAAGTGTCAGAGCTGTCAGTCAGTGTTCCATATTGTGGGATTAGCAGAAGGAATACTTAAGCTTCTTCACATGTAACCCCTTCACTGCACAAATAATCCAACTTTGAGTACTTCGTATGCAGGACAGCCTGCCTAGAATGCTGCTTTTCAAAGCTGTCATATCTACTAATTTGTTTTTAAAGCCTTTAAATTCAAAGACAAATCAGCGTACCTGGGAACGTTATTATTTGAATCCTCACTTTCATTTGCCAGGCCACCAAATAAATAGCACTTGTTACCATATAAAGAGAAGCTGTGGCCAAGGCGAGGACAGGGTGGTGATCCATTTGAAGGAGCTTGAGGTTTTACTTTTTTCCAGAGCCATCGACTTGCCTTGAAGACAAGAAAAATATATTCAGAAATAATTTCATTTATAGTTAGTCATAACAAACAGAATTCCTATAATATTAACACTTGTATATGTTCTGAATTATTTTTAAAGGAATTCAGGGCTTTTCTTAGGACATCTGTTAAAAGGGACATGTAAGCACTAAACTTAATAAAGCATTAAGTATTTTATACTTTATTTAGACTAGATGAAAGTCTCTATTTCAAAGTTATTTAGAATAAACTTTAGTTTCTGATGATGGCGAAAATCTTTCTGAAGAAGAGCAAAGCTCATTTAACTTTCCTCTGCAGTTGGTAAAATAAAATGTGTTTATTCATAAACAGATAAATAAAGTAGTCCTGAAAATAAAAACATATTCATACGTTTCCTACCTGCAATTCATATAAATCATTGCTATATCTTCCATATTCAACCATTCCTCCAAAAACTAGTATTCTGGTACCATCACAAACAAATCCATGTGCTGCACAGCCTGGAGGAATATCTCCCCTTACAGCGGGAAGGAACCACTGATTTGTAACTATAGTAGGAAAAAAAGAAAAAAAAAAATTAAAACATGGAAACGTGTATTTTTAAACTCCTCTGCTTTCCAAAGAATTACTTTTCATCTGCAGATAACTGTGAATGGGCTATTTCCTTCACACTAAGTTTTAAATGAATTATTATTATTTTAATAAAAAGAAAAGCAAACACCTCTATCAAACCAATGTTACTCAGCATATGAATGAGCCCATGAGGTCACTGTAACTAAGTCAGTCATGAAGGGTCACCCAGCAATTTAATAGACTTGCCAAGAATAGAGGCTAATGAGGAACACAAGTGCAGTTCCACACAAAAGAGATAACCACGCTAACTCAGAGGGAGCTAGCCCTAGAAACAGAATTATTAGAGCTACAGCAGCATGGCAGTGTGCCTGGACTTAATAGCCCTATTCAAAAACTAATTACACTGTTCTGGGACCCATTTTAATATCCACAGAGCACTGCACTGATACGTGGGAGAGGAAAGGCACAGAGTCAAGAAAAAGCAACTGAGACTGTCTGATCCAGCAGCATAATATTGGTGTTTAAACTGTTCTGGAATTTAAGAATTATAGGGGGCAATGTCTTCTTTTTCCTACACATTTTTATGAGCATGAAGAGGAGAAGTATGAAATTAGAAGCTTCCAGTGAACATTGCTGGATGGAATTAAGATGCTCTCACTGTGTGCCAGCTCCTCGAAAATCATCACATGCACAGCAAGGGCCACAGATGACATCCCACACTCAGGCAGCCCAGGTCATAACCCTGCATCTTAAACCCCAGAGAAAAAAAAGGTCAGTTCGGGCCAAAAAGTCGTACAGAAACTGGAACAACTGAGTCATGATCCTTTTTGTCATTGCTGTGAAGGGGAAGCACCTTAAGCAGAAAGTCTGGGCAGAAAAAAAAGCAAAAGTCATGATAAGACTCACTCAAAAGGCATCCATCAGAACCTCTGTTCTGATGGCATAACTGTACTAAGAGTTTTCTTTGGATTACTTGTCAGAACAGAAAGGTTAAGAGATTTTTTTTCCTTCTCCCCTCAAAAATGTGATTTAAGCATAGTAGATCTTTAAGCTATCAGAGAAAAATCTGCCTGGAAGAACCTCCAGCAGCCAACACGGTCTGACCGAGAAGCACAAATCAGTCACTTAACTCTCCCGTCTCGGCCCAAGCCCTGAAATTACATGCAAATTTTCCAGCCTCATCCACATTCCGTACAGTAACTATTTAGGCGTCTAATCTTTCACAAATAAAATCGGTCTTGGGCAGCTTCCTGTTTGGAAAGGCTCCCGATGCCAACACGTTCACTTTTCCAAACACGATTCCCATTCCAGCGCGCTCAGCCCTCGTGAGCCGCCGCCGCCAGCAGAGGGAAGAAGGGGATCCGGACACTCGTGGGGACTAATCCCGCCTGCCGCCATTCAGCCGCGACCTGCCGGGGCACAACGGCTCCGCACCCCGAGAGCACAACACAGGAGAGTCTCCCGGTCCCTTTCCCCCAGGCAGGACCGCGAACCGCGCAGCGCCAGCCCGGGCGCAGCGCTCCCCCAGGGCAGACCCCTGGCCCAGGCGTATTTCCCGCCCCGCCATTTCGGCTCCGGGCAGCCCCTCAGCCCGCCCGCAGCCCCCTCAGCCGAGCCTCCCGTGGGCAGCGCCGGGGCAGCGCGGGAGGCCCGGGGGGCATCCCCGGTGCCACCGGCGGTCGCAGACGGGACGGCCCCGCCGCTGTCCCCCCCCGCCCCGCGGCGCGGCCCCGCCCCGCGCACCCGTGTTGTAGACGTGCAGCTCGTCGGCGATGCCCTCGTTGCCGCCGCCGAAGATGATGAGCAGCTCTCGGATGGCGACCGCGCGGTGCCCGTGGCGGGAGCGCGGCACCGGCCCCGTGAAGGAGGACACCCGCCTCCAGCTCAGCCCGGCGGCGGCCGCCGCCATCTCAGCGCCGCTCCCACAACGCACCGCGCGGCCGGGGCAGCCCGCCGGGGAAGGGGGAGCGCTGACGTGAGGGCGGCGGGTCCGCGTCCCGCCCGTGTCCCGCCCCGCGGCCGCCTCCGCCGCAGCCCCGGCTCGGCTCGGCCCCCTCCGCTCCTGCGGAGCCCCCGGGCTCGGCCGTGCTCCGGCGGGAGCCGCGTGGAGGGGCTCCCTGCCCTCAGCTCAGCCTGCCCTCAGCTCAGCCGGCCCTCAGCGCTCCCTGCCCTCAGCGCTCCCTGCCCTCAGCGCAGCCCGCCCCAGGGGCTGCTCGGCCGCCGCGGCTGTGGCGTGAGCTCCTCACCCGCTCTGCCTCCGAGGCCTCACAAACGTGTAGCACTTTTTTTTTTGCAAACTGGCTAGTGGTAGGCGAGGCTGCTGCCTGCGAGGAGTGCAGAAAGAAATGAGTTGCTGTTTAAACGCTGGAGGTTGAGATGAGCAAGCGAGGTTTCGGTTCTCCGGCTAGCAGCAGGTGATTGAGTGAGCTCGAAGGTGTCGTTTTGCTCTTTCCTGTGTGAGGGGAGGCTGTTGTGTGAGAATTTAAACGTGTGAGGCTGAAGGGAAGCCAAAGGAGGTGTATCTGGTGCTAAAACCTCTTCGCATTGCTGAGCTCTACATAGTAAATTATGATGCTGAGGTGTATAATTGAGGTTGGACATTAGGAGGCAGTTCTTCACGGAGCGGGTGATTAGAGACATTAGAATGGGCTGTGCGGGGACGTGGTGGAGGTGTTTAAAGAAAGGCTCGATGTGGCACTTATTGCCATGGTCTAGTTGACAGGGTGGTGTTTGGCCATCGGTTGGACTCTATGGTTTCAGAGTTCTTTTTCAACCTGATTCTGTAATCCTGTGAAGGTGTTACTGCATTGACAGTAACCCCAGGGGTTCTGCCAGGTGTAGGAGCCAGTCCCAATTCTTCAAGCTCATATGGCTGTGTGCTGCTTAGATCTGTTCAGATTCACATTGCAATAGAAGGGAGGTGAAAAAAACAGGGGTAGATTTTAATAAATGTGAGTTTAATACAACTTAAATACCATAGCACAGAAAAACACTAATAGTTGTGGCCATCGGCACGAAGCACATAACTACGTATAACTCTTCATCTATTTTTTGTTCAAGTAGAAGATGGATTCCTGTAAAAAACCAGACACAGATAACAGAGTTTGGGCATGTTTGAGACACACAGCTGAAAACACACATTTTTGGCTCCTGCAAATGGGACAGCAATCTTCATTTAAAACTCAAGATTTTTAAGACCTTGACTGGCTACTGCTCATAGATTTTGCATTGTCTTATGATAAAAATATGAAAAATAAGGTTGAATATTATTATTCCATTCAGTACTCATGAAAGTCTCATGACATAACAGTGTTTTATCATTTAGAAGGTTCATTCCTAGAAGGGAGGGACAGAATCTGAATAAAAGAAATGCTGTAGGAATAAAACTGCAAAAGCATTCCAGGCAAACTTAGAGGGCAGGGCATCACCATGTGCTGGTTACCTTGATCTAAGCTCCTTTTGAGTCTAAACAAAACCTGTGGATTAAATGCTCAAAGATTAGGAAATGAGATGATTCAAGTCAAAATGCATGTTCAGAGTAGACTTTTGCAAGTTTCCCTTAGCTTTTTACTTTCAAGAACTCTGCCAACAGACACTGGAGAAACTTTGGCCTTCTGTTAGACGTTGGCATGTTGTAGTCTGGCTCTTGCACACTAGTTACCTGTTCAAATTTACCATAAATAATGACTAAAAACCTAACTTGCAGCTAGACTGTTGGAGTAACTTCTGGAAGAGTTTGTTTCTTTCCTTTTCCCCCACCCCCTTAAGACTTTTTGTCTTATGGGATTTGTTTGCAATCTGCTAGCTGAAGCTCTGAGGCAAGTTTGCCAGATCTGGGGCTGCATCATCATTCTGCACATCTGGAAGTGGTTTATGTGCTCTCATTCCTCCAGTGCAGCGTCTGGGCTCTGTGCTATTCCTCAGCAGCAGAGAAAGAAAAGAAAACCAGCACAACTCCAAAGTAAACTTTGAAGAGCTCGAAAAAGGAATTGAATCATAAAACTGTTACTGTGCCCTGTAAGGCCCTTGTGTGGGTGACTTCAAAGGAGGATGGTGGTCAAGGACGCTTTGGCAAGAGTGCTTACAGCTGTGGGCTATCTAGGATCCAAGTAAATAGCTCCACAGCGCTTCAGAAGAGAGGAGTCCTGAATACTGTGCTGCTTTGAAGAGGTAAAAAGACTAATTAAGCAGGAAATATCTGAGCAGTAATGTCACTATTTTTGAGCTTTCCCTTCTGCAGCCCCTCGTTTTGTTGCAGGATTTGGCAACTGAGTTAGAGACTGCCAGGTTTCAGGAAATAATGTCTACAGTGAGAAAAAACTGAGTAAATGTTTGCAGGGGAGAAAATATACCTCTCTTTCATTAAAAATCAGTAGGTAATCAATTGGTGTTTCAGAGGCTTAGGAATGCTGTAGCTCTAGAACTCAGACTGGTGTGAGAGTCTCTCTTTGGATTTTAACGTTTAAAACATGATTGATGTGGATGTGATAATTTCTGAAGATAGCATGAAGCTGTGACTGTGCAGCTTTCAGCTTGCAATGATCATCAGGACTGTTTGTGGCTATTGTTACAAATGCTAATTCAAAGATCGTAGGCAGCTCTGTGGAAATCAATGGAATATTGTGATTAGCTGAAGTGGGGTTAGAAAATTACTCCAAGAGTGTAGCAGATTCTGTTATCTCTCTGCTTACCTAAATGAATAAAATTTTTAAATGCAAAAGAAGACAAGACTTGTGTGTAATGCGTGAGAGAAGGGCTTTCTCAGCTCTGTTTTTTTCCAACAGATAAGCTTGATTTCCTCTGTGTAAATTAATGCCACATGAAGAGAATGGTCTGCTGGAATGTAGATAAGTAGTGCAGATGTGAAAGAACTTTCAGAATACTCCTTTCTCACTGCTATTTAGTCATCTGTTGGGACTTAAATACATGTGAATGTAAGTGGTTTGTAAACAAACCACATCTTAATTTTTTTAAAATATTTTTTTGTTGTCATTTAACGCACTGGTCAAAGTAGAGACTAATTTAGGATGCTGCCTGAACATGATCACTAACCAATGAGAGGTGGTCAGGCTAGTGACTCAGGTTTCAAGAATTCGTGTTGTTCTGTCTGTCTTCTCAAGGGGCTGGAATAAAGTTCATTTTTATGTGTGCACAGAACCCATCTTGTGTCTTCATCTGTGCTGTCATGTGTCTGTCTGTATGCGTGGAAACAGGAAAAATGGTTTTCTGTCCTATATCCCTACACACTATAAAGGTTAGATCACACAGTTGGATTTTTCTCTCCTCTCCAACTTCTAGTGCTGTTTTTAGCTGTTGGTTGTTGTTGTTGGTTTTGTGGTTTGTGTTTTCTTTCATAAACACTAGTTTTGGGTCCAGAATTCAAACGAATGTTGTATTTCTCATAATCCTGTACTTTAGGGACTGTGTTCTGTCTTCTCAGGCATAAAGTCATGGCTGCTCTCAGGCCTGGACTAGAAACCCAGTTTTAGGGAAGGCTACCTCCTTTCCTTCAATACCACAAAAAAATGTTTATAAATAAAAGCCACATTGCACACACTGGAAGGATATGGCTGTAAGAAAATATTTTCACTATTGCTCTGAAATTTTTTAAATGTCTAGAAGACACTGCCCTGGTAAAAGATTCCCATATGTTTGGGAATGCATACTCCAGGAAGAGATTAGTATTTTTGATAGTTATTATGTCTGAGGTGAAATCAGAGATAAATGTATTTATAAATTGCATTGGTGGGTGTTTTAATTCTTCTTTGCATGGTATTTTAAAATATACTAAAGGTCACCTACTGACGTAGGGATTGATGAAAAAGTATTCTAGAACCTACTGGTTGCTTAAATTAAAATATGAAATATTTCTAGCCCAAAATATTAGTTATTTGTTAAAAAAAATGTATTTACAGAGATTAAGTGCAGTTTTACTTTTGCCAGTTCAGCAGTAAAATTTGATAACTCAAAACCTAGTCCTTTTTATAACTAACTAGAATTCACTTATGTCACTTCACTTCATGACATTAATGGTATTTCTCTCCTTTTTTTTTTTTCTTTTAATTATTTTTTATTTTATTTTACCACAGATCACAGTTCTCATCCAACAGGACACATGGCTCTTTTAAAGAAAAGTAAGAGAGATTAAAAACATTTGAAAGATGTATTTTCTAAAAGAGGACAGAAATGTCAAATCAAATTTTTCATGCAGCTGTTGTCACAGTTGCGTACAAATTTGTAGTTCTAGTATTGCTAAATTATACTTAATTTTAAGTATGCACATAAGTATCTTCCTGTAAACTATGTCAGATAAGTACAACCATAATTGACATTAATTTAAAATTACTCACTGCTTTACTGCATGAGTCTGGAGATTCTGAAACTTCCCACCAATACTGCAAGTGGCTGCTGTTTTCATGTGAATTGTGTCCAGAGCACTGAAGCTGAATTTTACAGACCTCTGCGCATTAATGCTCTTCATACTCAAAACTGAGGTGTGGCCCCAAGAATTTTGGAGTTCCCATCAGCTGTAAGGGTCAGTGACTGAAAATGGACTTTTGCCTTTACTTATGTGCCCAGAATTTCTCAGAAGTCAATGGGCTTTTTCCTTAGCTGGTTTCAATTAGTGCAGGTTTGGTGACGTGTGTTTACCAATTTCAATCTGGTCTCATGCCCAGTTGTGGCCAGTTGGCCATTTTGATTCAAATAGCTCAAAACTCTGTTCCCTTTGATCTTTTGAACACCTTAAATACGTTATATGGTGGTGCAAAAGTAACAAAGTGGTCTGAAACAAAGACCACCCCTAATCAAATTAACTGTTGATGAGGGCAATGTATTCCTTCCCTGCTGTACTCAGTGAGCTGTCCCAACACCTGCACATGCTTGGTTTGTGTTGAATGACTTAAACTTGTACAAAACAGGTTTCTAGGAACTGTAAATCAGATTACACAATCAGGTCTTTGCCTTGCTTTGATTTTACTAATTAAAATTACCCTGTTGAAATAAGTATTTTCTAATACTTTGAAACATTCCTGGTTTCAGTAGCATGCTGGGTTTGTTTTTCTAGAATTTTTAGTTTTGCTCAAATACACCTTGAAGATCTAAATATTAAATAGGTAAAAAAATTCTCCTGTGTTTGAAGTTTTATCAGGGAAGCATGACAGAGTGAAAGGGCTATGTAAAAATAATTAACTCATTAAGTCACTGTAAACAGACAACAGACTAACCAAGAAAAAAATGTTCCAAGCTCCTGGTAAAACTCAGAAACATGTTAATTTTCTAGTATGGATAATCCATATATATTGGGAGTTATGATTTAGTGTGCAAATTAATAATAAAAATCAGATAGTTAGGGACTACTTTAATAGGGGAGAATTACTGTTATGTTTCTAATGTAGAATTTTTAGCTTGATCAAATAACATGAGAAAAACACAACAGATACAGGTTATCAAATTCTTCTGTCATCTCTACTGGTTGCAAATTACATTTTTTAAAAAAATCAGATACTTGGGAATTAGGAGTTATAGTGATTGTTAACACATTGTCCCTCTCGTTTCAGTTAACCAGATCTTACTGTTACTTCTTGTCTTAACCGTGTGCGCTATTCTCTATAACAAAGTTCACCAAGTGCCATTGGCATTAAAAAATGAAACAGGTAAGTGTGACTTGCACTTCTGTTTCATTTATGTTCCTGTTTTATACTCCTTAAGTCTTGACTTGAGCAGCACTTTTGGCCTTACTGAATTCTGTTTGTCCTGCAGTAGATGAGTTACTCACACTGTTGCGTATGGTCTAGGATACAAAATTTTTGCTTCCGAATTACTTAAATCAAATTATATTAGACTGATAGTAATGACTAAGAGTTGTAATTCTGATTCAGTTTTTATCCAGATGTCACTGATGCAGATGGATGCTGGAGTATATCCTTGCATGAGCTGAACAGATTGTAGTTGTCAGGTGGTAATAAACTTGGATCACAGCCTGCCTCCTTGGGAGTGTTCTTGGCCTGCTTATTCATTTCAGATAGACCATCAAATCTTCACATTTACAGCAGAAGGTTTTGCTGGAATTTTTGTAGTGACAGAAACCTGCTAGGGTTAATAAGGTTGGACTGGTATTAAATGTTTATACAAATAGCTTGTTCACTGTTCCCAAGGTAAACAAATTTTGTCTTGATATAAATCATTTATTTTCAGTATATTTTTGTTTGGATTGTTATGACTAAAATTGTTATGTTTTAACCAGTGTAAATATATCCGTTAAAGTTCTGTAAGGCAATCAGTGCTAATCAGAGATAAAAATCTTCTTTAGCAGGAATGTGACCTGATTCAGTATAGTTTAGGTTTTTTCCCTTATATCATTAGCAACTTCCTGCTGGTACAAATTTTTGCCCTATTCCTTTCAAGCCAGCATGCCAAAGAAGTGGAGTTCATGCAATTGCTCTGTCTCTTTGACTTACCTTTCCTTTGATAATTTTGGAACCTATTGTTCAATTTGTACTAAATATAACTGAGAAGTAGAAGTCGCAAAGGTATTCAAACCCCTTCAGATTTCATATGAATAAGCAGGTACATGAACGACAGGCTGAACTGCCCCTGCTGAGTAGAAGATGCAGAGAACTCTCCTATTTATTCTGTTTGGAGGCATCCAACAGTCCAGTCAACCTGCAAGTAGTTCTGGATTAGCAACAGTTCAAGCTGTGTGCCTTGCCAGATGGGGATGTGTTTAGGATGTGGTAAGGAAAAATAAGGTGGTAGTGAAATGATTCCACTGCTTATGGAAGTACTTACTCATTGCTGTGACCCAGATCCGATGTAAAATGGGTTTGTGTCTTGTAGTTGATTTGGACAGTCCTGAGGAAATGGAAGAAGAAATCCCCGTGGTGATCTGTGCTGCTGCAGGCAGAATGGGTGCAGCTGTAGCAGCCATCAGCAGCATCTACAGCAACACCGAGGCCAACGTTTTGTTCTACATCGTTGGGCTGAAGACAACCATCCCACATATCCGGTACCCACCAGCCTTGCTTTGTTTTGGGCTAGTTAGAGCCATGCTGTCGTTCCCCCTAGCACAGGCATGAGATTTTCAGGGAAATGTAGGGCTATTGGGATTCTGTATCTGCCAGGATTCTGTACATGATGGAAAAAGGACCACTTTGTCCTCCTCAAGGCACTGATTGTGCAAAGGGGTGTGACATAGCCAAGCCATGCCATACCTGTGCTTCTCAGCTTTTCCTAGACAGAAAATCTGCAGTAAGATAAGGATGTACTGCCTACTTGTCACAACCCCACTTTGTGGCACTGCACTTACCTCTCATCTGGTGCTGTGTCTTCAGCTTCAGGGCAGAAAAACTTGCTGTTTAAATCTAATTTCAGCTAAGATGATGTATTAAAGTTATAAAAAGGGGCCCAGAAAGTATCACAGTGACTTTCTTTCCATTTTGCTTCATTCCTTGATTTCTCATTTCATTTTATGAAATGAAAATTCTTCATTTCATGAAAAGAAATGAAATCTCAAGCTTTCAATTACTATAATCTCATTAAGTTTTGGTTCATTTCACAGGACTTCATTTCATTCCATCCAATTCCATTTCATTGTTTTGACTTCATTTCAGAATTTTCTTTTTCTCAATTTCATTTCATTCTATTTTCCTTTCCTTTCTATCCATTTCAATTCAGTCCTTCATTTCTCATTTCATTTCCTTTCATGAAAGGAAAATTCCTCATTTCATGAGAGGAAATGAAATCTTGAGATTTCAATGAATGTAATTTTTTAAAGTTTCATCTAATTTCAAAACTTCATTTCATTCCATTCCCTTTCATTTATTTCACTTCATTTAATAATTTTCTTTTTTTCCCCCCATTTCATTTCATTATATTTCATGTCCTTCCTTTTCATTTCACTTCAATCCCTGATTTCTCATTTCCTTTTATGAAATGAGAATTCGTCATTTCATGAAAGTAAATGATATCCTAAGCTTTCAATGAATGTCATTTAATGAAGTGTCGGTTCATTATGTTTTGGTGTTAAAGTTTGCAAACATTGTCTTAAAGAGGACAAGCTGTGAATGAAAACTAAAACATTTCTTAGCAGTTCTCACCTCTGGCTGCTTCACTTCTGTAGCCTTTGTCCCCACAATTTGTGTCAGGAGAGAAACAGTGCTGATAAGAAATCTGACAAAAATATGAAAAAAAATTAGTCTAAAGAAAACGTAATTAGGAGATGATGTAGAAGTCATCTGGAAGAACATAAAGCTGTGAAAAGGAGAAAACTAACCTCAGCTGTAAAAACACTGTAGATAGGATAAGAAATCATGATCTTTAAATACAGCAAGAAAACTTGAAAGAACATAATTTGCTGGAAGTAATGGCGAAAGATTGGTTATTTGGGCTACATATGGAGTCTCTGGTTTTGGCAGTGGTGTGGGGTGTTTGCTTTTTGGGGGTTTTTGTGGGGGATTTTTTAAATTTTATTTTAAGAACAGGTTTAACAAATGTCTGTGTGCAATAGACCTAAGTGATTCTGTGTTGGGATAGATCAAGTGAGATTTCAAGGTCTCTTATTATTCTCCTAAGTGTCTGAGAATTTTATGCTGGAAGTACTTGCCACGCACTTGATATTTCTTTTATTGTTTCTTTACTTTTTATCACAGAAAATGGATTGAAAACTCTAAACTGAAAGAAATAAAATTTAAGGTTGTGGAATTCAATCCTATGGTACTAAAAGGAAAAATCAGACAAGATGCATCACGTCCTGAGCTACTGCAGCCTGTGAGTCAATGAACACCACATAACGAATTGTTGAGTTTTTTAGTGCTTACTATGGGCATTGAAATGTCCTAGATCTGTTCCATTTCATGGAGGGACTGTGTGTAAATGTCTCTTCCAATGCAAGAACCAACGGCCATGTGATGAAATTAGTCAGAGTGACAGCATAAACAAGGGATGTTGCACTCTTTTCATGCAATGAGTACTACATCTTTAAAATTCCTTGCTGAAAGGTCTTGTGGATGTAAAAATGTACAAGGGTTCAGTTAGGGTCGAAGTTCATATTTAGACAGATCACAACTAGATCAGAAAATCTCTTGAGCTGAAAAGAGCTGAAAGCTAGGAGAATACCTGGGGCAACTGTTCTGGATGCTAGGTCTATTTTTATTTTTCACTGAGCATCTGGTTAGGACCACTCTGAAGACAGGTGCTGGGTAAAATGGTCAGAATCCTTACGTTTGTTCTTACATTCTCAGTCCCCTTTCCCTCTGCTCTGTTCTCCATTGCTGTTGAAGTTGTTATCCCATGTCTCTGCCACCAGTCAAGTCATTCCTTTAGAGTGGATTGATGATACTATTAAATTTTGAAGTGTTTTGTATGATGTGTCCATCTTGGTCATATTCAAACCCAGCTGGGCATGGTCCCTGTCAGCCTGCTTGAGTGGACCCTGCTGCAGAAGGGAGGTTGAACAAGGGGATCTCAAAAGGATCCAACCCTTCTGATCTAAAGGATTCTGTGAGGAAGCAACAGTTTTGGGCTGCATAGTCAGGGCCATAGTAAATAAATAGGGATAAACAATAACAGCAATAATAATAATAATGATGGATTTGAGATTCCATTGACAAAGCTGTGGGGGAGGAAGCAAATGATCCCTGATTAGTGCTCAGTGAAGAGAGAAAGTCAAACTAACTTAACAGAGATAGGAGCTTGAGACTGCAGCATTATACAGCTTTACCGTGTAAACTTTACCTTTTCTTTCTGTTTAACAGCTGAACTTCGTTCGATTTTATCTTCCTTTGCTTATCCAGAAACATGAGAAAGTAATATATTTGGATGATGATGTCATTGTTCAAGGTAAGGTATTGTCCAAAAAGCAGTCTCTAACACAATTAAAATCAAAGTTATTGCAGCTTTTACAGGCATTTGGAAATATGAGATATAATAGAAACTGAGACAGCTGCTAGGAGTATTGAACTTAGGGAAATTACAAATAATCTGTTTGTTTAAATGAAAGTTTGAGGAGGAACTTATCTCCATATATTTTTAATAATTGTGATCAAAATTATATGTGGGTTTCATTTTAATTGATTCTGGTCAATTGCTGAAAGATACCTTTCATTTCACTCAGATGTTACAATATTTATTAAGCGTGTGACATGCATTTCCTGCTAGTATTTGAATTCCCACAAATGCTACCAATTCCTTGTCCAGAGCTGCTGTTCTTGGGAGCAAGAGGAATTTACTCAAATAAGAGGATTGAAATTCCAAACACTCCAAATATGGTTTTGAGCATCTTCAGATCTGCAAAGCAATTAGCAGAATCACAATCAAAGATTTTAGAGTTCCTACTCAAATGGGAGTAACGACATCAAAATCCTGAAAAAATTTTTTTTTTCTTTTCATCAAAGTAATCTCTTTAGAAGACCAATTATTTTTTTTAAGCTTAATTTCTTGTGAGTTTACTCTGTTCTGTTTCCCATCCCAGTTGTTGTTTTATTCTCTCTGTGGAACAGTTGTCTTCATATTTGTTTTATTGTATTTTCTTGTTATTTTAAAGCACTTTTTAATCAGTGTTGTGCTTTAACCTTGGTGGGTAGCTAAGCACCACACAGCTACTCATCTACTTTCCCCCATCCCCACCCCCCAGTGAGATGGGAGAAAAGGAAAAACAAAAGCAAGAAAACTTGAGGGTCACAATAATACAAACATACAAATAATTTCTCAATAAGCAAAGGATAAGTGGAATAAGAGAGAAGAAAGGAGAACAAGTCACCTCTGGTGGATAGACTGATGCCCACCCAGGTGCCAAGCAAAAGCTGGCTACCTACACCTCACCCCTCCTTGCCCTAGCTAGGGCCCAGGGACACCAAAACCCTTTTACCTATTCTTGTTAAACATTCAAGGGATCAACAGATGCAAATTTCCATTGGAAAGGGCTGAGTATAACTACAATAAACTTTTTGGTCTAAATTAGTCTTTGCTGTAAGAACATTAAGACCAGTGAGTTTACACATGACAGAAGTATAATTCACCACTGCTTTTCTGCACCTTTTTATAGTTTTGTCTCTCTGGAGGCAGATTTCAGACCACCTGCACTTAAAGGGGTCACTATTTGCTGCTTTGTAAAAGACAGCTAATCTGCTCTGCCTGTCTCATTTTAATTTGCTATAGACTTCAAATCACAGTTCTTCAACACAGGTGTTCCCAGTGGCAATCTCTTTTTGATTTTGTTGTTCTGTCTGCCATCAATGGGTGACAGCAATATTTAACTCTTTGAAAGGTTCCAGGTCTTCATTTAGACTCCAGTTTCATGAGCAGTTCAAGCTGAGCCCACCTCTTCCCTGTCACTCCTCCCTGCAGCTGTGTGCATCTGCACTGAGCTCTCTCTTTCCCTGGGGGTGTCAGCTGACGGTGAGCTGCAGGATAAAGGTGCAGTTTCACATTACACTTCATGGTAGGCTGCTGCTGCTGCTGCCCGAGTGGCCTCTCGTGTCCCCAGGCAGCTCCTGGTCCGTGTGGAACCTGCAGCTGTGCAGCTGCACAAGGAGCTGATTCAGCTGGCTGACCTGGCAGAGCACCAGCAGCACAAAAAGTAAAAGGGATGAAAGCAAAAGTACGACTGGGAGCTGTAAGGGGTTGGGATGCAGGCTCACTCGATTGCTGGGGCGGTGCTGTGCTTCCCACCTGCCCTGAAAGTGTTCTGGCACACGGTGGGCACCTGGCAGTCAGGTGAGGAGTGAGGTGCCAGGCATTACAGCGTTTCCCTCCACCAGGAAGGAGCTGGGTGGTCTGGGAAGCCAGCAGGGATGGGCAAGGGACAGGTGCATTTCAATCAGCCATTGCTGGGAGTCCAGGTGTCTTCCTAGGGAGTACAAACACAGTAACACCAGGGAAAACCTCGTCTGTGCAAGAGACTGAAGTGGCACTGTTGTGGCACATGAAGAGGCTCAGAAAAGTTGCCTGTCCGCTCCCTCTCCCAAGGCAAGCTCTATGAATGCACAAGCTGGTAACCAGGCTGTTTAACAGTCCAGTCAGCTTCTGCTGGAGCTGATTTTGGACAAGCAGAATATGAATGTATTGAACACCAATGATAATACCCCAAGATAGACCTTAGACATCCAGGTATAGGACTCAAATTCAAAATTTATCCTATATTACAAAATCCAGTATCTGAGTTATCCCTGCAAACTGGTCTGTTTATAAGTAACATGAGAACTGATGTTATCCTCTCATCTCTGTAGCAGTGCAGTAGGTGTTGTCTTATGCTTGTGACCTTTCTGTACTCAGGTGACATCCAGGAACTCTATGATACTAAGTTAGCTCCTGGACATGCAGCAGCTTTTTCAGATGATTGTGATCTGCCTTCTACACATGAAATGATTAGAAGTGTAGGGATGCAGGTAAGATGCTGTTCTGGAATTCTAATAATGAATGTGTTTACTCATAAATGTAAAATGATTTTGTATGTTTTCCCCAAAGTGGAAGTTTTATATATATATAAATATATATATTTTGATAGCTTTGTCACAGTTGTACAGGTAATTAAGAACTTTTTCTAGTAACTGTAATGCTGTACAGAGCAATTTCCTGTAATAATTTGAACCTCTATTGTTTTTTTGCATTCTACTAAGCTACATTTGGTATTTCACTATCGGTAGATCATGAGCATTTGTAGAACATCTAATGAAGACAGAATGTATAATATTCGCATTGGTCACATTGGGAATGAAACTAGGAAAACAAATTTAAAGGCTAATTCCTGAGCTGAGTTCCCCAGGATTGCCAGTGCATCTCTCTAGCATTACAGCAGTACAAGTGTGATGCTGCATCATTTAGTGTGGGCTACCAAAAGACAAACGTAGTGAGGGAAAAGCCTTATCAGACTTCCATTGTACAATACTGTGCAAAAAGTAATTTACTATGTGGAAGTATCCTGCCTTACAGCCTTAGCATATGGAAATCACAACAGGTAACCACCATCTAGAAACTCATTTTTGGGAGAGCATGTTTAGTCTCCTCTCAGTGACAGTGAGATGCATTTACACATATCTTTACAGGGATTCATAGGGGATGAACATGCTTTTTTTATTTCCTAGAACACATACATGGGATTCCTGGACTACAGAAAGCAAGCCATTAGAGACCTTGGCATCAGCCCGAGCACCTGCTCCTTTAATCCTGGAGTAATTGTTGCTAACATGACTGAATGGAAACATCAGCGGATTACAAAGCAGTTGGAAAAGTGGATGCAAAGAAATGTAGAGTATGTGTAGACATCTAGCTTTGCACTTCACTTTTAATACTTGGTTTACAGTTTTACTTTCTGTTTAAAAGCTCTTACAGGGTTGGGTTTTTTTTTTTTAATTTAAGTTTTCAAGCAGTCTTTTGAGTTCTTGTCAAGTGAACTCATGTTCCAGCATTTCCATCTGTTCAAATCTGACCAATTCTGTACCAGGGAATGGCCACCTGGAATTTCAGTCTTGTATTTAATCACAAACCACACTTAATCCTGAGGGACACTGAGAACATGTGGTTCTCATTTTGGGTGACCAACTTAGCCTGGGATGAAGCCACTGAATGATCTTCCCTTCCTGAGGTTGGCTTAAAGAAGGAGGAATGTTTCTTTATTTGAGTGGGGACTCTCCTGTTGTAACATCAGCCAAACTGTAATTGGACACCATCTTTTTTTTTTTTTTTTTTAAATACCAACAGAAAACACTTGTTTTTCTCTAGGGGAGTGCAATTTGACATGAAATATCTTTTTGATATTGACCATGAATAAGTCATGACACAGTGAAACAATAATCATGTTTAAAATTAGTTCCCTGTTAACCTGTATTTGAAAATTCAGTTTATTTTCTTTCTCTGCAAAGGATTAAATTTAAATTTAGTAAGATAAAATTGACATGGAACATTTTGTGCTATTGTGCTGTGTCCAATACTTCTGAGTTTCAGAAACGAACAGAGGAGGGACATGAATGAGAAGTGTGTGAAGGAGTGAGAATCCAAATGTCTTTCTCTTACTCTGCTTATGTAACATCCTAACAAACTATTGCTGTGCTCTTTAGGGGATTTTAAAACTCCATTAATACTACTACAAATTTGATCTATAATGTTGATTTTATGCCTCAATAGCACATTCATGCTCCTTTTGGCTGGATTTTGAAATGGCAGTGATTAAAAATTGCCTAGTAGTTGAAACCCAGTTTTGAGGGGAGGTTATGATTTTATTGTTCTGTAGTCTCTTAGCGTCTCTTGCTACTTCCCAAGTTTCCTCCCCACTAGGTCTGTTCAAAATGATTTTGAATTTTGCCAGACACTTATTTTTAGTCTTCTGCCTTTTGTACTAAAGATTCCTTGAGGTTTTGAACATATTCTTTTATTTTCCCTTTTGCAGGGAAAACCTCTACAGCAGCACCCTTGGGGGAGGTGTGGCAACCTCTCCAATGCTGATTGTATTTCATGGAAAACATTCCTCTATTAATCCTATGTGGCACATAAGGCATCTTGGTAAGTTTAATTTCTCACCTTTTGCAAGTTGAAACTAAAGTGAGTTTGTGAGATTCCAGTGCAGGAACTTACGTGACTTCACCTCATGCATTACTTACATGGAAAGAATATATGAAATATCTGAATATAGAGGGAGACTGAAAAAAATCAGTCTTTTTCTAGGTGCAATGTAAGAAAACAGGAGGCTTGGCAGCATTTGTTGCCAACGTTTTGGAGCATGTAGTTACCTTTCATCTGGGAGTGGTGAATTATCCTAGGAAAAACATAATGGCTTAGCTGGTACGGTAAAACGCATGGATTTTATTTTGTTTTTAATCCCAGCTATGCCAAGATGTTAAAAGTGTTGAAAAAGGAAACTCTGGGAGAGGAAACTTGCTGAGATTTTTTGCTGATGCAACATGGAACTCTTTTTTCAGAGTAGCTGAAAAAAGCTATTTTATCATATAACTAGTTTTAAATTAACATGAAACCATACTAATCAGACTTCTGAAAAAAATGTAACTTGAATTTAAGTCACTCTATAGGGTCTTCCATTATTAAAAACTGCATTTCTTTTCATCTACCCATGCAGGTTGGAGTCCTGATGCCCGTTACTCAGAGCAATTTCTTCAAGAAGCTAAATTACTTCACTGGAATGGGAGATACAAACCTTGGGACTATCCCAGTGTGCACACTGATCTCTGGGAAAACTGGTTCATTCCTGATCCTTCAGGGAAGTTCAAATTAACTCGTCCTGATAGCTGATACTGAAATCAGTTAAATACTGCAAAACGTAGTGTATGGGATGCATTTAATAGCGTGACACGCAACATGTTGTATGATTAATTGATTTTAGAAAATGAAGTATTTGTTAAATATAAGAATAACTGACCATCAGTTTTGTGTGCTGGCAGGAGAGGGAGGCTGGAGTGACCAGTACATGGTTCAGATAATCTTGACTTTCGTGTAAGGTGAGAAAACAAGTTTACTTGACAATGAAGTATTTTCATTGAACACTTAGAGGTGAAATTCAGTGCCAGACAGTTGTGCTTTAATTTAAGGTTTTTTAAGTAAGATTCCAATGTCTTCTGGTAGAAAAATCTACACAGAAGATACCTGCAGTATTATGTAGAAGTGTTTAGTTATCTAGCCCACATTAAACAGCCTGAAATGAAAACTTGGGCACGTGTTACTCAGCTCTGTTGTGTGGTGACTCTCTTTTGTGGCATTTCGGTGTATGACAGATCCTGTAGTGCACTGAGCAAGAAGAAAAAGCACATTCCAATACACTGCAGTACAATTCCTGATTTTATTGTGAAACATTGATAGATTTAAGACAGATTAAGGACTTCTGTATTACTGTAACAAAAAGAGCACCAGTTCTGAGGGAGGACACAGAATTGCTGTATATAGTGGAATGGTCATTGTACACATAACTGTATTTTATACCCAGAAAACCAAGTGGGTGTCTCCATTGAGGAAGAAACCCTTCCCTTCCAATCAAACAGGATAGCCTTTCAGGAGTTACATCCTACTGTGCTACATACTCAGCAGTGCTAATTTCATGCTTCTAATTTTGCTGAAAATAAAAGTGAATTGTAACAAATCCCTGATGCAAGATACTTTGAGCACCTGCAGGAAAATATTCATGTAAACATCAATACATGATACAGTACACTTTAAATAACAGACAAGACAAGTCCTATACCTTTCTGACAATATGTGGAACAGCTTTATGCTGCAGCTAATAAACACAATCAGAATCATAATGCACACTCTCTTCATTTAAGATGCTCAGAATTAAGCCACATAATTTGGGAAGAAACTGTAAACATCATGCCTGCCTCACAACAGGGTGACAGTGTGTGATCTCAGTAAGAGCTGTTACAGCAGGATTAGCACCTACCCATACCAGTTACACACAATTGACAACTGCCACTGGCTGTGAAGAGAGGATAAAGCACCCTGGTGCAGGAATATCTGACCAGCATGGAGTGTGGAGATACTGTTTGTATCTGTTTTCAAGTATGTGAAGCACCAATTATCATAAGATCATCAAAACTTTAGTGTTTTGATCAGCTTATTGCTTTTACTTCATCTTTTCCTCACATGCTAAAAGAGAGAAAGAAGATGATAGTTAGGCACCAGCATGGAATCTCATTTCTTTCTCAGTCACTAATATTGGCCAAAAATGTGTATCATTTAGGCAAGTTCCTTAAAAGAGACCTAAAGTTTCTACAAATAACTTCTTATTCATGGAACAGGTGCCCTATATTCAATTCAGTATTTCATTTTCAAGAGGAATAAAGGGAACACCCTCTAAGGTCCTACAGATTGAAGAGAACTTAATGTTAAAAACTGTTAAACTGCAAATCTTTTTCACCCTTTGCTAATTGTACATTATGTAAATAATGTAGTTGTACATGATTTAAAAAAAGAATGCAGTTTCTCAATTCTCTGTCATGTTCAAAGGGATTATCTCCTGCTAAAGGTCAGCTGAAGGGACTAACTATGCGGAAATGATGGAGTTAAAATGCCACAGAATTCAAGACCTACCACTTCTGTTTGGTTTTGCCTTTTTTTTTTTTAAAGGAATTCCAGTTCCTTACATTGGAATTTGAGCAGCAAAGAGATAGAGTGGTAGGGAAACCTTATCCTAAGACAGCTCAGCTAGAATATTTGGGCCCTGTCCTGTGTGACACGAATTTTCCTCCCCAGTGTTGTGACTTGAGATGATGTCTTCACTCCCTTCATCCTGAATATGGTCCACTCACTGAACAGACAGAGCTCTCATCTCACCCAGAAGACAGCACTCACAGCTGCAGAACACAACTTTCTACACTTGTTAAGATGGTAAAAGGCAGGGTTAAAAAGCACAATTTTCTTAACTGTGCATGATTAAAAACACTGCTTCACATAAGATAAGGGTACACTTTCCATTTTCCCCTCTGGATATAAAAGTATGATGAGATACCCAAATATTGAGGCATCAGTAAAAAGTATACTGCTGCTGTTACTACTACATTACCATTTATGGAATAAAATTAACGCCCCAAAGAAATCTTCACAAATGAGAAAGCAATTTGTCAAAAACTGCAAGAAATGGTATACATTAAATATAAAACTCATATACAAAAAAGGGCTAACCTTTTTTTTTAAAGTTCTGACAGTTCCTTAAAATTATCTAATTCATTGATTCCAGCCTACCACACACTTACTTTGGACTATAATAAAATAACTAGGGGAGATAAAATACTATTCAAATGCTTCAGTTGGAGAACCGAGGTACCAATCTTGATGACTGCATTAAAACTGCAGCATGTGTGCAAAGCCGAGAAGGAAGAGCTCCTACACGCTGCTCCCCTCCTCTTCCCGTGCCATACCAGCACTGAACTCTGGAATCTGCTCTGCAAAGGACTGTGTCATCCATTGTCCATTAGGAACCTCACCAAAGGACGATCCTTCGCAGTACTGTGGATTGCTTCCTGTTGAACAAAAAAAATCACACCATCTTTAAAAGCATGTTGATACCACAGGGTCTTTGTTCCCCAGAATGAATGCCCCAAGCACTTTACCAGCTCCGTTTGAAGAGAAGCTGCACTGTTCAGTGTCATATGGTGCACGGTCACAGTAAGCTCCTCCATACGCTGCTTCATAGCCTGGGTCATACTTTTCTTCTTTGACAGCCATCTTTTTAGCATCCTCTGCAGAAACAGAACACCTCAAGCATTAATATTTAGAACAAAAATTATCAAAGAGCGCTTTTATTGGAACACACTTGAAAAACAGCCACAAATTCTACAAGATAATCTTGGCTCGCCTTAGAGAATTAAGCTGTACTAAAGAGAGTGGAATCTGTAATTCTACACCACACAGTTTAGAGAAGATGACACATCTCCCACCCTCCCATTAAATTCTTTATTTCTTTCTGCTTGGGAATCTGCTGGTTGTATTGTACACTACATTATATTTTAATGACATGGTAACAAAATAACCACAATACCTTGTGCAAGTTGCAAGTCAAACGTGTACTGCACCTCCTGCACCTCTGTGTTGGGTGCAATGCCTTTCAGTTGATCCCTTAAGTCTTTCAGCTTTATGTAATAATGAACTTTATCTTGTGCCCGAGGAAACTGAGCACATCTGGCACTGGACGATGGCATAACGTAGCAGAGCTTGAGACAAAGAGCAAGAAAAACAGCATTACTGATCCCTGAGCTATGAGTTAATAGTGCATTCAGCACAACTGAACAGCTAAGCTCACTGTTTTAACTGTTTGTACAAACTTCAACTAATGTACTACAGGTGGTTGTGGAATCTGTACTCAATACTTTTATTACCATGTAGTATTTATGAACAAGTACCAGTAAAGTAGATTATTTATCTTTCTTACAAATACATCTACTGCAGAAGTCCTTAAGAGCTACTCAAGGAGCAAGCACTTTATCCAACAGTTCTTCAGGCTCGAATGTTGACACCTCCCCCATTAGAGAAAGGCAGCTCAAAGTTGCAGCACTAGTAATTGAGGACAGAAATAAGAAGAAAAACAATCCAAACTTTTGAACTGACAAGGTAATGGAGCTTTAGAATAAGCCACCTTGGCAAGTAACATAATTGCCTTTGCTTTAACCTGTTTATAAGAACATTGTAAACAAATAAATTTCTAATGATACATAGCTGGTCTCTTGAGATATTTTCCAGCACTAGATGTCTATGACTAATACACTCTTCATCAAATTGTTTGTTTTTTCTTAAGCATCCAATTTAACTTCAGACTGCAGATCAGTTTAAGGAGATCCAGCCTGATGGAAGAGCTTGGGCATGCCCAGACCCAGGAATGCTGAAGGGTCACGTGCAGTGGCACAAGGATGGACTTGCTGTTCTTTCTCCCCCACTGCATGGTCATGGTCAGTATCAAAATTCAGTAATACAAATACGCAGGGAATTGGACACATTGGAGCAGATGAAAGTTATCATAAAAGCATACATGTGTTATTTGTAGTTGAGATAGTCCTTAGAGAATGCATCAACCTACTAACCAACACACACCACTCCCCAAATAAAGTCTGCAGGTCTGAAGAAGCTGCATTAAAGACATGTCTGAAAATTGCACTATTCCCCTTTCTCTATCTAAGTAAAAGCCTTTCACACCTCTCGTACTTTGGTCAAACTGGTGTTATCTTAAGTGTGTGCAAGCCCTGAAATTTCATTAGTTTTTAAATAATCAAAATGAAGTGTCCTGGTTTTTTTTCTCAGTCTTAATACTTACAGTTTCTGTATCTGGCACTTTGTGTGGCTGCAGCCCAAATTCCAAGTTCTTAACTCTAATTCCAAAAACTTCTCTACTAAAAATTTCATAAATACCTAAAATGAAAAGATAGGGTAAGTGGGGGGGAAAAAAAACTACTGAGAGAAAAAAAAATTCATTTAAAAGTAAAAGTTCTCACATTTTCCATTGAAAACTGCTATACGAGGTTTATACTTTTGTAGCTTCTGCATCAGAATTCGCCCTCCTTCCCGAAACTCTTTGCTAAAAGACAAAGTACTCAAAATTATAATCACAACTATTAATTCGTTAACAAGCCTGATATTCCCCCTTGTTGCCCTACCTGGAGAGGTCTTTGCTTCCAGGAGTTGTCCTTTCAACCATGTTTGTAAATCCAATCCCATATTTATGTGGCAAGGTGTGGTCATCCATGTGGTTCAGCTGTTCTTTACTTAGACCAGACATGAACAGACACTTCCCTGTGAAGGAGGAAGACAGATATGCATTTGCCTTTTTCCAAAGAAAAAAAACCAACTAAAAACCCACCTGACTATTGGGAGTGCTGGAATGCTACATGAAGAATCTATTTTAAGAAAGTATCAGTTAATTTGGAAAGACTACTGCCCTATGCAGAAAAGTTTAAAACAGGCAGTTTAGTTTACCTCCTCCAAGAGGACAGAAAAGCCCTAGAGAACAAGAACTCCTGATCATCATCCTGGAAAACAGTCTTTTATTCTAAAAGCTCAGTACGGAGCTTTATATTCTGTGATTCACTTAAGCAGTGATCAATATGGATTTCGGGGGAAGTAACATGGCAAATACAATGTGTCAGCTTTCTTTTACAATCTTGCCATTGCTTCTCCTTGCACTGGGCCTCTCTGACAGAACCTGCTGACATCTTGCATTCACATTTAGCATAGAAAAATCCCTCTCTGAATTAAAAAAAACCAACAAACCAAAACCCAGGGGAAAAGCAAAAACCAAACTAGTTTAATTAAAATGCCACAAGTTCTAACAAAGTTCTGCAAATGCTAAAAGAAGAAATGAAAACAAAAACGTACAAAAATGGTTTCCAGGTCCCGGGTAATGATGTCCTTTGTAAGCTGCCATCAGGCCAGGGTTTATGCCAATCTGCAAAGATACCAGTTCATTTTAACAATGACAACAAGGCTTGCTAGTCAGGAATTTAATCAAGTTACAGTAAGGATGCTTATTAAATTCTCTCTAAGTTACTGTTAATAAAAAAATGGTGTTAATGGCACCTTCCATCATTATTTAAAAAAAAAGACAATTTTGTAGCAATGCCTCATTTAGATGTGCAATGTCAAAAGAGCAGCTCAGAGTGTGCAGAGCTTCCAGGAAATAAAGCACTGAGTTATGTTCTCTCATGAACATGTATTAAACATGAGCCTTAGATTTCTCAGAAATTAGGACTAAGTTTCTATGGCTTTTAACAGAAAATGCAAAGCAGCTCTACACACAGGAAATAGTTTATATCCTTTATCTTGCAAGATCTTGCCATATAAGCAAAATAGATAAGTAGGCAGAAAGAATGTAAATCATAACAAGTAAATACAAGACTTGTCTACCTAATCTCGTAACTCTGAGTTACTCACTATTACAATGTCCAGATCAAAGGTCAAAATATCAGGCAAAGTCTTGGTCAGAAGCTCAGCTTCAGAGACACCATTAAAACGGTCCACTTTTCTTTTGACTTTAAAAGTATCTGTGATCTTTTCTTGTTTGCCTTTTGACTTGGCTGGTTTTTCTTTTTTAGCAGCAGGCTTTTTAGGTTGCTTTGGCTCAGTTGCTTTGGCTTTTCTTTTCCTTCCTCCTTTTTTAAATTCTGAAATACACAACAAATATTTGTTTTTGTACATTTCTAATGACAACACACCTGAAGCTTCCTCATCTTCTGGCTCTTAAAAGTTTAGAGATTCAAGCAGCACAGGCACTGGCCATGACATGACCACCCAGAGATTGCTCTTTATCTCTCTCACTCTGTTCATTAATAATGTTGAGCTGTAGAACACTGTCACTTTCCAGCAGTCTTTATTTGTTTAAATAAGACACACTAAATGAAACAATTCTTACTATATGTAACCAGTTCCCTACCTGTGATTGCTACAACAAACTAAGCAACCATTTAAACAAAAAGTATTTCAAATAAACAGTATTATACTGTATTTCTCCTGCAGAAAGAAAAAAAGTATTTTCAAGTCAGAAATTAAAAAAAAACCTTCTCTAACATAATCTTAAAACCCATGACATCAGCTAAAATGATGCATTTGCCTATTGAAACAAAATTCTGCTTTTCTTGGACCAAGATAATTGTGTGAGACTGAACAATGTGCATACATTCACATTGAGTTTACGTCTTGTCTTTTTAATTGTCTGTTAAAACACATTTCTTAAAGAATACAATGAATCAATATTTCTGCAGGGAGCATCAAGAAAAGGAAATCCAGTAGGTCCAAGAAAGCAACTTAAGAGCAATATTTTTTTCCCAATCAATCACTCACACTTCAGCTCACTAGCACAGCCTAGTCAGGCTACCTTTTGGAGGCTCCTGAGCAATGTTTGGCTCTGGAATGCCCTCTAGAGTTGGCTGCTCAGTCATCATTTCCATGTTGGGCACCGCAGTCATCATCTGATGGAATGGAAACGAGTAAAATGCTTGAGCCTGCTGAAGATACGCGTAGTATCTTAGAGAGAGAGAAAAAGATACATAATTTATCTGCAATTTACAAACTTACTGATGTACCAAACAGAATGTAAACATCAAACTTTCATCAGTGCTGGCATGTACTGCACCTATATTCTCTGATGACTCTGTTAATAAGGCAGCAAATTATGCACACCATTGAAGAAGTCGGGCTGCTTATGCAGTATCAGTTAACCCCAGCACTAACAGTACAGTTCTCTTGTGATTGCTGTGATGTGGAATTAACACAGCATTTGTATGGGAAGAGTAGAGCTTTTATCTCTCTTTTTTTTTTTTTTTTTCTTTTTGAAAAACACTATAGCACACGTTTCCAATGCAAACTGTCGATCAAACAGACCAACAATTTACAACATATGTTGAGCCAAAACTTTCTGGACTTCCACAAGTCTCCCAAATTTTATATTTTTTTGATGTTGTGTCAGTTGCTTGATCTGGTAAGATACAGAATGGATGAATCATTCTGGCTTATAAAGTATTAAGAATACACACAGCATTTGTTGCTATTATTAAACAGCTTTAACAAATTGTGTGGCAGATGTTGTCCACTTTTCACACACTGGATCCCAACACAAATATTCACTTATTCTGTATGGAAATGGTCACACATGCAGAGATGCAGTCTTCTTCTATGCATAAAGACATTTTTCCACAGACAGCTCTCTCCCTCTACACATTTATTAGTCATATACAGCCCTCACACCCATTTCTGCTTTATACTGTCACTCTCTTCTACCTACGCAGCCACCTTTTTGTCCATAGATTCTACTGCCATACAAATATCTAGAAAGGACTTGGTGAACAGTAGATTTTCAGGAAATAATTTTATCATCTCAGAGCTATTAATAAAAACACCTAATAATTTTTAGATATAGAGATATTTGTCTAAGAAGGCCAATGGCATCCTGTACCAGCAACAGTGTGGCCAGCAGGACCAGGACAGGATTGTCCCCCTGGACTCAGCCCTGCTGAGGCCACACCTTGAGTGCTGTGCTTGGTTTTGGGCCTCTCACTACAAGAAGGTGCTGGAGTCAGTCCAGAGAAGGGCAATGGAGCTGGGCAAAGGTCTGGAGCAGCTGAGGGAGCTAGGGGTGTTTTCCTTGGAGAAAAGGAAGCTCGGGGGTGACCGTGTCACTCTCTACAACCACCTGAAAGGAGGATGAAGCTGGGTTGTTCTCAAGCAACAAGTGATGGGACTAGGGGAAATGACCTCACGTTGTGCCAGGGGAGGTTTAGATTGGATATTAGCACAAATTTATTCATGGAAGGGGTTGTTACCCATTGGAATAGGCTGCCCAGCGAACTGCCTGAGTCACCACCCCAGAGGTATTTAAAAACCATTGTAGATGTGTGAATTTATGGACAGGGTTTAGTGGTGGGCTTGGCAGTGCTGGGTTACTGGTTGGATTCAATGATCTTAGAGGTCTTATCCAACCTAAATGGTTCTGATTTTAAATTTCTCAAAAGAAGGGATCATTCCCTACTTACACACTGGGTTTTTAAGAAACCCACTGTAAATCAGACTTATGCCAGAAGAACCCACACTCTTGTGACCAAGACACTTATTTTAAACCAAATATCTATCCTGAATCAAGGAGAATAAATATGATCATAGGTCTGTCAGATTAGGGAAGTTGCCTAACAAAGCTATGGGAGATTTTCAGAGTACAGGGAATACCTTAACCCCTCTGCTGGAAGAACTCCTTTTTATATAAAATACTCATGCAGTTAATGAACCAAACAAAACTGCTTTTCAGATTTGTATTGAGAAACATATGAGAAACTGAGACATGCAGAATCCAGCTCATAATGTAATAAAAGCTTAATCATACAGACCAGAAGAACAGAGTGAGTAAGAAAAATGGGAAAGCATGTAACCTAAGACCAAATTCTTCTTGTAATACAGGCCTTCCTATTTTACATGCATATAAAGTCTCCTTCTAGTAAAGGGAATAAAATTCCCTTTAAACAGAGAAACAATTTACACCACACCAAAACAAAGTCCTCTAACCAGTTGCTAATGAGATGAAAGTGAAGTTTTACCCCTACCTCTAAGTTTCCCTGATATTTTAGGTCAAGTCCCTTGCGTGGGTTCAGAAAAACACTTTTTTTTTTGTTATCGACGTACATATATTATCGACGTACATTTAAATGAGTATTTTCGGTATCACGAGAAAAAGCTAGCGATTCGTTCCTCCCCACCCCCCTTCGGATCATGCTAAAAATGACGGAAAGAAAAAGGTAGAGAAAAAGATACGTTCACTGGAACAAAAACAGGCACGAAATAATTTTCCAACCCGCTCGGGACAGAGCCACGATCGCACCCCACGCTGCCCAAGGCCGCCGCGCTCCCCCACCCGCGGCCTGGGAGCCTCAGAGCCCCGGGAGCGCCTCCCTCCCTCTTTGTGCCCACGGCCGGGGGACGGAGGCGGCCGCACAGCCCGGCCCCGGCTCCGCCGGCCGTGGGCGGCGGCGAGGGAGGAGAAGGACGGCGGGCGATCCCCACCCGAGGCGAGGCCCGAGCCGGTACCTGCCCAGCTCCGGGCGCTCCATGCCGGGCGCACCGCCGGGCCCTCGCTGCCGCCGCGGTTGTCGCCGCCGGCCCCCCGCCCCCGCGCCCCCACCGACCTGCCGGGCCGCGCCCACGTGACCGCGCCGGCCAATGGGGGCGGAGGGCGGGGCCGCCCGGGGCGGGGGCCTGAGGCCGTGAGGGGCGGCCGAGCCCCGGGCGGGCTGTGCGCGCCGTGTCGCGACTCACCCCGCCTGCCGCGATACTCCTGGCGAGGGCGGGCCTCGGCACCCTCTTCCCTCTTCCCTGTTCGCTTCCCCCTCCCGGCGGCGGCGGCGGGGATGACGCACGTCCGGCGCGGGCCGTGCACAGGGCCCGCCCCCGCAGCCATGCCCGCCGGCGTGCCCTGGTCCCTCTACCTGCGGGCGCTGGCGGCCAGCATGCTGGCCATGTTCGCGGGGGCCCAGGTCGTGCACAGGTACTACAGGCCTGACCTCGTAAGTGCTCGGAGGGTCCCGGTCGCTGCTAGCGTGTGGTGCGGGATGGGGGTCTGGTGGAGAGGCTGTGCCTCGGAAAGGTCTCTGGCCTGGCGGTGGGCAGAGATCAGCCTCTAGAGAGGCTCTGCCCAGGCTGCCGGGATTTCACTGTGTCCAGCTCTGGGCTCCTCAGTACAAGAAAGGCAAGGTGCTACTGGAGCGGGTCTAGCGGAGGGTCACAAAGGTGATGCAGGGTCTGGAGCGTCTCTTGGGAGAGACGACTGAGAGGGGATCTCATTAATGCTTACAAAACCTCAAAAATGGGTGCCACGAGGATGGTGCCAGACTCTTTTCAGTGATGCCCAGCGGCAGGATGAAGAGCAAGGGCCACAAACTAAAACATAAGAAGTTTCACCTTAACGTGAGGAAGAACTTCTTTCCGTTGAGGGCGGCAGAGCCCTGGAACAGGCTGCCCAGGGAGGTCATGGGGTCTCCCTCTCTGGACACTTCCAAACCCACCTGAGCACGTTCCTGTGTGACCTGCTCTAGGTGACCCTGCTTGGCAGGAGGCTTGGACTGGATGATCTCCAGAGGTCCCTTCCAGCCCTAACAATTCTGTGGTTCTGTGGCTTCTCTGTGGAGTCGCTTCCACTCTGGTGACACGGTACCATGTGTCCAGAAGGGGTCTCTGCTGAGGGTTTTGAAAAGAGCGTGCAAAAGCGGTGAGAAATGGCTGTACTAGGTTTAAATATACTTTGTTTCCTCCAGTAACGGAAATGAAGACGACCAAAACTTGACATTAGAAATGACGGCAGGCTGTCAAAATTACAGTCACAGGACTAAACTCTAAATGAGACTGTCCACTAGGGATAATAATGGTTGGTTTAGCCTCTTGGAGGCCTGTCTTGGAAGCTTTCTCTCATACTCCTGCTTGTGTGTACTTCTTGAGTTTTTTAATTCTCTGTGTTATTTTCAAATGGGAAATAAGTTTAAAAAAATTACCATGCTTGAGCTGTCAGATCAAATTTAAGGAATGAGGCTTAAATCACTGATAAATGCATTAGAACTTATACATTTTAGTAGTCTCTACAGTAACCTTCGTTACAGGCAAATAGACATATTTATTCAGAATGATCAAATGATCTATACCTCTAAAGAAGCACAAAGTTTGAGAAGGTGCGGTTCTTCAAATGTCAGGTTATCTGGTACCTTTTTAAAACTTCATCTCCAATTTCAGTGCTTAATTTCTAAATCAGGAAAGTAGAGGCAGTGAAACTTTTTCTTCTGTCATCAAGAGTATGTGTGGAAACTTGGTCTGTGCTAGAACATCTCTACCAAACTCACTTTAATGCAAAAAAAACCTTTGCTCCTTTAAAACAAACTTTCCATTCTTCCTTTCATCTTGGCTCTTTTTTTCCAAATTATATATTGCTTCTTTAAGTCAAATTACAAAAAGTTAATAATTCTTAAGGTGTTTTGCATGTAAGAATTATAATCTGCTTGGAAAAAGGGTGGCAAAGTCACAGTTTAGCTATCATGCTCTTACAGAGTAAGCTCATTTACTGCTTTGGGAGTTCAGTTTTTTGTCTGTCACAACACTGACATCTTTCTCTGCTTTTAACAGAGCATACCTGAAATACCTCCTAAGCCTGGAGAACTGAGAACAGAACTGTTGGGTCTAAAAGAAAGATCAAGCGAAGGTCAGACTTCACAACAGTGACCAGAGTTTATTTTCATTGTGAAAACTAGAACTGATAAAATATTTATTCAACTGTTTAAGTTGCAGAAATATGTATGTGAAATACTGTGCTCCTTTAATGCCTTTTGGCTTTCCTTTAAGCAGAGTTGCAGGAGGCATTAAAAATAAACATACAGCGAATGCTGTTGGTAAAAGTGCAATCAGTTGTGTACCAAAATGCTTGTGAGTTCTTAAATCTCAATTGCATTTTAAGTATCCTTCGGAATAAGGGGTCAAACCATGACAAAGATGTATCACTGACAGGAGATCTGCTTTGGTCCTCTGTAAGGCTGGAATCTTACAGCTTGGTCATCTTTGTTAAAATGGGGCAAATATGTACAGATTATACTGAAATCATATTTGTTTGTGCTCCATTTGGGCATCTGCATCTGTCTCTGGCTGCTTTTGATAGCTGTAAATATGCAAAACTCTGAAATAACAAGTGCAGGTTTACCTTTCAGCCCAGAAACAGAATCACCACAAAACGCTCACCCCGGAACTTGAAGATGCAGTCACCATCCTGCAAAGATGGCTCAACAACCCAGTTTGGAATGGTACACAACAGAGCTTGTGAAGGTGGTAGATTGCTTTCCCTTGAGGATGCCAGGACAAAGTGCAGGCTCCATCCTCAGTTCTCACTTAAGTTTAGCTTGTAAAAAACACAGTCTGACAGATTTCCCATTAAGGAAACAAAAAAGCTCCCTAATTCCTACTGCCAAAGTACTTGGAAGTCTTGTAAGCGCAGAGAGATCCAGAAATGATCACGGAAAGTGCTACATTTACATCAGCTCCAGCTATGAAGCTGTTATTTTATTTACACCTGCACAAGGTGGAGTGGTTTTCCTAGTAAGAAAGGTATATGGTTCTTATGCATGTGTATGTGTCTGCTCTCACCCAGAGAGAGCTGGTGGGGGGATGAGCTCCTCTCCTGCTCTTGTGTGCACTTAGATAATGAGATCACATCCTCTCTCTCAGACACCTTTATCAATGACAGCAGGCAGTGATAGAAAGGCTCTAATGAAACAGAGATGTTAAGTCCAAACAAAATCTATCAGTGAGAACATCTTCATAGGTCCACTTCTGGTGAAGAGACTTTTTCCTTCACCTAAACAAAGCTGAGACTGGCAACCTTCCACCTCAGCAGAAGAGAAAGTTTATTGAAAATAGGGCAGTTCAGCAGTATTTTGTTTCTGTTCTAACTGGGGCAGGAACAGCAGTTGTTTGATGATCCCTTTAACAAGGAAGAATGCACCAGCCCTTACACTGTTACTCTCACTTTGTCAGACTATCACCTCTTGTGTTGTTGATTTCTGACATGAAAGATGCATTTCTCCCTACTTTCTAAAGGTTTTTCAGATCTAAAGGCTGCAGAGGGAAGTTTCTACTAATTAGGCTTGGATTTCTAAGTGTATCCTGCTGCCACTGGAAACTGAGCAACAGGGAGCTCAGCCTTTTCTGGCATTGAGGGAAATGTCCTCATTAGAGCCCATGTGGGAAGAGCAAAGCTGACAATACACCACATTTTAACAGCAGAGGTGACAGCACCAGGATCAGCATCACTGCAGCACTGAAAGAAGCACTGCTGACTGGGAGACACTTCTAGCACTGACACCATTTTGCTTCAGAGCTGACAAAAAAAAAAAAAAAAAAAAGGTAAACTTACAAGTGCATTTTGTGCTTATAAATAGCAAACACTTGTCACTCCAGGGTCTAAGAAAACAGCTGGACCACAGCTATAATGCACATGATACCCTCAGCTGATATAAAGAAGCACAAACATGACTCTCAAGTGTGCTCTTTATTATTTCTGAAAATTAATCAGTTTTGTCACCCTCAAACCAATCAAAGCACTGAGAACTTCAGCTATACAACAGAACAAAAGCTGCTTACATCTACAAGTAATTTACAGATTAAGAATACTGGAGGAGGCCACCCTACACTTCCAATATTCCCCTTTGGTTTGTTAGGCAGAATCATTCCCAGCCATGTAGCTGAGAGTAACCTTTGCTACTCAGAGGTCAAATAGAGTGGTGTGGGTAGTAATGATACATTTCTGAGTGTATCACTAAAAGTGATACTCTAGGAGGTTGATTGCTACAGAGCACAAAAGTTGCACTGCTATAGGAAGTGGAAGGCACACCAAGAAATGGTGCACCTGCCCTGTTAATAACTTGCTGCTCCTAAAGCTGACAGTGCAGCTGCTGACACTTGGGTTAGACCTCTCAGCCTGGGCCCGGAACAAAAGGCTCTTCTCTAGGATACCACTGGAGTGAGCAGAAACCAGAACCCCCCCCAAATGAAGCTTCCTTTCCTTGACATCTCAAACAGCATCCACCCAGAAAACCATCTCTCTAAAACCTAACACCATTACCACACTGATACATGGCATATTTTGGGCAATTTAGAAGCCTAGCAAATGGAAAGCAAGTTCTTCAGGTCAGTGTTTAGTGCCCTCACCTAATAAGAAAGCTTATTTTGCTTCAGACTGCAGAAACTTGTAACTTCACAGAAGTTCCGTTCACAGAAGAGATTGGTTCTGAAGTAGAAGCACCGTGCAGAAGCAGCACTCCTGTCCTTCCACAGAGGAGGGCAAAAAACCCCCAAAACTCCTAATATAAACACTTTCTATCAAGTCTGTGAAGATATTTCCAAGTAGAGGCACTAGTGAGGAATGCACTGCTTCATCTAACCACTACATAAAGCTAACATAACAAATAGAAGTTCAATATGCCTACACCTAACCAGATTTAGCTTCAGTCACAGTAAATATCTATGGTGCTTTGCCATACTAAAGAGGCCTAGAACATGAGTGAAAACATTTAGGAGTAACTGCATTAAGAATACGTGAAAAGAACTTCCACCTTTAAAAAAACCTGTAGAAAACAGAGCAGCTGTAGCTACACAAGTCAAAGGTAGGGTTTCCAAGTGCCATGGAGAATGGCACTCCTCCATGCAGCTCACAGGCACTAAGACAGTTGTGGCAGGAGTTGTCCACATATTTAGTGAAAGGAAATGTTTTTCCCCCCTCATCTGTAAAGCTTCTGCTGCCTGTTCTATGGAGTCAAGTCTCAGAGTCCTGCACAAGCAGGCTGGGCTTCATTTCCAGTGCCATTTTTAACCATCCTATCTCATCTTAAGCTTGCAGGAGATACCTAACTCCAATCCTTATTGCAATTAGGAAATGCAGTACTGCTCTGAGACACCAGGTGTATTTTGGTTAAGCAGCACAGCAGGTTTGTAAACATAAATCCCAGCCCCAGGCAGATGCTACACAAGTAGGAGTGGCTGTGCCAGCATAGAAAGGCCCAAGGATGGCCAAGAAAGAGCCTGTGTGCACAAGTGACCTGATCTCACAGAACCATAACTTTGTGCAAGTCCACAGGCTGAGCTTGCTATGTATAAATTTAGAGTTGGTGGTGTTTGGGAACATTTTATTTTGTACATGACAAGATTTTACACCAAGTCAGTTAAATAATACAAATTTACATTCATGAGGAATGTTTTTTAGAAAAGTGAACTTAAAAAAAAAAACCTCCTTTACCCTTAAAACCCCATACCATCCCTCAACATTTTACAGTGGAAAAAAACAAAACAATCTAATTCACATTCCCTCTTAACCCCCCAATGCAGGACAGTAGTTGAGTGCAGTTTACAGTTCATCTTTCACATCTGTGGGTTCCTGTGAAGATAAAAATAGAATCAGAATATTACTTTTTGGAAGTGAAAAAAGGTTACAAGAACTGTCCCAGAAGAGCAGGAATTTATATTACTGTCATTGCAGGTTACACTGCTGTGCACACATAACAGTAGTGGCATCAAAATTAAGTAGGTATAGTACAATAAATACTGTTCCTCAAATTTATTCTTACCTAATCTGACATTTAACAGTAGAAAATTACATTGCTATAAGCTCTGTATTTGCAGTAGTCATAGGATATAATTTTGCAGGTCTCTTCCAAAAGCACCCAAGAAAGCAGGCCCAGCTGGGAGCTCATAACAACTTTAGAAGCTAATGTTATAAAGAAGCTATGGTAATTAGAGTTCAGCATATCCATCAAGACATCATTGAAACTGCAGCTATGAGCTAAGTGAAGGCTGACTTCACCTGCCAGGTGAACGGTTTGGAGCAATAGCGTTGCTGTAATGTTGTTCCAAGCCTATACCGTAAGCATTTAAAACAACACTCTTACTGATTTGTTCATGTTTTCACCCACAAGCTGTGGAAATACTAGATAATTATCTTCACTAGAGGATTTGCTGCCATTTTTTTGCTACAGGGCACTCTTACAATCTCTAAAGCTAAATTGAGCTCCAGCTTTGAACATATCTAAGTGTCATCTTTTCACAACATAGTTTAAAAATTAATTTGTGGTGTAGTTTTTTTCCCCAAGAAAAACCTGGAACACCTCACACTAAAATCTAGTGTCACGAAAGACAAAGTGAACAACTTGATTGCCAGGTAGCACCCACAGACAAAGCTGCACATAAATATTAGCAAGAAAGTGTCAAACTTGAGACTCTACCTTCTGTGTTTCACTGTCCTCAGCGTCAGCATCCACTTCCTCTTCATCCTGCTCTGCCTCCTCAGCTGCATCTTCAGGCTCTTCAGGTTCCTCATCCACCTGTACACAAAGGTCACAAGCAATTTGCTTTACTTGCTTAGGTTGTTTAACTAGTTGTGCACTAGCTAAGTACAAGCTATGGAAGTATTCACCATCAATTCCTAACACTTGCCACAAGCTACCTCAAGGAGAAAGCAAGATCTGTCTAGCACTGATCCATTCTAACAAAAGAGCCAGGAGAAGTTCTTCCACAGCATTATGAGAATCTGTATTACTTATATCCACTTAGGAATTTCTCCATTAGGGAGATAGGGGTCAAAGGCCTGTGTGCCCAATTTATTCCTGTAGAACCACTACTTAGTTAAGGACAAGACAATACTTGAGAAGCATGATGAAACAGCAGAATCTCAAGCCCTTACAAAGAAGAGCAAAGAAGGGAGAACATGACTATTAAGCATAGACTCATGGCTGGACTTCTGGTGGTCCACTTAAGTGCAGGAACCTGAATACATTTCATTTTATGCAAGTGAATCAAGCAGCTGAACTTTTTAAGATGGAGCAAGAGTAAGTCAATTATCAGCCCCAAGTGGAAGACAAACTAACCTTTGCATCCAGGTCAATGTTTAAACTCAAACGAAGCATCCTTTCTATTCTGTCTCCATATTCCTTAGTGTCTGGCAACATATATCCTGATCTCAGAGTTGCAGTTTCAAACAATACCACTGCAAGATCTGAAACAGTTTTGTCATCTTCATTTTCCTAACATGGAAAAACACAAGAAAATCAAAACAGACCTGTTAAAGCAGGTTGTATGCAGCCAAGTCAGTCAATGTTTCACTACTGTTATTTATTTACCTTGACTCGCCTCAGCATGTCCTTGATCAGTGGATGCCTGGGGTTAATTTCAAATGTCTTCTTTTGGCTAGCATAGTAACTGAGAAGAGAAACGACAGCAGTAAGTTTCAAAGTACAGGACCCAATTACATCTTTAAATCCACATACACTGGTTAGTCACAGTGACAAGTAACTAGTGTATCCCCCCAATCAATACTCCTGCAACTATAAAAAAAGCATTCAAGTTACTAAGTTTATCTTCTCTTGTCAACAAATGACAGATACCAAATTCCACTGATGAGTCTTGCTCACCAGGCAGTTTTATACATTGGGCTTGGAAATAACAATGTAAGGCTACAATGGAGACTAACTTGGTTGTAAATGACCTTAAAAAGACTCAGGATCATCTGAACTAGGTGGGAGCTTGTAATGGACACACCAAGCAAGGGAGACCATCAACAGCATTTCATGTCTGCTGCTACAGAACTGGAAGCTTACTTTGTGGATATATCCTTCCCAGTTTGGTAAGCTTGAGCCTTCATGATTCTTTCCATGTTACCAGACCATCCATACTGGCTAGCCACAAGAGCACATGGAGACTGGGTTAAACGTTGAGATAGCACAGCTTTTTCAATCTGCAGGGAAAATACACAAAACCAGCTCAATGTTAGTTCACAGAGCTAATAGCTTATACAGTAAATAAAGTGTAACTCTGAACTTCCCCGCTAATTCAAGAATTTCTGAAAAATGTCTAAGATGACATTCTAACTCATTATCTTCCTGAATAAAGGTACTATCCATAAAGGTTTACCCATGAAGACAGAGAAGCTGACTGTCAAGTCTGTGCTCAAATAATCTGGCATCAAGGTATGTTGTAACAAGTGTAATGAGAAAAAATGACAAATAACACAGTATTTTACCTTGTCTTTTAGAGCTTTATCTTTCATCCAGTTTAAGAGTGGTTCAAATTCCTTCTCCAAGGCTTCCCGACTCTCTTTAGACTTTTCACTTTCCTCAAACTTAACTCCTTCTTTTGCTACATTCTGGAACCTCTTGCCATCAAACTCTGGCAAAGCCTGAATACAGTACTCGTCTACAGGTTCAGTCAGATAGATCACTTCGTAGCCCTTTTTCAGCAGACGCTCAACAAATGGTGAGGACTCAGCCTAGGATGAAAATATTTAAGATGTCCATTTAATTGAACTGGTATCAGCAGCTACCGAAACCTGTACCACTATCTGACAAATACTGGTACAAGAAAAGCTGATCTGCAGCAGTAACATAAGCATGGGGTCTCCACACTTACAGTAAATACACAACTCACAACGTTTATGGTGCTGAAACTACAAGCTATAATATACTGTACCCCTTTCCCTCTTTCTTTCACTCTTACTTACCTCCTTTCTGCTGGCACCTGCCATGAAATAGATTTTGTCTTGCTTCTCTTTCATTCTTTCCACGTACTGATCAAGGCTTGTGAGGTTACTTTCATGATGAGAAGACTGGAAGCGAAGAAGTTTAGCAAGTCGTGTACGATTGGAGTGATCCTCAATAACACCAAGCTTCACATTAGTACCAAACTCTTTCCAGAATGTGTCATTGTATTTTTCCTCTGCAATCTTCTTGATCATATCAAGAGTTTTGCGAACAAGTTTCTTTCTTATCACCTAAAAAAACCAGAAGTACTGAGTTATAAAATTAAATATTTGGAAGAGCCCTCAGTTCAACCTCACTGCAAAGAAGAGACTCCATTTTATGTCCCTGATCTGAAGGAGACAGAGGTAACATGAAAACAGCAATACCCAAAAATTCCCTTTACATTAATTTCAGAGTCATGGGACAAAATTTATTAAGCTATTAAGTCTTCTAAACCTTGCCGCTGTTGAGAGCTTACAATGAAGAAATTTAAAACCAATTAGCTTACCTTTAGCAATTTATGCTGCTGAAGTGTTTCACGGGATACATTCAAAGGCAGATCATCAGAATCCACCTAATTGAGGAAGAAAATTTTAAGTATATCTAACAGTATTTGAAGATTTAAAAAAACCAAAAAACAAACAAATCAAATGCAAGTAAGATTCGTTATACTTACAACACCCTTAACGAAGTTGAGATATTTGGGCATCATGTCATGGAAGTCATCAGTGATGAACACTCTTCGAACGTACAGCTGAATTACAAGAGGACAGAGCAGCCAGGTTACTTCAGGAGTTTTTTTCTTTTCCACAAAACCATACTCACACACTTTCCTGTCCTACCTTAATGAAATCACTTTTTTTGGATCCGTATTCATCAAACAGTCCACGTGGAGCAGAATTAGGAACAAACAAGATGGATTTGAAAGTTACTTCTCCTTCAGCAGTGAAGTGGATGTATGCCATTGGGTCATCATGTTCCTGTGAAGAGAGAATGCTTTTAATTGACACAGGGAAAATACCAGTGAGTTAATATATTTCCAATAATAACATGAGTTTGGCAAATTAGTGCAGTTATCTTAAAACTAATCCACACGGCCATACTTTGTTAGAGTCTATCACGGAGACAAAAGTTTAAGTTACAAGAGCAGAGTTACTATGTAAAAATATCCTTCCTAAGTAACCTTCCTGGAGACCTACCAAATTTTGCTAGTTTTTAACAAGCCCATCGCTAAAAAGTTACGACCAGCACAAAAATCAATAGAGTTAAGAGGCTCTTGAGTAACATGTTATACTGCACTGATACAAAGACAACACTTCTAGAAAACTTTGTCTCCCTCTTTCTCCCACCAAGTGCAACAAGCTCCACAACCCTCAGACTAAATACAAACTTCCCTGTAGATGTTTAAACACATCAGTTAACTCCACATGAGCTGGAATGTAGTACTTCCCAAACCTAGACTAATCAACACTTGGGTGGCAGTACCGTCCCCCCGGAAAAAAGATTAACTCCTGACTGAGATGTTGTACCTTCCAGGCTCTCAGCAATTCCATCTACTGACAGCAATTAAGAAATAACCTATCCTATATGCATTCAGTTTTATTTACATAGCAAGAGATATTACAGCAAACTTCTTGCTTTGGAATCATCTTGAGGCCGAGATCTTACCTTGGAAAAGGTTTTGTAAAAAGCTTTGTATTCATCTTCTTCAACTTCTTTGGATGGTCTCTGCCAGATTGGTTTTATGTCATTCATGAGCTCCCAATCCCAGACAGTCTTTTCAACCTAGGTAAACAAACATCATACTGTAAAAGACTCATTCTTTTCTTCAGGTTAGGTCAATTGAAGGCACTCCACTGAAGCTAAGACATAAAATATCATGCAAAAACCCCAAATACGCTGCTTCTGATTTACAAAATTGTGCAATGGTCTGGACATTCTCTTTTTAAGTATACGCACTAGGGCAACACATGGGAACAGAACTTTAGTCTACACTATAGCATGTTTTATGTACATTTAAGACATTCACTGAGTACCAGTATTTCTGTTCTAATGACACTCTGGAAAAATCTCCCCAGCAGATTATATTAAATTTAAACTTGTCAACAGTGTCAGATTACAGAATTCCGCTACCATTTCAAGCAGTTCGTGCAAGTACTTATAATTAGCTGTGACCACAGCTTCACAAGGCTACTGCCAATCATCTGCCTGACTTCTACCCCATCTGTTTCATTTACAATCTTCTTTCCTCATGAAACATCTCACTTTAAAAGGATTTACTTCTTGAAAGCACCCAGTACCAAAATGCACCTCTGCAAGACTACCTAGGAAAACTGCTGTCTCTCTGACATGAGTTACAGGATCCCAAATCTAACAAAGCTTACCTTCTTAGTTTTTGGTTTCTTTTCTTCCTCTTCTTCTTCAACTGCTGCTTCATCATCTGTTTCTTCTTCTTTCTCCTTTGCTTCCTCCTCTTCAATGGGTTCTTCAACAGTCTCTGTCTAAAGAGACAACTGAAGGTGAGGATTTGAATGCCTTGACTTCCTACCAGGTATGTTCTAGCATTCTCTCAAACAGCTAAATCTCTCACAGCACTAGCCTGACTTCTGCTCTTTGTCCATTGCAAACTTCCCTATAGGTAGTATTTTTCAGTTGTGTTTTTCATTAATACATGCTTTCCTTCAATACACCGGGAAGTCACCATACCCAAATTTAAGTTTTTCAGTACTTTACACATAATGCTAATCAGAGACTTTGTGAATTTTAAGTTGGTGCTGTACCAAGAAAACATCAGAACAGGCCTAAAATCAAAGTCACTGCCCTGTTTCCAGAAGGACGCCTAGCCATGGCGCTGCTTGGGAGCTCAAAGCTTCCATCTACCAAAGCCAGTGTAACAAAGACCCTTCTTAGTAATTAGCAGTATTTTTCCTTTGATAAACTTTTCAGAATAGTTTCAGAAAGTCAGAATAAAACCAAGTTCCTTTAAAGTTGGGGATTTGAGCAACAGACTAGCATTTGGAGAAAAAAAATAACCAGTAAAACAGTAGCCAAAGGAATCAGGAACAGAAGAATTTTGGAAATTAGACAAGTAGCAGCTCTATGGCAGGCCCTCAGCCTTCATGAAAGATCCAGCCAGACAACTGTCACAACCCAGGCTCATACTCTGCACTGCTCAGTTAAGTACTCTTACCTTGCTGCTCCACACATAGATGGGGAAGTTGATGAACTGGGAGTATTTCTTCACTAGATTTTTAACTGTGTCCAGCTCAAGGTAATCAGATGCTTCCTCCTTCAAGACAAGGCTAAAAAAAATTTAAAAAAACCAAATCTTTTAAAGTGCTGGAAAAGTAGGTTGGCAGTTTCATAGCAGAAAATACATTCTTGTGCCACTGAGACTAACCAACTGAGCCAGAGCATGGTGCCAATAACCAAGACTGGGGGTTGATCCTCATATGGGCCATTCACTTAAAAGAGTTGGACTCGATGAGCTTTGTGGGTCCAACTGAGAGCAATCTCTGATTTTTGTTGCAGCTGTAGCAATTCTGATTTGTGCAAGTCAGCTCATTTTAGTTCAGCTCAAAGTATCTCTTAAAAGATACAATTCTTACTCAACTAGCAATGGTTTTTACTGGCTGAGGCAGGACACAATGTTCAAAAGTTTAAATGAAAGTATCAAATCATATCAATACTTATTAAGCTCTTGAGGCACTCTCACAGGCTTTACTTCAAACTAGAGCACTAAGATCAACTTTTTTACACTAACTGCCTCCTCCAGAAAGACATCCTCTAAACCCAGCCCAAATACATTTATCTGCTCATGAAAGCAATGAAAATAAGACTGTCAAAGTACCTCTAGATTGAAATTTGCATCAGACCAGCCCCACTGGTATATAAACAGCAGCCAATTTCCAAGATAAAGCTCTGCAGCCCCAGAATAGGTTTTGCCAGGCCAAAATTGTGTTGAGGAACTCAATGAGCCTGCAGGCAGCTGAACTGTCTGGAATTACTTGCTGACAGTTTTCAAGACATTCATAGCTTTGTTAGCTCATCTAAGAGAACATGAAGTGAACTACATTTCTTTTTTGATGTGTTTCTATTAAACTGAATAAAGCTATATTACAAGAATTAAATCAGTCACAAAACTAAAGTCACTCACATATTGCAATCAACAAGTGTACCCACACAACCTTTTCTATTTTAAGACTAAAGAAACTTAATACTTACGTTATGGTTGTGCCACGTCCTAAGGTGTTCCCTCTTGGGTCATCGATCACAGAGAATTCATTTGAATCTGACTCCCAAATATGTTGAGTATCATTGTTGTGCTTTGATGTGACAATAACTCTGTCTGCTACTAAGAAAGCAGAATAAAAGCCAACACCAAACTGGCCAATTAATTCAGATGTTGACTGGCTATCATCCTGCATTTCAGTCATCTTGTTTAAGAATTCACTTGTACCAGACTTTGCAATGGTACCCAGGTTTTTAACTAACTCCTCCTTTGTCATGCCAATACCCGTATCTGTAACATGAAGCATGTTCTTCTCTTTATCACACTAAAAAGGAAAAAAAAAAGAAAAAAGCTGTTTGACTTCACTTTTAATCTTGATACATGCCAAAGAAAAGTAGCACATAATAGCTATTCCAATTCAAACATGCCTGGCTACAATAAATTGAATTTGCAGTAACTACAGAAATGAGGAAGACCTCCCTTCAAAGTACTCCAATACTTCAGTTATTCTTTATAAAACCAGAAACAAGCTTTACCATTAGAAGAGGAGTAGTCTTTGATAAAGTTAATTGCAAGGATCTTCATGTGGTCCTAGTTTGTATTTGCATCATTATTAGGCCAAAAATTGAGATTTAATGATGTACTTGACATTGAATTATGTCATTTTACATTCCTTCACTACTTCTCTGGAAAAGATGTTTGTATCTAATCCTTCTTACCTTGATTTTGACCGTAAGTTCCTCATTGCCAGCAAGAGCATTTTCATCAGTCAATGATATCAACCGTATCTTATCCAAAGCATCTGAAGCATTTGAAATAAGTTCTCGCAGGAAAATCTGAAATAGAAACCAGTAGTCAGGAATGCCAGGAGAGACACACACAGACACTCCCCCCAAAATTCTAACATGATCTGCAGATAACGGCACTAACCTCTTTGTTTTTATATAAAGAATTGATAATTAGCTTCATCATTCTGTTCACTTCAGCTTGAAATGCAAACTTCTCAGATTTTTCTCTGATTTCTTTGATCTGGGATGCATTTAGGCCATCTAGTTGGATAGCTTCCTCCTCTCTGTTAGGACAATGAAAAACCTATCAAGGAGTCTTGTCCACAAACAGCATCACTAATTTTATCACAAAGCAACAGCAATAACACTTAATCATCAGTGTAGCACAAAATTACATGATCAAATGAGTCAAGTGCAAGAGCAGCCACCCTTAACTGCAAAACCTTAATTCAAAACTTGAGTGAAAATTCATGCCTGCAAATGAGACTTTTTTCATAAAAATATCAGGAAATAGTAGAGGTATGCTAAAGCCACTGCAATCCTCAGCATGTGGTGCACCTTACAGGAGGTGAGGCATTTCATGGGCATAGAGCTATTTCATCTGTAGACACTAAAATGACACCATTTACAATATGCACGAGTAAACCCCAATTAACGTTTATCGATAGCTGACAAAAACAAATTCAACTTTTCTGAAGCCAAGTTCTCAAGTTCGTTTGTATTCAGAAGGAAAGAGTCTTTTGCAGAAATATTTTATTTTCCCCAGCTGACTGGATCTCTCTTTTGCATAGCATACCCTCTCTACTTGGGAGGCCTAAAGGCACCTACTGGTACTCAAACTGACCCTTCCAAAGCCAAAGTGTCCCAGGTACCAACCTCTGAACAACTTCATCATCCGTTCGAGACCCTTCTCTGCTTTTGCCTAAGTCATCTTCCACGGTCCCGTCTACATCCACCTCATCAGCTCTGACCGACACTGGAAAACAAGAAAACCAACCCTCTGAGCCCCATCCCCACACTCCACACTGCCCAACTTCTCCACTTATTTCTCCCCGCGGCTTTAGGCTCAGCTCAGCCCCTCCCCTCCTGCGCCCCCTCCCCAGGGGAGTTGAGCCCGACCGGAGACACGGGAGATGGGCAAGGGGGGCCCCCTCCCCTCCCACCCTCCGCCCCCGCCCGTGACGGCGCATGAGCCGCGCGGCCCCCTCCCCCCGCCGCCCGGTCCCCGGAGAGGGCCAGGCCCGGGCAGGGCAGGCGGGGAGCCGAGCACCGCTTCCCCTCCCCGCGGGGCAGAGGGAGGGGTCCCGCCCGAGACCCCACCCCCGCTCGGCGGCCTCCGTCCGCCTCACCCCAGCACACGGCGGGGGAAGGCGGGGGGGGGGGCTGTTGGCCGGGACCCCGACACCCCTCCGCCAGAACCTTCTAGAAGGCCGCGGGCACTCACCGGCCAGGAGCAGCACACACGCTAGAGCGAGCCCCCACACCGACTTCATGGCGGCCGCGCTGACAAGAGAAGAGCCCCCGGCGCCGCCGCCCCGTGCACCCGAGCCCGTCCCGCGCCGCCGCCGTCGATCCCGCTGGAGCGGCCGCGGCCCTCCCCCTCCGCCTTATCAACCCCAGGGTGGGGGGCGCTGCGCCACTCCGGCCTATGGCAGCGCACCACGCCAAACACGCAGCCAATGGAGAGCCTGGAGAGGCGGGGCCTGCAGCCGTCGCCGCCAATCGCGACTTTCCATGTGCGGTTTCCTGCGGTCGGAGCGTGGCCGGCGCCGATTGGCGGGCGGGGCGGCGCTCGGCCAATGGCGTGCGCGGGGGGGCGAGGCCAGCGCGGCCCCGCGCTGCGCTGCAATGAATGATCCGCGGCGTTTAACGGCGGCACCACGTGGGGCGCGGCCGCGGGAGTGGCAGGGACCATCTCCGCACGGAACACCAGCTCCGACCGCTTCCGGGGACACCCGGGATGCTCATCGGGGAGACGGGGTGCTATGGCAACGGGCACTTCCGGTCGCGGCGGCACCCCCGTGTACCAAGAGGAGCGAAAAGTCATGATTAGGGCCATAGCCAAGGAGACCGAGCGGCAGGAGCAGCGCCAGACCCAGGCCGCCGTAGCTGCCGGCAGGGGAAGGGCGGCGCTGGCGAGACCCACCATCTGCCCACGAGTGGGGTCCGGAACGCGCGTGGGCGCATGCGCCATTGCTGCGCGTTGCATGCCGGGAGCTGTAGTTCGCGGGGTCGGTGCCCCGTGGCGCCCCCTGCTGCCGCGGCGCAGGAGCTGCGCGGGGGGCGCCATGCCAGGGTCGTCCCCGCCAGGCTCTCGAGGCATCACGGCCCCGGTCTTGTCCGTGTGCCCCTGGCCTTGGCTCTCCGCGCCTCTCTGCGTGTCTAGTGCCTCACACCGCCATGAGAGAAACCGGCTGCCTTCAGCCGAGCCTCTCTGGGGACTCTCAGTGCTGGTGGAGGATAATCGAGCCGGGTGCTTGGCAGCTCTCCTTGTTGTCCGGGTTTCCAGCGCTCCTCAGGGCCACCATCCTCCGGGACCTCGTTAGCACTCCTTAGCCTACCCTCGGGGCCTGTGTTGATCCACCCGCGGCCCTCGCTTCCCCCGTGCGGTGTTGGCTCCAGCAGCCGCCTCAGGTGTGAGGGGACGCGGGCCCTGTCCCGCAGTGCCGCCCCGGGCAGGGGCGGTGTGAGGGCAGCTCTGGGGCTGCTCCAGGGATGGAACCTTCCCGTGCTGTTCCAGTGACCCTGGCAGGGGCTGCAGCTTGGGACATGAAATGCAGCCTGTGCAATTTCTGCAGTGCATTGCTGTTAACAGCTTATGTTACTGAGGTACTTGAAATAACTTATGACCCCTCCCCACCAGCCTGAAAAAGTCTGCCCAGGCTTTCATGTGCCAGTCAGCTGTTTTGGCTTACACGTTTGACACTAGATTGGGGAAAAAACCCACCAAATATGAAAAACAAACAGGGGAGCAGTGATTTAATGAACTTTGTACTTGGAGAGGAATGTATTTGAAAGATATTGATCTGCGGTGTTCAATGCAAAAAATAAAACCCCTCACTGTGTTTACAATTTCACAAACACAGAGCTTAGTCTATCAGTAGCTGAAGGTCTTGGCAAAAAATAAGTTTATCATCTTTAGTTATATAATAGGCCAGATGGATTTTTTTTTTTTTTTAACTTTGAAACTGAGTGTTGTACATTTTTGTCCTACTGATAATTAATGTTTATGGGACTGGAAAGGAGCGTCTGTATTGCAGTAAAGAATGGTTATCTTTGGGTTCTTAATGGAATGTCACGGTTTCACCCCAGCTGACAACAAAACCCTGTGCAGCTGCTTCCTCCCTCCTCCCCTTGGGCTGGGGCAGAGAACCAGGAGTGAGAAAACTCATGGGCTGAGACAAGGACAGTGTAACAGGTAAGCAAAATCCGTGCACACAAGCAAAGCAAAACAAGGAGTTAATTCACCGTTTCCCATGGGCAGGCAGGAGTTCAGCCATCGCCAGGACAGCAGGGCCGCAGCACACCTAACAGTGCCTTGGGAAGGCAAACACCATCACTCCCAACATCCTCCCCTCTCTCCTTCTTACCCCAGCTCCAGACACTGATCATGACACCACATGATATGGAATGTCCCTCGGGTCAGTGGGGTCAGCTGTCCTGGCTGTGTCCCCTCCCAGCTTCTTGTGCACCCCCAGCCTCCTTGATGGTGGGGTGGTGTGAGGGCAGAGAATGCCTTGACTCTGCGAGCACTGCTCAGCAATTGTGAAAATATCCCTGAGTTATCAACAGTGTTTTCAGCACAAATCCAAACCAGATTCCTGTGCCAGCTACTGTGAGGAAAATAACTCTACTCCAGCCAATACCTGGATAAAAAGACAAAATTCAATTGCAACCTGTTTAAAAGAAGCACGAAACTTTTCTGTATCATTTGCAGTTTTAATAGCTGTTCTTCACCGATCACAAATTATATGAGAAATAGAAGTTACTCTTCCAACACGTGTGTGAGAGTAACTGTGAAAAATAAATATGAGAGGTCGGTGTCAGGGCTCTAAGTAAAAAGACATCTGTCAGGTTTTTGTGGAGACTTGTGTGAACTCATAGAGTTATTTTCCAAAGAGTAGTCTTACTTATTTGAAAATACAATTTCATTATTCAGGAGTCTGAAACACAGAAAGTTTATCTTTTTTCTAAGACTCACCTACAGGCAGTTCAGGATTTGATTTCCTAATTGTACCTCTGTGATTCCCAGAGTGAGATATGTTGCTTTATGACTGTGAATAGGCATTTGAGGGACACAGAGATAAACAGAGTACTTATCTCTGTCTTGTAGAATTCTTGCATTAGATGATTTTTCTGGCCTTTCTGTTTTAGCAGTCATTTTGCTGGCAGCAGGAAAATGTAATGCTTTGTGACAATCATTTTGAACTTTGGTAACTGGAATAGTAAGAATGCAAATCAGTTCTGTTGTTGGCTGTGCTAAACCAACAGAGGTTTTAGTTTAAGTTTTGTGGAATTCAAATTTTATTGGCTACTTTGCCTCTATGATTGTACAATGTAGAATGTTGCTTTTGAAGGAAATACAAAACCTGATAAATCTGTGTTTGTTGAATTTAAAGGCCAGACTACTAAGAACTGTAACGAGTTTAGCAGCATTGATTGCTTGATGTAGATTACACTGTTTGCTTTCGTGAATGCTCATTGGGGTTACCCAGGACAAAACTGATAGGCAAGAATGAGGCAGCTGACTACTTACACTCTCAGAAAGAAGTTTATTCTCTTCACAAGGAGGTTGTAAATTGAAGAAAATTTCAGCTTAATTTCTGCTTCAAAAACATAAGGGAGCTTTTAAGTTCTTAGTTGCACTAACTAACTACTGCCATTCAAAAGAAGTGTGAGTATCACTTTTCAGAAATTCATACCAGAGGGAAGGTGTAACTGTCAAGTGGTGATAGTTCTTCAGCAATTTAGCTGCATTACAGACTTCTATAAAGCAGTTAGATATTCTTTGATAACTGCGTGCATAATGATTGAAATAGTCTGTTTTAGCACTGTGTGTTCTGTTAACAGAATTCAGGGGCATGTGATAAGAGAAATAGAATCCAGGCAGTGTCTCCTTCCATGCAAACAGAGCAAGCTGCTGTCACTCCTCTGAATGCAACTTTATCAGGCCATCCATGTGTCTGTGTGGAAGTCACCTCACTGAGCGGCCACGTGATTCCAACTTGAAGCTGGAACTAGCAAGGAGTATAACCTTGACAGAAATAGCTGTGGAGATAAACTGAGACGAGTTCATAAGAGCCAGCTGTGGGTATTTGACTTAACCAGCTAAATTAGCCAGCTAATCTTCCTGGGCTGCATCCCTAGCAGAGAGCCAGTCCTCCTTTCACTGGCCTGCTTTGGCTCTGTCAGACTCTTTCCTGAGCTGATTTGATTCTCTGGCCCAGCAAAATGCTTGGTGGTTAAATCAGCTTATATGAAGTCCAGGCTGAACCAGACAAGAGCATGGTTAAGAGCAGGAGTTTATGGCTAAGAGAAGGTTTTCAGGGTGGTGAGATGGAGCTGGGGTGTAAATTACATAGGACAAAGATACTGAACATAGGTGCAAACATAAGGAAGCCATAAAAATAAACAATGAGTTTGCAACTGCAGAATATCACCTCTCTTAACACAGAGTTAAACTGAAATCTTTAACTAATGCAAGTTACATTTTTGTTCATGGGTAATTAAAATGCTTTAATTTGTGTCACTGCTAACTAGACATTTACTGTCATACTGTATTTGAAAAAGACATGTAAGTGATTTTATGTGAGAATAATTAATGCAGTCTGAAGTTTGTACCACCAAACTGAGTCCTGTCTTTCTTATATGACAATACATTGGAAATATGAAGAACTACTTATCTGCATCCTCTATAATTTAAACTTCAGTGACATGTTTTAAAACAATACATTGAGAATTTATACTCCCTTCCTCTGCAGTGTCTACATCAGGGACTAAACACTGTGTGTACAGCACAAACTGAAGACACAGCCACTTACATAAGATGTTCTGCAATATCTGGGACTGAGAGTGAGTATGAAACAAAAAACAAATGCTGCCATTAGCTAGCTTTTCAAGCTGATTATCCAAATATTAGAAAATTTAGCAATAACTACACGCAAGCAGGATTAAAATACCATTGTTTGAAGTTTGGAGGAAAGTGTTTGTTGTTCAGGTATTATTTGGCTTTTAGTTGTATTTATCCCATTCCTCTGGAGACTGACGATTGCACTGCAGCTGGCACTGTTGAAAAGTTTGTAGTCTGTGGTGTGTCCAGCTCATGTAATATTTTTTAAATTTGCAAGGTGCTTCTTGAAGTTTAATGCTCTATATCTTTACAATAGAGGAATTCACAGAAGAGAATGGATTTTAAGGAATGTATTGCTAAAGGCAAAATTAGTGAAGGTGAAGAATTTGGTCTAGAAGAATTTTAGTACAGATAAAACAACCATGTTTTGATCATTATAAAACCATCCTTGAGTCTTCAAATACCGAAACCTCTGTTTCAGTATCACTAGAAATCTGCACCTGCAGCAGCATATTTCTGTGACCAATGTCATTTCCGCCCAGTGGCACTCGTTTTGCTCAAGAACGGAAGCATGAAGGTATAAGAGGTTTCGAAGAGAAGACATTAAGCTTTAAATAGCGTGTTTTCTTTTTTGTCCTCCCCTGCTGAGAGCATGGGAAGAGCGAAGGAAAGGAGAGGCAGAGCTGCAGAGCTGGGACTGGATTTGCTGGGCGAGAGCTCGCCCTGGTGGCCTGTCGAGAGATCACCCCTGGACAAGGCTGGCTTATATCTGTTTTTCCTCCTACTTTTAACAAATATTTCATCATCGTATTCTCCTTTTTGCACTGCCTCTATATGTTTATCCCCTTAAAAAGAGGAATTTTTCAAATATTTCAGCTATTCTTTGCACATACGTATGCATGCATGTATTTGAAATAAGTATTTCTCTTTTTAATAGGGAAAATGTATTTTTTGTGGTTACACAAATAGCTGTCTTCTTAAAAATGTGTCATGACTTCTCTGTTCCTGTGTCCCAGAAAGAGGCTCTTTGCAGTAGTGTCAGAGAAAGTTAACAGACAACCTTTTAGCAGTACTCATTTATGTCAGAAAAACAGTCTTTATTCCTCCATTCAGAGGCATCATAAGGAAACTGCACTAGTCTGGGAACTCTATGTACCTGTCAGCTGTGCAGAAAGGAGTCACAGGATCTCTGTGAAGAGCTGGAGGTGTATTTTAGTTATCTCTGGGTTTTGCATCTTAGATGTTAGGTCAAATGGAATGTACCTGGAAAATGAATACTAGAAGAATGTGAATTAGAAAAAAGTATTTTCTAATTTTGTGAAATCCGTGTTTATATCAATGTAAAACCTGTGTACTGGTTGTATGTCCAGATTTACTTAAAAAGAAGGAAGAACCTTATTTTGTGGCTGTGAAACAAGCTTTAAGGATAACACCACAGCTTTTTTCCTTCCTAGACTAGTCTATATTGACCAGACGGAGATAAGTCTAGCCAGAAAGTCACCTTGACCAAGCCAGGCGTACCTCGAGCACAGCCTGGAAGCAAACTACAGCCCAATGCTGAGCTTAAATGCAGCTGGGGAGCCAAAGGGTGGGAGGTGTGTGGTGGAGGCACAGATAAAGCCTCTCACAGCTGTTCTCCAGGCTCCTGCTCCAGGTTACACAGCTGGGCTCCATCAGAGGATGGCTTGAACACTGGCAGCTGAATCCTCAGAAGGAAGGTGAGTGGATGATGATGGTAACAAAGGTTTGTAGGGAAGAAAGGTTGCAGGCTCCTCAAGGTAGTTACAGCCTTTTTGTGGGTCTGGGATTTTGGTTCTGAAATATTTCATGTGCTGAATTAAGTGATAATGAGATACCTTGGCTGGGCTGTTCCAGCTATTCAAACAAGGATGAAATGTCTCTCTTCTTACTGCTACTATGAAGTGAATTCAGGAAACTCCAGTGACCCCTTGGACTTTCATCACTGTGAAAGCACCAGTTAGCATGAGCAGCTTGCTAAGGGAGCTACTGGACAGTATCTTGGAAAAAAGATGAAATATTTATTCATCAGGACAAAGCTATTTTTTCTCTAGGCTATGTTACTCTTTTCCACTGGGCTTTGTTTCCTGGTGCTGGAGTACACTAATTGTGAACCTCCTTTTCAGGCCTTCTCTGTGTCATTAGACCATCATTTCTGTTCCTAGACTAAATGATTTAATTATTTCATGTGAAATGGGGCAGCTCTAACAGGGCTGACTGACAATATCTGTTGTTAGAATACTCAGGCTTACCTGTCCAGCAACTTTTCTGGTGTGCTTTTAGCCTGGCATTTCTCAGTCTTTATGGGGCTGACTCATTTGATTCTCTGTTCTATCTCTCACTGTACAAGTGTTGCATCCATAGCTGCCTTGCTACCCTCATGTATTTGGTCTTTTCTCAGCCTTTATGAAAAGTGTGTGTTTCATTTGGTGGCAAGACTGATGAAAATTGTTTCCTTCTGCAGATTGAATCCAGCTTGTCTATCTCTTGAATATTCTGTGTGAATTAGGGTGGGATATTTGATAGGGGAAAGGCTACATCTCCTAAGATAAATGGTGTTGGTAAGATGAGAGTAGCCTAGCTAGGTGATGAGCTGGCTGCACAAACCTAGCCATAAATATATGTACAATGCTGGTTAAACAATAGCATGTGCTGAATAAAAATTGTAGAAAGAAAAGCTTTACAAATGGCTTATGTTTGTGAGCTTTTATTCAGTACTGTCTGAAAGGTGGCAAGCCAGCAGGTGGTGGTAACTCTCAAGTACTTCTGAAAGAAAAGTGATTTTTAGAGTGTAGGAGAGCTACTGTGGCAGGTTTTCTTTGAGTCATAGGTAATTGTCAGCAGTCTGATACTGGTGGATGCTACAATAAAGCCATTATACATCTATGTCATGTATTCTGGAGGGTGGAGTATAAAGAAGTAGTTTTGAGGATTTTTTTGAGAATTCATGCTGTTTGTATCCAACAGGTGGCAGGTTATGAAAATGTCTGTAGGAATGATTATGTAACAAAGGCAGACAGTAATAACGTTTATGATGGAGAAATAGACTTTGGATCTGACAGGATGCTGTCTAAGATGAAATGCTGCCATGCCTGGCTCATTAAAGCTACAAGGAAAGAAGGGGGAGTGAATCTTCAGCATTCTCCCAAAAGACAGCTACAGTCAAAAGAAACAGGCTGAAATCTGTTGTAATAGATTTGTAACAAGTGATTCAATTCTAGCTACAAGACATAGACACTTTAAAGGAAATAAATGTTTCTTGCTATGAGTTTTCATTACTAGCTATGCTAAATATACCATTCATTTAAAGAAGCAGCAGAATGCAAGGGATGGTGTGGTGAAATTATCAATCTTAGGAAACTAATGAAGTCTTATTTAAAAGGATTGGTGGTAGATTTTTAAGAACAAATGTGTCTGTTTGTGGTTTTAAATTTTTTGAGTAAATTGTATTTTAAGAATGATGTGTTACTAGGTTGTCATAGATTTTGCTGTACTTCTTAAAATAGAATTTCAAAGACCTCTATTATCTGAATTTAGGCACCCAGATTTTTAAAGGATATAAGTGCTCAATAGGACACGAGAGTCAAATCTTCACCAAGACTTCAAAGTCAGTCTGTACCCAACAATTCCTTATTTTTGCTATTAAAGGGAGAGCTGCTTAGCATTTAACAGTTCTGGAAACATTGCCTACAATAATGAACTCTTGGTTCAGTTCCAAGGAAACAGAGGTAAAACTTCTGTTGATTTCAGATGAGCATGATCCAGTCTTATTTGATAATGCATGTATGTTACACTGCAATGAGAGATCGGTCATAGTTTAATGTGCTGTTGTGTGTTATCATGTTGATACTGAGTTTTTCTGAACTCTTGAGTGCATGAGAAGTTTTGTATATCTTCTAATTTTTACAAGGTTGACTTAAGAGAAAACACGAAGATACCTTCAGTTATTTGCCAAAAATGGATTTCCATAAGAACTTCTTGAATTGTATACAGTGGAAGCTAAGGGTAGATTAATAAGTAAGGTACTTCATGTGGGGTGAATAGTCATTGATTTAAACAGTGATGATGTTTCCTGAGAGTCTCATTAAAAAGTGTTTGTAGTGTTTAATTCACGCAAGATAGACACCATGAACTTGCCAGATGGCACAGTGCCACACTGGATGGCTATAATGTTATATTTCTTCTGTGTACAATTCCTATCAGTAAGAAGTTTCCAGAATAAACAGGCTGATCGGCTTTATGGTGCTCAGTTCTTTGGGATATTGAGACTTATTGAATGGGCATCTGCTGCTTAAAATACCAAAAATGGAGGGCAAAAGCAAACGTATTTAATTTTATATCAGAAAATGTAGAGAACATGGAAACCACTATAAATTAACTGTCTATTTACTCTATGTGAAATGAAATAGTCTGAGCCTTTCTTCTGATAAAACTAATTACAGGGTTCAGAAATTACTCAAGACTGCAGACTGAAGCTGTACCAATTTTATCTGAGAGATCACTGTAATTGCAGCAGTAAAGTGCCTGCAAATCCGTGTTGCTTAGTAACATTATGGACAAAGCTATGGGGAGCGAGTCACACTTTCACTGACTTTGCTGTTGGAATGTCATTCACAACTTGCATGTCACTGTTTTAGCATTGTGCCCTGGCAAGACACAGTTTGTGAGTCCTGTGCTCTCGAAGCTTGTGCCTATGAAGATTTACCTCAGGGAATGATTTTGTGCAATGAGGAGCTAAAGCTTCAAGGACACTCCTAAGTCAAGTGTATCCATAAATCTTTGCAGGTTCCAGACATGGTGTAGTTATGCTAAACGTAGTTACAACCATGGTGCAATGTAATGTAGTGGATTTTTAACAATGTTCTAGTAATTTACTTCTTGCCGTATTTATATTTTTAATTACTTTTTCTTTAATCTTCAGATTTTTTTGGGGGGTGGAGGATATTCCTCTTTTTGCTTCTATGCAAGCTACATTTTGCATGGCAAGATTAATCCTTTATTTGGAGGTCAAGTACAGCTGGCAGAGTTTTCAAGTCATCTCAAGAAAAGTCAGAGCTATATATAAGTGCTGAGTAATAAGTGACATATTACATGATCACCTCACCTAAATTTGTCTGTGAAGAAAATAATGTTTTTTTATACATTTGAACCCTTTTTTGAGTTTCATTGATCTCCTTAAAGATTATCAGCTGTTTCCCCAAACTCTTCAAATGTATTGTCAGTGTTGTTTCCGCTTAGCTGATGAGTGACAACAATCCAATTCCCCCAGGTATGGGGAGAATCCTGCCAGCTGAAGTATAGCTGAAGTATATATATATTATAATATATAATCTTGTTTTTTACCTGCTCATAAACTCATTGCAAGTAAGTTCATAGGATGAGTTTTTACTGAGCTCTGGCTGGGTATATTGAGTGGGGAAAAATCCCCAGTTCTGCTGAGTCTCATAATGTGGTGTGACATGTTATGCTGATAATTGGGTCAGTCATGTAAAGAGTGATCTCCTAGTGATGGAGAGCAAAGACAGAAAATGCTGTGACATCTCTTTCTGCAGCCCTGAGGTGAAGCAGGCCTTGTGGGATGAATTTCATAGCTCCTGCACTTGGAACTCCTTGGTGGTCACTTTTTGAGAGTGAAAGGGCAGCATCATCTGGAATAACTTAGAAGACACTCTGGTCCATGCTAGCTTGTCTGTGCAATTCAGAAGTATTCTTTGCTATTTGAGCTATTCGATCTCAGGTTGGTGTAGTACAGAGATGCCTGAGCTACAAGACCAGAAGCAGTTTGGTGTGACAGCACCACATTCTGTATAGGCTAATTTGTTCTGTCCAGAGGCAGATATTTTGAATTCTGACCTAGGAGCAGAATAAAGTGCCCATGGGAACTCTAGGCTGCTGCAGTTGGATTAGTTTTCTGATGGCTTGGAAGCAGCCTATTCACTAGAGACAATTTTGCTAGGTATGTGTGGGCCCTGCTTCCTGTGGATTGTCATTTGACCAGAGCTTGTTCCCTGGCATTACATGTGACAAAGCCAGAAAGGTGTTCCTCCAGAAACTCCTGCTCTGGAGGAGGAAAAATGCCTCCTTAAGCTGTCACCTGGGGTAAGTGCTGAATTCCATAAGCCTTTTTCTCCATTCTGTCATGTTGGGGATGAAATGTCAGACACATACTGAACCTGGGGATAGAAACCCCTCTGTTCTGGTGTAAGGCATGATGAAATTGTGTCCTGACTCTTATGAATGTGATACCTACATTTTGGGACTGCCTTGGCCAAGTCAAGGGTGTATCTACATCTCTTTGGCCTGGTGTTTGATGTGTTTACAACACAAAAATTGAATTTGATATTGTTAACAGTGCCTGGTGGACTTGGTTTAGTTCAGGATATTTTTTTTCTGAGGGCTGAACAAGCTTGTCCAAGAGCTAATGGGAGTGGTTGAGGATGGTGACAGGTGTTTAGGATGTGATCCATCTTCCAGACAGTTTGACAGTCTCTGTAGTGTGTTTCTTTGCATTTCCTGCCCACTGTGAATTTAAGTAAAGACACACTTGGCTGTGCCTACTTTGCCTACTTTTTGTTTTGAGATTTGGTATAAAATAATCCAAGGTTGTTTATTTTTCACCTTGCAGACTCAGATTCTCTTTTGGACCAGATGCTAGCTAAGTGCTCACCTGCCACATAACAGATAGCCTGTGCTATACTGGATAGTATTAACAGAGAATAATAATGGGCTTCTAACTCCTCTCCTAAGTTTTCTCCTCAGTGAAATTACTTTATTTTTCTGCTCTCATTTTAACCATGTATTAATATCATAGGTAGTGTGTGCTTATATTCTCACTTTTCCACATTGGATGTGGCAAATTAATTTCAAATTAATAATTGGTTTAGTATTATTGAAACAGAAGCAAAGGGAGCAAGTAAGTAGCTCAGGAAAAAAGTTTTTTCCTCCAAAGAGTTAGATGCTTTTACTAAATAGTTGTACATAAACACAATTCCACTTATTTTTAAGTATCAATACCAAAATGAAAAGCATATCAGGATAAAACACAGGCAAAAAATTTCCACATGGAAACATTTCTTAGTGGGATAGGTTCTCTGACTAAAGACACTATAAAATGGTATAGTTTTCAAGAAGACTTGGGACAATAGCATCTGATGATTCTGCAAAAAAGCAAAATAATCTTTGCAAACACATTTAGGAAAACTTATAGAAGCAGGAAATATAATAAAGGTGAGGAAAGTAACATTCCTCATAATCTTTTAAGGTGGTAAGAAAGACTGTTCTGTGTTTATTCTTTCACAGGAGTTTGTTTCTGTAGTGCCTTTGCCCATGCTGTCAGTCCAAGGTCATTCACCTCTGTAATAAACAACTGTCTGATAGAATCTGTCAGATGCTTTTATTGCTTACAAAGCTGTTCTGTTTGGAACACTGCACCACAGAAGCTGCAGTAAGACATTGTCAGCTTTCCTAGTGTTGCATTTTAATTTCATTTAATGGTGCTTTAATGAATTGCAGTACCTGTTAGCCCCGTCTAAGGCTTTACCTGAAGGCTGTACAAGCTGATTAGAAACACATCCCTCAGCGACTTAAGTGCAGGAGTGTCTTTATCAGCCAAGTGGTGTCCGAGGTGTTGATCTCTCAGTGATCTCACGTGTGAGGAGGAGCTGGCAGGGCTGAGCAGGCTGCAGGGAGATTTGTGTGTTTTCCCTGTGTCAAGAAAACTTTTAAAACCTAGAAATGAGATGTGGTGTCTGACTTGTCATCTGTAACAGACATGAAGCTCTTGCCAGGTTCTCAAAGGTGTTTGATGTGTGCATATATGGAGATCCTGTGGGATCTGTGTCCTGAGCCTTCAGCTATGCTGAAAGAGCTGGTGTTTGGGAATGAGGAGACTGTGCAGCCTCTCTCTGAATTACTCCTGGGCAAAAAATTCAGTCAAAAGTCATCAGTATTCTGTTTATCTTGTATATTATCCCCACTCAGGTCCTAGTTAATTCCACAGGCTGTGAATAACAGTGGGATGCCAGATATATATCAGGCTACGTGGTATGTGCAAAACAAAACTCATGCCTTTTGGGGTTTAGGCCCATGCTCTCTCTTGTTATGTCCATGAAGTAAGACTGCCCTCTGAGATTCTGTTTTGGAGGGTAAATTCTCCTGTGAAAGTCTTTATGCTGGGTATGGGTTTTTCTTTTTTCCTTTTTATTTTTTTAGTGGCCAGATATACCTAAACACCTTTCAGTTTGAACCAAGTAAGTATCACAGATGTGGTCAATTCTGACAATAAAATGAGGGAAAGTCTGGGCTCTTTTGTGCATTGTGTCACCACAGTTAGTCATCTTTAGAATCACTTGGACTCATCTGATTAGGACAGGACATTTAAAGTAACATTAATCTGCAGGATCATGTTTCATGTTAAATGCCATTTTAGAAAAAATGTTGCAAGTTGACATCCTCTACTTCTGCATGTCTTTTTCTGCTTAAATAAAAGCTGATGTAAGTATTGGAAGAAGGAATGTGGACCCCAGATAAAGACAAATTAATTTCCACGTGTGCTTCTTCATACCAGTTTACACTATCACATATTTTCCAGTATTTGAGTCATATACTTGGAGACCAGCAGACATGGGAAAGAACAGAGTTGTCTGAAGTTGAGTTGTTTAACAACTTTATTTTTAAACACCATTACCTCATGTTTTAGTTCTGTCTCTAGTCTCACTGCTAACACTTAGAGATTACCTTGATTTATGAGAATAACTCGCTGGCCAAACACCCCATGGAAGTTGCCTTAGCTAACAGAATTACATAAAGAAAACAACTTTTCTTTTTATTTCTATTGCATACATCAAGCATTAAGAAAACATTTTGTCTGTTATGCAGGGAGAATGATCTTTGAAAGTGCCAGGACTAAACACTTGAGCATACATCTCTTTTTACAGGTTAGTCCTGGTTATCTGGAGACCTAAGCCTCTGCAGCAAAGATGGGATTGCAGAAGAAATAGAAGTATTAACATTCTAATAGTATAAAAAGGAAATTAATGTGAAAATTGAAAGCCTTCAGGTTTCGAGGGATGAGTGGTAGTGCTACAGAGCACTGCACTGTCTTTCTCCAGAGTTCTATTAGACTTTTCTAACCTTAATGCTTGTGTCACAGTGAAAGAACATAAATCCCTGTCTCTGCAGTATTCTCTTACTGCTTCTGGCAGAACAAGCAACACCTGTGTCAACATATTGACTGCTGGAAATGTCTTCTTTACAGCTCCTTCTTGTATTATTCAGAGCACTTCTTGTAATTCTTCCTTGAGAATGCCTCACCTACCAAAGTGGTTATTGTTCACAATATTTATAGGCTTGGGACTTGGAGATCAGGCTAAGCTGTGTTCAGAACAATGAGACTTTTTCCATTAATTTCAATGAAATTGCATGTGGGATTAATTAACCCATAGGCTAGAGTAAAAAAGCTGTCCAGTTATTATACATTTTTATTTTGCTGAAGATGATGAAGAGTTGGGGTGACAAAAACCTACAATACTTTAGAACTATGCCATAAATTCAGAATGACTTTTACCTAGTCTTGTAGTTCCATAGATGAATTAATTTTTTTCCAGTTGTACATGGAAAATCTGATGCTGAAAGTTAAATGGGAGGTTTAATTTTCTCTGCAGCAGGGTTCTGTAAAAATATTCTCTGACTAGAAACATCAAACAAAGCAAGTACCAGATTAGTAATTCTCTATGATGTCTTCTCACGTTCTCTGTTTTCTAAATATTGACCATCTTGTTCTCTCCTGGTTCCCAGAATTTACTGTGATGGATTTGTAATGATGCATACCAGAATCACATACTGAAATAACAATGTAACTAACATAAAGGATAACATGGGAACTTTGATGAAAGCTGTGTCTCGTTTCCACCAATAACCAAGTCTGGGAAATCTGTAGTGTATCAGACTTTTGGCAATCTCAGTTGTAATGATTGTAATGTCAGTCAAGAACTCAGCCTTGGTTGGAAGGACAGAGCACACCCACTGACAGACACTTTGAAATCCAAAGCTGATTATCTTTCTTTCAGCTTGTTGTGGTTTTGCCTATAAGAATAAGATGTCATTCTTTGGGAAAAAAGAAAAGAGTGCTCAGAGTAGTATTTCACCTGAAATCCTTCAGTTTTGTGTAGGATTGCTTTTTAATTTTTTTTAGAGGTGGATGGGGATGAATGGCTGAGTAACTTCCAGACATAAGTGACAATGGGTTATGTGGATCTCCTTGAAATAAGAACAAGTTGTATTCAATGTTTATTGTACTGGAAAAAGAATATGTTCTTTTTGTTGTAGGAAGTTTCTGAGCGTATCAGGAACTCTGCATGTGGAGCTGTAACCATTCTGCTGTGGCAGTGCTCTGGTCTTTATTCTTCATCCATACATTATCTGATTTACTTCTTTTTATATTTTTAAAAAGTATTAATAGATAAGGCTCAAATTCTCAGTCTGCCAGAGTCTTACAGCTACCAGTGACAAGTGTTTCACAAGGGCACGCGGGCCTCAAAACAGCAGTAGAACGTCTGTGTATTTTACATCCCGCTTGTGCTTTGAACTTATTCCGTTACAGATGTAAGCAGTGATATAGAGTACTGCGCGTAATGTAATAGGCAATGCACGCGGGCTGGAGAAGTAGATAGTTGCTGTTGATGCGGCGTTTGTGGCAAAAGAATCCCAGGCAGCTCCGAGCACAGCGGAGAGCCGAAGAGCACAGGGCCATGAGCTCGGGGTAGATTCCCCAGGCAGCTCCCCTTGCCCTTGCCCGGCAGGTGCCGACCAAACGCGGCCGGGTGGATGGGGGAACGCCGCTTTCCCTCCTCGGGACGGGAGCTCGCAGCCGCGGGGCCCACCGGGCCACACCGGGGGAGCCCCCGGGGCCGCGCCGGCCGCAGCCCGCCCCTCAGGCACCTCCTGCCTGCCCGGGGGACCGAGCCCCGCAGCCCGCCCCTCAGGCACCTCCTGCCTGCCCGGGGGACCGAGCCCCGCAGCCCGCCCCTCAGGCACCTCCTGCCGGCGCGGGGGGACCGAGCCCCGCAGCCCGCCCCTCAGGCACCTCCTGCCGGCGCGGGGGGCCGAGCCCCGCAGCCCGCCCCTCAGGCACCTCCTGCCGGCGCGGGGGGCCGAGCCCCGCAGCCCGCCCCTCAGGCACCTCCTGCCGGCGCGGGGGGCCGAGCCCCGCAGCCCGCCCCTCAGGCACCTCCTGCCGGCGCGGGGGGCCGAGCCCCGCAGCCCGCCCCTCAGGCACCTCCTGCCGGCGCGGGGGGCCGAGCCCCGCAGCCCGCCCCTCAGGCACCTCCTGCCGGCGCGGGGGGCCGAGCCGAGCCGGCTCCGAGGCGCTGGGGCGGCCAAGCCCTGCCTCCGCCGTTACCTGCGGCCGCGGGGCCGGGCCCGCCTCCCGGCCCGGGGCGGGACCCGAGGAAGTGACTTCAGGCGGCGGCGGCGGAGCGGCTCGGCTCGGCGGGGCTGAGCGGGGGCATGGCAGCGCTGGCGGCGCGCTCGCTGCTGGCGGCGGGGCGGCGGGGCCGCGTCCTGCCCGCCGCGGGGGCCGCTCCGCTCTGCACCGTGGCCCCGCAGCAGCAGCAGCAGCCGTCGCCCGACATGAAGAGCTACCTGTGGTCGCGCTACAAGGAGGCCAAGAGGGTCACCAAGGGTGAGCGGCGCCCGCGGGCGACAACGGCTCCCGCTCAGCGGGCCGGAGCGCCGCCGCTCTGGAGGGGAGGGATCCGCGGTGGCGGCTGCGAGCGGAGGAAGGGCGAAGGCTGTGGGGCCAGGCTCCGTCCCGCAGCGGCCATGTGCTCTGCGCTCCGTGCTGTGCCCAGGGCCACACCGGGAGCGCGGGGAGACCCTCGCCCCGTGGGCCCTGGGGAAAACCCCGGGGTGCACGGGCTGTGGGGCGGCTGCCCCTCCGTCCTCCCCTCGGAGGGGCGGCTGAGCCCCACAGACCATCGCCCGTCCGGGGCCGCCGCTGTTGGGAAGCGCCTTTGGTATAGCGCAGCTTGGGCCGGGCTAAGTGACAGGTTTTGGAGGTGTGCTGCGTGTGGAAAAACAAATGTAAAATGAAAATCGAGAGGTTGGTCATCTCATTGATGACTATTATATATATACGACTGTTCTGAAATGGTCTGCTCTTCCAAAAAGTTAAAATGCTGCAAAGTTTTGGATGACTTTTTCATTTTGCCTGTGGTTCCATTATAGAGGCATGGTGAAATGCTCATGGTACATACATAGCTCTGGGAAGCCCTGTTCTTCAGCCCAGCCAGGCAAAGAGCTGGGGGAGAAATACTGGCTTGCTTCTGCCCTTGCTCCGATGGGAAGAGTATTACCAAAATAATACATCCTTGAATAGGTGGTCTTTTTTGAGAGCTGAAAGAAAAAGAGGCAGAATGTGTTCTACAATTCTAAGTGGAAGAGCATGTCCTGTAGTGGCAATGGATAATGCTTTAGATTGCATGTTTTTCCTTTAAAAAAATTATTGTGTTATCCTGCTCTTAGGAGTCTTGAATGTGAACTGGCACTTCACAATGCCGGGTGCAAACAAAACATTTTTGAATGTAAAATAGCATCAGCATTTCAGAAGTGAAATTAAAAGTAATGTTAATGATCTCAAGAGAGGTGGGTGGGCTTTGGAGGGTGAGATAAGGAATAGGAAGGAGGGAAGTGCCTTTTATTTTGGATCTATTTTTTCTTTTCCTGTTTTTGGAATGAACTCTCTCTTGTTCTAAACCACACCCCAATAATACTTAAGAGCTGAGTTAGGGTAATGTTGTGAGAAAATAAGTTGGTCAGTGGGTGTGAGTTGGTGAAAGATGAGACAACTGCTTCTAGAATATTTCAGACTATTATATTACAACCTAAGTCACCCAATGGCTTCAAGAGTATGATATTTCAGTTAGTTACAATATTGAGATGACAAAGCTCTCCTGATTTTTGACCCAAGGTTTATAGCACTTGTGATGCTGTCTGCTGGCCAGAATCCCTAATAGCTGCCAGCTGTTTATACTGTCTGTTTTCAGACATCCACTAGTCAGGCTATTTTTCAGCTGAAGTATCTTTTTATCTATATATAGCTACATAAATATCTTTATTTTTAAAACAAGTGTTCACTCAATAAGCTGCACAATTGACATTTGAGAAAATACTTTATAATACAGAAACAGGTGTTGTAATGTGATTTTGGAAGTTCTCTAAAAACTGTGCTTATGACTTCAAGTTAATTGAATGCTCCATGGCCCTTTCCATTTAGTAGGAGCATTTGCCTTAATGGTAGCATGTCAAATTACATTTGATTTTATTGCTGGACTTTGTCTGAAGTTTGGAATGAAACTCAGTGAATTTGCTTTTCTTCCTCTCTTAAACATTAAAAGACTTGTGTATCTGCGTCTGAAGTCCCCATACCTGCCTGCCTTGTTGAGATGGTTTGGATGGGGGAGCCTGCAGGGGTCTGTCCTCAGAGCTGATGGTGTTGACAGAAGCTTGATCAATTCCTTTTAGACCTATACAGAAAGTAACCAAACAGAGCATATTCCCTTTAAACTCACCTTTCCAAGCACAGGTTTTAGATGAATGTTCCCCTTTTTTTTTTCCACTAGTAGGGAAGCCTGGAGTATAAAGATTGTATATGAGAAGGGAAGGAAGGAAAACATGCTCATGTTTTATACAGCCAGGAGTAGAATTTAACCTCCTAATGTTGCTCTTTCAAGTTTTCTAAACAAGAAATATAAACACTCTTAATGTTTAGTACTGACATTGGTGTTGTTCCTGAAGTTAGTTAATGTATTTTATGGTCTTTTCAGAATACTTTTCCATCAAACATCAAGAGAAACATACCCTTAAAATGGAATTGATTTACATAATCTGGGTGTGTGTATGTAGAAAATGAGCAGAATATTTTTGGTTTTCTGATTTTCTAGGAGATTAATAAGCATAGCAATGTATATGTAATAGTTGTTAGGTACACAGTCACATAAATTTTACTTGTTTGAGTGGAAATTGAATAATGTGGTAACCTTGAAATGGTGAAGCAAAAATTAAGGCAATGTCAAATTAAAACAGTGTCAGTTCTGCTTCAGGGGCAGGAGCTGGATGAAGTAATGGGAGGAGAAGACAAGGCTCCTGGAGTAGTAGTAGTAGTAATAATAATAATAATAATATAATAGTAATATTCTGCAACTCCAAATTAATTTTCAAAAGCATTAATAAATGTGTTAATGGAGTTAGCAAAAAGTTATGTCTGGTGCTCTCTGATAAGTAAGATGCCAAAATGCATCTTCTCTTCAATCTTAAACTGCGGAGAAAAGTGTGCTTCAAATAAAAACTAGGGGTCACCAAGACAAGTTAGGGGCAGCATGTTCAATAGCCTCATATTGTTAAGGGTTAGCTGCTTAGTGTGAATTAGTTTGATTGTTTTCATCATGATTTATCTCTATTTAGCAATTGCTAATGGATTTCTGTGTCTTTATTTAAATTAAACTACAAGGCTCGTATAACTTTTTTTTTCTCTCCCCTGTTCACAGAGTTGGTTCCTTCAATTATGAGTAACATGCTGAATCCAGATGCTATTTTTTCAAACAATGAAATGAGCCTGTCAGACATTGAAATTTATGGGTTTGATTATGACTACACCTTGGTCTTTTATTCTAAACATCTGCACACGCTCATATTCAATGCCGCTCGAGATCTTCTTATTAATGAGCATCGGGTAAGTAAAATTAATGGAATAACAATGAATTTATGAATAAAGAGTATAATAAGTAATTTCTGACTGAGAGGCATAAATCATCTTTTCGTGCCTTGGTCCTTAGCACATTTTGTACAACAGCTACATGTGAACAACAGAAGTCCTGGTTTATTCTCAGCTGCAGTTTTGAGCAGAGAACAGTCTGTTAAGGAATACAGTTATATTTGTCTTATGTTTTAATGTGATTTGTTATTTGTTCCTGATTGTCATTTATTGGAGTCACGTTAATAAGTAAGAAGCTTAAAAGTTACCATGACTCTGTCAGGAAGTGAGGGGGAGATTGGTGGCTTGGGAGTCTCAAGGTGCAGCTGAGAGAAAGACTGAAAAAAAAAAGGTGGACTAAAAGAAGCAAAATTAATTAAACTGTAGGACTTGCAGGAAACTAAAAGACAAAAAGTTCATGGAGTATCATAATAAAACTGCTTGTGTATTTTTACACAACCTAATTCTGAATGCGTGGTGTTATTCTACTTTCGTATTTGAATCCAAAGGTTAAGAGCTATATATAAACACCTATAAATATCCTTGGAAGAACAAACAAAACTTCATGGGTGCTACAAGCATACACAGCTTTATCCCCTTGCAATTTTGGCATGAGTTGATAGCAATTTCTGTAGGATGTGTAAATATACTTCATTAAAGCTATGTGGTTCTTGGAAAACCCATGTTGCTGTAGGAGTCAAGATTAATTCTTGTAGACAAAAATTCTAATGGTGCTCTGCCTTTACCATTTGAATGAATTTGCGTAGCAATAGCTCTGCAGTTTGTCTTGGTTAAAATCTCCTGAGTTCTAAACAAAGCTGTAATTACTTTTTCAGACAGCATATTGAAATGCATTGTCTCCTTTTGGAATTTACTGAGGGACAGCAGTTTTTATTGGTGCTATCTCTCTAGCTATTATACCGTTAATATTTTTCCTGCCTTTACCATTAGAAAAAAACTCCTCTAGACAGTGTCCATTGTGACTGTCACAATCAGCCTAAAAGATGGCCAGTTTTCCTCATGGCAATGTGAGGTAATACATCAAAAATTGCAAAATGCAGTGTAGGGTGCAAGGAATTTTTCAGTATGTCCAAGAGAATAAACATCAATTTAATGCTAATCACAGAGGTGGCAGCGGGTGCTCTATGTAAGCTCCTGCTCCTGGGTTTATTTCTTTCCTGAGGCACAGGCCTTGTGCCTTTTTATCAGGACTGTTTCTGTCCAGTTATATTTGTCCCTACCCAAAAGTGGGGTAAGCAAACAGTTCCATTTTTGTCATTTCTTTGTTTGGTTTGCAAGGAAGCTTTGATTCGTGTGCCAGGGCAGACTCAATCTTCTTTTCGTATGTACCGACATGGATGCGGAAAGACAACTTTCTAGCAGAATAAATAAAAGTAGCAAGTGAAGTATGCGGAAATTTGATAAAGTCAGAAATAAATTTCATTGTGCATGCTTGATGTGGCTGCTTTGGGGCATGTGCAGAGCATGGTAGTTTTTAGTTGACCGCATTCTGTGGGAGGAAAATGAAGGATTGCCTTTCAGTAGCTTAATCAAAGAAATTATAGTTTTCTCAGGCCTTGTTGAAAACACGGAAGCATTTCACCCTTCAAAAGCAAGTGAACAAAACCCTAAGCCCAGGACATGCACCGAACATTTCTTTTCATGGCAACCTGTGCTTAAAGCAGCTCAAAATTACAGTTGACTGCAAATGTGTGTGTACTGAAAAATGTTAGACTACAGTTCACACCCTGTAATGGTGTGAGCTACCTACATGATATAAAAAGAACCTGAGGAAAGAGTACGTGACAGACATTCAGTTCGTGTGCATCTCTAAATGAATTTTTTTCATGTATTAAGAATATGGTAAGACTATATTAAATTAACTTTTTTGAACAAGAGTTTAAAGGTAAATGGTTAAAGGTAAACAAATTAAAACAAATATTTAAAGGTAATCAGAGTACCTGGATGTGCAACTTCAGGTACCATGATGGTCTTAGATATAAAACAATGACCTTGGATTTTGGAAGAATGTTTGATTGTGTTCATATGTTCCTGCAAATCTCAGCAGCCTATCAAAAATTCTCTTAAATGATTAGAGCAAATGAGAAGCATAGAAAATGTAGACTTTTAAAATTCTGCAGAAACAATTTTTATTTGTTTGTTTATGGTTTTAAAATCAAATCATTGCTCTCGTTCTTAGTATCCTGCAGAAATAAGAAAATATGATTATGATCCCAATTTTGCCATCAGAGGACTTCATTATGATGTGCACCGGGTATGTATAAATAACTTTGTGATGAGTTATGTAGTGCTGAGAGCCTAGCCAAAGAAAGTAAACAGAGCTTTTAAGCCTTCCAACTTTTCACTCTTCATTGATGTTTAAGGATTTTGTTTCATGTTTTTGTGTTTAATAGCAAGCTTTATTATTATTATTAATTTTTTTTTAAGTATAGCTCTGAAGTAGAAAATGTTTTGGGTGTTTTGTCCTCATGGTGGGTGGGGAAAGACAACATAGGGGCAACAGAATAAACCTAGGTAGAAGTCATTGATAAATGAAGGAAGTTGAAGGGAGAGTGCTCAGAGAATGCTTGAGACAGAAAGGTTGTAGATTTATTGCTTTGATTTTTGTAATATCATGTCAAATAGTCAATGTGATAAAAACTTACTTTCTTTTTTTTTTTTACCTGCAAGGCATTATTAATGAAGATTGATGCTTTTCATTATATTCAACTGGGAACAGTTTACAGGTGGGTAAAGTTACTTTCTCTTTACAATAACAATCTGTACTCTTATTTTTTGTATCTTTTAACTGCATTTATTAGCATAGAGCTTGGATTCTTACCAGGAGCTGTGTCCTGATGAGCACAGACACAAATGAACACTGCAGCCTTGCTGGAAGGGGTTTTCTCTGCACCTCTGTGTGTACACACAGACGTGTACACATCTCCTGCCTGATCCAGCACAGCTGATTCCCCAGTTCAGCCCTGGCAGAATTGGCAAGCTGGTTGGTCACATAGTGCTGACTCACTTTGTTTCCGGCTGTTAAATTGTGCTGAAAGACATCTAAAAATACCCTGATGACTTCTCTGCTGTTGCTTTCTATGTCAATAATTGTCACAGAGTGCCTGTTAGCATGACTTTGGTGTGGTTGTGGAGACACTTGAGAGGTCCTGCTGTGTTTGCACAGAGCTTTGAAGTTTGGACACGTCAACCAAATCAAACTTGCACCACATTCAGTACCAGATTTTGAATTAACCAAGAAGCCAGACCACCTTAGTTAAAGCCATTGGACAGAAAGACTTTTACCTGGGTTTATTCTGTTGCACTCTTAGCTGTCTTCCCCTACCCACCATGAGGACAGAACACCCAAATTTGGGTCCAAAATGTGCTATGACCTGGAAATGATGGCTTGCACCACACCTTCATGCTGTTTCCCCAAACACCTGTGCAGGGTTGAGGGGAGGGAAAAAGAGGCTGAAGGCTGTGAGGGCTGATGTTGAGATGATGTGTGGTTCTACAGCTCTCTGTGAGCTGTGTCAAGACTGTGAGTCTTGTGCTAAAGTAATCTGCAGCTTTGCCTGGACAGTCATCTCTCCACTGTGGATTTCACATGTCTATTGTCCTCTGTTCTGTGCTCAAGCAGCTCCTGATGTCCAAGTGTTTTCTCTAGCACTGTTCAAATAGCACTTGGCACAGCTGTCTGCAGATCAGAAGGGACCTTCTCAATTCTGATGGTGTTTCTTGGGATCCCTGTAACATTTTGGTTGTGTTTCTTTGTGTTTGCTGCTGTGGAGTGGGTGATGCTGAGCTCTGTGTGTTACAAAACCCAAGCATTATCTGCCCTGTTTGTGCACAAGCCTGACTCCAGTGCTGGAGTCCTGCCAGCAGCAGCTCAGGGTTCTGTCCCAGCTGGTGTGGCAGTGAGAATGCAGGAAAGGAGCTGTTAACTGAGGAAGTTCCTGTACCCTGCCTTTCCACTGCAAAGCTGCTGTGGACTCCCTGCACTGAAAGCACTATGCTTATGAATGAATTTATTTATATTTTAATGCCTGGCAACGCTTCTTGGTCAGGTCAAGGAAGGGAGGCACTGAAATAATGGTCTGTTTTACAAGGCTTCAAAACACCGTAAGTGGGTTTGGAAAAGAGACCAGCTGACCTCATTTTCATTTGTGTTTTTTAAATCTTAAGTAAAATCTCAACACTTCTGTGGCCTCTGAGGGTGATGTTTGCCTGCCTCCAGTCTTTTAGATACTTTAGAGCAAGATGTTTTATGCTGTAAACATTCAAAACCAAACTAGAGCCTTTACTCTCTTAATAGTTGATAAACTCTGGGGAGAGATAACTTCTCCTTGTTTCCCATTTGTTATTATATTTTAATGTTTTAATTACTTATCAGCCATCCTTAAAGTAATTTTACTGTTCAGATAATTTAAAAGAAATTCTTATTTACTTAAAGGTTGTGTATGCTTTTATTTCCCTTAAATCTTCAAGGTCATGCTGCAGAACTATCTGGTTTAAACACTATCATTTCATCAATGCTGTATGAAAAAAAAAGGCAGAGTGAGGAATTACTTTGTGTTAAGAAACTGGAAGTTCTAACTACTTAAAAAACCCCTTGAGGCATAGTTTCAATGGAGACTAATAAGCTTTTTTCTCATAAGAACGGAGAAAGGACTTAAAATTGGAATGTGTTCTGTGTGCATGAGCCTGTTAAAATGTTACTTGTTTGGTAAGGAAAGATGCTGTTTTAACTTGCAAACAAAAGTGTTCTTGTGACATTATTGGTATTTTAATAAGATCCAGATCCAAGTGTTAATGTGTTAATTTATCAGACTTTGGTGATTACTTGAAAATTTTAATCTGACTTTTGAACTAAAGCTAGTGTTGTTTTCCAGAGGCCTCAGTGTTGTCCCAGATGAAGAAGTCATTGCAATGTATGATGGTTCCCATGTCCCTTTAGAACAAATGAGTGACTTTTATGGAAAGGTAAAACTGCAAATCAATCTTTAAAATTGGTTGGTTTTTTCCTTTCTTTTTTCTTTTGTTTTGGCATGAGGACAGTGGTGTTTAAATTTTGTTCTCATATCTAGCAGTGAGATTTTCTCAATATATGATGGACATTATTGCTATATGTGAAGTTTGCCCTATAAAGTGACAAATGACTTCTTTCTCCTGATCACTGTAGTTTCTTCTCTGGCTGTTGCCTTACCAAGTCATACAGACAGAGCAGTGGAACATAGAAAATCAAGTGACTTGCTCAGTGTCGCACAGAGAATCTGATAAAGGCTGGGAAATGAACCGTATCTGGTTCAGGTACTTTGCTTTTTCCTGGTGGTCTGATGGCTTAGCTGGTGTAGCAGCAAGTAAATGTATGGAGGCAAGTCCTGTATGCAAACTGGCAGAGTTACTGACAGTAAGAGGATTTGACAAAAGATGAATGATAATAGATGAAACTTCTAAGTTCAGTCCTAAGCTTTGTCAAGAAAGTTGATTTTTCCATCTGGTCGGTTTCTTCCTCTTTCCCAAATGAAGAACAAAGCTGACTTTTTGCTAAAAAGCCAAGTGTATTTTGCCTCTTTTATGCATAGATTTTAATTCTGTGTTGACGTGGAAAGCCCTTCTTTGTGATGTGGAGCATTTTATTTTTCTTGCGCGTGTTCTTATTTTAAGGAGCTGAATTTAGAATTCCTGAATGCAGTCGCTGCAGCAGTTGTGAATGGCACTCTGGCATTCCCAGGGGGATGCCTTGGTCTGTTTAGGTCTATACTTCCTTTGATCTTGGAAAGGACAGGGGCAGGACAAAAGGCAAGGGACACAAAGTGGAAACTCCGACCATGAGGAAATGCTTCCTTTACCATGAGGCTGACCCAGCACTGGCCCAGGCTGGTTGCCCAGGAGGTTGTGGAGTCTCCATGGTTGGATATCAGAGCCATCTGCACAAGGTGCTGGGCTGCTGGCTCTAGGTGGCTCTGCCTGAGCAGGGAGCTTGGACAAGATGCCCTCCAGAGGTCCCTTGCAACCCTTACTCAGTGTTCCTGTGATCCTGTGCTGGTTGCTTTACCTCTCTTCTCATTGAGAGGTATTTGGGCTGTACATTGCTGTGTAATGAGATTCTGTACTTCTGTGAAACCTAACTATCATTCCAGCTTTTGCAGACTAGAAATCTCTTCCTCTGTTGTCTCTTTCTCTGCATTAGTTATTGTAGATTCTTGCAACTTTTTATTATCCCGTTGCAAGGAGGTAAAATGGTTTGTGATCCTAATTAGTATTCCACCTACTAAAAAAAACACCAAACAAATAAGAAAACCTCCATCCCTCTTCCATCAGTGCCTCTTATTTGCAAAAGTGCAGATTTCTAGTGAAAGCCTTCTCTTGACTTCTAGCTGAGCACTGTCTTGTTTTTATGAATTAAAATATTGCTCTTAAGAGTAATGAGCTGGATTAATTTGAAGAATTAATCACAACACTCTTGTCGGAGATACTTTATTGAAGGTTTCAGTTGAAAGAATCTGAAGCAAACTGCACAGGGATGGCAAAAGCTGAATATCTGCAACTGAGCTGAAGTGTTTCTACTGAGCAAATGAAAGTGGTCTAATCTGAGAAATGCCTGACTTGTTTTTCTTTCCTTTTCTTCCCACTTGTAGAGCTCACAAGGAAATACAATGAAGCAGTTCATGGACATATTTTCCTTGCCAGAAATGACACTCCTTTCTTGTGTGAATGAATACTTTCTGAAAAACAACATAGACTACGAACCTGTTCATCTGTACAAAGATGTCAAGGTAGATGTCAAGCTGTGAAGATCTAGATTAACTTGTGTATTTGTGCCTCTTCTCTGTGAGCACTTCAGGAAGCTTCCACCTGTTGTGTCAGCCTTAATGAAATATCTCACCTTAGGTTTTTTGTATGTATAATTGTGGGTATACAACCATAAAAACGTAAGTAAAATTAAGGCAGAGCTTGGAAAAGAATCAATTGAAATTTGTTTGAAAGCTGTCTTTTTATGGCTGTTGCTCTTTTTATAGGTTTGAAGGGTGAGTGGGGGGAAGTGAAGAAGATCTTAGTAAGGCAATAAAAGTTCTTCTGATTGTTGTTAAATACATCTTTTTTTTTACACTATCAGGACTATAACAGGCTATAGGGAATGTAAGAAGCTATAGGGAATTCCAGTTTGGAACTTTCAGTTTGCCTCTACATCTTGGCTAATGTGCAATCATTTGCTGTCTTATGCTTTTGAACTATCTATTTTGCCTGTTTACCTCTCGTCCTCCTCCAGAAAAAGTCTAGCACTACTCTAGAGTAATTTGACCCTTTGATTCCTCAAGATGTATCCTGCAGAGGAGATAATTTTATGTCATGGTTATGTAACATACAGAAGGCCAGTTCTTGTGGTTTCTGCTGAAGTGTGTATAGAAATTTCTGTACTATTCAGCATTTACAAGCATTTTGGGAGCCCTATAGTGGTATTTTTTGAGGATTTTGAGGACATACCCCTTATTAGTACCAAAGTGGCAGTACCACTGTTCTAAACAAAGCTGTCTGGTGCAGAGCTGGCTCAGGAGAGCTGTTAAATGCCTCCAGAGCACCTTATAAGTACTTTGTTCAAGCATTTATCTTCTTTCATCTGTTCATAAATTTCTTATGTAAATAATCAGGGCATTTGTGAGTGATTGTAGTCTAAAATTTGTCAGACGTACAACTTTTTTTTTTTTTTTCCTGTAAGGGGAAAGGAATGTGTTCTGCTCCAAAGGTCACTGGAAATCTGTGATGACTCTGCTTCTGCAGAGGGCTTTCACCCCACTTCACCCTTCTGAGCAGCCTCTGACACTACTGTAAAACAGCCCCTCTGCTACACAGTTTTGTACTTCCCAAAATTATGAAGTTAATTTCTTGGAGGACAGGCTTACTCTTTGTCTAGTGGTGGCATATATATATCTATATATATATCTATATATATATAATTATATTGAACATCACATGCCATTTCTGTAAAATTTGGAAATGTTAAGAAAGGAGTTGTTTTAAAAACAAATTGCTATTGCTATGCAGTGAACATTAATATTTCACTTGAAAAGATTAAGTTTTTTACTGCTCGTTGCTTTTCTTACAGGATTCAATCAGGGATGTTCATATCAAAGGAATAATGTACAGAGCAATTGAAGCAGATATTGGTAAGTACTAATGATATAATCTATCAAAGCTTTATTTACTGATAGTATACAGATTTTTCTGCCTTCCATATTTAAGATTACAGATTCTAAATTTTTAAAGCTTGAAAGAGTTATTCCCACTTGTCAAAGGTGTCTTTAAGCATAACCTAATGTTCTGAACCCTTGGTTGAATGCAGAGAAAATTCTTATGAAAAACTTCCTCAATTAATGCTGTGTTTTTTACCCAATCCTCACAGAGAAATACATCTGCTATGCTGAACAAACTCGTGCAGTGTTAGCAAAGCTGGCTGATCATGGCAAGAAGATGTTTCTCATCACAAACAGTCCCAGCAGCTTTGTGTGAGTGAGCAGTTGTTTGCTGTTTGCCTAGACATTCTTAAAGGATGGGGAAGATGAGGTTCTCTGGTGTAACTCATTTTATTGCACAGATAGCTGCATTTTGCTACACTTTGTTGCTCATATTCCTCTATCCTTTTTAGGGACAAAGGCATGAAGTTCATCGTTGGCAAGGACTGGAGGGATCTCTTTGATGTGGTCATTGTACAGGCTGACAAACCAAACTTTTTCAATGATAAGCGAAGGTGAGTGTTTAGTCAGTACAGAATGATTCAAGCAGCTCTTCCATATAAGGTTATAGAGTGTGTTATGAAATATTTTCATTTGGCTGCAATGTAAAATGAAATCATATTTGATGAAATCCTGTGTAAGGTCATTACAAAATGCAGCAACACCCAGTGCTGAAGTCTAAATATTTACCATTTCTTACCTAAGAAAGTTCCAGGAGCTGTCACAGGGTCACTGAAGCTCTTTTTAACATCTTATTTGCACATTGGTAAAGTGTGCTTCTTTCCTAAGAAACCTGAGAAATTTTGATGCCTTTCAAATCGGACCCTTACCTGGAAATGTCTTTCATTGCTCCTGGTTAGGTTTTTTTTCATCACACATGATATTTAAAAGGCACCTGTCTGGCTGACAGACAGGAATATTTGGACTAGCTGTGATTAAGTAAACATATTTCTAATGTGTATGCCCTACTTTTACACTTGAAAAAGACCTGTTCCTTTATGTGTGCTTATGATTTGAAAGTGAGATAGAGGGAGGTGGGATTTTTTTCCTTTACTTTTTGCATTTAATTTTAAAAAGAACTTTGCTATATGTCTTGGCCCCAGTCCTGTGCTCTCTCGTTTTTGGTTGTCCAGGTGTACAAAATGAGATATTGGGCAAGATTCTTACACAATTTTTTTTTTAATGTTCTCTCCTCCTTAGTGGCAGACAGTTCATGCTGTTTCTTCCCCTCTGCCTGGGGCCCCTGCCTTACTTTTCAGCAGTTGTTCTCAAACTGTGTTTATAAATGTCATAGGTATACTGGAGAGATACATTGCTTTTCACTGGTTGAAGTGGAAGTTTCGGAGTTTTGCTTTTTCTCTTACAAAATTCACATGCTAGAGAGATATCTTTTTCCTTCTGAGAGACAAATATTTTTAATGTTAAGGCTTCAATTTCTAATAAGTGACAGAATTTCTACAGCAACATAACAATTGTGTATCTATTCTAGACCATTTCGGAAAGTGAATGAAAGGGGAGTCTTGCTCTGGGACAAGATTCACAAGCTGCAGAAAGGTCAGATTTACAAACAGGTATGCTTTCAACAGACTCTTTCTGTTCACATTTAATACCTATTTCCTAGAATCCCAAGCTTCTTTGAATATAAAGGCTTCTAAAATGCAGATGAATTCTTTAAGAGAGTTTTTCTCATGTCTGGAGTTGTACAAATTTATTGTTGGTATTGTATGTCCTTGCTTCTTGAAGTGCACTGACATCACCTGTAAAATTTGGGATTCATAGTAGATAAACTGAGGACAAGACTTGTGATATGAAAATATTTTTAGTGATGTACTAAGTTCCTTTTTGGTGCCTGTGAAGGTGCAAGTCACATGCTGCTACAGTGTCCATATCATTATTTCTGCAGGGTAATTTGTATGAATTTCTGAAGCTTACGGGCTGGAGGGGCTCAAAGGTTCTCTACTTCGGTGACCACATTTACAGTGACCTGGCAGTAAGTAGTTTGCTTTCCCAAAATAAGAAAATAGATGAGGCTTTCTGTTAGTTTTCCTCTCTTCCTCCCTGGTTATTCAATATAACACACTTCCATTTGAGACTTTAAAATACAACAAAATTTGGTAGTTAAGCCATGCTGCTTTTCGTTTTCTTTTTCTTTTCTTTCCTTCAGTGAAGAACGTTGGTGCTGTAAAATGCCAACCATATTTTCCACCTGACTTATAACATTTAAGTTGTTTACCAACTGTGGTCAGGAATGTGTGAGTTTGTATTCCTGATCCAGATACTGATTGTGTCAGATGTAACAGAGAGTAAACACAGATATCCAAATGTACAGGATATGCCTGGCTTGGATAACAGCTGAATGAACTTTCGTTTTGAATGCAGGAGGCATTCTTCCTGTCACTAATTGTAAATGTTCTTCCCAAGAACTTGCTCTGATTTGTGTCCCCATTATCCAGGGGGTATTTTCTAGCCCTCTTAAGAGCAAATGCTATGTTGAATGTTACTTTAGGGTAAGTGACCACCACTTGGCTCTTCTATAATTGATTTCATGTGAGTGCCTGGATGTGACTTCTCCACTGCCAAGCTTTGGTAATGTGTTTCAGCAGCAGCAGATGTTCACATTTTTTCCTCAGTCTGCTTTTAAAAAGAACGGTAATTTTGGGTGCTTCAGAAGACTGAGGGCCAAAAGGAGGATGCAGCTCTGCTCTACTGTGGCACAATGGAGAAGAGAGCCCAGGTGGCATCTCCTTGTGTTGTACCTTCAGGAGGAGCTTGAATAGCTGGGGCTCCTGGCTGTAGCCTTGTCAGCTGGCTGTGGGTAAACAGCACAAACCCAACACACACAGCTCCTCCAGGCACTGCTGACAGCAGCACAGCCCTCATCTGCACAGGAATTTCCTGCTGTTTCCTTTAAACCTAGTGAATTAGTGTTTGTGTGCAAGTGCTTGTGGGTTCTTCGTTTCTCTCTCCTCAAAAATGTAGGATTTGAAGCTTAATCTGAAATTAAATTCTATTGTCCATTGGCACAGTTAAGTCCCACTGTTTTGTACTTCTGTTTATACATAAAAAATAAATTAGTTCTGCTTTGGGATAAACAATAGCCAAATTCTTTTCTTTTAAGTTGTTCTTTTTAAGACTAATATCTGTATTTTGTAATTCTTGGTAACTAGGACTTGACCCTGAAGCATGGCTGGCGCACTGGTGCGATTATTCCAGAGTTACGATCGGAGATTAAAATCATGAACACAGAGAAGTACATTCAAACCATGACCTGGCTGCAAACCTTGACAGGATTATTGGAACACATGCAGGTTTGTTCTGTGTGTGTGTAATCAGCTCTGTAGAGCCAAAGGGATCCAGCCAAGTTTCTAAATGCTGGACATTGATGTTGCAAGTGCTTCCAGGCTCACTGAAGTGTTTGACTGTCGATAAATAAATGCAATTATTTGTGTGGTTAGTTAATAGGAGTTTTCTCAAAATCTTGTCCTCTTTCTCCACTGGTCAGCCTGGATCAATCCCTGCTTTGGGTTGTTTAAAATGCACGTGGTCTGTATGTGGATCTCTGAAGTATTGCTCGTGTCCTTTTAGCTGATAAGGGTTTATTAATGGAAAAGCTAATTTCCAAAGTTATCCTTAGTTACAGGTTATCCACACTTTCCATTTCAGGTTCACCGTGATCCTGATTCTCAAATGATTTTAGAAGAGTGGAAGAAGGAAAGAAAGGAAATGAGGTAAGACTCAGGAGATGAAGAATTTGCAGTAGGCTTTGGTAGCCAGGGGTTCTGTGTAATGTCTTCCACAGGTTTCTCTGGATTTTCTCTCCATCCCTTGTTTATATTCCCTGGTAGTTACAGATCTTATAAAGTGTTTTTGTAAAACAAAATTCTACCTGTCTCTGGTGCAGCTCTTCTCCCCTGTGACACTTTGTACATATGAACTCTTTTTCCTGTTCTCTGTCTTTGGAACATATATAATTTTTCTGAATGAAAAGGTAACATCATATCAAATCCCTTCCCTTCTCATTTTGGTTCTACTGGACCTTTGTTCAGCTGTCACAGTTGATTACACAGCTTCTGCACAAATAAAAAATGTATTTCTTTGTCAAGACTTTGGTCACTTTTTCAAGTTTTTTAGATATTTCTGCAGATTACATGTAATTCATTTTAGAATACGTAGAAACTGGTCTCTGCACTAGGTTGGATTTAGCAGTGGATTTATCACATAGATAGGTGATTGGGCTAAAAGTCTTGATAATCTATTATTATGAAGGAGTAATGCTGAAATGCAGGGGGTGTGAAGTGCACAATTGGCAAGGCCAGCAGCTGTACCACCAGCAGTCTTCACCAGAAACATGGAAATAAATGAAATGAGAAAGATACTTGGCAGTAACTAATGACAGAAGTTAATTCCAAGATGTGTTTAAGCCTTTTGTGTGCATTGAGCCAAATCTTTTCCTTTTCTTAAGGAGTCTTTTACCTTTGGAACACTGGATGTCATTAGGATTTAGATAAAGGGAAAAGTCTTTTTTCAGGATCTCTAGAAAAGAAGGCTTGAGATGTCATGTTTCTCGTATCAGAAGCAGCTTATCTCTGGGTTTAGTGGGAGAAGTGCAAGGCTCTTCTCTTCATCACAACTGTGATTTCTGGGTCTGGGCTGTATATGTGCAAGTGGCAAAAAACTTACATGGTGCATTTTAGTGTTTGGATGTGCAATGGCAAGAGAATAATGCATAGAACAGGTTTCAGGATCTGCTTGCTTCAGGTTAGAGATGCCACCTGGTGAAGAGATGTGTGCAGGTCTGTTCACTTCATTGTCTTTGTTTTCTCTTTTTGGGGCACAGGGAGATGAACAGGAATTTCTTCAATGCACAGTTCGGAAGCATATTCAGAACTGATGAGAATCCAACTTACTTCCTCAGACGTCTCTCTAGGTTTGCAGATATCTACATGGCATCCCTGAGCTGTCTCTTGAACTACGAACCTGATTACACATTTTATCCAAGAAGGACTCCTTTGCAGCATGAACTTCCTGGCTGGTCAGACCAGCTGTGCACTGGTACATTCAGAATACCTTTCCTACAAGAGACAGTTCAGATCAAATAAACACTTGGCGGCTCCTCTCTAAAATGGACAAATATCTGTTGGTTTTTTTGAATGTACCTGTATTTTATTTAAGTCACTTCAATCTGTTATCTTGGTTTATATGTATCTCATAAGCTTTGTACCTGTTTTTCTCCTCTGCTGCTCAGACATGTGAAAACTCCTCTTAGACACAGGAGAGATGATGGACTGCCAAAATAGTAGTGGGCCAGGAGGGAGAGCATATTGGAGGGAGAGGACTGGTGGTGTTCTGGGCTGGTTATTTTTATTTGTTCATTGGAAACTTTGATCTGCAGCCTTGTGGTTTACAAAGAAATACCTGAACTCTCTCTTCTGGCCCTTTTCAGCACTCCAGCTGGAGCCTGTAATGGATCTTTGGCACAGAAGAGTTAAATCCAGTATTAATAATCAGTGATCACAGTTAGTATCCAGCTTAGGGTGGGACTGAGAGGGGTGGTCACACACTGTACCTTCCCCTGCTCTTTGGACAGAGCCTTACCTGTGAGGAGCTGAGGGCTGCGCTGCCCTGGCTCTGCTGTGCTGGGCTCAGGCTCCTGAGCTCTCCTCCTGTCTGTGCAGTTTCTGTTCTTGCCATGTCTGTGCTTGGCTGCAGCTGGACCTGAGCCTAAAACTGAAACTTGCAGTAGCTTGGGCTGCTTCAGCTTCCTTCTCTTAACTTTTAGGTACCTTTTTAATTTTATTTTATTTTTATTTTTTTAGTTTCAGAACACTTCAAGTATCCACTCTCCAATAATAATAAAGTCATTTCAAGAGGTCTTGCATTTTACATTTCAAAGTGGAGACAGATCTCTCTATCAGGCTTTAGTTTGATCCTAAATGCTGCTTTTAAAAATTTTAAAGTGTCTTATTCCAGTGGTATGCAATGTGGCTTTGCTGTTCCCTAGGAGAGAATGTATTTCATATAGCCTTCAGTAATGGACTTTTACAGTCAAAAGTAAACACGCACAATGGGCAAAGGACTTAGAGGAAAAATTAAGAAATGAGCAAGTGGAACCCAGAGTTTTCTGAGGACATGTTTTTAGCTCAAGCCCTGAAAGCTAAATTAGCTTGAATAAGGAAATATAATTTTGGTATAGATTAGAAGTTTTTTTGAATTACTGATATTGAAGGTAATGTGTGAACACAAACTCTGGGTAGCGTATGTGTTTCAATGATTTGAGCTGAAAAATGTCTATTTTGCACAAGGAAAACATCTGTTGATGTATTTCCTCAAAGAGGCACTTTATGGAACTGCTATATAGTTGTTTTTAAATAAGAGTTGTTTCCTTTCTTTGAATCCAAAGGAAATATGTTTTTTTTTAAGTGGTGCTTCCCACCCCAGCCACTTTAGAAGGCATAATATGATTAATATTTTTCAAATTTTAGTTATTAAAGGCTTGGTTTTTAAAAGCATGTAATTAAGAAAATATATTAGCATTTGGTATTCATTTTGGGATATCACTTGCTTTCTATCATGATTGTCAGGCAAACAAACTTTTGTTGACCAAAAGTTTTCTGGTTTGTTTGTTTGTTTGTGTTTTCCTTAACCTGTCTGTATGTGCAGGTACCTAGATTGAATTTCATATACAGTGTATTTCCTGTTTTTAAAAGCATGTTTGCAAAGTAAAGAATGTATTCTAATTTAGCCTGCACAATTTTGTAAGTAGTTTTCCTGTATGCTTGAAATCAGTATGAAGTTCTCAGAGGGGAGTTAGATTTTATGATTTTCTTGTGCTCCTATTTCAAACTTGACTGAAGTGTGTGGTTTAAACACCCCTGTGTTTAAACAGAAGAATATACTTGAAATGAGTAAATTTATTTGACTGTCCTGCTTATTTTGGTGGAATAAAAAGATAAAATGTTGCAGGAAGTTAGTTTGACTGTATCAGGAGATGACTTGGTGGGGCTGTGCAAGAAATACTTAGCATAACTTGATAACGGAATATGCAGATGGGAATATCCTGATTTGCCTTCAGTTCTTTTCCTAATGCTCAGCTAGAACTGAACTTGATGTTACGTGTGTGTAGCACCTCTCATGCTCCAGAGATTTCAATGCACTCTTTAAATAAAAAAAGACCCACCCAAACCTCTGTGCATTCATCCTGTGTTAAGCAGGAACAGTTTTATTGGCTTGAATGGTTATATTATGCACATAATGCATGTTTTTGTTTCAAGATTATTTTCTTCTCTCACCGTTCCTTTCTCTTGACTTAGAAATCAAACTTCTGTATGAAACTATGTTGCAACAGCCAGCTGAAGTAAAATATTGTTTATAGTGCATGACTTCTTGAAGTAATGTTGCATGAAAAAGGTTAATTATTGAAGGGTTATGTTTCTTTAAAATAACCCAACTATATATAATATAAATTTAAGTGAGAATATTCAGGTGTAATATTTATTTTTCTGTGCTAAAATGCTGCTTTTTAACTTTTAAAGATGTCTTGCATTTTTTAAAATGATTTCACCTTGATGCTCTCTGCATTACTTATTTTAACCTTAGGCTTCTGATTTGAAAGAGATTTTTGGGCATGTTTAATGGGCAGTGTCTATTAATTTTGGGAGTATACTTCGTTTGAACACCAAAGCAAGAAGAAATTTTTGTTCTGGTCTATCAAAAACACAGAGCTGAATAGCCTGTCAGTAAAAGAAGAGTTTAATGAATTGTGGAGCTTTTTTTTTTCTTTTTGTGATATAAATAATTATTACAAAATAAATGCTTGGACTTTATCTTCTGGTCTCTATGAGCCTTAATATTTTGATTGACTGGGGAGAAGGAAAGAACATGAGTTGTATTAATTACAAAATTCGGGGGGGAAACACTGCTAGGTGTGTGTGTGTGTAAGTGTGTTTGTGTTCTAAATTTTCTGAATCAAACTCTAGTTTGATTCCCTTCTAATGGTGTGTGGTGACAGTGGCAGCTGTCCCTGCTGTGCTTGCTGAAAATACAGATGTGAAGGAGCAGCTGCTGCTCCTCCCAGCCCTAAAGAACTGAATGTAGCCATTGCATGGCAAGGGAATGGTCACATTCATAGTCCATTTCTCACAAAAATGGTTCATTTGAATGCTTTCCTATCACCTGCACTTCTTACTAAAGCTGCCTCAATTACTCTTCCCTTTGTGCAGTGAGGTGAGCTGTAAGCCAAAGTTCAAGGAAAGAGAGAAGCTAGAGGGACAGACAGCATGGTTGTGTTTCCTGCTGCTGAAGATCTTACAGGAAAGTATTCCAGCAAAACCCCCCCTCAGTTTAAAAATAGAGATTTACCACATGTTCCATTTCGCACTTGCTTGTTCTAGTTGTAAGTGAGCCAAAATGAAAGCATAGACCTCGAGTACTAGAAAATTTAGGATATTTGCCAAGTTAGCAGCTCTGTTGTGGCCATTTTAAAGTCTATGGAGGAGAATAGAAGCAGTCAAATAGAAAGCTGGTGAAATTCATCTCCTTTTCCCAGAGAGGTGTCTGTTTGCTTCTGGGCAGGTTAGTTGAGACTAATCTGAGTGCTAAATTTTGCATTTAGCACTCAGATTTGGTACTGCTCAGATACAGCCAACACTTCTGAGGTTGGTATCTCTGTGAGCTGTATAGAAGAAATAAACAAAGCTGTGTTCTTTTGGTTTTTAATTTGTAACAAGATTTTATTCCCTGTAATGTAGCTGCTCTTTTTTTTTTCACAGAAAGTGTAAATAAAAATGTGTTTATTAGCTGACTAATGCCAAATTCAGTCTTTAATTTTGATCATGAGGACCAGTCATCACAAGCTGTTGGTCATCTGAATCCTATAAAATAGAACAAAAAGGAAATCAGACTTGAACGTTGCATTAAGAAACAAAGGTAATTTTTGGCAAATTTGTCCATACAGATGGCAGAGTTGGCACCAGACATTTTTGCATCAACCAAGTCCTTTCACTGGATGCAAAACGGTGCATTTTGATTTTAAGCTCTGCACGTATGTGATGGTGCAATCTTTCCTTCCCTGGATTCCCAGCCCCCTCCCTGCTGTGTTTCAGATTCTTTGGAGTGCTAGCGTGGCTCTCAGCTGCATCTGCAGCCAGGAGACATGAAGACAAAATTAGAAGGCTTTTCAAGTTTGTACAGACATGTCACTGTCATCCAGTGGCGTTTGCAGTCCAGTTTAATTCAGCTGTCTTTGAAGGTGGACTTGAGATGCAGCTGTTGATCACAGCTTCGATTTTGCTGTGGGTGAGACAGCCCAGGAGGGCCAGGAACTTAAATGCTGGTTTCTTGAATTAATTTTTCTTTTCCAACTAGACATTTTTCTTTCATAAAGTCATTCCCTCTTACCATTATGTTAGTAGTTTCTTAAATCAAAATGAGCACTTACTGAGAAAAGATCATAAGTAGGTACTGGTGAAGTCAGTGTAGAAGAACTTTCATATGAGGGGTTGGTGATATTTGAAGGCTGTGACTTGTCCAGTGACGTTGTGTCAGTGTCATCTTTTGACTGCACAAAAGCACACAAACCTGCTTAAATTTTATCCTCTTCCCCCAGGGCATTAAGTGTGGCACTTGAGCTTCACTGCCAGCTGGTGCAATGTTGTGACTGATCTGGCTTTATTTTCTAAATCTGTCTCTGGGCATCAAATGTGTTTTTGGCTGATTGTGTTATCTCAGATCACTTAACATTGGTATCTCTTTTCCTCTCCCTTCTTATTTTTAAGCCTCAGCGAAGAATGGGAGAGGAAGTGTGGCCCTGAAATTTGGCTTGGGGTAAAAAGTTCCTGGTTAGTCCTGAGGGCTCTCATTGCAACTCCATAAAAATTATAAGTGGTTCCCCTGGCTCTTGGCTCCTGGGTTTTGTTCCTAGATGATTCACATAACATGCAGGGACTAGAATAGGAAAGGATTTCTGTTTATTTCTAGGTAGACCTTCTTTTGGAATGATTCTTGTGTATTTTATAACATTTATTTTCTCATCCCTCCTCTCTAAGTAGCTTGGTTGGTTTTGCATCATTGTGATGCTAGCAAAATTAGTGAAGAGAAATCAAGCATGAAAGTGCATCAGTATAAAAATCTGCATTTTCAATCTTACAGTCATTTAAATTTGTTTGTCTTTTGGATCTGGCCTTTTTCCTATCAAATGTTTCCACCTCCAGAACAACAAAATTAATAGCCATGCCTTGGAGGAGAGGGAGAACAGGTGCCCTTTCCGTGGTTGTAATTCCCTGCTTCCCTCAGGGTGAGCTTTCTGGGGAGGCAAAGACTTCTGCACTGCTGTGGTGTAGTTACATAATTAAATATCCAGTTAAATATCCAATTAAATATCCAGTTAAATATCAATTAAATATCCAGTTACATGAGCTTTGGGCCAGTCCTCGGTGTTGCAAGTGTCTGTGTGAGCAGACACTTGGGTGGGGAGGTCAGGGGGGAAATGTAAGCTCATGCCCAAGGTAAGTGTGTGAACCTTCCCCATGTTTTCTGTGTCTCAGTCTGAACAGTGGGAAGTGATCAGGAATGTTTTCAGCTTAAAATCCCTGGAGAAAGTGGAGGCTGTGAATCTAGGAATTGTTTTCCACCCCCTGCTTCGTGTTCTCACTGCCACCTACCTTGAAATGCTGGAAGCCTATGTGATTCTTCCTGAACCTGAGGTAAGAATATCCAACGAGAGCCACAATTCCAGCAGCCAGACAGATGCCAAAGAATATTCCTGTCCCAGTACTGGCATGGAGAGGAGCCTGCGTGAATGGCAAGGCAAGAGTAAATAGTGGTCCTTAGAAACTTAAAAGATCTTTTTGTATGAACTAAAATGGAGCTTTATAAAATCTCTGTCACATGCATGAGCTCCATTATTTTATAGAAAGAAAACAAATGTATGAATATGGGAAGAAATAGAAGAAATTCAGGCAAACATTTTGTATTTCACTAGTACCTTTTTTTTCAACTTCTAATTCTCTTTGAAAGTAACCTTTTAAGCTGAAAGCTTCACATATATCAAGGAAACTGGGAATATATGAATGTCAGCAATGAGTTTAGGGTGATAGAAGCCACAGTTACCTCTCACCATCCCAAAAAACAAAATCACTGTGTACTCACAGGTTCTGCTGGAGCCTTTAAAGGCTCTGAAATGACGTGGATTATCCCATTGGAAGCAATTATATCCCACTCAACAATAGCACTTCTGTCCACATATCGGATCTCGCTCTGCCAGGAAAAGAGGCAATGAGAGCTGAGCTTTGACCCTTCTCCCTTTGGTACTGGAACTGACATTAAGATGATTTCCCCACCTGAGCTGAGAGAAAAAACACATGGGGGCTTTACGCTGCTGCCTCCTCAGCCTGGGATGCCCGAGGCTGGTCATGGCTCTCCTGTGCAGGAAGATTGCCTGCATGTTTCCTTTGGGCACTGCTCTGGCCTTTTTCTTTTCTTTCCAGCTAAAGGTTTTTCTGTTCTTTGTGAAATTGCCGAGCTCTGCCTAGAAGTGCTGTTGTTCCTGAGTGCCAGGCAGCCATGTTTGCTGTGGTGGATGCCACTTGCCACTCAAGTTTGGAGTTTGCCTCTCAAGTCTGGCTGGAGTTTTCTTGCTGTGAGCAAGGCTTTGTTGGTGTCTTCTGCCTCACCCAGGAATTTACCAAGAAACTTTGCAAATGCCAACACCTCTTTTTAATGATCAGCTGCTGCTCTCATCTCTTCACCTATCACACAGCCATCTCCCACAATCCTGCCAGGCTGAGAGAAGGGTTGAATGAAGCCCATACCCCCATCCTGTGATTCTGAAGGCCACTTGAACAGCTTCTTTTGAGTTTTGCAGGTCAGAGCTGGTCCATTTGCAAGCTTGTGAGTTTGCAGTTTGCCAGCTGCTACCCTGCACTGCCTGGACAGGAAAGAGCCTTCTGAACTCATTGCTGTCCACTGTAACCTTTTCAAAATGCCCTCCAGATCAGTTACAGGGCACAGCACGAGAGGTGGAAAAGAACAAAGATAGGAAATTTATTCCAAAGGTACCTGATCGGCAGTGGGGACTCGATGTTCCTGGCCCCCGGTGTTTGTGATGAGGAGTTTTTTCCCTAGGCGAGTTGGAAGGGTGGTTCCATTGGTCAAGTCCTCATAAAACGTTATATTGGCATTAGATAAATGATACTCAATGTCTCTCCCAGAGAGTGTCTGCAAATGAGGGCAAAATACAAGGAGTGTTAATGGCTCTCATTAATCCTTTGGATTTACTAGCAAGCTAAGTGCTTGTGACCCTTTTTCCTCTGCTATTAATGCTGCAGCAAGTGCAACGTTATTAGAGGTTATTGTGAAATCTGCATGGGGACAGTGGAGCCTTCTGTCCCTGCTGGCCTCTGATGGCAGCCTGCAGCAGGCAGGACCTTAATTCCAGCAGGACAAGGGATTTTGCTCTTCTGTAGGATGACCTGAAGTGATGAGACTCAGAGATATTCCAAACAGCTTGCAGCTGTAAGCCAGTGCATAAACCCATTGTTCGAGACAATGTTTGACTGAAGAAAGGACAGAAAGAATCAAAGGGGCAAGCGTAGAAATGAAGTTAGGAACAGATGCCGTTAGTGTATTTGTGGGAAATACCAAAGCTGTGTGCAGCTTTTTACAAATAATAGTGCTTCATGTTAATAAGCCAGGACAGACTTCATCTGAGGCAGACTCCTTCATAACAGGGTAACTAAAATTTCTGATGGAAAAATCTCTGTAGTGACTTGACCACTTGATAACCTTGCACTCCTAACCACGAAGGGAAATGGAAACAATGAATTCACCTCTTTTGTGAGCACAGTTCAAATTAAATGGGGTTATACAGAAGTCACATCATACTAAGATTATTTTTGTAAGCTTAAATTTCAATGGGATGCAGAAACCCATAATGGCTGTTTAAAAAGTGTTGGTAAAACAAGAAAGTAAAAAAAAACCCCAAACAACCCTGACCTCGTTTTCCCTTAACCCGCTGTCGTTTGGAGCGAAGAGAGTGGCTTGCACTGACAGGTCTGTGAGGTACTGCAGGAACTCCCTCCCCTTCCTGGAGGTGTTGGAGTAAGCCATGATGTCCTAGGCAGAGACAAAATCTGGTTTTATTAATGAGCAATTGTGGACTCCCGTGTGGAGAGCGGAAAAGATGACAGTGAATAAATGACAACAAAGGGACTTTCTGTTATTAGCCATGAAGCAGCTCTGAGACCTTACAAAGGAAGTTTGTATTCAAGCCCCAGATCTAGCTGCTTATCCAATGACTGCATCTTAAATTGGTTTGCAGAAATTAGGGCCTTGTTGTCTTTGAGGCCACTTACACATATAGTGCCTTCCTGAGTTGTGACAAGAAAAGAACTCTGAACATTTTGCCTTTTCCCAGCAGGAATTCTATAAAGTTCCAAGGCACTGTGCTCCTTGCAGTGCTACGAAGTTTTGCAGAGTCTCCTTTAAGCTAAAGCTGCACCAGGCTTTTCATTCCAAGCGGATTTTAGAACCCGGAAACCTCTTTGGAGCAAGTAAGTTAAAAAAGCAGTAACTAAGCTCTGATTTGGATAGTGCAGACTTAGACCCACTCCTCCCTGCTTCACCGCTGTGCTGTTTTCACCTGTGTTTGGAAGCAAACCCTGGCTAGGACACCAGAGCCTGCTTTTCCCCGCTCCCCCCTCAGCCCTGCGCCGTACCCCCAGGAAGTTTGTCAGCGCTGGGGAGGACATCAGCACTTGCAGCAAGTTCCCACTGCAGGAGAGGCCGTCCCCCACGTAGCCTGGCTTGCAGGAGCAGTTCACCTCTGAAAGGCACAAACACGGAGAGCTGGATGGAAAAACGCCCTCTCCAAGAGAGCTTTATGCTGCCCTGTGCCTGGAAAACAACTTGTAGGCAGCAGGTTATGGTTTTATAAAAAAGTTAAAAGAGGCAGAGTCTCTTGCAGTGTTATCTAGCAGCCTGTGGCTGATAAAAGGGACCAAAATCTGGGCTGCTGCCCCCATTTGCACAGAGGGATGTGGCAAAGGGCCCTCTCACCTTTCTCCCTGTAGCAGAAGACGTCCCAGGTTTCGCTCAAGTTGACTCTCCTGCCGTAGTCCACGATGCCGACGTAGCCGGAGCCGCAGTTGGGGGAGGAGAAGGCGGTGGGGTAGCCCACCCTCTCCCCATCCAGCCAGCCAGCAGAGCACAGGTGGTACCTCGCCTGGGTCACACAGCCAGAGGGGACAAACTCAGGGCAAAGCTGGGTGCTGGGGCTGGAGAACTGCAGATGAATGAACCCTGGGGCAATCAGGCAGTGCCTGCCCTGCCAGCGCTCTCCCTGGGGGTCTGAAGGGGCTCTGCCATCCCTCTGTCCATCCCTCTGTCCATCCCTCTGTCCTGCAGCTTGCCCTGCACTGACCTCTGTGCTAAGGGGACCCAGAGAGCCTTCCCTGAGTGAAAAGTTGGGCAGCACCAGAGACAGGTGGGAAGGCCAAAGGGGATGTGGCCAAATTCCATGGTGTGCCAGCTCACATTTGCCCATGTGGAAAGGGCTGACAAATCAACTCAGCACAGAAAAGGAGTCACCAGCAGTGCTTAGCCAGCCCCACTGCTGACTTTGCTGCTTGGAGGGAAATATTCAGGCAGAGAGGCACAGGGAAGCTGCAGCTCTGGCTGCAATCTGAATCTCTTTCTGCACTGCCAGGTCAATGTAGGCTGTGGTTGAGCCTCACATTTTGCTGAAGGTGTCTCTAAACAGTGAGAGTCTCCCTTCTGCAGTTGGAAGGAGCCAGAAAGAGGCAGTCGGCCTGACCCACTCCTCCAAAACAAGTGTTGCAAACCCAAATTGAGATGCTTACCCTACTGACATCAGTTGTGTGTTGTCTGTAACACGCTCAAGGAAAGTAATATGGAAATGGGTCTGCTAAATTAACAGCATTTGAGAAAAAGATTCCTGAGACTTAAAGGAATAAGCTTAATTAAGCTTAATCAAGCTTAATTCTGAAGGGCACGTTTCTTTAAGAAGCGTTAATAATTAAAATCCACTCGAAAACACTCTGAAAGCCTTCCTCTCACCCCAGCATCACTGGAAACAAGAACTTGGAAGCTGTCAGTGCTATGGGAGCAGGCGTGAAACCAAAAGCCTGAAAGCTGCTCCCGGCCAAATGTACCCTGGGGCACAGGTGAAGGAAAGGAGGGAAAATGGAGCTTATCAGCACAGAGCAGTCCCCCTACTCCTCCCTCTCCATTTCGGCTGTGTCTCAGCCCACGCTGGGGATCTGCTCACCTTCTGGGCATAGAGGAGCTGGCTGTAGGTGGCCATGGTGGCCGACTCGTTGGCACAGGCCTCCCTGGCCTCCTCGTAGGTCATTCTGTACTGGCCCAGGGGCGAGCGCAGGTGGAACACGCCCACCGTGGTGTCTGCAGAGAGAGAGGAGAGCAGCTCTTCTGAAGGGCTTTCCACCTCTGGCTGCAGAGTCAGCTGTGCCACCAAATTTGTTAATTTGCAGTTTACCAGCTGCTACCCTGCACTGTTGGGACAGGAAAGAGCCTTCTGAACTCATTGCTGTCCACTCTAAACTTATCAAAATGCCCTCCACATCAGTTACAGGGTATAGCACGAGAGGTGGAAAAGCACAAAGTCAGGAAATTTATTCCAAAGGTACCTGATCAGCAGTGGGGACTTGATGTTCCTGGCCCCCGGTGTGGCTCAAATACAAATATTTGTGAATTTTGTGAAATGTAGCTGGAACAGATTGATCTTTTAGGGGTAACATTCCTAACTGGAATGCCCTCACATTCTGCTTCATGAATCTGATATTGCTAGGTATGTAAGCACAATTTCTATCTGTAATCCCATTGTTTCACAGGGACATAGGCAGCGTCCTGAGCGAATTTATGGACCCTTGCCACTCAGGACACGGGGCTGAGGGTGTGCAGGGTGTCCATCCTCACCCTGGAAATGCAGATCAGTGCAGATGGCATCGGGGTGGCACTGCCCATTGTCCTGCAGGCAGCGGTCCAGGGGCAGCTGCAGCACCGAGCAGTTCAGCCCATCACCGATGTAGTTGTTTTTGCACTCACACCTGCGTTTGTCCTGCTCAGAGAGAGAGAAGGGAAAAGGCCAAGACAAGAGTTTAGCTGATATAAAACTGGTGTTTTGGGCTACATCCTGAACTCTTGGGGAAATTTCACTTGATTTTAGCAGGAATGGATGAACAGGGAATTTGCTGCTGACAACTAAGCAAAATATTTACACATGTACTGGGGTGCTTTGCTGAGTTAACGCCAAAGCATAATTTCACCCACAGAGTTAATAACATGCATTGGAGGGTTGTATGAACTGCAATTCACAAAAATGGATGGCAAACATATCAAAATGATATTTTAATGACTAGGCATGGAAGAAAGAAAAGGAATTTAATAGCCCACTGATAGGAATAAATGAGAACTATAAACCAAGCAGGAATTGGTGACATCCAGGGATTGCAATGGTTGACAGCAGAATGGATTAGCAGCAAGATGTTCTAGATCAGTCCTGGAAAGCAGCTCAGGCAAGACACCAAAATGGAATGGACAAGTGATCCTGAGAAGCTCCAGGACAAATGCTGGATCAAGTCACCCACACAAGCTTTCCCTAACCACTTAGACTGTGTGGCTCATGGAGTTTGTATCATGTGGCTGCGGAGCTTTAATCTGAATTCACGCAACCCACAAGTGACAGTATTCTCCCAGCTGTCCCTTTGTTTGTCTCCCAAAATACGTTTCATTTTGATCCAACAAATTCCTATTGCAAATAAGGATATCGGGTTAGGGAGAGCTGAGCGGGATAGGAAAACTACATCTGCAAAACCTCCCATCTTCTGTGTTACCCATTCCCCAGGGCAAAGGTGTCAAACTCCTTCTCACCCTATGAGAGCATACCAGACTGATGTGGAAAGAGGGTTGGAGCAAAGTAAAGGTTGTTTTGGAAAAGAGGGATTTAGAGAGGCACAGAGTGGGATCCAGCCAGGGGAGACTTCTGCTGACACTGGGGAGAAATGCCTCAGATTTCTCTGCTGGGGACTGAAATCGTTCAACTTACAGCTCCTGTGACAATGCAAATGGCATGCTCGTGGCAGCCTCCGTTGAACCCATCAGCACAGGGATTTATGGGGAGGCAGGTGAAGCCATCTCCCTTGTAGCCCTTCTGGCAGCTGCAGAAGACTTTCACCCCGAGCTGGGTGCAATCGGCCGCCCTGTGGCACCCACCGTTGTTTTGTTTGCAAAGCTCTACAGCTGCAGGGGAAAAGAAAACAAGTGAGTAAAGTCTGCTTTAAATAGGATGTTCTTCCCAAAGACAAACCATTGCTAGTCCTTTCACACTAGAAGTACTAGAATACTTGTTTGGGGAAGAAAAGGCTGTTTCCATTTCCTGGGGCATTACTGAATTTCTGTGAAGTCTATCCCTGAGGGCTCTGAAGGCCTTGTCAGGATGTTCTTGCTTCAGGAGACATCGTACCACCCCTCAGACTGCTGGCCAGGTTAACTTTGGAAGATGTAAGACACCTGGCTGAGAAAGAACAACTGTTTCCACAGCAATGTTACCAGGGAACTGCCTTGCATGGGGTCATTTAAAAAAATAATTTCCAAAAAATATAATAACAGTTATAACAGTTATAATAATAATTTTCCAACAAATATAATAACAATTCTAATAATAATTTTCCAACAAAATATAATTTTTGTTGGAAAAACCCTTTGATGTCATCGAGTCCCACTGTGAATCCTCTGAGGGAAACCCAGCTTAAAAACCCTGCTGTCTTCAAAACCTGACTGAAAACCTTGTTTGGTAACATCTGGAGAAGTCAGCCTTCTGATTTAGAAAAACCTGATCTCTGCATATCCCAAATTTGCCTCTCTTGCTGCACTGTGGAAGTTTTTCGGTTGGATAGGCGACATTTCATAGTGAGCAGCTCTGCATCGATGTGTGTGAGCGAGAGGGGAGAAGCTGCTCCTCCTCTGCTCCTCCTGCCCTGCAGCTTGAGGTGTGACACTGATTTCTCTTGGGGGGGACACAGGAGCTCACCTGTGCAGGTGATGCCATCCCCATCGTACCAGGGCTTGCACTGGCACGTGTTGTTCTCGGTGCAGACGGCGTTGGCCGAGCAGCTCGGGGAGCACACGGGCGGCAGAGCTGCGGGAAGGCAGGACAGCTGGAATCACAGAGCTCTTGCACCACCATGCCCCTGTTCCATGCAGGAGCAGAACCCTTCCTGCCAGCCTGGCTAGCTGGAAAACTCGTAAGGGTTTTATTTTTTGACTGGCACAGCCCAAAGCCCCCACAGGGGAGGTAGGAGCTCCTACTTCTGATGCCTTTGAGTATTTCTAGTTTTTTTTCCTCTTAATGCACCTGTAACTTGCTGCAGTTTAGTGCTTCTTACAAAGTGCTAAAATACCCTGTTCCAGCACCTTTAGCCAAAACAAGGCTCTCTGAACACAGATTCAAGGACATATTCATTGCCTTGGGGCCTGAAAATATGTAAACAACAGTGAGATGGAGGGGGGCAGGCCTGGGGTGGTGAACATCATCACCCAAGGGTGCGATTGGAGAATTGGGGGCCAATATGCTAATGGGACAGAACTTGTAAAAGGTGAAGGGCTCGTGACCCAGGGTCCATTTTGGGTGTAGTCCCTGAGGGGGACGTTCGTTTGCCCGAAAGTACCTTGAAGGCCTCGAATAAATTTGTCCACATTTTATACTCCTAATTTGTTTTGGCTTCTCTTTTAGGCATCACTGCCATATCACAAAACAGGAGAAAGTGGGGTGAAGGCATTTATCCTCAGTCCAGAGCAGATCCTCTCAGTATTCTTAGATGGCTCCTAACATTATTAACCCTTTTTCTCTAATCTCTGGCACCTTCTGCTGGACTGCAGGTCCTTTCAAACCACAGCTGCCCGAACAGAGGAGGCACAGACCTAGTTTGGTTTCACACAGCCGGCCGGTCCATCCTGTCTCACAGAAACATCGTCCTGTCCCCGAATGTCCCTCGTCACACTGCCCGTTCTTGCATTCACAAGCTGGGAAAGAAGCACAGAGGTCACTTGCAGAGTGGGAAAGGAGAAACATCATCACTTTCTCATTTTTTCATGTCAGTTTAGATACACTATTACCCAGCAATGATTTAAGTGAGTCTAACTTCATGGTACGTCACTGTGAGGCCAGGCAAGCAGAGGACCAGACTTTCCAGAGTGGCTGAGCAATTTTCATCCTTGGAGGTTCATCCTGACAACCCTGAACAATGTGAGCTCAGAACTGACCCTGTTTTGAGAAGGGAGTTGGACTATAGACCTTCTGAATCCCTTTCCAAGCTGAATTATCCTGTGCTCCGATGTTTTTATGATTGGTATTTGTTCAAGGTGCCTCTGAAAATGAGGATGGATCTGCTCATTGCAGTGGAATAGCAAACTCCACAAAGGACTGTGGCAGGAAAGAGGTAATGGCTGAACTGAAGACCCAGACAAATCAGTCCTAACGAGCTGCAGCTGTTAATTGTGGGGAGGCAGACAAAAGCAAGGTGTGGGGAGACAGAGAGCTTGGTTGCTGCTTGGGAGAAGGTCTGGCTGAGTAAAGAAGCCACAAATGAGGTTAGTGAGCTTTGCTGTAAAACATAGACAAGTTAACTGTAACTTTTTTAAAGGTTTTAAATATTTTTATGACTAAAAGATTTTGGATTCCTTCAGTTCCTTTTATAGATGAGGCTCTGCTCTTTCTGCCCTGCAACTTGAGGTGTGATTTAATCTATAGGTGATGTTTTTTCTCCTTCTCTTTGGGCCCTGCAAGAGCTTATGTGCTAAATCCATCTTAAAGAATTATTCATGTCTCTCTGTTTTATAATGTAATGCTGTAACATCCTTTATGGCCTTATCCTTCTTCCTGAAATATTTTTGTTTAAAGAACAAAATTATATGGGATTGGTGGAAGTGATTTTTTACATACTTGTCCTACTGAAAAGGAACTTCACTTGCTGGCTATTTAAAATTTAACCTGCTAAATCTATTTTGGCTGACTTAAATCTACATCAAAAAGAAGGGGCTATAGAACTTTTTAATGTTAAATTTCATAGCCTGGTTTCAGGCTCACAGCTCGTACAGTTTATGCTATGGTGTGCTAAAAAGTGAATGAATGGTAGGTAAGAATAATCCTGAATATCTGTGCCCAAGCCTGTTGCCTGTAGCCCCTATCCTATGTGCCTGGGGAGCACAGGAATGGAAGGATGAATAGGATGGAAGCGTTAATGTTGTAATTTCTTATCTGGAGGCTTTATGTCAGGAAAACGTTTAAGTTTAAAGGGAGACATTGACCCTGCTCCCACCTGCTCACATTTAAAACCACAGAGATGGATTATGTGAGCAGCTGCTCGGCTGTTGCTCTTCACAGACTGCCTCCATCTTGGTGTCTTTTCCTCTCTGCAGAAGCAGCGCATGGCCTCGGCCTCCTGCATTCCATTCTCCTAAAATGCTGCCTCAAGCTTTGCGGGGATGGAGGAGAAAGCTGTGCTGTCAAACACTCATTGCTGGAGGCTCTGTCCCTATCCTGTTTCTCATGCACAGCGTCTATAAGGTCCTGTGCAGACACAGCCTCGTGCCTTCTGCACTCCCTGCCTTGTCCCCTTCCCTTCCGAGACCTTGTGCCATCCCCTGGTGTGGGAGGCGCTCAGGAAAATCCTGGCGTTGAGGGAAGCATTCCTTGGCTTAGTTAGAAGCTCACTGCTGACAGAGCAGTTCAGTTTGACATGGGCATGGATTTGGAAGGGAAGTGGCACCTACGCCTGCAGCTGAAGCCGTATCTGCCTGGCACACACAGCTCACACGAGGTCCCGTTGAAGCCCCCGTGGCAGTGGCACTCTCCTGTCCCCGTGTAGCCGTCGTCACAGGAGCCGTGGCCATTGCATGGTGTCTCTGGGCCCCCTGGGCAGGCTGAAAGGTTGAAAAGAGAAGCAGTTCTTCAGCTCAGGAGTGTGTTTGTTCAGTGTCAGAGTTGGTTATCTGCTGTTGTGTAAAAATCACTGAGCAGGGAATGCCTGCGAGTGCATCTGCTGAGGCGTCCCAAAGTGCCTGTGACATCTCTGACTCTCTGAATTCCTTGACACACTTTCACAGCTCCTGTCAGAAGGGTGTTGAGAATCATTCCAGCCCTGGCTTGTGGATGCTGTTATGTGGCTGGTAACCTGTCTGGGAATGGCACTGCCCAAACTGAGCCTTTCTTGTGCATCTCTATGGGCCTGGGTGCTGCCAGGGAGAGCCCAAAGGATGGCTCAGGCTGGGCTGGCCAGAATCCATGGGATCTGCATGTGTCTGTCTGTGAAAGCAGCACAGAGCAGGCTGGCAGGGCTGTGTGGGGCTGACCTCTCTGCCAGCAGGGACCTGACCTGGATGGTGACCCTGTGTCCCTGGTGGGAGCCTCAGCACTGTTCCCCTGCAGGGCTGGCAGGTGGAGGAGCATGGTTTGGTGGTGTCTGCCATCAAACAGCTGAGATGGAGCCTCCCAAACTGCCTCCACATCCTCAGAACTACAACTGCTGAGCTTGTTCTGCGGGGGAGAGCCCTTGCCTGTGCCTGAGCAATCACACACCATGTCTCAGGTGTGTGTCAGTGTTGCTGTGAGAACCTCAGTCTGTCTGTGTTTAAATGACTTTCAGCTGGGGATTCTCCCAGCAGGACAGCCTTTACTCTCTATAACATTCACCTGCTGCTACTGTGGAGTTTAAATCATGCTCTAAATGTGAAAAAGAGACAATTTGGATTGAAAAGGCAGTTAACACTTTGTGCTCTTCAGCTCTTGCAAGCAGATTCTCTCATCTTGCAGCTGGTCTCTCCCCATTCCCCTCACCCCAGTTCTCCCAGTTTTGCCTGCTGGGTGCCACACAGCTGTCCTGGAGAGGGAAGGGGGGCACAGGCTGGCCGTGGGGGTGGGAATCCTACCTTGGCAGTCTGGCCCGAAGTAGCCCTTGCAGCACTTGGGGACGTGGATGACCATGGAGCAGTTCCTGCGGCAGCCGTCTCTGCGCAGCCCGTAGGACTCGTAGGTGCACCAGTGGATTCCTTCCTGGGTGCCAGGGGAGGAGGGGGAAACACAGGGAAAGGAGTGCTGTGCAGAGGTTTGGGGTTTTTTCCTCTTTAAATCATAATTTCTGATGTACAGTGAATCAAAATGTGATGTGGGGAGAGTGTGAGTGTGAGACCCCCGCCTTCTCTAATTCCTGATGTTCCTAATTCTCATCATTAGTGAGAGAGCAGGGGCTGCTCTGGACTCAGCTGGAGCACTTCCACTGAAATCTGAAACTGTGTGAGACCGACAAGCATCCCCTACCACCTGGGTGTTCCCCCAGGGACAGCTTTGTCACTTAATGGTGTGGTAGTACTGTCAAAGGTCCTCTTCTTATTTATTCTAAATATTTATTTCTTTCTAGTTTGCTTGTGTGAAGTACAGAGAAGAGCAGGTTAGACTGCTTTACATGTGAGATTTGAATGTATTACCTTTGGTTTTGTCCCTGGAGGGCATTTGGTGTTACTGAAACAGCTAGCACAATGGCCCTGGAAAGGGAAAAAAAAACCTATATTAAAATGATGGCTACAAAAGGCCATTTGACTTGGACAGAAAGTTTGTTTTATGAGAGCAGAAAATACGAGCAGAGAAAAAATAAGGCTTATCATAGTTTAAAAAAATTAATAGAAGACTCTGGAGAAACAAGAGAGAATGACAACAAAATTGTTGCAATAATTTAGTGCCACAAATACAAGAAAATAGTTTTGATATCAGAATATAAGTTCTGGAAGAAGAAACAGCTCTGGATTTTAGGAAACAGGGGAGAGATGATGAATGTTCTTCAAACAAGGGTTGATGTTGTCTGTATCAGACCTGGATGTCTAATCTGGAGTACAGTTTACTTCTCAGGAAGTGCTGACCAGATCTGAGGAAATGTTATTTAATTTCATGTAATGAAATCATAAACAAAAGGCAACTTGAGCAGATGGGATATACACAACTGTTAGTTTTGTAACTGAAATATATATATTCTGATAAGCTTTTTTTAAGACTGACTACCTGTTTTTTTGTTTTTTTTTTAACTTCTAGGTAATTTTTTCATATGCTAAAATTAAACTGATGTGAACTTGATCTAGAAACTGTTTGAAGATGTTTGATGTGCCCTGCAAATGGGGCACTTTCAAAGTTCACGGAGGAAAATTCCTCCATGCTACCAGTGCCTGTTCAGGTGTGTTAAAAAAAGAAATGTCAGAGACTGAGACAGCATAGCGAGTTCTCTGTCTCGTGTATCTCTGCCTCATGTCCTTCCTACCCTATGTGGCTGAAACAGCAGTGCTGTTCTTCTGTAAAAGGGAACTTTGCAAATGCCACCTCTACAGACAAACCCACAGTGTGAATTCCCTCTCATTTAAAAGCACGATAGAAAGATTTGTCTTTGCTCAATTTCTTGCTCGTGCTTGTAAAGTGCTTTTTTCCAGTCTGAACTGAAGCCCCTTGTGCTGCGTGCTCCATGAGGGCACAGAATTCCCGTTGTGCTCCTCTCAGGGGCTGTGCTGCACCCCTCAGTCTCTCTCCACCCGGAGCTGCAGTGAGTGTGACCCCAGGTGGGCATTGGCTGTGTCTTTGGGGCACCAAGAATGGGGACTCACCATGAACTCCACGGTGAGGAAGCTGTCGCAGCGTCCCCCCAGGCTGGGCTCGGCCAGCAGGCAGCTGATCCCGTAGGCCATGCCCCCGTCGAACTCCAGCTGCCGCTGCACGACTTTGCACTGCCCATCGTTCAGGAACAGGGCGCCCTGGGGATGGGATGGGATGGGATGGGGAGAGGGGCGTGTGAGAAGTCATGAGCTGCTCCTCTTTGGGTTCCTGCTCTCTGTAGGAATGCTCTGGGGGCAAGGTGGTGTGTCAAACTATCCTGTGAGTAAAACTGATGGCTAGAGGGGCTCAAACCCAATTTTGGGGCCTCTCTTCCTATGGCTGAATGCTGTACCCTCCTAGAGGGGCAGATGTTTGTCTGGAGTGCTGTGCCAGCTCCGGGGGTCCCAGCACAGGAAGGATGTGGACTTTTTGGAGAAGTCCAGAGGAGGGCCATGGAGATACTCTGAGGGTTGGAGCACCTCTCCTGTGAAGCTGGGGCTGTTCAGCTGGGCCAGGAGAAGGCTTCAGGGTGACCCTAAAGCACCTTCCAGTCCCTAAGGGGGGACAGATGAGAGTTGGAGAAGGATTTTTAACAAGAGAATGTAATGATAAGACAAGGGGTAATGGCTTTAAGCCGAAAGAAGATGGGTTTGGATTGGATATTGGGAAGAAATTTTTTATGTGAGGTTGGTGAGACAGTGGAACACATTGCCCAGAGAGCTGTGGATGCCCCATCCCTGGAAGTGCTCAAAACCAGGTTGAACGGGACTTTGCGCAGCCTGGTCTGCTGGAAGGTGTTCCTGCCTATTACAGAACTAAGTGACCTTCAAGGTTCCTTCCAACCTAAACCATCCTATGATTCTATGATATCTTTCTTTGCTGAAGAGAACAGAGTATGGCAGTCCTGTGTCCACAGCTTTATCTTATGCAGATTTAGATTTAGATGCTTGCCGGGTCTGATCTGATACATTTGCAAATAAAATGTGATACTGTTCTGGTTTAGCAGGCTATGTGCCTGCCACTAATTTTAGCTTTAAGTGCTTACACACCAGAGTTTGCATGCAGATTGCATTGCTGCATTCATGGGGTTCAAAACCAGGCTGATCTTAGTGGTTTTGCACTGGTATTTTATTATAGCAGTTGAAGTGTGTGTGGTGTTTCAGTTTCAAGGCTACTGAGAGGTGTTTTAAACAAATGGCATCTTACAACAGAGAAAATGACAGCTCCAAAGAGTATCTAGCTTGCTGAATCTGTTGGTGTGGCATGCTCTGGTGATGACCAGTGAAGTTTTGGTGGCCCTGACCATCCCTGGAGGCTGTGCAAAGGCACAGTGGGGTCTGCAGGAGTGGATCCTGCAGCAGAGTGAGCACTTACGATCTCCCCGTTGTCCCCACAGCTCACGCTGAGGTTGGAGCCCTGCAGGGTCTTCAATGGGGTGGAATTGGGGAGCTGGTAGGCCAACACCTGGGGAGGAAAAGGGGAGATGCACACCTCTGGGTTTGCACATTGTGGCTGTGACAACGCTCCCAAAACGCGAGGGCTTACCGCAGCGTCACGGACAATGTGGAATTTGAGGTACTGCACCAGCTTGTCCGTGTTGGACTTCTTGAAGAGGAAGTCCTGCTGCTCCTGCGGCAGCCCGCGGATGGCCGTGTCCGTGGGCCAGAAGAGCGTCACGGGCTTGTGGATAGGATCGCTGATCAGCCCCAGCAGGTTGTTTTTCTGCAACGCAGCAAAAATTGGGGTGGAAGATTAACGCTCTGGCCAAAGTGACGCTGATCCCATGGGGTGAATGTCTGGTGTCACTGGGGTGCGGTGGCCTGTGGGCTGGCTGGTCACAAACCTGCAAACACCTTGGCTTTAAAAACCAGATTTGAGCTTGATACAGAGAAGGGCAGAGCTGAATGGGGAAGGGAGAGGTGGCTGTGGGTCTGCTTGGCATCCCCCACCGCTGTGGGAGTGTGGCTGCTGGTGGCCAGGGTTGTTGTGTGCTCTATTTTGAGCCCTTCGGTTCTTCTGAACAAAATCCATGTGCTCTGTGTGTGCTTTTGTCTCAAAAAATTTATTTGCAACCTTTGCCTGCTGGCCCCTGTCTCTTGTCCTTACCTCGAGCAAACTGCTGAACAGGATGTACCCGTGTTTGGCTGCAACCATTTTGAGACTTTCCTACAAAGAAAGGAAAGCAAGTAATTTATCTAAGAAATACATTACTTGGGTATTGGAAAAGAAGATATGAGCTTGCTTTTCTATGTAAGTCACTTTTTGTTATAAAATCAAAGCTGCTGTAAAAGCCCTCTGCAGAAATCCTCTTATACTCTTCTTACATTATCTGTTATTCCAGTGAATTTTAAATATAATATTTAATTTACTTAGCATATATTTCAGTTACAAAACTAACAATTGTGTCAGACAAAGTTTGTCTAAGGTCTTTTTAGTATGGCCTTTTTTTTTTATGACTTACATGATTTTTATATCTAACAGTAACTGTGGAAAAGCCCTGGGTTGGGAATGGTGATAAGCTGCACATACCTTCTTGAGGGGGAAATCCTGCATATGTGATGGGACCAGAATTTGGTTTATGACATGGATCACACCATTTGTGCCAACAGCATCACTGAGTATAATTTCAGCTTTGCTGTTCAAAACTAACGAGTTCTGGAAAGGCAACAAAAACATTTTTTCTGTGAAACCTTGTGGGAAAGGGAGGCTGATGCTGAATTGCTTTGATATAATGAGCCCAGCCCACCTTTTCTTTGCAGAAAACAGCACTTTCAGCTTTAATAAATTGCCCTTTGCTTTTTCAAACTCTCATCATGCTGATAAAGCCAGAGTCTGAGTATAAAATATTGTCAGAGCAAGGGTTGTACAACTCCACTCTTGGCACACCGAGCGAGTGCTGAACAATTCAGCCGAACAGGCAATCTTATTTGAATGTCATTTACTTATGTTTGTGCATGAGGAGGAAAGGGAACCATTCAAGTTTTTCAAAAAGCTGAATGTGAGCAGACAGTTTCACTGCTCTGTCCCTGCTGGGTCACCTGGGAGAGGCTGACGTGGATCAGGTCCCCCTGGAGGGAGGTGAGGTTGGTGAGTGCTGTCAGGTCCCTGCGCAGCAGATTGGCACATGCCACCATGTGGTACCGGAGCACCTGCGCCAGCACCCCCTTGGCAATCCAGTCCTTCACCTGCAGTGGGAAGGGGAGGGTTGGGGAGAAGCTGAGCAGGATCTGGAGCTGAGAGCTCGTGGCCAGCTCAGCCACAAGGCCTGGCCCTGCTACTCACCCGTGGGTCGCTGTTGAGGACGTCTGTGTGAGGCACAAACAGCGTGAAGGGGCCAGGACCTGTGATATCCTTGATAGACAAAGCCTGCCAAATTGAGGAGGAAAAAGCAGCAATGAGTTGATGCATTTGGTGCCCTGCAGTGACAGGGACACTGTGCAGGGGAAGGTGCTGCCTACACCACCACGTTGAGTTCCTTTCCCTGCAAGGATGAGAGAAACTCCTCGTGTGGACTTTCACTCCCAGCCTTATCTGTTTCCTCTGCTCAGTGTATTAAACAGAAGATTTTGGCTTATGGCAGTCTCTTTATCCCCTCTGCAATAACAAACAGGAGCTGAGGGAATGAAATTACTCACTCTTAGGAGTACAAATAGACCTGGGCTATTGTGGGGACTTTGCAATGACCACTGACAAGCTAAATTGAGATCTCCCTGAAAGCAAGAGGAAGCCATCTGTCTATATGGCAGCAGAATTGAAACTGGAATATGAGTCTTTGGGCTAGCAGAACAATGTACAGCTCTGTGCTGCCCCGAGGCTTCTGGCAAACAGACAATCTCCAAAAATCCCTCAGAGCTGGCTACACATTGGTTGTCTTGCAAGACACAGAGCACCATGTGATGTTTCAGGGAGGCAATATTTTCAATGTTGCCATGAGGAGATGCAGAAGGGATAGTAAATTAATGGGATGCTCTTGCTTCAGACATCACAAGAGATGTGCTGGCAGATCTGACTGTGAATGGGTGAAAGCTTCAGTTTTGTGCCCAGTCTGGAGGCCTTACATTTCCCTGGGATCTTGATCTTGATCATTAATACTCTAGATCATTAATACTGTTTTAGTGACACTTAATAGTTTAAGTTAGAGCATCTCAAGTATTAGTGACTATTAATCCAAATCCAGCCCCCATGACATTGAAGGATGTTGGTACACACCAGATTCTTGCCTGCTTCTCTCCTCTCTGCATTCTTGGAGAAAAAAAGGGAGGAGAACCCCCCCAAAGAAAACCCCAACAAACCCCAACCGCCCAACCTTTTCTTACCTCTAAATGGAAATAAAACCTAGATGTGTTGGAGTTCCTGAGAAGTTCCTGCAATTAAAAATAAGACTGTAACAGTGCTGCAAATGCACCTCTCAGAGAAGTGAGGGAATTTCTGGTTTGGAATAAGAGCTACATATCTTTATTGCTTGTGTTCTTTTCTTACCTTGCTCAATAGAACAGCAGGCTTTGAAACCTAAAACTCCCTAGTACCGCTGTCATAATGATTTTCCATTAGGATTTTTAAATTTGTTTGTTTTGGCACTTAAGGTTATCTTGCAGCCTCCTGTTCCTATTCCTGGTTTCTTGGATTGGGATAATTTCAAATTCTGGGGTGCAAATTTGTCCAAGAAAGAAATGGCACGTTTCAAGCATTGTTTTAAGTAGCTATGTGAAGACAAGTGAACAGCAAACATGTGCAGCACTTTACCTGGAAGATGTTGCCTCGGCACTGAAATCCATCCCCAATGTAGTTAGGTTTGCAGGTGCAGGTCCTTTCTGTCAGCTCAGTGTCGTTACAGATGGCAAATTCACTGCAGCCTCCATTGTTCTTGTAAGATCAAAATTTAAAATATATAATTCCTTCATGGCCAGGTGTAAAAAAGGATTCTAACTCACCCGTTCTCCCCCATTTATATAATTTAGAAAGGCTTAATCACAAGATATTTTTGAAACTACATCTTGCTGGAACTTCTGGTGGCACGTATTTCCTTGCAAACAGTAAGAAACATTTAGGGTTTATAAAAAACCCCCTCCTTTTATGCAGAGGATGTAGTTTTGATTCTCTCCTTATCTATTTAGTTCATGATGCTATAAGGATCCTGTTCCTCACTCAGGAGCAGCACCTTGGGGCTCAGAGCTCTGCCCAGTCACAAGCAGCTCCTCCTGTTACCTCCTCGGCTTGCAAATAAGTTCCTATCCTGGGCTTGAGGGCAAATCAGGAAAAATTGAGAAATTTCTTGTTTTCCCTTCTTTTATTTGTTTCGTGGTGCCCTTTCTGCCGCTGATCATCCCAGGGATCCCTCCCCATGGGCTATGAGAGGAGCAGAAGGTCCTTTGGGAGCTGCCAGCAGGGTCTGGCTTGGCAGGGCAGAGGGTTTGGGTAGGTTTGCCTTGGATTTGGGTGGGTTTGCCGTGGATTTGGGAGGGTTTGCCATGGGTTTGGGTAGGTTTGCCTTAGATTTGGGTGGGTTTGCCGTGGATTAGGGTGAGTTTGCCATGGGTTTGGGTGGGTTTGCCGTGGGTTTGGGTGGGTTTACCGTGGATTTGGGAGGGTTTGCCTTGGATTTGGGTGGGTTTGCCATGGATTTGGGTCGGTTTGGGCGGGTTTGCCGTGGGTTTGGGCAGGTTTGCCGTGGGTTTGGGTGGGTTTGCCATGGGTTTGGGCGGGTTTGCTATGGATTTGGGTGGGTTTGCCATGGATTTGGGTCGGTTTGGGCGGGTTTGCCGTGGGTTTGGGCGGGTTTGCCATGGGTTTGGGTGGGTTTGCCGTGGGTTTGGGTGGGTCTGCCGTGGATTTGGGTGGGTTTGGGTGGGTTTGCCGTGGGTTTGGGCAGGTTTGCCATGGGTTTCGGTGGGTTTGCCGTGGATTTGGGTGGGTTTGGGCGGGTTTGCCGTGGGTTTGGGTGGGTTTGCCGTGGATTTGGCTTGGGTTAGGCAGACTGTTGGCAGTGTCAGCTGCCTGAGAAGCTTTGCTGCACAGAGGTTTGGTCATTGTGGAGCCAGGTTAGCCTCTGCTATGACACTGGTGCTCCTCAAGATGATGTCTGATTTTTAACGCATAATTAGTCTGGTATAATTAGTCAAGTGGAAGCAGAGCTGCTGGAACACAGCATAGGAAAAAGCAAAAGAACACAAAATTATAGGGAACAGTGGCTCACAACTTTAAACTCCCTTTCCCCCTTCTGTTTTTGCCCTTGCTCTTTCATCACTCCAACCTTTCAAGGTTAGAGAAAGCCAGGCTGGGAGGGTGAGAATCATTGTCACAGTGCTCAGAGCAGAGGATTAATGTCCACAGGACAGCGGACCTGTCCCTGCTGCAGCTTGCCAAGAGGCAGAGCAGTGCAGCTGCTGCAGAGAGCCACACCGAGTGCCAAAATGTGGTTTGCAGTGTGGCAGCAGCTCGAGCAAAACAAATGTGGCTCATTCTCTGCAGTGACGAGTGAGGGACAGGATGGGGCATGCCATGGGATGTCCTGGGCTGTGTGCTGTGGAAGGAAGTGGTTTTTTTTGGCTTTTTGCAGGAATTCTGCATGGCAAATAATTTGCTGGTTTTGGCTGTGCCCTACAGAGCAGGGTCTGTTTCTCTGGGGTGGATTTGAAGTGGTTCTTTAGGACTCGATGATGGGTCCAGGCCCTCACTTGTGTTATGGCCAGGCTGGGGACAAGGAAAAGCCTTTCCTGCACATTTGGTTTCTCTCACAGTGACAACACTAAAGCCTGCACTGAACCAAGAATATTTATAGATTAGCCAAGTGAATGTAAATTGATTCTTAGCACACTTAACTTAGTTCAGAATGCATGCAACCCCCAAAAGTGTAATGATTATAACGAGACCTTAAATTGTCTCCTTAAATGGAAACTCACCTGTGAGCACAGACTGATATATGTGCATGTCTTGCCATCTCCAGAATATCCCTTCAGGCAATTGCACACTGCCTGCAAAGCAAAATCAGAAAATGTGCATACATTGAAAAATGCTCCAATTTTTTTCAGCACACATATATTTAGTTTACTTTTTTCCCAGATAATATCATGGTGATGTGATGTGCAATTTATTAAGCTAAAAGTATGTAATGTCTCCCACAGCAGTTTCTTGGCCATTTGGAGCAATCACAGACTGAGATTGGGAAATAACAATTTTCTACAGGCCCTGTCTGCCTTTTCCCTGTCTATCCATCTCTGGTATTCCCCTCTCATCTCTTTCCTTCCCCTGCCTTTTTTAAAGTGATGAAATCTATCTTCCAAACACACCTGGAATTGTGTCCTGATGTTACTGGCAACATCCCATGCAGTGGAAATGCATCTGACACTTTGTCCTGGTTACTTTAATTTGCACTTGCAGTTATCATGAAGATGAAAAATAGTTGCAAAGGAATGAATTACATTCTCCAATTCACTGCTTAATGACTCTCAATTTAGAATTTACGTTTAATATGTAGGAATCCGAAAACTCAATGAGATTTCTGCAGCAGAAATAAAACTGGGAGATAGTCTACTAACAGTGTTTATGTACCTCCTGGATGAGCGAGAGCTCTACAGGAAGAAGATGCATTTCTGTCCTATAAATTTGACTTTGCAGTGCTGGGATTTTGTGGTGGAGGTTATTATTCTGATGTTAATTACATTCTCACAGGTAAGGAAGAATGAATAAATAGGTTGTAGCTACTACTTGTGTCCCCGTGAGGGTGTATGGAAGAGAACAGCCATCCCTGTCTTGTCTAGAGGGAGGGGAAGGGGTTGAGTGGCTCTGTGCTCCCACCAGAAATGATTTAGGTCATTTTGTTTCCTTGGGAAAATATTTGAGCTGTGTGGGGAGAAGGGCTAGTCTGAAAAGGAATATTTCCTTGGACAGTTTCTATAACAATAAGAGAAACATCGTCTAGCAATACTTTCAAACTGACAGGTTTTCACATCAAAACTCCCCAAAGGAGAAAAACAACCACTTGAAATAGCAAAACACTGCTTTCCTCTGCAGTTTTGGATTTCTTTCACTAATTTTTTTTTCATGTTTTTCTGCACTCCCCCTCAAATAACTTTTTGAGGCAAGCACATACTTTGCAGAATTGTTGCAATGAAATTCACTTTTCTATTTAAAAACCGACTTGACATGGGGAAATCTTTCTTTTCCCAACAATAAGCACTTGGCTAGGCCTATTTTTCTTCACTAACAAAATACTCACTTGATTGGGTCCAATCTGCGTGCATTCTGCATTTCTATCACATCCACCATTGTTCACCAGACAAGGGTTGATTTCTTTATAAAACAGAAACAGCGTAATAAAGAGAAAGTAACTCTGAAAACCCAAGGAGGAAGAACTTTAAGTAAAGCATGCTAGGAGTGCAGATTTATGACAAAATTCATTCCCTCAGTTACTTAACACCTCAGCCTTGGGGAAGGCTAAAGCCCTGCCAGCAGAATTTCTGAAAGCAAACCTGGGGCGGTGTGGTTTGATATCCATGCCACACTTCTGGCTCAGAGTGGAAGAAATATCATCCTCCTGCAGGAAAAACTCCCTCCTGTGATTTTCCCCCGCGGGATAGGAGGCAGGGCAGTTCTCACCCATGCAGACGATCCCATCTCCAGTGTAGCCAGCGCTGCAGACACAGGCTCTGTTTCCTGGCGTTGTTCTCCTGCACTCTGCCCTGGCAGAGCAGCCGCCGTTGCTGCTCCCACAAGCGTCGATAGCTGAGCAGGGACATCAACAGAGCTTAAATCAGTGTGCTGGGCTGGCTGCTTGCTTCTCCTGATAATCTGGCTCCATCTTTTTAAAGGGATTTGCTAACACTTTTGGAACACAGAGTTTTCTGATTTAAGAGGCTTCATTAGTGTCAAATATTTAATATCTATTGTTGTTTCAAGAGGGAGAGCTGAGAAGATGCTTATAGCATGGAAGGATTGACTTTCAGTAACTTTCCATCTTCCATTTCTGCCCATGTCAACAAAACACCAAAAAAGGGACCTTTGTGTTCCTCTCTAATTTAAATGGCCGTTTAAGCTTTCCCTGAGCTCGACATTTTCTGCACACAGAAAATACCTTCTAAGTTACAACTCTGAAGTACCTAGCCCTCCTGTGACATAAAGCCCTGGTTGTTATTCAGATGGATTCTCATATTGTTTTCCCAACTCTGGGTGAGTTGGATGCTCACAACGTGAGAGCAGGGAGGGAGCCGCTGACCACCGCGTGACTCTGTGTCTGCTTTCGAGTCCGGGTGGGAGAAAACTCTCTCTTAGCAGCACTCCGGCTGAGACACAGCGTGGCTGCCTCTAGGAAGGCGCAGCCTGTGGCCAGGAGACCCTATCTCTGACTGCAGTGGACCTGGACTTCAGGAACACTAGGAGACGCCGCTGCCGGGCTGCTGACCGAGCCTGGCTGGTCAGTGGGTCCAGCCCGCACCCGCTGTGTCAGAGTACTGCTGTGGTAGGTGGTTTCATGTTGAATTCTATGTCGCATTTCATCCTTTGCCAAAGATGGTTGATTTTTGAGCCTTTCCTTTTGATATTTTTGCCCAGAAATTGGAGTGTCATTTTCACCACTTGACTCTATCTGGCGGGGATTTCTCCTCTGCGCAAAGAGAGAGGATAAGAACCTTGAGTTCAAGCCCTGCATCAAAGGCTCCAGGGCTCCACAGGAGCCTCCATTGCCAAGTGCACACGTTTTAATCACGGTCAGCTACGGTGATGAGCCCCAATGGAGCAGGGCAAAGCTGCCATCAGGGCCTGGGTCAGGCTGGAGAGATCTAAAGAGCCTCGAGCTCCAGGAACAGTGGGGCTGGAAAGGGCCTGCCAAGGCCATGGCGGCAGTGCCCCAACATTGCTGCTCCTCCATCTTTCTGGTAGGGAAAACCCAGGCAGTGTGCTCGGGTAATTAACTGGATCTAGGGTTAGGGTTACGCTTAGGGTTAGGGTTAGGAGATCTAAAGGGCCTCTTGCTCCAGGAGCACTGGCGCTGGAAAGAGCCTGCCAAGGCAAACGCAGCAGTGCCCCAACCTTGCTGCTCCCACAGCTCTGTGATCTGGAACCCCCACAGGGGTGGGCACCTCGGCCCCGGCCACAAGCTGCCATTAGAACTAGAGACAGGGTTGAGAGAGGGAAAGGTCCTCGAGCTCCAGGAACAGTGGCGCTGGAAAGGGCCTGCCAAGGCCATGGCAGCAGTGCCCCAACATTGCTGCTCCTCCATCTTTCTGATAGGGAAAACCCAGGCAGTGTGCTCGGGCGGAACCATAAGCCTAGCCCTAGTTCATTACCACAACTCACTACCTGGCTTCTCCAGCTCAGAAAGATGCAGGAGCAGCAATGCTGGGGCACTGCCGCCATGGCCTTGGCAGGCCCTTTCCAGCCCCACTCTTCCCGGAGCTCGAGCCTCTTTAGATCTCTCCAGCCCAAGCCAGGCCCCTGAGGGCAGCTTGGCACTGGCACATGCAGGTCTGCTCTTGGCAGAATTGGAGTTGGAAGGGCCCCACAGACTCACCCTGCAGTGCCTTCTAACAGCAGCCTCACTCAGGCCATCATGGCAGGCTGCTGCCAGACACTGGATGGTGCCTGTCTTGAAACATCTTGCAATGTGGCTGCCTGTATCTGCTGGGAGGGAGCAGCCAGGCTTTGCTGAAGGTGAGGCCTCTCGTGCCCTGCTGTGCCCCCTGAGCCACCCCAAGGCCTGGCTGAGCTGTCAATCCTGCACTCATGGGCTGGCACTGGTGCTCACCATTTGCTCCTGATGCACCAAATGACCAGCAGTCCCACCAGCCTGAACATTGCTTTAATTTTGGCTTCAAATTACCCTAAATTGCTGTTTTACCAATTTCAGATCAGGGAGTTGGTTTTCCTGTATCTGGTTTTGCCCAGGAGTCCTGTCCAGGAGACAAGGGTGAGTGCAGAGTCACCATGGGTGACCTGTGTCACCAGCTCTTCCTGCACATGGGGAATTGCCCCTCAGCAGGTTAAAATGGATTTGGCTGGCTTGTGCCAGAAGAGAAAATGAAAGCAGACAGAGTAAAAAATCTGGGATTAGGACCCCGTCAGTCATTGTGAGTAAGTAGAAAAATGGGCTCTGTTCTCAAAAGCATTTTTATTTTAATCGGTTAAGAATTAAGAAAAAATACTGTTGATTATGACTATTGTAGCAGGAAGCAGTCTATTTTGGATAACGCAGATTCTTGGAGGAACATCTAGGGTAAGGTGCTGTTGCCCCTTTCTGAGGGTCTTTTAAATCTCTCTGGTCTTTAGAAATGGATTTTACCACAGCAGAAATCTGAGCAAGCTCAGAAATCTGAGGAAATGGCTGAGCTTTGCAGCTTCCCATAGCTGGGAGTGTTTTGTACCCTGACTTGGCCTCTCTTTGGGCTTTGTTGGGAAAGGGAGTACAAGTCCCAGCCCAGGTTTCGTTACCCTGCAGACAATGGGGCTGGGGCTGTGCACTGTATGTTCTCTTTTCTCTGCTCTCCCCGAGCACAATGCCTCAAAACTGGAGATCTGGAGCCCTTTGTTTGCTGTGACCCCACACCTGTTGGCTGCTGCTTGTTTTGAGTGCCCTGGCAGCAATTCCTGGTTTTTAACAAGGGCTCATCTCTCACCAGCTCTGCTGTGATCAGAGAGTGCTTCAAGCATGCTTCTTTCATTTATTTTTATATTTTTTTTTTCAAAGGGAAGAAACAAAGTTCACTTGCCTGTGCAGAACGTCCCGTTCCCCTCAAACCCAGCTGCACACTTGCAGTAGGCAGTGCCATTTGACAGGAGAAGGCAACTAATGAAAGAAAAGGAGGGAGACAACATTAAAAAAAAAAAAAAAAGGCAAAAAAAATAGTCAGGTCTTTTGTACAGCCCTTGTTTTTGTGAGTTGTTCTGAAGGTAATGTTGCGTAGAAATAAGAAGACATTTAACTATACAGTAAGAGGTAGCGAAAACTGTGAAAATGGACCCAGTTGGATCAAGCTTTTTGAATGTATTTTAGGTGTATTATTTTAGATATTAGAATTCCATGCTTTGGTCTTTAAGTATATTTTCTTTTTTTTTTTTTCCCCTCAGAACCCCAGAATTTGCATGTCTACTCACCCAAAAAGCTGTGCACAATGTTTGTTTGTGTGCACACAATTTATGGAGGGACACAGCAGCACCGATGCACAGGGGAGGGAGCCAGGCATCTGAGTTCTCTGGGTTTAAATCTGGGGTTTTTTATGGACAGTTTGGCCTTCTGCATGCAAGTTTGTGAATTTTCTGCCCTGTGAGCTCTGTTCAATGCCTGATTGCTCCCTGGTAAACAATATGAGTACCCCACAGTCTTGATTCCAGAATGTGTGGGTCCCCATGAGCAAATCTGAGAGTGTAGTTTTGCCAAAAAAGCCTGGTAAAATATTGCTACTGTGAACTGAATTTCACAAATAACACGGGGGAGAGAATGACCTACATCTGGGCAAAAGGGGGTTTGCCCCTCTGGTTTCTCAGGTCCTACAGAAGAGCTGTGGCTGAAAATGAGTTGTCTTTTTAGCCACCTTTCGTTGTTTTTTTGAGACATGTTGGCTAGTGTAAACCTTGCTGTGTGTCAGTGGGGAGGGGACAGATGCAGTAAATGACTCAGGGGGGTCACTTGCTCCTTTGAAAACTACTCACTGTCCCAATATTGCTGCTGGATGGGTGACTGCTTTTTCTTTTTGTTGTTATTTGTGTATTTTGATGTGAAGAGGAGAGCTTTGAACTTTGTGGCCTCATCACCATGTAATTAGAGTTTCCTTATCTCTGTGAGATATGCTGCTGAGAAGCCATGAGCAAGATGAATTACTCTTTTTGCCTTTCAGGAGATCCCCTTTTCCCCCCTCCCCTCTAAATAAATACATTTAGTACATACTTAGCACTGGTGTGGCATGAGGCATTACATGCGTCATCTTTGATTTCTGCAAGTAGAAATAAAGAAATAAATCAGGGATCAGAACCTTTGGGGTCAACATCCTTGCAGGGTTCAGAGGCTCCATGTGGAGTTGGAGTCTGAGCTCTGTGCCAGACAATTGTGCTCTCAGTCTGTGTGGAGACTCCATCTCTGCAGAGAATCCATCTGTGTAGAGATTTCGTCTGTACAGATCGGTGGAAAACACTTAAATTTATTTGCAAAGAAGGGTTGTGTCATGTTGTCAGGAAAACATTTTGCCTGCTGTCATTTATCTGCATTTAGGCTGGTGAATCTAGAACCTAGAATTATTAGTTGAATTATATAAGCGTAGATTTTCTAAAGGAACTGAAATTTTTCTCAGATGTAACAGGTACAGGAACCTTTTTATAAAATTCTACTTATTAATAACTTTTTTCCCTGAGAAAATTTAAAACTGATCTTGAATGTTATTATTAACATGTTTGTAACATTTAAAAATTTTTATATTGTTACAGGTTGAGTTTTGAAATAGTTACTGAATACATTTATGTCTAAATTATGTCTAAATAAAATATATGTCAAAATAGAATATAATTTGATTTGATAGAGGAGCTGTATTAAGCCAGCACAAAATGGTTTATTTGCTAATCGTTTTTTATTGCATTAACAAGAACATAATTTAATATCTGGTGTTGTATAGCTAAATGAACTTATTGAAGCCCTTGAGAGGCTTTTGATCTGAGGGTCAAAATGTGCTGGATAATCCTGCTCTGGAAAACATAGAGCTTTAATAAATGGGATATTCTTTTGGGACAGACAGAGGGTGACACAGGTAGAGAATCAGCTAAGTAGGGCATTTCAGCATCATGAGAAATATCTCAGCTGGCTGTCTAATAATCCATTAATTAATTGATGTGCTACAGGAGTGTGACCCATGTTTCACTGTGTGTGGGAAGCTGCACTGGGATCTGGCTGAAGTTCTGTCATTGTTTGAAATGCTCACTTTTCACCCCGGAAAAAAACGAGCCAGGGCACTCACCAGTGTCACAGGTCACTCCCCTCCAGCCAACGTCACATTCGCAGGAGCCGTCCCCATCGATGCCACTGCTGCACTTCCCATGGACACAGGTGCACGCTGGGGGGAGATTCATTCTCAATTCAAACTGTGCTTATTCATTCAAAATTCAAACTGTGCTTATTCATTCTCAGTTCAGACTGTGCCTATCTTTCCTCTACTCCCCAAGGCAGGCTCTGAAACTCTGTTGTAATGGGAAGGCATTGGTGAAAAACAGCAGTGCTAAAGAGAATCGTTCCTGCTGGGTGCTGTTCTAAGTCTGCAGTGTGCCAGAGCAGGAGGCACTGACACCACCCAGCCAAGGGATTCGAAAGAAAACATTGTAATGGGGAGAGAAAAGGGTTAATGATGCTGTTTAAGCCTGGCTTATTACCCTGGAAGTGCTGTACCCTTCTAGAATCTAGAATGAATAGGGTTGGAAGATATAAGGGGAAGGTTTGGACACCTGACAAGGCTAGTGATGCCTGATGATTTTTGTCTTTTCTTTTTATATACCTTTTTATATCTTTTATATACCCTTTTATATGTTTTTTATGCCTTTTTTGTATCTCCTGTATCCTCTGTACCCTTAGCCTACATGCTTGTATTTTTTATAGTCTGATATTCTAGCTCAGTTTTGGGGTTCTGTGAGGCAGAAAGGCCAAACATCCTCAGCAGGAGGCTGGTGAGCCCTAAACTATCTCAAAACCTGAGGTTTCAACCTTGCTTGAAACCTTCTCTCTGGAACATAATTTGTAAATTGAGCTGTAGCCTCATTTGGGGGGAGATTCCTAGATTAGGGGGACATTACTTCATTTACTAAGCTTCTTATTGGGGGATCCGTGTCAGATGTGCTAACTTGCAAGGTCTATAAAAATTGTATATGCATTATATGTGTGCATCTCGGTGTGTTCCACCTTGAAGAGCTGTGCCCCTCGGATCCTATTAAACACTGAGGTAAAACCCTTTTATGCCTTTAACCGTGTCTGCCTCATAATTCTGAGACCAGCGAAAGGAAACACCAGCAAAGCTCTTTTGTGGTTTGGGTGATGCCTGGATGGGCTTACCTAAGAGAGAGGCTAGACAAAATTAAGAGAATAAAGAGGAGTTATTGAAGGGCCTTCAGGTGCATTTAGGGCAGTCACAGCCCACCCAGGGGCTACACCCAAAATGGACAATGATCATGAGTATTTCATACTATATAAGTTTTGTTCATTTGCATATCAGGGGGTTAATCCTCCAATTACAGTTTCAGATAATGAAGTCAATTACTCCAAGTTTACTCCCCCCAATTAATTCTCTGCTGTTTACATAGTTTGGGGCCTGAGACAGCGAGATGTCCTTGACTTTGGAGCTTAGAGACAAATTGTTTTGTCTAAAAACAAGAGAACAGCAGCTCAGCACCTGTATGGAGCCCAGACTCACACACTAAAAATTACAGGATTACAGATACACGAGAAATACAGAAGCTCAAACCCTTTGGCGCCGTGGGGACGCTCAGTACCTTGGTCACAGGCGGGGCCGTATCTGCCCGGGCTGCAGCTCTCGCAGGCGGTGCCCACGAAGCCCTCCTGGCACTGGCAGCTGCCCGTGCCATTGATGCCATCCAGGCACACGCCGTTCCCCAGGCAGGCGTTCCCAGCTGGCCCCGGGCACGGCTGGCACTGCTGGCCGAAGAACCCCGCGCAGCACTGCCTGCTCTGGAAAGCCAGAAATGTCAGGGGGGCAGGAAGGGTGAACGAGGGATCTGGGGTTTTTCAAGGGCTTGTGGGGATAGGACAAGGCAGAATGGCTCCAGAGTGAAAGAGGGTGGGTTTGCATTGGATGTTAGGAAGAAATTCTGTGCTGTGGTGTGGGTTTGTATTGGATATTAGGAAGAAATTCTGTGCTGTGGTGTGGGTTTGTATTGGATATTAGGAAGAAATTCTGTGCTGTGGTGTGGGTTTATATTGGATATTAGGAAGAAATTCTGTGCTGTGGTGTGGGTTAATATGGGATATTAGGAAGAAATTCTGCGCTGTGGTGTGGGTTTGTATGGGATATTAGGAAGAAATTCTGCACTGTGGCGAGGCATTGTGACAGGTTTCCCAGAGGAGTTTTGGGTGGCCTCACGCCTTGGGAGCTCAAGGCTAGGTTGCAGGGAGCTCTGAGCAGCCTGGCCATGGGGAAGATGTTTCTGTGCATGGCAGGGTGGTTGGAAATAGATGATCTTTAAGGTCCAACCCAAACCAATCTATGATTCTGTGGTTTTTGGCAGCACGTCAGCTCTGCTGCTCTGTGCCCACAATCCCCAGCCCTTAGTGGGACCAGCTGCCCTTCGCCACCCCAGGAAAAGGGGACAGGACTGCCCTTCCCAAACCTGTGCTCCCCCTGCCCCATGTGGCCCTTCCTGTGCTGCAGCCATCATCAGCCTTTGACCTTCCAATCACTGCTGTGTCCACAGTAAAGCCAATAAATACATTGTCAGGAGCTGCCTTGGCATGCAGTGTGTGTTCAGCATGAATTACGAGGAGGATGAAGCTCAGGGATGGGGCTCCTGTTTTTTACCTCAATAGAAATGTACTCACAACGATGGTTTTGGCACACTTGGGCTTGCACCCGATCTGGATGGTGTACAGTCTCATGTGGTTTTCGGTGAGGACACAGTATTTCTTCTCCCCTGCCTGAGCAAATATTGGAGAAACAGATGCACTTCTGAATAATATTGATCAGCTGCTCTCTAATGTTTTTTTAAAAAAATTGGACGTTGACTTGATGTATACTGTGCACTGAGTCACATTTCCACACTAAAAATGGAGGAAATAATCTCGAAATAAAAACATAATAGCTAAATAATTCATAATGAACACAAGATCAGTTTAATTCAGTGTCTTGTGGTGTTTTAAAGATGTCTAACATTACCTTTGCTCAGAACTGAACAGATTCTATTCAGAAGTTTAGCAAACTTTTTTTCATTTTTCACATTTTCTGATCTTTCTAATTCTTTCTGGAAAACTGAGTTTGAAGTTCTGCAAAAACAGCTGTCGAAACATTATCATCCAGGTCTGAACACAATTGGGAATGATTGCTTGCTGAAGAAAACTTTTGATCTCACTACACACTTGTGAGGAGATTGAGACAAGCATCCATCCATCCAGTCAGCTGTTCATTGTGAAGGGAATGTTAATGAGTCTGAGTTTTACCCATAATTACATAAATTTGTTTTTGCTAGTCAAGTACTTTGATGAGGTGGATGGGACTTGTTCTGCTTTGGAATACCATTACTGATAATTATATTAAAAATAGGATTGAATGCATCTGTAGTCAGTTTTGATATTAAAAAAACAACCCTAGCATTAATGAAAAAATACTTACTATTTCTTTTGTTCCTGGGGGACAACTTGATGGTTGTGAACAAATTCTGCACTTTTCCTGAAGCAGCACAAATGGGAGGTGGTTAACAGACTGCACAGGGCTGCAGGCAGGTTGTTTCATATAAAAATCATGATTTACAGCTATGTTTCTAAATCTAGTTCTCGACGTGCATTATCAGGGGAACTCCTTTGGTAAAGATGCTGAGGAAAGCTGTCCTGCTCAGCAAGGAAAATATCCCTGCGAGCTCTGTGGGGGCATCCTATGGGAATCCTTCTCCCAAGGGGAAGAAGGAGGAAAGATCATTTGGAGATTTTTATTTTCTCTTGTTAAATTGATGCTTTCCACTTTATAAACAAGTGGCCTGGCTACGAAGATGTATTAGACTAGTGCATTACTAATATTATCCGAAAATTAGAGCTCAGGAATTTCTTTTCTACTCGGATTATATTCTATCCAGGCTGTCAGAAGGCTGATTTCAGGACCAAAGCTGTCTTAAGAGATGCTAAAACTCTGGTAGGAGCATCCTTTGTGGAGCACATGTGCATCCCTTGCTGGCAAGGAGCATCACACATCCTATCCCTCTGAGCTGTGTTTAGCTGTAGGTGACTCTGTATGAACAGGACCACTCACGATGATCACGGTGCTGTTGATATCACATCTGTTCCTCTGGATTTCCAGCACCTTTCCCAGCCCGTGGATAATTCCTTTGTCTGTTGCCACGTTTGTGTAGCTTATGGGAGCATCGTTGATGTAGAGCTGCAAAAGAGATGCCATCGGTTAGAGAGCAGCAGAGCTCTTCCCTGCCTCTGGGGTAACCTCAGCAGTAGGAGGTGGAAGAAAGAGAGAAATATATCTCAAAACCTTTCTTTACACAATACAGATTTTGCAGGCGAACAAATACAGATACGCAACACAGATTTTCCAGTTCTCTATTATTAACCATACACCATATTTAAGAATGGGGATAATCCTGAATGTTTCACATAATATTCTGTCTGTCTTTCTCATATAAATGATTTTTCTTGTGAGAAAGAGCAAGTCAGAAAGAACTGCACAATTGTATTAAGTTAAGAATCTGGGCAATAGCAAAATTTACTCATATTAAATTATGGAAATTGAACTTTGAGCCTATTTCTAGACAAATACAAAGGATTTGTTGAAGCCTAAGAGCTTTTCCTTAAGGAAAACTACCAACGGGAGTTAACATCAGGCACTTGCTCATTTTCCAGTTGCTGCATTTAACTGCTTCACTGCGCTGGAGGGCAAGGGGTGACTTTTGCAGCCTCTGGAAGTTTTTTAGCAACAGGATTTGGCAGCTTTTCCCACCCAGGGCTGTAAAGGCTATGAAGAAGCCCAAGGCATGCCAAAAGCTGGGTTTGCTGGGTCTGGGGGTGAGGGGCTCCAAGGAAACCCTCCCAGTAGCTGTTCTTCCATCTCTTTGGTGATCTCAAAGCCACCCCACGCTCCAATGGTGCCCTCATCAGCAGCAGCCCCACCCCAGATGGGCTCAGCCATGGGCAGAGCAAAGAGTGGAGCTGAAACTGGGTGGGTGAGAAGTTGTTTTCCTTTGCCCATGCCCCGAGGGAGCTCTGGGACAGAGAAGGAGGACCAAGTTCCCTTCCTGGCCCTGTCTCTTAATCTTGCTGTGCCTGATTTTTTCCATGAGTGGCATTGAAAGGCAATTCATATTTGTTGCCCAGTGCTTTGAGCTCTTAGGACTGAAAGTGTAGCAAAGCCACAGAAAATAGAATTAATGTTTTATAATTGAGGGCAAGTTTCTAATAGCCCTTGGAAGTGAGATTAATGACTGCTTTGGAATGCAGGCTGGTAGTTGCTAGAGACAGATGTCTGAAATTCAATGCTAAACGTGAACATCACTAATGAAATCAAATTCAATCAAAGATGCCTTCAAGGGTGACTTTGAATCGAGCAGGTCTGAGGCAGGCCTTGCATTTGAATGAAAACTTTTGTGCTGTTGAGTCTCAGAAGCCAGCGAGGGATGCAGGGATTGGTTTAAAGCTGAAGCTGGGTTTGTAAAAAGCAGAAAACCAGTTTCCCCCAGCAGGTGCAGGCAGCAGTACCTGGCTGTTGTGGAGGAAGAACCCAACATGGTAGGAGAAGCCCAGCAGGGTCTCCCTGTGCATGCCATTGTGCAGGTTGTTCTTGAGGAGCTTCTCACCCAGCACTACATGGTAGCGGATTTGGCTCTCGTCCTGCAAACACACAACGGCATCCAGAGTTATGGAACAAAGCGTGGAAACTGCCCAGGGATAGCATTTTCTGAAGGGTATAAGCCAAACATAGATTGCCTGAATTTAGAGAGAAGGTTCTCCACCATGCAGGTTATCTTCCCTCCTGTAGCGAGGCTGCATTCCTGTGATAATGAAACTTTTATTGGCCATGGAGGGTGAGAGGCTATTGAAATGGGAGGAACAAGGTTTCCTTGAGCCTGTAGTGCCTGTTTGTGTGCCTAGGGCTGGCTGATAGATTCAGGGAAAAGTCAGGTTTTTTTAGCTCTCTGAACATCTTGGGTGCATTTGACATCAAGGGTTGCATATTCCATGAGTGCTTTTATAATCTCTTCATACCCATTCCCTATTCCTTTGGGAATCCATGAATAACCTATAGGTGAATAAACTGTAGGTGAATGTTTAGAGTAATATTTATATATATCTATATACATAAAATTTTTAAGGGCATCTTCAGTCAATAAAGACTGGGAGTCACACCTGTTAATTGAAAGTTTTCTATGTCTGGTTGGTAGAGTGTGTTCATATTTCATTGAAAAGTTCTGAAGTTACTCTCTGAACATCAAAATTTTGTGTGGGCTTCCCAAGGCTTCTGCACCTTGCTCCAAGGCAGGAAACTTGCAGGGCTCTCCCTGACCAGGAGGAGGGAGCAGAAGCAGAAGTGTTGGTGTGATATTGGTCAATGTGAGAGAAGCTGGAGCATTGGGAGAGTTTAGGAGCTGCCTAAGAGCAGACAGTGTTGCTTGTGGGAAATCCTGCTGCTCCCTCTTCCCTTGTTCTGAATGTTCATGCTGCTCCTGGATTTTCTGTTCCTTCAAAAGTGTAGGAAGTCATGAAGCAGCTCCAGACAGTGACATTTGTGATGTTGCCTGGCTGTGCCCACAGAGTGAGCCAGTGGCCTTGACATCTCTTAGGACTGGCCTCATTCCACAGATTTGGCAAAAAAAAGTTTGCAGATTAGAAAGTGGGAACCAAGACAGAGCTAATCTCCAGCAGTGTCCAGCCCTCTTTAGTCTCCTGACTTCAATGAATTGGAGGAAAGGCTAACTCTGATCCATCTTGGTTTCTGTCTTTTATCACCAGCAGAGTTTGGACATCTTGGGCTCATCAGGGCCAACAAATGGGATCCCTTCCCTGTGCCAAACTCTTCCCTCTGCATCAGAGCTCTCCCAAATGTTTCACAAAGAGGTTAAGCCTTAGGGAGTCTTAACCTTATGGTTGTTTTTTGATTCTTTTTTTGCCAGATAGCCACATCAGACAAGATTGGGAGGATGGAAGAACGACCAAAGAAACACTGGTGAGTAGTGGAAATGGAAATGATTTCTGTGTGTGTAATCCAGATTTACTGGGACTGATGTCCAATGCGTCTCTCAAAGTTTGTTATAAATTCTTTGTGTAGTGGTGTGGAAATGGTGATGTTGTGCCAAGAAACAATTAAATAGTGTTCAAAAGCCATTTGAGCTGGTGGAGCTGGATCACTTATGAAAGTGGGAATTTTGCTGTGGATCTGCCATTGTTGGTAAAGGTTTTGGGACAAATCATTTGAATCCTGTGCTCCTCACCCCCTGGCTGTAAATGGGGACCATGCAAGGAGTGTGGCAACATAGATATGTATGGAAGAGACAGGGAAGTATTAGTGCCATTGAGGAAGTCATGGGTGAAGCTTTCTCTGCAAGGTGTGTGGCTCTTGACCTGTGCAATCCATAAAACTGTTTCAAATTGGAGAAAATATGGAGAAAGCTGCTGGGATGATGCAGAAAAAGGATAGCTTCTCTTGGGAGGAAACCAACAGGGTTGAGAAGAGGGTTTTCACAAAATCTCAAACAAAAAAAAAAAAAAAAAAAAAAAGGTGTGCTGATGAGTCTTAGAAATTATCAGCATGTTTTCAGTCTAGAGGAGGACTAAACACAGAACAAATAGCTAGGCTCTTTCAGCAAGTAAGGAAAATACAGGTGGATCCATCCCCTTTCACCTTCTCTGGTGTTTTAGACAAAACTTAACTTCCTGGATTTCTGGAAAACAAACATCTTCCTGTTTTTGTGTCCTCGTAACCAATCCACTAGAAACAGAGATGAAATACTGAGCTGTTAAGACAAGCCCTGTGAGTAATACGTACCAGAGTAGCAGATTTCTTATCCCTTAGGTAATTTGCTATGGCATCATTATTCGGGGCAAAGACTGTGTATGTGTTTGCTGCTTCTATTTCGTTTGCCAGGTTGTATTGCTGTTGTGAAACACATTAAAAAAAAAAATCAGAGCGACCACTGATAGTCTGATACTAGCCCAAAATTCTAACAAAGCTGAGAGCTTCCTCTGTTGTTGAGGAATGATGTGAAATGCAAATGATGTGGAAGCTTACAATAATGTAGCCCCTGAAGATGGAGTAGTCGGGCATCTGCTCGAGGCGGGGCAGCAGCCCCGGCAGGACAGCGCTGCGCAGTGGGGTCAGCACCTGGAAAAGTCAGAAACCCCACATCACCTGCACGGACCAGAGGCAGGGCAAAACACTGTCCTTTTCCCAAAGGTTCTTAATAGTTTGCACTGCTTGTGGTGCAGAGGAGCAAATCCTCATCGATATCTTGAGTACCTTATCAATAACGTGAATGACGCCGTTTGTGGACGCGATGTCCCTGGACACAAAGTGAGCTCCCTCGAGGGTCAGGCTCTGCAAGAGGGAAGGGACAGAGGGTTTGCATCGTGGGGCTGGTGCTTTCCCACTGCATTTCCACACCTTCCCCAAATGCTTGCCCAGGGCTGCACTGCTCACCCAGTCCACCCCTCCCAGTTCTGTGCAACTTTGAAGGACCTTGCTGGTGATTTTTCTGGGCATGGAGGTGGGGGAAGGCCCCTCCTCCCTTAATGGGGATGAGGGGCTTAAATGTGACTTGTGTACTTCCAGAATTCCTCAGAAAATGGAACTTACCTGATAAAAAGGCTGAGGTGGAAGGGCTGTAGGTTATTTACCATTTGAAAATACTTTCAGGTGACTTAGGGCTGTATAGCTGCATATGTAGAGATGTGTGTTATCACTGCTTCCTCCTACCTTCCCAGTTCCCTAAAATAAGTAATTTGCTTTCCTTGATGCTCTTTGTCTCAATTTAGTTCAACCAGGCTGCTCCAGGCAGGGAGTGTCCTTCTGCTTGGTCTGGTGTTTGCAGCAGCTACTGGGACATTAGAAATAAATAATATTGTGGACAAATTTAGGTGGTGTAAAGTGGTGGAGAAAAATGAGCTAATGTTTCTCCCAGAGGGCCCAATATAATGGAGCTATGGCTTCAATTTTATGACATGATATTTTTTAAAAGTAAAGGTAGATAATGTCTGTGTGGTTTTGTTACATAAGGAAGTCAGTGGCAGCGATGGTCAGGGTTTGGTGTATGATACCACAGTGGTTTGCAGGTCATCTCACCCCATTTTCTTTAGACAAATGTAGGAATTTGCTCTGCAGCGATGTTGGCAGCATGTCAGAGGATGATAAATTCTGGATATCAGCAAAGCTGTAAGCTCCTGTCAGTACATGAAACCTAAAGAAAATTAACTGGATTAGAACGTTTTGTATTTTCTCTCTCTCTCCCATTTTTTTCCTCTTTCTTCAGATATACATGCTTAGTGTGTATAAAACTGGTTTTAAGCAGGAATTGCTTCTACAACACCTTGTTCAGCCATGTTCTGATCTTAGTTTGGCCTTTCAGCATTTCTGACATAATACAAACAATGCCTTTCCTTCCAGTGGACTTGCTATGGATATTTATACCACTGAAACTAGAAGGGGAATCCTACGCACTTGCTTTAAAATCAAAATACCTGTCTTGCTCTAGTGGCTTCAAACCAAAAGCTTGTTTAGCACAAAAAACAATTAACCAAAAATACCAACCCCCAAATCATTAACGTACTTCAGCAGAGTTGGAATGTTACTTTTTGACATCCAAAAGGCTTTCTCATCCTCATCCATGTTTTCAATTGCTTGCAGAGAAGGCACAAGGACAGTCAGGTTGGAGGTGGTGGACAACACTGAGTTTATCTTGGCCTCCTGCGTGAAAGAGGATAAAATAATTCATTCTAAGGATGGTTTATAAATAGTAGCTGGAGATATTTTAAGCAAGGTGGAGTGTGTGACGTGCTTTGTCACCAGCCTGGGGAGGAAAAACTATTATACTGAGCAATGACTTGAACAATAGTAGTTAGAGCTGTGCAAAAATGGCAAATGAGTGTCTGCTTTTTACAAAATAGATTGCCAGCATTTAAAGGACAGAAATAATGTTCAGGTAAGAATTGTTTTTTATGATGACACACAATTTCAGCCCCACAAAAGTCAGCCTTTCTCATCGGTTGTGTATTATGCACTTGAATATAAAAAAAAAAAAAAAGCCAAGGTGATCAATGCTAGTGGTTACTGATAAATTCGAGTAACTTTCTCTTACAGAGCACTCCATCGTGTTTAATAGATAGAAGGATTATGAACCATGAAATAAGAAACTCCCATGGCACAATGTTCCTGTTTAGAAGAAGGCTATTTAGCTTGGCTGGGATTTTTTCAAGATGTCCAAGAGTTATCTGTGCCCCTAGCACTGCAGTGGAGTTTGTTGCTGACAGCTCTAATTTTAGATGGGGATTGTGAGATCTGTAGTGTGCATGAATTAATTCATCTTCTGTGTTTTTATTTGCCCTAAGGATGGAAAGAGCCTCTACTAGAGAGGGTTTTTCCAGTTATGTGGAATATTTATTTTTTTGAGTAAAAAATGGAAAGCTAAATATTTACTTGTGATCTTTCTGGAGATGGGGTTCAGAAAAGTTCTCCAAACTTTTCAAAGTCTCCACAACTTGCCATTTTTGATACTGCAAGACTTTTGGGAGCCATCTGAGCTTGGTTTCTACCTTTTTGCAGCTGGTGTGCTGCCTGGAAGCCGCCTGGTTTTGGATAGTCCTTCATTACCCATATTGGGTTTAAAGTCAGGAAAGGAATCAGCTCCCTTAAATAGCTGGGAATTTTGTCTCTGTTAAGATCATCTTTCTTTCTAGCCATCATCCCTATCACCTTCCAAATATTTAAATATAGAAAGAGCAACAAACTTCCCCTTCTCATCCTCCCTGACCAGCAAGAAAAATATTTGGTTATGAAAAGTGATAAACATCACATTCCTGCTCAAGTACAAAGTTAAAAGCCCACAGATGGATATGCCTCCCTATTTTGCTCATGTTTGTAGTTACCAAAGTTTATTTTAAGTGATAGCATTTCTCCGAAGTGGAGCAGAAATTTCCACATCCCTGTTTCAATGGATTATACAGAATCTTCCCTCTGACTTTTCCCCTCATTATCTAAAGAGCACATTAGCAGGTGAACAGCATTTCCTGTTGTGCCATTTCTTTAAATTCTTTATTTTTTTCTGTACAGTGTCCAGTGCTGCAATCTGAGCTCGGGGCCGCAGACAACTGTCTTGAATTAGCCACACTGAGCTCTCTTAAGAAGTTCTCTGAGGTGTTCCTTGCAATTATGTTCTTTAATGATCCCCAAGCCATCTAGCTTTGAAAAGCCTGAAAGCAATCAGTGTGCTGTGCATTCTGCTTCTGATGCTATCCATTAACACATCACTGTTCTTTTTTGTTTGCTCTGTATTTGCTATACACTTCTTAAATTTGGGTTTTAAGATCTTGGTGGGGGAAATTTGTTCTTTATTCATATAGTACCAATCACAGTGGGGCAGGACCTCTAAAGTTACTGCTGCTAATAAATGATAGCAATAAAATGATAGTAATAAATGATAGCATGTGGAAATAGAAAGTAGATTGTGACAACCAGTGTACCCAGAACTTTGGAGCTTAAAACCTAATTTGGTGTTTCTTCCGTAATCTGGGGCAAAACAAGTTAATCTCTTTCCTCATTGAGGTTGTTCAGCCTGGAGAAGAGAAGGCTCTAGGGAGACTTTTGTGGCCTTTCAGTGCTTAAAGGGAGCTCATAAGAAAGATGGGGCAGACCTTTCAGCAGGATCTTTTGCAAAAGTTTGAGGGATAATGGTTCTAAACTGAAATTTAGAATAGATAAAGGAAGAAGCTTTTTTACAATGAGTGGTGGTGAAATACTGGAAGAAGTTGGCCAGAGAGGTGGTGGACAGCCCATCCCTGAGACATTCTGGGACAGGCTGGGCAGGACTGAGCACCCTGATCTAGCTGAGGATGTCCCTGTTGTGGCAGAGAGGCTGGACTAGATGGTCACTTCTACACAAAACATTCAATGATCCTAACTCCTGCACCTCAGCCAGGCCTGACCAGACTGAGCTTCTCCTCTCTTGCTGTGGCAGCAGCACTCTGACCAGCCATGCACTTGCATTTTCCTGCCGTGGGGCACAGTGATAATGGGTTTTTGTTGTTTTACTGAAGGAGAGAAGCTGGAAGGAGCCACCTGGGGTCATGTTCAGCCTCAGCTCGCACCGTGCTGCTGTCATCTGGACTGCAGTGTATTCACACACAAAGCTCCCTGCCTCAGAGGCTTGGACCTAGCTCTCCTGCTTGTGGAGCTTCCTTACCCTCCTGAATTTGGGTCCAGAAGTTGTTTTTCTGGCAGAAATAGGGAACCAGATGATCAGCCCCTCCACAACTGGTTGAATGGGCACTTGCCTCTCAGCTTCTGCCCTCTGATGGAATATTGCTGTGAGGTTCCCATGTCTAAACTCTACAAGGCTCACGTATTTCTGCAAACTTGAACACACTAAAAAAATTAACCACAAAGTGTACTCACATTAACCCATTGGTTAAATGCAGCTGCTTCTGACAGAGTGGAGAGCTCCTGGTTGGAAAGAAGAGAGGTCAGTGAGTCTGTGAGCTGTAATTAACTGTACCAAAGTGTTGATACCTGTGGTGTAATCCACTGTGCCTGGCCTGGCTGCTGTGACATGGAGGAGGAGGTTTTCAGTGTGTGTGGAAAGGGAGGACATTCATGTTTTTCTAGTGCTGATCCTTTCTGGTAATGAGAATTGTGAATTACCAACCCTTGCAAATCAGGCCATGGATTGCTTGGGTGTGTGCCTGACCTTGGTGTGTGCTGTGTACTGGCCCCAGGCTAAGCATTAATTCCCTGTGATTTTAAACCTAATTCTTTTCTTAACTCCATGCAAAACTGATTGAAATGTATGTTGTTTTGGTTGGTATTTGTACGGCACCTTACACATCACCCAGCCTTTATTCTGCCACAACACTCAGAGGACAGAATAAGCAGGGCTGGCAGACAGTGCTGAGAGCCATGAGGGATTATTGCCAGGGGCTGGCACAGAGGACACTTTCATTTTTCCTGTGCTGTTAAATGCATATTTATTTCACCAATTTACTTGCTGTGGTTTTATCTGCCTGTGGGTCAGCACAGTTTGTTTCAACATGATAAATGGATCATTTCCACTGACAGGGACTGCAGGGCAGAACTTCAGCAAAGCTGACTGCTTGGTGCTCCCAGCTGGGAGGTGAGGGCTTAGCACTCCTGCAGGTTGTTTTCAATTTCAAATTTTTGCAATTTTTTTTTAAAAATTTTTTTCATTTTTTTTGCAACTTTTTGGCGATTTTTTAGCTTTTTCTCTTTTTTTTTTCATTTTTTGCCTTTTTTTTTGCAATTTTTTTGCAAATTTTTTTGCAATTTGTTTGCAATTTCAAATTTTCAATTTCAAATTTTCAATTTGCTTTCAATTTCAAATTTTCAATGTGTTTTAAGCCAGAAATATGCTCTGCTGCCTTCAACCCCTTTCCAAGCCATGTTTTTAAACACAGCAGCTCATTTATGTGTCAGACAAGTGTCTCCCACTGGAACACCTTGCAGACAGCCCTGGTGGGCATCACATTTTCCTGACTGCTGGCGAAGGCTTAGCTGTTCTGTCTGGTGAAGGTGCAGGGTGAGGGCTGTGCAGCAGCTCCTGTGCTCAGAGAAAATGACCTTTACTCACATCTGCAGTGTTTCCATAGCAGACTCTCCCGTCCCCTTCGTAGCCCTGTGGGCACACACACTTCCAGCCACGAGAAGACTCAAATTGACAAGTTGCCTTCGAGCCAGAAAGAGAGAGAATTTGTCAGACACTCATGAGACCACTCGAGCAATGGTGGCCTGTAAAGCCTTTTGCTAGAATGCATTTATATCCAAGCATAAACTCACAACGGATCTCTGTAGCACCTTCCATGGATGTTCTCACCTTCCTAAGGGACTCACTCCATCACCCCAGGGCACGAACTCCCTCATCCACCCACCATGCACTGAATCTGTAGTAATCTAAACGCTTTCTCCACCTTTTCTTGCTTCCCTGTGTAATCTGGGCCCTATTCTTTCGCTCTTTCACAGATCCATCCTCTGCTCCCCAGAGCTCCTCACTTTAGCTCTGTCCCTGTGCCCCACCTGAGGCTGGGACTGCAGGGCACAGCAGAGATGCTTGACTTGGGTAAATATCCCAACAGAGTAGAGAAACAGCATTTATTTATTCCAGGCTTGAGACATTCCTTCTGTACAGGCAGATTTGGGAGCAGCAGTGTGTCCTCAGCTCCTGTACCAAGTGCCATGGTTCATACAGAGTTTCTGATGTGTGTAGAACTGCTTGGAAAGTGCTTTCTCAAACAGAAAGTGCAGGCTTGAAATGGCAAATAAATTCTATGGTGTGCGCAGGAGGCGAGGTGTGATATGTATCTGAACACTTTGTTCAGGGAATGATTAATTACTCACCAGATGATGGCATTTTCCATTTTGTTCCAGGCACGAGTTTATGGGTGTGCACTCAATTCCATTCCCCTGGAATCCATCCTTACACTTGCAGTCACTCTGTCGCTCCAATAAAACACAGCAATTCATTAAAATGATTAAAATAGTGGGCATATTCTAGACGTGGTGAATTAGCTTCTCTGTCTTTCTGCAGCTTAGCATTGACTTCACTGGAATGACACTGATTAATATCACCAGAAGACTTTTATACCTGAGATCTACTAATGTACTTACTAAAAATGTGTTTGCTGCAAGAAAACAACTGCATGTGGAAAGGAGGGAGCACCGGGATGGGAATTTAGGGACATTATTTTGGGTAGAGAGCACCATGTGGAAATATCATTGTGGCTGTGAGGGAGAGGAGGCTTTGGGGAAGAAAACAGGGCAGGAAGGCCAAGCTGTGGCAAAGCAGAATGGTTGAGGACTTGCCCTGAAGGTGACACTGAATGGCAGGACCTACCTGACCTGGCCCCACGTCGATGCAGGTGGCGTTCTGGTGGCACCCTGCCCCGGTGGGCAGCAGGCAGTTGTTGATGGCTGAGCAGTCCCTCCCATCCCCTGTCCATCCTGCCTGGCACACACAGCTGTGCTCCCCGGGGCCTGTCTGGATGCACTCAGCCTGGGGGAGATGCAGAGATAAACTTTCAGGGGGCATCTGCTTTAGCCATAAATGATATCTGGGGAATGGGCCTGGAACTCAATGAAAACTGTGACTCTTCTGCAAAAGTTTCTGGCCAAACCTTCCTCTTTGCTTATTTTCCCATGGGAAAAGCACATACTCACATTGATATTGCAGCCACCAGGGTTTGAAGCAGCACAAGGATCAACTTTGCTGCAGCTCAAGCCATCTCCCTCGTAGCCAGGTTTGCAAACACAGCTAGGGAGACAAGAGGAGGGAGGAGGCGTTACACGTGACAGGACAGCTCTGTATAAAGTGATTGTTTTCCCCTGCAATATGCTATTTATAGGCACCTTAAAATTGGTAACCTTGGATTCGTGATGCAAGTAGCTCTAGTGTGTACATTATGTTGTTTTTTTTTTCTCCAAAATGTTGACTGGGTTAATTGAGTCAGATCAGGGATCCATTCTCTGTGTACCAGACGGGGAGTGAAATTAATTCTGAGTTGATGTTATCATTGCAAAGTTGAGCTAACAGCTCTAAATTATTTATGGGCTGGCTGTGCTCTCTCTCAGTGATGCAGAAGATGTCTCTCTCCCTGAAATGAGCCCCCCTGTTTCCCCGGGCCCCTCCCCAGGATTAACCCATACCAGAGGGAATTACTTGAGCACTCAGGCTCTGCAGCATCCCCAATTTGCTTTGTCGTGACTCGTTGTGGATGCACTGCAGCAAGAGGCAAACTTGCTGCGTGTGAAGGTGAGCTGGAGGCAATGCAAGGCAGCTGCAGCACACAGAGTTTTGTGACTAGTCCTGTCAGGACTGGGGAATCTGTGCTGAAATCTGCAATACTGTGGCATGAAAAATTTACCTGAGCTGGTCTGAGTGAGGGATCTATCCCCAAACTGCTGAGAATTTTGTTGTTTTTCAGCAAGGCTCAAACTCCTGAATCACTGAAGGATGGCTAGAAATGAGAGCTTCCTAAAAGCCTCTGTAGATGTTGATAGGAAGGAAGCCTTTTTATCAAGGATGAGATCTGTATGAAACTATCTTTTAGTGTTAAATACAAGGTATTGAGAACTCTTAATTATTATCCTGCAGCTCAAGCCTGATGTGGAGCATGATTATTTGCTGCATAGCAGAATTGCAGTGGCTGCTGTTTTTGTGCTGCTGCAGGAACTGTTTTGGTCAGCAAATGGGAAAGGGCTGCAGCATAACAATGTTAATATTAATATCAATTTGATGGGAGTTACTGACTTACCTCACTGTGCCCTCGCTAAGCTGGCAGTCTGCATGGGCATGGCAGAGATGGAGGGAGGGCTCACAGGGAACAACCTGCTCCTCACAGAGCCTCCCTGAGTACCCAGCTCGGCAGGACCCAGGCACACAGGTCCCATCGCTGTCTATTCGGTTGTCACACTGCCCATGGAGGCACAGGCACTCTGCCAGAGAGAAAGTACAATTCCACAGTGGTAAAAGGCATTTATCCTTACACAGACTTTCTTATGAATCAACTCTTCTTATTTTTTTTTCCCCAAAATTGAAACTTTTGTATTTTTTAAGTCTCACTTTGATGGGGGACTTGTTTGTTAATCATAGTCATGCCTTGCCAGATGTATTTTGTGGGTAACTATTTAAAACCTGTTTTATTTTTATGCTGCACTTATCATTGAATTTCAAAGAGCTTCAGAGAAGTAGGAACAAAATGCTATGTCCTTGACTATTAAACTTATTCAGTGTTACGGAAATCCTTTAAATGCTGAGTCCACAATCCTATAGGTTGCACAGTGCCAGTGGTGACTAGCAAAGAAAACATTACTTTGGTGGGACTGGAATTTAGGAAATAACACCTCTCCTTATGGCATTTGTCTCTCAGGTGTTGTCCATATACATCTGGACCTTCAAGGGAGCTGTTCTTCGTGAATGGCAGGCTGTTTCATAACAAAAAAGACTAAAAAATTTTAAGAGGGGGAATGTATGTATGTTTGATGTTGTATATGTTGTAGACTCTCAAATATATTATGGTTTGACTCAGCAGGATTAAATCTGTCAGTGCAGAACTATAAACCATTCAGTAGATCAGAATTTTTTCAGTAAGGATAGTTAAGTGGCCTAAACATGATTTGTTTATAGATCTAGTTGTTCTTAAGTTACATGTATTTGTCATTGCAGGCAGAATCTGTTCTGTTCTGGGCAATACCAGATGGGAACAGAATAGCAAAGATTTTCTTTCCAATTACTTATGTGAGGGAGAAAGAAATCAAAAGAACAATAAATTAGTATAAAACAAGCTATGCCCCCTGCACAATGTAATTTGGAGTGTTTACACTGACCCTGGGCTTATGATGTGTTTGAAATAAGAAATCAAAATGCCCTCAGAATGTGCTCATCCTCCACAGGGACTAATTAGCAACCACTGAAGTCCTACGTGAATATTCCCAGGGTCCAAAAGAAACAGCCCAAGCTCCTGTGGGGAGGCTGTCCAGCTGTTCTTACCTTGGTCACACCGAGGGCCGAATTTGCCTGGGTCTGAGCAGAGCTGGCAGCGCAAGCCTCGAAATACCTCGGAGCAAATGCAAGTGCCATTTCCATCCAGGCCATCCACGCACTGGGATAGGGAAGAGAGGTGATTGTTATGTCTGGATTCAAACAAATCTTTACCCTAGACAAGAGACTAAATGCCTGTGCATATTTTGTGACTCTGATAGACTCTCAGGAAGAACACCAGCTTTGCTGGGAAAGGTATTTCAAAGCAAAAAGTTTCCCTATGCTTTTTCTCTGCTGCTATGGATTCCACCTTTCTTTGCAGTTTTCATGTGAGAATAGTGAGCTGGGTCATCACTCTGTGCTGTGCAAATTAAAAGTGTGAGGATGGGCCCCTCAGCCTTGCCTGGATGCTGTGTGCTGGAACCCTAGGAATTTGTGATTTGGGCCTCTGAGAGGTGACAGATTCATTTTCCCTCCTACCTATGACTGAAGCTAAACTTCACGGCCATCACTGATCTTGTGGAGTCCAACATTCCTGCTGTGCAGAAGTGCTCCAGGGACTTTTGGGACACAGCTCCTCCTTCCCCCTGGGAGTGCAGGGTGCTGTGGATGCTCTGCTTACCTGTCCATTTCCTGAGCAGGGTTTGGAGAATCCTCCTGGACATGGTCTGCAGTCAGGGCCAAAGAAGCCTTTGCAACACTTTGGTTCCTGTGAAATAAAGCAATATCCTCTTTTTCAGTGCTTTAGGGCAGAGGTAGTGCACAAACCCCAAATCTCCATCACGTTTTGACCCTTTGGGAAAGGCCCATAGGTGTCACTGTCTCTGAAAAGCCTTGTGTTGAACCAGAACCAGCTCTGCAATGGCCTTGTTAAAACCAGGAGGGGTTTTATAGCTAAAGAAGGGAATGCACAGGGCACCAGATTCTGCCCTTGTTCTTGTCAGACTCCTCAGTGTTAGAAATCCCCACTTATGAACATGTGTGTATCTGTATTTTGGTCTTCCTCCTTCCCACGAGGGTGGGATTCAGCCACTGTGCAGCTCCAAGTGGCCTTTTCAGTGATATTTTTTGTTTAATTAATTCTTGATCCATTTATTTACCAAGAGAAAGTGTGTTATAAAATGCTCATTTACAGGTGTGACTGAAGGGAAATAAGAATTACCAAAAGGCTTTCAAAGCTTACAGTTTTCAGATTTATCTGCTTGTTACTAAGTGGTGCTCATGAGGGGTGTCAGTACTTCTCGGGGGCCAAGGAGTTCTGCAAGAACCAGACTTGCCAAGCAGCATTTGGAGCGTGGCTCCTGTGAGTGTTTCCCACTCATTGTTATCCAAAATCCTGTGAAGTCCTGGGGCAGGAGGGGCTGAGCTGTCCTGTTCTCGAGTGAAGCTCTGTGGGAAAATGAATACACCTGGGCTTGGAGCCTTATGTGGAAACTCCTGCATGAGTGTGCTGTTGTCAATAATATGGCACCTAATCTGGATTTTCCCTGATATTTTTCTCTAAGATTTACCCCAGCTCCTCTCAGCCTGCTGTAGGAGTGTAGGGAAGGTACACAGACACACGCAAACATCTTTCAGCTCCAAAGGGAAAGTTCACCATGTATAAGACAATATTTTGGAAAGGTTTTATGCGTGTTTCACCTTAAGGAGCTGTAATTCTGTACCTTTATTGTTATATTGCAGGCTCTAGCACAGCTGATTTTTGAAAGGTTGTGTGTTCAATAATGCAACTCTGTTTTGAGAAGGGCTGGAACATGCCAAAAAGGGAAACATTAGTATTTCTGAGCTATGCAGAGTTCTGTGATACTCTCTTAATACCACAGCATAATTTACCTGGAGAACAGAACGCACCTTGGTGGTATTGAATTTTAAAATTGTATGAAATTATGTATTTTTCACAATGAGAGCTTTCTTTTCATTGTTTCTGCCTACTGATTTACAGGACTACTATCAGTGAATTCTTATAAAATGTGGAATAAAATTCCCGTGGTAGCTAGACTTGAATTTTGTATGTGGAGAGAGATGTGGCTAAATTTGCATCTCTTGGTTACAAAGCAGATGGAAGAACTTCAATCCTTCCCAAACCTGCGTCTGCAGACTCTTACTTCAGGGAGGATGCTTAATCAAAAGGAAATTTTTAACAGATGTGAGGTCTATTTTAAACATATTCAGTTTATTAACTCTCAAAGCATCGTCATAGTGATTCTCATTCCTCACATCTCTCCTCTGCTGAAATAGAACTTAACTCACCTGAGAAACAAGCAAGAGCTTCTATGAAGTACACAGGGAGTTTTGCAACAGCAAACAAATAATGCTGGAATTACCAGATGATTCAGTCATTGCTATAAAGAGATTAAAGTACCATCTGTATTTGTATTTTTATGTATTCATATCTGGTTTTTTGCTCACTATTTTGGGAGAGCAGCAACCAACACATGGGCATGCCTTCCCCTGTGCCTTTTGTGCAGTGGTGAGTCTGTTGGGAAATTTCATTTTTGATGGGCTATCCATGCTGGGGACAGGGAGCCAATGATAAACACGTGATAAACAACCTGCACACACCCCAGATGGAACTACAGGATGGGAATTTGAAAAGGCATCACACCAACTGCTGAGATGCGTACTTATGGATGGTGTCACCTGTAAATTTAAAGTGCATCTGTCCTATGACTTCTAAGTGTTACATCATGAATCTGGAACCAAAGGGCTATATCTGCTGGCTCTGATTTTTGCAGAATGGTTGTTCATTTCCACCTTCCCCTTACTATCCCTGCTTTTTCATCCCTCACTCCCTTCTTTTAATGAGCTTCCTCAACAGAAGAAAACAAGGGCATGAATGCACATTGAGTTAAGGGTGTCCTTAAGTTAAATAATATTGTCTGAGAGTCTAGTGAAGTCTACACACTTAACTTCTATGAGAATATTTTATTTCTTCCTGGAAAACCACAGATTAGTTGAGTCTTGAATGCAGGCAGTGTGAACAGAAATTTGTCTTGTGTATAGGTGGTGAAGAGAAATATATTCTTTGCTTCCACATCATAGATCCTGAACTCCACTATGATCCAGTGGTAGGTAGATTTTTTTTTTTTAATCTTTACCTTTTGGCTGCTTTTCCTGACTAATTTATTCCTAGCTAATTTATCACCATGTGGTGGGGACAGAGGATGGCAATTATCTTACTGAGGAGAACAGTGGCAGTTTTAAAGGTGAATTCTCTACAAGCTCAACACTCAGTGACTTCAGAGAGGTTGGACCTTTCAGAGGGTGCATATGGAGATTGTCAGAGCTTGGTGCTTGTCACTGCAATGTCTTGTTTTGCAATCCAGTAAGCATAAATCCTAGAGCCAGCAGTTGATGTGTTGCATCACTGTGCTTTGTGGCCATTGGACAGGAGACCATAAACCTGAATTATGGCATTTCTCCCACAGATTTATCACTGGAGCTGTGTGGAAAGAATCAGGTACTGGTTTGGATTTAGTAGTCCCTCACTGCACAGCACATAAAGGAACAAAGGACCAGATTTAGAAAAGTATTTGTGCACCAAATAGCTGAGGTATCAATACCACTGCTATGTTTTAAAGGTCTGTGGGTCAGATGTATTTTGGCAAATAAATTTAGACATTATAGAAGCTCTTCATAAGCTGCATAGGCATGTCTGGAGCTGACATAGGGTCAGCTTTGAAATGAATTTCATGAACGGAAATGAAATCCCAGATTGCGAGAAATGGAACAAGCACTTGGTACAGGAGATATGATCAAATGAAAGGCGAATGGAACAAAAGGGGAGAACTTGGAAATGGAGCCAATCCAAGGCAATGGATTGGGATGAAATGAGTGGCAGTGAAAAGGAGCAAAAGTGACCCAAATTTTAAGGACTGAATTTCTGAAATCAGAAAAGAAAGTCAGAAGGATGTTTCTGAACATCCCTGTAAGTGTGCCTTTGCTCCTTTAGAACATAAAAATCTGGCTGATTGTTGTGGACAATGTTTCCCTCTATTGGTGCTGCCCAGTGCCACTTGGTGTCACCTTCCCTGTCCCTTTCTCCCCCTGGAATGGTCCCAGCCATTGGGAATCCTGTTTTCTGAGAGTGATGGAAATGCTTGGTGCAAAGTAAGAACTGCAAAAGCCATTGCTCCTTTGTGTTCTCCTGACCTTTTGTAAAGCCTGGCATATAAAACCATATTTTTAACTATGCATGAAGATTTCAAGGCTGATAGAAGTGCCTAACTTAAGTTTGGGGAAAAATTTTTGCAACAGACACTGTTTGCTTCGTCTTTAAATAATTTTTTGTCTGTTGCTTTAGGATTGATTGATGTTGGACATGATTTTTAGGTAGGTTTTTGGTGAGGAATTCAGATTATTGGAGTGTTCTGAGTGTGGGTTGCTTTTTGCATCAGCGATTGCTGCCTGGAGCTCTGCCTGGTTTGTGATTCTATTGCACATACAGCACTTTGTAGTTACTGCCAGAGGCAATAGATCTTCCCTGCCTGTGGTTTCTTCATGACATTTTGATGCTGTCCAGCTCTGCTGGGAACCTCTCTCAAGGCTGTGGTTCTGGACTGTTGTAAGACATTAAATGTTTTCCTTTTGTACCGGAACTGTTACTGGCCCAGATTTCTGCTTGAGCCTGGTCCAGAGGCAGCTCACTGGAGCTGAGCTCACTGCAAGTGAAGAGCTTGGGCTGACACTCAGCCCTCGTACCAGAAATGTCACCAAGGAAAGGCCTGGACTGTGTTACCTACGTGAGCAAGATTTGCCAAAATCCACCCTTTTAAGTAGGAACAGTTTTGTTTCTGGAGGAAAGCAGGACTAGGGGAAATTGTGACTTCTGAAAAGGAGATATTTCTAAGATACAAATAGAAAATTATGATGTTAATATTTTAACTTGCTGTTTCCTTTCCCTAAGTATTTAGTGGAAATGAAAATATTGATCTGGAGTAGTTTCTCTGAGAAACAGGGAGTAGTTTCCCTGAGAACATGACACTTGCACATTCCCTTGAACTTTCATGCAGAGATGAGATTCAGGAACTGGAGGGAAGAGTTGGACTGGAGAGACAATGTATTGCAAAGGGTTAATGCAACAACTAGATTTTAAAAAATGGTATAGGATGTGTTCACAAGTTCCCTGTTTACAACACTGCTAGTCTGTTGGCCATTGATATATTAATTCTTAAAAATACCCTTTTAAATGGATTATATCAGAGAAAAGAAAGTAAAGATGAAGCTGGAGTGCCTTTCATGGAAGAGTTGAAGATACAGATTCATTGTGATTCTCTTACCTTTGTAGCTTGACCTCTTGTCTCGTCACACCGATGTGGTAGGATTGGAACAATTGTGGGTGGGATGAGAACGCCCTCAAGGGTATAAATACGACCATTTTTTGCAACAATATCCGTTTCTTCAATTTTTTCTCCATTCACCAAGACTTGCCCCTATGAAAAAATGAATTATTATAAATAATAAAGTTTTTGTAGCACCTCAATTTCTAGTAATTTGATTTTAAAATTTTAAAATAACTTTCTAGCCATAGTTCTTTTGAATTGGCTATCTAATTTTTATTGTGCTTTGTTTATGTAAGAAGCACAAAAATATTGTGTATTTTCATGAACATTGGTCTAAAGTTTTTCTGTGAATCTGCACTGCTAAACTCTGGAACTGGTGAATAATAGACTGGCCAAAATGAGAAGATTACTGATGACTTCAGGCACTGATTTCAGTGGGCATGAGCATGCTCTGGTGTTCTCTTTGACAAAGGAGGAGGGGGAAACTAAGAGAGAATCTGAGATCTATCCAAATTTGCAGGAGAGAAAAAAAATTTTCTGCATTTATTCCTGCAACTGCTCTGCCCTTACGAGAATTTTCGTAGGTGCATCTCTACTCCAGAAGAGAAGGAAGCTAAACTAACAGATCAGTTTTGTTTTGCAAAAGTACTGACAAATTAACACCTTTAAAAATGTGTTCACAAGGTACACCAAGATCAGAGACTATAGTATTAAAGAGAATAGAAGAATATTTTTGTATGTACTGTTTAAAATAATTAAAATATGTAACAGTTATTTTAAATATTTTCAATAGATTTTTTTTTTAATTAGGCAGAGCATAAATTAATTGGGAAGTTAAAAAATTCCTGCCTCATTGTAGAAAACAATTCCTCTGTTGATGTTCCCCCTTTCTGCCTGTTTTTATTCCCCCTGTGTGCAGAGTGGGCTGCTCACAGGTGGGAGCTGTGACTTACAGTGCTGGTCCTGTTGAAGTGGATGAGCTGTTTGGCCATGCACCTGATGTGCTCAATTGAGACAAGGCTGGCAACCTCCAGCTGAAATGAATAGAAATTATTTATTTAGAAATATAATTAATGTATTTTATTATATATAATATTGAGAGAAGTGTAGTATCATTACTCTTTTCAAATCCAGAGAGATTTCAAGAGAAAGACTTTCTTTGGGGTGAGAAAATTATTATCAATGTGGGCACGCTCGCCTTGATTAACCTGCTTGTGTAATGAATTTAGTGTCATTAAATCATGACTGAGCTTGCTGGTTCCTGCATGTGAGGACCTTATTGCTCGAAAGAATATTCATTTTTCTTCCAATTATCCCAACCAGTCTAGTTAAAGCTAATAGCTGTCTCTAGAAACAGCCCTGTTGGCATCCATAAATCACTGTGCAGATGGTGGTGTGGGTACCATGAGGGCACATGGGGAACCCATGCCCCTGTTCCCTCTGATCCCACTCTGTGCTGGGAGTGACCACTCCAAACACTGCAAGTTCTGAGGGCCTTTTTCCTTTTCCTTTTTCCTTTTCTTTTTTCCTTTTCCTTTTCCTTTTTTCTTTTCCTTTTTCCTTTTCCTTTTTCCTTTTTCCTTTTCCTTTTTCCTTTTTCATTTTTCATTTTTCCTTTTCCTTTTTCTTTTTCCTTTTTCCTTTTTCTTTTTCCTTTTCCTTTTCCTTTTCCTTTTTATTTTCCTTTTTCCTTTTTCCTTTTCCTTTTTCCTTTTCTTTTTCCTTTTTCCTTTTCTTTTTCCTTTTCCTTTTCCTTTTTCCTTTTCCTTTTTCCTTTTCCTTTTTCCTTTTTCTTTTTCCTTTTCCTTTTCCTTTTTCCTTTTCCTTTTTCCTTTTCCTTTTTCCTTTTCCTTTTTCCTTTTCCTTTTTCCTTTTTCCTTTTCCTTTTCCTCTTTCCTTTTCCTTTTTCCTTTTTCCTTTTTCCTTTTTCCTTTTTCCTTTTTCCTTTTCCTTTTCCTTTTTATTTTCCTTTTACCTTTTTCCTTTTCCTTTTTCCTTTTCCTTTTTCCTTTTCCTTTTTCCTTTTCCTTTTTCCTTTTTCCTTTTTTCCCTTTCCCCTTTCCCCTTTCCCCGTTCCTTTCCCCTTTCCTTTCCCCTTTCCTTTCCCCTTTCCTTTCCCCTTTCCTTTCCCCGTTCCTTTCCCCGTTCCTTTCCCCTTTCCTTTCCCCTTTCCTCTTTCCTCCCTCCCCCTCCATGTGACAATGAGCTTTTCCCCTGGGAAAAACAGGGAGCTTGCTTAAAGAATGACAAACCCAGCTCTTTCTGAGAAACAGAAGACTGATTTTATCAGAACAGTCTCAGGAAAGTTTGATTTCAGTGGCAGTGAGTCCTTTCCCAGCTGCTCGTGCCTGCAGCCCTGACAATACTCCTGCCAGAGGCTGTTCTTGCTCTCTCGAAGCTGCCGCACTCACCTCTGTGTTGGAAACAATGTGGTACCGGACCAGCTCCAGCAGCTTCCAGGAGCCCTGCCAATGCAGAGAAGAGGCTGTTTTAGCCCCAAATGAGCCTCACAAAGCCAGCCTGGCCTGTTGAGCAGACATGGGATGAGAAGAGCATCACTGGCTGGTGCCCCAGAGACCTCAGGGACGGTGGTGGTGCTCAGCCTGGAGCAGGCACCCTGGTGTTCCATGTCCTCCCCCTACACCATGTTTTATTTTGACATGGGCCTTCCATGGCATGCAGGAGGTGCCCAGGGGGCAGGACACCAATTTCCACCTCCTAGGACCCCACCAGCAGTGGCTCCCATCCAGTGGGACCTTGTGACAGCTGCTTCCTTCGTTCCCACCAAGGGTAATGCATTTCAGGAGAGGGTTTGGGGCTTGGCTGTGTGGCTGTTCAGGCTATGACCTGGGCAGAAGCAGAGGGTTGGGGTCTGGTGTGGAGGAACAGCATCCCTTTATGTGATGGGAGACCCCAAACCCTCTTCCTCTCTAGATGTTGATCTTTGATTGTTAGAGATTATTCAGCCTTGGTCACAGGAGCTAATTTAGATGAGCACTGCACAATGCAGGTGTGCATCTCCATCTCTCTCCATCTCTCTCCATCTCTCTCCATCCATCCATCGATCCATCGATCCATCGATCCATCGATCCATCCATCCATCCATCCATCCATCCATCCATCCATCCATCCATCCATCCATCCATCCATCATCTATCTGTCTGAGGAAGGTTTGCCCCCTAGAAAGGCTGTACCTCTGCAGAGAGCAGGTAATCCAGAGCCTCAGCTTCCATATTGCTCAGAGCCTTGTTGCTTGGAACAAAGACTGTGTAAGGCTGGTTGTCCTGCTGTAAATCCATTCCTAAGCCAGTTTTCTGGTTTGGTTCAAAAATAAAAGTGAAATGGCACATTAATGTGGAAGAACATCTGAAAGTAGATTTATGTAATTGCTTTTCTGGATCCTTACCTCTAGCAAAGATGTAAATTGGCTGTACCTTCCATTAGCTTGAAGTACCGACATTATAGTTTTCTAAAATAGGATAAAATTAAGATTTGTTTTAGTTGGGAACATGAAACAAATGCCAGTTCTTATGAGACATTGCTTAGTGTGTGAGTCTCTATTGTTACAGACTGATTACATTTCATTGGGGGGGCTGGTGGTGCCTGGAAATGGCTGAGATGGCAGCACCTTTGTCCTGGTGCTATGCTGGTTTATAGTTAGATTTTGTCATTGTCACAGGAAAAATACACTCTGTGTGTGTGTATGGGGAAAGGATTTTTATCTCTTCATCCTCAATGAGAAAAGGGAGAGGAGTAAAATATCTTTAAAACACAACATAAGGAAGAGAATTTAATCTCATTTAAGCAAGCTTGATAAGCAAGGCAGCAAAACCCCCAAAGCATTCAAAATCACCAGTTTTAATATTATTAGCCTTTTGGGGGGGGGGGAATTGCAACTTTGACTACAAGTTTTGCCTGGTATCTGTCCACATTTCCCTCCTTTTAGTGTGTGAATCTGGAATGCAGTGAGATTTACTGCTCATGACTGCCAGTTTTCCAAGGAACCTCTCGGATGCAGTGAGAACATCCAAACCCTCCCTGGACCAGCTTGGCAGGAGAGTGAATGTCTGTTTGCTGTGGAAACTCTGTCATTACCTTTCACTTTGAATATTGCTCCTGTGAGCTGATGTGCAATGGCTCAGAGGGGTTTGTTTAGCTTCTGTCAGTCATCCTCCTTCACATTCACTTAATGAAACTATTTTAAGAGAAAGTTTGACATTGCAGGTATATAACTTATGGCTCACCTCTCTGCTGCCTTCAAATGTTGGCCCCATGTTGTCCATGGCTTTGTCAATAATGTGCAAAATTCCATTGGAAGCAATAATATTTCCCTGCAAAATTTTTCCTTTCCCCCTTCCTCCTTGGATTCTGATTCTTAATTGATTATCCTGAAAGAAGCCAGGCAATGAATCGTGAATTCTTTATTATGAAATGACAGCAGAGTGAATACACAGGTTGAATGTAGTCTAAGAACCCCTCCTGTTTCCAATACATGCGCATTTTAAATCTGGGGAGGCTGAAGATTGCTTCCAGTGCTTATCAAAGAAATGGAAAGAATTCCTTTGGATCAGGAGCATGTTCTTTTGTTTCAGAGCAGCAAAGTTCAGAAGAGAAACAGAGACAGGCCCTGTGGGGAAGTCAGTGTACCTGAAAGTGTTCTGATGACTGGCAGTAATAAAAATCTGTCAGTAAATGATTTAAAATATCCTTGTACTGGAAAGGTCAGCTCCTGTAACCTTACGGGACTACAACCCATTTCCTTACATTCTGTGTATGTTTAAAACAACAAAATGTTGCTGATTCTGCACTGTTCTGAAGCCTGCAGGAAACAAACAGGGCTCAGACTGCAATGATATTTTCCTGTTACAAACGGAGTGTGCACTCACTGAACACACAAGATAGATATCTCTGCTCACATGGCACTGATCCACTGCAAAACATGAAATACTTGATTTCAGCCTCCAATCCATTAAGAGACACATAATGGGCCAAGAACAATAATTCTAGATTATAAAATCTAGAATATCATCCATAGGGAATAAGTTTTTTAAGCTGTGTGATCAGACTGCCCTGATGTCTGCTGACATTGGATAATCTGGGCTGATGATGGACTCTGCTGTGTGTTTTTCATGGTTTATTGCCATGTGTATGGAATTCCAAAATTCCATTTTCTGCAGAATTCCATTTTCTGCATCGTTCCAAGGCTGCTGGTGGTCAGTGAGGTGGGATCTGCAGTTTGGTCAGGGTTTGCTCCATGTGAACAGCATTCCCAAATTTTGAGCATAAACTCTGGGCTTTTCTGTCCCCATCCACCTCTTACTTCTCCTGGGCTCTATTAATGCCCTTCTGCCTGCCCAGCTCTGCTGATCATACCTGCAGATTTAAGAGAATTTTAGCAAATGTTTTAGACCAGTCTGTGTTAGTCTGCCAAGTCGCCCAGTGCTGATACATGTCTAAAATTAATTCTTTCCCCTCTGGTTTTAGCATGAACTTTGAAGCCAGAGAGGTTTCAAATTTTACTTGAACTCCTGTAATGCACGGCCAGAGCTGTGGTTTTTCATAATCCAAATTATGTCTCTCTGCAGAAAGAGCTTTCCTACACGTTGTTGAGGGAACAGAGAGCTGTGTTATTGCTGTGGTTGGCTGAAGGGCCACTTACCTTTTCTCCCTTGGACACCTCTGCTGCCTTGCCAGTCAAAGTGTATATTACATTAGTGCTGTTCAGGCTACTGGTGCTCAGCTGGCCTGCAATAACGTGGAGTTTAACGAAGTACTGGGCTTTCTGTTTATTTTTCAGAAGATCCTTTATCTAGAAAAGCGGAGGAACAGAGATTTATTTCAGTGCAGGCTTAATTTGAAAAAATGTTATGACAAAGGCTTTTTTGTTCTCTTCAGCTGTTACATTCCGAAATTATGTTTTTCTCTGAAATGAGGGAATGGAGGCTGAACAGAATGGAGACCTCTCCTGGTTTCAGTTCAGCTCACATTATACTCTCAAGTCCCTGCATGAGCAGGAGGTGCCTCCAGAATTGTCCAGATGTCAGTTGAAGGTGCTGGCTGCTTACATATCCATCTCTTTTTTCCCCCCTTATTTTCCCCCACTAAAGCCATTAATTTTTTTATCCCCCTTATGTAAAAGGTGACCTGCAGGCCTCCCTGCTGACAATTCTGATCTTAATTCAACCTCTGCCTCAGCCAAGTGAAAAGACTTTGAGCATGATCATGTAAGAGTCCAAAACTTGAGGTATGATAGTGTTCTACCCTAACTCACCAAATTATTTTGTTTTTCTTTCAAGTACGAATAACGCAGTCTGTGGCCCCTAGATTTAAACGAGTCCAGAACTGTACTACAGCCAAATATCTCTATCTGCTGAAGCAAAACACTTCTAACCCAGATGAGATTTCTGCAGAAGGCAAATCCGCCTGGTGTGAGACCCTTTCTCTTGTTTACTTACATTTGTACCTTTGAGTCCCTTGTTCGTTGGTACAAGCACAGTAAATGGTCCCAGAGTGCTCAGTGGCCATTCGTAGGTATTTTCTTATGAGAAGAGGGAATAAAAAAGTTTAAATGCCTATTGAAAACTCATTGGACAAAGGGACTGTGCAAAGCTGCAAGGGCAGAATAAGCAAGAATACAAGCTGTGATTAATAAATATTAATTTATGGCATGAGGAATATGCTGCTGATAACCTGCTGGTAGTGCAAATATCAGCAGGAATGTAACTGGTAATCAATACTGATACACTGAAAGTTAATTAGAGTTCATTTACTACCCAGAGGCTATTTCTGTATCCAAGACAGCAGCATGAGACACTGGTTCTGCAGCCAAAAACATGAAATATTTCTGATATTCTGCTCTTTTTCTACAGGTATAAAATCAGAACTGAACAAAATCTTTGCAATCATTACTGGTATATTGATCCAGAGAATACATCTCAAAATTAATATGCTGTTTTGTAAAGCATCTATAAATTCTTAGCTTTCAGAAGACATTAATATGGAGGGAATATATATTGTAAGATAACCTGTGTGGTAAAGTGCTTTTGTAGCTTCTGGCTAGTAAATTGTGGGGCACATTTATGTCCAAAACTTTTATTCCAAAGAATACAAAGTCTGGATTGTTGTTAGCTCAGCTTGCTGAGCACTTTTCAGACACATGAGGAGAAATGCACAGAGAAACTGCAACTGAGCTCTCAGTGCTGAGGCAATGGATGCTGATCCTCAGTGCTGAATGGGACACTCACTGCCAGGCTTTGTCCTTGGCCAGCTAGGGGAGTTCTTATTCCATTCTGGTCAGGAATTCATGATCTTTATTTTAATTGTTGGGCTTTGTCTAAAGGACCGAGCAAGTGATATTAAACAGAAGGATTTTTTTAAAAAAATATTTACAGGTTTAACTCAAAGATCCAGCTTGATTCTAGCAGAGTTTGTTCATAGCTCAGATTTTTGGCCATAGAGAAGATGATGAAGGTAGTTAGGTTGTTCAGTTCATGAGGTAACTTGGTATTTAATAGGATCCTGGGGGCACAGCTCTTCAAGATGGAGCACACTGAGATGCACACGCCTTATAATGTGCATACTGTTTTTATAGACCTTGCAAATTAGTATATTTGTCTAGAATCTCCCAATAAGAAACTTAATAAATGAAGTAATGTCTCCCTATTTTAAGGAATCTTTCCCCAAATGAGGCTAGAGCCCAGTTTACAAAATATGTTCCAGAGAGAAGGCTTCAACCAAGGTTGAACCCTCGAGTTTTTGATAGCACAGAGCTCTCTGGCCTCTTATTGTGGGTGTTCGACCTTTCTGCCTTGCAGAACCCCAAAACTGAGCTAGAATATCAGACTACAAAAATTACAAGCATGTAGGCTAAGGGTACAGAAAACATATAAAGGGTGCAGAAATACATAAAAGGATATATAAAACATATAAAAGGGTATATAAAATATATAAAAGGGTACATAAAATATATAAAAGGGTATATAAAATATATAAAAGGGTATACAAAATGAATAAAAGGGTATCTAAAAAAGAAAAGCAAAGATCATCAGGCGTCAGGGGGAGACAGGGCAGAGGCTGACCTGCCTGTGTGTGGTCACTCACCCAAGAGCAGGAGGCTGGAGGTCAGCTTGCCCTGCCAGCGCCCTCCCCCTGCTGTGTTCAGCTCCTGGAGAAGCTCCACGATGTTCCCATAGCACTCAGCCCCGTTCCCCACGGAGCCCTCCTGGCACGTGCACCTGCAAGGATTGGGATCTTCGCTGTGGCTCTCATCTATTGCTTCTCTGAAGGCATTTTTGGGAAGCACCAGTGGGCTGGAGTTTATTCTCTGCTTCTGCAGGCTGGGAGGTGTCAGGGTGTGGGGTAGCCCTGTGTGGGGCTGCTCTGATGGGCTCCTGTCACCTGGGCCAGGTGACAGTGGTGTCTGTCAGCAGGACCTCTGAATAGAGGCTGTGTGCAGCCTCTCCCAAAATGTTGTGGTTGCTGGAGCCCAGAAATGCCCTGAGCCTGCCTGTCTGTGGGTGAGGAGAGAGCCCAGCATGGAATGTGGGGTGCCAGTTTTGTGAAGACCTCACTCCTGGCATGGCATTGGCAGAATTAATGGTAATTAAGGGAGGTTATGGCAGATCGTCAGCCCTTGGAATGGCTGCGTGGCTTTTGTAGAAAAAGCAGACTGGTGTCAGTCCTTTCAGCAAAGCAAAGTGTGGTTTTGTTACTCTGCCCTTTAAGTAATGCAACAATTTTGGGCATTAATACTTGTGCTTTCAACACTATCTTTTTTTTCTGCTGCAGCACAAAATCTCGTGCTTTTTCAGATGTCTGTGTTGCTGCTGTCTCTGTGCTGGAAATAGCATCTCATCTGTAACACCCTGGCCATCTCCTGGGACTGCAGCCTGTGAGAGGTGCCAGAGCTGTGTCCTGACCCAGGGCTCTGCATGTCCACAGCACACTCAGGTCACAGTGCCCACGAGATGGACAGACAGACAGACACTGGCGTTTAACAGTGCCTTTCCCTGTTAAATCTGCAGCACGTTCAATATTCATACAAGCCTTATCCACAATGATTCATCTCTCTGGATATTTTTTCCCACCACTAGAGAAGGAATATTACTTCACGTGAGCAAAAGGTGTCCTTTCTACAATTAATCATTTGCATGTGCTGGTTGTTAAAAACACACATCTGCCACTCACACCCCTCAGCAGCATCAGCCTGATGCCAAACCCTCTCCTTTTTCCCATGTATGGTCTCTGCTGTAGCTGTTTGTCTGCTGAGAGCAGTATTATTTGAAATCCCTGCAATCTGGGGAGCTGCACACAGGCTCAGGAGTGCTGAGATTTTGGCCAAGAGGCTCAAGCTTTGACTCTCTGACCCTGGTAAAAATGGCAGTCTACAAGCACCTTACATTTTTGGGATTCTATTCTGATGGTGAATCCACTTCTTTTTAAGGGGATCTCTTGAGCAGAGAGAATATGACTGTGGATGAAGGGTTTGCAGCTGGGAGTGAGGAACAGCTGCTCCTTGGGAGCTGATCCCTTTTTTTCTGGCAGGGTGTGATGCCTAGAAAAAACTAGAAATATTCAAAGGCATCAGGTGAATATTGCTGTATTGCTGTAGTTAGTCTCCTTCCACTTCTGAACAGATATATTGGTTCTGGAGAAAGTAGAACTGTCTGTGTGGGGAAAGCTAATGGCACAACTGTACCCTTAAAAAAACCAAAACAAAAATAGAAGGGAAGCAAGGCAGTTTTGTGGCCTCTGTTATAGTTTTGTGTTTTAGAAAAAGGAAACAAAAAAACAACCTAAAAAGCCTTCCCAAATACATTTAAAATCTGGAATGTAGCTAAAATACAGTCTGTCACTTACCAGAATCTCTTTATTTTGCCCATGTTTACAAACAAATGTTTTTCTTTGTAAAGTTCTTCTTTCATAAATGGATTTCACTTAAATCCAATTTGATTTCAGTCCCACTCCATTTTTCTGTACTCATTTTTGCCATTAAATATCATTAAACAAATGATATCCAAAGCATTTTGATTATTCTTTTCCATTCCCAGCAATAAATTTTTAATTTTCCCACTCTAAAATCCTCGAAACTTCCTCAGCTTTCAAAAATTGTGCTGTAACAGTGAAACAGTGACTGAATAAGGGAGAAAAGCTCCTGATTTGGGATGTGGAATTTTATTTCAGAATTTCAGCTGATGCTGTGCAGTATGGTAGTACTCTACACTAGGTATTGTTTGAGTAGCAGACTGTGCTGCAGAAGAGAACTCGGGGATATTCTGGATAAATTTGTTTGGAATGCACAATAGCTGACCCAGAAGGGTTGTTGATATTGCTCTGTGAGGGAAAGCTGGACAATGACACAAAAACTGCAATAAGAACACTCCTGAGGGAATGCTTTCTGTCTGTAGAACTATATGATGTCTGAATGGCCTGTCTCGTCCTTCATGTTCAAGCTCTCAGCTCCCAAAAACTAACATTTCGGGGGCAGCTCTTTAACCCAATACCTGCCATCTCTGGCCTACAGAAACCTGTACGACAAATTCTGTGTTTTCAGAGAGCTTTGTCGAGTTTAGTGTTAAGACTGACTTTCTTCCCAACATCTGTGTAGCTATTTCTGTACAGGAAAAGTAAACTCTGCCAGAGGTTTTGCAGTTTTCCACCTGCTTGCCTCGAGGTTTTGAGGAATCTGCTGAGGCTGGGGTTGCACGGGGGGCAGATTTCCCAGTTGGATCTGCATTGGTATACTCAGAAGAGGCAGGGCTCCAGTGCTATCCTGTAATTAATGCTGATTAATTTTCAGCATGCTGCCTGGCATGTTTCTGGCCCACACCAAGCAGCATTTTCCCAGGCAGTGCCCAGGCACAGTTGCAGGGACAGCATGTGCCAGGGAGTGCTGCCAAGAGGCAGTTACTCTGTTTTGGAAGAGACTTTAGCTGTGAGACAGACAATGCTGAGGAAAAGAGGTTTTGGTCCCTTTTATTTACTAGTGTAGGAATGACCTCTGAGCGCTTTGAAAATAAAACTTAATAGGTATTACCAAATGGCCTGATGAAATCTAACACTGTGTTAATTGCCTGACCCTAACCCCATTAAATCTGGTGGTTTGTCCCTGATAAAGAAACCATTAATGATAACTTCAGGAGGTGTTCATCCACAGGATTTGTCTCAGCAGCCCATTTATTAGGGAAGGAGGGAGAAACTGTGCGAAACTTTAATAAGCAAAAAGACTCACGTAATCTGTCCCGGTGCAACTGTTAAGCATTTAGCTCTTTTGTGGCAGGTGTTGTTTGTTTCACAGATGTCCATCATGCTGCATCCTTTCCCAGGTACAAAGTTGGTAAAATGCTCCTTGCATTCACAGTGGGACTAAATCAGAGGGATGTGAGAGGGGAGAGGAAATTAGCCGTGCACAAATCATGGATTTCAGCACATTTTCTGGAACTAGGGCTTGAAGACACTGAGTCTTAGTTAATCACTTGGTGAGTTCAGGCCCAAATATAAATCTTATCCATGTTTATACAACTCCCTTCTATGTTTTATCTACTCCAGAGAACTATTGACTCTCACATAAATTTTCTTCAGATAAAGCCCTGTAGATTAATTTTCCTGACCAGAGAACATTTAAAATTAGTGTGGCTAGGTCAAACATTTACCTCTGTTCCAGCCCAGAGCCCTGTGCTTCCCAAAATGAGTGCCAAAGGATGCAATTAAGAAATGAGATGTATCAGCACTGCTGCTGTGCACACCAGCCTGTGTTTCAGCTGTGTGCAGCTCATTGGAAAATGACCATGAGCTGCAAAACAACCCTGGATGATCAAATCCCTTTTTGGCCCTTCAGGGTGTCCAAGCAAACCAGGCCCTTTGAAGTCTTGCTTTTCTGATGGTGTGAGTTTTACGCACAGAAATCTGAGCCAGTTCCCAACATTATGAATAATATGTAATCTTTATAGTGCTGTTTATTGATTATTTTTGGAAAGACCTAGATTGCTTCTTTCTAAATAAACTAACTTTGGGCATCTATCTGTGGTACCTATTTAAAGGGTCTGCTGCTCCTACAAGTCCCCTGTGGCACTAAAGAACCAAAATTTACCTGGGAGAAGATTGATTTCAATACTTTTTTGAGAGGCCAACTGGAGCCAAAATATTCCCAGAAGAAAGAACACTTCTGTTATAGAGCGGGGGAAACATGATATATATACATTGAAAAGGGAGGTAAAGGTAATTCTTCATCAGCACCAGGGCTTATAGTAAAGCCAGGAGTGGAGTTTGATTTCCTTGACACCTGTTTCCATACCCTCGTGGCTTCTTTTTGGAGAAAAAGCATTATTTATTTTCAGGAAGCTCCACTGACCTTTCCTGGACCATCATAGATACAGGTGGTGGACTCTGCAGGGCAGTTCCCGTGTGCTGCTTGACAAGGGTCTATGGGCAAGCAGATTTGACCATCCCCTCCGTAGCCTTCTTGGCAGGTACATTTGTGCTGATTTGGCCCGAGGTAAGTGCAGTTTGCATGAGGATCGCAGACCTTTTTGGAGCATGGGTTGATAGCTTGTGAAAAAAGAAGTGAAGCAAACGAATTACTGCCCACAGTTCTAAAACTGAAGACATGAATTTACCAGAGCACCTCCATGCCAAACAAAGCCTGGGTAGACTAAACTTTTCATAACAGCCAAGCCTGAATTATTGTGGTGGCATGGAGATGGAAGGCAGGAATGTGTTTATGCTAACGTAGCAACCAACTGTTTGCTTTTGAGCAGAAATGATCTCTTAACTTGGCAAACTGAGTTATAAACAGATTAAAATGTGTAACATGCTCATTAAAAGATCACAACTATTTCCTTGTTCTCTGGTGGGTTTTAACTAGAGAAGGTCAGGTAGGTGGTATGAGGTCTGTGCAAGCTTTAAGCACATGTTAGATCAGCTGGAAAATATTTCTCAATACAATAGGGCTTTGCTGTTTTCTTTCCGGTCATTAAACAATATAATGTCATCGGTTCAGCTATATGGAAAACTGGCCAGCAAGTGCTTTAGTCTTGCACACTGTTCCACTTTCAGGACTGCACTAGAAGCTCACTAGTTATTTCCATGAACCATTTTTGTGAGGCAATGGCCTCGCTTGCTCTATTTCAAAACCAAGCAGTGCTTGGAAAGCATCTTCTCACACCTTTGTGTCCAGATCAGGTTGAGGTTAAGCACACATTGTATCTAGAAGATGGCAGGCCCTAGACACACCTAAGAAGTGGTGCTTCTCACTGTTTTTTGCTTTTCTCCTCCCCTTCTTTCCCCTCAGCTGGGACTGAGAGGGCTGGCAAGGCTCAGCTTTATTCTTTCAGGCCTTCTCTTCTGCTCCAGTGTGAAATCATGCACACACACACATTCACATGCTCAAATCAACCAAAAGCAATGCCATCTCCAAGCTGAGCCTGAGGCAGCCACTGCTGTCCTCACGGATGTGCTGAGCTGCTCTGGAGGAGCTGTTTCTCCTCTGTTTCCCAGCCCATCAGAAGAGCCACTGCCTCAAGGCACAGCTGACCCCAGGGTCTAAGGGGACAGAGGATCAGCATCCATGCAGGCTGCACCACTATCCACCCCAGGAGAGGGAGGGATGCCAGCATCCTCCTCCTCTGCTGTTTCTGCATTTTCGTTGTGTCCTGTCTGTGCTGCCTATGAGAAGAACCCCACATTCCCTGATATCTTGCTCTTGGATGGTGTTTGAGCCTCTTCAGAGAGGCTGACACCAAGGACCAGGGGTGGTTCAATACCTGAACACAAGTATTTCCAGACAGAATATGAAGCATTGCATTTGTGGCCTGATCTGAGCCAAGATCCACTAAATTGTGCTTCCAGCACCAGGTGAAACAACGTTCTTTGTTGCAATTGGTCTAGAAAGAAGAACTGGTACCATAAGACATAACGCAAGTAGAGAAAAGAAAATCTGGACTCTTACACAGTTGATTTGGGCATTCAATGGCAAGTTGACGAGTCTATAAAGACTCTAAGGTAGAATTTACCTCTAGCTGAGGTGCTATTAGCTTTGTCTGATGAAAAACAGGAAAGCTAAAATGAACTTTACTTGGCTGTAGAGTTTATGCTCGCTGATGGAACTGAGCTGCCACGTGGTGGATGCTCAGTAACTAGACACCCTTGGTTGCTGTTGATTTTCATGGAAGAAAGCTATGAGGCTGAACTTTGCCAAGCAGAGGGACATGGCAGGAGTGGATTTGTAAGCTCTGATGACCCACTATCCACCTTATGTATTTCAAGGGGATTGAGTAGATTTGGTCTGGCTGCATGGACTGAAACTTGTTAGCAGTTGGATGGATGAGCTTCTGAAGCAAGTTTTAGGATTTTTGTTTCATCATGAAGGAATCTATTTTGTGCTTTGGGATATGAACCTGTTGCTTTTTTCAGCCTGGAAATGAAACTCGAGATAATTTTAGTACAGGAGGTCATAGAAAAGTGGATCTCTCTTGGTGCTGCGGGGGCAGTTCTGGAAGAATATCCACAAAAGCCCAGCCCCACAGGGGTGAATACTGTTTGATAGGTTTGAGGAAATTAGCATAACTGATAAAAAGCACCAATTAGGAGAAGTGGTGATGCAATTTTTCCCAGGTCAAGGCCCTTCTCTGGAGCTCCCACCTTTGGTACTAGCTGTACTTGTTGATGAAAATGTGTTTTGAAGACATTGTCCTCAACCCTGGTTCCCAGGAAGAACCAAGATAGGATAGGGGCTTTGTGCCCCCTGGGGCTTGGAGTTCTGGAATGTATTTGGTCTTTTTAGCAGGGGAAGGGAAAATTTTAGCTGAGTAGGGAAAAGTACTGGGAAGGCTACAAATATATAAAAGCAAAAAGGCAAAAATCACTCCGGCATCAAACCCAAGAAAAATCAGATGGTGAGCTGTGGCTCAAAAGCACAGTCCGTGTCTGAACTAGAACAGCAGTGGTGGTGCTTTCAAAGCACTGGGGCAGAGGTGGGAATTACTCACGTTCGCACCGCGTGCCGTCCCCGTGGAAGTTGGGCAGACACTCACACCGCAGCTGTCCATCCTCACCCAGGGCAGCGCACCGGGAGCTCGCAGGGCACCGCAGTGCCTCGCACTCGGCCAGGGCTGAGGGACAGAGGGGACAGGTCAAGCTGTGCCAGGAGCCACTGCATTCTGCAGGAAATGAGCTCAAAATGTGCCTGACTGAGCACCATTGATGCTGTGGCTCGCAGCATTTTCTTCCTGGGGTTGCAGGGGTGGTGATGGCTCTGGAGCTCACACAGGCATTGAGGTTCAGTGCAAGTTTGGTTGCTCAGGTGGTCTCATGGCTGAGACCAATTCATCCTCATCAGTTCTGACTGTGCCAGAACTTTTGAATAATCTGATATGAAAACCAACGCACTTACGCTGATCACAGCGCAGCCCTCTGTATCCAGACAGGCACGTGCAGCTTCCGTCCCCTGTGATTCCACTGCTGCACACTCCATGAACGCAGTCACAAACTGTAGGGAGAAATGGGTTTGCTTTATAAAGAATAAAATAATATTTATTTTATAGAATATATAAAATATAATATTTACATAATATAAATATCATTACAGTTATAGTATAAAAATATTCCACTATGTTTATTAATACTATTATATAAATAATAATATTATATAATGTATACATTCTATTACATTTATTAAAAAAAAAAAATTCTGAATAATAATGGTGTTGGGAAAGGTATCATCAGTGCTTACTCATAGCAAAGAGTGTCCTGGCCAACAGCTTTGGCCAAATCAAGCTTTCCTCTGAGTGCCAAAATTTACAGGCTTCCATTACTGAGATGATCAATACTTGCAGTTGCATATATCAGTAAAGAAAACACTAATTTTTAAAGGCTGCTATGGGCCCAGGGTCTGAAAATCTTCAGGACACACTATACGCACCAAACTGACTTGTTGTTAATGCCAGAAAACTTGTAAAATTTGACAGTCTGAAGCCAAAATTGGATATAATGTCTAACACAGACCTCTTTAATAACAATTAACGTATTTCTTGTTTTTGTTTCAATTCTGTTTGTATCTCTCAAGAACCTCAAGAAGAAATGAGTTTTGTGACTTTCCCCCCCTCCCTAGGCAGAGTTTATTTAGTTAAAAGCATAATTAATCACTATGAAGGTCCCAGGCTTCTTTCTTTCTGCCTATATTCTCTCATTTCTGGTCTTATTCTGGTTACAAACCCAGTGACAATATGCACACGAGATGATGCATTCACAGTCCAGGTGACTATGAGACCCTTCCATAAATAATTTTTGAAGCCTTAAGAATACTAAAAAAGCTTTTTAGTTAGAACTGTTTGAATTATGGCAATGATGTTTTTTAAAAAAGGCCATTCACAGTTACCCTTGGAAAAGTCTAAAAGATGCACAGAGATGTACTGCTGACTTCATGTTTAAACTTCAGTGATGTAACATATCTTCTTCCCCTTAAAAACATAGCTTGTGCTCATGCAAATCACCTGCACTAATTAATAACTTCTTACCTATGCTAGCAGTCATAATATAAAAACCAGGAATGTCTAAGCTATTTCTGAAAAGCAGTTAGCCACAAATGAGCATTTTTTATATTTTATTTATTTTAGAACACTTGAAGGAGCTCAAATATCTGAAACCTGGGGTGTAAAATGTTGCTTAAATTAATATACAATTGAATCCTCCAGTAGCTTCTTGTAAAATAATTACATTTATGATATTGAATTCATTCAGTGCCCTATTTTCATGAAAATGCTGGCTCAGTTACATTTCTGTGAGTCAACACTGGCATCCAGTGGACAGCTGGTGGAAAAAGGTCTTTTGAGCCTGCAGCGGTGTAGGATTAGTGTAGAAAGGCCAACACAGATTATTTAAATTGAGACTATTTGTGACTCTTTAGAAGTAACATTATGTAGATCTTGAGGGAAGAAAAGGAGTTTTACTTAATTATCACTTAAGAATAAGGCTGTTTTAAAGTTGTTTTTTTCAGGCAGTTTTCTGGTTTTTCAATGTAATTTTCAGCAAGGATTGGGGGGGTAAAATAGTGCAGAGCATTAAGAAATAGGCAAAAGTGAAAAATGTTATATGAATATATATCCTTGTGGTACATATGCATTCTAAAAAGTGCACGCAGCTCTTGTTCCTCCTCAGAGTTCCACTTTTGATAGAGGTATGGCTAAACAATGAAATCATCACCGAACCAAAACCCAGAACTAAACCAAACACCCATTTTTCACACTTTTGACAGAATTATGGAGCTCTCTGGCACAGAATAGAGAGAAGAGCTCTCTATCCTTTCCCCACTGTGTTCTCTGAGGCTGACAGCAGCTCTTGATGGGAAATGTTTGTGCTCTTTACCCATTTCCCTGGGATTTCTGAGTGTAATGTTTGTGCTCTTCACCCATTTCCCTGGGATTTCTGAGTGTCTGAATACAGCTTGCACTCACCTTCTTTTCCCTAATCAAACAAAGCTCAGACTCACCTGATGTGCAGTCAGGACCGAATAAATTGTCTTCAGCACATTTTTCACAGGCTGTCCCTCCAAACCCTTTCTGTGAATTACACAATGGAAATCAAAACTTAAGATTCTCATCTATCTCTATGTAGATAGATATATGCTTATCAGGCTGAAAGCAGCATCTTTTGCTGCCAAAAGAAAATAATATGAAAATTTCAATCAGGAAATAAAAAAAATAACTACCAAAATCTAGAAAACATCATCTTTTGAACAATCTTGCCACTTCATCTTTTTAAAAAGAATTTGTAGCTCTTCAAATCAGACGTTCTGAATATCAAGTTAACAATGAAGTACAGTAATCACGCCTAATGACCAAATCAGCCTCACAATTTTTACATTGTATTTTCTGACTACTTCATCCTCTTCTCTTTTTCCCACGTCCCCAGAAGAAGATTTTTGATGTAAAGATGAACCAGCAGAGGGAGAGGTGGAAATGATTAATTTGAATTGTTTCTTGGAAAATCTTTTTGCCTGAGGTTAAGCACTACGTGTTGCACTCTCATCAAAAGAACATTGTATGGAGAGTACAGCCCATGTACTTCCTAATTATGGAAAAAAGTCACAAGCAATTGCACATTCTAAAAAACCAGAGGAATTCAAAACACCTGTCTGAGGAAGGCAAGATGAAAGAACTTTTTAATAATTTCATCTGAACATGCTCAAGTCTGTAGAAATAACAGTGTGAAGATTAGTGCAATCCAAGCAAAAAAATATGAACTCCAAGCTGATAATCTCTGCTGTTTCTGGAATACTTTAATGTATTTATACAGTGGAAAATTCATTATTTCTTAGCACATCTTGATGCTATTGTTGTATTTTTTTTTCATTTAAAAGAAAGGATGTACCTGGCAAGTGCACGTTCCATTCCCAGCCATGCCCTGTGAGCAGCGTCCTCTCCCATTGCACGGTGATGCAGCTCCTCCTGGACATGCTGGAAAATTTGTTCTCAGGATTTTACTTCATGTTAAGTTAGAGTCTATTAAGCTCCCCCACCCCATTTTTTCCCCACCAAAAATTGCATTTACTTTATGTGGAAAATGTTTCCTTTTCCCTGCTATCGCCATAAGACTGTGACAGTAGATTCAAACGACCTTGGAAATTGAAATTCAGGTATTTCACAACCAAATCCTGCCCAGTGCGCTGTGGTCACTGACAAAACTTGTGTGTCAAAGATGTGCTATGCCCTTTAGAGCCTCTGGTGCTAAAACCACAATTACAGGCAGTGGTGTAGCAGGTGAGACAGTTTGAAAACAAGCCCCAGCTGACAGGATCACATAAGAAAAAAATTACCATATTTCCAAATAAAAATAGTCTAATTTTTTTGTCTGAAAGGTTTCAAGATTCAAATCTTTACTGAAAAGTTGCCCATAGGAAATGTATACTAGAGTGGTTTTTAGTCAGATCATTCTGTCAGGTTTTCTCTCCTGTAGGGACACCCTTATTTTTCACAGCTGTCCTGCCCCTCCTTGGAAATGATGTATTAACTCTCTTCCATAAGCCTTCCCTTCCTGTAATTAGAATTCCCATCAGGTACCATAATTTTGATGCAGGTGGTATCTAAATGTACCAAACTCCTCCTGGGCTCACAGGTACTCTGCTGTACCTTCCTGGTGGATTTATTGCCTATAAAGAGTCTCAGAGTTTGTTCTGTGTGGGTGGAGATGGACAGTGCCAGATTTATGCTCCTCCTGCCTAAGTTAATCCTGATCTAGAGTATTTAAGTAATGTGGAAGTTTTAGTAAAAATCAGTTTGATTTGGACAGAGTGATGAGCAAGTAAGATGTGCATATGTGAACACTTAATTCCACTGAAAGCTTTGGCTTTACACCAATCTGTTCATATTTCTTAATTTATTCCTTAATGTAGTCTGAGGTCTATTGTATCAACATAAGCTTCTTGTGAAAAACCAATAAATTTAAAGATGAGAAGTTTAGTGCAGTTTATCTCATATATACTGAAATAATATGTTTTAAGAATTTAAGTTAAATAAGTACAATTGAGGGAAAGTAATAAATAGGTATACTTTAATCTTTAAAGTGGCTTTTAGTGAATATTGTTTTCTGGCTACTGTATGATAGCTAAATCTTATCCTTAAGACTCATTTAATTTTTGTACAGAATGGAACACATCTACTTGCGCTGATGCTTTTATTGAATGTGCAAAGAAAGAGAAAACTCATGTGCTCATGGTATAATTTCTAGGAAAAGTTACTCTAAAACTGTTGACAAGGCAGGTTTTTCTTTTTGTTTTTTTTTTTTTTTTTTTTTTTTTGGTGTTTTTTTTTTTTTTTTCCCTCTGTTGGCATCCATTGCACTTCCCCTTGTCTTCACTACATCTTGTCTCTTGTTTTGATAGCAGCACCAAGGGACAGCTTTATCAGAAGTTGGCTGAATTATCAGATTGTTGTACAAGTTTGGCCAGGCACTGTCACCTGCTGCCACCCTGGGGAGAAGCAGGACTTTGCTTTTACTGAGGATGCTTTTGGAAAGCACTAACAAAGAGATGCTCTTGCTTATCTCCTACAGCTGTCAGAGCATGAATGCCAAATCTTTGAATCTAGACCAAAAGAGCCTAAATCTGTCAGATTGTTTTTTTTACTTCATGGAGTTAAATTCAGCACTTTCCAAGTGTTATCACATGCAGCCTCTTAAAATACTTCTTTTCACCTGACTCCCTGTGAGCAGTGAGTAGCACTTGTAAAGATGTATTTTGGACCATATAATCTGACAGCATTACATTTAGTATCTTTCCTCTTGGCCTTTATTTTTTCCTTTTCACATTTTCCCTTCCTTTATTCTTCCAGTGCTTTCTCCTCACTTGGCCATGCCATACACCATACCCAGGCTTTTCTTTGGAATATATGGAAATATTTGCCCAGAGAGGGAACCTGAGCTGGGCTAGGGAGCAGCTCCTGCTGCCCCTGAGCTCCCCCAGCTCTGGTACCTGTGGCTGGGTGACGCTGGCACTGTTGGAAGGCTGTGCTCTTTCCTCCAGACCTTTCCTGACCCCGTACTTTGCCTTTAGGACTTTTTATGGTGGGATTGGTGTGCAGCCGGATGGCTCTGTGGGGAGGGGAGGGGACAAAAGATCCTCCATTCACACTGTGTTTCAGCAGTGCTATCATTTAAGGAAGTCAGAGTGCTGTTTAAGACCTAATTTTGTCCTTGCCATCAGATTCTAAATGTGAAGTAAACCTCTAGTCAGGGATTTTTGCCTGGCCTCAGGAAGGACTGTCTTTCCTCCTAACACTTCAATTTGTGCCATATTCTGTTACAGAGGCGGTGATAACATAGAGATAACCATTTTTAAACTCCAAATGAAAGCAGGAACAATGCTGAGACCTTGATTCTTTGCTTTTTTGGGGTCAGGAAGTTTGTCCAAAGGAGGGGAGGGCTTCCTTGCCTCTGCAGCCTCCTTCACACAGTGGTGCAGGCAGGGCTCCAACTCTGGGGCAGGGAATTCTGCCCTTCTCCAGAAACCCTGATGCCTCTTGTGGGGCTGCCCAGAGCCCCTGAGCATGGGATGATGAGCATTATGGGATGCTGAGCACCCAGGCTGTGTCTGGAGCTGGGATGTCAGAGGACATGACCCACACTGCACTCAGCTCTTTGCCTTTCTTTTCTCTTGAGGAAGCTGTAAGCTGCAGTTGGATTGCTTTCCTAGAGCAGATAAATGACTGGCATTTAAATAATAACTAAAATGATAATTTTATATTTTTTTAAAAATCTGTTTTGTGGGCAAAAGGACTGCCCAGACCTTGAGGCCATTAACTAAAGAAGGAAACACTCTGGCTGGGCAGGGAAACTTCCTCTGTGGCTCTGGCTGCCCATCCTGGCAGCCTGAGATTGGAGGCACTTGTGGAGATGCTGAAAAGCTTTTCCTTGGAAGGGGCAGCAGCAGGGGAGGCACTCCTGATTCCCTTGCTCCAGTAATGGCCTTCAGCAGCAGTTCAAAAAAACTGTTTTGAGTTTGAGCTGAAAGAAAAGACCCTCCCTGCATCACAAAGGGAAGACTTAAAGAGGTTTGGAAATATTTCAGATGTGGGTGAGGGTGGTTTTGACCTAAAATGAAAGATTCAAACTTGTTATTTGAAAATCTTAATTTTTAAAAGCCTTCTTTGGGGTCCTCCCAAATGAAATAATTTTGCACGCATTGACTGTAAAGACTTGTTTTGAAAATCACAAACCCAAGGAAGTTTTCTGAGGCTTTCTAAATTTTTCTATGAATTTTTCTTTTTAAATGAAACTTCGGCTACCTGTTTTTCTTCAAATCCTCTACGTTTTAACAGAAAACTGCTATTTATTTCTACTTCTATAACAAGCTCTGAGGAGCAAACTTCTCACAGCAATAATTTCTAAAAAGAGTCACTGCTTTATTTCTATTCAAATTATAAATGAGAGTAAAACCTTCAAACCCCAGACCCTCTTACCCAAGCAGTCTGGGCCCCAGTGCCCCTGGCAGCACTCAGGTTGCTCAAATTCCTTCTCACAGCGATGCCGACAGCCCGGAAAAGAGAGTGTGTGTGTTTTAATTTCCAGATAATACCTGAGGAAAAGAAGTCAGAACTGCTTTAAAGTGCTCACAGCCTTTCACTGTGGGGAAAAATGAAATTTTCAACTTCCTCTTCTCCTTTCAGTGTCAGGCAAGAACATTTTAATCTTAGTTGCATTGATCTGTGTTTTTTTCTTCATTATAACATACATTGAATATCAAGGTCTAAAGAGATCCTTGGAGCTGTTTCTTTTGAACAGTGTATTCATCTTCCTGCCCCAACCTAAAGACAGCACTTTTCTGTAAATTTTGATCTGAAACTATTTTAAAAATTGAATATCAAGGTTCTTTAAATGCTAAGGAAGCTCAAAACATTTTCTCTAGAGTAGTTGCACTTTCTCTAAAATATTGCCTTTTTTTTTCCCCCAATCTGAATGGCAAGATTTCAAATTGGTTTTGAGATACCTCTTCCTGCCCTTCACCCCCACAACTCATCAATGTAGAAATCTGATAAATCTGTTATTTATATGATATATAAGATTTATTTATATATATAAAAATATATTTATATATATATATTTATATTTATTTAATATATAAATATCATATATATCTCAACTATTTTTGTATCATTCATATCAAGTATACAGAATAAATAAGGAAGATATTCTATGATATTATTCAAGGGAAAATCTGATAGCCCGTAAATAACAATGTTTGTTTTCTTCTTATATCACTTGCTGGTCAACTTCAACCCTCAAATACCCTGAATGAAGCTTGAGTTCTGGAGCTGGTGAAGCCAAAGGCAAATGTTCCATAAGAAAATTGCCTAGACTAGAGCATTTTTGACATGTGTGAACATTTTCTCATTAAAGGAGAACAATATTCACAGAGAAAGGTTCTGAGAGAGGCAATACCTGCAGTCAGGGATCCCAGCCCCGTCGGTAATTTTGGTGTAACCAGCAGGGCATTGGGTGCCAAGGTTTAAAGTGCAAGGTACACATTTGGTTTTCATCCTAATGAGCAGCTTTTGATCACATTGCTTCTTCACCTGCAATGGGAGAAGAAGAATTAAAAAGAAGGAAAAACACTACCTCGAGCGACATTGGTGAAAAATGACAAATTTAACTCAGCTTTGTTCTCACTCACAGCTGCAAGCTCTTTTCTGTTCAGCAGGAACTCCTTGTTTTGGAGCTAAATTAGGTAATAGACCACATATTATTGCTTTGCAGTAGCTTTGTCTGCACAAAATATATCCAACCACTGCAGGATAAACATTTCTAAGTCTAATTTTTTCCTAAATGTGCCTTACCAACAACTGCTAAGTTCATAAGACTTAAAAGCCAGGTTACAGAGACAGCAGCAGCCAGTGGAGGGTTAGTTCTGAATTTCCTGGAAAGTGCCTTCTCCACTCAAAAAATTTAAAATAAGCAAAATTAAACAAGGTGTGGAGGAAGTTGTTCATGGCTCTGTGCACACAGAGAGCACAGCACCAGGCTGTGGAACAAAGATCCTTCTCAAATATGGGTTTCATATTATCAGCACCACAGTATTGATCTAAAGGGCTACAGATGGTATTTTCAAATTGGTGTCAAAGAATGACACCGAGCTTTGCATTCAGATCTGGTGGAGGTTACAGGACTGACCCCACCAGAGCACAGTGGCAAGAGCAGCCTCCTCTTTTTTTTTAACCCCTTTTATATATCTATTTTCCTCTTTTATGTATCTATTTTACCTCTTGTATTTATCTATTTTAAAGCAATAAGTCTTTGCTGGACTGCATGTGAAGTCAGCTTCACGTTTTTTCTTCCTGGTATTTGTAGAAGTAAGTTCATAATTCACAAACGATGAGAAATGATCTAATTCAGAGTATGGTTTTTAAAAACCTGCCACATAACCTGGGGCAGTCCAGAGACTGCTGGACCTGCTGGGCACTCATGGGGTGCTGCAGCTCCTGCCGAGCCTCACAGCTGATCTGGGTGGGGACCCTGGCACCTTGGGCAGGATTCCTACTGATGCCAGAGTGATTTTTGCCTTTTTTATTTTTACATGTTTGTAGCCTTCCCAGTACTTTTCCCTGCCCTTTTCCCCAGCTAGAGACACCAAAGCCATTGCAGAGCTCCAAGCCTGGGGGGCACAAGGCTCCTCTCCTGTCTTGGTTCTTCCTGAGAACCGAGGCTGAGAACAAAATCTTCAAAACTCATTTTCATCAAAAAGTCCAACCAATACCAAGGGTGGGGGCTCCAGAGAAGGGGCTTGACCTGGGGGGAATTGCATCACCAATTGTCCTCCGAACTGGTGCTTTTTATCAATTATGGTAATTTCCTCAAACCTATCAAACTGTGTTCACCCCTATGGGTTGGGCTTTTGTGGATATTCTTCCAGAACTGCCCCTGGAGCTCCAAGAAAGATCCACTTTTCTATGACCTCCTCTACTAAAATTATCTTGAGTTTCATTTCTAGGCTGAGAAAGGCTACACTGCCTGTCCCATGGTGGTCCTGGATGGAGCCCTCACTCAGCAGTTTGTCCCTTTGATATTTCAGTTGCAAAGTTCACGAGGATGTATCACAGACACTGAGATTTAGCTTCACAACATCCGAGGGTCTCTGGGATTGCCATCACCCACTAATAAACACATTTCAACATCTATTTAATTGTCAGATTTTAGTCTTTAGAAGTGCACTGTTGAAATCTGCTTTGGATAACATTGAAGTATTAGATGCTTTTCAGGTGTCTTTGAAGTAAAAATGTGACCTTTTTCCAGTTGTGGGCATAATGTGGATGCAGCTTGATTAGAGGTTTGGTTAGAGGTTGTCATCAGAAAGGCATCTCACAGAATTTCATTTTTGGAACAATAAAATTCAAAGAGAGTTTTGGAAAGGAAAAAATTAAAGAGAAATAACTGATACCCTTTCTCTACCACCAGCTGTAAAACACTGTTTGTTTTGGCATGGTAACACTATTTCCACTTTCTCTCATTTCCTCATTTTCCCTTTTTTGCTTTTAGGAAAAATGGAAGAAAGTTGACTTTTTAGTGACTCTCCTTTTGATTTTTTTTTTTTTTTAAGGAAAAGAAAAACTTCAACATATTTCCCAGTACTTTTTGTGCATTTCAAAGTATTTTTCCATTTAGAAACTGCAACCAACAACAATGGCAATAAAACGCCTGAGCGTGTTCCCTTTCCCCCTCCTAATTTCTCTCTGTCCTTCTGTTTCCTCTTCTAAATACGTTCTGCCTCTCTGCAAGGGTGGTGAAAACAGATGCTATGAAATTCCACAGATTTGTAGGATTTGTACATGATAAATGAACCACTTCCCCGAAGGTCTACAAATCCTTTAATTAACTTTATGACCTTGTGTTATTACTTTAAATAGCTTAATTCCTTAGCTTCTTTTCCTTACCCACCTAAAATAGCTTTTTGTCATTTTAGTTAATAGGATCAAATAATTTTCACTCTAGAAAAATTTCTGCTTTCATCTTCTGATTTATCAGAAATCCCAATCAATTTCTTTCAATAAATGAATCATTTATAGTATTTTGCCACATTTACAGTTTTATAGACATTTCAGTGGACTCATGCTGTATCATTTGAGCCAAATTCTTGTGCAGAATAAACAGATGCATTTCTGTTATTTCAGAGGACTGAATTACAGAGCTCTTAGGTTATAATTCATTGTTACATGCACTAATGCCTTTTAAAGTGCGTTTTTCTTCTGTAAGATACAGTAGCTGATAACTCTTCTCTCCATAATGTAGAGTAATACAGACAAAAAACAATCCAGTACTTAAAAAGCTGCTTCTTACCTCATTTTGGCCTTGTGATGTCAAACATAGTCTCACTGCAACCAAAAAAGCAAAAAAAAATAAAAAACTTGGACTTCTTCCCATCGTGAATAGGACTTTTTTCTTTCAGAGCCCTCCAAACATGAAAACTCAAATTCTGACATAAAATGATTGTTAGAGGTGCTATTTCTTCTGCATTCTTAGGCAAATAGTTCAACAGGACCGTGGTCTTGCCCAAGGTAAATGAGTGGAGGATTCGGCACGCAGAGCTTGCCCAGGCAGGAGAGATTCCAAAACGCAGGGTATGTGCTGAAAGTTTTCCCTGGAAAGCTGAATAAAGCCTCCCCCTCTGAATGACAGGATATCCTGACAGGGCTCTGATCATTTATTGCTCTCTCTGGAGCTGTTGATAGCACAAAACCAAGGACACTGAACTGTTAGGGCAGAGGATGATTTCTTCTTTTAGGTGAGCATGGATAGGAGGCTGGAGGAGCTACTGTGCTTTTCATTATTGCAGGTGTTTAAGTGATCTAAGGGAGAGCAAAGGATCTCTGGAAGTTGGTTTATCAGCCCTAATGACATAAGGGTGGATCCCCCAGTGTGGTTCTGGGAGAAATACTGCTGACTTTATCTCAGGAGGCCAAAAGAACATTTCCAGCTTTGGTTAGCTGGATAAAAAGGGGGCATTTCCCCACCCCTTTTTGCTATTTTTGTTAAATCATTTGGATGAATTTTCTTGAGCTAAACAGAGGAAAATTGACTCAGCTATATTACTTGGAGATGGCTGGGAGGGATGAGTATTCAGACATTTTGATTTGCCAAAAGCAAGATTTTTTCTTTCTTCTCAGAGCTCATTTTGAGTGCTGCTCCTCACTGCAGTTCTGGTCAGTCTTGTAAGGGCAGGCTCTCTCATGTCTCAAATACCTAACGATTTGTCTCCCTCCAGTTTGTCAGCTTTGCTTGGTACCCCTGACCTCAGAATTTTTCTGTCATTTGAAGGCACTCCTTAAGGGTGCCGTAATAAAAATTTCTAACACCTTTAACTCAGTGTTGTTTTCCTAAAGAACTCAGTGGTGATAAATATATAATGCACAAATCCATCTGCTTTTGTTTAATGCTCTAAAAGAATACTGAAAAATCGCTGGTAGGAGATGGCAGGGCAAGGTGTTTCCTGTGCACTCATCAGATCCTGTTCCTCTCTCTATATGATGAGGAGAGTAAATCATTTTTTGTTTATGCAGACATGATAGCAGCCAGGGCCGTGATGGACATGCTGACATGTTCCTGAGAATTGCTGTTCCTTTTCTCTGAGGTCAAGGCCTTTCACATTGCTTTAGCTTTGCACACAATGTGCAGTGTGCCCTGGTGGAAGCCGTGGCTCAGGTTTTACTCCAAAAACAGAATCCTGGAGGATCTTCTGTTCCATGTGGCGATAGCCCATGGCCACATCCATCTCTGTGGCACATTTTGGAGTGAATTTATCCTTCTTCTTCTGCAGAGTGCCTTGCTGGGGCGTGGGCAGTCTGGGCAGGGTCTGTGCCACCTGTGCAGGGCACACCCGCCTGGTCCCTGCGGGGGTGCTGGCAGGAGGTGACAGCTCCTTCAGCAGCCTGGGGTCACCTGGGGCTCGTTGCCACTCCAGATAGTGCTGTGGGGAAAGGAGTTGTAAATCAAGCACGTCCCTTTCCTGTCCTGTACATCGAGATAAAAACCAACAGCATCAGCTCTCTTGTTATCTGCTCCTGCTGCTCCTATAGGCATTTCTGAGAAGTAAACTCTTTTTCCCTTTCCTTCCTCTCCCTTCTCCTCAGAGCATGGCCTCCTTGCCAACCACAGTGATGAGCACTTTCCAGAGGCACCAGCCACCCTCTCCTCCTGCTGCTGAGGGGCATTTTCCTCCTTTGTGGAGCTCACAAACCATGCCAGGCTCTGACTCTGCTCTTCCCTTCTGTGTGGCACAGTTTTCCTCTGCTCTGCTCTTGCATTGCCGCACTGGATGCTCCTGCTTTAAATAGTTGTGAACTGGTTGTCCTTTTACTTTCTCATCCACCTGCTGCCCCTCCCCAACTTACTGCCTCTATTTCGGTGCTGAAAATGTCAGCCAACAGAGAAAACGTGATGGTTCATTTCTGTGGGTGTTTCTGAAAACAATGTTTGCGCTACAACTTGCCTCAGAGTCACAATGAGGTAGTTGTTCTTTCTCAGAGCCAGGTTCATGAGGTCAGCTCAAAAGCAAATAAAAATCAGCAGATACGATGGTTGTAGCACCCACCTTGCTCTATCTACAGAGTTTTGATGACCACACAATTTCTTGCATTTCAAAATTTTTAATTGAATATCAACTACACAGCTCACATTGCATATTGCTCCCCTTAACTTTCAGACTGTGAGGCTCTCAACCAGAGGTGACTGATGAGGTCTCAGAGACTCATCCAAAGCTCAGCCATTTCACAATCACATTGCCAAAGCACCGTTACACAGGGGAAATAAAAAAAGAAGTAAGGCTATGAAACAAAGCACTCATTGCAGCCTGAACATTTGTGAGCTCTCCATGATTAAATCTGGGATGCTTTCCTGGGATGCTCTACCCTGCTTGCATCTTAGCTCCCCTCCCAGGGGTGCAGCCTCAGGGAGAGCTCAAACAGTCAAGGGTGAGGGCAGTATTGAGCTAAATTTGATATTCTTACTTGGTAATTTGGAAGTAAGCAGAAGAAAATCAATGAATTATTGTTTTTTTACTGTATGTGGCTTCTGTTTTAGAGCCAGTCACAGCAGGAAAACTGTCACAGGGGTGTTTGGATATGGTCGGAGGCTCCACATGTCTGAGGGAAGTCACTTTGCTCTTTGTTTGGGGACTGGCTAAAGCACCTTGCAGAGGGGTAGGGAAATAAAAAATGTGTTCATAAGAAGAAAGCTTCCTGGAGGGACGGAGGCTTTGGCTCTGCCAAGAGAGACGTCTGAATGCTAATTGTAGGTGGGAGGAAGGGGGGTACAAACCATCAAGTTGCCTAGGGGGAGGCTTGGGGAAAGGAGGGGGGAATATTTGGGAAATACTGCCTTTGATTAACACAGACTTAATTGGAACATAACAAAGCGATGGAAAAAAAAAGAGGTTTGGCAAGTTAAATCTTTGCAGTGCCACACATCTGAGGAAGCCAACGGTGGCCTACGGAGAGGCTGAATGGGCAATGTGGAAAATGCCAGGGGTGTGTAATTTTATCTGCGGGGTTATGACAGCCATCATTTTGAAGCACAGTGACTATCAGAACTAATTAATTCTCCGAGCCCACGGGATGCACTGGGATGGAGCTGCAGCTGGTATGCTGAGGAATGCTGCACACCCGGCCCAGGCCATCGCTTTTATCCATCTTAATGAGGGACAAGGCACAGACAGCTGATCTAAACCCCAGAGCCTTCACCGTGCATACAGCTGATGGCAGTGCAGACTGCCAGGCAAGGGGTGGTCTTAGCCATAGATTAGATCCTCATAGTGGCCTCTTCAGCATGCTTTCTTTCCCCTCTGTTTTGTTTCTTTTTTTTTTTTTTTTTTTTTGTGTTCTCAAAAGAGTCTTTCAGCTGGTGAAATTGTAAACAAAAGGCATTCTAGCCAAAGCTGTGGCGAGAGGGCTTTGCTGGGGAGCTGTGAGGAGAGTGGTGTCTGCCGTGCTGACTTGGACAATGTTATTTACCACGCATTTCCAGGGCACTTTGGGCTGGGGAGCTGTAAGGCTGAGCTTAGAATCAGTACCGTGCTCTAAAGTTGAACGGCCACAAAATCAGGGGCAGCTCACAGCTGCCTCTGCTACCCTTTTGTGTTATTTATAAATGCATATTGTTTAGAAAAGTGAAAGTCGTCCTCAAGGCATTGGTGAAACCCAAGGTCTTGTAGGCCCAGTAGGATACAGGACTTATCAATAATTCCCCAATTTCTTGGAAGTGTTCTCTGTGTACAGCTGTGAGACAGATGTGCAAGGGGATGAACCTACAGGGCTCCTGGGCAGCAGTGCCATAGGGTGGGGAAAGGATGTAGGAACCTGGATCTGGAAGTGCAGGTGGCTTACAGGAATATTAAAGTCATCTTTGTGTCCCTGTCTCTGTGTTGGGGAAGATGAAATAGGAAAGCCTTATCAATATGATTACCTGGCAAAAGATGCTGAGAATATAGAAACTATAAGTGAGATTGAAATGAAGGCAAGCTTTGAGACACCAAACCCCAGTGACTGAACAACTGGAAAACAATGGTATGGCCACTGAAAGCAATCTCCCTTTGGATTAAACAATCCCCTCTGCTTGCAGACAGGTCCAAGGGTCAGAGCAGACCCTACCAACTTGGCAGAGGGTCCAAAAAGCAGGTTTTAGGGTTTAAAATATAACGCTGTATGGTAATGCAATGACTCTCACAGGCTGTATGTAAATGTTGTAGGATTTGTAGCTTGTTCCAGATTGGTTAGTGAAAATTAGAATATTCAGCACAGAAGCTGATTTATTGTATTGTAAACTGCAACCACGGCATTCTGTATTCTGTACTTCTCTCTCTCTCTCTCCCCTCTCTGCCCTGCTCTGAGCTGTGTCTGGCAGCTCCTGGCAGGTCCCCTACACCCACGCCCTTTCACAATAAACCTCATGCTGTAAGACCTCACTTCAGAGATCTCTCGTCTCCATCCCGACTGTCCCAAAACAAAAACCGACCACCAAATTCCTACATCTCTGCTTTCCAGAAATGCGGGAGGTACTGCCCTGATACAAAATCTTGAGTTTTTTTGAACCCTGTGGCTCTCCCTGATTCTGATTACACTTCAGAATCAGTAAGTCTCATGTTTAATGGAGTATGAATGTAGCATGGATTCCTTGCAGAGATTTGAAATAAAATTAATCGCAATTATGAGCTGCTGGGTAAATACACTAAAATAAATTTGTAGTTTGAATTAACATCTGGCTATGTAATGCCAGTGTGTAAGGAGCTTTAGCTTTAAGATGTGGTCAAAGCACATTGGAATCTAGGAATAAATAATGGGCTTTCAAAGTTGGCTCAAATGGATCTTGATGGTATTTCTCAAGCAAACCTATTGTGCAGTTTATAAACATCCAGGAAGGAGAGTGGGGTTGCTTGCACTGCAGTTCTGCTGAGGCTGCAGTATGTAAAGTGAAAATACCAGGAGAACCCTGAGATTCCAGGATTTGGGATGGGTAGAGGGATGTACAGCATGGGTTTCTGGTGCTGTAAATGTTACATTGATTTTTCTAACCCTGTGGTAGAGAAGCAGGACAGAGAGCAGCACACACATTTCAGACCTTAGCAGTTGGCCATGGTAGGACTGGAGATGTTTGGCAAATTCAGGCACCATAAATTAAGGGATTTTGTGGAGTTGAGGGCAGGAGCAGAGGCCGCATTGTTACTGCAATTTATTACCTGATGACTTCCTTCCTTGCTCTAGACAATGCAGAGCTTGCTGTAATTTTGGCCTAGATAGAGCTTGTATGCTTTCACAGTAATACTTCTGTTTTGACTAGTCAGACTTAGATTAATATAGTTAATAATTTACTGCAAATGGAGCTGAATTGCAGATAGTAATATGGAGCAATCAACCCTTGCTCAGCTTCATTTCTTTTTCTTCCTCTTAAAAGCAACCTTTATAGCATTATCCAAATATGCATGTTTGTGGCTATAGTGGATTATTTCAGCCAATTATCTTGTCTAGGAAAAGCCATCCCAAAATCTGATTGAGTAAGAAAATCATGCAGAAAGCAATGCGGCACAATATCCACAAATAGAATAGTAATCCAATGTTATTTTTCACTGTCTGCCTCCTCGTGGCGTGTAAACTTGCCATGGTTTACATCAAGTAACTGTGTTAGTTGGGTCACTCAGGGTGGGAATGCAGAATGGAAATCCCTAAGCCATGACCCAGGGTGGCCATGGGGACGCTTGGGATGGCTAGGAAGAGCCAAGGGTGGTGTTCCTGGTGTGGGTTAGGGGCTGCAGGAACTGGGAACTGCTGCCGTCAGAGACAGAGCTGGAGTTGGGAGAAGGAAGCCCAGGCTGTGGTTTTGGCTCCATTGGTGAAAGGTGTGGACAAACCACTCTCCCCTCTGCCTCGGCTGTGTCTTTTCTCTGCCTCTCTCTGGTTTGTCTGGCTTTCACCGTGTGTGTGTCTGAGAACCTCTGGGGCATCCATTCCCTGGATCCCACCCCGTGACTCCCATTTCCTTGACACTGGGGACCACTGGACACCCTTTCCCGGGCCCAGAAACCCCCTGGAACCTCCATCCCACCTCTCCAAGACCCTGCACCCCCTTACCTTGACCCTGGAACCCTTGAAACCACCTTCCTTCCCCAGCAGCCCTTATCCTACACCTATCCCCCCTGCACCCCATTTCCCGACCATCCCACCTCCCTTTTCATGGGCTCTGAGACCCCCAGACTCCCTAAATCCCCGTGCGCCCCAGTGTCCCACTCCTGGTGACTCCAAAGGCGACTCCTGAGCCGAGGGTGGCTCCGGTGGAAGGTGATGCTCGGTCCCTCCTCCAGCATCCTCCATCCCCTCCCAGGTCAGGGCACAGGATCAGGGAATGGTCCAGGCTGGAAGGGTCCGTGAGGATGGTCAGACTTCTCGGGGTTGGTTTGGGATGGGGACAGGTGCGGGACCCTCCCAGGGAATGGTCCAGGCTGGAAGGGACCGTGAGGATGAAGGGTCAGACGCCCCGGGGTTGGTTTGGGATGGGGACAGGTGCGGGACCCTCCCAGGGAATGGTCCAGGCTGGAAGGGACCGTGAGGAGGACGGGTCAGACGCCCCGGGGTTGGTTTGAGATGGGACAGGTGCGGGACCCTCCCGCGGGGCCACCGGAGGGCAGCAGAGCCCAAGCCACGGCTCCAAACCCCAAAACCCGCGGGAAACATCTCTGCGGGGTTTGGAGCCGTGGAGAAAACCTAAAGAACCTAACCTCGAGTCCCCACGAGCCCCTGTGGGCTGGAATATCCACCCAGGCAGGTCCCCTGCGTGGGTAGTGCCACTGCCACCCAGCCATGGCTTGAGAGTGGGAATGCATTTGCCAGAATGGGATGGTTTCCTAAAATGGGTCTGAGAGCACGTGGGGATAAAGAAATACAGAGAAGAAATAGAGATTAAAATATATGATGTGTGATAAGCATAAAAAAAAATAAACCCATAAAAGAAAAATGTAAAATAAAAAAAAGAAATATAGGAAACGCAGATATTATTGTAAAAATATGTTAAAATTGTAAAGGGCAAGTAAATATATAAAATATACAATTTAAGTATTAAAAGATATAAAATAAGTATTAAAATGTATAAAATAAACACAAAATTATATAAAATTAACATAAAATATATAATAAATCTATAAAAGAAATATAAATACTATAAAACACAGATATAGGAAAGCAATTATGGCAACAATAAAATGATGCATGTTTTATATATATATATGTATATATATATATATATGTATATTTGGAAACAGTCATCTGTTACAAAGAGTACAAAGTACATGAGGCAGAAGAGAGAGGACATAGTCAGATTCCTGCACAAACATGTGCTGCACCTCAGAAAATGAGCAGCCAGGGAGCTGTTCACTTCCCCAACTCCAACAAAGTTTTATATACACTACGAGTAAGAAATTTGAATGATTTCAAATACATGGTAGCATCTGCTGAAGATTCTTCTAAAAGATTCTGCTTTGTGCCTTCCGTGTTGAAGACTAAACTTTGTTACAAAGTTCACTGTTGTGTTTTTGTTTTTTTTTTTTTTTTTTTTTAATACTGATGAAGTAAACATACAAGGATTCTTTCCAATTATATGAAAGCTATGGGGAAAAGACTATAGCTTGTGTTAAATACACTGGAAAGTCTAAATAAACACAAAAATGTAAAGCCAGTGTTACTGGCAGAGATTAGGCTCTTTACATGCCGAAAAACCTCTTCAAGGCTCCCCTAAGGTGGAGCAAGGCACTGCACAGGAGGCACTTGTGAAGGACTGTGCGAAGTCCTCACCTGCAAACAGATAAGTTTTGGATATGTCTAATGTAAAATGAAAGAGATACCGTTTTGGAAGTTTTGATGGAGAAGTCAAGTATTTACAGCTATGAACAAGCCAGAATTGAATGTCCTCCCCAAGGCTATTATTCAGTTTAGCAGTTAGACAATATCTGTAGTAGTTCTCTAAAGAGAGGAAAAAAAATAGGTTATGTAGGGGGTTTTAAAATAGAAACTTTCTAGTTTGCTTTTGACTGCTTGTCTTGTTTTCAAATTTTAAAAAGAGAAATGCTGGGGTTTTTTATTGCTCTTGGCTTTTTTGTGGTTCTTGTTTGTTTGGGTTTAAAAAAAATTTTTGGAAATGCAATGAACTGAAATGTTAAAAAAAAAAAAAAAAAGAAAAAGAGAAAAAACCAAAACCCAAACTCACCTGCAAATAAAGCTTTAATGCAATACTTCAAATCCACCCAGGTTATTAGCAACAGAAAAAGGGCTGATGATGTGAAACTCTGAGGAAGGATAATGCTACATCTTTGGGCCCAGTACCAGCACTGGTATTTGCAGATGCATCTTTTCCTGGTGCTGCCAAAAAGTCTTCCAAGACTCTCACCCGATGCTCTCTCTGTGATTGCGGAATGTATTTTAATATAATTTAACATGAGCAAAGTTAAAGCAGAGTAAGGAGAGACTATTTCACAGTCACAACTTTTTACATCCTCTTTTTGCACATCATTCTCAATGACGTGAGAGCAGCCAGAACCCCAAAATGCCTGCAGCCCCCAGGGGTTGTACCATGGGAGTGTTCATACATTGCAAATGCTGCCTGTCTGCCCAGAGTTTTTAGGGATGAGGAATGGCACTGTAGGACAATGCAATTTAAATTTCAAGGGTTGGTTGGTTTGTTTTTAAATTTTGACCTGCAGATGTGAAATTATATAAAAATTCAGGTATGATTTGGGGAGATTGCATTATTACTCTCATGGGGGGAAACAACCTCTGCTTCCTAGGAGAAAACCAGATAGATAACTAAAAATATGGCCTGAATATTTTAATGATAGGGATTCTCTTCATTCTTCTTCTGACTCCTGTACCTATGAAGATATAGAAGGGTTTGGAAGGATCTGCAGAATGAAAATGGCAAATATTAGAAAATTAGGAAATGCTAAATGTCTGTGTGGAGTAGGTAGAAAACTAAAAAGAGAGAAAATGAAAAGAGGTGTTTTGATGTGTACAGAGATCATAAGTGGGAATTTCTTGGTCTTTTTCTTATTGTAATTCTACAGTAAGAGAATTTTTAGAAAGAATAGCCTTTAAAAAAAGATGAAAGAAAATTATTTCTTTATAAATAAGAGGTTAAAAAGCCTTCAGTCATTTCTGCTAATGAAACTTTGTATCTTCTTATTGCCTAATTGTAGGTAGGTAAGTCTTCACATGTTTTAGAAGTTTGTGCTTGAGAAGAAAGAGGCAGAAAATTGTTTCACAGACTTCCTATGCAATGTTTAGCTACAATGTGTAAGAAGCAAACTCTTCTTTCTTGTAGAAAGTATTTTGAATAACTTTTTTGATCCAATTCAATAGGTCGAGTTGAAGAAATTTTACTGAAGGAAAAACTTGATGTTGATGTTTTTGCCTCACTTGCTGGGAAAAGCACCTGCCTGGCACACTGGACTCCTCAAAAATGTAATAGCTTGTGTCAGACTTTGTTGAGGAGCAATTAAAGTGCCTAAACACTGGCATCTAAAGCTGCTTTAGATGCCTTCAGCCCCAGTGAGTGCTGTGACTTCCTGGAGCAGATCTGGCAGCACTTGGGATCCCTCGAGGCCTCTAACACAGTCCTGGACAACTCAAACACACCCTGGGGGTGTAAGGACTTTCCAAACCCCATCAGTCAGACATCTACAGAATCCCAATTTTTAAGATGTGTATTTCCTTCTTGTGAATCCACAAGTTGGGAAGCAGTGGTCGCCCAGAGGTCCTGAGGGCTGCAATGCACAGAAACAGTGTTCTGAGGGGAAATCAAACTGATTCCTTGAATCAGTATCTTCCCTCATAAAAGGTTTCTTGGAATCCAGGCTGGGAAATGAATATAATGGGAAAATCATAATTTTCGTTCATCACATGGAGGCTGCTATCAGAGGATGGAGTAGAGACTCATCCGCTCCCATCAACCATGGCTGAGCATTTCAAGAGGTGTTATGAAGCAAGTTTTCTGTCTGAGATCCAGCTCTCGCTGGCTTGGCACTCTCAGCTGTTGACTAGTTTTTCAAAAGAACACAGTTCCCATTGTGACTATTATGACCAGGTTTTCAAAAGATTTCAACAGACTGAGTGCTGAGCTCCTTTGAAAACGTCCTAGTAATTATTTAGGTGAGTAAATAGCATCTGAGTCTGGTTCTAAAAGCTGATTCTCTCTGGAAAGTCTTACCACTCAGTGATGTATATTATCAATTTTTCACGTTCCCTGTATATGATTTACCTTTATATATTTTCAGCATTTGAGCTGATTTAGATGCAGTTTCTGCAAAATTAGAATAGTGGAGCAGCCATAGATTCCACAATAATTCAGGATCAATGAAATGCAGCCTTGAATGAATGCAATGAAATGCATTAAAACTTCAATGTTATTATTGAGCAAAGTTTCCAGAGCTGCTGATAAGTTACAGAAGGAGATATGGTAGAAGAGTGAAGGTGAATTCTTCACTTAGTGTTATACCTCAAGACCAAAGCCTAGGGCAAAAAGGGACAGTGCTGATGGCAGCCTTGTACCCAAGGGTGACAGCGCTGGAGACAGCAGTGAAGGTTTTAAACACTGTGGCCATTACAAAGTTGGATTTAACTAATTCCTGTCACAGTGCTTAAGAGGCAAAATGCCCAAATTTGTGTTCTTGGCAAAACCCCTGAGTGAACACATTATTTTGAATTTAACCCTTGAGATATGTCAGAGTGCAAGAGCAGAGCAACACGCCATGTAAAATCAAAGGCTCTTTTAGACTGGGGTCCTCTTCCTGAGAGTGCTCGATACTGGAGGTCTAGCAAAAGAGTATCAGAAACAGGCCAAATGCAGAATAATGTTTTTAAAGAACTTTTTCGAGATTCTATCTCTAACAAGTTTTTTTTGTCTGGTTTCTATTCTTTCTTTTGCCTCTGTGGCATCTTGTGGTAGTGACTTCCACAGTGTAGTTGTGAAGAAGCTCATGCCTTTTATTTCAAACTTTGTCAGATGCTGGGGTGTGAGAAATAGCTAATACTCTATGACTTTATGAAATTATATCATACCCCTCACACTCTGCCCCTGTTATTTTTGTCCCCAGGTATAAGTGTTACAGTTGATGTAGTTTCCCCTCATCCATGAGTTTTCTTGGATCTCTGACCTGAGTTTTGCCCTTCTCTGGGCTAAAACCTCTTCTGATTCACTGCTGTTGCTTTGAAATAGGATGATCTAAGCTACCTACAGCAGTCAAGAGTTTGTGCCTCACAGATTTCTTTTGTTGTATAACAGTATTTTTTTCTTCATTCTCAATTCACCTTAAAAATGTTAGCATTGTATATGCTTTTCTGTCTACTCTTAGAAATGGAACTAATATTACAGAGTGGGAGGCGCGAAGGTCCCTTTTTTTTTTTTTGAGTGTGAATACGATTTAAAGACTATTCTTGGGTCATGGTTATTTTTTTCATGCACTTGTGGACTAACACAGAATTTCACTTGCTGCTTGTTGCCCTGGCTTCCTGTGAAATGCTTTTGCATCTCTTCACTCAATTGGCCTTACAATCAACCTCTCCAAACATTTTCTTAACATGTTATGTTTTGTTGCCTCATTAACAACTCCTTTTTCGCCTGTGCTTTCAGCACAGTAATGCATTTCTCTTCCTGGCCAGTATTTTCTCTCCAGTGTGAAAAATCAGCAATTTGTTCCTCTCCTTCATTTCCTATATTTCAGTCAGCTGCCAACCCACTTGAGGAGCTTCATTCCATAACCACTTGGTTCCTATCTGATCTAAAGAATTCATAAACCTTTAATCATATACTTTTATTCTTGCAAGTACTGCATAAGAAAATCCATTGTCTCAGTTCCTTGACCAAGGTGCTCAGCTGTATAATCCAGTTGCATAAAACTTTGTATTTCATCTATCATTTCTTTATCCAAAAGCCAAGTGTTGGTGCAGACATACACTCCCACTTTCTTTTACACTTTGAGGCAGAGAAATGAGAAATATTTGGTCATTTGGGACTTATGCAGAAGCATGGCAGCGATATTGTAAAGTGAAATATTTATTATCTTTGTTTCAAATTGGGTAAGAATATCTAAAGTATATCATGCTGATTTCATGAAAACTCTGTCCAGTGAGCAGTGTATTGCTCTATCCTTTCAAAGCAAAGGTTGCACAATAGATAGAATTACAGCATTATTTTGCACAGTCTTTGAATAACTTGTTTTCTGACTGGCTTGTTGCTATAACCTCATGCTGCCCCTGATGTATTGTCTTTGGTTGGAAATCAGATACCTGCACGGAGCTGCAAACATCATCTGCAGAACATGAAATAGAAAATCTCAAATGTATTTGGAGTGAGGCTGTCCTATATATTAGATACAAAAAAGTGAATTTTGAGACATAATGTTGTGGAAGTTGTATTTTCCGCTTTCAATTATTTAAACCACTTGAGCTTGTCTCTCAAACTTAATAACACCATGAAAATCCCCTGGTGAAGCTACGGTTTATGATACCAGGTAGGGTGTATTTTATTTTCTATTTCGTAAATTATTATTTGTCAGCAAGCATCCTAGATTGCTTTTCTGTAATTGCCTTCCATGTGATAGATGCACTGAGATGTTTTGTCTCTTGGACTCTTCGTTATGGAGAGCCCTTTCTAAAAGAAATCTCTCTCATTCTGGTAATTGCTGACTTCAGAAGAGGTTTGGTTTTTTTTTCCTTTGCTGTGTCAATGCTTAGAAAGTGCTTAGATGTATGTGAAACACTTCTTTACCTAAATCCCATGTAAAATTCATGGGAAACAGAATCTTTTTAATAAAATACTCTTTTCTTTCATGAATATAAAACATAATTAAGGTTTTTCATTGAAACTTTCATATTGATGTTGTTGGTCCAAAATTATCAGTCCAGATATTTTGCCTGCCTTTAATATGAGTATTGGCAATTATGAATTCTGACATGAACACATAGACAATTATATAGGTTTGACTTTTATTGATATTAGGAAACAATTGCCACAATGAACTAATAAAAATGTCCTAATGCTAAAATGCTGCTCTTGGAAAATCTGCCTTTATGTAAGAGATTGGTAAGGTTAAGTCTGTTCAATTACACAAAACCAAGAGGTAACTAGTGCCAATAATACTAGGTAGTACTTCAACAATAAAGGCAGTAATGTAGGAGGAAAATAAAGCTTAATAATTTCAGAAGGGAAAAATATTGCATAAGTTTTATAGTTGAGGCAATTAATCCAGTAAACAATCTGCTGGAATGAGCTGAATTCTCCAAGCACTGAAGGACAATTTTTAGGTATCTTTCAAAAGCAGGTGCTACAATTGTATGAGTAATTATGAGTGGGACTTAATGCTGTGCCAAAGGGTTTAGGCTGGAGTGTGAGGACTGGTCTGTAAATTCTGCCCAAGCTGGGCTTTGGGCCTTTAGCCTTTTTGTAAATTTTGGCAGAGGTGTGTGTTTGAATAATGACTGAACCAGTTGGCACATTACACTTTAACCACCTGAATGTGGCTTGTTATCAATCACCTGATTTTAACTTGTTATCGAAAGCTGAATTTATGAGGTAGGTTGGATACTGCATTCCTTGCAGCCCAAAACATGGCTTTGTGGCAGCAGAGTGGAGAAATTGCCCCTGATTGTAGCTGAAATGTTTTCAGAGCAAGGAGAGAAAAACTGATTTGCAACTTAAGGAGATATTTCTAAAATCTATTCAAGAACAGCTAGAAAAGAGCCAACTAGTTGCAAGAAAAGAATTGATTTAAGAAGGGAGAGGAGGTTGCTTGCTCTAGTCAATCAGCCTAAACACGTCATATTTAGAGCCCCAGCAATAATCAGTGTTGGATCCATTGCTCTGAAAATCAACAGTAAATCACAGAAAGGTGTGCAGTGCTGTGATGCAGCTTGGGATGGCTCTGGGAAGAAATCCTGTTGCAAACTTAGATGCATTTTCCTCTATATGGCCCATCTTGCAGAAAGACTTGTGGAACCTGGAAGTTCCTCAGCCAGACCAAGGCTACAAGAAAACTGAGATGTGCCACTCTCCATTTCAGTCTTGGCCAAACCTTCTTTATTATAGTCCTGGTTTTCTTGTGTGGAGATAACAAATTACGTTAATAACATAATTCAAGAGAATGTGAAAAGTCTCTGAGAGTTACAGGTTTGGAAGTCAGACTAAGCAGGAAGAATGCATAAAACACAGCTGAATGGGAGGTCCAGCAGCACTGTTGCTTCCTCTCAAGTGACAGAGGTATGTGTTCTGGTTTCAAGGACATGAAATTCATTCTCTGGCAACCTGTGTGGTATGGACCACTGTAAATCCATCTCTAAACTTGCATTTAGAAAGAAGTGCTGGAGTCTGTCCATAAAAGCTAACACTCTGTTTTCCCCAGTGATAAATTACCGTAACATTTGATAAACACAGTATGCCATAAGAGGGTATATCAGCCTCTGTTATCAAAAGTTAATTTTCTAGACTAAATATTCATTTGGATCATTAGAGCTATTAAATCCTGTGTCAGGTTTTAAGGAGCTGGCTGTGCCTGAGTGCTAGAAGGAGCCTGAAAAGAATCATATCCTGTCAAGATAAATGATTGAACTGTTCAATGAACTCTTTGACTGGCATTGGTTCCAGTCATGCCAGCTGAAGCTCAATTCCTCTTTGTCTGTGTGGTCTTGTTTTCACCTTGCCTGTGGGGTGAAAGGGGTTTGATGTGACCCCCTCGCAGACAGAGGCATGAGCCTAACCTCTATTTACACCCTGTCATAATGGGGAGCTGGCAAACACTGCTCTCCTCATTTCCCCTGCTTTTTTTTTTGGTCCAATAGTTAGAAGTTGTGCATTCTAATAATAATCTAATTAGCATAGTAGGCTTATAACATCTTGTTTATGTTGTCTACTCTGTTTTGAACAAAAAGAAGCAAGGAAAATATGCTCTTTTGTATAGCTTAAGTACTGCCTTAGGGACTGCGTAGGATGTGGAGCAATAAGGTAACTGGATAATGTATGTAGAATTTTGTCCTTTTGAAATTAAAATTTGAGATGTGAGCTAATTCCAGAGCGTACAAAGCCTGAGGCTCACATTCGGAGTTGAAAGGTGCTGTATGACACTTGATACCTGATTTATGTTTTGGCCTTCAGCAAACCTTCTCCCAAAATGTTGAGTTTGTTGCTAGTGCTGTATGTTTGCACTGCCTCTAAACTCATTTGTTTTCTATAACAGTAAAACTACTGTTCAGCTCTTTTTCTTATGGCCAGACTTTCTGTGTCACTACTGCCTCCTGCTTCCTCCCTCCCTTTCCCTCTGGATCACTATTGTTTCTTGGGCCAGACCTGGAATGTCAAAGCAGCCAAGCACCCCAAGATCTCCTCACCCCATGCTCTGACAGTGAATCCCACCAGGAATCCCACGGAATTCAGTGGAAACGTGTGAAAATAGAAGGGAGAAAAGACTTGCTGGGGGCTCTTCTGGAAAATAACTGTGAGAATTTTGGGATTTTCAGGTGAAGTGAGACACTACAGGTCCACTTGAATGTATTGCTGTAGTTTTGTTTTACTCTACAGTGACTGCCTCCTGACAGTGATTTATCACCATAGGGTGTAACAAGTTTGTGACCTACAGCAGTGACTGATAGCTCCCCTAGAATACACAAAAGGGAAAAGAAGAAGCCTTATTTATAACTACAGAGGGAAGAGGTGATTCTAAAAAGAAAGAAAGGAAGAAATAATGTGCTGATGTATCTCCTTTGCATTTTGAGGGATCATTTCTATCTCGACAAGGAGATAATTTATAAATAAAGCAACAATATTTATACTATTTTTATTGCTATATTAAAGGGAATCAAGATGTAAATAAGGTGGTACAACATGTGGAGACAGAAACTTTTTGCATAAAATATACAAATATCATGTTAGAAAATAGAAAGAGTCCCTTTGTAAATAATGGAAAAAGAAAACAAAAGATAAATTAGATTGCTGAATTGTTTTGAATGTAAATCCTGATGTGAGCAAGGAGAACAGGGACAAGCTACATTTGTTCCTCTTGAGCAATTATACATGTGTCCCTACCAGAAGGGAGATCTGGTGACAATCGAGTCGAAGTGCTGCTGTTACTATCCAGCAGGCTGAGGAAAGCCCCTAAATTTCGGGGCTGTGGAGAACACACTAAATCAAATGGCCTGGAAGGATAAAAATCGCTGTCCTCTCAGGGTGCTGCTGGAAATAGAGGACAAGTGTGGGAGAAATGTTTGGTAATGCTCAGAGGGAGCCTCAGCAAGTCCTTCCCCAGCGCGCCTAATCGCTGCCCTCCAGGGCCAGGAGATGGACAGTGACTTAGATGATCATGCTTGACCACAGACCAGCAGAAGGTCTCTTCATATCTCTCCTTACACTGCAACACCTCAGAGAGGAAAACTTCTACTTCTCTCCCTTGTCTTGGCCCTGTTTGTATTAACCCTGGAAGGTAAAAATATGCAAATTAGTTTATGGATTTTAATCCAGTTTCAGACCTGCTGCCATGAAAGCTAGTAAAGTGTTGCCTGCTCTGTAACACTTCACTTTTTGGGTCCAGAGATTGCTTCTGTTGCCATGTGTCATTAGTGAGAGTGAGAGTGGGAAAGTGGCACTTCTGCTGTGCCAAAGTTAGACTGTACAACTAATCCTGAGGGACTCACATGTGCTGTGAGTGACACCTCAAGTCACCTGTAGATGGGTGCCCAGAGCTGGTTAGATCCCTCCAGAAAATGTTCTTTCTTCTTTCCTGTGAGATGGTACCTAGTTATGGCAAAAACTGTTTTTAGGAAAGAACAAGTTCTTGAAACTGTGTATTTCAACATCTTCTAGATGAATTTTTTATTTTTCTGCTTTGGCACACTTGAGATTTTCAAAAGAAAATATTTCAGCTGAACTTCCCCGTCCTTCTCTCCTCGTGGCTCTTGATTTGCAAACCTTTTCAGGATTTTGGCTTTTTGTTCCATTGAGAAGAGGAAGAATTTGGATCCTCGGATTGGCAGTGGGGAGGAAGGCTGCCCAGCTCGGCTCTCACACCCCATGGTGTTGTTGTAAAGGTTCCAGTGTGATACCCTGGCCACCTTCTGCTCCCTGAGCTGGGCTCCAGCAGGTAGCAGCAGCTCATGGCAGAGCAGTTCCATGCTAAAGGCCTCTCCCAGAGCAGCTTTGCATGCACAGCAAAGCCTTTTTACTCGTGCTTTCCTCAGTGGCTCGGGGTTTGTCCCCTATGTTGTGATGAGCTTCGTGCTTCCAGGGGCTGCCTGGTTTTGGAGTAAGCCGTGAACTTAGAGCACCAATTGCATTAATTGCTTTCACGCCAGCATATTTCCATTGTGGCTGCCATTATAGTTGTGTAATGTTTCTTCTCTCTCTTCTTTCATGGCTTTCTTTGCCTTGACAGGCTCAGTCAGATTCCCTCATTCACATCTGCTAATGTGAGGGCTGAATAGAATAAATCTATGCAATGATGCCTTTGGAAAAGGGGGGAGGAGGATGGTAGAGGGAGAGCTGTCTCAAAAAAAAAAAAAATTTGTACTTAATAAGTGCGATTTTAATAAACAATTTCAGTTAGTTTGTCCCAAGCAAGATGCTTGTGGTATGAGTAGTAACAGAGCCCCGAATCCAAAAGTCTTATTGCCCCCCTGTTCCTTTTTTCCTCAACTTAAAAGTCACCCAAGTGAAGGAATAGACAATGCATAGATTACTTTATTTGGCTTCCCAGGTTTGCCAGGAGAGGAGAATGCTGCCAAGCTCCTCAAGACAAGCTATGCTGGGTGCTTGCCCTTATGCCAGTGCGAAGACAAAAAAAAATCAGGAGCCTTGAAAAGAAGCTGGTGCAGCACATGGCTCTTTCCCACTCCTCACAAATGATGGCTGTTGTGCTCGTTAACCTCTTGTGGGGCTCAGGCAGTTCACGCTGTGCCGCAGCGCAGGGCTGAATGAAATGAAAGGCTCCCAGGACCCATAGAAACGCCATAACTCCTTCATTCCCAGCACACACGCACAGGCCGCCGTCCTCCTCCTGCAAGAGCGAGCGCTGCTCGGCAGACCCTGAATAAGTCAATCCTGGCTCCATGTGGCGGTGACAGCTCGGATTCCAGCACAGGCGCGTGGGGCCGAGCTCAGCTCCGCTTTACCCCACGGCTTTGGCAGGACACCCCGGGCTCGTGCTTGGCTTCTCTCTGCTCTGATGAGTCTGACTCTCCTGCAGACATGGATTCAGCTTGGTTAAACCAGCCCTGTCCCTGCGCAAAGCCTGGTCCTGCTCAGATCTAAAAGGAGACACGTAATGAGCTTTTAGCTGATAAGGTTGTTAAATAACTCTGTAACATCCCTCATAAAAAAATGTCTTTTTTATATGAGTGGCTACGGTTCTGATAAATGAAAGAGAATCTCTTCTTTGTGCTCATAAATGAACAAAGGGGACTGTACAGGCTGATCCGAGGCCCACAGAAATGAAAGGAAAACCTAAGACTTCAAGGCACTTCAAATGTAGGCTCTGCTAACTAGTAGCCTTTGATTTTAAGGATTTTTATGTCAAACTGAAGAGGACAAAGCTACTGTTTAAAGGGAACTATGAGCAGTTGAAGGGCATGATAAACTCCCATCTGAGTCTGTGTGCCACAAACAGACTAAGATATGAGCTCCAATATTTAAAACAAAAGGGAAAAAAATTGAAACAAAGCACACAGCTAATTAAGAAAAACTCAGAAAACATAACAAGAAAAAAAAACAAACAACCAGTGGTAATTTGAATGATACAGGGAAACACATTGTACCACAACTGAATGTTTTCCTTTAGCATTTTTCACCTGAATTTATACATCAAAGCGCAAAGTATGCAGAAAAAAAAAAGGAAGAAAATGCTATTGTAGCAAAATGTGTATTAAAATAAGTGAAATACATTCAATGGTGTAGTATTAATATAATGCCTTGGACTCCAAACAACAATATTATCCAGTGCTTCTTAGATGTTAGTGAGTGGAGGATGAAGAGCTGCTTTCCCTGTCTTGCGGTTCTGTTGCCTTTCTGGACGAGGAACTATTGCTGGAATCACCCTTTTCCTCTTTTACCCACCCCAGGTCCAAACCACCATTGATTCTCTGAATTCTGTGAGCTTTCAGATGCTGCCCCTTCTGTTGAGTCAGTGAATATCTTGTTTTGCTGTCAGGGGCTGAAGGATCTGTTCTCCTGATTCCTTGCTCAAGCTGAGAAAGGTTTCTAAGCTCACCATGCAGTGAAAAATAACCAGATCAGCAGCTTATACAATAGCAAATTTCAATTTGAAAACTACATAAAAAGAGTTTTTTTAATAATCCTGTGTATCTTTAAAAGAAATAACACCAGAAATTTTATAGCTTGTCTGACTTCACCTTGGAGAGAGGAATGCAATTGAATTTAATTTTGTTTCATTTCAATTTAAATCCATGAATGTCTGTGTGCTGGTCTTATGCTTGGTATGTAAAAACCAGAAAGCAAAGCCTAGTTAAGAGAAGCAACAGCAAAATGGTATGAGTGTTTCTAAGGGATGAAAAGTGTGTGGTCTTCATTCAGATTTCAAACTGGTTTGACCCCATGTCATCCTATTGGCTTTAGTTATTGTCCTGATTTATGTTAGCACAGACAAGAGCAGGATTAGATATAAATGTGGTAGTCCATTGTTTAGACGAAACATGTTTGTTTTCCATAGCAGCATTCAGAGAAGTTGACTAGAACTAAATAATTTGAAATACATTCTTTTTTGTTTTTTAAAAAAGGTGTCCAAACCCATCTGTATGCTCATTTCATGCCAAATTTAGAATTAGAGATTCAAACATTAAAAAACTCCATAGTCTCTGATCATTAGCAAAACACTCTTAGACATATTTCTATCCTGTTTTCAGTAATTAATATACATGAGAAGATGAAGTTTTTGAACTAAAAATTTTATAATCTGCTAATGCTGAGATTATACTTTCAGTAAGATGTACCCAATCCATTGAAAAATTATTAAAAAAGTACTATCTGCCTTTTAGTGTGTACCTAACTTACAGAATATTGCATTATTACTAAAGTTCACCTGAGTATGCATATTCTCGTAACGAACAGCTTTTTAGAAATGAGAAAAATTAATTGCTTGCAAGCTGAACATAAAATAAGGCTGGCTTAACTTGGCTGATTTTTTTTGGAGTTTTAATATAGTTAGGAAAAAGATATCTTCACGTGTGTACCACCCTATGGACGCTGGGACTAGGTAGAGCCTTCTGGTGTAAAATATGGCACTTACTGTAAAGTCTAATATGGTTTAAAATTAGACAGCAATATGAATGATATAGATCACATTTGTATTCTTAACCTGGGCTGGTGAAACTCAGTGAACCAGCAGCACAGAACAGAGAATATTCAGTTGCATGTAGCACTGGCTGACATGAACAGTGGAGAGAGCAAAGGAAGGAAATGGGGAAGAGGAACTTTCCCAAGTAACAAGAGATAGGACAAAAGGAAGGATCCTCAAGCTGCACCAAGAAAGGTTTAGATTGAAAAAAATTCTGCATTGAAAGTCTTGTCTTCTTTGGAACATGCTGCCCAGGGAAGTGGTGGAGTCACCATCCCTGGAGATATTTAAAAGATATGTAGATGTGGTGCTTAGGGTCCTAGTTTAGTGGTGAACTTGGCAGTGCTGGCATTTTTGGACTTGGCATACTTGGCAGTTCACTGTTTGACTCGATGATCATAAAGGTGTTTTCCAACCTATATGATTCTATGATTCTCTATATTGGATTGAGGCTATAATCTGTGACCTTCAACTTGTGATGTGATCCCAGTGAACAAAGCTTTGTGGAGCCTTCCTCTCAGACTGATGTGAGACAGGGATGAAAGGAAGTTATCTTCTTTGTGCTCTTTCCCATAAAATATAATTGGGGAAATTGAACATGATACTGTGTCAAAGATATGGCTTGTCAGATAATTGTGCCTCTGCCTCTGGGATTTATACTTCTGTTCCTAATTTTGTGGAAGCTGTTTTAAAATGCCCCATCAAATTATGCTGACAACATAAACATTGTGAAAAAGATGTGTAAGAGTTAAGAAACATTGCAATTGAATCACCTTCACCAATCTCCTGCAGTATATGTGTTATCTAATTGAAGATTGACTCAGGTTCGCAAAAGAAAAGCTTTTTAAGAACACTTATGAGTTTGTTTGGCTTGGTTGTTTTGTTTTGGTTTTTTTTTCTTTTGTTCGGGGATTTTCTTTTTTGTTTTTTGGTTTTTTTTTTTTTTTGGTTGTTGTTTTGGTTGTTTTTTTCCTGAAAGCCTGGAAATAGAGATTTAATAACTAAGTAAACTAGAGGCCTTGCTCATATGAGGATTAGTGTGGCTAAACTGTGATACAACACCGTAAATGCTCCTCTGGACACACAGCCTCTCAATCAGCTGCAATGGTTCCTACTGCCGTGGAGCTGTGGCAGTGTGCTCTCAGCATGACAGAAGAAATGATCATTTATCCAGATTCTTTGTGAACTTTGGAGCTTATATTGTGTTTTGTGCTGCTGAAGCCTGGGTGGTTTCAGTGCCTGAAGGGGCAAGTGATCATCAAACTCCGTGGTGACCTGCAGGGGTAAAGGCAGCCTCACTGCCAATCACTGAACTTGAACTTCGTGTTGATAATGAACTTTCCTAGAGATGATTCCCTCTCTGGTTTAAGAATTGAATGTACAGAAGGACAGCCTCTAGCTCAGAGTGGCCACTACTGTAAGAGGAAAACATATGGATGTTCTGGTATTTTGGAGTCCTCTGAGGATGCAGTTTCTTGGGGGGGAAAAAAAAAAAAAAAGTGTTACAAAGACTGTGGGCCTTAGCATCAGGGATCAGACTAATACAGAGCTTCTTCAGGCAGAGTGATGTCCCCAAACACCACAATGTGCCAGAAAGAAAAGCGATTAAGAAAATAGCAAATAAATGCTCTGTCAGTGGTGAAATTCTCCTCCAAAGTATGTAAAGCCTCAAAAGGGCCACAATTTAGTGCTAGTGAGCAGAGTGTGCTTGTAAAAGAGGACTGCACAAAAAGGCTCATTATTTCTGTAGGTGATAGTTAGCTCCATATTCTGGCATATTTCAGTAGTTTCAGTTAAATCTGGCAGGGCAGACTAGGTGTGAAACTGTGCTGAGGAGTGTCACACTAAATCTGTATCAGAAATCAAAATGAAAGATGAAGCATTTTTGGGTGAGCTGAGGTTCTACCTTTCATCCTTGTGCAAGGCAATGAATTTTTTGAGGGTTAGTTCGTGACTGCATCTCAGAGCTGAACACCTCACAATGTTGAACAATTCAGAAATAATGTCAAACGCCATAGTTAGGCTTTGCCAATCCACAGAATTACCCTTTTCAGGATGAAATTTATATTAAAAGATCAACAGTTCCCTGAAACACGGTTGTGTTGGATTTGCAGTCAGGGCATCAAGAAAGAAAAAGAAAGGCTGAGACGTAAAGAGAGATCCGAGAGTCAGAGCCCAAGGAGGACAAAGACTGCCCAGTTGCCACAGGAAATGAAAAGCAGGACAAAAAAGGAAAAGCCACCAGTCCCACGGGTGCTGTCCCAGTGAGTATCACACTGCTCACTGGAGCAGGAGGACCTTGGTGCAAAACTGGAGCACTGGCAGAGGCAGGAGTTTGGCTGATAAAACTAAAGCCAGTAGGAAAGGTAGAGGTTGAATCAGAGCTCCTTCTGACTGAAAGAAGATTGAAAATACCTACTGAGTCTCCTTCCTTGCTGCATGATTCCCAAAAAGAATGGGGTAAGCAGTGTCTCTTATAAAGAGAATTACTGGGTTATGTGTGCTAATTAGGATTCTCATAGACATTGTCTATTGATTTGTCTATCAGTCTGCTGATTAACATTCATACTTCTCCATGAAGAAAAGCACTGAAAGATTCCTCGAGTCTTTTTTCCCTGCTGTCAGCAGGCTGAGCAAAGAGAGGAAACCATTGCTATGGGTGCCTGCCTGGCTCCTGGGGGTTTGTATGTTTGAATTTCCTGCTTGTGACAGCACAATGTGAATGTTTTTCTTTGCCATGTTTACAAACATTTCCATTATCTGAGGAATCAAGCACAATACCCATCTAAGGCTGCTGGTGATGAGTTATTAATCACAGGGCACTCTGACAGGAAGTTGCTCAAGGCATTGTCATGGGCAATAAAAAAAGCAAATCCAGCCTACAGTTCTTAGAAAATTATGAGTTCAAATAGAAAGCAACTATTTATGAAGACAAATATTAGTGTGGGGTTGCCTATCAGCAGCTTTCTTTTGATCACTGATGCTGAAATGCAAAGATGCACTCCTTGCCCTCTTTGGCAAAAGAGATAGTGAGAGTTAATTTTTGGTAGTAAGAAACACAGAGGAGGTATGGAAAAATATGATCATTCCTTTTTTTATGGTATTTGTTTTTGGCAGTACCACTTTAGAGGAACTCCTCCCCTTTAAGTAAAAATTTCCCTTGCTGTTGGCTTATTTCTCTACAGGATTTTAAATCTCTCTTATAGCCAAGAAAAAGTAAATGGGGTTTTGCTAGGTCTGTGGCATTTGTAGCAAAACAGGGAAGAAAAATAACCCATGCAATGAGAAGGGTGGGGAGGTGGAGGATATTTTAGAGCAGATAATGATGCACAAATGGGGAATAAGGTCATAAGAAAAACAAGTTAATGGAAGAGACAAAGGCTCTGAAATTAAACTCTAGATAAACTGTGCTAAAAAACCAAACCTGCAAGTATAAGTATCTCACTTGTCTTCTATTTCTGAAAGATGCAGTGTGCAGTCACGTTTTCCATTTTTACTTTGTCCTTCTTGAAAAGGCTGCTATTATTTTCCCCACTAGCATTGATCAAGGCAATGGCAAATAAGGTCCTTTATTAGAGGATAAAAAAATGAAGGTTAGTTAAGGAAGCATTGACTCTGTTATTGAGTGGGTGACCATGGGAGGTAGGAGAACATGAAAAAAAGAGGCCATGCTAATAGACTGCAGTAACGAGATAACTCTTACATATTTAGCTGTCTTGAAGACACTTTTAACAAGATACATCTTAAAGGGGAAAAAAGCTGTTTATTGGTAGAGGTCAGTGTGTATATGCAGTCCTGGTTCTGCTCTGCACCCAGGATGAAATGACTATACACAAGTCACTACAACCCATGGCAGGTTCTTGAACTGAAGTGCTGCAATTCAAGAGACTTAGCAAAGGAGCTTCTAACCTCCTTTACCATGCCCGTGCAGCCCTTCCGAACTGGTGTGTCAACATTCAGACCTCTGATTGCAATTTCACCTATGCACTCACCTGCCTTTATAGTCCTTCTCTGCAAATGGAGGGCAGGTGGTGATCAAGTGATCTTTGTTTTAAAAGAGGCAGACCTCATCCTCTCTATATAGATCCTATATCTCTACTCTTAGGTAGAGAGACCTATGAGTATCCATAACATCTCTTTAGTTCCTGCTCCTCTCCCCCCAGTAGTGGTGGTGATTTTTAAAGCAGCTGAGAAATGTCGGAGTCCTAAATCTCAGAGAAATACCTGAAATTTGCATTCGTTAAAAATGTTTTTGTTGGTTTTAAAATGGGACATTGGCCATTCAAGAGTTGCTTATATCAGCTCTATCCTTACATCTCCAGAGATTATTTTCACAGGCATTGTAGAGCAGCTGGGCTCCGTTTACACCTCTCCTCATAGAGACAGGAGACACTGTCAAGTGAATCCTCAGAGTTCAGGGGCACACTGAGTGTTAGCATTTGATACATTAAAACATTGGTGTTGCAGTCTCATCCGTTGTCTCTCTCTCATACACAATATTGAATTGGAGTTGCATGTTCTCACCCAAAACAATGAGTTAAGATGTGTATTGAAAAAATTGAGGGACTGGCTGGCAGTATGAAACTTCAGACCCACATTGCAAATACAGTGTATTTGTCAGTTCACAATAAATCAGCTCATTGTCATGTAACAGACAGCATGGACCACGTTAGTCTACATGAACATCCAATCTGCTTGCAATGAAAACGCTGTTCTCTGGGAATGCTGCTGCAGTTTTACATGCTCTCTTGCTCACATGCACATGTTATATGAAAGGATGCTGTTTTCATAACTGAAAAATATCACTGGAGAATAAGCACTTTTATTAAAAGTGTGTCTCCCGCTGACAGTTTACATATTTTGACAACCTCTTGGAGAGCAGCAATAATCAACTTGAGGCCATGCTGTGTATGGCCTCAGTGATGCATGGCAGGAGCTGGGGACCCAGCTCCGCATCCCGCCCGTGCTCACCCCCCGTGTGCTGGAGTGGAATTCCAAGTGCAGCTCCGCATTCATTACCACCTAATTATCTGCCTCAACGTCTTTCAAAGTCATTTTTCTTCATGACTAAACTCAGTCCAAATATTTTGATTTACCTGTGCTGGCAGATTTTTGTACGTGAAAGAGTTTAATCTCATCTCAGTTTGTGCACTTGTGGCTCCAGTCTGAGCAGACACCACTGACTGAAGTCACTCGGGGACACAAGGCTGCTCTGCTTTCTCCTTGCCAACCATAGGTAATCTTGAAAAAAGAGGAATAAATTCCATGCTCCCCTCTCCATATCCTAGTACAGTTTGTACCATCACATCCATAAAATGAATAATCTTTTTTTTCCCCAAAAGAATTAATTACAGTGAATCCTTGACCACAGTAAAGGCAGTAAGAGGGTGACGGCAAAGATCCATCACAAGGAACAGTAGGCTAGCCTTTATATGGACAAGCTGTTATCTTTCCAGTGCTTAATTTTCAGAAATTAAACTGCTAAAAGAAGGGCTTTGATATTATCTACTTTATCTGTTACTTAGAGGTGAGTCTTTTGAGTGCAAATGAGAATAACACCACAATGTTTTTGGTATTAAATGGGGCCCTGAATGCTAATTTAGGATAAACAATGCAACTCCTGTTAAAGGTGAATAAGTCTCTACATTTTCAGAAGGAAATATGGGATAATTCCTGTTTTGTAGCTGGCGCTATCAGCAGGATGTCCTGCTGAGCCTGGTGACAGGACAAGAGGCAATGTGTACAAACTGAAGGAGATGAAATTCCATCTGGGCACAAGGAGGTACTTTTAGTTGTTCTTGTAGGGGAGTTAGCTAAGAGAGGCTGTGGAGTTTGTCTCTGAAGGTACTCAGACCCCATCTGGACACATTGCTGAGCAGCCTGCTCAAGCAGGAGGTTGGACCAGGTGATCTCAAAAGGTCCCTTCCAGCTTTGATTTTGGAATTCTGTGATGACTTTTGGTTTAAACAGTGGAACTTTGTTATCTAATGCATGTCACGTTCATTCCATACAATGCTAGTTTTCCTCAAGGTGCAATGGTTTGCTAACTTATACACAGAGATGTTCGCTTCCTTCCCCTTGCACAGGCTAGGTCTTGATGTTCTGAATTCCAAGGTTCAAACTGAAAAACATTCAGGATATCACATCCTAGCGGATGGAGTCTTCTAAATGCCTTAGTGAATCTGTGCATAGAAGAGAGAAGAAATAACAGAAACCCTTTATTCATATAAACCAGGATGCTTATTTAATTTTCTTGCTCTGATGCTTTGTGTTTTGAATTGTAGGCAATGAATTAGTTGAAATACTCTTTCCGGAAAAAAAGGAGAAAACAAACTAGCACTGGAGATACAAACGAGTTGCTCAACAGTTTGGCTAAGGAGACTGCAAAATTGTACTTTATACAATCTCACATGTGCTTCACCTTTCTTTCTCAGTATTAGATATCCATTTATTGATTTTAGCTTTCCTAGAAGTGATTCTTTCAGTTTCTTCCATATTTATTTATAATTGATGTAGTAACATTTTGTTCGCTTAGAAATATACACTTTCAAATTTAAGCTAAATCCAGAATTCAAAAATTCCATACTCCTCCTGTGAGGATTTCTCAGAACTATATGGTAGGTAAGAAAATAATAATATCCTGAGGAAAAAATATCCTATCTTTAAGAGTCTGGTTTCTTCTTATTGGTTCATGCAAGCAGTGAGGTCTATTAGCTGGGACACTTAAAATCATTTACTGCTTGTGTTCAGCAAGTCAATAGAAAATTTACTTGCTCTGTGTAAGAGGAGGTATTTCTAAACCAAAATTGTTGCTTATGCCTGCTTGCTTATATCTTTGCAAGGCATGACAATACCCAAATACAGTTTTTTGTAATGAATATTGCTTGTAGGTTTTCATCTGAGGAATCTGCTCCCTGAAGAGTGATTTGTAGAGAAGAAAGCTCTGCAGGGCTGAGAATTTAACTTGGCTACTCTTGCACTCCTGTTTATAAATCCCTCATTGCTACCTGGACCTCCTATTTAGGGTTAGAAAAGTTAAAAAAGTGGCTAATGAGAATCTCAGCAGACTGCCAAGGTTTGCCAAGGGTTGTGTCAATTTGTTCATTAGGCAGTGGAGGGTGATGTTGTCCTAAAATCCTGGTGCTGTTGAGTTAGATCCTGGTGCTGTTGAGTTAGAAGTGTGGATCTTCAGTGATTCCAATGCATGAAGAACCTCAGCCAGCTTTTGGGAGAAGCTGCTTCCCAGCTGAGGATTGAAACCAAATGCCCAGACGTGATCCCTGTGAGCATTGGGGCCATAAAACACAGAGAGCTGGCAGTGGTGCTGTGGCGAAAGCAGATGCAAGGTCTCTTGAGAGGTTGATGTGTGTGGGAGAGTTTAGGTGCAAACATGCACAAATACATGCACATTAATCGCTGTGTAGGGATAGATACTTTGATTCTGCCCAGTCTGGGGTCCAGGGAGCTGTAATTTATCTGCTTATTAAGTGGGAGTTATTTAGTATCAAACACATCCAAAATTATGCAAAATCAAATGATTCTGTATTGCGTGCACAGACTCAACACCTTATCACCTTATTTGCGTTCATTGCTGTACAGCATCTGAGGGTTTCTCCTTTTTATCCCCCTTACATTCAACTTATGGAAATGCCCTGTTTTTGCAGCGGCATTAAAACGACTTAAAATATTACTGCTATTTCGATATCTTCTTCCACAGCAAATTTTCTTCTGGGGTTGGGGGAATTTGAGAACACTGGGCCTTGGTTTTTTTTGTGACAGCGGCGGTGAAGTGCCTGGCTTTGTGGGGACCCCCAGGCCGCCCTTTTTTCCCTGGGTGTCCATTGTGGCGGGCTCATTCATGCATCCCTAAATCCAGCGCGTGCAGCAAAACGCCGACTTCCAGGGGCAGCGAGGGCCTTCCTGAAACCGCCCCGCTGGCTGGAAACACCGCATTTGTTTTCTGTCCTCCTCTGGAAACAGCGCAGCCCGCTGGGGTGAGCTACCCCGGGTGAGCCTCCCCGGTCGCTGCCCCAGCTCGGGGGACAGCCCCTGGCTGGGCCCCCGGCCCCCTTAATCCCCCGCCCGCGTTGCCTGGCCAACAGGCCAGACAAGCAGGTGATGCATTGACAGGGAGCAGATGGTCTCCCGCCGAGGTAAGCGGGGCCTGACAATGAAACCATATTGATCATATTGCTCCTTTTATCTCCTTCGGCTTCAACTTCGGCCGTGAGGTTTCTCCGCTAATAGCGCTGCTCCCTCGCTGCCCCGCCATCACGGCCTGCATGGAGTGCAGGCCTCCTCTCTGCCCACCCTGTTGCCTCTCCTGCCCAAATCCTGCTGCAAGGAGGGACCAGAGGGTGCCCATCACTCCTCTACTCCCCAAGACCCTTTAACCTCTCCTGCCCTCTATCCTGTTCAGCACAGGGGTGAGGGTTCTGTGAGACCCCTCTGCCTCTGCCCCAGCCAAACCCGCTGGGGCACAATATCCCTCACAGCCTCACTGGGCACCTCCCTCTTCCTTTTGCCCCCTTAATCTCGTTTGTGTACATGTGTGTAGAAAATAGGCTGAGGGGTGACTGATTTGCTCCCACCTGCCCTGCAGGGCAGAGCTCCGGGGACCCACTCTCCGTTTGGTGTCCTCTCCCATGCTGTGCCTGTGGCCACAACTCTTTCAGTCTGCTCAGTCTCTCCCTGTCCCTGTTGCTTGCTCTCCTTGCCTGAACTCCCTTCATCAGCAGACAAACAACCAGAAACGTCCCCAGTGTCTCTCGGTGCTCAGGTGTTGCCTTTTCTCCTCAAGCATGCAGTGCCAGAAGCACGAGAAGGAGCCCTGGTACTCACATCTTGCACCTTCCACCATGTGCCTCCCTCAGATTCTGTGTACAGATAAATAAGAGAGAAAACCCAGGCCCTCTGCCTGCTCCCCCCTCGCTTCCCTCCCTTTCAGCAGCCTCAGCCTGCATTCACTGCTCTGTGAAGATGCTAAACACCGAGGGCTCGAGCACTGTTAGCCACTATTCACAATTTTAATACTAGCTTCATAGCTGTCACATAAATTCATTGCCGACCGCAGGCTTAGAATAGCAAGAGGGAACTTTAAAATAAAGAAAAAGAAGGAGCATGTAAGGAAAAAGAAAAAAGAAATCCTAAGGGCAGTTTGCTATGGTATCTGCACTTGTTTGCAGGTGGTTTTTGAAACTATAACTACTGTAACTCCACACAGTGTTCTCTAAAGTAGCTGTCACATTGTGTTGTTTTTTTTTAAAATCTATTACGCCAGCACACACACACTTTTTTTTACAGTAGATAAAAATGCTTATAAAGGCTTCACCCTTCCCTTTTTTATAAGGAAAAAAAAAAGAAAAAAAGAAAAGCAAAGAAAGAAGCTTGTGAATGAATGAAAAACAATGCAGGGTCACAAAGCTGTCGCAACCAATGTCATAGTGGTGCTGCTGGGCAGGCTTACAGAGGACTTCTTGTTCCTTGATTTTTATGGTGATCGGTAGAACGCATGTAGCACTTTGCGAACAGGTTCAGGACAAGTGGCAAAGAAAAGACTCCTCACAATAAACTCTTTTCTACAGCATTGGGAGCATTATGCCTGCAAACACCTGTAGTTTTCAAAGAGAGAGCTGTAAAGGACACGAACAAAAAAAAATAGATATAAATTGCAAGGCAAGACATTGTTTTCAAGTTACATTGCCTGACACAATTGTGCACAATGGTGGGTTTTTTAACTCATCTGAGACTATGGAGTTTAGAAAAGCCCCAGAAATATCATTGAATAAAAATGTCAGAATTTAGAGAATTCTGAGCTTGGGAAACAGAGAAATGAGATGAAAAGAGAAATGGAAAGGTCAGCCTAGTGATCCGGCAGGATATCTGTGACAGCCCTGCACAGGAACTGAGTCTGTTATTCCTTCTGAAGCATGTCTCTGGAACAGCCACCACGTCCTCATGGCCTGTGGAACAAGGGCCTGCCCTGATATCCAAGGAGCATCCTTACATCTGCCACCCAGCCCGAGAGCTCAGTATTACAGTCTAGACTTGTCTACGTACCAGACACTAGTTAAATATGGTTGTTGTAGACTGTTAGAAAGACATTTACCTTCCTCTTCAATGTTGGAATCAACTAATAAAATATCATTAAGAAGATATGTGAAAAAGGCTCCCTGGCTTCACTGACTTCAAGTCGGTGAAGGGGCATCTCTGCCCACTCTTGCAGGTGTATTGTGAGTCAGGTCCCTGGTAGTTCTTGGGATGAACACCCCCATTCATGTCAGAGTAGGCAGCTATTTTCTTTCAAAACCTGTAACAGAGGTCCTTATTAGCATCCAGGAGAGCTCTGTCTGGAGAGAAACCTCTTCTCCCTCCATAACAGCCAAAATGGTTCATTATTTTGCAAAATTAAAATCTTGTATAAAGCAGACTTTTCTGCATTTGGAAAAATTAATATAACTTATTATGATAGTCCATGTCCTTCACCATGCTCCTTTTCTGTCCCCAGTTTTTCCTTTTGGTTTCTTTAGGACTCCTGCAGTCTTAAATTTACCAAAACTTTTTATTTTGATAAAGTTATAGAAACTCAACATTCATTGCCGTGATTATTTCTGTTGCTGAGAACTTTGTTTAAAAAAGGAAAGAAAAATGTTCCTCAATTGCCTTTTTTAAACTACAAATATAATGGTGCATGCAACTTAGCTGATTGAAATATGGTGTGCTTGAAGCAGAGATTTCTGCACGTTTGATTTGGAAAGTGATCTGATATTTTGTTGAGGGCATTAATCAAATCTTCAATGCCTTGAACTATCACGTCTTGTTTCATTGGGACTCTGGACTCTAGCACAACTTTTTAAACTGGTACACATATACTGTTTTTTGTTATTATTAATAGAGATTTGCATTTCTGAGGGATCCACAGAAGTAAACTAATGCTTGGCGTTTTAAGGTCACTAGCCTGAGATCTGCACCTCCTCTGTACAACTTTCCTGCAGATTGGAGTAAGTGGGAAGCCACTGTGGTAAGGGTTGAACTGAACAACATGATCTACTTTATCTTAATAAATAAAACAATCTTCTCTGTTCCCCAAACATTTTGAATATGGTTTAGTAAAAGGGAGCACTTTTTTCTTTTTTTTCCCTCTATTTTCTTTTCAAAGATGGTTTGAAGCTTTTTGGTTATGTCTAAGAACCCTGAAGATACTTGCACAAGAAGAATTTAGTATGAGAATTGCAGAGCTGCAGTTCAATCTTGCAGGGGTCTGGCTTATCCTATTAAACCTACAGTTTAAAATACTGCAGTTGAAAACATTGTTTCTTAGTGCAAAACTCCTTCTTTTCTAGTAGTTATCTTCTGTATTAAGATGACTGGAATAAATGGTTTTTTGCTCTTTAGATAGACCTTAACTGTGGAGTTGAATCAAAGGACAATGCGTTTTTCTGTTGAGCTCAGTGAGCTTCAGCTTATTTAAAATTTCTTTGAAATGGCTGTGCAGGCCCATATTACTCTGATTCTGAGAGCTTGTACCCCTTTCAGCAAGTCTAACCAGAACAGTAAGTGTGTTGCATCTGGGAATTTCAAATCAAATGTAAAGTCCTGTGTTCCTGCCCTGCTGCGAGTCAGGTGTGCTTATCTTACAATCTGCACCTGCATTAATTACGCTGAGTTAAACAGCAAGCTGTTGTCTTTGGCTAAAGCATAACCAAAATTTTTTGTTTAGGACAAGCTTTTGGATGTTTTGTGAAAACTTGATTGTGTCTTGGTGTGCTGGTGATAGCACCATCACTCCTAGGCCTTAGCACACAGCACAGATGGGACAGAGGAGCTCTTGCTGTTCCCAGTTTGTGTGGGCTTTGCCAGAATGGGGTTATGAATTAGTGGCATTTTCCTGCAACTTTAAAGACATTACACTGCTGTGTGCACTCAGGGATTTTAGCACCTTAATTGTGTTACCAACAGAACTGTGGTTCTCTAATTCCTCTTGAAATGTGGATGTGTTTACCTGCCCTTTGTGATAGTGAGGTTAAATAAGTTCAGTGTGACCAGCAGTGATTTACTAGAACGGTGATATTTTGCCTGTGAGAGTTTGAGACTGATAGCTTGATTGTGTGGGGTAGATCTGCTTTCTGTATGCTCCCTTCATTGTTGCTTGAGCGTGGACTGAGATTAAGATATTTTCTTCACCTTTGGACCTGTTCCAGACACTTTTTTGGACATCTCAGGACTATTAATCTTTTAGAAGTCCAAAGACATGTATACTATGGCCTATTTTGGTCAACTTGAAGCTGATCAGACAATGAACCTCATATTAAAATGGGTATTGGCTAGGACAATTACAACATAATTAATTATTGCAATTTATCACTTTGTAAATCACTAGTCTGCAGCCTTATCCAGGAATTCTTTACAGCTTTGTACAGTTCTGCTATTACCAATCAAGAGTGAAACTGTGAGGCGAAAACCTTCCAGGATTATCCGTCTAAATGCTTCCATATATAAATAATTACTGAAGTTGGTGGGACTAGTTAAAAGTATAAAACTCTGGAAATGTTTGCAGCAGTGAATCTATAATGTGCCTTTGTTCATTATAAATTGCTTGATATCATTTGGTATATACACAAATACCTTCAGACATGTATATTTATATATGTGCTTATGCATGTAAGCAAAATTTATCTTCTGTTCCAGCAGTGCCAAAGCAGAACTTTCTTAATGATAAAAGAAAGAATGAGTCAAGGTTTTCGAAAATGGCTCAATACTATTATTTGTAGTGTCATTTAGTTTTGTAATGTCTGTAGTCATGCTTTTTTGCAGTTCTGTTTGGCTCTGGGGAGTTTGCTGACTGTGGAAAGACTATTCTCTTTGAGATAAAGTCTTCCTGACACTCAGAATATGCTCTTTGACCTATATCCTCTATTTCTGCTTTCTCATATGCACACTCTTCCTTTTGTTCATGGCTAGGAAACAGATTAAAGAGATGGCAGGCAGTGTGAATTTTCAGCTCTAACAGGGCCTTGAAGCATCATCAAATAAGATTATTACTTTGAGAAGGGCAAGGAGGGTGCTTGGCTCAGCAGCCTGGCAGCTTGTACTGACTTGCTCTTAAAGATGCTCTCCTGGGCAAGAATTGCTACCAGTGAGCTGAACATGTCTGAGTAAGGAGTGCTGGAGTGGATGCTAGGGCTTTATGCACAGCACAGCTTTCAGATTCAGCAGGGTTTCTCTTACAGGCTTTCTACATTAACAGTATTTTTACTTCCAAATTCTTTAAAATCTAGCCCTGCCACATTGCTGATAACTGCAGTCTTTGGTTTCTGCACGGTGGCAGCAGTCTGGTTGTGTGAAGCAAACTGAGAGACAGGATCCCAAGTTTCCTAATTGTTTCCTGACTGCACAGAGCAGGAAGCCTATGAAAGAGCTGGGATTAAATCTGCATCTGAGCAAAACAAACAGGACCCATTTATTGTAAGCTGAAAGAGGCAGACTGGCTATAGTTTCTGGCTTTTGCATTATTGTCACCGTGCTAGGAACACCATGGCTGCTTCCTTCGCGCTGACAATTGAAAACTCCAATATTCCATACCTTAAAAATCTAGTGTTATAGTTTGTTGCATGGTTTTCCACTCATTCATGTTGCTCCTCAGTAACTTAGCAATGACCAGTCAAGATATGCACACACCATATTGTTTTACATGTTTGACTAGAACACTGACAGATTAATAGGAAGGGTAAATAGCTCAGCACTCTGTGGTGGCTCAGTGTGGGCTGGCAGGATTGACTGCTGCCAGACTTTGTTGTATTTGCACAGAGGAAGCCGCAGCAAAAGCCTGCTGGGGCAAGGTGACGTGGGTCATGGGTATTTGTTTCTCATCTCTATAGAAAACAATTGTCCTCTCAATGGAAGACAGCTTTTGGAAACTCTGTGGTTCCACTAGTGGGCAAGCATTTGTACTTCCAGAGCGCTAAATAAAATGCAGCTATAGAGTGGCAGATGTGTTAAGTGTCTGCAGTACACTACATATCATGCAGGAGGGTTTTGGTTCATACACTGATAAATTATTTGCATCTATTTCTTTGACTTGCTCAGTTTAGAAGAAAGAGAGTATTGCTCTGATTTTCATGGATATTTTCCTGGAAATTTCTTCTATGCTGAATACTTTTGTGAGGCATCCTCCTAAGAAGAGCACAAGGGCTCCATTTGTCCATGAAATAGGTACTTTGGTTATTGCAAAAGATCATTATTTTAAAAATTGCTAGAGTATCACCTTGGAAGCTAATCTGAGACCTCGTCTTTACAGAAGTAGATACCATAAAAATGAACAGTGATACTGAGCTTTTAAAGTGATCAAGACAAGCACCTAAAGTGCTCACGGCATTTTAAGCCACAGTTTCTGAAATTCAGTCATGACCTTCCTCCCTTCCTGAGTTATCCTTGAGGATAAACTCTGTCCTGCCACATACTACAAAGGTGCAGAGACGTCCCACTGTGTCTGACCACCACAGAGTGCTGATTAAACAGTGTGCAGATTAAACTTTTCTGTGTCTAAAGGTTTGTGTGATGTTCACCACGAGCTGTCCTGCTGTCTGGTTCCTAGATGTGGTTTTATTCTACTCCATGGAGTGTGTGAGGAGTGTCAGCCTCATGCAGTGTAGGCATATGCCCAATGGAAGATTGTTTTGTCTAACACCCATGAAGTTCATTTCCTTGAGGAAAAAACTCAAACCGATAAAAAACCTGTATGACTTTAATCTAACACATTTTTGATTTCATGAGACTCACTTAAAACAAACACTGGTGGATAGAGAAACTTTTCACTGCTTATGTATAATTCTCAACAGTGTTGACAGCCCGTAAGAAAATCAGTGTGGGAACCAACCCCCTATTGTTAAGATAATGTAAATACATGACAAAGTGCCTTAACTCCAAAATGGGAGGAAACGAGCAATTCCTCTCCTTCCTTCCTGTACTCTGTTTTACCCTTTCTCTGCTCTGGGGTAATTATTTGCGCTATAGGGAGGTACTGTCAACCTGGGAGTGTGGTGGCATGAGCAGATTGTGGTGGGGTGGGGTGGGGTGTGAGCTTGCAGAGCCTCAAGCACTGCCTGGTGAGTTCCCCTGAGCACGCAGCAAATACCAGAGGGCTCCACTTCTAGCACAAGCTGCAAAAGCTTTTCTGCATTGCTCACAGGATAAACAATCCTGCGTGGGGGCTGTAGACAGTAATATACTATATATTTAAGCTCTAATTTGCCTCACTGTATTTGTTTTGTGTAGATGTAATCTGATGTGGTGATGTTTTACAGTAGCTTTGTTGAAATTACTGCAGAAGATCTAAGGATCCAGACTGGGCCCCAGACTTTTTTTTCTCCTCAAGTAGAATATTTGAATAGGTTAATAGCCACAATAAACCTGTGGACAGTCCTGAACCACATCATGATGTGACAGTGATTAGTTGCTGCTGCTTGGTAATGGAGACAGGACTCTCTTTTTCCCTCATTTACAATGACCTTGCCAGCTGTCACTGCATCTTTTCAGCATATGTAGAGACATTGTGAGGCCTCCATGCAATGGAGGAGGGTTCTGGGTTTTGGCCATAGTAAGTTTTATTGGAACTTCAACTGTTCTTGGACTATATATATATGTATAGTTTACATAATAACTATAGGTATATAAAATTTCAGGCAGTACAGCCATGGAGAAATTAAATATGTAGCTGCCCTGAACTTTATCTTTCAAGGTTTCTGGGCTTGCAACAGGTATATTCAACTTGTGTGATGTTAAAGGCACAAAATAAGTGCAACACAAAGAATCTTTACTTTTATGCCTTGGTGCCACACTGTGAAGTCTGTAGAGTCAAACGGAGAAGAAACAGATAAAAGAAATGTCAGTATCAAATATGGAGATGCCTGAAACCCCTTCCTAACTATTCTGTGCTTCATGGCTTTATGCATCAGTATTCACAGAGGTCTTTACAGAGGCCTCCCATGAATTTAGGTTGCAATTTCATGTTCCTTCTGAAGATTTCTGCTACTAGGGTTTGGTGCTGGCCCACCACACAGGGGGTGGTATTTTCATCCCATATATTCTAGTGTCTCCAATGGATCTGTTACAGCATGAATACGCCATGCAGGAACTGCTCTGGCCAAAGCACTGGCTTAAGTTTGACCGAAGAAGTTACTGCTGTGGCCTCAGAGCCCTAATAATTTCCTTCTGCAAAGCAGAGGCTGTGAGGATGAAGGAGTGAATAGATATGTGTGGTAATTGGAATGTGAACAAATATACAGGAGGTCTGAGTGTGCCAGGAAATTGGGGTTCTTAGAAAGATTGTATCCGCCCTTCCTGGGGTGACTTTTAGCTGGCTGGATCTGTACAACATGATCAAACAGATGCTTTCCATTATTGTCCACCATATTACTGATGGTTCTTCGCCTAAATTATATATGGTAGGATTCATCAACAGCTGTACATTTAGCATGTGGTCCCTTCAGACCTTCCCCATTCTGTGATCCTCTGGTTGTGTTCATGTTTGCTGAAACAGGTGTCACTGAGAGGCACCCAGACGCCAAGGACCCTAAATAAAATTGCACAGGAAGGATGTCTCCTGATTCATAGAAGTATATTGCCATGTGGTACAATAAAAAAGGGAATAAGCAGGCACCAATTTACCTTCTTTAATGAACTCGCAGGCAGCAATGGAGGGTAGAAGATGCTGCAGCACACATGCACAATGGCTGCTTTCTATTATGTGTTTAATGACTTAAAGTCAATAAAATATCCTGATAGAAGCCAACTAGCTCTGTAAGCAACCAGACATACATTGATTAGTTATGAGCAAGACTAAACCCACGATGTTAGTTTAGTTAATTTATTATTAATTTTCTGCTTCTGTGTGCTCCTTCCCAGGAAGAAAAGGAATGTAAAGTTGCTAATTTACTTTCCTTTCAAAGCATTTGCAGGAGTAGGGCACTCTACAGCATATTTCAATACCATGCTCCAGGCTTGCCTGAGCCCATATCAGAGGAGCTGCTGTGTGGCACAGGGGCTGAATTCTGACCCAGCCAGTGAGAAAGAGGGCACAGGACAGAGTATGAGCCCAGGATTAGCAGGAATTAGCCCCAATCACCAGCATGGCTTGGGAGTTTCAGAACTGGGAAAGATGTATCATATTTGAAAACAACCCTGGTATCTCCCAAATGCTATTAACAATGTGGATGGTTAAGGCACCCAGGATTAGGTTCTGTGCCTTTGCTGATTTTACTGCCAGTGGTCCTTATTTCATGGTAGTAAAAGAAAAATAAAAGGGGTCTAGAATCTGGACTTCCCTTCAAATATATGACAGAAAGACATCTATAAAATGGATTACACCGAAATGGTTCAACAATTAATCTACAATTAAGATACAGGCAAAATGTAGAATCCAGGAGCAGAGTGGCTGTAGAGGTACAAAAGAAACCTGAGGAAATCTGCCAGCTAAGAAAGCCTTGCAGAGAGGAGGACTGATCTCACTGCAACATGAGTTGTTTGGCAGTGTTGTTGCTCTTCTGCCCTGTTGGGAGATGTACAGATGAGCTCAGGTGGAAGCCTGTAGATCTGAATCTCCAGCACAGCCCTTGAGCCTGCTAGCACAAAGTGTGTTCCTTCTCACTCAGACTCTGAGCTTGCCCTCTTTCCTTGCCTTACAGTGCTGCTGGCTCTGGCTTTCACATAAATAATCCTTGAGTCATTACCCTGCCCTTTCTGTCAGTACGATGGTAAATGCTGACAGCAAAACCACTTGTTACTGGAGCACTGGTTCTTAAAAGGCTGTGACCAACCCCACTCTGCTCCTGCAGAGCAAACATTATTGATAGTTTTCTGCCACAGCAGTTTGTACAAGTCCTGGAAGAAAGTCAAGATTTGTTAAAGAGGATGGGTTATTCTTGTTGCCAGTTCAGGAGATATTTTTTAGGAACTTTTATTTCTTGCAGTATGCCCCTAAACTGAGAGGGAGGACAAGCTGTTGCTCTGGAGGACCTGCTTGCTATCTACTGCCACTTATTGCTGCAAAGTTCTCCTGATCTGCAAGGAGTGGAGTGCAGAAACTCCTGTAGTTAGAGGGAAACTGCAGCCATGGGGAGTGAGAACTGAATTGGGGTTTCTGCATGGAACTCACCTTATTATTATTAACAGAAAATTTGTAATAATGATATTGAAGTTCATTCAGGCTGCAATTTAATGGAAGCAAAATTGCAATTGGGAAGTCAATTGGTTTTGTAGTTTGGGGTTTTTTTGCCTTTCTTTTTTTTAAAAAGTCTTGAGTGTTCATGGTGGTTTTGAGCTGGTTGGAATTTTTTTTCTGGTGTATGGTAATTTCTTTTTCTTTAAAATGCTCACAGATAAACCACACAGCACCATTCATGGTGCTTGTAAAGGCCAAGATGTAAGATTTCTTTTTTTAGTTTGCCATATTATCCCACTGCTCTTGCAATGAGCAGGAGGGGTCAGTTTTGTGTGGCCATATTGTAGATCAGTGGCATTGTCTTGTGGCTGTGGAGACAGCAGTCAACTTATATGCTATCAAATTAGCTCCTGCAGAATTTAATTAAAGAGGTCTGTCTGCAGCAGTATGTTTTCTGAGTAACATTTTGGAAAAGCCTTTCTTGTCATAAACATATCTTGCCACTTGTGTGCCTTTATTCCATTTCGGGTGTTCTTTTAATCAAAGCTTCTGCTGCATTGAAAACCTGCATCATGTACAAATTTGCTGTGTTTGTAACAAACATTTCAAGCTCATTTCAGACACAGAAATGCTGCTGAAAGCATCAATGTTTTTGTGAAACAACCAGCTCTTGACAGCCATCAGCTTCTTTCAAAATCCAAACATTTTGCCCTTCTGACACTAATTTGTTTGCTTATTGGTTTTTCAAACTATCAGTTTGCTCCTTCAAGTACAACTAAGTTTTCAAAAGAAAAATGTGAGAAGGGTTTCCCCTGAGCTCAAAATCCATTTTCTTTTTGAAGCGAGCAAGCAGAACTGCAGAATCCATTTGCCTATCGTGCTCCAGCTCTTCCCTGGGAAGCAGAACCGAGGGCTCTGTGTGAGTAAGAACTGTGATACTGAGCTACCTATACGTTTTTCCTCTCCTCAATTTCCACATGGAGGTTGTTAGTAGCCCTCCAAGATCAGCTGCCTGAATTCTGGGCAGCCTGATGCCTCACACATCCAGCTCCGCGCCGGTGGAAACGCGTCACGTACGACGGAAAAGTAAAACACAAAGAGCAATTATGGATCTTTGACGCGTTTCTGGTGCTGGAAAGACCCAATCAAAATTTCTGATCTGACTGTCCTGAAGAGAGGAAAAACACTTATCTTAAAGATTCATGATCTGAGAGCCTGATAGGATCTGCCGTTTCCATAGAGCTGGGCCCTAGATTTCCCTTTAATGTAATTAAGCCTGAAGATTTATGAATACAACAGGCCAGAACTTGATCCATGTTCATTTTCAATTACTGCAGTGAAAGGCCTCCATCCAGATGTCTCTATTTACAGCATTCACACAGGCAGGACCGGGGGCTGGGGGAGGAGGGACCGCAAATTGTCACACTTGTTAATTCTTCACTGAGGACACTCAGCAGAGGTCTTGGCTTTGACCCCGTGACAAAAGGCAGGGGTCTGCTGGAGCAAGTGCATCAATGATGAGGGGGCTGACCCGCCGACCTGCCAGGGTCACTCCCTCTGCTTTGTAGGTATTTGGGTAATAATGGGGGTTCATTCCTTATTTTTATTTCTGTTACAGTGCCGGGAGAGGGAAAGAAAGAGAGGAGCTGTGATGTGAAAGACAAACATACATAATGAGAGGATCAAGCTTCCCCTGGCAACAGTAACGACTATGAAATGCTACAGGGGAAATACACAGTACTTAGTGACCCACATAATCAGGCCTATTTTAGCTGCATTGTTTTATTTTTCTTTTGAACACTTTTTTTTTCCTCCTCATGTTCCCAGATCCATATCTTAGTGCAATGAGCAAGATTTGGGTGTAGCATCTTTTCTCCATCACCAGACCTAACTTGGTGCTAGGTAGGCTTTTCATCAGGCATGTGGTGGCTGGTATAATACCGAGTGTCATACTCTGTATTTTCGTTCCAGTTCCTCACGGCTCTTGACAGACACATGTTAGATGCATTCTCCCCCCTTTAAAAATGCTTAAAGCAAAGTAAGTGAAGTGCCACTGTAAAAGAAAACCATACCTTTCAGCCATCTACACAGAGCTCAGGGCTTTGTTCATCTTTGACAAAGCTGGTGAAACATTGTGAATTCCTAAAAGCAGCAGTTTCTCTCATAACGGCGTTTCTATTTTCACAACACAAGGAGCGAGGCTGTGACAGGGCAATATTGTTTTCACTGAGCTATGATTGCATGTCATAAATTAAAATATCTTCATTAGAGCAAACCCCTTTACAAATTTTCCAAAAGGATATTTCTTGAAATGGCAGAAAGTGTTCCACTCCATTAGCATTTCAAAGAGATTTATTTCTTTTGCCTTCTGAAGCTGTACCTTTTTGACTTGCAGATAGGCTTAGAGGTTTTAAAGGGATTTGAACAAACTTTGCCAAATGTGAAATTATGAGCAAAACCAGAAGCCCAAAGCATCCTTTCCACTTTCAGGCAGTGAATAAAAGCTACATAAATACTGCCCAGGAATGGCTTTTGTATAAAGCTATTTGGAAAAAAAAAAGCAAAAAAGGAGGAACAAACACCCGATGCTATCAAACCCAAACCCAACAACTTTTTATCATTTATTGAGATGAAATTGAGAAGTTCCTAAAAAAAGTTTAATTGAAAACAACCAGGAAGAGTGGGTGCCAGTAGTCCGAATAGCCACAGAAACATTGATTCATGTAGGCTTGAAAGGACCTTTTAGATCATGGAGTCCATTGTAAACTGGCTCTGTTGTAATCAGCTGGCTACAGGGTGAAGGATTTGAATGTGATTTATACTCAGCTATTGCCCACGCTGTGATGGATATTGTAGCTTTAGGCTTAAACTCTGTTTTAGCTTTAGGCTCTCTTGTTTTTTAGCACAGGTTTCACCTGGGACTTGCTAAGCCTTGTACCCCTAGGTTACAGAGTAAGGTGTTTCTTGGATTAGGTTCCTTGTTGTCATGGGGGCTCTGCAGTCCTACCTGAGAGAGCAATGATTTCAGAGTCTCCACACAGGGTGCACAGTTCTTCTTTTGGGATACAGTCCTCTGGTATGCTCCTGGTGTCCCTCTCCCTGCGGTCACTCTGAGAAAAGCCCAGGAAAGTGGCTACAGGTAATCAGGGATGATCTGCTGTTCAAAAGATTGATCAACCAAAGAGAAGAGAAGCTAAAAATATTTTGATAGAAGAAAATTCAAGATTTTTGCTGTTTATGTCTAGGGTGAGAAGATGAAAATCCTTAAAACTTGTGTTAAACTGATCCCAGACCATCATGGCAAAAGGGATGGGGAGTGGTAAGAAGGAGTGAGGGAAACATCTTCTCATTAACCGTGGACTGATCACAACCAGTTTTTTTCAGTTGCAATTTATTGCTTTGTTTCATAAGAAAGAGCCATTTTACTTCCACATAGAAAGACAAGGATTTATTTTAGAAACTAAGAAGTGAAGTTGAGGACATGGGGCCTGATCTCGCTGCACTCAGCTGTTCAGCTCTTGCTTCTCTTACGATCAGGAGAAGGATCAACCAGTGATGGCAATGCTTTCCATAATCTTAAATAAACTCTGACCATGTCTTGCAGAGCAATCTGTGCTGGCCTATGGCAAATTGGACCAACACTGAGCATTTTGGGAAACCCCACCTGCAATGGCCTGTGATTAACATCACAGATGTAGAAAAATTGTTTTAAATATGCATTTATGGTTTCCATGCTATCTTGCTCAGTTGGTGTTTGTGTTCTGTTTTGTTCTATATGTCATCCTTAACAAACTTCATAAATGTTTGTTTAATGTAAGCATAGAAACTCATAATTTCAGTTGTTTCTGATTAAAGAATGTTGAGAAAAGATGACAAAAGAAACCCCTAGTCTGAATGAAAATTTTAATATGAATATGATGGAAAAGAAGTTAGATGTATGTTATTTATAAGATTTGTCCTAGTAGGGAGTACTTTAACTTCATATTATTTAATATAATAGTTGAGCATGATTACATCTTGACTACAGGAAGCAAAAAGGATACAAAACTCACCTTCATTCCTTTAGGGAGAAGACATTTTCTCAAGCATTGAGCTGAGGCAGTGCAGTTCAAGCTCCACTTTGCTGGAGGAGGGATTTGAAGCCCACAGCGCAGACCCATGCCATTAAATTGCATGGCATTGTGGAAGCAGCCCAGGGCTGCTCTCTGCCCAGGACTCACCTGTGTTAGCATTCAAACTGAAGTTTTATACTGGATTCTCACAGAAGCATGGCCCTGCTGAGGCTGATAGAAATGTGCTGGTTTAAATCAGTCATTATTTCTTCTTCTGCAGTTAACTATGGTCTCATATCCCAGGACTTCAAAATTTATGTTCCAAAGCTTGACATTCAGAAAATTGCATACTTGTTTATTAGGAGCTGAATGTGAACTATTACTATAATGTAATTACAAGGAATAAATAATTTGTGGACTCTTATAATTTTCTTTTCATGGCATATTGGATATTTTTTTACATTTTTTTGTTATTATTTACCAACCTTTTCAAGGATTTATTATGAAATATATTGTTCCTGTGTATTTGAATTTTAAATGTTGTAGTAGGGAACATGGTTAGTTTTCTCTGCCCTGCCCTTGGTGGATGGGTAGGAGTTCTGCTGAGGCAGGGGTTTCAAGGTCACACATGCTAAAGCAAGAAAATTTGAAAAAAACAGCTTATCAGCTGGGTAAAACTTGGCAGGAAAAAGTGGTGGGTGCTAGTTTGTGAATGCAGTTGTTGTGGGTGGCAGACAGTGTAGGTGACAGGTGTGACATTTCTTCTGGATTTGCACAGTTTTGGTGACTAATGGAGCCTAGGAATTTGGATATTCAAGGAGCTGTTCTCTCCCTCACACACAGTTTACCTGGAAGAGCGCAGCGGTGCGAACCTGCCAGCTCTTCAGAAGGGGACACAGGATCCTCTGTCCCCTCCTTCCACAGGTGGCACTGGCATTTGGGACCTCTGTGGTGCTGCTCTGTCTCACCCATGGTCTTATGGAGGGTTCTGGATTGGACTTTGACTCTTCAGAGAAGGCTTTGGGGTAAGAACAGGAAAGGGATGGTGTGCCTGAAGTGGGAGAGGAAGCCTGGTCTCTGAGGATATACCAATATAATTCTGGTGCCCTTAGCAATGTCCTTTTCTGCAGCAGAGATAGCTGTGATTGCCAGGGTTCCCACACATACCCAGATTTTATGCATGCATTTAACCTGGATTTGTTTGGTTGGACATTTGGGCTGTTCTTGGTATGGGGCTGCACGTGTCCTGTGCAGATTCAGACTCAAAGTTAATAGGTCTGTAATTGCATCTCTCCCTTACACAGTTAAATTTTCCACTTGGCAAAGTGATCTGAGGTGATGTAAACTGCTTTATTAATGCGACATAACCCTCCCTTTCTCCCATACTCTCTTGAACGCTGCTCCAGGGATGACTGAGTTTATCCTAGATAATCTCAGCAATGAGATTTGGTTGTTTTACTCTCCTTGGAAAGATATTGTAAAGGCCTGAGTGGTCTAAGAAATCAAGATTTACTGCCAGCATCTCTGACTAATGCTAGGACACAGTCTTCTTTTCCAACCACAAACAGTAACGATATCTTGAACTTTCATACACTGGGCAAGTTTGATCTATTCTTCCCCAAAATATTAGTTCAAGTCTTATTCCTATTTAACCTTCAAACAGCCAGCCTTTATGCCTGTAATCACATTTTTTGGCTTTCATCAGATCTCAGGAGTGTACATTCCTCCTTTAGTTCATAATTTACATGATGAGCTCATACCCTTACTTAAAACACCTGTGAAAAATGACTTGGCTGCACTGGCATTAAGTGGATAATAATCAGGTAAGCTTTTTCCCCCTCCTACTGTACCTCCTCTCACTGAAGATTTTGGGCATCATGTCTTGAGCCACAGCACAAAAGGTTAAGATACACTTATCAGTCCTTTGAAGCACCAACAAAACAAAAGCATGTTTTGCTTTCTCATAGAAATAAGACCAAGTAATCCGCTATGAGAGGTGTAAATGACTCCTTATCACAGGGAGAGGAAAGATGTGTCATTTTCAGAAGGATAAGAAAAATCCTAAACTGACCAGTGGCTCAATATGGCAGCTTGGTCACTTGTTCCAGAAAAATATTTTGAAAAAGTAATACTAAAGAACACTATTTAAAACAGAGTAAGTGTGAGCTAGAAGATGTTACTCACTTACTATCTCTAAGCCTCCTGAAGGCCAAGATGTTTGTAAACCTCTTTAAAGTAGCCTCAAATTCAGTATCATAAATACATTAAAAGTGTTTTCCTAACCTCTACTGAACTGTACAGACATATGAAGGACTGATCAGGCTTTCTTAGACTTTTTTTCTGACTGATGAGCTGTACTTGTTTGCTTTTTTTTTTTTTTTCCCAAAATGTGCTTTTTATTAAACACACCCAGTACAGTAGGTAGAACCAAAATTTCTGCTGTTACTCTAATCTAATTGCTGTTGTGAGGATGGTTTTGTCTTGTTCTCTGAACAGAGCCAGGAGTCTGTTGTCACACTGGTGTGTTACAGTGCTCCCTCCAATATTCCATTGCTTTATGAAAGTAAGAGCTAGAAAATTAAAGTGTTGAACTTGAAAATCCCCAGCACAACTTCATTTTAAGTGAAATGCTGTTGTTCACTCGTATTTTGTTTTTCTCCTTGTGAGTTTGATAAATGAGGCACTCTCTACACGAGTCAAAATTTCAAACTGCATGTTTTGCTGTGAGGTTTCAGATGAAGTTTATTTGCTGCCTAGGTAACAAATCCAGATGTGGCACTTGTCTGTGTATTTTACTGAATTATGTGGAACAAGCTCAGGACAAACACAGGAGGCTGTACTCAGTTAAAGCACACGCTGTGGTATCCCAGTTTGTGTTACTAGGGAAAACAAATACTGTATCCTTGTCATTTGGATTTGTCTGGAAGTGAAACCAGAAGCTTGGCATTTAGATATGAATAACTGTCTGTATGATTTCCATTATCTTTAGCTGAGCTAAGATTTTTTTTACTTTAGAAAGTATTTAATTGCTTTGCATATTGATTAAAGCCGCTTGACTATAGTGCTTCACCAGAGAAGAAAATTCAAGCAGAGGGAAGAACAGGACTGTTTGCTGCTACAGAAAACTATCAGTAGCTTGTGTCTTTTTACTTGTGATAACTTTAATCTTGGATCTGATTTTCTAATTATGATTGACTTCAAAATGTATGTTTCTGAACAGCGAAGCTCATCTTGCAGCTGGAATTAATGCAGTTATCAATAATAATTTTACACATCAGTGCAGTACAGAGATTATCCTTCTTGGAAGACCAGCTGCATTTTCTAGAGAGCAGTTCACCTGGCAAACAAAACCACTAATACTTTGCTGCTAAAGGGATTTACTGAGAAAAACCCCAGCGTCCTGCAGTAACACATCTGACTTTCTGCTCTGCGCTCCTTAGCATGGCAATGACCTGAGATTCAATATCATATACATTTAGAATGTATAAAAGTTATTTTCTGTATTTCTTGAGGTTAAAAATGAAGGTAATATTCACAGTACAAACACATTGTACTCCTAATGTACCTTGAACTGTACTGATTTCAGTGGAAGATTTTGCAGTTTTATTGCCAATTATCCTCCTGTCACCTGACCTCTCCTCAACTCAAAATGAATGTGACCCAACACGGGGGTAGAATCATCCCTCATCGTTTTGGTGAATGGCTCAGTTGCTAAGATCAAGCAGGGGTAGGAGCTGGGGTGTTTTGGTGATCGTGGTCTCAGGCTCCCTCTCGGGGCTGAGACTGCCCCTGCCTGAGCCCCTACAGCTCTGCATGGGCTTGAGGAGCAGGGTGGAGCTGATCACACTGCAGAGAGCAGACTGCGGGTCACGGAGAAGGAGAGAGGCAGAGCTTGACTGTGAGCAAAGAGCTGTGATTGGTGCTGTCTCCACTGAAGTCTGTATGAGTTTTGACATGGGCTTGGGTAAGGTCAGGCTTTGGTGTGATGTGATGGGGGTCTGTGAGCAAGGCTATGGATGCCATTCCCTGCTGCACCTGAAGGAAGATCCTGAAAAGTTTCCTATGATGGAAATATTCAAAGAACAGAGTTTGCTGGGCAGCAATAACACAGACAAATTGTCGTGAGGGACTGCAACTGAAGAGATTGGAAATAGTTAAAAATAAATAAAAACCCACCACTCAACTTATATCTTCTCAGGCAATAACAGAAATGGCTTCTAATGTCTAAAGTTCTTGTACTTTAAAATGATAAAACAAAATCTGAAGATTGAAAAACCTCCATTTTACCTTATCATCATAACTAAATTTTGGAGGCAATTTCATTAATATTAATGGAAAGCTTTAAAGTTATGATCAGGGTAGCAGTGTAGTAATTGATCTTCTGAAATCTTTGGAACTATACTGACTCTTCCCTTGAAACTTTCAGGAGAAATCCCAAAGGGATTCTATCTCTTCTGCACACTTTTATAATCACAGAGACTGTAGGACACATTTGCTGTGACCAAAGTCACTTGGAGGAGGTTGCTGACAATGTTGTGTCAACCTCCACAGCAGTTTCACTTGCTCTCTCAGTGGTTTAAATGTGGATTTGTACATGTGTTGATGGCTCTTCTATATGCAGTGGCTCAGGGAGGTATTGCAAATACATTATATATTCAACATGGATTTGAATTATCTCCCCTTTTAAAAATCAGTTGTTTGACTTAACAGTGCTGTCTTTAAAAGGCTCCATAAGGTAATACTAAATTTCAAAAAAGTGCACATCTGTCAGCTTTTGACAGTAATGAATCTTAAGTAGGTTTGCAAGTTATTTATGGGTATCAAAGTGATGTTCCTATTGTAGATCAAGAACCATAGTGTGCTTCCCCTCTCTCCTGCTTTTCCCCCTTGCAGTGCTGTAAATCTAACTTCTGCCCATCCCATTGTTGGAAGAAAAGCAGCCATATTGTGCTGATTGCTATTAAATTAAAGCAGAAAGGGAGGGAAACAAATGCGGAAGCCAATCTTACCAGCAGGGATACCACTATCTTTTATTTTGCCTTTTGGGGGTCACAAAGTCATGGCAGGCAGCTGACCTCTGATAACCTTTTCAGTGCCACAGCATGCAGTTTCTTTCGGAAGAACTTAATTAAACACAACTGAAGTTCCTGCCTAACATTTGTTCCTGAAAAGAGTTGCCTTTGATTGGTGTTTTCTGCTGAGGGGACAGCAGAAATGCTGCTTTTGTTCCGGGGAGAAAAGTTAGCATATGTTAGTTAAGGATTTGTGGTTTCCTATAGTGGTGCTGGGTCTTTCTGAAAATTCTCTGGGATTCCCAGCCAGCACCAAAGCACCACAGCAGTGGAAGAAAAGCACACTGAGCAAGTTTAAAACACATTTTCAATGAGGCTACTCCTACTTATTGATGTGTAGTGTGGTCCAAGGTAAATAAAATTATGTTCTCCCTGTACAGGTGGTGATGTATCTGTGGTAGACCATATCTTTGGTATGAACTGTGCAGTATCAAATACATATCCACCAAGGCTTGACTGTGAGCCCAAGCAAGATTAATCGGAGCAAGATAAGATTTATTTAGTTCTTCTGTTGTGGCAATGTGCTTGCAACACAGGAGAGAATAAACAGTTTTTATGATATAGGTTATAAATCCAGAGCACTGACTGAATTTAGATAGCAGCTACCAGGTAAAGTGTGTAAAGCTCTCCTAGTTGGAGAAATATACAGATAAAAGTAATTTTCTGTATTGTTTTGTAAGTGTGATTGGGTTGGCATGTTGTAAGTGGAGCCATTGGCAGAACGTCTGACTAGAGAGAAAGACTATTGATAACTCCCGGAAATGTGTTATGTACTTAACAACTGCAGAATTCTTTTGAAACAGGAAACGCTACTTACAGGTGTCTTGGTCTAATTCAGGATGTGTGAGTGTCTACCTGAGTCTTTGATGGCGACGAATTTAAAATTTTAGCTTTGCTCTGGAGGGGTGGTCTGTGGGAAGAGACTGTGGAAAGGAGTACGATATGCCGTGGGAGTTCCCTTCTCCTTTGCTAAGGGAGATTCGCTTTAGCAAATCCCAGCTAAGCAAAAATTTCCCCATTTTTTGCTCTGTAGTCTTCTCTTCCCTCCTTTTCCCCGGATCTTTGATACTGCAAAAGAGATGTGTGGACAGTGTTTGCCGAGGCTGTGTCGCCTTCCTTGTAGTTAATAGGTCTCTGTGCAGGCAGAGGGTCTGGAAAGCATCTGTTTTTGGGGTTGGGGCCACACTGCAGAAATGATGCTGTCAAAACTGCCTGGAAAGATCAGGTTACCAGCTCATTAGAGGGAATGTGTCCTGGTAACTGTAAAATGAGCTTCCATATTCCCTCATTTCTAGCATCTAATTTGCTAGGTGGTTTCATTTATTAGCATACATTCAAGTGTGTGGGCACTTGTATGGCTCTTTCTTTAAGAAACAAAAACATTAACCCTCTAGTACACCACCTGTTTGCACTTCATTGTCAACTCTGAGGGGTTATTTTATTGGCTTCATTTTTTTGCTTTTCATGATTTTTTTAATTGTTGTTAACGTGCAGGCTGCAATCTGATTTCTTTTGCTAGAAATGGACTTTGTTTGCCATTAATACCTTACTTCTGGCTGTATTTCTTTATTTAAAAGAAATAAAGCTTTTCTTTTATATCTTGTCTTTATATCTACCCTTAGTCTGTGTCTCTATCCTAGTGGCTTTCCAAATGTACTTGATTTAGCTTTTCAATATGTAATTAATGCCAAACAAGTTAATTGCTTTACAAGTGTCCAAAATTCCCTCGTTTCATTTCTATTCATTTATCAACCTTCATTATACAGCCACTGTTCCACATAAACACAAATGATTGTTAATGAATGCCTAATGTCGTATTCATTAGAAAATCAGGTTAATGGCTAGTAATGAATATCTGAGCTACTTGTTACTTTCAAGTATGGTTTTTTCCCCTTGTTGATTACAATACTTTTTTAATCTACAAAGAAATCATACCTGTGTGTTAGGCCAACTGGAACATGATGAGGTCAAAACTTTGCAAAAGCCCCAAATCATTCCCGTATTACAGATGCTGTCTCTTTAGGTGGAGTGCTAAAGGTATTTGACAAAGACAGTCAATCTGTAACTGCTGATTTATCCTCTGTTTGTGATTAGTAGACTTGGGAGGATTGCTCATGTTATTAAAACCATTTTATGCTAATCAAGGTGACAAAGATCATTCTTAGATGCCTTCCTACTGTCATGAGAAAGTTAATGGCTGGACTTGATGATCCTAGAGGTCTTTTCCAGCCTTAATATTTATGATTATGCAGGATTAGTATCTATAGCTGGCACATACTGAAACGTATAGTCATTCCAATAAAAAAGCATATTCTCATTGTGGGAGTATGGGCACAAACTCTAATGTTTCCACCTAGTTTTGCAAGCAATTAAGGTTCAAGACAGGTAAGCACCCAAATTGAAAGCAGTAATGTTTTATACTAGTTAAACTTTGAGTAGATGGTACTATTTCACATGGTGCTGAATCCCATAGATTCATGCACTGTTAAAGATCAGTGGGAATGAGCAGGTTCAGACCACAGATCCTCAGCTGCTTGTGTTGTCTCACCCCAAGAGGATGATCTGCTCCCATGAACTTCCAAGGCAGTATTGGAAGAACACATCTGTGCAGCTGTAAACCCTGCTTTGATAGCTGATGTTGTGTGGAATTCTTCTGGAAGTGATCTGCTTTCTTATAACTCTGGGCATGGAAATACAGTTCTGCTCTGAATGTAGGATAGGACCTAGGACCTTCAGAAAATACGCTTTGGAAAAAATCTTCTTTGAATCAAAGGTAAAACTGGGCCCTGACTTTCTCTGCAGTTCAAATTTCACTTGAACTTATCCCAGAGCAGATAGGAGATGCTGCCCTGACCAAATTGCTTTCTAGCTAACAGCATTCTTTAGTCCCTCCCAGAGGCAGTGCGTTTTAACTTGTGGTCTCTAGAACTGTTGCACGCTATGTTAATTTTTTAGCATCGTTGCCGTCTCCCACCCCTGTTGTGATTGCATTTTGATGGATGAAGCAATTCCTAGAGGCTGGCTATAGTGAAACGTTTTAAAATATTGTGTTTTGACCCAGAAGGGTTCAGTAATCCTGATTATGCTAGACTATCCAAATGTAAATGTGAGTATGTGCATGCATGTGTAGTGTCTTTTCCTAGATATTTAGAGAAGAACAACATTGAATAATATCTCTTGCCTTGCTTTAGAAGTACTGTCTGCCAAAAAATGAATTGGCTATTTGAAGTTATATATCCATAATAACAGGGCTATATTTCATATTTTGTTTTATAAATTGTTGGCTCCTCTTTGTTTGCTGTTGCTTCTGCCATGGTAACATGAAGGCCTGGAGATCCTACAATCATTAAAGCTGGAGCTATAGCTCCTCTGAGAACCCATTTTTGCATTGATGTCCATCACCAGCCTTCCTGTTTTGCCTTATTAGACCTTTAAGGAACTTCACAAACATATTGAACAATAATGATGATGAACGTGGTCCCACTGGACACCCCAGCCACAACAGCTCTTCGCAGTTATAAAGAAATTACTCCTTATTAGTGACTAAACCTTAAAAGAATACATTTGCCCTGATTATACATAGTGTGAAAAGGAATCCCCAGACTCTGCAGACTGCTGTTTGTCAGACTTTGCAGATAATTTAAAAGAGAAGAAGAAACACAATACAGTTAAAATGTAATTGATCTTTATAATATTCCTGTCAAACAAATTACAACATGAAATAAGATGAGAGGATTTCTGCCATGCAAGACAGTAGATCATATTTATTACTTAGTGAAAGTATGTAAGTGACAGTGCTGTATCAGAGGACATTACCTGCTTCCAGTTAACGTTGGTAGTTTGGTAACCACTATCAGGATTAGGGTCCTACATCAACATTACAACTGAGTGTGTTACATGTGCTGTTTGATATCTAGAAGGAGTAATTAGTGGTGCTTATTGTCAGAGTGACAATTCACAAGGGTGTGTATCATATCTTGATGGTTAAACATGTGCTGTGGCATTTTTCAGAATAATTTCTACTGACAGCTCAGGTTTCATCAGCCCCCTCTCTGTTGCTTAGCACTTTGCATGACTGAACTTTAATGAAAATGCCAAAATATAGGCACATGCTGGCGTTGCTCATTGGGAAAGAGGGCTTGGAATGGCTTCAAGATGCAATGTGGAAGAGCCTGGTGGTACCTCGAGGCAAGTGTTTTTGCATGGCTTTAGAACTTTTGCATGGCTGTAGGATGGTTCCTGAGTTTGGCCTGGAAAGGGAAAGGTGAGCAATTAATACTGACACAGGGCTTCAGTTTGTTATGAGAATAACAGCGAGTTAAGTTACAAGTATCTGATTTTATTTATTTATTTATTTATTTATTTATGGTTATTTTGAGTGGATCAAGAATATCAGCCAATATATAAAGGAGCAATCTCCTGCTTTGTCTCTCAGATCACCCTGCCATACTGCAAACCCACATCAGGCAAGCCTAAAAGCATCAGCTCACATTTCTCTTGTGACCCCGAGAGCCTCCTTAGATCTGTTCTATATCTTTGAAATCTTTATAAATCTCTTCTAGAATCAGTGTGCTCAGCCTGCAAAAAAAAAAAAAAAAAAGGAATAAAAGTAAACCACACTACTTATTAAATACATTGCAGGCTGTCCCTTACTACACAGCCCATGTGAAAGGAATATCATGGGTTGGAGACATTTACTGCTGTGCTCTACTTTTAGTTTCACACAGAGTCTCCCTTTTCCACCCACAAAGTTAACTGCTTTTTACCTCATTATTTAATAAGCACTGTTTCTGCATCAGTAGCATATAGCATATCCAAAATGTCCATCATATCTGTGGGAGATGGCTTTGCTTATTTTTTCTCTGTACTTCATTTCTCATGTGGTTTTTAGGAATTTATGTTCTGATCAGGCTTGGAACAAGTGTTCTTATGCTGTTTGATAGCTCTTGATCTTCTGACTGATTAAATAACCCCTTTTCCACACACAAGGATTATAAAGCAACACAAAACAACAACAAATAAAACCTCGTCTGGCGTAATCTCTAGTAGTATTTCTAGTACTATCACCTTCTGCATTTAATGTGCTATTCAGATGCTCTGTGAAGAATATTTTAGGAATACATAGATGTTGAAGCATTGATTTTATTATTCATCTGCTGTGTAAGAATCAAAATCAGCTTTATAGGTGCAATTTTCTCTTCACTAGAGGTACAAAGACCAAAAATTACAAGAATAATTTCATCTTTCTCTTTCAAATAAAAATAAATAGATGAGTTCATCAAGGAAATTGCTGACCTGTTATATTTTTTCTTTCATTTGCTAATGATCTCCTTTTTCAGTGAATGAAGCTTGAGCCTGGTGATTTTTCCTGCAATGTGTACATGTATATCTGGTAAATTAATGGCAGTGTGTTGGGGAAGATGGTAGCCATAGGCCAAGGCTTTTGTTGCCATGGATCCATTGCAGGCCCCTCTGATTGTAGCTTGTTAGGGCTTTGTTTAAACAAGTAGGAACTGGGGGAAAAAGGGTTTTCAGCTATTTCTGTCATTTACATTTTAACTGTTCTAATTGTCCTAATTTCCTTCCTATTTACAATGAATGGTGAAAGGAGTAAGCCTTCAGTGGTGACCACCACACTCTTCCAGCTCAGGCCACACACTCTGTCCATGTTTTTTTCCCTGTGCTGTTCTGGCATGGGAAGGATTTAGCCTGCCTGGGTCTGCCCGTGGGACACACCAGGCTGTACCTGAGATATGTACACACTCACACTGTGTGAGAACCGACAGTGCTTTAGGCATTACTTTTCTAAAACAGTGCTTAATTGCACCTTGGGGAAGAAGAAGAGCTGCTGGACCTTGTTTTCATTGCAGCTGAAGTCCTTTTTACTCCAGGAAATTGAGAAAATGTAAATTGACTTCAAGTGATATAAATCCAGTTTACTGTTATTTTAAAAACCATTTTAAACCACTCATCAAGTGGGAGCATTTGCTTTAATGGAGATGAATCCAGCTTGCTTCTAGCTTTGAAAGTGGTTTTTTACCCTGAGGAAGAGTATTGCAACTTTGCTGTGGCTGGAGATGTTTGAGGCTGTTCCACTTAGAAACAATATTTAGTAATGGTGCCAAGATAATACAGATAATTATTATGAATTTACTATGCATAATTATATGATTATTAATGGTGCCAATAATAAAAGCCAACTTCTTGGTTGGCTCTCACTTATCCAAATCTGTGTGAAGTGGAAAGTGGGACCCAATCCCTCTGCTTTTGTTCAGCTGTAACACATCTCACTCAATGCATGTAACCCAAATTCTCAGTCAGACCTCAGATAATGATCCAATGAAGTGTCCCAACACTGCAGAAGAAGGAGCTAGGATTAGGGACACACTTACTCCATTTTCTTCCTCTCTTCTCACACAGTCCCAAGCTACAGTAATTTTCTGCATTTCTTCAGCCCTGAGGTTTTTGGGGCAGAGGCAGTCAGGAAGAAAAGCTGGTGGAGCAGCTGATGAAATATCACATAAGATGCCATTCCTCTACCTTTTGCAAACACTACTGTTAACATTTCTCGTGACAGTGCTGGAGCAGTGATTGTTCCTGGCATTGTGGCTTTGGTGTTCCTTCCCCTCAGGCTCAGGCCTTTCTCCCTGCCTCTGCTGTCTCTTTAGGCTGTGAGGTTTTTGGAGCAGCACGTAGCACTTGTGTTCTATGCAATGTTTTACATGACAGATCTTGGTTGTTCTTGTGTGTCAAGCTGTGTAGTTATAAAAATCATGGCAGTCTGTCTGTGAGGGAGAGGAAAGGAGATGGTTTGGTCAAATTTACCTTAAGGAATTGCCTAGTCAACATTTGCCGGCAAATCACTGTCCCAGTGGGCTCACACTTTTATTTGCCCACCATACAGAAGATTCCCTACTTCCCTTTCTGTCACCATAATTTTTTTCCCTCTGCATACAAATAATCTAAGCATTTATGTCGGCTTCTTCACATTGTGTTTTCCTCCATTATAAATGGCCATTAAAGGAAGACACACGAGTTTCATCTTCTCTCTCAGAGCACACACAAAAGTAAATTTCCACACAGCTGGTGTGTGTGAAGGGTTGCAGGACTGCCCTGATAGCTGAAGCCCTGGCTCTCTAAAGCACCGAGAAATAAAGAGTTTCTTGCTGGCCAAGGTGTGCAGGGGCTTGCAGGCTCTTGGGGTATGACTCTGGGAATGCCCCTCTGCCTGGGTGCAGAGCTGTGGGGAGGCAGCTGGTCCATGATGGGCAAACCCTGCAGGTTTTGGTGCAAATTCTGAGCCTGAAAAGGGAAGCGTGGAGGCAGTGCTGGTGTGCCTACGGCAGTATAGACATACTGGTAATACCCTCTAGTGGAGACAAGAGGTCTGCCAGCCAGAGGAGAGGGCTTGCCAGCAAATTTAAACACCGACTTGAACAGCTTCAGGACAGCTTTATCACATACTGTACAGCTGCTGTAGGATGGTGCATAGGAAACAATTTGCTTGTACATTTATAGTGGTTAGAGAATAGGATTTATTTCCACGTCTCCGAGCCACTGCTCCTTGGCAGGCAGAGCTCTGGAGCATGGACTAATGTTTTGCTACCTCATTCTTAGTATTATGTACGGGGCAAAGTATGTAATTTGCACTCAGTTTGTAATGCGTAACTACACAAGATAGAGGCTGTTATAATTTTTTTTATTTATTTGTGCTTTCCTGATGATTACAAGTTAACAGAGGTGTGAATCTGTTGTGTGCTCTTTCTTGCTGCTATTATTCTTGCACTTCTCTGAAAACTCTACGGGAGCACTGGAATTTCTGCTGCTGAAATAGAAATATGGGGATTCAGCTGAATAAATAAGTAAACAAGAGAACATCACCAAAACATTTCCCCCCTCTAAGTCATTTGCATGTGTAAACCTGCATGTTATTTTATCAAGATTTATAGCAATGGGATGATTGGATATTTTTCAGTAATTAATACTCTGGCATATCTGCTACTTCTTTTATAACCCACATTAATTTCAGTAGGAGCAGAACTAAGATATGTTGCTGTTCTGTGATGCCTCTCTTTTGTTATGAGATAATATCAGTGTCATGGAAAAGGCTCAAGAAAGGGTAATATACATGAACCAGAAAATCTCTAGTCTTCACCTTGAATAATTTATCAGTTAAGTAAAGGATATTACTTTAAACTGGAATATGTTATGTTGGAGAAAGAAACTATATTGGGGGGTCTATAATATTTGGCTTATTGAGAAATTTTACAATGTAGCTTTCACTCACAAAAAGCTATATGAGAAATTGTTTATTTAATAACAGAATAGACATAATTTGATATTATTTTATAAGATTTTTATCAGTATTGCAAGTAGGGAAACATTTCCACATGAAATATGCCACTGATTATATTATTAAAAAATTAAAATCAAACTGCTATAGGTATTGCAGAATCAAAAATAAGAGGCAGAAGTCAATGCTGATCCTCTAGTATCCATACTTAACATATCAATGTTTATCCTGTATTTATTTTTTTCTTTTGATTATCCAGTTAAGTGAGAAAATATCGCATGACTTCTGATTTTGTTTGCATCCAAAAATCAACCCTTATTCTGCTTATATCATTATGTTTTGCCAACACCTGGAAAGATTATAAAGTACGACCTTGTTGTTCCCACCCTGAGACAGTTAGTGATCTACAAGTTTTTTGTTCACGGTGAAGGTACCCAGGGCTCAGGTGGGACCCGATGTAATTTTGCTGACTTCTGAGGAGTAACTCCACATTTACACCTCTGAAAGCAACAGACTTAATTCAGCCTGTTGGGTTGCCTACTTAGATTTGTGTGGACTCAGATTTTAAAATTGCTTCCTAGGCATTCAGTCAGGCTCAGATAAGGTGGCATTTAAAGCAAATAGTGTTGGTTTCAAATTAAGTGAAAGTTTTGAAAATCCCATCATCGCTCTCTGATTGCTACAGCCAACATGATCAACTCTGCACAAGTTCATTGGCACAGCAGATTCAGCATCTAAAATTTGTGTGGATGCAACATCAAACCAGGAATTGTTTACTTTCTGAACAGTGTGAAGCAGTTTTATTGGTTTAAGGTGCATTGATTAAGACCACTGTTGGATGAGATAATGGCACATTGCTGGAGCCTCTCTGGAGTGATGAACTCTCTGATGGTTTACTTCTTTTCTGTGGAAAACTTCAAGGGAAAAATCACACCTCTAAAGACAAACTGAGATGAAATTTCAGTTTAGAATTGTGTGAGGCTATTGCATATTATAAGGTGAGAGGGGGATAGATGGTGGGAAAATAGAGATGCAGTGGTAAAACTGTGTAATCTTCCCTCCAGGTGTAAGCAACTCAAATTCATCTGTCAGGTGAATTTAAGGCACTGAGAGACTCCCATTCATGGCTGAGCACTGAAGGGAATTATTTCAGCTATGATGTGAAAGATTCCAGTCTGCTAGAGATTCACACATTCTCACCACAGGTTCCTGGAGTTTGCTTCTTGCATTATTTTTATTAAGAACTGTAGAACAAACCCCACATCCTTGAAATCACAGGATATTGGCAAATAGCAGTAAAATATTTGCCTACTTCTCATTTAATATTTTGAAAATACCTCCTTTTTCCTCTAGAATGATACAACTTGTGAAGCTCAGACAAAATACGTAGAAATAAGTCAGCTTTTAAAAGTTGTTAGAAAATGAAATTATGAGTAGAAGATGAAAGTTATTTTAGTTTTCACTGGAGCAGCTGTGCTGTTTGCCCTGAATCCCTGGACTGAGAAGTCATGGCCATGAGCTGAATCAGTGGGTGGAAAGGTGGGACCATCCCTATCCTGCGGGCAGCATGTCACCCTGGGCTCCCCATCCCAGTGACCACAGTTACTGCAGCCAAAATTGTGAAACAAATTGCAATGTATGATTCCAGCCAGGACACAAGAATAGCCCCAAATCCCTCTTTGTGTGTTTAAAATCCTGGAGGAATAGCAACCCATGTTTTCTATGATGTGAGCTGCAGAGAGAAAAATGCAGTAAATTCTGGTGTTTTTCTTTCTCTGTATAGAAGGGTATGTTTTCTCTAACAGGAACAGTCTAAATATTCCATTAATGCCTATGTGTATTATTAGCAAACCCCCTTTCAGGATAGATTACAGTATTTTGATTCGTTACTCATCAGTATGTATAATTATCGTTTAACAATGTTATGAAGGACTGATGAAGGGAAGCAGGTGTTTAAACATGCAGTACCAGTGGTTTGACACTGCATTTAATTCTCTTTATTTGCACTTTTAAAAGACATTTATTCAAAGAGGGAAAACAATGAAGCACCATATAGCCATAAGTGTTTGCAAAAGAAAGAAAAAAGATGTGTAATCAATTTTTGGAGCAAGTATTTTTAAATTAATAACAGTGAGCTTTTAAACTGTGCTATAAAATCATATGAAGGTAGTGAAAGTAATGAGATGTGTTACAATTTTAGATAGGAAGAAATTTATGTCTTGTGATGGGCTTTAGAACCATAAATGTTTCTGGGTATCATGGTAATGAAAACCACGAGAGCTAATCTTTAGCAGTAGCAGTGTTCTCCCTGGCCATTGCAGTTTGCCTTCTCATACTAATTATTATTTAGCTACCAAGTGACAATTAATATCAGCTAATAGAACCTTTTAAAATAAACCTTATTTCAGTTAAAAAGATGTGCCCTGCCTTATGGTGAAAGTCACTGTAAGTTATCCTAATGATGCCTATCAACCATAAAATGCACACATAAAAAATAAACATAACGTGGTGTTTCATGATTATACTTGTTTCTCATTGCCTGATAATTTTGTTTTCCCTGCAGGACACTCTAATATTAGTGAAAATGGCATCTTTTTTGTGACTTTCTTTTTAGGCTACATAGTATTTCTTTTCCACTATTTACATTGTCTCCAAATCACTGTTACATATCATTAACAGTGAGGCTGCTGGGCCAAATAAGCTGCCTTTTTTCTTTCATTTCTGATTGATCACCTCATTCAGATGTGTTCTCAGCATGCTGTACAGGTATACAAATCTTCCAGCTTGCTTGTACTTTGCTTTCATTAGGAAAACTTATTTATTATCTCAAGGGTAATGATTACAGTGATCAGAACTGTGACTTTGAGCAGGTGAGACTGTGTGTACTAAATCAAGCCCTGGGCAGAGCCAGTTTGAACACCCTTCTTGTTTGTCCTGCAGCCTCATCTTTCCTACGTTTTAGCAGGAAAATGGAGCAAGGTGATCTGCTCAGCAATCAGTCCCTTCAGCTTTCCCTGAGTTCTGTGCAAACCCTCTGCAGGTGAGGCTGTAAGGCTGCAGTTTTCTTTGCAGTAGGGTCTCCACCCGAGTCTTACCCTGCCAGAAGTCAAAAGAAGTAAATCTAACCGTGTAGGCTATCTGTGTTTTATACATGTACCATAGTTTTAAATGACTTTCCTATGTTAATCTGGGTCAAATGCTTTCATCAGGGAATTTCTTTACCCTGCACATGCTGGCGCCTCACTTCTCACCTCCAGTGGACGCCAGGCCTAGTCAATGTTTTAGCTGCCATAAAGCACTACATGGAATTTGCAGTCAGTGGCTGTGTAAATGCCAACTCCTTTAAAGGTTGTACTTGAGTTAGGGAAGGGCTTTGTGCAGAAATAGCCAAAATTTCTGATCCAAGGTGGTCAGTAACGACTTTGTCCAAGGGACCTGCCTCCTGGCTCTTCAGGTTGCTGGTGTTTGGCAGTCTGTGCTTTTTACTGAATTTTCTTCTATTTTTCAGTGACAATTTGAAGTCTCCAAGAGCATATTCCTACAGACCTCAGCTCTGATAGCTGTATTATTTCCTGGTGGGATAGGTGTGTCCTTGTGCTGCTTCCTCACAAGGTCACCCCTGAGGCTCCAGGGCCTCATGCCCAGGGGGTGCTCAGCAGAGGGTGGTTTAAGGCAGCAGCTGCTGCAATTTCAAGGGTTTAAGTCAGGTCCTTGCTCTGGATTGTCTGCTGGAGATGTCTCTCTCCATTCCTTTATATCACAGGGTGTTCAGGCAGCTGAGCCTCCTTTTTTAGGCAGCTAAATATGTACTCTGCTGCTTTATTTCCTGAGGTCTCTCTCAAAGATAGACCCCTGTTTCCTGGTACATTAACAAGAGCTACACATATATGTGTGATGAAACAAAAAACATTCACTAAATAAATAATTTACATACTCTTCTGCTTTTTTTATAGACTTACACTTATATTTTGCTAAAGTTACATTTTACTACAACAGTTGCAATAGAAGTATATTTATAATTATATCAGAGTGGAGTTAGAGAGAATAGGTAGCATAAGATAATCTTTCTGGCATTTATAGAGAATAAAACTTATCACTGCAAATTAAAAGATTGTATTTGGTGCTAGAAAAGGGGCTTCCAGGCCATTATTTTCTTTCAGCCCTTTTCTTTAAAAAAATCATAATTTCCCTGAAGATACCAGTACTTTTATTCATGCTAAGAAGAACTATTTAAATTTTCTGGCCTAATCTTCCTCATAGTCCAGTCCCTGTTGGATGGCAGCATTTAAACAGAGCAGTCCAATCTCCATTTTAGGAGTTCTCAGGAGTGAGGAGGCTGCTGTATTTCTCCCAAGCCAACTCTCCCAACAGCTCCATACCCAGCAGTGATTGTTTGGCTTCCAGCTCCCTCCTGGGGTGCCCTGCTCCCTGCAGTGCCTGTGCCCACCCTGCCCCAGCCCCTCCTGGCTGAGAGGATTGATTTCCCTTCCTCCCAGTCCCTTCCAACCTGTTGAAAGAGAGAGGGTCAGTTCAGCTCCTGCCTTCAGGTGAAATCTGCTGCCTTGTGCAAGGAGAAGTTAGCAGGAGGCAGAGCTCGTTTCACACGTCATGTCAGGGATGTGATACCCAGAAAAGCACAAGCTTTTATGCTGAAATATTATTGTTTTGTCAGAGGGCTCTGACACTTAAAAGTTAGCCAGGCTGACTTTAGTGTGAGCAGAGAGTTTTGGGTACCCTGCAGGCAGGGTCAGCCCAAAGAGCAGATCCTGCAGCAATGGCCTTGAGGTCATTTTAATGTGGCTTTTGTGTCTTCATTAAAAAACGTAACTTCTGGTGTCACTTGCATGAGAGTTGATGTTTAACTTTTTGGCCTTTAAGAAATTATAGTTTGACATTAATTTTAACTTTCCTGGCTAATAAAATTATCATGATGGAACAGCCCAAGTGAACAATAGATACAATAACTCTTCTTTGCCTATTGTGGGCTTTTACTATTCATAATTTTTAGGACCACAGATATTAGATACACTTACGTAAGACTTAACGAACAGTAATTATCTTTTGGCTAAAGCAAAAGCCCAAACGAATGCTAAGCTGCATTATCGCTTGGCTTCTGACATGAGCTGATAATCAGATTTTCTTGCTTAAATCCATGGTGCTTGAACAATGCTACCCACTGTCTGTCCTTCCCGATATTACCCTTAATTAGAAAGAACAGAAACACAAATCTGAATTATTTCAAAATCTGGTTTCCATGGTCAGTGGTTGGAAGGGCTTAACTTTATTACAAATAAACCTGGCTTTATTTACTAATGAAATCTGAAATGCTGGGCCTGTAATAATAGATAGTCTAATAGTATGGTGTTTGCATGCTGAAAAATCTTGTGTGGGCAAAGTATTCTGTAATAAATCGTTAAGTAATTGAATTATGATTCTTTTATCCAATTAATAAAGCAGAAAAGGAGACCCATAGGAAGCCCTATACCATAGTTTAGGCCGAGTAATGACACTTTGTTCTCTAGCCTTGTTCTTTGTATGCAGGACTTTCTTCTAAGATGCATTTGGCGAATGCCTGTTTCTGTCTTTCCAAACACTAGAGACTTTAATTTGTCTTTTCTCCTAATCCTCTCTATTTACTGGCTCCTTGTTTCTGAACTTTTAATGCACTAAAAACTCTTTTTAAAAAATGTATAACAGGGAAAATCATTGTATTTGGCTGTTTTTATTTGTTTAGAGGCCTGGAAGCCCCTTTTCTACCACTAAATACAATCTTTTAATTTGCAGTGATAAGTTTTATTCTCTGCAAAAAGCCAGAAAGATTATGTTATGCTACCCAATCTCTCTAACTCCACTCTGATATAATTATAAATATACTATTATTGTAACCGTTGTGGTAAAACGTAACTTCAGCAAGATATAAGTGTAAGTCTACCAAAAAAGCAGAAGGTTAAGAGTATGTAAATGATTTATTTAGTGAATGCTTTTTGATTCATAGCATATACATGTGTAGCTCTCGTCAATGTACCAGAACACCTGTAAACCTTATATGAATAGTTGGAAATTTCTGCATCATTTTCAAGCTACCTCCTTTTTCTAGTAAAATATTATTCATCTCTAATAGATATTTTGTGCATAATAAATAGCTATTTGAGGGAAAAGCCAGGAAGAAAACTGTAGTGTTCTTGGCAAGGCAACAATTGAAAAGTACAGGTGCTAGGAGGTGGTATAGACCTAAAGTAAATAGTTAGTTGTTTTTTCTTTTTAATCAAAAGAAGGTACCTTTCATTCTGAGAAATTTATTTCTTTTAAATATTTGCAATCCACAGCTGATAGCACATAATGCCACTTTTCTTTCTTCCTTTACAAAGGGAATAGCTTTTGGTAACAAGCAGATGCTTGAGTGGGCTGTGTGGCATGAGGTGTACCATCAGCTAAGAAAATCAATATTTACTGTTCTAGTATCTTTGTGGAGTGGGTGTCTGCCTTGTTTAAAAAGTGGATTGTGTATGATATATAAGGCCTTGCTTTTAGCTGACCAGAAGAGGGATATTATTGAAAAGGGCACGTTCTCTGCAACGAGTCACACTTAACCCTCCATGTCCTACTGTTCTGCTCTGTTCCTTTTTACACAAACCAAAATCAGCTGAATGGGTAGATCTGAGAGGTGCTCACAGTCCTTCTCATCCTCGAAATATTCGTGTGGACGTCACCAATGTGATTAATAGCAACAGCAAAATCAGTAATTTGTTCAGTATTCGGACTCACTCAGATGAGTCCCCAGCTCCCAGCAGAGACCCTTGGTTTTGGTTTGTGAGAGAGGCGCTCTGGCAGTGATTGCAGCCAGGGCTGCTGGGGAGGCAGCAAATCTGCATTTTGCTGTGTGGAGGAATACAGGCCTGTGCACTGCTTGGCTACTTGGGGAAATCAACTTTTTCCTTCAAGGAAACATTTATATTGAATAAGACAATTAAGAAATGTCAGGAACACTTTCCCAGTGATAATGGTTTACTTTTTAAGGCTGCATTTTGCTGGACAGATTTGGATCTTTGTTTTGCATTGATTTCTCTCTCCCCCACCTGTATTATAAAAAGACAGTTTCATCCATTGCGATAAATTCTCATCCTTCCCTTTCCTGCACTGAGCCTTTCATCTCTAATTTTTTAATCCATAATGGTGGAGCGTAAATGAGAAAAAGAGATACTGAAATGAGATGTGTCGCTTCGGGGAATCTGCGGGTCTTATCTTGCCCAGCTTCTGATGCTTAGCCTTAGAAGTTCACCTTAAAATAAAAGTTATTTTTTGGAAAATGGATGTGAGATAACATGAAGTGAAGATGACTGGAAAAACTTGTTTAAGTGTCAAACTGTATCAAAACCATATATATCTTCTTTCTCTTTATCACATGCTGTCTTTAATTTTAAAATTTTCAGCTATTGCAATAGCTAAAAAATCTCTGGCACTCTATTTCTTGCTAGTTATTAGCAATATAAAGGCATCATCTGTTGTGTTTTGCATTGTTTTCTTGTAGCCCTTGTCTTTTAAAAAAATTATAATTATAATTTGCCTAAAGATACCAGTGCCTAAAGTACTTTTTTCATGCTAACAAGAACTATTTAAATTTTCTGGCCTAGTCTTCCTCATAGTCCAGAACAGCTCACCTGCTGGATGGCAGCAGCATTGAAACAGGGCAGTCCAATCTCCATTTTAAGAGTTCTCAGGAGTGAGGAGGCTGCTGTATTTCTCCCAAGCCAACTCTCCCAACAGCTACACCATCAGCAGCACCTTTTGCTTTTCTACATCCACCTTCCCTCATTTGGATGACACTGTGCATTTATTGATCCCTTAAAGATAGTCGCGCCCAAATTATTTTTGCAAATAAAAACTGTGGCCTGTTACTCCTGACATGGTGGAGCCCATAGGTGAAGAAAGTTTTCATTCTGGTTTCTCTTTCCCATCTTTCTGTATGACTCTGACACAAAATTCCATTTTTTTCCAAGATGGGCTGGAAGTGCACCAGAAACATGTCATCCTGATTTCCATGAATACCATATTCCGTGTCTTGGAAAGAGCCATGACGACACCTCGGCATGCAAAACCTACTTAGGAATATTGCCTTGAGTTGTTAGGGCTCAGCAGGAGGGACTGTGTAACCTTTCAGCTTACCCTGAAAAGCAGAAGGTCCAGTTTGTTCCTTCCCAGTAGTCTAGGGTCAAATGTTTGCTCAGTAGGGAGCAGGAGATTTTCTGTAGAGTCTCCAGTTGCAAAGAGAATTGGTGTGAGGCCAAATGCCAAGTGCTTTGGAAATTTCTCCTGGTAGACTAAGGGCTACACTTTATCTCAAATTATTGCCAAGAGAAGGCAGGGATTCATAAGGGAAATCTTGATAAAAGCTCAAATTTAGGGACTGAGTCAAATCCTCTGCAGCAGGTGTTTGGAAACATACGCTGAGAATGGGAGAGGACTCTCTTGATTTAACAACTCTGCTGTTTCCTTAAGACAAGTCTGGATTTTTATGTCTTGTAGACTGACAGATGCGAGAGTCTTCTGAAGGGCATTTTGAAAGTGACAGAGCAAGTGTGACCTATGCATACAATTTCCAGTAATATATAGTAATATATATTTAATTTATACAAATTAAAATGTGGGTTTTTTGTGTTAAGTTACGAGTTTGTTTAGCATTAATTTATAACGTATTCAAGTGTTCTCAGACTGAGTCTGTGCATAGATTGCAAGTTGAATGTCTGACATAAGGAGAAAACAGTCAGATATGAATAGTAGTTGTTGCATGGCCATCAAGAATACTGGGAAAACAGACAAGCTGGCACATTCTGAGTGGTTTTCAATTTTTTACATGAACTAGCTTCAACCTATGTGAGTGTGTAAATTAGCTGTGATACCTAGAATAAAAGGGAAAAGGTTTTATTGGTATATTGGTTATAAAACATTGTTGCTGCAATTTGTAACCTTTATTATTATAAATAATGGGATGGACCTCCTACCTTTAAGTTTTGCATTACCAGTGATGGAAGGCAACAAAGACACATTGCCAAATTTTAACTTCTCAAATTTAATTTATTTGTATTTACTGTCAGCCTTAGACAGAGCCTTGTCTTTTTAACAGTTTCAGCTAAAACAGTCATGCTGCTCCCGAGAAGTGTCAAGGAAAACTTTGCTTGGCTAATGGGGAAGGATTGAGATTATTTCTCTGAGAAACACCAGTGCTTCCTGGGAGCACAGACTAGATCTCAAGCAGGATTTATGCCTCGGTCTGGGATTTGCCTTTTGCCAGAATTCTGAACTTTGCCAAGAGCATAATTATTTATATGTTATTATTTTGAGCTGCATTGACAGAACGACCCTTGGTGTGGTCTGGTCAAGTTAGCCTTTGTATTTGATAGCGTAAGGATTTTTTTCCTTCTTCTGAGCGTAAGAAGGTTGCCAGTGGAAAAATATCCCACGAAAAAGTTCACCTTGATTAAACCCAGCAAGACTGGGGAGTCGCAGGGAAAAGCTGGATCCAAGAGGTAGGAAAGAAGCAATTCACAAGTGTATAGAGAAGCCTGAAGGTAAAATTCATAAATAGATGTAGAGACTGCTGATGGCTTTAAAGCATGTCAATGCAGGATTTACCATACAAAATGAGCTGCTACAATACTGGATAAAGTTTATAAACTGCTTCATGCTTTTGCCTAAGTGTTTAGTAAATAAGTGGTCCTCTGAATGGGATTGGAATTCCTCACTGGAAATCAGATGCTGAATTTCTTGCTGAAGGGTTGTCCCTTAAACCTGATTTAGTTACAAGGAAACTTGCTGTGGCAGGTTGCTGTCACTTCAAACAAGTGGAAATTTAGGCTCTCTACACCAAAGCATTTGAGCACAAAAAAAGTTAAATGCAAAGCAGTTAAGTCTGGGTCTGGCTTTAACCCTAAGCATAGACTTAAGCATTTTGTCAGGTCCCATGTATGATGCCTGAATCCTATGCCTTGCCAAAAAGAAGTCAGCTGAATTGTGTTGCAGTTTTTTTTTTTCCTCCCTTCCAACATGAATTTTGAATGTAGCCAGTGTTTCTAATTATTGTCTGGTTACTTTCCACAGGTATGTGCCTGATTTATAGAAATCGTGTTTAGCAGCACGACTGCCATTCAGGATTTGCAGAAACAGTCTTCTATTCTTTGGTAGTGGTTTGGTTTCTGAAGGGCAGGCTGTAGACACAAACAAGAGATGTAGCCCTCAGAAACATTCATGCAGCATCCTTCAGGAAGGGAGGGGAGGTTATCCAAGTCTCCATGCTGCTGTACTCATATAAATGCTCCCTCTTTTGTTGCTGCTGGACTCCAAAGAATAAAACCAAAACACAAAGCGAAGGCAGCACCACTGAGCAAATGCCACAGTGTTCCCTTAATCCATGTGGATCAAAAAACATGAATGTTTTGATTCTGTAAAGAATCTTCCTCAGCATGCTGGATTAATCACATGGATTAATAAAACACTGTTGCACTCACTCAGTGGTGCCTCTTCTGCTTTGTGTTTTCTTTTATTATTCTTTGGAGCCCTGCAGGAACAAAGGACGGCGTGTTTATAAGAGTACCATAGGCACTGGGAATTCTATAAACCTCCCTCTCTATAAGGTATGCTTCTTGAATTTTTCCCCATGGATCATACACTGCAGATTTGTCTGCATACTAAACCCTGCGCTAGTGTGCCTATCTGCCTGAAATACACTCAGATTAAACCCAGTGTTTTCTCTTTCATTGTGTTTCTGTTTAGCTCTGCAGAGTGTGGCAGGGAGCACATGTGGAATGCTCTGATCTGGCTGCTTTTGTGGAGCAAACACTTTTGTGCATCATTTCAGCCACTGGCTGGAGAGTAGAGCTGGTGGGCAGGGGCCAGCTTTGGAGAAACACACAACTCCAGCAGCTCCCATGCACAGAAGTCACTTGGGAAGTACAGACTCACACTTTTCATTAATATATACCTACACATGAAAATCCATGCTAACGTTAACTTAAAGGCTAACTGTGTGATAAGCTGCCAGCATCCAACACCTGACTGTTAAACTCTCTCTCTGCACACTGATTCCAGTTTTCTGCATTTTTTAATGACCTCTGCTTTCCGAAAAGCATTCTTTTCTGCCTCGTGGATGAAGGCTGACCCCTTCCTCTGACGTAGGCCCCCACTTCTTTTCATCAGTGCAGAACGTAGGATGAGGAGTAATCAATCTTGTGTTATAGATAGGTTAAAGGTCTGAAATTTCAGGGTCTAGCAGAGCTAAAATTGAGGCTTCAAGCCTTGAAAAGAGGACATACTATGGTCCCTAGATGGCCATAATGGAGTTAATTCCAAAGATGCAAAATAACTAATTTTTCTGTGAGTAGAATGTCCTTGAAGATTTTTCATGTGTTTATGTTTATCAGCCATAGGTTTGGGTATACAGTAATGAAAAAAAAGGTCCTAATAAAAAATACCTTTGAGGCTAAAATATTCTGCTCATGACTTGCATATCCATGTTTTATCTATATACATGCCTGTGTTTATTGTTATCCACCGTGATTAGAGATTCTGGCCTTTGTTAGCTAAGTCTCACAGCCATTCTGCTTTTCAGGACACCTGGGTTACATTGAACCTAACAAATTACAGTGTCATGGTCTCTCACAGAAACTTAGCATGCATAGAAACTGATATCTTCTATCCTAGGCCTTCTGGAAGATCTGTTCTAAAGGATGTAGGTGCCATAACAAATCAGTCCAGCAGAGTACTTTTTTCAAACCGTGAGTTTCTGTACCCTCTTGGAGATGGGCATGTTTTCACAGGGCCAGGGGAATATCTTTCTCTTTCTATTTCTCATTGTTTCTCAGGCTTCCTAAATCCTTTCAGTTCCCACCTTCTTACCCACGCCTTTGTCCCAACGTGCTACAGCCTCTTGTTCACGCACCCATTGCTGCAGCTCTGGGTGAATCTCATATTGCACCCACAGAATGCTCCAGGCTCCAGCCCCACTGCTGTCAGTCCTGCAGCATCCCCTGAACTTCACAAGACACAGGTCTGCAGACTCCTTTTCTCTGTGCAACCATTTACTTCTGCTAAAACCAACTCTCCTTCCCTCTGCCACAGATGGGAACTTGATTGACTGTAGCATTAAACCACCAGTGCCCTGACTTTTTCTTTTCAAATACTGCTCTCAAAATGGGTCTCTTTCAGGCTGATAAGGCCAATTTCAAGCAGCAGGACATCCTGCAGTGAGCTCCTCCTTTACTTTCATAGTATATCTGATTTGTCTAGGATTCCCTTTTTTCTAGCCTGCTTTATCCTTTGAGTTTTAGAAATTCTCCTATGAATCGTGTTGTACAATTGATTCATACTATATAATCATTTTTCTACCATGGATTACAGAAATGGTGGCATTTTATTCTGCAGTTTTAATTGTGCTGAGCCAATTAAAGAACCTCCTTCTGCTATCAGGTTTTGTGGCCAATAATGTTAAAATATTGTTTGAGACTATTATTTATTGGTGATGAGTGATCCCAGGGTTATGCAGCATCATTTTCTATAGAAATTCTAAAAGCAAAAAGGGCAATGACATGGGAAGAATTGCTCAATAAACAGAATTTTAAACACATGGGGTACAAGCTCTTTCACTCTGGACTAAGTGACATTCATTAATGATGAATGTGGAAACATTCCCCCACAGGCTGGTGTCACATAAGTATCCACTACAGAGCGTTTTACATCTTTCGTCTCTTAGGTGCTGAACAAAGTCCTGTGGTCAAAGGAGAAGCAATATCCCTGATAAAATGACAAAGCTACTGACATATGTGATGTGTTGCAAGGGAATCACATATGATATCTGAATATGTGGAGTATGACATCCAACAACTGTAGAGCTGGATTGCTTAGAGCGGGAGCCATGACTGCAGGGTGCTGCAGTAATGTTTCTTTATTCAAAGGCACTTCTTATCCAACAAATAGAAAAAAATAATTCCCCCCCCCCCCCCAAGTGTTTGAGTCATAAATGAAATGTGTATATTCCTTTCTATTGCTAGATGAGATTGTTTTTGAGAGCAGCTGATGTGGCAACACTCTCCTGAGCAACCAGAGAATGATAGCCTAGGTAATTCTGGAAGGGACTTTGTGCAAAACTGACCACACAGGTATCCAGCCTGATGAGCAGCTGCAATTTGCAGTGGTGGTGATGATGCCTTGATAAGTGCGGCATGTCCTGAAAACTGTGCGAGGACTGTCTGTATTCCTCAGCCCTGGCTGCTGCAGTGTTTTGTTCACTTATGGATTGCAGGAGAGATGCAGTGCCTGTTTTGGAGCAGAAAAGACGATAAGACTCTTGGCAAATCAGGGAATGCCAGGTCTGGTTACTGAGAACTCAGACTGTCTTTGTGTATTTAACTTTTTGTGATGTACTTTCCCAGGTTTTTATATTTTTGAGAGTCAGCCTACCATTGTGTAGGATAAGGAATGTGATAAAAACCTAATGCAATATGTCTTTCTTCCCTTGCAAGTCATAAGAGTAGTACTTATTAAATTGAGATATTACACAAATACAGCAGTCAGACATCTTGTAAAAATCTTAATAATAGCATCAAGAGGTTATTTCATATGAAGAGCATGAAATCCTGTCAATATGATCAAACTCATAATAAACTGATGGAATTTTTCAAGAGCTGTTCAGAGCAGATGTGCAAGCACCCTGTATCCAGCTTCAGTGATTCACGTGGTCCTGAGCCATACAACCATGTGTTGATGGTGACAACAAGTAATGACTAGGAGGAGCTTTTTCAGACCCTGATTAAAGAATTTTTAAGTGCTTTTAAGGACGCGTTGAGTTGTATTCTTTTCCAGGAGAGTATTTGAATGGGATTTAATCCTATGCTCAAGCACTTTTTCTGAAAGTGGTTGTCTTCTGGAATCAACTTTCATTTCCATTTGTGGTCTAGTGACAGCCCCCACCTGGGTTTGAAATGAGGTCATTTGGCCTGAAAGGTGGGGGTAAAGGTATCTAAGTAGCTTTCATGGAGACTTATTCTGTTGCCTATAGCTACTTTCATCTTAAATAAGGAAGTGTGGCATGTTTGTATTCACAAATCCCGTTGTGCAATGTTCTGTCTCAATTGGGGCTGTCTGTGTCTCCATATTAATTCTCAGGGCAGCTGCAATTTCCTCCATTTCATGCAAATTAGCTTCAGCCTTAAAGCTCCTGGCAGGTCGCCAGCATAGCCCTCTTTGGCAAAATTTGGATTCATCGGCGGAAGGGTATTAGCCTTTTCGTTTTAAAGGCCTTTGTTTAGGCACATATTTCACTATTTTAAAGGCAAATACTTAAGAAAATCTCTACCTTTTAGCCAGATGTATTCTTTAACCAGTAGAACAGTCCTAAAGATAGTTAAATCAACCACAAATAAGGAAGATAATGGTGTACATTCTCACTGCTTCTCTTGAACATTGCGATAAATGCCACTGCACCAGTGCCATTAAAATGCGTGTCAGGAATTTTCCTTGGCTGCCTCTATGCGGCCTTTTAAGATCATTTAACTATGTAATGACTTTTAAAGATATTCTTTTTGAAATGGAAGGGCTTTTTTTTCAAAGCCTAGCTGAAAAAGGTGTTCCAGAGATTTTCAATGTGATACCTTATTTCCATCTCTCTGGTTTTTTTGAAAAGTTAAACTTTTTAGATTGAACAATGATTTTGTGTTTTTGTGTGTCCTACAATTATTCTGAGAATCCTTTTACCTTTTACATCATTATGAATACTCTCATGATTTTTTGTTTTGTTCTGGGTATATGCTATTCTTCTTAAAAGTCAGATTTAATATTTTATTCTGTAAAGATAATAAAGGTACTTAATTCTTCCTCCTTCTATTCTTTTCACAAGAATTGTATTTCATAGATTTCCCAGGAACCCATTATTTAAATTCTAGTTCTACCTGAACAGTGACAATAAAATAACATGAAAGGTTCTGGGTTCACGGTGTGACATGGGTTTTGAATTTAATTAGGTAGAAAATAAGATTTATCTTTTCCAGATATCACTGCCACATATTTTCTTGGCTGTTAAGATTCAAGATGTGTTTGTCCTGTATCATCAATAGAAGTAGAAATGGTTCAGGAGAAAACAGATCTGTGGTTCCACTTGTGCGAAAGAGTTATTTTTACCTGGTACTCTCCTGTCTACAAACCCTCCAAGGCACAGTGGAGTTGCACAGATATTACCAAACCCACTATCTCAAGGCTCATTGCAATGAGTGACTTTTTCCTGTTACTGTTGACATGCAAGTGATACAATCCCAGGTTGTTTGCAACAACTCAGGTGTTTTCCATGGCTTGTATTTAGAAAAATATCACTATAATTGCACTCTGGAGGAAATTTGCAACTCCTTGTTCCTGTAGGAGTTGAACAAACCCTTATAAAAGCTCCCAATTTTTAGGCTGCCTATTGTTTTATGCACTTTAATCACATCTGTTGTGACCTCCTCTCAAAGATAAACTGTGACAATCATTTCAGGTGTTCTTATTCTGTGGCCTTCTCTGAGTCTCTAGCTTCCTACAGTCCCTGGTCAGCCATGCAGAGCCCTCTCTGCCCACAGGAGTGAAGGCACTTAGTCTGCATTGAGATTATCCTGGGTGATAGAAGAACTATATAGATATTCATTCTTCAGGGATGGATTGATGTTTTGAGAGCAGTACAGGAAAGCATGACTTTTTGTTCAGCAAAATATGGTTAGCTTTCGAAGCTGCTGTAGCTGGTCTCTCGGTTGGATGTTTTTGCGGGGGATCGCCCCTCTTCCTCCCAGGCGATGTTTTTTTATAACATCATCAGCGGTGTCGGCCTTGCCTGGGTGGGAGTTGGGTCCGCCCATTGCCTTCCAGGCTGACGCCATTTCCTGTACCCCGTTGGCCTTGCCTGGGCAGGCCTTGAGGCGTGCCTAGGGCCCTGGATCTGCCCATCCCTCCGGACCTTTCTCTGCCGTTATATGTCTCATTGGTTGATTTGAATTGTACCCCTCCCTCTTGCGTTCGGATTGGTTCATGTATGCTTGCACCGCCCTCTCCCTCTTCCCTCATTGGTCAACCCTTTCCCTATTTAACCGGCTGCTCTGAGCTAGTCGGTGGCCATTTTGCCGCACAACCGCTACTGCTATGGCCCTCCTTCCCCTGCTCTCCCTCCCGACCACCACTAACCCTCTGCCTCAATAAAGGAGAGCTTGGGAAGGAGTCATCCTCCCACCACCCTTTGTCGCATCGTCGACTTCCTTCATTTTCGTCGTATATTTTGAGAGCAGTACAGGAAAGCATGGCTTTTTGTCCAGCAAAATATGGTTAGCTTTCGTAGCTGCTGTAGCTGGTCTCTTGGTTGGATGTTTTAGGTGGTTGGAGTTTTAGAAACATTTTAATGACAGTGAGCAGAGAGTAGTTTTACTTGTGCTGAAAAATTGTTTGTGTCATAAAGAGACAAACATCCCAGCTTTTTAGGGACACTGAAATATCCATTGTGACCAGTCCCAGCCAGCAGGTGTTACATCCACAAAGTGATGGACGTCTCTCTTTGAACAACTTAAAAGAGGATGAAAACTTTTGTGATGTTATTTGAAATGATATAACTCTAAGAAGCATGCTTTTGCCTGAACAAGGGAAAAATTTGATTGCAAATACAATCTCAACCACAATCAAAGCTGGCAGACCATAAACTTCTTGAAGGTTCACCTTCTTTTAATCATAGTATGTGTTTTAAAATGTATATTTGCTCACCAGGCAAATAATTTTACAAGGAATTAGGTAGTGTCTTGGGTACAAATGGTATAACTTTGATTATGAAGAATCAGAATTCCATTTTAATGAAATACAGAAGTTCTGAGACCTGAAACACAGTTTTTGATGTGGTTTCTCAATGTATTTTGCATATGTAAAAATCCTACTAATGTAAATCCTATTAATGTAAAGAATTGAATAATTCCCTAAGGTTTTGGCCAAACATTGTTATGCATATCTGTTGGTACAACTAACCTTTATTTTGAATCCTGGGAATTTTCACAGTACAAATAGTCTCCCAGCTAATTACTGATTGGGGTGGAGTTCCAAGGCATTTGGGGTTTTTTTAAGTTACTTTTTTTTTGACACAACATTTCTATGATCAGGCACAGGGGAGGATGTGGTAGAAGCAGGTTGAAGGCAGTAACACAGATGAGCACAGAGGACAGGAATATCTTAAACCAGCTTTGCCTGTGAGTTTAAAAATCATGAAACTGTGTCCTGGAGTTTGATCTAACTTGATCTCAGGATTGGCCTGGGAACTGGACCAGAGCTCCACGCCAGAGTCCTGGCGCTCCAGCTCTTGTTGTGTAGAAGAAATGCTACTCTGTGTTTTTGTGTATCATTGCTACTCATTAATCAAAATTAAAATACTGTCCCCGAATGTCCAAACCACGCAGATCCACTGTAAGAAGCTGGTCATGTCTAAAAACGTTGAGTGTTTGAGATGGGGAAGTACTACCCAGGAACTTGTGGCAACATTTAGACTGTAGTTCTTCAGTCTTTTTCTCCCGTAAATTTACATCTCCTGCAGGTTGAACATTTTACTTTTCAATAGACAATACTACTATCTGAACTAAACAGAGTGAACTCCTGTTGTTATTAGCAAGATTTAGTGGAACATTCGGCTGTCAGATGATAATTTCTTGTTTTGATACTCTCACACAATTTAAATGGGATGCTCACTGCTTGAGACTGAGCCAAATGGAATGAAATCTGCAACTATGTTCTGTTAATAAAAATGTAAGAAAAGCCATCAGCACTGTTCATGTTAGCTGTGTCCAAAATTAGACTTGGGAAAAAACTGCCTGAGAAATGGGCAGGCATAACACATGATAAAATAACAGATTTCAAGGCCTGCCTGCTAGTCAGATCTGGAAATTGAGGTCACACATGTGTACATCTGCCCTTTGTGGTCCTATTGACTTCTACTTGCTTCTGAGTTATTCACATAGCCAAAAAGGTGCTTTGGGGAGAGAGTTGGGTACCATTGGTGTAGTGGTCCAGCTGGGCCATGTGGTGCAGGAAGATGAATGACTTGCCCATATTTTGGCAGTGATAGCAACAGGATCTGCTCAGGGATCGCACTCTGCCTCTGGCTCTGTGCCTTTCACCATTGAATCCACGTGGAGGAAATGGAGGTAGGCAACCTGTATTGCTCCCTGTCTTCTGAAGACTAGCTTTCATTTAAGGTGTTATGATTGTGATGCACATTAAAATCTCTCTACATAGACAGTGGATACACCAGAGTTGTAATTTTCTCCAAGACAAGTAGTTGTTTCCTAATAGGTCTCTTTGTGAATAGTTGTTTTTATTTAAAAATATCTCTGGGCTGCATTTGGAACCCTCCTAATGACATGCAAGAGTCAGAACCATCAGCTTTCCTGAATGTGATCAGCAGTTTATGATGCCTGCACAATATGGGGATATTTCATCCCACACAAGAATGTAGGGAAGATCTCTTTTTAATTAGAGGGTTAGAAAAAAAATCACTTCATGGAGCAAAGTGTGCTTAGAGGTCTTAGCCGAGCTTTTAAGTCCATTTGATGGAACCATCAGACATATTTACCAGCCTCGGTCCTTGGAGGTGAGTGTTTGCTCAGAGGTCTGGGACTGACTCCTTGAGGAGCTTGCACACTGCAGGTACTCAGTACAAATTCATAAGCATCAAGCCCTCAGACAAAAAGAAGCGTGGAGGAACCTGTGTGCTGGCTATTTACACAATGCACCTCAATTGCCCGGGAACAGAGGATGTCTGTGTGAGAGCTTTGCAGCCAATCCTTTACGTGGCTGGAATTGATCATTTAAAGAAAGGGAGCAGCAAGATGAGCAGAGTGGGATGGTTTATTGCAAAGTTCCTTTAGTGTTTGAGAAATTTGGATGAATTGCACTTTTCATCCAGGACTTGCTGCCATCCATCTCTCAGCTCCTTAAGAGTAACTGGGATTTTTGCAGAGAGGGCAGCTTGCTGCCAGAAAATCTCAGCTTTGGTTAATGTATAGGCATTCATCATCTGCTGTTCATTAACACACATATTGCTAATGCCTGGCAATGGAGCGAACATTTTTCTAGAGTGGGGTCGAAAAACTAATTATTCACCATATGGTGGCCGGCTCAGCAACAATTGCTGAAGCCATGGAAGCAAAAGGAAGTTGGCTGGTTGATTTCTTTGGACAGTTTGCACAGTGATGACTCTCTTGACACATGCCATTCATGTGGCCGCTGCATAACAGATGGGCTAAGGCTGGGAACTGTGGAAAAATCATGGCAGAGATCTGGTGGCAGCCTCTGTCTTTTTATCCTTCAGAATGACTTTGGGTCACATGGGCTGTGAAAATAACAAGTAGGGGATTGTGCTCTGAGGATTTCCCTGCTTCTTTCATAAAGCCAGAGCGTAATTTTGACTGCCTTTTCGTATTTTGTTTATTAAAGGGATCAGGGTTTTAGATGAAAGAGATTACTTGGTTTGTGGTAGGGGGCTGTGCTGTGCCCATGACACTCAGCTCATTGTTAGCAGGAAAAATGCTGGCAGTTTGATAAGGGATAAGAAAATGGAGGGGTTTTAAATTAAAATTTAAATTACTCCTTATTTGTTCTTTTCTCATTTGTAAATCTCACATAGGCAAGTTTAGATAAGAGCTGTTTTAGATTCAGAATACTCAAACCTGAAATGAGTTAGTGTTTTTTTTCCAGAGGAGCTTAGTACGGGAGGGTAAGATTAATTTGAGCATGCTGCCTTTGCAACTTGTGTGCTTTCTGGATTTCATATCATCCAGACAGTGCCTGAATGGGGAAGGCACTGAAAGTTTCCATGCAGAGATTTGTTGAGCTTTAGTGTCATTCAAAATTAAATCAGGTGGGTTGTGAACTATCTGCAAATTAAATTCTAATTGATTACAGCGAATTGTGTCAGTTGAGAATTTTCTCATGTCTTCTTTCACAGGAGTTAGGAAGCAGAACTGACAAACAATGAAGGTATTGCCAGATCCTTTCTGAAGCTGCACAGCCTTCCCAGAGGGATGCTGGGGATACTGGTTGTAGACCATGGAGGATGGGAAAGGAAAAGGGAAAGGAAGGACTGTGCATGGAAGTGCCCTGCATGAGGGAGAGCTTGCAGGTGAAACATTCACAGTCATTTGGGATTTGGGGCCATCTTGGCAGGAACAACACACAAAGTTTCTTAGGTGGAATGTGATATGTGAGATCTTGATTCAGGATCAGTTATGTAAGCATTCATTACTATCATATTTTACATAAAAATACACAGGACCTCCCATCCCCGTGCTGCCCCACCCTCTACCCACTCTCTCCAAAAATAAAAGCAGAAAGAAATTAAGATATCTTACAAAGCAAACTTCAAGCAACATTTTACAATTCATTGGCCTTGAAATCTCTCTTTGTAAGCAGAAAGGCACATGTGCCCTTGTTGCTGTGGCATTACACTCTTGGCTGTTCACTAGCAGCAGTGTATTTTCTGTGTCCGTGTGCCACAGAGGTGACATGGTGACACAGAATCACAGAATATTCTGAGTTGGAAGGGCCTCACAAAGATCACCAAGTCCAGCTCTTAAGTGAACAGCCCACAGGGCAAACTTGTCACCTCAGTGCTGCTGGGTGGGCTGTCAAGTGAACACCAGCCATGTGGCTTCCAGGGTCCTCACATAGCCCCCATTTTTCATTATTACATATCAAAATCAGGCCTGTTGATTGCAGAGATGGGATCTGCTGCTCTTGCAGTGCTGCTCACAGGGAGCCTCTGCTCAGGCTGACATTTGATGCAGTTGTGCACGTACACACAGGAGAGACTGAACAAGAAGAAGAAAATGGGCTTTTATCTTTAATTATATTTTTTATTGCTGTTTTCTGCAGGTGAGGTGGTAAATAGCACTAGTTTTTGTTTTCCCACAGGTGAGCAGGGGAGCACATTTTGTTGGCTCTATCTCCTTTGTGAGGAGGAAGTTCACCAGCCCATAATGCTGCCAGCAGTGATTATTTCTTCTGCACAAAGGAGAACATCGATGTGTTTTGTGTGATGAACCTCCCAATCAGCTTTTTCCCCTGCAGTGTTCTGAGCAAGCACAGTGTGAGGATAGGCTGCATTCCCCTTGGTCCTGTTGCATTACCTGCATTTCTGAGCTCTTGTGATCTCCTTGCTTCATGACAGCTTCTCTTTGCTCAGTCAGTGCACATCCCATTTTTCTCAGTGATTTCCCTATCAGTGTTAAAGACAAGGAATGCTTCTGTTTTTAGCAAGAAGTCCAGCAAAAGATTAAGATCATTATTCAGTAGATGCTGCAGAAAATCTATGTCTGCCAGGTTTAGACTGCTAGACAGAGGGCTGGATTTCACACTATTGCTTCTCTTTAGCCTTTGGAGGTAATGCAAAACCCCCAGTGCCTCTTCTGGTGCTCCTCCACGTGTGCTCCACCTGCTGCCCATCTGAGGCTGCAGAGTTCTCTGCTCACCTGCCTGGAAAATGCCCCTCAGATTTTGGATAGAGATTTGAACAGAATTCTAATAATCACAATTTATAACCTTGAATGCATGACAGACGTAATGGCTGACAGTATCTTTTTCCATGAGGAAAATCCATAAGCAGGACTTTTTTGATTATGAATATTACGAAAATTCAAAAGAATGTATTTTCTTTTTTATTTTTTTTTCAGTGCATTTAGGAAAGTATAATCTGTTCCTCATCTGTTTTTGAAACATTATGCATAGAAGGTGATCTTTAGACTTTAAAATCTCAAAAATGGTTCAGAATGAATGAGGTAAACTGCTCTGTGTCCTAGATCATGTTCCAGTTGCAAAAGACATAAATTAGTCCATCTCTGTGTTAATAGCTAATGAGATTTCAAATGATAAATTTTTTCTTTTGTAATCAGCTGGAATACTACACACTGTGGGAAAGACAGGATTTAATATGCTGACTGTCTTGCTTGAAGTGCTCAAAAGATTGGAATTTGGCAGAAATATTCCTCAAATCAAAAGTTGCTGTTGATTGCTCAGGTTCTTACATGAAGTGGAGATGAGGATGGGTTGTACAACATTCCCTGTGTGAAAATTAATTTATTTCTGTGCTTCGATACTTTTGCTGTTCACAGTACAGTTTTGGGTTTAAAGTTTGTTTCACAAGAACCTTACTGAAGTGTTCAGATGATGACAGAGGAGCATAATGTTTTGGTTTATGAATGAAGATAAGTTGCAGGAAAAAGTTTTGAGGCTTTTTTTTAGTTGAACTGAATTAGAAACACACAGACATTGAAATGCAGGGTTTAAGATTAACTTTTGATTAGCTCCCTCTTATGCAATGAGTAAGAGAAGACCTTTGAAGACCAAATATAATGAAAAGCTTTATTTTTTTGTCAAGGCACAAGATCTGCCATGACCTTCATACTGGGATCTGGTGAATACTTGCCTGGCAAGAAAAAAACTCTCTATAAAATGTCAAAAATTATTTTTGCAGAGCAGTGCTGCCATTTCTGGTTAAGCCCTGGAACCCAGACTTTTTTTCTTCATCGAGTTCTCAGACTAAATCATGGCACAGTCCTCTGCTGAGCTGATGGACTCATACATTTGGATAGGATGCACTGTTTATTCTGTTGCTAGGGTAAAATGCACCTCACTTTAAGAACAGCTGAATTGTGTTGCTCTCATCCTTGTTTAATACGCATCTTATGTAGATTATACAAACCAAATTGGCTTAAATGGGAGATTAATGAGGGATGTGTGGTGATTATATGTGCCAATAAGTGTTAGGTTGTGTATTTAAAATCTTGCTGCACATATTTTTTCTGAGTCCATTCACATAGAGAGTAATAAGAAATCCTTACCCAGAATATAGGAATTTTCTTCTGAGAAAGACATATTAAATACTTTTGGAATTAGCCTTGTTTCAGCTTTGTCAGCTCTGTTTGCTATATCATCACAAATGTTTATTGGATGTTTTGGCTTTGCATCTCCAGCATGCTGAAGTGGGCCATTAACTCAATATAGTTTGGGAAATAGCTTACTGCTATTCTCCTGTCACACATTAGTAGTTTTGGGGTAGTAAAAAATGAAAAGAGAAAAAAAAATTGTTATTTTTATATTTCCCTCGATTTTATTTACACTGTAAATTTTTTTCTCCAGCAGTTATGTTCAAGCAGATGATTTAAATGGGAGATTAAGCAAGAACTTTACAGCCCCTTCCTTTGGGAATCTCAGGCAAAACTGGTGCCCATCTCCCAGGAAGCAATTCAATCCGAATTTTATTTTAATTAGATTAGGGTTGGAGAGCAAACCTCCCTGCTGTTAGTTATCATTTTTCTCAGAAGAAAATTTATCACAAAACTAATACTAAGCACTGAATTTCAGATGGTCAGAAGAGACCTCAGGGTGTCTGGGAGCCCCCAGGGAAGCAAAGATCAGCTATAGTTGTGTGTATTATATATGATATAACACATGTATATATATATTATTACATATAATATACAACTGCATACATAATATATAACATTAGATTTCTGTATAATAAAGGGAAGGGATGTCAGAAAAAATGCCAGATGCTTATATAGATATCAGGAGTCTAAAGATATATATATGCACGTCCACCAATTAAATAGAAGAAGTGCTTATGGTAGGTTGGTTTTATTTATTGTGTAGATAAACTTGCCAAACACGTTGGACACTGGGACTGACAAAAATGACAGAAGTAATAGAAAGCATGTGACAAAATCAGGGGTGTATTTCATTTCCTAAGGGCATAAATGATAGTGGTACCCATACGGCCTAGCACAATGAGAAACTAAGTATTTGTGGTGTGCACATCTCACATATAAAAAGACTCAGTTTTGGTCCATCATGGTTCAGCCAACAAACTTTTTTTCCTTTCCTCCATGTAGCTTGGTTCTCATGCACACTTATAACACTCAGTCCTGCAAGCTTTACACGTATGGACAGGCACAAGCATGTAGATTCCACAAGTATCAATAAATTCTGAGCTTATTGGTGTTACTGTGGGATATGGCTCTAGTTACAAGACAGGAACCTAATTTTCTCTGGTCATTTAGTGCAGATGATGCTTTTCCATAATCCAAATGTTGTTTCTGGCACCTAACATCTACTAGGGAAGTCCCCATTAATTATACTGTGGGGTAAAAAACCAGAACCCAAACCAGCAGCTTAAAAAACCCCATGATTTTGAGGGGAGCAAATACTTCTTCCCTATCCTAGTAATAAACACTTTACATGGGTTTTTTTTGTTTGTTTGTTTGGGTTTTTTCCAAATATATTACTTTTTTGGAGGGAGAAATTGATTTTTCTGAAAAAAATAGGAGATGCTTGTTGACAGCTGGGATGCATGGACGCAGTGGCTCTCTTTTGTAGTTATCTAATTTTTGTTCTGAGAATGTTTCACAAAGTCAGGCACTCACTAATCCAGCAAAGGACCCACTGCCAAAGCACATTCCAGCTTTTAACATGTAGTCAGTTCTGTGGCTCAAACAGGGAAGTAACTTATGCTTAGGTTTGTTATCCATGCACATTTGTCTGTTTGTCTGCTCCTTCAGTTTTTGAACAAGTGCTGTTTTGCAGTCAGTGGACAATCTGACCCCATCATTGCAATAATATTGGAAATATTTGTTGCATGGGATGTTTGGGTTTGCATCTGGGTTTTTATTAATGTGACCTGAGTGAAAGCCTCTCGTGTGGTTGTGTTATTTGGCTGGCAGGTGGGTGTCCTCCCAAAATGTAGGTGGGAGCCTTGGCTGGGGTGGCAGGGACCACTGACCTCTGCTTGCAGCCAGGGAGTGTGGGATGAACTGGCACCAGTGGTGGATTGAAATTAACAGTCTTCCCAAATTAAAAAAAAAAAAAAAAAAAAAAAAAAAAAAAAAAAAAAAAAGGAAATTTTAACACAAATTTAATACACAGATTTTCCTTTTGAATATGTATCTGTACAATTCTGTTGTATATTGAGCAGCTATTAAAACCAAAGTGACCAATAAATAATATTTCTGGCATCTAACTGTTTAGTGGGGCAGAAAATGACTGGGAAGCCAGGATTTGTTCAGTGAACAAAGGAGTTAAACTATTTAATTTAACTAAATGAATGAACACTGATAATGGAATTTTCCTGTCATCTATTAATTTTGCTAAAGAGACCTCTAAAAATGATTGTAACAGTTTTGTTCCTTCCATGCCATCTAAGGGTCAGACTGTGAATGTCATATGCTGCGAAACAGTTGCTGATGGAAGTAATATGACTGATATTAATTGGTGCAACCTCCCTGGCATCATTTTCATGACTACTGAGGGATTAAAGATTTTAGCCTGCTGCATTATATTCCTTTTTTTTTCAATTTTCACATGCTTTTACAAGTGAACAGTGTAACAGTGAGCCTCAAAACCAGAGCATTGCAGACTATCCATTAGCAGTTAATACGAGAGCTGTTGTGGAGCTCTAACTTATAGGAAGAAATGATGTTCAGCCTAATTATTACAGATTATTAGATCAATTTTTTAAATTGAGTAGCCTAATTAAAATAGCCCCCCTACTAACAGTTAGGAAGACTATACCTATTATCTTGTGTTCTTTCTGCACTGTCCCTGTGGAGGGGAGCAGGAGGAGGAGGAGAAGGAGGACTGTTCAAAGTGGTCACTGCACTTGCATTGGTTGCCAACCTTGAGGGTTACTCTGAAAATAACACGTTTTGACAGATTTTTTTGAAGCATTTTGCCCCCTGTTTTGGGAGATGATGGATGTGCCATACAGATGACCTCAGCACACGGCCGCACGCTAATATTCAGAACCGTGCTTTTGTCTGTCCCCAACAATGGCTGTCATTAAGAAAGCTGAGTTTGCCAATATGCCCCCCTGCTCCAGCGCCGGACCCTTCCTGATTGGGCACCGGGGAGCATCATGTGCCTTTGACTGCAGTGACATGGAAGATGTATGGTCTGAGTGCTGTCCTCAGCACCACCGCTGTGACGCGAAGAAAACCACACTGACCCAAACAGACCTGTGCTCAAACAATGGCACACCAAACCAAGACAACATATTGGGAAGAAAAATGCTTGTAAACTGTGTGTGCTGGAAGATGTATTGGCCAGGCGGCCATAGGGCAATCTTTGAACTATTGAAATCTTTAGAAATATTGTTTAGTTCTTGAAGAATACTTACAAACCTAATTAATCAAGCATAGATGGTTATTTTCACTCCTTACATACTGCTTCATTTTGGGACAAGAATAGGGCTGTCACATTTATTTTGCTGACCACTTCCCAGGTGCTTGCTGGCAAAACCAGGGTTTGAACTTCCATTTCCACAGCAATCCTCAAATAACAGACTTAAGGGAGCTCCTAGCCCTCTTCTAACCCCTAATATGCTTCAGAACTTCCTGAGTGTTTCCATTTTTCTGTTTATGCACATCTTGGGCTATGACATTTCTCTTTTCTTTTTGGTTTGACATCACCAGAAAATTATTTAAAACCTGACTGAACTTAATGAATGATGGGAGCAGCTAATGGTGTAATTTTAATGTCAAATCAATTGTATATGTTCCTCTCAAGAGATGTGAGGATAAGAAGTTCAGTATAAGGCCTACTATTCATTTTTTTTTTTTTCTTAATGCTTCTACTATAGTCTTGTAGAAGCTCTTGGGAAATACTCTTGCCATGAATTCTTCTTGAATTGCACATAAGTTGATGACTTCAATCTGACCAAAACTCTTTGGACCCACTGTCCTACTGATTTCTAAATTCTGGTAGCCCTACATTTTGATTATTATTATTGTAATAAATGTTTACAGGTTTAATTTTTTTTCACACACATCATGTAGCCTTCTAGACTACTCAAAAGAAGTAATGTCTCTTTTAAAATTATTTTTTAAAGTTATCATCATGTTCAGTAAGACTTGAAACTAATTTGTACAGGCAGTAAACAATTTATTAAAATGTTAAAAACCTTAAAATTCACCTTATGCTAAAATAGACAGCAAAAGACATAAAATATTGTCTCTTGTTATAATTAAAATCAATGCAATAACATTTTAATAGTTTAAGTAAAATTATTTATTTAAATTTAATGCAAAGTATTAATTTATACATATTTTAATATAATATATAGTAGTACATTTTACTGTATTGTAGTATAATGTAACAGAATATTATATCACACTGATCATGGAGTGATTCCCGGGGTTGTCCTGTGCAGTGCTAGGAGATGGACTTCACTGATCCTTGTGAGTTCCTTCCAGCTCAGGATATGATATGATATGATTCTATTGTTAGAATATTGTAATTTAATACAAATTACTATTCTTACATGCATTGCAGTATAATAGTCACACAAATATATTTAGGTGATCATTTAAAATAAGCTGTCATTTAAAAGAAAAGGTATTTTAAATCTAATCTCGGACTTGACTTTAAATGAAGTCAGGGTTAAAAGCATGTGTTTGAACTGCTTCAGAGGCAATACTTTCCTAATTAAGAGATTACTTACTACAGGAATGGGAATCCTTAAGCACATTCTTCATTGTATTTGAAGGCAATGCAGTAAGATATGCTGAGAAAATATGGAACTTTTGAATGCACTCAGAATTTTTCTGCAGTTCTTAATGGACATACTGATTAATATAAATTGCGTGTTTGCTATGCCCTTTTTTTTAAAGCACTGTTTTTAGCCTACCTCCTTAGAAATAGAAATGTATGTTTGTTTAACATAATAAATTGTCCATACAAAAGTGAGTCCCTCCCAGTCAGGCTTGAGGTGGTGTGGGAAAACATTCAGCCGTTGCTTGTCAAGGTCTAGTGCACAGGAAACAGAAGTGCTCACCGCCAGAAATCTTCCCATTTTCAGAAATGAGTTGCAGTAAGCTGTACAAACCTTTGATCAGGCTAGAAACACTGAACCCATGCAAAATTTAAAGCAAATAGAAGAAGAGATGGACTGGGTTGGGAGTTAAACTGTTGGCAGCAAATGGTCTAAATGAGGAGAAGGAAAATTAAATGAAGAACATATGTAATCTGTGATTCTGTCTGGATCTTCAGGGTTTCTGCATACAACCTGATTATTAAGTAAGGGTGGCTGTGTGGATATATGGGCTAATCTTAAACATTCTGAGCCACGGATAGAAGCAGGCAGCATTTCTGTGTCCCAGCACTCAGAAATCACCTCTTGGCATTTAGAAGTTCAGGAGCTTTATAAATACTGCAAAGGCAGTATTTTCACATAGAAGGAAACGTAGGTGGTGGGTTACTGACTTTAGCTTGGTGATTGTTGCTCTGCTGTATAATGTTTGGGGTTTTTTCTCCATCTGTTTCAGTCTGTTTCAGAGGAGATCACAAAGGGTTTGTGCCATCATGGCATTTCTAAGTCACTCCATGCAGGGGGCTTCCCCCCCAGGCTGAGGACAAGGGCAGACCCAAACCTCCTTTTGTGCTGGGGGCCAGCAGAGGCACTGGATGGAAGTACTGCTGCATTGGGTGCAATAGCAAAGCTTCAGGAGGCTGTGGCTCGGTGAGAGCTGAGGGGAGCTGCTCCCTGGGCTGTGGTGGGGCACAGCCCAGGCTAATCAGCTGTGAGACAGAATCTGCTGGGTCAGGGACCTGCTGGTTCTGTGTTACCTCCTCCTTCCCTGAATGGACTCATCTACCCTTTTGATCCCATCTTCAGCAGCACCAAACCAATCCTGTCTGAGATTTCTTTATATCAGCTAATATTCTGTGGCATATTGCAGAAACCAGTAACCCATTCACTGTATTTTAAATGAAAATGAAAGACCTGTCTTTAGAGTGCATTTTCCAGAGCTTGGAGCGCCTCTCTCTTTCTTCCAACATCAATTTAAATACTGATTACACTGGAAAATGAAAATTTCTATCATAAGAAAGCTTATATTGAGGTTAATGCAAAAGAAGAACTGAGCTGTAACCCTCAACAGTTTAATTGTGAGATGTTTCTCTGGCTATTAAATGGCATTAGATGTTCAGGTCCCAGTGACCTTATGAGTCAGATGATGTTTTGGTCACCATCTCAGTATATCCACCTCCAGGTGAGGATGGAGGTGACTTTGTGGCCTCACTATGGCAGGAAGATGGTCTTCCTTTGTGTCCTGTGATCTGCACAGGCACATTTTCATCTGCCTTCACCACTCACACACCTGATCGTCCCAGCTGCGCAGGTTTTATGTATTTCTGTATCCCTGCAGTGAGAATAATGTCTTTCTGTTTCTTTGTGTGTGTGTGTCTATATGTCATAGTGGCTGAGCTAAATCCTCAGTTATGTTTATTTTCCCATAAATTTGCTCAGCTTCACCCACATCTGTCAGTGTCCCCTCAGCCACGAGTGAGGAAGGGCAGGAGCAGCATCCCAACCTTCCAACCTGCACCCCATACAGTCTGTGTGTGTCTGGGTGGCCGAGGGTGGTGGCACTGCTGGCAGCCTCAGAAGCCACAGTTACCATGGCACTAAAGACATTCTCCAGGCTTTTTCATATTCCACACAAAAAAAAAAAATAAAAAAAAAAGCTCGGGGCAAACACCTTCTTTTGCAGAAATTTGGCATGACCGTCTCCTTCGCTGCTGGCCTGTTCTTCCACCCATCTTCCCACAAAGAGGTTAATAAATGTTTACTTTTTTTCTTGTTTCCATATGGTTTGTTCACAGGCTTTTGCTTCTGTGTGTATGAATGCTCACTTGCATTGACTGCTGTGAGGGAATTGTTCTACTAATGCTGGCCATCTTCAAATCAATGCCTGCACATAACAACAGAAAGTGCCTCAGATGTAGTGGTTTCCACAGGACTATTGTTAGGCCTTTGTTAAGCATTTTTGAACCTAATAAATAATGTCAAAAGTCTCTATCCTAGCCAAAAATGTTCCTTTTGAAACAGTTCTAATAGTATTTTTGTTCTGCAATGTCTCCCAGTGTTGTGAAGAATTTGTGCCTCACAATAGGAATCTGGTATATCGCGTGCCGCTTCCCTTTTTTTTTTTTTTTTAATTTTAAATTTATTATAAGATGTGAACCCTTCTTTCCTGGGCAGGCATTCCTAATTCTTTACATAAATGTTGCTTTTTCTTGAATAATCATACCACTTGGAACTTCAGTGCTGTAAATGCTACTAAATTTCATGAACTACAGGAAGAACAAATCTGAATAATGATGGAATGAAGCAGAGGAAAGCAAATCATTGACTTAATTATAGGCTATTTCAGTGAACCTCCTTTGTGTTTTGTTGCATAACTCATAATTAAATTATGTCTAAAGTAAGGTTTTAACAATTGATTTATGCACTGAAAAGCAATGATAACAATGGTCAAAGATGATCGCAGTAGTCCCCTCTGGCCGTAATATCTATTAATCTAGACCATAATGACTATTTATTCTGGAAAAAACTCTAACTGGAGACTATCTGTGATTCATTATGCCTTATACAGCACATATTAACAATACATTTCATCTGTCCTTAATATGAAGTGTAATTTGTGGATAATATTCCCATTTCAGTGGTGCAGTAGTGTGTAGCAAATCAAGCTAAGAGAAACATATTTGCTAGACACATTTTATTTCTGTGCATTTTACTTTGCTTATTTTAATTGGGCTCTGGGAAAAAATGTCAAAACCCACATTTCTGTGTGTTCATTCTCTCTGTGGCACCAAAGCTGTTGGGTGCTATCTGCATTAAAAAAACTGTTTCTACTCTGAGGTTTTTATTTAGTTGTCTCTTTTCAGCTTAGAGATAAAAGAGACACTTTAACTTGTTTATTCACTATGGTAGAAATAAATATTAGATCTACAATTGGAACTGCTGATTCATGGTGTTACTGTGAATCTTAAACTTTACTGTTACAATTGCAGTAGAGAAAGAAACTCACTTGGGGCTTGACAAGTCAAGCTTCTAATACTCCCAGTGATAGTTCAGTGGACTTACATCTGCATTCATTTCTTTCCAGCTGACATTAGCAGAATAGCTACCTTGGGCTTCCAGACTGTTGAGGAACATCTTTGGCAGAGTCCATTGGGAGGCAGTCCTGAAGGGCAAAGGAGGACATCTGAAAGGTACAGGAGAAGTCTGTCCCCACGTGTCAGAAGACAAGCAGGTGAGGAAGAATTCAAAGGGACAAAAACTGGAAGTACTCAGTGCTTTCTGTGCCTCAGCCTTTAATAGTAAGACATTTTTCTCTAGCTACCAAGCCCCATGAACTGAAAGACAGGGACAGGGAGCAGAATGAAACCCCCACAATCCATCACCAGTCGGTCAAGGAGGTGATTGTCCCCTGAACTGAAAGACAGGGACAGGGAGCAGAGCAAAACCCCCACAATCCATCACCAGTCGGTCAGAGGAGCTGCTTTTCCTGCTCTGCTTGCACTGGTGTGGTCTCACCTTGAGCAATATGTGTAGTTTTGGGCACCACTATATAAAAAAGCATTAAGCTGTTAAAGAGTTTCCAAAGGAGGGCCATGAGGACAGTGAAGGGTCTGGAGGGGAGGCTGAATGAGGAGCAGCTGAGAGCTCTTGGTCTGTTCAGCCTGGAGGAGACTGAGAGGAGACCACATCATGGTATACAGTGTCCTCATGAGGGGAAGAGGAGGGGCAGGGACTGATTTCTTCACTCTTGTGACCAGTGACAGCAGTCAAGGAAATGGCCTGAAGCTGTGTCAGGGGGTTTAGATTGGATATCAGAAAAAAGTCCTTCAACCAGGGGGTGTTTGGGCCCTGGAATAAGCTCCCCAGGGAAGTAGTTACAGCACCAAGGTGGACAGAGTTCAGAAAGTGTTGGGACAACATTCTCAGGCACATGGTGGGATTCTTGGGGTGTCCTGTGGAGGGCCAGGAGTTGGACTTTATGATCCTTGTGGGTCCATTCCGATTCAGCATCGTTTATGGCTCTAGGAAAGGCAGATGGTCAGTGACCTGCTAAAGCACTCCGACACGCACCAGCCTATAGGGCCAGATGGAATCCACACTAGGGTACCAAGGGAGCTCACCTAAGGAAAAGATCACCAAGCCACTTTCCATCATTTACCACCAGTCCTGACTAACTGGGGAGGTCCCAGGTGACTGGAGGTGAGCTGATGTGATGCCAATCTACAAGAAAAGCTTGGAGGAGGATTTGGGGAACTACAGGCCTGTCAGCCTGAGCTCAGTGCCAGGGAATGTCCTGGAGTAGATCACCTTGAGTGCCATCAAACAGCACGTACAGGACAGCCAGGGCCAGCCAGTGTGGGTTTGTGAAAGGCAAGTGACCAACCTCATCTCCTTCTATGACAGGTGACCTGCTTGGTGGATAGGAAAAGGCTGTAGATCTTGTCTGCCTGGACTTTAGTCTACCTCAGTTTCCCACTGCATTATCCTGAAGAAATCGGGTGCTCATGGCTCGGATGGGGGCATTGTTCACTGTGTGGAAAACTGGGTGGGCAGGCCCAGGGAGTGGTGCTGGCTGGAGTTACATCCAGCTGGTGGCTGGTGAGCAGTGGTGTTCCCAAGGGCTCAGGACTAGGGCCAGCCCTGCTTAATGTCTTTATCAACGATCTGGAAGAGGGGATCAAATGTCCCCTCAGTCAGTTTGCAGGTGACACCGTGTGGGGTGTGAGTGTTGATCACATGTAGAGAAGACATGACCAAGTGTCTCTGCCTTTTCCACGCAGAGGCAGCAGCTGCAGCCTGCTGAGGTCTCTGCTCTCAAGAGGAAGAAGACATTTAATCACAGTTCACCTGGATGCACAGAGCATGGGGGAGTACACGCTTGCTGTAAAATAGTCAGCTTCAGAAATGCAGTGTAAAATGGGTCCCAGTGAGTGTTTGGGCAGGCAGCCCATGCTGAAGCTGGTGTTCCCTTGGTGCTTGAGGTGGCTGTCCTGACTCTAACACGTGGGTCTCTGTGCACAGTTATTGTCCCCAAGGTACCTGATGTCTCTGCTGCCTCCTTGCTCAGTTCCATAGCTAACAGCTATTCTTTTCTGAGTCCACATTCAGTCACTGTCAGTTTGAATGCTTCGCTTGCCAGCAGAGCCCTGAGGAGGTGCTGACGCTGCTGGGGCTGCAGTGGTGTGGGGCTCGCTGGTCTGAGCTGGCCAGGCAAGTGGCCAGAGCTCTCCTCTGGCAGCAGAACAGGAGCTACATGAAATTCAGCCAGGGGCTTGGCTGGTGCTCCTCATCTGCTCTTGGCTCTGTGCTTTTCATGCCTCTGCTGCTGGGGCTTGGCTGGCAGGATTTGATGAGTGCACCTGGCCCTGCTGTCTTTTGGACCTAGCTTTGGGGGGAATTATTTGGAAAGACAAGGAGGACACTGTGTATGATTCCTTGCTCTCTTTGGTAGACAGAAACAAACAAACAAACAAATCCTAAAAAATCCTAAAAAATTTATCGAATCAAATTTATGATAACACATAGAAGGACAACAAAGTTGTATTTGTTATTCTAGTGACAGAACTGAATTGCATTGTGCCAGTCAGGTATACACTCCTGAAATCTGATGAAACAGGCTTTTTTAGTGAGGAGACCCCCTGATATCATAAGAAAAAACTGGAAAAACTGTCCAAAGGGGACTTTTTTTTTATTTGTCATCCTCAGAAGTGTACCTGAAAAACACTAGTTGGCTGAAAGATTCATTGCAATTACACTATCAGGTGGGTGTAACACTTTTGTTCTTTAGTCATTAATTAAAATAGTTTGTATTTTTGAATGTATTTACTGCCTGCAAAAATTTTAAGTTTGTTTCGGAAAACTTACACCTGTGTTTTTTGTGAACTGTTCCTTCTGATCCACAGCTAATCATTATTCCTGGACTATAATTGCTTTTCAAAAATCACATATGATTTTCTCCTTCTCCTGATTTGAGGATTGGTCTTCTTGATCACATACATGAATAGAGGAGAATGGTCAATATTCCAGAATATGTGTCTTAGCACTGTACAGACACACATGATTGTGGCTAAGTGGAAGAAAAAAGAAGACAAATTCGCTGCTTGTCAGCTGCCTTTCACAGAGACACACCAGCAGAAAAATTGGCCCAGCATTTTTGTGTTATCTACAGAGTGCTATCAATCACAGGGAAATATAAATCCTAATTATATTTGAATTAGAAAAAAGCATAACAAACTCAAACCAACATTTGTCATGAAAAATCCTTGTACTTGATACTGAATTTTCAGTTTATTCAATTTATGGCGCTGTAGTGATGTCTATCCACATTCATCATAACAAATCTTTTTCATTTGCAACACTTCACCAAGCAAATATTATAGCCGATTTTTCTTTTGTCAGGTGTCAATGTTAAAATAAACACTTTATCTGCTTTTTGGAAAATTTGGAAAACTGGTATTATTTGCCAGTGTCCTCCAATAGAAGTAGATATAGGCAGGATATTGTTTTTTCTTACAGCAAGAAAAATGTACATGATCACGATAGTAAACAGAAAAAGGGAAAAAGATTGCGTCTATATTTATAGTTGGAATGTTATATGGAATATGAGTTTAGATTCCGTCTGAGATCATGCAAGTCAGATTTTCCCATGTGTACTGTAACACTGTTAGGAATTTAACATTTGATTCTCCTGAGCTGTCACTGACCCTGAGCACACAGAGGTTTCTCATATCCCAGGAAGACAACTGCATGTGTGGCATGCCCATTTCATGATCTCAAACGTTGCTGTCTTTCTCTTTTGCCTCTGGTGCAGCAGCCTGCTCTCATCCCATCATCAAAACCCATCAGGGAGGTAATGGTTCCCTTATCCTCTGAGACATGGTCTCCTGTGACCCATGAGCTGGGGAGGGGAGAAGTCTCCTGAAGGAAATGCAGTGAGTGGGGAACATGGTGTTATGGAGGACAGTGGAAGAATATGTGAGGAAATGCAGGATGGAGGAGGAAAACCAGAATAATGCCATAACCTGAGTTGCCTCACATTGCTGGCAGGGGCAGTTTTGTGCTTTGACACCTGTCAGGCATTTCTTGTGAAGTTGGTTTAGCCATATACATCTAAATTGCACAGCAGGTGCAGTGGATTGTGTAAAGATCATTTTCATCACTATTTTGGGTGGTCTAGTTTGACACAGGTTTAGCAGTGTCTAAAAATCTTGAAAATAGTTAATTCTGAAAGAAGCACTGATAACTCTACTGTGACTCCCATTACATTTTAGTACTCAGTAATCACTTCTATAAGGCTATAAAAGGCTCATGGAAAAACAAGTTTGGAATTCAGAGGCAAAGGGCATGAAGTACCAAAGATAAGTCTATGGGGCTTTCAACTCAGCTTATATTCATAGACACGTTTAGTGCTGGTTGAACAGTCAATATTTTTTAGTATTAATTTTTTTCTCTTGGAAACCAATGCATGGGCGTGAAGTATAGAAAACAAGCAGATAAAAAAAGGATTTCATCATTTCTCTAAAACCTGACCAAGGCTTGTTACAAGACAAGTTTCAAGTGTATTTGAGATGAAATTCTTTATCAAAAAGATGGTTGAAATAGATTTTATACCAAAAAAAAGACTTTGCAAAGTCTTGAAAATGTTGAGCTTCGATTAACATTTTAGGAATAGGTGGCTTTTCAAGGGAAAAAGCATTATCCCATTTATAGGTGGTTGAAGTTGCTTTTTAATGGGAGAGACAATTATGGTTAATAGTGTTACATCCATTATTTCTCAGTCTTGAAGGAATGGTCCAGGGATGCATCCTGTACATCTCAAATGCTGGGGGCATCTTTGGGTGCCACAATACAATAGAGACCTAAAGCTCTTAAAGAGTGTCCAACGTGGGGCCATAGAGATGCTGAAGTGCCTGGAGAGGGAACCATGAGAGGAGTGGCTGAGGTCACTTGGTCTGTTCTGGAAAAGAGATGGAGGGGACACCTCACTGCAGACTGCAGCTTCCTCTTGAGGGGAGGAGGAGAGGCAGGGGCTGATCTCTGTGGTGACCAGTGACAGGACCTCAGGGGACTCCATGAAGTTGTGTCAGGGGAGGTTTGGATATTAGGAAAAGGTTCTTCACGCAGAGGGTGGTTGGACAGTGGGACAGGTTCTCCAGAGAAGTGGTCACAGCACCAAGCTGACAGAGCTCGAGGAGCACTTGGACAGCACTTTCACATGGTGTGAATTCTTGGGCATGGTTCTGTACAGGGCCAGGAGGTGGACTTGATGATCCCTGTGGGTCCCTTGGGACTCATCCTATTCTGTGATTCTGTGATCGCTGACCTAGCTCAGAAGCACAGGTTTGTGAAAACAGAACTGACTCCTTGCCTGCTATGGAGTTGTTGGAAGTTTCACCACTACCTTCAACAGAACTGAAATTTCAGACTCTTTTCCTGTCTGAAGCTGCTCGTAATGGAATGTCCCTTTGCTACAAATGCAGATGGAAATGAGTATGCTTCATGACTACTTCTGCTGAACTGAGGCTTTTTCAGGCTTGGTGCCTATATTCCTATGCAATGCTGCATTTAAGAATCAAAAACAAGCCAAAATTGGATTAACAGAGAAATTAGACTTCCAATAATAAAAATAAGAATTGGATTTGGATAAATAAATGGCTTTAGATGAATCCTTTATTTCATGGAAGATTCACCTTAAGAATTAGATTTGTGTAAATTAAGTCTAGAAGCTTTTATAAAATGGCAACTTCATGTAAGTGTTTCATGTAAGCATGAAGAGAGAACATGCACACTCAAAGAGGTTTCAGTTGGCTGTGTAAGTAATGATTTAGATAATTTGGAAGAAAACAAATGTATTTTCCCCTTTTTTTCCCTTTAAAACAGCTGTTATACACAGATGAGTAAGTCCATTTCAGTATCTAAGATGTACCCATTGCATCTAGCTGTGCAACACACAGTGATTCCAAAGGGCATGTTGTGAATATTGGAAGCACACAAATGAAAAGTTATGGAAAAATGACACCTGATTCTGTCAGAGTTGCTGTTGTTTTTCCTTTTGTTAGTCAATTCGTATGTCTCTCGCCTTTACTGTGCTTTGGATGCAGGTTGCTAAGAGCTGACGAATCTACTGAAATTCAGTTTTACCATTTACACTGATAGGGGTTTTTAATCTCCATTTCACTATGACATCAGCATTTTGTGTGTGCCCCCACATACTCCCCAGCTTAAAGATGTGCTCTTTTAGATTTTTTGTGTGTGTGTGACTTTAACAATGTTCTGTTCACATTTCCTTGGATAGACCCAACAATTGCTTGTTGACCCATTTTAACCCCTTTTGAGCATCATCTTCAAAGTGTAACTGTCCTTGACAATGAAAGAGACCTTCCTATTGTCTGGTCCTTCCAGGCAATCTTTAGCATTGAGTTAAATGGCTTTCAGATGGAGGAGTTGGCTGGAAGGAAGGAGACAAAGTGGTCTGTTGTTTCTGAGTGACTTTGCTAGAGTTTCCCTTTTTTCTTTTAGAATGGTGCATTTCTATAGAAGATGACAGACGTTTTGACAGGTGCAATATGCTTTGAACTGTTGTGTCAGATAATTCTTTTGTCTTGGTTTTTCCCAGCAGAGTGGTACATCTCCTTAGGATGCTGATATGCATATTGTTTGCTTTTCATTTAGTGTGCTGAAGCCTTCCATCCTCCTTTTCTCTCTCCCTCTCTAACTTTTTTAATGGCTCTTTGCATCTATGTGGCTAACCCAGATGGGAAGGCGGAGTGACCATGACTTAAACCTCTCTCCCCAAACTTTTGAGCATGATAACTGACATTTATAACTCAGGAAATTACACTGGTAATAGAGAAAGAGCTGGCAAAGATGCACAAAAGCACGACCTCAAATAAAATCATGTTAAAATCTCATCTCTGCCTGCAATAAACTAGCTTGGGTAAAAAATGTGGTTTCGGGGGGGCTCTTACTTCAGAGCAGGAAATATTTAGCTTTGCTCATCTGAGCACTGGCCTAGGTGAAAACAAACTGCAGTCCCATCACATAATCAAAACTGGTTTGAGAGGAAAAGAAGAACTCCAAACTAAAGTTTTAATGCTTATAGTATGTTTTGTCTTGCTTCTAGTGTGGATGTTTTATATCTTTCTTAATAGTCTTACTGCAGAAAACATTTCTTAAGCAGGCAGATGAATTTAATTGGGGTATGTAGAGCATGTTCTGTGTTTGTGGTCAATGTTTTTGAAGTATCATTTCTGGGGGTTTTAGTCCTGCTGTGAATTATTGTGTTATAAATAGCAGCACTGGTAAACTGGTCATGCAGGGAAGATATTGGGATTTTGCCTGGTTCTATCTTTCTGCATCAGTCCCTGATTCTGCCTGTCTGCCTTCCTGCCTGTTTTTGACTTAAACAGACTTTTTTACTATTACCTTTGATGTTTTCTTTTTATTTTCAGGGTTAACATCCCTTCTTTTGGTGGCCTGGGTATGACTCTCATTCATTGTGTCATGAATGACATCCGTGTTACTGAAAGACAATCTGACCCTGAAAAATTGAAAACAAGGTCTTCCTTTGCAGTTGCTTCACATGGCACAAACTCAGTGGGGAAGAGAGATTTAAAGGCTGCCAATCAAACGGAGGAATGGACAACATAATTTACTGTAACAGGGAGAGGTGACTTGGAAAGTGCTGCTATTTGAATCCTTGCAGAACATGTGAGAGCTCAGTTTAATAGCACATGGAATACGTGTTCAAAATATTTATACCAAGTTTTTTTAAAATCAAAGACTAGCAGCTAAATCTCTGTAAACTCTCAGGCTGACCTGGTGGCCTGCTTTCTGAAAATGGCAGGAACCCATCAGACTGTGTTTTTCACATTCAGAGCGAGAGGGTCTCACTCTAGCATTTTAGCCTACAGGGCAATTTTAAAATTGTGTGTGTTATTGTGGTATATAGTGGGTAATCTTGCATTGAAAAAAAAGGTAATTACTTCTTTTAAATGATAACATTTATGGGACCTTTTCTCTGGTGCTTATGATAGGCCAAACAGTGAATAGCTGTATTTGTCTCTTTACTGGCAGATGCCTCAGTGCTGCAAAGAGTTCTACAGTAGTTAAGCATTTGAGATCATGGGTCTGAAATAGATAGCTAAAACATTGTTTGAAATTCAGTCTTCTGCCATAGAAGGGTGTTTGTAATTGATATATTTGACTGTAAAAATGCTTCTTTGGGAACACTGAAATTTTCAATCTCTACAGTTACCTTCTCCTCAAGTAATTCCTGTTTACATTGCAACCTTACTTTTGTAAGTCAGTCAAGGTCCAAAATCTGTTTTATTCATTGTTCTTCTTAGCTGAAAACACAGTATTTTTGCCATATCTGTTCTATGCTCACCCATCACCACTAGTCTCTGGTTGTAGATTTATTTAATTATCAGACTGATAACGGGTCGAACCTCCTTATCTCTAAACAGTAGAAAACATATTCACAACACCAGAAATTTCTAAACCGATTTTTGTAGTTATTGTAGTTTCCTGTTGGCAGCTAAGAACAGGTTCTCATGAAGATTTTTGGATGGTCTTAACAAGCGGCCTATTTACTGACACCATCTCTAATTGGAGTGTGTCATGGGAAGCTCTCGTCTCCAGAGATCTGACATTGTTCCAGAAGAACCAAGCAGATCCAATGTTAAATTGCTTCAGGCTCTTTTGCAAAGTGGAGCATTTCAGAAGCTGGGAGAATTTTGCCAAGGGACTCACAGGGCATGGATTTCTTGGGATGATGTGCATCACATTCAGTTTTATGGTTTCCCTTTCACTGCTTGAGGACATTGCATAGCTGAATAGATTGAAGGGGAACCCACGCCTTTTTCACAGGAGTTCTAGTGTAAGCATGGCAGAGTCCTTGTTATGGTCATCAGTGAGATGGGTGTTTATTACTTGATCGGTATCTGAAATTTCTATAGGGTTCTCATAAACAAAATGAAGGTGGTTGCTCTTTTGATCAGGTCTAGTAGGAAAATATGCGGCGAGTTCTCACAGGCTGCCGATGTCTCAAAATATGTCCACTGTAACAATTCACAGGCTATGCAAACTTCATGGTTGTCAAGTGTTCTGCTTGCCCTTGCCATATAGACGTCATGGTTGTCACTGGAGATAGAGCGCTGTACCTTCTGCTCCAAACACATCGGCTCCTACTGTCAGGGCTGCGATCGTGTGGGGAGCATGGGGAGACTATGCAAATTGGGCAACATAATGCTGCTCGTATGGGGGCTGACTGTGCTAATTCCCACGTTAATCCTGTGAGCGAGTGCAGTATGAGCAAGACACTCACCCCAAGGCTGCTTTAGGCCAAGCCATGTGTTCCCACCACTGAGAAAGCTGTGGCTGCTCTCCAGGTAATCAATTGGACTCCTGAGTTCTCACTAAAAGGTGCACCTGCCACCTGGTAGCATTTCCATTATCCCAGAAGTGTTGAATGTGGAGTAATCTGTGAGGAATCCACTGATGGGAAGATATTTAACACCAACTCTGAATCTTTCCACCAATTTGCTAAAGATTGGATCACACAATTAGCAAGAAGGCCATGTTGGTCTTGCCTTTGTCACAGGAGTAATTTCACCTGTCTGGCAAAATAACATCAGATTGAGGCAGGCTTTCTTAGAGTGACAAAACATGAGAAATAGCATTTTCCCATTTGAAATTCAGGAATGATTCCATGCTCATGGGATGGGAACTAAACCATTACTGAGTCAGGCAGTTGATGATAGTTGTAAGTCCCTTTCATCTGAAAACATTCTATTCTATTCTATTCTATTCTATTCTATTCTATTCTATTCTATTCTATTCTATTCTGTTCTGTTCTGTTCTGTTCTGTTCTGTTCTGTTCTGTTCTGTTCTGTTCTAGTCCTGTCCTGTCCTGTCCTGTCCTGTCCTGTCCTGTCCTGTTGTAATAATGAAGTTTAACCATTGGGATTTTTCATTTATGGGGGATTTCCCTTGTGTAGGAATTTAAGGACAAATAGAAAGAGATGATGCACAAAGATAAAGCAAAGTTGCTTTAAATTCTACTGAAATATGTTATTTAGGATTTAGATGGTTTCTATAATGTTTCTGAATGCCCTTGCTCTTTTTATTTGGGCTGAATATTTCCAGTTTTGATGTATTTCCATATTACAAAATATTGATTTTAGAAAAACAGTATGTTCCCCAAAATCATACTGATTTTATCACAATTTTTAACTAAAAATTCCAGAGCCATTTTTTTCTTTTCAAGTTCAAATGACTTTGTTCCATGTTTTTTTACTTATCTTTATTTTATAATTTACTTTACAATACCAGATTTTTAAAAAAGTAAATATGAAGTATCACCATGAAATATTCGATAATGTCAAAACAAGGTCCATCATTGTATGGATCTCTGCAATAAAATTTTTTGATTCTACTTCAGTGGGAAATATCAACATAATGTATTTTAAGTTAGACCCATAATAGGTGCTGCCCATTCACTTTTCCTGCATATTTTTGTCTTCAGGTTTCTCAGACCTGACTATGTTATAGAGAAAACTATAAACAAGCAGCTGCTGCTTTCTTCTTCCGCTAAGTTTAGTTTATGTACAGATTGCTATTTCAGAATTTTTTGGTCTTCTTGCTTGACTGAGAATTGAAATCAATTGTTTGGCTCTGCTTTAATCTTCACGTTTGAAATCTTGAGGTCTTGAGGGTGACCACTAGCATTAGCGGGGTAACTGGCAGGCAAATTGAAGGAATCAAGGTTTTATTATTTAACTGGGACTTATATTAATAGTGTCATTCATTTCAATAAATGCTAGTTGAGATCACCTTATCTTTGGAACATGACTGTTATGATCTGCCCCTGAGGGCAAAGGGGACTGACGCTCTTATTAATAGATTCCTTTGGGGCTGATTGAAGTGAAGTGACACTAAATGACTGGTGTTTATATATATATATATATATATATATCTGTATGTATGTATGTATGTATGTATGTATGTATATGTATATTTAGGGTTTATTTGGTTACAATGGAAATGACATATTTGACAATTTTGTTACTATTATCTATAGTGTTATAACATCATAAAAGCATTTCAGACTTCAACTGAAATGCATTTGCTGATGTTGAATGTAGAGAAAAGGATCACAGAAGGCATTTTGGTACAGTATGTTGGAAAAGGGATTTTAGAGGAATATTGCAATTACAACAGAAAAGAGGAATACACATGCAGAAAGGCAATGGAAAATCTGGACACTGTATTCTCTAACCCCTCTTTTGCTGTAATTTTATACTGTGGAATATTTTTTCTTTCTTTCTCTCTTAAGAAGCCAGAACAGAAGGAATACTTCTTAGGAATTCTTTTGACTATTCAGAACAAGAAAATCAGCAAATCACTTTAGCCCTTCAGAAATGTCAGCATAATTAATAGCTTTGTTTTCCCCATCTGAACTGAGTTTTGAGTATTGGTTATGTATGCAGCAATGAATACACGAGTGGATAGCATCAGCTTTCTCTACTGGAGCACCAGAAATAGGAAAAGATACATAACAAAAGTAAAATTAAAGTTATTCAGGAAGAAAGCAAAGTTTCCAAAGATCTTGCAGGATGTAAGAGGCACAACATTATTGAACCTACTACCTGCAATCTACTGTTGAACATAAATGGAAGATATATCAGTGGGACTTTACTTTGAAGTGACTCTCATCTTCACTTGGACAGCGTATTGGTGAGGCTCATAAATTGGAAATTCTGGGCCTGGGAACTCCTCCTTCCTCCAGAAGCATTGAAGTGCCAACCTGTAATTTGTGTTCCTCAGGACCAGTGCTTTCCTTGGTTGTGTGTACACTCGTGAGTGTAAATGAGAAAGGAATTTGGTTATTAAGCAGCACTTGTGCTTCTCCTGGGGTGATGAAATAGCTCTTTTGTGGCACCATCACCATTCCCAGTCCATTGCCTTAAGTTCAGGCACAGACACAATTTTCCTTAGATTTGCTACAGCCTCTCCCTTCACTGAATTGTACCATATTGTCTTGAGATGTAATTTGGGAGTTTTTGCTACCTTTGATCTCCTATTATGTACACTGTGGGGGAAACTGAATTAATCATGACATAGTCACATCTGCAAAAAAGAAATTTACTTTGGTAAAATAAACTGAGACAGAGACACACTGCACTTGCAGTGCAAGGACATAATCTGCACTTGCTAATGAATTGTTTCAAAGGGATGTGCAACTTGAAAAATTAACACCTAAGTGGTGAGCAATTTTTCTCTGTCCCAACATTACTCTAGTGGTATGATGCATATTTCTGGAGGAAATGCAGATGAGATTAAATAGCACACAGCTTTCAGCCTCCATTCTGAATGCCATGCACTTTTCTGGACATAATACAGATGAGAGTATAGATCTTCTGCAAGCTTTAAAACAGATGTTTCTTAAATGGTTTTTATCTTGATAGCTTTAAGGAAAGTTTCCTATATCAAGACAAAGATTTCTGATGATGAAATATTTCATTTATGGCCCAATTTCAAAATACAGAGATTACTCTAAGTTATTGTGGAGCAGGAAGAGGAATGACATTGATTTGTTCAATTCAGTTTTAATTTTTCTGATGGATGAATGTTGAAAAAAACTTTATTTTTTTTATGTGTCAGCTTTCTAATAAAATGCTGATGTGGGTTTCTCTAGTACCTACTGATTTTCTCTAATACCTACTGATCCTACCTACTGAGGGTTGGATGTCTCAAAGTGTTATCTATATTTATTTTTTAATTATATGCAGGGGAGAAAGAGAATCCAAAACCTGCATTTTCCACAGTTGGCAAAACACAGATTATTTCTAAAACCCCTGATTTGAACAGGGCTTATTTTTGAACTGGCTCCATATGAGCAGGACTAGTTTTGTTCCCAAATCAGGGGGACAATGATTACAGTGCATGTTTACAGTGTGTTTTAGCCCATTTTACTACCCGAGAAGGGTCTCTGGTTATACATACATACCTGATCCTGCACCACTGCCCAGACCAAATAAACCAGGCATCTTTCCAAGGCCAAATCCTCCAGTTATCCTTCAGAATACTTATGACCTGGGAAAGAGCACACCAAAACCAAAGGGTTACTTCAACCTGCAAGGAACATCCTTGTTCCTACCAGAGTTTTGTTCCTGGGAAGCAAAATTGCAGCAGAACATCACTGCTTCTCTTTGACTATAACTTGCCCTTAGCTGTCTCAGAGGTCAAAGATTTTAGGACATAGATATTTATAAACTTATACTTTCCCCACATATTCTATTGTACATATAAAGGAGAAATAAAACATGTATTTGTTTTGCTTTTGCTTTCTGGCTTAGGAAAGTGGAAAGTCTACTGTGCATAAAACCCCATTTTTCATGAAACATTTTCTTTATTTTTGGTCAGCATGAATGACAAGCTTCTCACTTAATCTGCATTTTGTGCAATATTTTACTCACCTGTAGGTACCCAGTTTCAATTTTGCTACAAGGCTTCTGTTTGTTTCTCACATAACAAATCACATGAAATTATTTTAAAATTTAGCTCATGTTAGCTCAAATTCAGTGGAGTAAGTGATAAACAGTACACAAGGAAACTTGGGACATTCTGGACCCTCTGTCACTTTTGACTACACCATGATCTACTAACTTACTGAGCCAGCTCAGCCAGGGAGTAACACTTGCCAGAGTGGGTAGGGATTTCAAAAGCTAGCCCATACTTCTTTGCAGTTATTTTTCTTTATAATTTTATTTGAACTTCTTAGCTTCAATATTACTCCCCTAGCAGAAAAGCAACTGGTATCATTATTATATATTTCCATGGCTTGCCTATCATAGGATGTTTTCCAATCCTACCATGTTTTGCTTGTAACGAGACAATGGCAATATTTTGTTTTAGATGTACTAGAAATTATAATGGAGAAAGAAAATGGAGCCAATCTGTTTAATGGGGATGAGAAGTTATTTTCTTCCTAGTTTCTTATTACTCTACTGCTTAATTCCTGGCAGCCTTGCATTAATGTTAAGCACTGGTCCCCAGCACCAAGTGGCAATTTATCATCTATCTTGGCAGGCTTCCTGCTTCATCCTGCACCTGCCTCCTTGAAAGAAAACAAGACATCAGATACTTATTCAAATAATGCAGTAGCTGATCAGCAGAGTATCTACACAATGGTAACTTATCCATGATAAAAGGACAACTTTTTCATGCATTATATGTGACATATGTGTCCTTTCTCTTAAGATTTATGACATTCATGACGGTTACTATTGTTACTATAATCAAATCTTTTACAGCCTAGCTGCAAAGGTTCAACGTATTGTCAATAGATTTCTATATGAGTCAATCATGCAATTTCATAAATGCTTTGAAACACCTGCACTCTCCTTGCAAGTGCAGAAATAGCAGCATCATGATCTCATCTTTCAAGTCATGAAACTGCTGTGTCTCACTAATTCCCTATTGACAAACAAAGTGGGAGACAAATCAAAACTATGTATGTTCACTTGCATTTGTTCCATATGATACTTACATCTGTTACATACATGCATGAGTGTGTATATTTATATATGTATTTGCACGCACATTTATAAATGTGGGTGTGTATATACATAAACTTTCTGGAGAGTAGATTATGGCCTTAAAGCACAAATAAAGAAGATATCAAAGGAAAGCTGTGTCTATGAGTCAGAATGTGAATAGAATGCTATTCATAAAAAGGATACATAAAATCTTATTCACAAATATGAAAGGAAAGGTCATGTGTTTTACCAGGAATTTGCATTTTACAAGCCTCACTGGAAACAAAATGCATAACTGCTAGAATGCACGATGTCATGTTCCTGCTGGCATGGAAAGCTGGTCCTTTGCTTAAAGCATTAATTAGCCTGAGGTGTGGAAGCAAGTTCTCTGTGTTGCCACTGATCTCCTGGGACTGTTCTCTGGCTTCTCTGAGCCTTACTTCCCATGTGTAAAACACTTAAAGGCAGCCCTTCCCTCTGCATTGTTTACATGTGTAGTTATCAGACACACAGAGGCACCAGACACACAGTTAGCTCCTTGTATTTGGCCCAGAGCATTTAAAATATTAAAATAATGCAGCTGCATATGGCAGCACATTGATTTATAAAGCCAACTTATGTTCCATTAAGGAATACTTTATTATCTATGACTGTTAGGAATCCATATCAACAGCCCAATCTGTTAGGATCTGTAACTAAGGATAATTTGTTCTTGAGAGCTCTCAATTTAATGAGAAAAACAAGGAGGGGATAGAAACAGTGAAAATGGAGCAATTAAAGAAAAGTGGCAAGAGTATGAAGCTATGCACATATGCAAGCAGTGCAGGTGAAGAGGTACCGTGTAGAAGTCCCTTGTTAAGTGAAGGTGTGCCATGCAGAGCTGCTCAAATCACTAAAAGACAAAATGCTTCTTCCAGGTACCCATCTCAGAGCAGGAACCTGAATTTAGGAATCCCTGTGTCAGGCAAATGCCCTGAGATTGGGAAATGGCTCATCTCCCTCTTTCTTCTCAGAGCTGTTGCAGTCAGACATAAAATTTTTGAATGTGGCAACAGAGAAGGACTACAATGGTGACAAAGTGCTTTAGGGTAAGCTGTTTATTTAAAGCGTATGTTGTGAAGGATTTTAGTACAGAACGTCACATTTGCTTACTGAAATGCCATCCACAAGAGCCGTTTGATCTAGAGGCTAAATCTGATCTGTGCCCCTGAAAGAATTCTTCATATTGACATTCTGATCAGGAATTTCCTTTTTCTTTTTTTCATAGCTTGGTCTGCAGCTGAGGTCCTGTTTTATTTTCTGCCCAAAAGGAAGATTTTCTAGTTGTCTGCAAAACTAATTCTATAGCTGTCACATAAATAGGTTTCTAATTTATCAGAGTGCAGAGAATTAGAAATATTTGCTACCTCCTGAAGATCCATAGATGTGGTTCTGCCTTTATCCCTAAGGCTGTGAGAGGGTGCCTGTATATTTGGCAGGCTTCTTGGAAGATTTTTTTCCTGTTGTAGAGCTTGGAGTGGTGCAAACAGCAGTGCCAACAAGCTGGTAGAGTGCTCTCTTACTGCTGCAGGATGTTGCTCAGCACTTCATAGCTGGGGCTGCTCTGGGGAGTTGATTCTGCCTGTTGGACCTCAGAATCAAGAAGAAAAAACTATTGCAAATGCACATGAACCTTTTTTTTTTTTTTGGTCATACTGTATATATGGCTATTTGATTTCTCAAGTTTCTGTATGTGTTTGGATACCCTAATATTCCTAATGAGTCCTCGTGTGCAACTGCTTAGTAAATACCAACCTTAATGCTTGGGACTTAGCTGCTTTGTTCAGTAGCCACAAAGGCAGAATAAATGCATACGGCTGTGTGTATCTGGTTGCTTGGGCAAGTTGCCTCACTTAACAAATGCAAAGATATTAAATTTCTATTCAGATGATTAAAAAAGAGCTTCTTCATGTTTTACCGCATGACTTGCTCTGTTTACGGTGCATTAGGTGTTTACTATAGTGATAGAAAAATGGCACCTTCTCCATCTCCCTCTCTTCTCCTTTGTAGCAGATGTTTCTTCAGAAGGACTTGCTGATCACCTGTATCTCCACCAGCATCTAACAATATTTCATTAAAAAAAAAGGTGATACATATCCTCTCCTTTATTTTGTTAAGTTTTGATTTCTAAAGGTAACAGCTAGTGTCAGGTTTCTCAAACTGCTCCTATTTCTTGTTTTCAATGGAAACACTGTGCTGTGTCAGCAAAACCCACAGCTCGCTGCCACATTCTCCTTTGTGTGGCAGTCGTTTGACACACGAAACTGGCAGCTGCTCTTAAAGGACCCTGCAAATTAACCATATTAAAGATACAAAACATGGAGGGGTTTTTTTGCCACGGTGGGAAGCTTTCTTAGCTACATTTAATTCAGGGGTAAACCTTTACTGCCATAATTAAAAAGGGGAACGAAATGAGAGAGTGTGTTACATACAACAGGATTGCTAACACCTGAAATGGAAAAGAGGGGATGAGATGGGATCAGAACAGCCTGTGGAGAGGTTGTAGGCTCATGTCTTCCGACAATTATCTTGACACCTGAGCTATGGTTGTGTGAGCTTTTGACTCTTTTTTGACAGTGTTGTCTGCCTGCTGTTGCTGCAGATATTTGTTGGGTGTTCGGCTCACACACGTAATTGTCACCAGGGTGAGGGCCTCGGGAAGAGGGTGATGATGCTGCAAACAGTCCTGCAGCCCTTGGAGCACTCCCCTTTTTCAGTGAAGTTGTGTATGACCTGTGGGCCTGCATGGTCTGTAAGCAGATGAAATCTGTGCAATGCACTGAATCTGAAAGACTGAAATGCAACCTTGCAATCAGCATTTGAAAAATTATTTTGTTAGTGGTTTTTTCCCCCCAGATTTATGCAAGCCTGGAAAAATTAACTTTCAATGATTTGGGCAAATTTGGGCTGGGAATTGTATTTTTCTGAGGAGAAAGAAAAGACCCAAAGAGATGAGTCAGGCAGGGTCTTTCTTTTGGGATGCTTTTTTAACATAAAATGCAGCTTTTACGCTTGAGTTTCTGTGAGGAAAACTCACCCTGGTTTAAGTCAGGGTTAACCCAATCTGTGGGAAGTGAGGTGAGACAGCATGGCCAGAGGAGAGGAAGCAACCTGAGCATCATTTTCCAGAGAACAGGCAAACCCAGAGAAGGAATACCAGGGAGTCAAACTACCTCTAGGAAGTTATAGTCATAACTATAACTATCTGTCCATTCCCGCTGTGAAAACTTCCATTGTAACAGCATGCAGTGTTTTCCTCTGGCTCAGAGCTGGACCAGACTAACACAGATGGTGAGAAGAACTTCCTGTAGTCCAAAAGGAAAACAGCTGCAAGGTCCTCAAAACTCACTAAGGAGTTGAGCACTGCCAGTCTGTGTTACCCTGCGGATCTGCAGCTCTCACTGCATTGGTGGGCAGTGGCCAGAGCTCCAAAGCAGCAGCTGTGTGATGTGGCCACAACCTCAGATGTGTCCACTCACACTCGTAAATGCACTTAAGATAAGTGTCCTTCCTTAAGTAATTCCAGATCAAAGTGAAATTTTAGATAAGTATTACAGATTTTGAGTTGAAGTGTGAGAATGCGCAGAAATCGTTACTTTATTTTGGAATTGTTTTTAGAAAATGTCCCCCCCCCCCCCCCCCCAGAATTAAAGCCTAAGGAGGACAAAAGCCTTGTGTTGTGTTTCTTCAGAACATCTAAAAATGTTAAAGATCCATAATAAATTTTAAAAAATATGTATGAGAATTAATTTGTCCCTATCCTACTGATCTTCTCCTAGACAAGATATTCTGTTGCTTCAATTAATTTATGGGTTGGACCTATAATTTTGATAAATATTTACCAAACTGGTGTTTTATCAGAAATCAGAGAACTCAAGGGGTTTAGTTCCTCAGGCTCCCAGCAACCTCTCATTTTAGCATGTATGGAACATTCATCTTTCATCAGGAGTGCATAAAGTACTTTGTTCATCTGTAGCAGGACATTTTTGTCAAACTTAAATATTTAACTTGGCTCTGTCGTATGAATGATGCCAACCATATAGCATTCAATTGGAAAGTGTGTGCCAAATGTCTGTTTCACAAGTGGAGCTTGCAAGCATGGCATGGATGGCATGGAGTTGTGTCAGGGAAGATTTAGGTTTGATATTAGGAAAAGGTTTTTCACCCAGAGGGTGGTTGGGCAGTGGAACAGGCTGCCCAGGGCAGTGGTCACAGCACTAAGCCTGCCAGAGTCCAACAAGTGTTTTGGACAATGCTCTCAGGGACGTTGTGTGACTCTTGGGGTGTCCTGTGCAAGGCCAGGAGTTGGGCTCCATGATCCTTGTGGGTCCCTTCAACGCAGGACATTCTATGATTCTAAGGACTGGGCAAAGCCAAGATGTTCTTATGAAGAACTTTACATTGCAAGAGAAAGAGGAAAAATTGTGGTGGCCAGCTCCTGAGATCCCAGGAAAGCTTCTCTCCCAATGGTATGATCAGCACCAAGCCAGGGGCAGGAGGAATATGTATGTCTGGGCAGATGTCAAAGGATTGGCAATATTTAAACACTGGAAAAGGAAAATATTTGGCTTGAGGACTATACAGCCTTCCACACAATGGTCCAAGTGTAGCCCAAGAAAAAAAACAAACCTGTGAGACATTTCAGGAAGTGCCAATGGGCCCCATCAGCCTGGAGGGCACTGGGTGTCTGGAACAAGAAGAAATGAGGTTAAACCATACATAGGAGCAGAACATCTAAATCAGCAGAGCTCCACGGAGCATGTCAGTGACACACTGTCATTAAACAGGAGAGTTTGGGAATTAGTCTGTCATGTTCTTATCAGGTGAGGGTCAGTGACATGAGAGCAATATGTTTCATCAGGGCTCTGAAAATAACTGCTTGCTCATTTTCCAGGAGCATCTGAGAGGATGTTGCCTTCCTATCCTGGGCAGGCTTGCAAATCAGTTTTTAAAGCTGAAGCAGTCCCTTAAAAGAGTGATCCCATTGTGTGTTGGGCTATCAAAGTTGCAAATTCTGGCTGCTTTTTCTGGTTAAGGACAGTGTAATGATGTTTTTTCTGTTTCTCACTGATGGAATTGCTGAAGGAATGAGCAATATTCAGATTTGGTCACATCCAGAGCGATGCAAATCAGCAATTTTTCCTTTGTCATCTATGGCTTTTTACCTGGCCCTTTGTGCTTTTTGGCAAATAATACACAAATTAAATGAGCCATTAAATGAACACACAATTAAAAGTTTAGATTGGCTTTGATGCGCTGATATCTGAAGTAACCATGCAAATCACAAACCAGCTGTTCAACTGTAACATCAACATATTTTGAAATCTGAAAATATTTATTGAAAGCATTTGTGATTCTGTTTGGATAAGTTATAAATTACATACCTTCCCAGTCTGCCCACAATAATCCAAGTAGAAATGCAGGTGAAACTAATCAAATATATTGCTAACTGCAGATTATTCTTTCAGCAATTTTAAGTGAGGCCAGCAACTGTTAAATGCTTTTATTTAGGAATAGAAAAAAATGCAGGAGCCCTCCGGTGGTCAAAATACACCTCTCCAGCTAAGTCACATTCCCTTTAAGGCTAAACAATTCAGCTGTTAAAATAAGAATACATTTATACTTCTCCTTTACTGAAGTGTTTTATAAGCAATAAAGAGAAAGAAAAAAAAAGAAAGATCTCACATCAAGTTTTATATATCATGGCTATAAAATGAGATTCAGTAGAAGTTGTTTCCTACTGATTTATAATACTGAAATCAGTGTAAAAGATCTTGTTTTCTGTATTAGTGTGGGACTGTCTCACATAGCCTTGAGTATTCTTCAGTACCAGGAGATAATTTCAAGCTTTAGTGTACTTCTAAAGGAAAATCACTTCTCATTATGTTTTTATTTGCAGTTTTCTGGAATAAAATCATCAAGTACCCTCAAAAATGCTTAGTCTACTCCTGAAATGCATTGGAATGTGTGGTTGAGAATAAAAATATCAGAATGTGCTTTGGTTAAAGGTTGCTGCTGGCCCTACCAGTTACTGGGCAAGTAGGAAGCAGAATCAGGTATACAGTTAATTACATAAATGTTAACCTCATACTGAAGAGGAGATTAATTTCCCAATTGTATGGAGAAAGATAGAAACAGCTGGTTCCCTGGACTGCAGGTTTTCTCTACAAAACAAAAAATAATTTGCATGTGATCCTGTAAGGTTCTGTCTGTGATCTGTTCAAAGTATTTTAACACTGGACATACTCCCTTCAGTAAATACTGTGCCATTCCACATAATATTGAGTTATTATAAATTTGAAGTCCATTTTAATATTAAATAGTTAATGGAAGTATGGAATTTTTCCTCTTTAAGAAGATATTTGAATGTGTAAAGTTGGATGTTTAGATTTCGAAGAATCAGATGTAAAAAGGCAAGCAGCTGTGACATGAGGGGCAAATAATCACGTGTCCTGAATTTACTGTTAAGGATGTATAAAAAGACAAAACAAGCACCATTTGGAGGCTTGGTCTCTTGGTAATGGTGCAGGAGTACCCACAAAGAGAGCAGGTTTGGGATCAGGAGTCATGGAATGCTGCTGCCAAATGAACATGGTGAAGGGATGAGGGAAGCAGGGACAGTTCTTGTCTCTGTGCAGGTGTTGTGGGGTGCTCAGACATCTGTGAGGATCCCCTTCTCCTCAGCCCCCATCAAACCTTCCCGCTCTTGTTGAGTCTTAGGGTTTCTTTTGATGTGGTGAAGCAGTTCCTACCCCTCAACTGTAGTGAAAGACTGAAAATTGTATAGAGCCCCACCAGTCAGGGGATTTTGCATCTCTTCAGCTGCTCTTGAACATCTCTGCCTTAGCCAAGTGAATATCTTACATGTGCATTTCCTGTCGCTGGTGTTTCCTGCACACTGAAGCACTCAGAGCTGTGGGGTTGCCCCCCTGCCTGCAGCAGTGCTGAGATCCCCAGTCCCACCAGCTTTGCTCAGACCCCAGCCAGCCCCAGGCTCTGGAGAGAGCCAGACCTGTGCTGCTTTGGCAGGAAATACAGGAAAGGAAGCAAAGGACAGTGTCAGCCTTGTGTCTGTAGCTCACATCTCTAAAATGTCACTGAAAAGAACATTTAGTGCTATTGTCAGAAGCAGCCTTCAGTCTTCACCGTCTCTCACAGAGCTGCCCAGCACTGAACTGTTTTTCTTCATGTCATTACACTGAACTGCACTTTAAAGTCCTCTGTTAAAAAGTCCCCAGATTATCTTTGTTAATTGCTTCATGTTTTCCTTTTGTTTGTCTGTGGTTTTACAATAAATTCAACCACAAAAAGAACATTTAGTTATGCAGCAGAATAATATATTGTTGTAGGGATGGGGGCAGAAATACAGCATGACACTTTCCTCTGTACGGTGTCATATATTTCTGTATGTGACCCTGTTCAAATTACTCTTTTTCAAACTGACTGCTTAGCAGGGCCTGTCTAGGTAGGAAATGTGATCCTGTTTGTCACAGAGTCTGACAATGTGTGAATGGAACTGCTAAACTGATTTACAGTGTTTTAGCACAGCTCCTCCTGGACGTGTGAGGCTAGAGTTACAGAACAATTACGGTGAAGCCATCAGTGGTATTTTATTTATGAAAGGTCTGTTCATGTTCTTTAATTAGGCCAATCTAGCCACAATAATTTATGAGCTGTAGTTGGCAAAAAATTAGTCTCAAGAAGTTAATTGCCGTGGAGAGTGACTCAGGAAATGCTGATCTGTAAATGTTTTGCAGCTAAACCAGTGTTACTTATGTAGATACTTGCATTAAGAACTTTTAAAATCTTCCCTATTTCTTGCACAGGACATACTCAGAGAGCTCATATAGAGGAGATGATGCTCTTCAGACATCTAGAAGGTCTTATCCTCAAAATATCCTTAAAACCTCACTTAAGATTATAAAATTAGCCCTTTTTCTTTTGGTTTTGGGTGTACATGTACTTCCAGCAAACAGCCCGCTTGGGTTATCTGTCTTTACAAACAGTGTCTTTATACCTTCTTCCTGATTCTTTGGGAAGCTCTGCCTGTCTGAAGACCAAACAGTCAACTGCAGCCTGACCATGAGCTCTTTTAAAATGCCCTATCAGCAGCAGAAGATACAGATTATAATTTTTCCCCTGAGATCTCTTGAGAGTTCTCACATTCAAAAGTACAGATTTTTCAGTTCCCTGCCTTTTTACCTGCATAAAGTGACTTGAAGGTGCAGCTTATTTTGCAGGTGATGGTACTTTATCTCAGTCTCAATTTTTTTAAAGTCTAAAGGATTTTCTGTAGGACCCAAGACCCCTAAACATAATATTTTCATTGCCTCTGGCAGCAGCAGAGCAAAAAAACCCAAAACCAACCCAGCTGGTCCATTGATCCTTAAATCTTTTAATGCTGTTATTGTCAAATATTTTGTCAGATACTTTTGATTGGAATAACGTGAAATGCAAAGACCATTGCACTAAAACGAGGCCTTGGTGACTTTTGCTGATAAACTTGTAAATATCTAGAAAATTATGAAAATCTCTGGGTCCTTGCTCAGTCTCATTTATTGCACCACTTTTTGACAGGTTTTCACGAGACTGAATCCACACTGGAGAACTGAGACAGTCACTTTCCTGCACAATTGCCTAAGACTCAGGATGGAACAGGTAAGCCAAGGATTGTTTCCGTAAGGCCTCCTTAACTTTTATATATTGTGTTTACATTCTTGTTAAAGTGCACTGGCCTGTGTATCTAATAACAGACAGTTCTGATTCTCTTGATAAACTGCTGGTTTATCCCTGAGTTCTGGTCCCTTTCCTTATCTGATCTCTGCTCGTGCTTGCTGTTGGGTTTTATTCATCTGATCTCTCAGTTTGTCTTTATTACACATCTCACGGGTTGCTGAATGAAGGCTGATCTCAAATAACACTTGCTTTTGAAGGTTTGATTGCTCAATTTGGCGACCTTAAAGCTCTTAGATGGTTTATAATCCAATGATTGGGTTTTCTTCTCTCCAATATTGCACACATTTGTGTCCATTTTTCTCTGGCCTTAAGTATAGTGATATATTTACACAGACGATATACTTCATAAATGCTATAATGGGAAAATTTGATGACTCTTACACGATTCTGGACATGGCTCTGTGTATTTGTGTGTATTTTTCAATTTCCAAATACCTTAAACATTTCTAAAAATTCCCTGGGTATGAGTTTTATTTTTCTGTCAGTGAAAAGAAACGTAGCAATAGCTGCTGACATACAAACCTTCATATCACCACATCATTACTATTGGCAAAAACTCCAAAACAATTAAATTCCTGAAATTAAAAGCAACTGGAAACCTTACTAAGCTGTCAGTTACATCAGATGCTGCCAACAACATCTTGTACCAGCAGTATTTTTCTGGGAAATTTCCCCCTGAAAATTGAATGAGAAAGGTTTTTAGACAGTGATGGAAGGCAGGAGCAGCTGGGTGCAGAGGAAGGTAGAGATTTCATGGTTCAGATTGGGACTGTCACTTCCTACATCGAGTAAATGTGGGAAGACACTGGCAGTAGTTGTCAGAGATGTGAGCAAGAGGGGCCAGGTCTGGGATTTCTGGTGGTGCTTGGAGGATGGGAAACAATGTCAGGTAAAAGAAAAACACCGTCAAGGCTGGTAATGCTGCTTTTAAATTGATGCCAAAAACATTGAATTTGGTGTGGAAAGATAAGATGGGGCAACAGGACGAAAAGATGATCTTATTTGCTCTGGGCATCATATAAAAACTTCCTGATCCTGGCATCACTAGAGAGTATATGTATAAAGGGGTGTAAAGAGGTGCAATTTCAGCATTAAGGGACTCCAAATAAAATTTCTTGCCTCTGCTGTCCATTTTTGGTTTTCATGGCCTATTACATGTAAATCACAGCAATGTGCACTCCATTGCACATAGGCTGGGCAGATGCCATGATGGCTCTAGAAAGCTTACCTGAGTCTAGAGGTGCCTGGAGATGTCTAGATGATATCTACTTGCTTTAAGAGATCTGATCCTTGCACATCCCTTTGAAACTAGCCCAATGTTCCTTAATCCCCCTCTTTAACTCTGATCCACATACATGCATGACTGTTGAACAGCTTTATACAATTTTTCTACTGAATACATTTCCACAACCATCAAGGTGCATAAACCGTTTCTGAATCTGGTGCATCTACTGTGCAAATGGGAGAGGAATTCAAACTCTTAGGCAAATATCTGAAGCTTAATTTTTATCCTGATCTGATGAAGCTTATTGTGAATCTGATTGTGATAATACTGAATTTCTGGAATAGTACCTCTGAAAACACATGTTAACAACGCAGGTCCACGGTCACTGTCTCCTATTGTATCCCAGGTTTTTATGCTGAGACTGACAATGCAATTGTGGGTATAGTTTTTGTTGTGATTAAACAAACTCTTGCTGGATCTTTTTGACATTCAGCTGTTGCTGAAGATGTTAAAGCAAAAGTAAATGTACTAATCATTGGTAACAAAGCAGCCTAATCCACACTGACCTACAATTTGTTTAGGATCCTTTGGAGCAACAAAGAGATTAAAGTATATAAAAAAAGAAGAGGTAAATAGTGGGTCAGAGATTAGAAGTGAAAAAGGAAAAGGCTGGCTTCCCCCAGACCACACACTGATAGTGGACTTTTGGTCACTGATTGTTAGAAAATGTTTCATGTTTCACTTTCCCCCAGAACCTTAGAAACAGAAGGTTTGATTGGCACTTGTCATGACTGATAGAGAGACGAAGATGCTTTGGTAAAAAGGAGAGGGAGGCAGCCGTGTCAAAAGCAGAAATAGTCAAAGGATGATTCCTCCTTTCTGTGGTTTTGTCTCTTTCTAAATTATTCAAATCTGGGTGGCATCTTAGGATAACTGGCATTTTGACACAGCTTAAAGGATTGTCTCACTAACTCTATTGAACTAAGGCTGCCATCCTTTTTAAGAAAAATTATAAAGAGGCAGATCTTCTATAATCTGATATGTATACAAACCAAAGGCAGCTTGATGCAGGCGTCTTAAATATTTTGGAAGGGGGGCAGCAATTTTATCCATTTTGTGACTGATTGTCTTCTGAACCCATCTGCAAGAATGCTACTTATTGGTCTAAAAAAGGCCTTTATTTGATTTTCTTTAGGGCATCCATAGTTGTTTGCAATGCATCTGGTGGTTACAAATCCAAGTCAGGCCAGCTGGATCAGAATCAACAAACGTGGGGAATTTTCTCAGTCGAAAGAAGGTACCTCACCAACAGGGAATCTCCTCTATTGATGGTCATCCTGATTATGGATTTTTCTTTTAGGGGCAATTTTCTTTCTTTCTTTTCAGAAAGGGACCGTGTCCCCTCTTAGTGCTTTGTCTGAACCATGCTGGCTGGCGTAAATGGGCTCCCCAGGGTTAGGAGCTCCTCTGTCATTCTAAGCTGCCATTTTATGCTTTGGTGTCCTCTTCACTTATCCATAACCAGAGCCAAATCCTGCTCACTTTATTCAGGGGAATCACCCACTGAAATAAATAATTGCATAAATTTTGGATTAGAAGGATTAGATGTCCAGTGGCATTCTGTGCTTAACTTCTTAAAATCATTTAGCAAAGCCCATGATTCCCACACTCTTACAGCCATTGCACTTGGCTGTAGTTAGAAGGAAAAATATCATCTTGGCCCTTCTACTGATGTATTTTCTTTGAGCTCCTAGCAAGACAACCAACAGCCTTCATGGTTTGTTGTTTTCAGTTTTTTAATTCCTCATGAAGAAAATCTTTGGTTTTCTAAAAAGAGCAGCTACATTGGGATGACTCTTTGCACGTATGGTGCCCAGGGGGTTTCAGGGGTCCTTCATCCCCACCCAACAGTGGTCAGCAAGCTGAAGGCTTCCTAATGGACAGTTTAAACTCTTAAATGAAGCTAATTGGATAAACACAACTTTTAATGAAATAGGGCTGAACCCTAGACAGATTGGTCTGATTTTTTTTTTTTTTTCTAGTAGCCAGTGTAGCTTCTAAGGTGAATCTTCCAGATTTTATGAACAAGGCATGTACATTCATTATTCCAATAACACACACCAAGATAATTGTACAAAATTTCTGAGGAGACAGCTGAAATGGGAGTACTCAAAATGCTGGGAATATGAGGTAGGAAACTTCTTCACAAGAGAAGTACGAGCACTCAGCACTTTGAACTATCAACATCTTGACTGCTGACCAGGGATGTGCCAAAATATATGCACCCCTAGTCTTTAACATTTTTTCCCCTGATTTGAAAAAATTCTGTATCTTTAAGTATGATTTACCTTTTGTTATCTAGTGGTAAAAGAACCAGTTAAGATTCACATGAAGTGATAGTTCTTTGTTGCTGGTAGGACTTCTGAGCTCTGCAGAAGGCTTTCATGAGACTCATGTGGGCTTTGGTAGACTTGCCAACCTGGATTACAGAAACCCCCAAGGCGTGGGGCAGTGAGAGGAAGAAGAAGGACAAGTCTTTCATTGTCCTGTGTAGGGCCAGGAGTTGGACTCAATGATCCTGACAGGTCCAGTCCAACTCAGCATATTCTGTTTTCTATGATTCATATGAATTCATGCAGCTTCCAAGGTGGTGAGTTTTATTTTAAGCTTGTACTTGGTTCTCCAGATCAAAGGAGAAGAGGGTAGTTGCCCCATTAGAATCAAACTGCCTGCACCATTTTCTATTCTGTTGCCTTACTTAAGGCGTGATTGTGATTACCAAATAACCCTTAATCATCACAGATACACTTCTGAAGGTTATGTCCTCTGTAAAGTGATATCTCTCATGATAGCAGAAGAGACAGGGGGTCTATTTTCAAAACTAAATAATACACTCAAAACCTGAGCAAGCCTTCCTTTTACACAATTGAATCTATTTGTGTCTATAAAATAATTAGATTGTCATGTGCAATTGCCCAGAAGAAATTCAGATTCTGCACCAGTGACAAGCATGAGAGTTATAATTTTTTTTGCATGTGCAATTTTAGATGCTTTGCTGTATAACCCTGATCCAAGGAGTTTTCAAATGCACTGTACCATCTGATTAGAACTGAAAACATTTTTGTTGATTTCACCCTGCGATTGGCAAATACGATTTGCATTCTGTAATGTGCAAGTCTTCACAGATTCTGGAATTAAGTCCCAGATTTAAATTAGACAGCAACAAGTAATGCAAAATGTTGAACGATCAGAATACCCTAAACTGAAATTATTTGTCCAGATTGCTGAAATCTGTGGCCTTAAAGAGCCGACTGTACGGTCTGTATTTTCCCCAAACTGTGAAATTAGATTCCTTTTATGGATCCATCACGGTAGTATGGAGCCATTAGATACATCATCCTACACTTGTCAGCCAGCCTTTCCTGTTCATCAGGACTGTAAAGCATATTAAGCAGACAATAATAGTACCCTTCAGGATGATTAGGTTGTCACGTTTTCCAGCTGAATAATGTACTTTGCTCCTGAATCCCACAAGCAGCAGAGGGCATCTTTGAAACCCAGGTCCTCCTTGCTCCACTTGCCTAAGGTGGTGCCAGGGATGTTTCTTTCTCCTCTGCCATTGAGTTTTCTTCTCCAGTTCTTCCAGTGCAGTACCTGTGAGAGTCTGCACAGATGCCAGGTCTGCAGACAGCCATGCTTCATCCTGCAGTGCCAGTTCCTGGAAAGAGGCTGAAATGTGCTGGCAAGCTGCAGTCACAATGCTGAATGAAAGGAAAGTTGTTCAAACAACATCTAATGGACTTAATCCCCACTTCCTGCCCTTTCAGGATAACAACTGAGTTTCAAAGGCAGTGCAAACTAATATACAATTCCTAGGAACGGTTTGACGAAGTTAAAACATCCATCAGACTGAAACTGGTGGCAAATAAAAGTCTCTCAAGAGACTAGAAAGGTGAAAGACAAATTTCTTTTGTGAGTGTTTCAATCTAGGCAGTGACCTGCAGCCTGGCCATGGCCAGGCATGAAAAGCACAGCCTGCCCAGAGCAGTGTCTGACCTCAGCAGCCCCATTTCCTTGCTGTGTATGCCAAGGCTTGGGCAGCTCTGGAGCTGTTTTGGTGCCTTGCAGGGAAAATTGCCTCTGTGTCCTGGAGATGTTTAACCTAAGTGGGGACGAGCTCATATCCACCTGTTTCCTTTTTAGAGGTTCCCTTTTCATTAGGTATTTCAGGGGTCAAGCTCAGGTTTAGCATGTTTATGTTTGCCTCCTCTGGTAGCTGCTCTTTTTTTTGATTGCATATGTACAAGAAAATAAACACTGCAACTCAAATGCCACCGAGATGTGTTCCCTGTTGCTACTCTGGAAACTCTCTCCCGAGGTGGTGAGTGGATGACAAGGAACCCCAGACTTCAGACCTCCTCCTGCTGTGCCAGAATTACCATTGTTGTGAGGCAAAGTCATGATCTGTTTTAAATGGGTCAGTTTTGTGCTTGCTGGTTTTATGTCATCAATGTGATTATCATCTGAGCCACTTTTTTTTTTTTTTTTTTTTTGTTTGTTTGTTTTGTTTTAACCCTGCATCAGGTCTGCTTTACAGTCTTTCTTGTGTCATTAAGCAAGCATGAGGACATTAGTGTCACGTAACTCCACATTTTACCTTTCTGGCTGCCTTGACAAAAACACAAGCACAGAGACATGCCTGCTTTGGATGCCATTTGTAGACCTGGGGATCTACTCTAGGATGTTCTGCTGTCAGTGATCAAAACAGTGCCATGTAAATCCTCTGAGGTGCCAGCAGGAATTCGAACTTTTCCCTTACCACAGGGATAGGTGTGTGTGCACAATGAGCTGTGGGTTTCTTGCGCTGCTGCCAGCCGTGCTCTTTGTGCCAGTGCTCCTCTTCTGGGCTGGGCCATCCTCCTCCTGAATCGCTGCTGACAGCTCCTAACAGCTCCGTGGTGGCCCTGCAGCCACTTTTCCCATCCACACTTGCTGTCGGCAAGATTCACACTGAAAATGCCAACAAAGCAAATTATATGCAATTGTACAATCATACTATAGTCATTTCTGTAGAAAATGTGCCTTCAATAAGCGAATTGCAAGAAGTTCCTTTCTCTTCTGTGTTTAGCATAATGAACCTTCAGATAGAATTTTAAAGCAGAGCAGTCACTAAGCTCCTATTTCTGTGTTTATTTATTGAACAATTTACGTTAAGCAGCAAGCATAATTAGCTTTTTTGGAAGAACACTAAGCAAAATTGGAGTGCTTTAAAAATATAATAGGGCACCCTGCAGTGGTTATCTTTTCCAATATTTTATTCAGCAAAGATATTCCTGGATGCCACAGGTTGTCCTGTCTGACAATGCTTTAATGGCTTGTGTTCCAAGATCCTTTCTGAGCCTTGTCTGCAGGCAAGCTGATGCCCTCAGGAGTCTTTGAGAAGCCTTATCTAGCAAAGGATGTTGAGGTGTACTGCTAGACAGTTTGGCAAAATTGGCACTTTTTAACAGTCTAAACAAAGTAAAGCCACTGGCTCATGCAAGTCAGGAGGAGGATTAACGAGGTAGAGCTCAAGCAGAGGTGCAAATACCAAGGGAGGGCTCAACGCTGGTGCTTTCAGGGGTGTATGGATAGCACAGTGCAGCTCCAAGGCCCAGCAAGCTGCTATTCTAGAGCTCTGTGCCCGTCCCTGCAGAGTCACCCTCAGGTGTGGAGTTGGTCTGGGATTCTGTCAGGGCTCTGTCCCTGCTTAGGCTGTTACAGATCATTTTTACTCTGCCGACCCCAGAGCTGTACCCTTGTGACTCCTGTGTGCTGTTCGGAGCTTCTAGATGAGTCAGAGTATATCATCTTCTCACCCCTGACACACATCCCTCCTTCTGCTGGAGCCCAGCCCTGGACAGCAGTGCTGCTCTGTGCTCTGAGCAATCTGGAGATGCACAGAAGCCTCCATCCCTCGGGACCCTGTGCAGCCTCTGCGCTGCTGCTCCTGCCCAGGGACACACGGAGGGAGGTCAGCAGAGGGGCCACCTCATTTGCCCATGGTGGAAGTGAGTCTTTACAGGTTGTCTCTTTAGTCAGCAGAGGCATTTTAATTGTGCTACCCCAAAAAAATCCCTTCTCCCTACTGGCCAGAGAGGGAACCTGATGTGTCCTAATTTAGGCTGACTGCTAGCACCAGCTAGTAAGAAGTGTTTCCCTCCTTTGGTGGGCTGCAAAGAAGCTTTAAAAAGCCCTCTGAGCTGGCAGCCCAGGAGCTGTTAGCTGCTGCTTTGCTCTGGCAGCAACGCTGGTTGGAGCTGTGTGCCCTCTCTGGTGGAGTGACATCACAAACTCCTCAGTTTTGGAGGCTTGTAAGGAGACACTGGCAGCTCCTTTCACCAGAAGAATAGCAAGGGGAAGAGGGAGAAACTGTGTTTATGCATCAGGCCTTTCCTCTTTCACACCTTCACAGTGAGCAGTTGGATGTTGCTTATTTTTGTAACAAACAAAATTCAGTAAACACCATCTGCTTCTGACAAAATGAGCAACACTTGCTAAAACAGAAACAACAATATGCATTAAAATACCTCTGAAAGAGCAACAGGCCCCATAAAATTGTGACAAAGGCTGAGGTTTTGTTCAGTGCCAAAAGTGTTGATAGAAAGAAATTTTTGCATTAAGTCTAAAATAGAACTGTACCTAACAGAATCCTAAAATAAACCAGAAAAGTTACTTTATTTTTTTGCTGTATGAAGTTCAAATCAGAAATTTAGCATCTGCTTTTAGATCTTTTTCCATCATGAGGCATCTGGGGTGCTATACACAGTTTACAACAGTTGGAGTGCATCTTTACTTCTATGGTGTCATGAGCCTGTTTTTGCCTTGCAGAGAACTGAAAGCAGTTCAATCTGATGGGCAAATTCCAAGTTGTCCTCTCAGATGTCACTTGTTCAGCTTTATCTTTCTGGGAATTGTGAAAGTCAGTGAATGCCCTGTCCAAATCCTTGCCCTAGTGAAAAAAAAATCACCAAATTAAGACCCTTGGAGCAGCTTCCTAACTTCATGCTGGGCGGGTGGCTTGATTCTCCTTTGCTTCTCAGAGCATGTCTCACTCATGTAATCATCACTCAGTGTCACAAGACAGACTCTTTAACAATTATGAAGTTATGGGAAGGGCTCTGCTGAGGACAGCATGGCTTTTCTCTGGTCCCCTCTTCAGTGGGCTGAGGAGAGGGACTGGGACAGTTTTTCTGTGATATTGACCTCAATACCACATGGAGGATTTGTGGGCACTGCTCACTTCTGAGATCAGCCTCTCTGAGCATGTCACCCTCTGAACTATCATCCCTTAATATACCTTAATACCTTAATAAGATCAAAGACCCTTAATGTACCTCAGACTGTCCCAGGTCTCCATCCCTGTTGGCCCAGCCAGGTAACACGGTGCTCATGCATGTTCTGATTTTGGAAGACCTTGACAAATTTGTGATGTCATCTGCAGATATTGTACCTCATCCATATGGAGAAAAAGTCCTGGGCCTCCTTTTGGGAGCAGAAGGCAACCCAGGCTGGGCTCCTGCAAATCTCAGCAAAGGGGGAAGCAAGAGCAGGATTGTGTTCATGGAAAACTGCACAGCCTGTGGAGCAATGTGGGTGAATGTGACCTGACCATGGTGCAGGTGTTTTAGCAAGCTTGGGCAGCTTTAGATAGAAAAAATGCTTGCTGAGTAGATGTGCTGACTAACGCAATAAGGGAGAGATGCCATCCTTGTAGGCCTGCCTTCCATGGTGTCTGTGAACCGACAGGACCTTTAGGGATGGTGCTTGAGTCTGTTCAGTACATTCTGGCTAAACAGTCCTGATTACTCTACACCACCAGCAAACCTGCTTAATAATACATCATCCTCCTGATCAGCTGACCCTCTGTGGTCTTTAGTGACAGGTTTTTCTTCTGCATTATTGACAAAGATATTAAATAGGAGTGGACCAAGGCACAGCTCAATAAATGTTGCACGTTTCTAATGACATTTTGAGACCTGTCAGCCAGTTTTTAACCCACTGAATAGGTGGCATGATAGTTTGGTGTTATTCTGGTGTCTTAATCAAAGTTTCATGTGATGCCAAGTGCAACACGCAGTAGAAGTCCTAAGTCTATTACCAGTATTAACCAAACCAGTAATCTTATCCAGAAAACAAATCAAGTTAGTTTGACAAGATCTATTTTCATAAACCTGTGTTGACTGGCATTAATTATATTTCCCTCCTTCCATTCTTTATTAATCAAATCCCTTATCAGCTGCTGCACTGTTTTGCCTGGGTTTGATGTCAAGTTGACAGGTCTATAATTACCTGGGTCGTGCCATTTACCCTTTTTAAACAGTGGCACAATATTAGCTTTCTTCCCAGCTCTGGCACTTCCTTAGTGTTTGGGAAATGAGGAGCTGCTTCAGTTTCTGTTAAAACTCTTGGAAATAATTTTCCAGGTTGGCTGATGTCTAACTTTTGTGCTTGCTTTTTAATACCTCCACAAGTTGCTATTGCAATGGCAGGCATGTCACAATTATTCTATGACTTCATTTACATCAGTGAGTTCAGTATAGCAATTTGGTGGTTTTTCCTAACTACACCAAAGGGCTATATATTGAGCATGTCTGCTTTTTCTTTATTGCTACTATTGGAATTTGTTTCCCTTCTTCTTAAAATCAGTAGAGTAAAGCCACTCTTAGGAGTTTTTTTTGTTTCTGATGTAGTTTAAATCTTCCATTACAGCAGTTTACCTCAAAGCACTTTATGAACTTCAGGTAAATAGACTTCCAAAGTTAGAATAAAATAGAACAGAGCAGAAGAATAGAACAGAACAGAACAGAACAGAACAGAACAGAACAGAATAGAATAGAATAGAATAGAATAGAATAGAATAGAATAGAATAGAATAGAATAGAATAGAATAGAATAGAAATAGTTTGGGTTGGAAGGGAACTTAAATATCATCTAGTTCCAACCCCCATGCCATAGACAGGGAAGCTGCCCACTGGATGAGGTTACTCAGAGCCCCATTTGATCTGGCCTTGAACACCTCCAGGGATGGAATGTCCACAGCTTCTCTGGGCAGCCTGTTCCAATGCCTCACCCCCCTCCAAGTAAAGAAATTCATCTGAATGTCTAACCTAAATCTCCCCTCTTTTAGTTTAAAATAATTCCCCGTTATCCTATCTCTATTTGCCCAGGTAAAAAGTTCCTTACCATCTTTTTTATAAGCTTCCTTGAAATACTGAAAGTACTGAAATTATCCACAATTTGGCTAAGGATCTCGGCCTCATGAAGGTCAGGAAGTTTCCCAGAGTCCTTCACAGCACACCTGGATGTTGCTGCCATCCCTAATGCAGCATTGTGGGATTCACACAGAAGAGCCAGAGCAATCAGGCCTTTGGAGGCTCAGCCCATGCTGATTTAATTGTGCATCCTTTCCTGGGGGCCAAACAGTGGCAGTGAGGTAGTTGGTGGACTGTAGTGCCTCCTAACTGACCCAAGGACCAAATTGGTTTTTTCATGCAGTCCCTGCAAGATACCCATTAGAACTGTATTCATGACCTTCAAAGAAAGAAAGGCAGGGGCATGCAATAATGGGGTGGAAGAAAATCGGCTGTTAAAAGGGGGAAAAAAATTATTTCTTTTTCTGAATGGTGTACGTGACAGATATGAGAAAACATGCCATAAATTTCTGCTCACATTCCTCCTGTTTTGTTGAGAAATATTTCATTTTGTTGCATTTAAACATTAAAGATGTCTATTGGGAAAAACAAGGGGAAGATAATGCTTTTTTACACAGGTTCTCGGTGTAGATTTCCATTTCATGCTAGACTGCATAGAAGAAAGCAACCTGTGTGCCTGAAAGGACAGTGTGAGGGGTGGGCAGGGTGCTGGTGTCGGGAAGGGGAGGCAGTGCTCAGGATCTAATCAGATAAAGCAAACTGTCTGGCATTAGCGTGCTAGCTTTGTCCGAGCTCCCAGCATCTCCAAAGGGCCAAAGCACACTCTTCATTTGTCACCCCAGCGCACCTTTTGTGTGAATAATTTCCCATTGGTATTAACCAGAGCTTGGAGTCGATAGCTGGACTAGCCTCTTTGCTTGTACTATTATTTCCACCAAGCTTCATACATCTGCAGTAAATCCAGGAGGATTTGCAAGTGGCTGAGGAAGTATGAGTGACAGAATGAGCTGATAAGGCTCGAGTCCCACAGAAACAAAAGGCTTCCCATTTTGTCCTGACAAGACAGGCGCTGCCTTGGAATTGATTTGATTTGACCAAGTTTTTGCCAGCTGACCCCAAAAGTTCATGCAAGTGAAGAATTAAGCCCCCAAGCTCTCTCACACTCCCTAGTAAACCTTCAAATCAGCACCGAGGATGAGAATATCTGCTGTGAGTTTGGTTGCATGTTTGTTTTTATAAAGCAGGATCACTGAGGCTTTTCCTGCTGACGCATTTTTGATGGGAAGAAACTGAAAAGTGTCTAATGACCCACGGCTCTGTGGACAGAGCATCTTGAAAGAAACCTTAGTTGCAAAGCCAGGCATCAAGCTACAATGCTATTGAACTTTGATACACTCTGAAAGGGTAAGACCTAATGAGGTAAAACATAATAACTTTCTGTAAATCCTTATTCTTGAACTTGTGCCTAACCAGGGAAGCATGAGACAGGAGTAGCATGAATCAGAATGCCTGTCTGATATTATAGAGCCAGGCATTTTCAAAAGTCAGCAGAAAGTCTTTAGGAGGGTGTAAAAAGGTGCAGGTCTACTACTTTGGCAAAAGTGAAGACAAAGTGTGGAGGGAAAGCTTGACCAGACTTGGCAGCTGGGCTAGCAAAGTAAAAACTGGTGCTAAAAATTAAAGCTGTCCAAAAGAATGGGAGAGAAATGCATTTCTTCATAACAGATGTCATTGTTTGAGCTGCGCAATCTGATCATGTGCAAGTTCTATCAAGGGCTAGAGGTGCAGTGAAATATTGTCCTGCCCATCTATGGGACTTGTGAGGGAGGTACACACAGACCTTCAGCTTCATCTCATTTTGCTGGGAATCTTTTCTCATCTGCACAATCTTTATTGGATAGTTTGTGCTTATTGCCCAGGGAGGCTGAGTTTGATGATACACATCTGAATTTTTCCCCTCTTGGCCTTTCCTGTTGCATGGCAGAGCTTTGGGAATGGCAGACTGGCTGTCCCTTGCTGTTACAATGGCATCCACACCCTTATTTGCAAAGACTAAGTAACATTTGTGTAACCTAGGGAGAGGTATCCAAAATATTAGGATTTCTATGTTTATGTGTATGTGTGAGAGAGAGAAGGCTGGAGGAGAAGAGCAGAGAAACTAGTTTCAGATCAAAGTCTGAATCTTAAATTTATAAGGTGTATTTCTTTTTAAGGGGGAATAAAGTGAGTTATTTACAATGCCTCATGGATTCCACACCTGGGAGTTACAGAACTCTTTGTTGGGGATGTCTATAAAATGAGGTGCCCTTTGGACCCCCTTAACCTAGAAAAGAGGTCTCCTGTTTCATATGAAAGTGTTGCTGTGTGCCTCAATTTACTTTTACTTGTTTAACACAGGAGAACAAACTTTACAGACTCTTGAACCTATTCTGTGCTTTTATCTGCCAGTGGTGGTGTGTTAAATCTGCCTCTGCCCACAGTTCATGGCAAACACTGAAAGCCTGTAAAAGTGTTGGACAGCCCCATTTAGAAGACACTTTTGATTGAGTGTATTGTCATATTTTTCTTGCAATAGGGTATATAAAAATAATTTATTTTGGTTAAAAGCATGAAATTTTTAAGTCAGTCAAATGAAGATAAGAAAATAAACCCCTTGAATTTACAAAATACTGATGGACTTTAAAAAGGGACTTTTGGAAGGAGAGGTGTGTGCCTGTGCATATACTTTTGACATTCAATTTATATTTTCACACAATATTATTCTGCCCCCTGGTTTCATATGAAATCCTTTATTCTGAAAAACAAGTGTGTTAACTGCATGGGCAAACACAATGAAATTCAGAATTATTTCTAGGAGCCTGAAGGTTTGTGTTCCCAGCCTTGGTGTTTTAATGGTCAAGTCCCAACATAAGTTAGTTTCTACTCCAGCAAAGCTTCTTCAGCTTCTTGTAAGCAGTATACTGTTTTCAGAATTTAATTGAGCCCCTGGTTATTCTTTCCCTTGTAGTTTCCTTTCTATCTGTCTCATAAACATCTATGATTGCCCAGTCAACAGCATTACTTAATTGGCTGAAGATCCTAATCCAGCTTTCCTGAAAGGAAAAGCATCCTAGACACAGTTGCCAATTATTCCATTATCTCTGTTGACAGCCTGGTGTAGCTTGATGTCCTTCAAAGCTCTGACACAGACATCCCATGGGAGACCATTGTCTACAGTTAAAGCATGGTGCTGAAGAGCAGTGATTTTCTGTCTGCTACCACTGTGTTCACTGGCTTTGGAAATGTTACTTAATCTCTTGGTTTCCCTATCTGTAAAATGGGAAAAAATATGTTATTCAGGGAAGGTTAAGAGGGTTAATCTTTTGATGTTCATAAAATGTTACAAGATCATCTTTATCGTTTTAAGAACAGACAACAAATGTAATAAAAAACTAAATGGAAGTTATGGAGTTGGGTAGGAATACAGATTGGTACTGATTTAATGATATGGCTACCTCAGTTTTTCTCTTGTTTTGAAATGTTTTGAAACACCAAAGCCAAAGTTTCCAGTACAGTTTGACTTCTACCCTCCTTCTTGCATTACAGCATGGCCTTTCAGAATGTAATAGTGTAGTATTTTCCATAATTTCCTGGCCTTTAAGTACTTGACTTTTCAATTTTAATATTCTCTTAATATGAGAAGCTTACTGCAAGTCTGAGAGCTTTAGTTTACAAAAGCAGAGTAAGCCACCTTCCCTCCTCAGGAATGGGGTGTGCTGCCAAAGCTGACATGGCCATGAGCTCTGCACAGCCACAAAATCCCAGTGCAAGTGTCCCCCACTCCTGGGTGTTCTCCTGAGTGTGCCTGGAATCCTCTTCTATATCTTGTTTTCCTGTTCTTTGCAGCTGTAATAAAGCTTTTTTTAAAGCTCTCAAGTGCCATTTTGAGGTACAATCTTAGAAATACCAAACTAAAAACGTGCTCTAGTACTAGTTGCTTCTTTTTTCCTTGAAGGGATTAAATTTCACTTTTGCAACCCTCTTTGAAATATTTTGTTCGAATTCTTTCTGATTTCACTAAAACTAGCCTTTTTTATTCTCAGCATTGGGCAATGGAACATTATCCTACCTGTATGGTAGGATAACTAACAGCCTTGCTACTGTGTCTGCAAAGCTGGAATACTTATCTGCTTTGGAGTCAAGACTCGGGATTGTCTTGTGCAGGGCCAGGAGCTGGACTCGATGGTCCCTGTGGATCCCTTTCACCTCAGGATATTCTGTGGTTCTGTGACTTCACATTTGGTGTAGGGTGACTAACTAGCCCAGCCTGAGGGGTGCACATTCTCACCATCCCATAAACGTGGCCTGCTCACAATGCTGTTACAGTACAGACGTGCTCAGATGGATTTATCTGGAGTTTGGAGTTTTTCTCAGGCTCTCCTCCTCTGTGCAAACTGACTAGTGCCAGTGTGAGGATGGAGCATGACTTAGGATGCAGTCGCTCTGGACTCCCTCCCTGGTAAAGACAGGGAGAGAATACAGCCTGATGGTGGAGGGCACAAGAATGTTCCTGGCTGTAAAGTGCTGAGCAACTGCAGGAAAAATATGGCAGACCCAAACGTGGGTTTCCCTGAGCCCAAAGACCTCTAGCAGCCTTTTAGGGTGTATATTGTGAGAGGTACAATGCACATGGGGCCCGATTTCCCCTGACCTCAGTCTCCGTGACTCCTACTGGGGGCACTGCAAGCAAGCTTATATTGAAAGCTATGGAGCTGTTTTTAAACGGTTCTTTACAGCAGAGAATAATTAATTAAACAGGTGGTTCCATGAGCGGTGCTACTAATGATGGCTGCTTTCCAGGATTTCTCTCTCGTGTGGATTTCCAGGCTGTAACAAAGGTTGAGCTCATGCTGAGGTCTTTCCCTCAATGAGGGAATTAATAGGGCCTCCCTCCCTCTCTCTCCTCTGCTGCCTATTTTCATGAAACTTGTAGGTACTTAATTCCTGTCAACCCTCTACGCCTCTGTCTCACTTGGTCAAAATTGATCGACGATTTTGAAACTTCCTGGGGATGGGGGGAATAAACAAAGAAAGAGAAACAGATGCATGTGGAACATGGCTGGAGAAAATCCATTTCCTAAAGTCGAAATTATTGCCCAAGACTGGAATGGAAAACTGTTCTTTGTTTGTCCCTTTGGCCGTACTGGAGGAAAAGAGTGAGATCGATGGAGCTGGTGAGGCTGTCCATGCAGTGTTGGTGTCCATATTTTAAAAAGTTGTCAGCCTTTTTAGGGGAGGACAAGAATCACTGAAAAATCTTCTAAGGAATGGTAAAAATGGTCTTAAAATTTCATTTTAAGGAATGGTAAAAATGACAGAAATACTGACAGCTTCATTTAATTTCCTCCGTGCATAATCTTTACTACAGGACGTAAGTAATTTTACAGGGAGGATATCCTACACGAGGGATTCTTTAACCTGGCAAAAACTGATTTTGTTGAGATTCAAAACAAGTTCAAGTGTCATGCAAGCCAAAACACTGGTCTTAAAATAATAAACCATACGTCCATATGGGATTCTCCATACTCTGCCAGCTTCAGATCAACACAAGATTTGAAACCTGAAACTTCCTGAAAACTGTGCTTTGCTTATGTAAAATACTTGGACCAGTTACACAGGAATATGTGACATCCTTTGGCCTTTGTCATTCACCAGAGCAGAGTAGGTGATTTAAGAGCCTAATCTGACCTGAAAAGTTGATTAAATAAGAACTGAAGTTTTCTTTTCTCATCCTCCGTTTCTGGGAGAGGCATGACCCTCCGTCTTTCCAGAAATGGTTACAGAGCTGTTTGGTTAACCACTCAGTTGCAAGGGAAGTTGCACCTTTGTGAAATACTTGGAGAGAACAAACGTGGAGGTTTTAAGAGGAAAATGACCGATTCTGTTTCACGGTTTGCTGTTTTCGAGGATCACCAGAGGGCGCCAATGCAGATCATCCCAGGAGCGATGCTGCCCAAAGGGTTGGAACATCTACATCTCCCAATCCCACGACAAAAAAGGGCAACTTCTGAAAATTTCTGTGGTGGGAACAGGTATTTGGTCCTGGGGAAGTGCTCAACACTAAACACAGTGCAAATCTTTTCCAGAACCTATGCCATCAGTGCATTGGTTGTCTTTGACTTAAATCTTTCTTAGGTGCTGAGAGGAAGATAAACCTGTGCAAAACCAATTTGGGCAGAAATTAGTTTTCTCATTCCTTCCAGAATCACAGTTCAGTTTGGAATTAGGAAGAACACCATGTGATAACAACAATCTTGGAGCATCTGTCAGTTTGTGCTTGAAATAGAAATCTCTGCTGCTGTTTTGGCATGAAAAGCCAAGATATTTTTGTTGTTTTTATCACACAAATTTGGTTCATCTGGAGTATATAGGATAAGAAACAATGGCATTCAGGCATCTTTATTTGTCCTTTTGTACTCTTTAGGACACAGCAATAAACAAACAATGAACGTTCCCTCCCAATAGGAACCTTTCTTGCACTTGCCCCAAAACACAACCTGAAGACAAATGTACTCTTTTAAAAAGAAATAAGAGATTTACGTTGCAAACCTGTTTAGATACCAGCCTGAATACCACATTGCCACAACACTGTGGATCACTCCTTCTCTCTTTACAGTAAAATAATGCTACTGATAATGATAATGATGATAATTCAGAATTTTTTTTCCTGGCACCACCCTTTTGCAAATTATTATCTCTATTTTCAAGTTCTCATTATAAATGGACCTGAAATTGGAAGAGCTGAGTCCCAACACTTTTTCCCCATCAGGTCCTGAATTTGCTAGTGGTTTACCTTGCTGTGAAAATAGGGTTTATTTCCAATGAACGTGGTGATGAGGTGATAGAAATATCAATCTAGGGCCACAGAGAAAGACATTAGAAAGGAACTAATAAGTATTAGGAGGAGTTTGAATGCAGAGGTGATGTAGTTGGTACCTTTCACAGAACTCAAGAGCTCAGCCTGTGTTTGTGGCATGACCTGACTTTTCCCTCCAATTTTCCCATCCTACTCCTAGCAGTTTTTTATGCTGTGTTAGGTGTGAGGAGGCAAGGTCAACTTTATACTTTGTCTTCTTGGATGATAGGCCTGGAAAACAGCAAAAAAACCTTGAGGATAGAGAATCCCATATGGTATTTTTTAATGGTTTAATGTGTCCTACTTGACCTCAATAAGAGAGAGAAATAAGAAAAGGTGTGTCATTTCTGTGATACAGCTGCTTAATACTAAAAGAGAAAAGTTTGTTTGTATACTTGTCTTCTGACTGGGAAAAAAACAAAGGATTTTAATATCTGGTGGTATCTTTGGGAGTATCTATGGAAGATTCTGCTCTGCAGAACTCAAGTCTGAAGAGATTCTTTTCTTTACCATGTAAAACAAACACCAACAAGCCCTCGCCACACTCCCAGACCACTGCCTGACCACGATGGAGCTCTTATGCTTTATACATGTTAAACATCTCCTATTCACAGCTAACTTTGACTTTCTGCCCTGGGCCAGGTGAAAAGACATTTCCAAATAAGAAAGAGAAGGGAAAAGTAAAAAAAAAAAAAAGAAAAGCCACAACAAAACCCACCAAAACACAAGAAGCAAACCATAAATTGAAATTTCTGCAAGAGGAGGTGTCTGTGTCCAGTGTTGTTGTGCATCTAAAAGAATAGTTCTCTTTATGGCAATTTACAAAAATGCTTAAGGAAAAGTGGGGAAAAGAGTTCTTTTATGGGCTATTTTATCCTTTTTTTGTCTTCTCTTGCAGTCGACTTTTTGGCAAAATACTGCATCTTCAGCCAGGAGAAGTTGGCGAAGCACAAAAGGGCTTTTGAAGCAGTAAGTGTAAATTCAGACTTCTTTTCTTTTCCTTTCTTCCTTTTTTTCCCCCTCTCCCTCTCCTCCTGTGTCTGTAGACAGCTAAGCAGAAATAATAAGCACCATTGCTTGCAGTACACGTCCCATGAATTACGCTGACATCAAATGTAACTTTAGAATGGAGGCACGCTTTATTCTTTTCGACGAACTGTTCCCCTATCCATTCTTTATTTACATGTCGTGAGCCTAAGCGCTGCACAGCCAGTCAGAACACACACACAAGAGGGGGGAGAAAAAAGGAGGCCATTAAACAAATTAAAAGGGATGGGGATGACTAATACAGTACTCTTGGAATCTGCAATTTGATTAGTCTGAGTTTAATACACAAAAGCAGCGCCGAAGCAGGAGGGGAGTCGAAGTGCTCTTTAATAACCTTCTACAATTAAATTATGGTGATGAATTTAACTATTCTGTGCTTCTAAAGGGGTCTTATTATCTGATTGACTCTGAAAGAAAGTCAGTATTTAACCAGGGTTCTTGAGTCCAGCTATTGGAAGTCATACAGTAGTTTTATGCATTAACAACTATTTTTTTTGTTGTTGCGTGCCTCTTCCCATTCGAATTCATCTGTGATTTGAGAAAGATGGCTCTTAGGGTTATTCTCACTGCTTTTGATGGGAGTGTATGCTGGCCCTGATGCTGTACTGCCTAGAGAGTTAAAATGAAAATTGTGCGGTTGGATTTGTCTCTTGGTCTGTATTTTTGCTTGTAATTTTTAATTTTCACTTATAATTTTAGACTACTTCCCTCTGCTGGTCTTCTCCATTGTCTAACAATGCATCATTCAAATGTAGACTCTGTGTAAAGCATGCTGGGACCTTTGAAACAGACTTTTGCCATTAAATGGCAGGAATATCATTCCACAGTTTATCCTGACTTATGGTTTTCTCTCTGTCCTTCTCCTTACATGTTTTTTCATATGCTGAAGGTGAACTAAGACTTTGCATATACAAAATATTAGTAGAGGGAAGGATTGAATGCACTCTTAAAATAGTATATTTCTTTTCTTTTTTACTAGTAAGTATATATCTTTCAGCTCTTTGAGCTTTGACAGACAGAGAGAGAGAAAGAAAGGGAAGCAGACTTCACAATTAGCCTGATGGCAAAATCAGAGAGCTGATTTTGTTCAAAGCAGAGGGATATGATGGAGGCAGAATCCAAATGTTCCAGCTTTTACTTTTGACGGCCAAAATGCTGGAGCTACTCTGCAAATTTTGATCTGAATATTTGGAGAGGATCTAGGCTGAGGGGATGAAAAGAGAGAATTATGCAGAGTACTTACTATTCAGCTAGGGCCTTATTCTGATACTTATTTTCATGCTAAGTTCTATCTTTCTCTGCCAGTAGTTTCACTGGGAAAAAAAATAAAAAAAAGAAAAAGATACTATTTCTGGTGCTAAAACGCTGTGCTGTTTGAATGAGGGTGCTATATCCAGCACTCATTTTGTTCATGCCCTGAGTGCCCAAGCAGGGCTCGGTGCTGATGGCTCAGGAGTGGCCCTGGCATGGCTGCAGGACAGCCCTGCCCCACTCCTGCCCAGCACAGCACCGTGTGGGGCTGGGCTCGGGGGTCTCCATCCTGCCCTTGTGCAGCTGAACAAGGCCAGAGGGGAATTCAGACCTGAGCAGTGGAGGGAAGGAGCCCTCACCCTCTCAGCCCCTGTCCCCCACAGCGTCCCCTGCTCCCTGGCAGGTGACAAACAGTGCGTCCAAGGGGCTGCTTGCCCCTTGTGCAATGTCACAATGCCACTGCTCTTGTGGCACTTTGCAGGCTGCTACACAAAAATCTAGGAGCACCAAGTACAGTGGTGCACAGCTCTGGGATAGCTCCCCATGGGTAGCAAAGGAGCAGCTCATACTGCTGAGGAGAGCACAGCTAAAGGCAGCAGTGAGTGAAAAGTGCAGGCTGCATCTGTGGCAGTCCAGTTTGGGTGCAATGAATGTCCCAGAGGGGGTTGAAAATTGCTCTGATTTGTGTTAGCTGCCCCCAGGAAAGGTGAAAAGCCCTGAAGGTGATGACTACAGCAAAGAGACAAGGTTGTGCCTCTTCCTTCTTGGCAGAACTGTGTGCACCCCCTGCGGAAAGGACAGGGTGCCTGTGCTGTGCTGTGCTGTGCTGTGCTGTGCTGCCGGCAGGACAATCCCCTCCATCCCCTGTGCCCAGGGGCTTTGCTCACCCTGAGGGCTCCTCTGGCAGTGCTGGGCACTGCAGGGCTCAGCAGGTGAGTCTGTGTGCTCAGGTGCCTCCTCCCTGCTCTGTTCTCAGCTCTTGAGCTCCTACACTGTCCTGGGGCACATTTCTGGCCACCGATGGTCTCTACACCTCTGTTCAAATGGATGGAGCTGTGCACAGCTTATGTGCATTCAGGGCCTCTGCTCTGTATTTTTTGGGCATGATTTTTACTCATGATGCTCTATCTTTAACTCTGTGGAGGGTCAATTAAGACCAAATACTTTAGACCAAGGGCAGTGGAGAAAAATCATCTGGACATTTTGATATTGCACTTTATTGCTTTGTCTTAACAGTAAAATCCTTCTTCTTGCTTATTAAATCATGGCAGAAACTTCCTCATGAACCGATGATGACAGGCAAACATGATGTCAGTTTTTAACAAGATGCCAGCCAGAGGTTTAAGAGAGCTGATTTTTATCAGAAGCTTTTACACTACTCAAGTAGTACAAAAATACATTGTGAGTAGCATCCATGGCTCATGCATGGTAAAAGGGCAGCACACTGCATGAAACACGGGGATGCTGAGCTGAGGAGAGCTTCCTTTTGAGAAGCTTGTGCTCCCAAATTAACTTGTTCCTATTCTAAGCATAGCAGAAACAGTGCTGCTGCTAAGCAGAACAATTGCTTTTCCTTTGTAGTCTGCCTGCTGGTTTCTTCAGGCCTGCATTGTGCTCAGCCTTGGCTGGGTCTGGGACAGTGGTTCAGAGACTGTGAAGCTCTGTGTTTAGATCCCAGCCAAATCAGTGACACACAAAATCAGGGCAGGCAGTGAATCCCCGATGTGCCAGGTTTAGGAAATCAGCACTCTGCATAGATGAGCCAATATCCTGTATTTATTTTGCTGTTTTCTGTACCCATTTCTCTTGCATCTGGATATTTAGTACGTATTTCCAACCAGCAACACATCAGCCTTAAATTAAATTCCCTGCTATGAATATCAAAAAACAGGCCCTTCCTTCCCCATGCTGTTCCAGCTTGCAGCAGTCACCAAGTACAAGACCACACTCCCCCCAAGCCTCCTCCCTCTCTCCTCCCTCCCTAAAAGCAATTTTAAACTGCTTGACTGAATGCAGTATTTGAATGAGGATTTAAAATATGGGCTCAGGCTTTCTCTTTAGCTCACTGTGAGAGAGCAGTGCAGAGAAAAAGGCCTATTGCAGTGGGCACGCTGGCTGTAATTAACTTCAGTATTCACCAGGTAAAACACCCAGGAATCAATCAGGCACACCTAAAACGAGCATGGAAGCGCTAATATTAAAATTAAAATTAAAAATGAAGTGTTTAAATAAAAAGGGGAATTTACCAAAAAGATAAATGAGGATTTCTATCTCCTTCCCCTTAGCCAGCTGTGGAGGAGTCCCAATGCCAGGAATATGCAGTGTAGAGAAGGAAGCAGGGAAACAAGGCACAAAGGTTGTAGTGAAAGGACAAGTGAGAAGAAAAGGTTTGGCTTTCTCAGGTATCCCCCCTTCCCCAGCGTGCTGCCAGCCCCAGGGATACGCTCAGCATTGCACAAATAAGAGCTTGGGTCTGGCCCTTGCTCTCCCTGTCATATAATCTCTTCTGTGAGCTGCTCAAGCTCCATCTAAAAGCTGTCATTCCTGCTCCCTCTGCAATGATTAGCTGGCTTTTCAAGACTCAGGCTCCTTTGGTGGTAAGAAATCTGTGTCTAATTTCCAAATGCCATTTGTTTTCATGCTAACACCGCCAGCTTGTTTAGCTTGTTCCTTTTTCCGCCTGCTTACCTTGGAGATATTTATTTGAGGCACTTGTGCTCTAGCTCAGCTGTGGTGCTGCCAGGCTGACCAAATCTGATCCTGTCAGACTCTCTTGTACTCCTCTCATCACCCTGGACCTGATTCCAGGTTGGTTCTGTCCTCCTGAACCTGGGCATGGCGAGGGCAGGGAGCAGGATGGGCAGGGCAGGGAATCACTGGAGAGGAGAGGAGAGGAGAGGAGAGGAGAGGAGAGGAGAGGAGAGGAGAGGAGAGGAGAGGAGAGGAGAGGAGAGGAGAGGAGAGGAGAGGAGAGGAGAGGAGAGGAGAGGAGAGGAGAGGAGAGGAGAGGAGAGGAGAGGAGAGGAGAGGAGAGGAGAGGAGAGGAGAGGAGAGGAGAGGAGAGGAGAGGAGAGGAGAGGAGAGGAGAGGAGAGGAGAGGAGAGGAGAGGAGAGGAGAGGAGAGGAGAGGAGAGGAGAGGAGAGGAGAGGACATCCAGTGGCAGCCACCAGGGTCAAATGCAGCCTGATGGCTCCAGACACTTCCATAGCAATGAGGCAGCTCTGAGGTCAAGCCAAGAAGTCAGAGCCCAGGTCAGGGTCAACAATGTCGCTCATGTGGGGTCCAAGGGCAAGTGTGGGAGCTTGAACACAGCTCCTGAGCTCCTGCTTGAGGCCCCAGGGAGGCTCCACGCAGTGCAATCAGCCACGTTAGCCCATGGTGCCACATCGGGGCTGACCCTGCAGCTCAGCCCCAGGAGCAGGGAGTGGCAGCAGAGCCTTTTGGGGTGACCAGAGAGGGCTCTCTGGCAGTCTGGAAGGGGTGAGTAGACCTCCAGCCAGCAGCACAAAGTAAGTCTTTCCACTGCTACTAACTAGTAATTCTCTGCTGGAAATACCCTCCTCAACAGACCTAACATCACATTTTTCACACCTGCATCATATTTCTAGCTCACATTTCTCTCTTTCTTGGCCAATCTTGCATGAACTTCCATCTCCATCACCTTCATTTGTCACACCCCTGCCTAACAGCAGAAAATCCTATTCTTAATCCTGAATTATGAGCCTTTGGACATTGACCTGAACTTTGCTCCTCCATTCATCCATAACTTCCAAATCTATGACAGACTCTTATTCTTCTCTTTTTTAAACTTTTGCTAATTGAATGACTGTTTCTCCTGCTAGATATTTGCTCACCTGAGCCTGGTGCTTCTGGTCAGGAAGAGGAATGCTTCTTTTATCCCGTGGATATTACTGAATTCAACAAATCTGTGACTAACTTTGACATAGAAATCTTTCTTCTGTTTCTCTGTATTTCATTCCATGCCCTTCTTTCCTCTTGTTCACTCAACCTCTTGTTTTAAAGATGGAATAGTTGTAAATGTAGGAGTCACTTTCAATTTAGAATATTGAGTCTCAAATTGCATTTAGATTTTGATTTGTGTAATTTGGGCTGTGTTTTTCAGAAAGTGTGCCAATTAGTGAGATTTTTGGGTTGTGCTGTGCATAATGAAGGTGTTTGGGCCTTGCTGCAGAAGTGGAAGACCTTTTGTATATCTGCAAAACAGTCACAAATGGGTATAAGAAAACAAGCTTTTCCTTTCAAGAAAACAGGTTTGGTCCTAAAATTTCAGTTGTTGATGGCACGGGTCGTTGCTATGGAAGATTTTCATCTAGCAGGTTGGAAATTTTGAATCCAATGGAATTCTTAATGTGCAAATATTTGCTTTCATGTTCTAATCCTTTGAAAGTTTTGGTTTGGATGAAGTTGGACACTGAAATTTTTTTCAGGTAAGGTGCCACTCTAGATCTGCTGGAACCTTCTGTTTATTGGGAACTCATGCAAGCTGTGGAAACACTGTTTCTTAGGATAAATGTTTGTTTAACCTGACAAAATTCATGTTGTTGTATATAACATAAATTGTGAAAAATGTGTATTTGTGTGTGTCTAAAAGAGAGAGAAGTTGCGCACATAAACCTAAAACTAGCAATACACCAACTTCACGTTCCTGTGCCCCCCAGCACCACCAACCCATAACATGTCCACCAGACTTCTGCATTAGGAGGGGACATTTCAAGATGTTTGAACATTAGGAATTGCCAAGTTGATCCTAGTGGTGTCCTAAGCCCACGTTACTCTCTTTCCACGATCTTTTGCAGAACAAACAGTATTTTCCAAGATGCTGAAAGGCTGTGTAGTGACTGGATAGGAAGAAGGGACCACTTTTTCTGGTCCCTCAGTTCTATCAGTTTCCACACTGACCACCGACCTTGCTCAAGCACACTTCCAAACAACTTTTGTGGCAGTGCAACAAAAGCCTTAGTCCTTAATGTGCTGCCAGGCCCAGACCATCTGTGTGCAAATGACCCCGTGGTGCTGCCAGTGTCAGCAAGACCTGTGTCAGCCTGTGGTCTGAGGGCTGTTTGCACAAATTTGTCTGGCTGCAGAGGGCATTTCTGTGCAGTTTGTTTCCCTTTCAAAGTGTCTAAGAGGAATGTCCTTGTGCTAATGGCCAAAGCTCCCCTCCTCTTTGGAGCCCTGCCTTGGTCACTGCCGGTCTGGCAGGGACGTGGAGGGCAGGCAGTGTCCCATGGGGACACTCCGAGGTCCCTCAGGCATCTGCTGGTGTGGGGTACCCTTGCTTTGCTTGCCTTAAATTCTGCTGAATGGAAAGCTCTGGAGAATTTTGCCTTCTCACCTTTTTAAGGTGAAAATTCACTGGAGCAGAGTGTGATGTGCTGCACCTCACAGTCAGAGCTGTACATCAGACTAGCTGTGTATGGTGTTCTCCTTGCTGTTGCTCAACTCTGACTATGTAATGAATTCATTGGCACAGGGGAGGGATGTAAATATACAGTGACAACCTGAGATCATTACCTGTGAGTAATTAGGGCATTTTTCCTTTCTGCTGCTGTATTTTCTCTGTTGAGAGTTTGTGAAATGCACTGGTATTCAGCCATCAAAACATTTCCTGACCTGAACAGAAAGAGATACTGGCTGTGTATGCAGTTCTCAAGAGAGGGAATGAAGGACATGATGTGGTGGGGTATGACAGCTTCTTCATTGTTGATTTTCAGTACTGAACCCAAAGTGAAAACTGCTGCCTGAAAAGATGCTGAAAGGGGACAGAGATCAATAGTCCAGTTGTGCTGCAAAATCCCCCAAGATACAAATTCCCAGTTTGTATGATGGCAGAGCAGCTATTTACTGCTTGCATATATGACTTGGTGTTTTTTTGGTTTTTTTTTTTCCCCTCATATATTACATTACTCCACACCCAAATTAAAGTGAGCTTTAGTAGTCAGAGATACTCTTCAAAATAGGAAGTCAGCTCCATTAATTTTACTTCATGGACGTCTTTAAAACAAAAAATAGACCCTTGGCATCTGTTGGTAAAATTGAATGGGAGTGACTTTATTCTGGATGGGATCTTGAAAATCCTTTCCATGTCCTGACAATCTCATTCTCATGTGTGAAGATGTTGCTGGGGATGGGAATCCCTGCCCATCCCTGCTGCAAATCCCTGTTCCCTGGTGCTTCTCCCCTGATGCCTTGACACATCTCTACTCTGACATTCCTGATGCTGCTGCTTCTGTTTGTACAAAACAAATGAAAAAACTCCTTGTTGCTAAGCTACCAACATCTGCAAGATAAACTTGAACCGAAGGTTACAACCTGCTGCTTAGCAAAGCTCTGGTTTTGAATCTCCATCATCCCAACACTTCCTTCCAGCTCCCTCTGAACATTTCCCCTGAAAATATCTGTCACTGCCTGCACAAGACTGTTGACCCCATGGCAAGGCCACAGCTGGGGCGATGGAGCAGGCAGCACGGAGCTCTGATGGTGCACAGCAGTCACCTCCCTCCCTCCTGCCTCTCTTCTCGCTGCCTTTCGCTCTCCTTGGAGGGGAGGCACAAAAGAAAACTCCAATTTTCAAGACTGTTCAGTTTGCATCGGGCAGAAATGTGTTTTGCACTGAACAATCACTTTCTGTGCAGACAGTGACAGCCCAGTTGGTCCAGGGAGGGGGTGGGAGGAGGTGCTAAGGTTTTCTTTCACTTCTTATAGCGCTGGACCATGTCAAATGAGAGTGTTGAAAAAACACCCTGAGTGTTTGTCTCATGGCTTGGTCTGGGGTGGGAAATATTAGGACACAGCAAAGTGTTTGCTGGAGAACACCTCCCACACAGCTTCTGCCCCTCTCCTTTGCTGGGGCCCTGAAGAACACCTTTCTCCAGACAAAAGCTCCCCTGGGTGCCAGGTTTTTGGTCTTGGGCTCTCTTGAACATCTGAACAGATCAAAGATACATTTAAAGAGCTTTGCTAAGCTCTCACACTTACTTGGGATATAAAGTTTATTGAAGTAGGATGATCAAGTTTCAGGTTATGTCTGATACTACTTTTTCACTCGATTCTTCCTTTCTGTGTGTCATTTCCTGAATGCTATTACTTTGTTATCATTTGGATTGAACTGCAAGTACAAACCAGAGCAGCTGGTGAACTTGAGAGCAGGGGAGGGAATCCACAACTCTGTGGTTATAAGAAGCATGGAATGCCTCCATATTTGCTCTCTCTCCCTATAAAACGCACAAACTATGCTTTTTTTGCCCAACGTCTGCATTACAACTTCAGCTTTTATGTCCTTTTCTTAGAAAATACTTTCCTAGTTTGTAACCAAGACATAATTTCGCATGGAGTAGGTTTTGTTTTGTTTTTTTAAATTGCCATAACTAATTATTTTTGGAGATTCTAAGCACCATCAAAGGCTGATAAAAATCTCTGAGAGATCAGTCCTGCCCCTATTTAAGCTCTTCTCCAGAAAAGTCTTTCCATCTATCACTACAATGAGAGAGAACTGATCTCACTTCTGCTCTAACTCCTAGAGACAGTAAAGAGAAGATTGAACACAAACTTTTAAGAGAGCTCCCAATCCTACACCATGTCCTATGTGGATTGTTCAATCTGAAGGGGGAATGTTTTATCATGATCCTTTGAGGAACATATATTTTCAGCATGCCAGTCTGACTGAGACAGACGAGGCTGGTAAAGCTTAAAGTGTAATAAGAGAACAGTAAGAGCAGATTTTCTCCACTGATCACATTTACTTACCTTAATTCATGTAAAAAAAAAGAAAAATGCAATAGCCGTTTATGTGAATGAATTTTAGGTTAAAAGGGTTGGTTTGTGGAAAAGAAGCTGCAAAATATATCAATTCTTGCCTGTTCAAATCTTTTCTTCTGTGTCTATAGGTCATTGCCAGAAGATCATAACACATTTAGACTATGCAGTACCTGTAAATATCTGATGTGTCATCTCACTGAGAAAAATAATGGATGTTAGCGTCTCTCTAGAAAGACTGTAGTGTATTTTCACTCAGTAAAATCGACAGTCATAGAAGTCACAGAAGTCAAATCCCTCCTTTCTTTCAGAATTTCTGTAGATTCATAAAATTTTTTAATTTTCTTCTACTACTACTACTACTGCTACTGTTGTATTATGTATTGGGAAATGACTAATTGGTGAAGAAGGTGGTGTGGAGCCAAAAAGAGCTAAACTACTGTGCTTTTGTGTTCAGTGAAGGGAGAGAGTAAGAGGCTTTGAGGGTTTCCCTCAACTTGAAAAATGAAAGCAGAATTTAACTACACATTGTACAAGCCACACTCTGAGACTGGAGCTCTGCCCAGAGGCGACTGTCGAATTTCCTGAAAACTAATACAGTGAGTGTCCTTGCGGGAGGATGCTGAGGAGATGAGTGCTTGAACCCCTAGCGAGTTTTGATGGCCTTGAAAGAAGTTGTCCCTTATTTACTTACAGTGTTAGTAAAAAAGGTGAAGTCAACACATCCATTCCTGGACAAGTGTGAGAAGGGTGGCAAACATTTCCATCATTCATACCTTTAGTGTTTGTGATATTTGGTTGATCTACACTCGCCTTAAAGGAAAGCAACCTGACCAGCAGCAGCAGTGGCACATGTATGAGGTATCTCCTCATTAAACAATTCTATACATAATCCACTAATAAATTAAATAACACGTGTTCTTTTTCCTTCCGTTTTTGGAAGTAAGAGTAGTGTTGGAGGTCTGAAAGGCCTGGAGAGAAATCAGAGCTCTGAAGGAAGGGGAAGGTCAGGCATCAGCAGTGGAAGTGGGGCATATACCTTCATTTTATATAGGTAATTTTGGCCAGGTGGTTGGGATAGAACAAGGAGATAACACTAAGGGTACAGTCTACTCATGCTACTCAATGTTATGTCTTTGTACAGTTTTTTTTTCTTTTGTCAATTGTTAGCTACATTTTGAAAAGTGGCAGTGGATTTGGGATCTGTCCCATTTTGGTCAGCCAACTTGGCATAATGTAGAGGAGTCTAAATATAGCTGTAGGAGATGTTGCTCATTAGGCAACTGGAACCACTAGACAAGATAAAAATATGTCAAATACTCTGTGGGTTTAATTTCAGATCAAGCTAGTCTCCCTATATAGAAACTCCACTTCTGTGATAGTTGCTTTTATTTGCTTCCTACAATACAGATATTTGATTTTATCTATGTGTTTTTTATGTGCTCAAGTATTAGCAAATTTTCCAAGTGTCATGGCAGTGCTTGAAAGTTTTTCATGTCCAACATTAAAACATTTGGCTCTTCAAATGATGCTGGTTTGTAGCTGATGCACATCAGTGGAGCTGTGCCAGCTTCCTCCAGCTGAGACTTTGGCCCTTCAGTGCTGGCCTTTTTGCAGTTCTCTTATCACGATCCTGTTTGAACCATCCAGACATACAGCACAAACTCTGTTAATGCAGAAAACCGGTACTGGGAAATACAGAAAAAGAAGTATAAAAACCTCCGTGATTTAATCCAAACCTTACAAAGGCGTTGTTTCTTTGGGCACTTTCTTTGAAAAGACTACCATTTCAAACAAAACAGAAGGAAATTAGTAGGAAGTGATTATGGAGACAGGAAATCTGAAAGCCATGAAACTGTAAATAAAGTGTTATTTGTACTACTGTACTTGGTGCCCTGCTTTGCATTCCCAGCACGAAATGTTAGACAAGGCTTTAGCACTAGAGCAGGGACCAAGTTATTTGGATGTTTAAAAAAAATCCAACAAAAGAAGTAAAAAGGGTCCAACCACATATTTCATATGAATAAAAGTAGAAAGTCTTTTGGACAATTATTTGTATGGAATGCTTCTGGAGAGATTTTTATCTGAAATTTGAAGCCCTGCAGCCAGTCTCCATCGCAATTTGTTCCTCTCAGCAAAGGATGTGACTTGTTTAGACATCAAACACGTATCAAGTGGCTCAATGTTAGTATTCTGAAGCATCAGCTCTGAGGCAGGCGCCAGTGCTAACATCATTACACAACTCATGTGGCACTGTGATAATCCAGTTCAGCACTGCCTGCATTTATTGTTTATTTTTATCAGACTTATAAAGCTCATCTTTTCCATCTGTCAGCATTGTCTTCTGTGATCCATTAATACAGCTGAGGGATGCATTATTCTGTGCACTTGCATATCAGTTAATGAACCACCTTAACCTGTAGTAACAACGAGTGAATGAACACAGATTTCAATTGCTTCCATTATGATGTATTTGCTTTGGCAGTGGTTACTGTCATATGGAAAGTTAACCAGCAAAGTTATCCCTGCATCTTTAGCTTTTTGTATATGTGAATTCAGAAAATATCCCTTTCCTCTCCCTTCCTCAACTGCCATGTCTTGTGTTTTCTGCTACAGTTTAAAAATTATTTGCTCAAAGGGGTGAATAGCAAAGCACTTGAGCAAGAAAGCACATGCAACTCCAGTGTGATCTGAAGAAATTCTCTGAAGCACATGAGCTTTACAGGAGTTAAGGTCATGTGTTTTCATGTTCAGAGGCCACTGAGTGCCATGGGCAGGAGCTAGTCCCTGGAAAACAGAGGGCTGACAGAACCAAAACCTAAACCCAAAACCTCTGATTGTTGCTTCACCATGCTGTTCAAGCAGAAACAGCTTCCTGAAACTTCCATATGACTTTTCATTCTCAGTGGTTTTTCACACCAAGAGAGTCCTGGGGTAAAATTTGCAGGAAACATTTATTTGGAAGAAGCTCCAAGGAGTCCAGGGTGGTGAGACCTGCAGTGAGTTTGGTCTTGCACATCCCCACGTGGCAAGGAAATGGAGAAGACACCATTTGTGGTGTGATGGTTATTGCTGGGAGAGCAAGCTCTGCAAGATGTAGCAACAGGAGCAAGGATAAGGACAGACAGAACTGGACCGAGCAGACTGGAAGGCAGCTCATGTCAGGAGAGTTTAAATGCAGCTGGGTGGCTCACCCAGCCAGTATTATCTATTTCGGTGGCTGCAGGGGCAGTTAAATGGATAATGCACCTCCTGAGAGCATTTTGCACCAGATACAGTCAGTCTTTTTTAAAATGTGGGCACATAACAAGACAAATATGAGGTAGCTGAGCCCTGCTTGCAAGTCATCACCACTCTGATGCCTTCAAATCAGCAAACACCTCCTTGGCAAAGGGAGGGGGAAAGAAGGGAAGGAAAAGGGCAGAATGAAAATATTGCACTTATTTTCCTGTGGTACAGCAACAGTGTGCTGTCTAACACAGAGACAGTAATATTTGTGGTGGTCTTCTTTACTGATTTAGAGGATGTTCTCAAATTATCGTCAGTGTCTACTTGTGTATGGCAATGTCTAAATTACAGCTGTGATTTTCTGTGGCCTCCTTCAGCTTCCCTGCCTAAAGCATTTTTCCCCCCACCAGTCTGGTGTCCTTGTCAACTTCTTTGGAGAAAGCATTAATATTTTGGGGGGATTGTTTTGCTGGCTGTGCTAATCGGGTTTGTCTCTGCTCCCATCAGGGCTTTTCATCCAGCCTTCCCCCCTTCCCCCTACCTCCCTCCCTTCCAAGCAAGGCAGCAATCTGTTCTTTTTAAACCCTTCATCATCTTTGCTCTCTCCATCTCAGTTTCCCCAGATTTTAGAGATTGTTGACTATTATGTAACAGATGGCCTGACAGACCTCCGACTCTTTGCGGTGATGGCTAGCTTGGCGCAGAAAATAGCAGCACTGGAGTAAGCATTCAGCAGCATAGACGCTCATGAATTTTAACTCCTCGGTGACAAAGGAATTCAAGGGGGTAAGAGCCAATCTATCAGTAGCCAAAGTAATTAGAAGACTTAGATGGCTCTCTAGTGCAGAGTATCCCTTCTCTGCTATGGGCTGTTCATAGTAGATTAGGATAGTCTATGTCCCATTGATCTCTAAACCATAACTATGCTTCAAAACAATGGGACAGCTTAATCCAGAAATTGAGACATTTGAGTAAGCATCAGTGAGGGCTGTTCTTTTGGCTTGTGATGAAATGTACTTTGCAGCATCAAGCTGGGACAATGCATATTGAGCAGTTATACTTTGATTTTTCTTTCTATCACCTTCCTGGTTAGCAGGAGAAATCACTTGCACTAAATGATCAACAGTCTGTCTCTAAACATTTAATACTTGGGGAATTAGTTTTCTTTCCCTCTTTACATCTTCTGTTTTCTTTGTTCTTTGTCATTCTCGCTTCTGTATGTATATTGAAAGAGTTCTTGTAAGTGACCAGAGTTTTGGCACCCTCATATAGCTTTTTGTCATTTCTAGGAAGTTCCTGAATATATCATTCCCTTTCCCAGAAGTCTAGCTGCTTGCCTTTCAGAAATATTTCTGTGTCTGACCAGTCAATGGAAGCTTTTTCTTGTAAAGTAGGGGAAATGGGGAGAAAGGACAGTCAGTTCAGAAGAGCAAAGAGCATCTTTAAAGCAAAACAGTCAGGTAGTCAAACTAGAGGAGGTTTGTAGTATTTTTAAGATTAAACTAAATGGAAATAACTGGATTAAGTTAATTCAGAGGCACAAGAGCAAAAGTACTTTACAAAAGTAGAGATGAGGTCAAACGAGCCTCCATGGAACTGAAAATAGAGGTGGTGTGTTGTGACTGTGCTGTGTCCTGTGTCAGTCTGTGTAAGCTGGCAGTGTGCGGCTGAGGAGGTGCTCTGGGGTTAGCAGCTCACTGGGGCACGTCCAGAGGTGCTATGCCCTCACACCCACAGCCACAGCAGACACTCCAGGATTTTTCCTGGATTTCCCCCAGAAATATTTGATTTACCTAGAATAACCTTTGTTTTCAGTAGGAGACTTATCATTTTCAGCAGGTGGGAGAATCCAGGAGTGGTAAGCCAACAAATATCTCCCCTTTCCTCTCTTAGATGTGCTCTGACACCTCTACAGATGGGGAATGGGCTTTCCTTACGTGCTCCTGTAGTTTAGAAATACTTGTCCCTTTGGAAGTCAATAGTGGAAAAGTTTAATTCCAGCCCACAAAGTCTGCAAAGAATAGTTCCACTATACATCACTCAGCAAAATGTGATTGGATCATAATCCAGAGCTAGCCCACAGCCCAAAACACTGGTAAATGGTGGAGACCATCCTGTAGGGACCAAATTCTCTTTGAAGGGCTTGATTACCCTTTGTCCCCTGCCCATCTGCAGATGTACACACACAGACACAGCTCCTTCCCTCAGCACATCTCCAACCTGGAGTCAGTGCTGTAACCCAGGGGGACCCCAGAGACCTTCCAGGGCAGCTTTGGGACACAGAAAATCACCCCTCTGCATGCCAAACCTCTGTGCCGGTGCTGAGTCTCCCAAGGATGATGGATCAAGGCGAGGATGCACGCAGAGGTCAGCCAGAGGCTCCAAGCTCAGCGAGAGGTAACGATCTGCCTAAATTCTATGAGCTCTGGTAATGTCATTTAGCAGCAATAAGTCTCTGTTTTAATTAGAGTGACACTGCCCCAAATGGCCATTTTAATAAGGTTTAGAGATTCTGGTCACAGAGCTTTCCTGCTTTGCAGCCCATAATAACTAGTTAGTTGTGCATAAGGTCAAACAGCAATATCTGGGCAGCAAAGTCTTCATTCTACAAAACAGCTTAGGATGGGATGAGCAAACAATATCATTGCTGTAAAACTGACTGCTCCATCACCACCTATGGCTTATCCAAGTGCCACAGCTAAGAAATAACTCCTCCAAAAGGAACAGCAGCATCCAGTCCTGGGCAAAAGGAAACACTGGTAAATGTTCCAGCTGGTTGGAGACACCAAGCAGTGACACGATCCTCACTGCTGCAAGCACAGGGGAGCCTGGCTCCAGCAAGCACATTGTCCCTCATGTTCACGGCTCAGGTGCCTCTTTCAGCAGCAGGAACAAGGATAGCTGTGATTTGAGGCACCAGGATCCAGGAGGGCAGGAGCTCTGCACCATGGGGCAGAGGCTGAGCTCTCCTCTGCTGAAGTCCCCTGGATGCAAAGGTGAGAGTAGAGGTACTTAGCACTTCCAGTGGGCATCAGCTGGGGGCTGTAGGGTGTTTGAGAGCACAAAATCCAACACAGATAGGCTTACTCATCAGTAAAACTTGCAGTGTGACTGCCCTTAATGGGTCCATTCTGCACCTCAGGTGAAATATTTAACATCTTTGAATTATAACCAGAAATAGCTGACTTGTGTCTCCAACATTTCTACGCAAGTATTTTTCATGTGGTTTTGTACCTTTTGTTGTTTTGTTTTGTTGTTTTTTTTTTTCCCCTGCAACAATACCTCCAAAAATCTTTCCATGTAATGTTTAGGTAACAATACCTTGCAATTTAATAGTTTGGGGAATTTTCTTATTGTTAATACCGGGCAGCTCACTGAGAAACACAGTAACATAGAAATCTCCTGCTGAAATCATATCAGACATCCCAGGATTTCTCTGCCAGTAACCATGCTTTTTTTTTTTTTTTTTTTTTTTTTTTTGCTGGGCTAATGTTTACACAGCCATGTAACAGCAATAATAATAATAATAATAATAATAATAATAATAATAATAATAATAATAATTTTAAAATATTTTTACATTATTTATTGTTGAATTTATCTTGTTCAGACAAGCTACCTTCTGAACTTTAGTCAAGTAAACAGATAGGAAAAGCTGGCATCTAAAATCAATAAAAGACAAGTGCAGTGCAATTCGTGGCTTCTTTGTGAGTCAAATGTTCCGGCCCCAAAATAAACATCTGCAAAAAAAAAAGGTCATTTTGATCAGGCATCACATGTGAAAACTACCTGAGGGCAAATAAATGTGGGGATCACATTCTTATCAACTCTTTCTGATAATAATAGCCTGGTCACTGGGGACAGTCTGTTAGTGTTGGCCCACTGGGTCAGATAACAATCCCGAGGCTCTCGCTCTCTCTCCCACTGTGACCTGGCCCATCTGCTTCTCTCTGGCCATATGGTACAGAACTATGTGGGACTGAGGACATTATAGTTTTATGCATCTCAATGCCCCTTGCTTTCATTGAAGTTTTGCTGACATGACATTCCTTTGAATATTCCTTGACAAAAGTGGGGTTTGTTTTGGCCTTGGTTTTCATCTCAGAGTACAAACGAGCACTGAGGTTTAAATCAACAGAGGAGAATTGGAACAGATATATCAGGTGGGTAGGAAGGCTGGCTACATATTTGTTCCCAGTTTCCCTTAATGCAATGTTATTTTTCCTGATCTTAACTAAAACAGAGCCCAGCATATGCAAAAGAGCAAAGTTTGTTTGTTTTTGTCATAAATAAGCTCAGCCTAACTCCTCCTGAGTGCCATGGAGGAAGCACAGTCTGGCCTGAAAGCTGTAATGCTGCTTTAGAAAAAGTGAAGCAATGAAACACTCTGGGACAACCTGTGCATGGATCAGACATCCCTCACCTTCTCCAGAGGAGGCAAGAGGCTTTCTGGGATGCTGCAGTTCTCTGCCTTGCTGTTGCTGAGGTCTCAAGCCCAAGCACTGCCCATGGGGACTGTCAGCCATGCCCTGGCAGCCCTGGCCCTCAGAGGTCTCCACTGGCCAGCACAGAGCGGCCCCAGAGCCTCCCCGAAGGAGCCATCCCATTTTCCAGTCTCTCCTTGGGCATGGAGAACACACAGGTACATCCTCCACCAAGGGCATGCTGCAAATGTCCAATTAGGCCTAATGAGAGCCCAGCCCAGGCATCAAAGGAAGGAGAGACAATAGGAAATGCACAGTGCTGCTCCTCAGTGATCCCTTTGCCAAGAGGAGGATGTAATTATTGTGTGGGCTTTAACATAATAAAGCCTATAAGTTCATCCTGCACCCAGCACCCTGGGGCCCCTCTCAGCTGGGACCTCTGGACATCACAGAGACCTGAACTAGAAAAGTAAAATGAGGATTATTATACAAATATTACCATAACAAGCTGAATTACAAATTCTCTGAGGCTCAATGGCACAGTTGTCTCTCAGTTTCTGTAAAACTTTAATTAGAAATAAAACCCTAAGTAGTCAAATCCATATCTATGTCACTCCCTCCCCTTGTGTTTCTCACAGGGTCCCCTCATGTTTTCACCTGCTTTGTATAAAGTCCCACAGAATGCGTCATGTAAAGCTCCAGAGAATTGTAAAATCAGTGAGTGTCTTTAGAAGAATGCAAGGTTTTAGGCTCTGTTTTCACTTTGTCAATCAATCCTTTTATTTCACAGTTCCAGGGAGGTGCCTAAAATTTGTTCATTTAAAAAAGATAGTGTTATGACAGGCTCTACAAATCTAGAGATTTCCTGCCTGGGGGTATGTTTTATGCCAAAAAGCCAGAAATTAAAGAAAATATTTTCTTGGGACATCTGAAAATTCAGACGTGATTGAGAGTCTCAGTGGTGGAATTTGATGTAGATAGGCTGCCTTTCCTGCCAGACAAAGAGCCCGACCACCTGCTGCCTCTGTAAAATAGACCCCCAACCTCATGATGTCAGAGCGAGTTTTGCCATGTCCTGGCCCAGCATTTAATGGATAAAAATATGTAATTCCACCCTCTGCCGCTGAGTCTGAGTGTGCTGGAAGGGATGGGAGCAGCACTGGTAAGGGAAAAATGGGAAATAAAAAGAGAGGTAGGGAGGCAGCCTCATCCTCCTCTCCACTCGTCCTGTGAAACATTATAAGACTCACACTGCCTGAAAAGTGATGCTATCCTTTGCATTAATATCTTTCTGGTTCCTCTTTAGTTGGGAAAATTTTACACTTGGAAATCAAGGTTTAGAACCTACTAAGCAGAATGCCATTTCTTAAGTTGTTTTGTGCCTCAGTGGTGACTGTAGAGCAATGCTTGCTGCCCCTGCTGCTAAAGGGAGAGCCGTATTCCTCCTGTAATCCCAGGCTTGACTGTCATTTACCTCCTTTCCCTCTGGAGAAATTTATAATCTGGATCTGCATGTTCTGGGGAAGGATTTCACAGCCTGATTTGCAATGGAAAAGAACAGTAACCCCCCCCCCCCGAAAATCTGCCATAACAAAAATTAAAAGCAGATAAGAATGTGACGTATTTCTTGGGTGATATGATAGCGTCTACCATGACATCTTATTTTCTTTAAAAAGGCTACTGCCTTCAACGGACATGAGGAGGGAAGAAATGAAAGAAAAAATTTATTTACTTGGCAGTTGCTTCAGTGCTGCCTCAGAAATCCTCTGGATCAGGGACTTTTTGTATTAGGGGCTATATGGAGGTGTTTTAAGATTCACAGAATGTACTTGTGTTATACTGCATGCATCATATCAGAGAATTCCATAAGAAATACGAGTAATTGCTAAAGTGAGTTGCCCAACAATCTGCAACAATCTTGTCATAGGCATGCTCTACCTCCCTCTCCCTCTTAAAAGTTTCAGAATAGTGTGCTACTAAGAGTTGACGTAATCTTATGCTTAAAATCAAGAAACTTAATTTTAGATTACAGTTTCACATATATACACATGCTCCTACATAATCTGTTGTGGAACTAAAGTGGCTATTGCAGTATACTTTTCACTGTTTGAGAACTCATTCTAACAAAATCCACAAGGCCAACTGAAAGTACACTGCCAAATACTGACCTTCACTATTCCGATGACAAATGCACATTGCTTGTCTCACTTCATTCCCTGGTGGGAGAGCTTTCACAGGTGCCCTGGGCCTGTAAGGCTTTAGAAGCCCTGCATATTTTTGAGCCAGTTTATACTGTACGATATCCTATACTATATGTAGTCAATAGTAATCTCCAGTGAACAGGATTTTTTGTAGGAAATCTGACTCATGCAAACCCAATATCATATTGCAAGGTGGGGCCATACATGTCGTGTCACGGAATGATGCAGCCAGCCCAGGAGCTGGCGATTAGGATGTAATGTGCTCTTGGGGAGAGGCTCTTCCCAAAGCCATGGATGGGGATGAAGCCCTCAAGCCAGTGATCATGTCTTGTTCTGACTTCTTGCTCCTAATTCTTGGTAGTTTGATGGTGTGTTCTCTTATTTTCCCAGATGAGTATTGAGTGATTGATCGAACAAACCAAGGGCTTGAACTGCAAGGCTAGACTGAAGCTGGATGAATAGATCATGTTAAGTACTGGGGAGAGAGGTTGATGAAAGAGCACAGAAAATGAGTGAGTGGTGGCTTCCTTGTGGATTCATTTACAAACATGTTAATAGAAGTGTGATTCTTTTTATTTTTCTCTTTTCCATTTTCTAATGTGAACTTTTCTGCACAAAATCTATTCTTAACACAGGAAACACAGGATGATTTTCATCTTTACACATAAAAATCTGTTACTGCCTCAACACGCAGTCAGGATTTCTTATGGTTTACGAATACAGGAATGAAACCAAAATCAACTTGACACCCGCCTTGTCCAGTACAAAGCCCGAGATGGGGTCCAAGCTTGAACTTGAGCAAAGCTGAGTAATACTAGACTGTTATCTTGTCATTAAGAATTGCTTTGAGTCCCTATCTGTTCAGCAACTCTAATTAATGATCATTTAACTGTACTGTCAGCCCCGTTTAAATCTGAGTGTTGCCAGTTGCTTCCTTCATGCGGGCAGCCAATAGGTGCTGGGGGAGTCGCTCATGCATGGCATTGTCCCAGTGGCGCTGGGCCTATAGCATCCCAGTTTAATAGGGCATTCAGGGCTCATTAGCGAGGAAACACATCAGGAGTGACCGCTCCACTGCCACACGTTGCAACTAATAGCCTCGGCGAACAGAATCGTTTCTGTTTCTGCTCACTTGTTTTTGAATCCTTTCAATGTCAACAAGTGGTCATGTCGGCAGGAGCCCGCCATTCTCCCCAACAGTTTTATCCGTTGCTCTCCTGAGCCAGACTTGTGTCCTCCTCCATTGTTCCAGCCACAATGGAGCCTGAGCAATCACAAAGGCTTCACAGCCATTCATCATCAGCTCACGAATTCTGGGGTTGAGATTACCCGCCAAACTTTTGGGCCATCGTTTTGGCATGATGTGTGAATGCCCACGAAATACAAATAGTTTCTGAAGTTTACACTTTTGTTGCAAAAGCGTAGGATGGCGGTGGAGGGGGGAGGGCTGTGGTGGGGGGACTGGATGGAGGGGAAAGAAGAAGAAATAAAATCCAGCATTGCTCTGGCTAAAAATAGAAAAGATCCTGTGGAGGGAAGATAAGAGACAATGAGATTTCTGCTGGAACAGGAGGTGTAGAAAGGAGCAACCAGGGAAATGGAGGTGTGTCCAAAAAACTATAATCACCCTTTTGGCTCACAGATTTGGAAACAATCCCTTGGCTTTGGCAAGGAGGCACGGGCAGCTCTTGCCTTGGATCCAGGAGGCACAGGGAGAGGGTGCCCCTGGGCGAGGTCGCCTCCTTCCATCCATGGGGATAAACCAGCATTTTTCCTGGTTGCTGGAAACATGCTGGCAAAACGCTCCTGGAAGCAAACACCTGCTGCTTGTTACTTGTACTCGGTTAGCATTTAGCCCTTGTTGTGCTAAATGGGGAATGAATGGATGTTTCACACCTGGAAACATGAGGCCTGAAGATGTAATGGCTTTACAAGGGTGGTACTGTAAAAGTCAGTGATGAGAATCAAAGCTAAAATATGTGTGTGTGTGTGTGAGAGTTTATTTTATGTATTACTTCTGCGGTGTCGCATTCTTCCTTCCATCTGCAGTGCTTGGGCTGAATCCTGCCTGCTAGGCAAATCAGACATTTATTTATTGTGTGCTGACTACTGCCCAGACATGCTCCATGCACCCAGAGCATCCTCCAATGACCCACTTGGGATGGGGCAGAAAGAGTGCCTTGTGGCCACAGAGCTTACCAGTGCCATCAGATTTTGGCTGGGCACGTGGCACAGAGCTTGCTGCCCTCTTCCACCTCTTCCTTGCCATGCACTCCTTCAGGCAGTTCACATTGTGTTGATTCTTCCTGAGTCAGAATTAATGGCTAAATTCCAGTCCAAAGGATTTGATCTCAAAATTTTTGGAAATATTTAGAAATCCCATGACTATCCTACAGTCTCTTCCTGGTCATTTTAACGTGCCAGGAAGTTATCAGGTGACAAAATGCATTGGTAAGAAAAGTAAAGGTGGTTTGTTTTTTTTGTCTGTCACTGAAAAATTGAGTTTTTCATGAACCACAATCAGAGCCAATGCTTTTCAGTGTGAGCACCAAAAAAAAAGGTCTCCTATTCCATTTTACACTGTATATCAACTACAGGCTTCTCTTTTTACCTGTTGCAATAATTAGAATGGGGAAGAAAAAACAACTGCCTTTACTCTTTTTTCCTAACAGGTCAGTATCCACTTTATGGCCCAGGGTATTATAAAAGTACCAAGAAACATTATATGTGTATCAAACACATTTCCTGACAAAAGATTTGGCTGTAGAGCTCCAGCAGTCTCCAACATCAAAGGTAATGGAAAACGCTCTGAGCATTTTTACGCCATGTTTTTTGTCATCATTGCTATTCAAAACCAGTCAAAACTGATTTTATAAGTGTTGCCTTTCCTGTTATCACATTAAGATCTTCTGTATGAGATTCTGAGTTATCTATTGGAGAGTTACACCCAACCCGCCTGCAGCAGGGCAGGTGCTGCCTCTTGCCTTGCTGCGTTTTGCCTGTCTCTGATGGGCACAGGGACCACTCATTGCCAGGTCTTGCAGACAAGATAAGCAGGAGAACATCACAACAAGGAATCTCAGCAGGTTCAGGTGTATTCTAAGTGCATTCCAGACATCAGGATTTAATGGGCACCCATGTCAACTCAACACCTTTAGGGATCCCTAGAAACACCAGAACAGGGACCCTGCCTGTCCATGGGGTTAGGTGGCAGCTTTGCAGAATTTTTGTGTAGATTTGTGTTGTGAAGCAATGGAGTAAGCCCTGACAGTGGTAAAGCAGAGCAGGGTTTGGCCTCAGTAAGTTTTCAGGTACTTGTCCCAGTCACTCCTACCAGACTCATAATGGTATGCATCTATTCAAGCTTTTCAAGGACAGAATTTTTCTTTTTTCTTTTCTTTCTTTCTTTCTTTCTTTCTTTTTTTTTTTCCTCTCTAAAGCAGCTTATGAAAGAGGTAACTGCTCCTTTTCACAGTCAAAGTAGGATATTCTGAACAGAATGCTAACTAGACTTGGGGCCAGACTGAAGAAGGGCTTGTGGAGTTTTCAGATCTGGGTTTTTGGCTTCAGGATTATAAGTAATAATATAGAGGGAAAAGCGTATGTGGAAAATTTATAGATATCATACTTTGAAATTTCTTTAGTTCTCCTAAGAGCTGGAAGTTTTCTCTAAGAGAAGGGAAACCATGGTGTGTAAAAAAAAAAAAATCTTTATTTTTTCTTTTTTCCGTTGTGGTTGTTGTTGAATTTTGCTGCAATTTTATGAGACTGTTGATTAGTTGAATGGACTTAAAGGCTTTGGTATTGAAATTGTTCCAGGCTGGGTGGGTAAAGCATTCTGGTGCTCTTCACAAAGCTCCTCCCCGAGATGCACATAGCTCTCATAACTGGATCCCAGACCTCTTAAATCCTTGTCCTGTAAACACTTAACTGTGTGCATCTGCCTAAACACAAACTGCTCTTTTGCCTAAAATCCTGCACATTTTGGTGGATTGTCGTTATTCTGAAAGAGAAATTCAGTGAAAGTTATGCGAATGCCTAAATTTGTGGATTTGGAGCATGTGTGTGGACACAGCAGTAAACTGAAACAATGCTTGCCTCAAAAAATAGAGGTTTCTCACTAAAAAAATGGCTTTTATTCATAGCTTCTAAAATTACTTCTGAACACACAATGTCTCACTGCATAGAGAGATGATGATTGAAAGTTGTTTTTTTTTAAATAAAATTTATAATGAAAGTATGTTGTAGGGAAGTATTCTGAATTACACTGAGCAACTGCCTAGGACGAAGCTTTGTCCCTGATATCAACCACATCAGTTGATTGATTTGATTGATTGATATTGATATTGATTTCCTGTACCAGATACCATTCTGGTATTTCAAAATGCCACATCTGAACTGTGGCTTCCTATCATCAGCAGACAAATTTTTCAGTGGGGAATAAGCAAATTGGGCACCTGAGTTGTGATGGGGGGAAACAAGAACCCAAGTCCTGTTTTGCTCAGTCTTACTTTGCATTCCTCATTTGTCTACAAGTGTTATTTTTAGGCCAAAAAGTTCTATCTAGCTTGAGTCAAACCGAAGGTCTCCCTTAGCTTTATAATGATCCAGAAGTTGATCATATGTTCTTTTGTTTCATCTTTTTATCTTCACATCTGAAACTTCTGGGTTTAAGCAGCAATATTTATGCAGTAGGGGTAACCTTGGATATAACAATAATGTAAGATAGCTACAGAGTGGCAGTGAGAGGGAAAGTTTAGGCTTCAGTGACAGTCCCAGGGAACTGATGAAAGGGTTAATAAGATGATCAAGCATTAGGCAACCCACTTTTCACTGCTGCGTGCTCCTCTGAACATGTGGGATTGCCTCTGGTGCAGAGCTTTCACAGCTTCAAAAGTGAAAATCCTCTCACACTTTCTAGGGATGTGATTTTGTGACTTGGGAGTAGTTTTGATTAACTGGTGAAAAACCAAGCGAGAAAAACCAAACTCCATGTTTTAGTGCAAACTTTGTGGCATAGTTGTTAGTTTCTCCTCCTCTCTCTTTTTTTTTTTTTTTTTTCTTAGGGCAAGTAACTTAAAGAATAGCCCTTCCTTGTGGATTGCTCTACCATTCATCGGACAGCATATGGTTTTTGTCTTGGGAATCATCCAACATGTCACAAAGGCAGTGATACTGGACAGTTACTAGGCAGCTTTTGTGTACTTTGGGGATAGGGGAAGATGGTATTTTAATAGATTTCCTTGGGGATCTCTTAGAAGGGTAATTTAATTGCTGAAATCAAATTTTGGACTCCTGTCACAAATCATTACCTTATCTTTCATCCATCTATTCCCTTGTTGTTCAAACTAATAAAACATGCACCCTGCTCTCCATTCATGTGACCCCCTTCATACGTTTTTAACTGGTAACCCTGGCTAATAATGGGTAGGTGGTCTGTTTCTGGTGGAGGATTTTTTTAAGGAATGGATAGTTTCTCTAGCTACCACATCCACAAGAGCAGCAACACTCATTCACTCAAGATTAAAAGCCACGGTGCCACATGACTGTTGGTGAAATTCAAGCAGCAAAATGCCTCAGAGAGGAGGATGCAACCTGGGGCACTGCCTCAAATATTCACATTCTGGACCCTGGCAGGCAAATTCTGGATGAGCGAGTCACTGGTGAAGTGATCTCAAACCCTTCTCTGTGAAGCTGCTTGTCCCCATTGCTATGGTAGTGTTTAATCGGTTCCAGCTTTCAGTCAGTAATGCTCCCAGAAGACAGATTGCTGAATTTTCTTGCAGCTGCTTGGTTGAAACATCTGAGATGAGGTGCATTAAGGTGGGAAACAGCTTGTGGTCCTGCTGCTTCAGCTGCTCCTCACCTGATCCCAGCAATGTGCCACCTGCAGAAATACATTCAGGCAGCACTTGCCTCTCTCCTGTCCCATCTCCCCATCCTCTGGAGTTTCTCTCCTTCCTTCAGGAGCCTGCAGCTCCTCCTTCTCACTATCCTGAGGGACAGCATGCAGAAATGAGGATCTTTATCCCAGCAATTCAGATGGTAGGGGACAGGGACGGGGGATGAGGAGCTCTGAGCTGGCAGAGGTCAGTTAATTCAAGAAAAGTGAGTAGGTAGCAGCACATGCTATGAGGTTAGTGGTGTGGTCTCTTAATCCTTTGTTAAAGCTCAGCTGACCTTCAAATTTAAATTTGATGCTTCAACCTTCTGATCACGCCCTGAATTTAGGAGTGAAGAATGGAAATACTGTGTACAGTGCTGATTTCTCACAGCTCAGACGCATTGCTCAGATATCTCTGATTGTGTGAGTGGTTGGGTTAAGTGATTGTGATTATTTATAGACAGGATTTCTGAGCTTGGCCTAGCTCTACTTGCATGGAGGTAACTGTGGTTTTAAAAAAGGAATCACTGCATCATTCCAAAGTCCTCTTTAAGGCTCAGTGTTCCCTTTGCAGACAGCGAACAAGCAGCATCCATCCCTATCCTTAAGTATTTATCATTGAAAAAAGCAGAAAACAAAATATTGAGGAGCATCAGGTCCAAAAGTAAAAATATGTGTGTGTTCAGATCAAGGAGGTAGGAGGCAGCACACTGTTTGCCCACTCATTTATTTACATCAATTTTATGCTTACTTCCTGTTTTTCACTACAACATCCTTCAAATTCTGTTCCCTTTCACCTTAAAAATATTCTTTTAGATGTTGTGAACTTAGAGAAATTCTGTTTAGAGACACAAACAATTACTAAAATAACATTTAGATACAACCTCTGTCATCCTAGAATGGGAATAATTTCAAGTTTATTTGTGGGCTTCTTAAATAAAAATATTTTCTCCTAGTTACTTCTGTGAAAACTGGAGCAAATCTAGTGCTTTATGCGCTCAGGAGCTGATGACTGCTAAGCACTGTTCTTACACATTTCTTTATGCCCAATGCTAAGAAAACTCTCGCTTTTTTTTTTTTTTTTTTTCCCCCTTTTATTTTTTTTTTCTATGTTTCATCAAAAATGTTTTTCTGGAACAAACCAAAACAAACAGAATCCAACCGGTCCTTTGTTGGTTGCTCCACTTCCCAAAAGGGTCCAGGGCACTTAGTGACACAGCATCTGTCTTAGATGCTATTGAAGGCATTCAGCCCCTAAATGCTCTTCCACTGACGTTCTTTTATGCTGTGGTATTTGAAAAACTCATACAACGGGGCTGGAGGAAAGGGAAAAGGCATCTTTTGAATAGGGTGGAAAATATTTAATCTTCTCTCCACCTGATTATCACTTAAATTCTCAGGAACTTGTCTGTGCTGTTTTTCTACTTTAGGGAAAGCCAAGTATCCATATATCTTTATTAAAGTTATTGGATTTTTTGTTATTCACAACAGGTTATTGAAATAATCCCTGTAGGGTTTTAAATTGAAAGCTGGCTGAGGTCCTCAAGCCCCAGTGTCCTTTCACTAAATGTGTTCAGGATTGCACCCTAGATTTTTACTGCTTATTTCTAATTACACATTCACTAATTTTAAAGGGGAAAATGAATGAATGAATGCAATTTCTTCCTTGGCAAAGCCTGTGGACTAATGTTGATCTTTTCAGGACTGTCCCTTTAAACTATCCAAGGTGTTTATTTTGTGTATGAAGAAAGACTTTGCTGCTCTGAGTAACATAATCCTGGCTGTGTGTAGAATTGGGGTGTGTGTGTGTGTGGAAAGAGGAAGGCCAATTGTTCTTTTTGTTCTTAAAAACCAATGTTCCTTTTTATAAAGAGATTTTAGTGTAGCCCTCTGTATTCTTCCTCATTACAGAGAAATCCAGTGAAATAGTATCTATTTCCTCAGACTGCTGTCCTAGATACCTTAACACCACATGGCTAGTGGATGTGCTAAATTAGAGGGGATTTTTTTTTATCACCTCAGTGGAAGTGTTTGTTCTTGTATCTTTTCTTTTTCTTCATAAAAAGGAAAAAAAAAAGCATAAAGAAAGAAAAAGAAAAACTTCACAGAACAGTAAACCTGAGACACAGATTCGAATGCCAGACAGTTGAATGAACAGGATAATCGGGGTATTTTTTTTGACAGGTGCGACAGCCTGCCTATGACTGGCATTATAATCATTACCATTTTAATAAGGCTCTAATAGGGGGGCCGATAATTCAATGGGGTGTGAGGATCCTAATTCAACTCCCAATCCCACATGAATGTGCTAGAATTTGTGGGCTTTGTTTTCCTCTTTTGTACCCCTGAATGCAAATAATTACTGGCTATAGATTCAAAAATTCTTAGAACTGGAAGCTAAATTAGCTCTCCTAATACTGCACAAGAATGTCAATACTCAGGGGGGAAAAAAAAGGAAGTAAGTGGTTTTTGGTTGTTTTTTTGTATTACACTTGTGGTACTGCAAAGGTTCTGAAGCTTAAGTGGTTTGGTTGGCAGTGTGAATAATACCAGCACTGTTTCTAAAGGACGCGCAGCTCGCTTTTCCCCAGCTCTCCCCAAAAGGAAAAGTAAATATATTTGTCTGAAAATCAGTTCTGGAAAATCATACGCTGCTTTCTACCTGCCGTTTGTGGTGCTGCTGCCTTGGTGTGCCCCAGCTGTGCCTGTCCACTCTGCTTTGTCCAAGCAGCGATGTGTGGGACGTTCAGGATCTGGGGCTGTGCTCTCACAGGAGCCCCGTGGGCACTAAAGGAGTCAGTTCACCCCATCCAGATGATCCTACAACATAATTTCAGATCCTGGGGCAGTGCCCCACGCTGCAGTTTGAGGCTGAGGACTGAGCTTACCCTGTGGTAACTCAGCACCTGAGAAAAGTGTTTTTAATCCTGAGAGAAGACACCAGTCCTGCTTAGAACACCTCTTACATTTGTGTTTAAAGGCATTTGAGGAGCTGTTTTAAAGCCCGGGAGGTTCAGGGGTCAGCAGCACTCCTTCCTTGCTCCTGCTCACTCCTACCATGTCATGTGTGTGACTCTTGGGACACAGGACCTGTGAGGGGCAGTGGACTCCTCCTAGCCCCTCTCTCTGTTCACAACCAGAACAAAAAGCTCTTTTTTTATCTCTGCTGACCTATGCAATGAATTTCTCTCTTCGTTTGTGATCAATAATGCGTATTATTATTTCTAGCTAATGACCAACAGTGCTACATGGGACAAGACTTTGAAAAACTGAGAGGGATATTTCCATATAACCCTTTGCAGCTGGAATCAGCTCCTCCCGCCCACTATTTCTGATCCTAAATTAGCTGTGGAGTCTTGCCATGCTTTCAGTCCTCTTTCTCTTTCTGCACACGCATTTCCTGATTTATAAGGAATATGAGCAGCCCTTAGTGTATAAGGGAGCGAAAGAGAAGCAAAGGCACTTTATGTCACACAAGAGTGGGAAATAACAGAGGTGGACAAACTGATCTGTGAAAACCAGCCTGAACCTTTGACCCAAACTGAAATGCAGAGTTTTGGAGCTTGGCCAAAATCTGGTTAATCTTTCTCCCTCTGTGTCTTTTAATGGTATTTATGGTTTCGCAGCACTTCCTGGTTTCATCTGGGTCCAAAAGCAGGAGACTGAAATATCATTGAAGAGGCTATTCACAGTGTTTCCAGCTGGCTAGGACCATGGAATGAAAGATCTCTCACAATCAGGTCTGTTCTAGAAGGGTTTCTGCCCAATTTCTGTCCTGATGAGGTTCTGATGAACAGCCAAAGTGTTAGAAAATTATCCTAATTAAATTGAAACTTAGAAAATATACCCATCCACAAAATAACTGACATCCTTCACCTGATGAACCTGTGTGCAGAGAATTAACTCCTTAGGTTTCTTTTTGCTTTTTTTGTGCAGAAGATATTATTTTTTCTTGACCTTGGAAGGCTCCTCTTGGAATTGATATATACACAGGCTGTTTGCCTTCTCTTTGGGATAAGGTTTTTGATTCATTTCAAGTTTTCATGGACACTAAGCTGCAAACCTAGATAGTTTCTGTCCTGATTCAGGCATTGAAACTTCTTCTCAATCCCATGGTTTCCTTGAGCAGAAAATGATGAGATTTGGAAATGATCATTGCCTTTCTGCAAGTGCTAGAAAGAATATATGGAGATCTGTTCATCATTGCACATAGTTTGATTTAGGCTGGAGGTTGTCCCAGAGCAATCTGAGATGCTGGGACAGGCTGTGAGGAGCAAACCCCACAGCTGGAGAGGTTAATCTTTCCCTCTGTTTTAGCTTACCTTTTGCTGATATTGTGGCTAGTTATTGCTCCTGTGTGACAATTTTCCTAGTTTGGCTAAAAAGATTGCTGAGAAGTTTGTGAAGAAGCAACTGAAGATGTCCTTCTTCTCCTTCGGCTTGATTGAGCTCTCTGGGGGGGGCAAGATAAAATTCAGTGATTTGGGAGATGACCTTGAGAGTACACAAAGCTCTCCCTGCTGTCTTGGACCACATCATGTGGCTGACTTTCCTCTAGGCACTCATCAATAGCTTCATTCTTCTCTCTAAGAGATCACAGGAGGCTGTGCTTGTCTGGCAAGCACTATCCTTGGGGACTCTGATTGAGCAAAGGCTCCAGAAAAAGTCACAAATATTTTAAAGATTCATGGCGGATGTTTATTTATTTGTGATTCCTCCTAGCTGTTACCATTGCTGTATAATGTCCCTGTCCAGCTGTGGGCCCAGAGCTAAGCAGGGCTCCAGAACAGCTGTCCTGCCCCAAACAGCTCAGCAGGCTGAGAAAAATACAGCATGAAAAATACTACAAGGGAACAACGTTTGTCTATCCCGTGGTGGATCAAAACTGGTTCCAACCTGGGTGATTTTTTTTGGGCTACCAAAAATAGAGTACAGGATAATTTATTTTGCTTTATAGCTCTCTGTGTGCTCCCCATTGCCCATCTGTCTGAATGAGGTTTTTCTGAGTCGTGTTTCAGCCACTGCACCTACATAAGACATTCAGGAAAATCCTCCTGTGGGTTTAACAAGGGCCACCAGTCTGAAATCCATGAGGAGAGACCCAAACCACCAGGACTCTTCCCACTTGATACCAAAGCTGCTGTGAAACACAAAACAGAGCAAAGCTTGGCCTTCCCTGTTGAGGGACAAAGCAGGAGGGAAAAAGGGATGTGAAGATGCTAACTTTCCCTATCCCTAATAGGAACTAGGGAACTAGGCAAGATTTAATTTTCTTGTTGAGTTTTAACTGGGTAGCAAACTTTTTTGCAGGTGGAAGATTAGTTAAAGTTGTCCCAGAAAACCAAAAAGAAAGCAAACACACCCAATTAATAATTTTTAGTGATGTTACCTAGGTCCAAAGGGTTATGATAGAGCAGCTAAAGGAATTATTTCTGCCTATGTCACTTGTCTGCTTCCTGGTCACAACATTTCACGTCCTTCTGCTTTAGCTTCTCTTCGTCAAAGCATAATCTAATACTGAACTATCCCTCAACAGATCTGTTGAAGGTTGCTAAAGTGTTTTGGAGAAGGGACTGCTGCTAAAGAAGCTGCTGTAAAAGTTTTGACCATTAGCATTCACTTTGATGTATCAAAAGTAACAATTTTCCCCTAAAGTGCTGTAAGTTTTATTGTGTGAAGAATTTAGATTAACATTAAATACAGAAGGTTTTAGAAATCATTCACCTTGAAGACTGGCAAAACTGGCATATTCACAGCAGAAGTGAAAGACATGTTTTATCTGTGTTGCCCTTTGTAATTATGCTGCTGAATAACAGAAGTATTATCACACCAGGGTTAGTGCCAGAGGATTACCCAAAGTTTTTCAAATGGGATGGTAAAGTGGTGCAGACAGGTGCATAGACAAAGAGCAAAAAGAGGGGAGGAAAGTGAGAGAAAGAAAGCTGAAGCCTTCTAGTTTCAGCCACACAGCAAAATTAATGGTTTCTCTAAGTGAATAGCATAGCTAGATTACTATTGAGCCTGTAAAATTAGAGGAATGGGTCAGATTCTTCATTTCACTCCTGTTTTAACTTCAGCAAAGCAGGTAATTTTAACTGTGATTTACCTAAAGAAAAAATAAAAATCTTTTCATTGCAATAATTTGCAGTGGACAAAGTGACTCATAAGAAGAATATGGACTCTGAAATTTGCTTCCCAGTAGTTCCCTTTGCAAACTGGATCCTGTAAACTGAAGCTCTTTTTGAATGTTACACGTGGACATCCAGAAAGGAAGGCATTTCTAAGTGAAATTAGAGCATCTTTACAAGCAAAAGAGTCAATATAAGCACATGCTCATTATATATTGGTGTTGCCTTTTTAATATAATATTTGTGTGCTGATCTACTTGTGTACGTTAGAGCCACATGGATATTTCTTAATTTCTTCAGAAAATAATGATGTACTTTTGCACAGTTCCTTCGCAAGATTAAACTTGGAGAAAGTTGTTGGTGCCACTTTTGAGTATGAAATGCTATGTATCAATTATGCATTTCAGTATTTTCTGTTAATTACCACAAACAAAGGTCTTAAGGATTTGGATATGGATGTCTAGAATAATTTGGGGAGGGAGAGAAGGGTAGCACCTGGGTATTCCTCCCACTTTCTCAAATAGTAGCTTTGGGAATATTTTGTGGTGGAAGGAAGGAGTGCTTCAGGAATTTGGGTCACTGGGTCACTGGCCCACCTCAGATTTCTGTGTTACCTCTGCCTGTTGGCTGCCACTGACAACGAGGGCATATTTTAGCTTTCTGATTGCCCTGCTTTTGAGGTAAACCTCCAGGTAACTCTAGGCTGGTTACTGCCACTTTGGTCCCCACAAAGATCTGTGTCAGCAGTAGGGGGGTAGGACAGGTCTGGGGTGACATTGATGTTCCCCTAATGCTTACAGTAATATTTCTCTGGTTCTAAGCAAGACTTCGAAGGCATCTATGGTTCTGTTTCATTATTAGGATGTGGCAGTCTCTGAAAAGAGGTCTCCCCAGAATATTTGCTCTAAAGAATTATAGGTATAAATATCCATAATTGCTGCTCCCTGAACCACGTGGTGTGGGCAAATCCTGGGCTTCACGGCCATGCAAATAAACAGCAGCCTTGCCATGCCCCGTCCCCTCTGTTGTGCTGTCGGCTCTGTTCTTGTGCATCACTAAAGGGCATTGAAATTGCACAAGTCAGTCCTCTCAGCGGGCCTGGAGCCCCGCTGGCTCACAAGAAAAGGGCCAGCAGGGAGTTTAGGGGCAGCAGAGTACACATGTATGTGCTCACGGCACATGCACGCCCTGCCTGTCATCCCAGCAAGACCTGTCACCCTTGTGATTGTCGTTTTGATCCTGCTCCTGCAGCTGACGTGCTCCCAGTGCTCCAGCCAGGGCTGTGAAGGACTGGCACTCTCCTGTCCCAGAAAGGGCCCTGAGATAACACACACAGATTTGTGGTCAATAGGATTCAGTTTCTATCTGGGTCTAAACAGAGGTGTTGACTTGATGAGAGTAACTAAACATTGTTATCTTGTTTTGTCTGTGTCATAACATAGCAAAGAGGGGACATCTGAGATCATGTCTAGGCTTAGACGAGCTCAGAAATTAGAAATTAATTCCCTCTGAGTTACTTCTTCATTTCTTTGTATACATGTGAATAAATAGCACTTCTTTATGTTTTGGAACAACTTTACTAAAACAAAATGTTTTGGCATTATCAAAACAAACTTTTTTTCCCTGTTCTTAGTGAAAAAAAATCAGTAAACTCAGTTTTATTGACAGGGTCTGTATTGCCTAACAAGAAGGTATTTAATTTGAAAATGCAAGTCTAGTTACATGGTTCTCAGGACAGTTTCTAGTAGGTGAATATTTCATGCTCCTGAAGGTCAAGTTCTGCATGAAAATTATTATCTCCTGAGTGATACTGCAGTAGCTGGGATCAGCAGAGGTGCCCAAGATAAGACATCCTTTCATTAGCTAGGGCTGACACCAAAGCTTGCCAAGCAAAGCATTTCTGCCTTGCTGGTTTGCCTGAAGTTTGATGCACGGATATGGATATGGTGAGGCTCTTTTCTATTCCTCGCTTTCAGCCCTGCTCACTGGGAAGTGATGCATGATTAAGTTGGCTCCAGGCCTCAGTTTTTTGAACTTGTCTGCTTGGCTAGAAGAGAAACAGCCAGATGAATGTTTTTCACTGGAATAAAGCCTGAAACCTAATCCCAGCTGTACTCTTACCAGCAGAGGATCTGCAGAGAGGCCAGGAAAATGCAGATTCAGGTCTCCTGCTGGCCTGCTGGGACACCACCTCGCTCCTCTGACCTCTTGTGGGCCATCATGTCTTTCAAGGATGTTCCACTGAGGATGACAGCAAAACGGAGTTTGTTGTCAGCCTGAGAAAGTCATTCTTAGCATTTTCTGCAGTAGCTTGAAAACCCACGATTTAATCTCATTTTGTGTAAGCCAGACTGCTAGGGGACACAGATCAGTGGTTCTCCACGGATGGTTCCAGTTTTCCATTAGCAAAGGCCACAGAACTTACCTAGATTTTGGATTAATGCGCTCATAGGACTCATCAAACAAAGCTAGGAGAGTAAAGACTCTGTGGAGAAGATTTCCAGAGGTAACCCCTCCCAGCTTTTAAATATTTAAGTTGTATTTGAAGTTCAGACAGATTGACTGAAAAATGACCCATTTAGAGCATGGAGAATTTTTCTTAAGTAAATAAAGATGACTTGGTCAAGTGGGCTGAGACATACACCTTACACAGCAAGTTAAAAAATCCAGGTAAATTGTGCTTTATAAAACTGTTGTATGGCAGGAATAAGTATGGGGTACAGAGCATAGCACTTCTTTGTTTGTTGAGCTGTTTTTTTCAATAACTGCTCCTTACTTTAAAGTTTTTTTTTTCTGGAGCCATTTTAAAGAATTCTAACATTTCTTTCCAGTTTGTTTATTTAGAAAAGGGACAAAATCTAGAAAAAGTAATATTCTCACCGTGGTAGTCTTTACCTCTCACAGCTAGCTGGAGCAGAATTCTCTGCTCAAGCTTTAGGATATGAGCCAGAAGGTTGCTTATCCTACCTGCACAAGATCAGCTGTGATGGTGCCTAAAGGGAGAACGAAGAAAGCTGGAGAGGGACTTTAGACAAGGGTGTGTAGTGACAGAATGTAGTAAATAGGGAATGGCTTTAAACTGGAAGAGAGTGGGTTTAGATTAGATACTAAGAAGAAATTCTTTACTGTGAGGCTGGTGTGACACTGGAACAAGTTGGGGATGTTCCGTCCCGGGAAGCATTCAAGGCCAGGTTGGATGGGGCTTTGGGCAACCTGGGATAGTGGAAGGTGTTCCCACCCATGGAAGAGGGCTGAAATTCTGAAAATACATCCGTGAACTTAAAATATCTGTGAGAACACCCAAAAGAGAGGAGTTTTGTACAAGAATATGGAGATTTCCAGAAGAGATTAATAACCAAAATTTTTATTTGTCTGTATCTCTTATTTACATGACTTTATTAAAATGTCCTAGGCTCTGATCTGGACCAGTCACGGTTTTTGTTTTGGTTTGGGGTATAGATAGGTTTAGGCTGAGCATTAGCATTAGTTTTTGGGTTGAGAGAGTGAAATATCCTACAGCTCCAAGAAAAAGAAGGCCAAAAGGATCCCAGCAAGGCCCCAACATTGCTGCTCCTAACGTCTTTCTGACCTGGACCAGCCGTGGCAATGGCTTTGGGTTTGGGGTGGGGCTAGGGTTAGGGAAACTGTGATATTGCATATTGTCAGGTTGGGATTCCACTAAATAATGAAAAACAGGCTGCAAGCACAAAGGATTAGTTTGGCCTATTCAGTCTGATTACAAACATTTTGAGGATCTGTTTAGCTTTTTTGAATGGTGTAAGGTAAACCAAGAGAAAGAACATCTTGTTTCAGCTAGTCAGCTAGGAAAAAAATCTGCATGGATTTACCCAACGGGGTCAAATCTACGAAAGCAGAACACTGTTCCTGGGAGACAAGCCAGGGAGGTTATCTTACAGAGGGGGTTTGATTCTGAAACTCTCAAAATTGTAGAGCTAGTAAATAACACTGTGAATCTGAGAGGAGAGCTTTGCTCTGCCTTCAGAGGGATGTTGCACCCTCAGTATCAGGTGAATCTAAAAACTCCTGTTCTTCCTGGGCCCCACAGGCCTTTTCAGAGAGCTTTTGCAGTCAGGGTGATGCAGAGCATCTGAATCAGGTTCTCAGCTGGTGAAATCAGTGTACCTGGTCAGCGAAGAGGCTGGCAGTCTATACTCAGGTCCTACTGCAGTGTCTTTGATTAAACTGTAATCAGAAACCAGCAAAGAGATGATTGGCATGCGTATCACTGCAGAACACGCATAAAACAATTCTGCTGGGCTCGGGCTGTAAATGTGTACCTAGGCTGGTGTGCTAGCAATGAGCTGCTCGCCTGCTCCTAGAACTTAATTACATGTTAGGCCGATTGATGAAAGGTTAAAACAGTTGAATCAATATTTTATTGCGCTGCTGTAAACTGTGGTTATGGCATATTAGACTGCGAGTGGCTGGCAAGTTTCAAAGCATGTAACTGAATCAAAGTCTGAGTAAGTGTTGTGTGTGCAATATAGAAACTGTTAATACCTTCCAATTGAGAGGATTTGTTTCTAATTAATATAAAAGCTGTTTATTTAAATCCTAGGCAAGGCAGTATTTAAATACACAACATGTCACCTGGGAATTCCATCTAAACCACTTTGTGGAAAGCTGTTATGTTGTGCTGAAATAAATTCAGCATGAAGTAACTGTACTCCATTCAGAGTGTGGAACGGTTCTCTGCATGCTGTTTTCTTTATTTCTTCTTCTTCCTGAATATGCTAAAATATTCTTGGTCTTGTTCCACATTAGGGAATGATGTAAGTTGCTGTAGTTTCCTGTATTCTTATTGGCTGTATATCCTCTTGATATGTTGCAGCCCTTGTTTTGAAAAAAAACATACAAGTTTTCATAATGTATGAACAAAAAGAAAGACAAGCCCTGGCAAATGGAACATGCAATGTCAATGAGCTGGGGACAGACAGAACAGTGACCAACATTTACAGAGTTTACAAATTATAGTTTCTAGATCTCCTAGAAAACATGAGACCATGACTTTTCCACTGGACTTGGTAAGATATTTTTTCAATTTTTGTGAGATTTGAAGGACTTATAGGTAATGAGGATAATAGCACCAAAAGGTCATATAACCTTGTTAGCAGGAGAGTTGCTGATTGCTTTAGCTTTAATTTTTAAATTTATTTTACTTTTTCCCCTTGCTTGAAAGAGTGGGGTGGAATAAATAGTGTATTGATTTAAAAAAAAGCCCAAAATATTTAAAAGTTAAGAATATTTTGGCATAATCTGGAGTGAAAGAGTGTTAAAAATCTTCACGATTTCGTGCTAGCCCATCTTTTACCAGCAATACATACCTGTCTTTAATTTTCAGTAAGTAGCTTCTTTTCCTCCCCTCCATTTTTTCCCATTTCATCCAAACTTTCCGTTCCCTGTCTGTGTGCACTGAGGTGCCAATGAGACCTGCAGCTCCCCCCATACCACATCAAAGAAGAAGCCACCAACACTGTGAAAGGTGGTGTTGGTAACTGCTTCACCTGCAGTTCAGAGAGTCAGCAGTGAATTTTAGCCATTTCCTAAAGTGGTGGAGTAGGTGAGGGAAAATTTGATGGTTTGGGCCAGATTTTCACTGTGGGTTTGTTGAGCTGGGTCCCTGTAAAGAGTCAACAATGACCAGTTTGTTTACTATCTCATTTTTATCATGTCCATCATATGATGGGCAAGTTCGTCCTTTGCAAACTTGGGGAAGCCAATGCCTTTATTTCATTTCCCTCTGGCATAGCTGTAAAATCAGCCTCAAATAACTTTCTCTGCTAAATTGTGTGCTAATGAGGTGTTTCCTGAGTATTTACTCCTTCACACATCTTCCTCCAATCCTCTCAGCAGAGCTCAGATTCCAGCCCTGCTCACCCATTCCCACCTCTCCATGGCCCAGGGACGTCTGCCCTGCAGGAAAGGGAGAGTGATGCAAACAGGGGCTTAGCTGGCAGCTCTTTCAATGGCATGTGACATATTTGTTTGAAAGGAATAAACAATTTGGCAGGTTAAGCTCTATTTCTGCAGGGCTTCCCTGCTGCAGGTGGTTTCCTTGGTGTGCCTTGTGGCACCTCCATAATGTGCAGCTTTAAAATGTCTCAGGAGGGTGAAACCTGGTGGTTCAATCAGAGGGGAGGAACGTCATTGTATCAGGACTGGGGAGCAAGGAATGTTTACCACGCAGACAGTTGTAATTTACAGGCAATAAATGAATCTATTTAGATAACAGAAAAATGAGGTCAAGCCTCATCTGTCTTTTCTTTTCTTTTTTTCTTTCCTACATAAGAGAAGTTGCATTACCTCCTAAAAAACTTGCTTCTGCACATCTCCGCTTTTTCCTATCTGCTGTGCCTCTTGGCAGTCACCTCGCGCTGTGTGTTTTAGGATGGATGTGTCAGTAAGCAGGGGAAAGTAATTTCCCATAAAAATCATAAATGCCACTGTAAATTGAGGGCCAATCTCTACATGAAAATCTTACAGATTTTGACTATGACTGAAATAAAAGCACAATATTCAGTAGCTTTGAGGATGCCTTGGCTCTAATAACAAGCTGGGTGGCATAAAGGTTATCAGGAAGTTCGATGCCATCTTCAGCAAGGCTTTGAACAGGCTCTCCATAAACCACAGGTGCATTCTGTCGGGTTAGGTCATTTCAGATTGGGCTGCACGCCTCGGGGTGAATCCGGAAGAAATCACTGTCAGCGATCAAATATTGATATATTGTCATAGCCACTGATGTTACCGTAATTTGAGTCATTTATGAGTCTTTACTTAGCGAAGACTTAGAAGTGCCCTAACTCAGAGCCTGGGTTATCTCTGTGCCTGGGAGCAGGTGGCCAGGCAGAGCTCAGGTGGGGATTATTGTTGCCGACGGTGTTGGAAAGCTTGATTTGCACCTGCCTCCTCCTCATAACAAGCACGCAGATAAAAAGAGTCCGATTCCCTGGCACTGCCAACCAAGCCCTCCAATCTTTCAAAAACAAATACTCAACCTTGACTGTAAAATTAAATAGAAAATAAGAGTTACCACTACCTACTATTGCATGTTGATTGACCTGAGCACTCTCCAATCGCAAACATAAGAGATTAGATATCACTTTCCATACAGGTGTATGCAAACCATTTTTCGTCTTACCGGGAGACTGAATTGTTCAAAGGTCTGGAAAATGTCTGTGTGCACTTTTACAAGTGTACTTAGCCAAAGGAAGGCATTGACTTATGCCTTCAAAGGTGGTGATTTACAATGTCCTGTCCAGTGTTTCCAAAATCAAGAATTTTATTTAAGCTCAGCAGAATGTACTGAAAGGAGATTTCTGATGCAGTGTGTGTGTTTACAGTGCAAATACAGGCACAGACTTTTTAGAAATTAATTACTCAAAGTGATCTCACCCAGGAAAGATATTTTGCAGAGATGAAGAGATGTTTATTCCTTTTGTGGAAAGTTTCTTGACTAATGATTTGGGCTGGGAGATGATAATTTGTCTTTTAAGGCCTTCAACCTTCTTCATCTCTCTATTTTCCTTTCAATGAGCTCTGCAAATCACAACTGCCCACCCTCCCTTAAGAGGGTTTTTGATGATAATGTTTTAATTGCCAGAGGATTACCTAGGTAGGAATAGATTGGCTCAGGCTTTTTCCACTCTTCAGGCTGTAATATTCAGGTTGTTCAGTCCCAGCCAGGAGGTTCAAAATGTAACTGGGTGCAGTTTACCAGGCTGCATAGGATCTGTACTCATTTCTGGGACGTGCCAGAGTCTGCCTCAGAGTAAAGTGACGCTGACCTCCAAGTTGTTTGTGCATCTGGTCCTCTGCCTTTGGCAGATGTGTGTTCAATTCTCCTCTCTGAGAATGCAGATCAGAGATCTTCCTCTTCAGTGGCTAAGGTTTCTGCTGAACATCCATATCTTGTGCTAGTCCAAAGTGTCTCTGCATCAGCAGGCAGGGGCTGGAGCCCTTCCTGCACCATTGCCCCCTGTGCTGCAGCAGAGAGAGGAGATAAGCTGTTTAAGGGATTGGGCTGCTGCAAACTTGCTTCCTTTCTGAGCAAAGCTCAGCTTGGACTTTTCAAGCACATGCTGCCTCCCTCGCTGCCCAGCTTTGTACTGCCTGCATTCAGCCTCGGTGGTGATGCCATGAATTAGACCCAAATGCTGGTTGACAGCCACAAGGATGAAAATAAAAACACTGCAATAAAGCCAGTGCTTTATTACAGCAGCATTCACAGTGTCTGGTACTGGGTTTGTCATGGAGGATGATGGCAAGGAAATCTCACAAGTTAGGATTGGTAATAAATGACAGGAGGGTCTTTCCCTGTCTCACATCACACCTCACAGAACAACCAGCAAGCACAAAGGGGAGGGACACTGAGGGTGTTTTACTCTGCATGCTTGGCTGAGCCTCTGACAGGGTGAGAGAGATCATGGCTGCATTGTGAGAGAGCTCAGTGCAGAGACACTGCTGGCTCTGGATTTGCTGGTTCAAGGCCGTGCATGTGTTGACAGTGCTGAGCTGAGCCCAAGCGGATCCTCCTGGCTGAGTGTAGAAGCCTGTGTGTGTCAGGCTGATAAAGCTGCTCATCCTGCTGCAAGGGTGCCTGCATGGCAGCACGCTCCCCCACAGAGGGACAGTCCCCCTGAGCACTGTGCTCTGCTGGGCTCTGCCCCCACTTCAAAACGATTTGGGGAGTGGAGAGTTTGCTTGCTGTGAATGGGTGGCTGCAAAGCTTTCTCTCTCTCGCCTGGTGCCCGTTTAAACTACAGATCTGGTAAAGCTGGGCAGGGGTGGTATCTGGCACATCTACACACTTATTTCTCATAAGCATTGCTAATTCAAGAGATTCTGGAGGTGTTTACAGATGGCTGAGCACCACAGAGCACTCTGAAGGGTCTCATGGTCATTGGACAAAATCCATGCTTGGCACAGCACATTCACAGAAACTCAGAACACCTTTCCTGCTAGACATATTTTAAAAATCCTGGAAGAATGACCACACGTGGTATCTGAGAATTGCAGTTTCACTGTGTGTTAGTCCCACATCCCTGGTTCTACAAAGCTCAGGTGAATAATGCTGTGTGGCACCCAAAATCTGTTTCTTCTGGTACTATGAAAGGGGATGTGGATATAGCAGAGTGTCTGTATAATTGATCAAAAAAGATATTTATGGAGCACTTGATGTTGAAGATTAAACTTTTCTCCTGAGCTCTGTGACCTTTTCAGCACATCCAGACCAGTGCAGAATTAGCACAGCCCACAGCCAGTCGCTCTCAGTGTGTTGATGTCTCTCAGTCCTGCCTGCCAGTCATGGAGGTGATTTCTAAACACAGACTGTACGTCAGCCATCCATGAATCTGCTTTTCTAAACATCACCAGCAGGCTCAGCTCACTCAGTCTTGCTGCTGAAGCCTCTTTTGTGCTCAAATAGTGAGCACTAAGACTGGTGAACTCCAGCTGTTGTGTCCCAGTAATGCCAAGCTTGCTTTAACCTTTACATGTTCAGCAGGAACCTTAAAATTAGGAGTGTCATCTCTACCAGGCTTCTGAAGTCTTTTCTGGCTAAGGCAAAAGCTGTTTTGTGGGTTCATGCTGGAGCATGAGGATGTGCACGGTTGTTTTGGCTCGTATCACCATGCTGCAGACAAAGGCTTTGAAAAGTGCATGAGAACACATGACCATTGCCGGCAAAACTCCTGTGCCTTTGCTGTCCTGAGGTGCAGCGTGGAAATAAAGCTTTTCTTGATGTGCTCAGCTGTAGGAATATTTCCAAGCAGTCATGTTTCCGCAGCATTTAAACCAGGTGATCCTAAAAATATTCCCTTTGAAACCCAAGGGACTCGCCAGGGATTTTGGCTCGTGTGTTTTGCTGGGGAATGGAAGCGTTTCCAGCGTGGTTTAGCCTGTCGCTCCCGGAAGAATTCCCATGTTTTCCGAGCACGGTGAGCGGGTGCTCCGGGCCGGGCCGGGCGCTGTCCGTGGTGCTGCCCCGGGTCCGTGCCCAGGTGTGAGCGCCGGGGGGACAGGTGCGTGCAGGTGTGTGCAGAGGGGTCCTGGGCGTGCTCTGCACAAAGGTGCATCATGGAATCACAGAGTCACAGATGCGTTGGGACCGAAGGGATCTTCAAGATCATTTAACTCCACCCCCCTGCCGTGGGCAGGGATTCCATTAGCCCGGGTTGCTCCAAGGCCCATCTACCCTGGCCTCGGACACTGCCAGGGATGGAGCATCCACAGCTTCTTCAGGCACCCTGGTCCAGTGCCTCACCAGTCTCTTTTTGTGATAAAATTTAAAAATTGCTTCATTTTGGTACGATTACACTGTCAGAATCTCAGTGCAACTCTCACAAGTTCCTTATAGACCTGCGGTTTTCAAACCCTGCACAGGATAGATAAACCAGTGTGGACCAAGGAGAACTGTATGAGTTGGTATTGTCTTCATATCCCTTTACTTCCCCTGTTAGAAATGCCACACAGAGACTGTTTTAAAAGAGATTGAAATACTTCAGAAAGCTTTGAGTGATTCTGCTGATTATTTTTTTCTCTGCTTGGCTCTGGTAGAGAGCAGGATGTGTCCCATTAGTTATTGCAGTATTTCTGTCATATAATAGTAATGCTGCTGGTTATTTAATAACTTGCTGAGGAAAAACACCCTGTTTTCTGCAGCCTGCCAAGCTTGATGCATTCATGTGAATACAGGCATGGACACCTCTGCCAGTTGCAGCCCAGGTATGGGAATCAATACCTAATATTTCTGGGGTACCAGAGAAACCAGTAAAATTGCCGGGCAAAAGCTGTCGTGCAGCTTATGAGATGTGTCTCATGGCTTCATTTCTGGGCAGCATTTCTTCTGCTGCTCATCAGCTAGAAAACCACACTGGATCTATTCAAGAGGCATGACCTGCTCACTCTGTCATGTTCTGCTGGTGGCAGGTACCTCTTGAATCTCATGTCTCTTATAAAAAGGTAACTTGTGAAGAGTAACATTTAGCCCAGCAGGCTTTTCACTGACAGCAGAATAATGCTCCCCGTTGTAAGACCATACAGATGCGGGTCTGAAATTCCGTCCCTTCCTGGGGTGGTGGGAGGGCTCTTTGAGGAGACCTGATGATTCACAATGTTGATTTGCTACTTGCCCCAGGTAGCAGAGTTACCCCAATGCAATCACTGAGCCTCAGTGGAGAAGCCAAAAGCCTTTTCCCGTGTGTCTCTCCGTGTGTTTTGATGGTGTCCTATGGGGTACTAAATCCTTTCCCAGGATCTTAGTGCAGGGAATGTGGCGGAGCCACTGGGGGCTATTTTGGCTCCCAGGATGCCCACAGCAGCTGCTCCAGCTCTGGCCAGCTCTGGAGCACCACAGAGGCAGCTGCTTTGCACTCACTGAGGATCTGGGGATGTTGTTTCCATTGCCTCGTGCTCTTGGTTTGAACCTTTCAGTGTCTGTACGCTGACCTTTGCGTACTTACCATCCTCTCACTGCAGTGAAAGGGACGAGTAGTTCTTGCCCCTTTGTTTCAGAGAGCAGTTCATTGTCCACTCTGTTTTCTAACACAAAATAAATAAGGAAATCATTTCATCATTACTTGTTAGTTTGGCTGTTTTTTAATAGGGATGTAGGGCAGCTGCACAGAGCTTTGAGAGTTTCCTTAGAAAACCCCAGGCCTTAAATACAAGAAGCAAAGTCTTGGAGAGGGTAGAGAATGACAATGTACTTTGCTCTCTGTGTTTGGCAGGACTGGCAAATGGATATATAATGTGTTGCCTAATCACAAGGAAATCTGCCACCTGATCAATTATTCTGTAATTTCATCATTTTATTAATATATCATTTTCAATCTATGACACTGTTGGACAACACAAATGACCAATGGGGGGGATTTGGCCTGTGTCAGTGGATAGCATCTGCTCAGCCCCGTGCCTGCAGAAATGCCTGACGGAAAGTGGGAGTTTAACTTTGCTCCCTTCCTCGGCAGATTCATGTTTCTAGGCTGAAAATAAGTATAGGATGTAAGGGAAATTATACACAACTAAAAAATCCATTCTGATTTACAATTTAATTCAGTTGGACTTTGGGTTTTTTCAGCTTTGTTAGAAACCAGAAAAAAACCAAAAGAGCAACAACAAAAAAATCCCACCCCTTCTAGGATCCCTGAATACAGGAAAGGTATTAATTTAGCTACTTATGTGGCCCACTGCCTGGAAACCTCACACTCCAGTGTTTTCTTCTCCACCACCACCAGAACACAAAATGAGTGATTATCCTTACTTTACCCATGGAATCTGAAATACAAGGAGGCAAACTGTAGGGTGAAATTGTAGGCCAAGGCCCCATCCACTCGGCTTTTCCAGCTTGCCTTTCACTGTAACGCACCTCAGTTTATGCCAACAGGACTCTCAGCTTCCCCCTTTTCCCCTTCCAGCTGCAACTTTTGTCAAAGGTTAGTAATCAGGGTATGAAAGGTAAATAACGCTTTCCACCAAAGATCTCTGTCGGGATAAATGCCTCTCCATGAATCAGATTGACATCAGGAAAACAGCTGAAGACACATTCTGAAGCCTCAGCCCCACAGGATCGTTAGGAATATTACTGTCCCGACCTAATGAGCTACCACTGATCCTAAACAATGTCTAGAACAAAAGACTAGAGGGGGATTGGCTCCCCTCACCCTGCTGCCTGCAGACTTCTGACAACCCATTAAGGTTATAGCTATTCAGCCCTGTTCAGACAGCCCTTTTTTCCTTCTTTTTTTTCCCCTAACAACTCCCAGCTAATGAGCAGACAGCGTTACTTTTATTTTGTGCAGGGAATGTATGGCTAAATAGGCGTCTGTGCATGGCTCTGGAAATTGGAATGAGGTGAGGGAAAGCAGAGGAAGAGAGATTGGAGGTCTTTTAGAAACGTCTCCGTCACCTTCATCTGTCAGGCAGAGAACCTGGGCTGAGGATTCCTCCTCGCAGGGATGATGGGTGAGGATGTGAGGCTGATCCTGTGCACTTTGGGCTAGCAGAGAGAGAGAGGCAGCAGCCCGGCCCTGCTGCTGCCCTGCTTTTGCAGAAATGGGCAGGGAGGCAAAGCCAAGAGACATCTTGGCATGTGCCTTGGGCTCTAGACTCTCCTTGGACGCTGCCCTTGCCGTGTGCCTCCATCTACTTTTACTATAAAAATTCCCGAGGGCGCCAGCGGCTCTCTCCCCGCGCCTGCCCCCCTTTCCCTCGTATTTTACTAAGTGATTGGAGTTGCCCTCTTCCTTTTGCGCCTTCCCACCTCCTTCAAGCTCCCTCTTCAACTACAAGCAGCATCACTAATTGCTTTTTAGGGTCTCTTTTCTGCTCTCTGTTCAAAATTCATGGGGCATTCCCTGGCCCCATTATGCTCCTTTCTGAACCTTTTCAGCTTCTTTTACAAACTTAGCACTTTCTGTGCTTCTCTTAGCCTTCGCAAAAAAAAAAAAAAAAAAAAAAAGAGTTTGGATTTTTTTTTTTTTTTTTTTTTTTTTTTTTTTTTTTTGGCAAGAAGGCCCCCTCCCTCTGCAACCCCCCCCTCCCTGCCAGAAAAGCACACGCACGGGCCCACCTCCCATTGAATGGCAGGCTTTGTGCAGGGAATTTCCGGAACACAGCCCAGGGCTGGAGGCGCAGTGTGAGTGGAGGGGCTTTGGGCAAGGAGCCTCCCTTAAGCCCACCCCATTACCACGGTCACTGTTTGCCCTGGGCTCTCTAAAAGGACTATTGTTGCCTGTTGCCAGGTATTCCCTAGCAACACTTAAGCCAAGCTGCCTCCTCTATTTATGGCAGAAACTTTTCAATGGTCTCCAAAACACGTGCTTGTCAACTTCAGAGAATACCTTCAAACAGACACAGAGGGGGAAAAAATAATCCCAAGCACTTGCTTTAGTTGAAATATGTGTGTTGGGGGTGTTTTTCGATTTCTTGTCATTTACATTGGATCAGAAACCCAAACAATTGCAATCTGAAGTAAAAAGATTCTTCACCCTCACCTTCTCCCCACCCCTGTCCCGTGCACTGCTGAGCCACTGGCAGGTGGGTGGGGGTCATTTATTAGATGGATGAGCCTTTGCCACACTTTGAATCTTTTTGCACAAAAGGTTGCTTCATTATTTTAAGAGAGATTTTGATTTCTTTGTGTGTGCCAGAGCCCTTGCAAGAACCACCATACTCCTTGTGCTGTCCACCAGCAAATGACCAATTCCCAAGAGGGATATGGGGTGGGAAAGGGGTCAGTGATACACCTGTACAGCACAGACATGGCACCACCAAGCCACAGCACCGATCACATGTGGTGAATGCTCACACGTGTGGATTTGCTCCAGGACTTACATAATTCTATGCTTCCATTTCTGCTGTCATTTTGTCAACTACAGACACTCAGTGGTTCAGTCAAGTTCAAAGAGGGAACTAAGCTGATGCACCTCTGAAAATTTGTATACACATTTTGGTGTTCAAATGTATTGACATGAGAGAAAAGCTTTTTCCAGCAAGTTGATTAACTAGTCTTTTTGTGATGTCATACAAAGGATTCCAACATAAACTGGTGACTTTGCCTACCATCATATTACTACAAAGCAGTAAAGTCATTGTCACTTTTGGGAAAGCCTTATCAGACAACCAGCAAATGTAAGCAAGGCCAAGATTTACAAAGAAAGCTAAAGCAATGTGGTACCCAACTTGTGAAATTCAATGGACCATGAACATCTCTGAGCTGCCCACCCATGATAGCAGTGGGTGCATTCCCAGTGCCATGGAGAACACACCAGTGCAGTGTCAGCACCATGTCTGGAGTAATCACCTGGAGTTGTCCCAAATTCACACTGTTTTTCCTGACATGTCCTTTAAAGCCTCAGTATGTTAACATCACATCCTGGCCCTGGGACTTGTTTGGTGGCTGTACCCTCTGAGCTGCCGTGGTGGCCCCAAGAGCTGAGCTTCCCAGAGCCGTGCAGGAGGCCAGCCTGAGGCAGCTGCCTGTGGTGGGAGCACCACGAAGACCTTCAAAGGTAAAGCAAAGCCACAGGAGTGAAATAGGATTGGTGCTTTCGGATAGCCTCGTGTCTGACTGACAGGGAAACACTGTGCTGCCCTTTGCTGCTCTCTCCCCAGTAGACGGCCAAGGTCAGAGTTGACATTCTTGTTCTGAGCAGGAATCTGAAAATATTGCATAGATGTAACTCCTTCTGTATAGATTTTGGGTTGTGACTCTCTGATGAGCTGTGTCAGGCTTTTAGAAAGATTAGAACATATAATGATGTGGTAGTTCTTTTTTATGACCTACAACTACGGAAGCTATTCGGTCAATGAGAATAAGTTTTTACTCCAAAATTACAGGTGGGTTCTGGGTTAATACATCTTTTCCCAGACGTGTGCTAGTGTCTCCACAGAGAAGTAAAATATAGTATACCCATCTGTCTGCCACTGGCCATGGTGCTTCTGCATTCCCATCTGCCATGGAATAGTTCCTGCTCTCAGTTCAACCTTCAAAACTCAGTTTTGTTTCTGTTTCATAGAAATACTGTAATCAGAAGATGCTAAATTTTCTCTGTTAACATACTCCCCTGCAGAGCTTGATGTTACAGTGAATGTAATGCTTCATGAAGTGCAAGATTAGGGTTGTTTAAATAATTGCTGTAATTGAAAATGTATGTATTATTATCTCTCAAAATGTTTTAAATTAAATTAATGAAGTTCACATCTGGAAGAGCAGATATCAACCCTTTATGTGTTTCTGATACCTTATCTAGGCAATCTGAAGTTCAGGTTTCTGGTCCAGCTCGTATAACACAACTGTTCTTTGCTTTGGATTTAGCCCTTGATTTAGCCCTTGATATATCTTATATTAATCTCTGGGTTACACTGCTTGTCTTAGAGAAAATACAACAAAGCTTACCAAGTTGGTCTGTGGCTAGTCAGTCCCATAGCTCCTGCTAAAGCCAATGGAGTACACAAGACATAATAGAGATTTCTGCCTTGCCCTGCATTTAGTTAGCAACTATACCACAAAATATTTCAGAAGGCCAAGATTTTTATTTCTGGACCATACACTTGTCCTTTTGCATGACTAGAGGCCGTGTAGGAAAGAGGCATTCATATTCCTTTTCCCAGTCTCTCCAAAGTTCTCAGCTATTTTAGCCCTATGACCCCATTTAACCTATCTTTAGCACATAAAGGTGCTCAAATAACTTTAAAAAAGGCATGGAGAAAGGGATTCTCTATAGGGAGACTGATCCCTCAATACTTTCTATTTATTTAAAAGGGTTAACTTCCAGCTCCTGCCTTTGCAATTGGCTGACATGCGTCCTAAATGTGATCCTGTAAGCTGGGTAAAAATTATGGTGCCCAAGTGAGCAGAGGGATACAACTCTGGGCAAACTGTCCTTCTGTGGACAGGCTGTGGTCATCCCTGCTTGCCTGTCACAAATTATACAATTTTGACTTTCGGAACAACCCATGAAAACGGTGTTTGCAATGGTCAGCCACTCTTTGCCAGCAGCCAGCAGGATTGTTTGTTACACCGATTTTGAATAAATTATCTACTAGCTGAGATATTCCCTGCATGTTAGTTTGGCAACTATAAATATATATATGCCAGTGCTGGAAGTGATTCTGAGTGATTCTGGGGCAGATTTTTCAACTTCTCATGAAATACAGTTTTCTCATCTCACTGCCATGTGTAGAATTACACCCTTGTCCACATTCTTGAAGATACAAAATTTACTTTCTCTTTCTTCAAAGGAGAAATCTGACTTAAGTCATTCTCAGATTCCAAAACACATTACTATGCACCTTGCAGACACCTGCAGAATCTCTAACTTCCTTAGGACTTGAATCCCATCACTTGGACTCTGGCCCTCCAGGAAAGCTGAGCCATCACTGAAGACCACAGCCTTTTCTCCTGGAGCACCTGGACTACAAAAAGTTGCCATGAGCAAAGCTGGAGTGATTCTTATTCCTCCTGTGTCCATATTCAAGTCATTCTTGGAACACAAACTGTGCCTCTCGCATACCCAGCACCATGGTCTTCAGCCACCAAAGATCTCTGGAAATCTCAGTCCAGTTCACCTTTAACCAACAGCTCAGACTAAGGCAACTAAAGAAATAGAGAGGGTAATAGGTGTGAAACACAAGCTCATCACACTGCCCTGCTGGTCTCACAGGAAGCACCTCCCACATCTGTAGCAGCTGGCTCGAGTAGAAAAGCCAAGGACATGGCTGTGTTGGAGACCCTGTGTCCCTCCTAGTGCCATCTTATGCAGAGGGTGGTGGAAGTCTCCTGCCAGTGGGGACCCTTGTCTTGCTCCCATCCAAGTTATTATCCATATGGATGTGGATGTGCAGAGGAAGTGTCACACCCAGGAAGCAACTAAAGGTGCTTTAAATTAGCATTAATATTTTGTTGACTTTTTCATCTTTTTCAGAGTCACCTGTGGGCTACCAGACAAAATACTTCCTCTGTATAGACCTGCTCTGATCCTATTTTTATTGTGTGAAAACTGCATGCTTTTGTTTCCTCCTGACTTCCACGAAGTCAGAGGAGTCCCAAGCAGACTTGCAGACCCCACCTACCTGAGAGGACACAAACTGATTCTCGGAGGCACAGGCAAGGCTGGGAGCCAGAGGCCATGGCAGCAAGTGGAAGGGCTCCCTGCTGCTGCCTTTGCTTCAGCCCCTGAGTCAGGAGAGTGTTTGTCACCCAGGCCAAGGATGCCACTGCAGCAGCAGGTTTGTGCCTCTCTGAGGCAGAATCCTCCAGCTACCAAAGATCTCTGTCTGTCCTGCCTCACCCCTGCTTTGGGGCTGAGAACCACAGGCTAGAAGAGCTTCACTGAAAGGTTGTTGACCCTCATCTGGTCCAATCCTTTGCCCTGAAGGCAGTGTCAGCTACACAACCATTCATCGATTAATAGACTTACATGCACAACAGCACTATCATGGCTGAACAGCAGTGTGCTCACAGCTGATTTTATTTATTTATGTAAGCATTTGAGGCAAAGATTAGTTTAAAACCTAAGAAGAGTAGGACAGCCACAGTGCGTAGCTGTGGGTGGATTCTTGGCAGAAGGATGAAAGTCTGTATAAAGAAAGGGTAAATGCTGCTTCAATATCAGCACAGTGTGTAAAGCTCCCAAGCACTTCCATCTTTATCATAATAATAATATCAACAACAACAATAGTAATAATAACAATAGCAGTAACATGGACATGGATGGACATGCATGCATGGACATGCTATATGCCCTTCTAATTCACATCCCCTCTTGCCTACAAAAAAGATAGAAGCTAAAACTAGATGAATTATTAAACTGACTGTGTCTGCAACCAGCTAATATGAGAACTCGTTTTAGTCATGGCTGAATTATTTGGGCTTCATATAATAGTTAATAATGGACACAGGGACATATTTACATTATTCTAAAATTATTTTTCTTAAGATAACCTATGTGTGGAAGACTCAATTGGTAGCTGTCTTCACTTTTGCTGCTTGTATTTACTTTTATAGAAAACAACCTTAGAAACTGGATTTTCCAAGATAAGTCTCATCAGGACCCATGCTTTAAAACAAAAGTTTATAAAGCAGTTTTCTACAGACCATTTTTAACTGGGTACAGATCCAGTTGAAGTCTATAAATAAATCCTACAACCTATTTCTGTATAGAAACTGAAATGAAGACAAAGCTTTCACTTCAAAATCTGCTTGGATTTTCAGATTTCATTTATGGCATGGGTTTCCAAAGATTAACTTTTTTGCTTTCAAACTGCATTAATAGCATTAGGCCTCGATTAATCAGATTCAAAATTTGAAAACAAAGAAAGTATTTTGTCTGTATAATCACTGAGAGGCCATATACCAGGATCTTTTCTTACCAGCCTTTTTAATGATTATTTCAGTCCAGATTTTTTTTTTAAAGGAACCGCTAAAATCTAGGCTTTGAATTTTGTAAATGAGCCTGCTGCCCAACGCACTTCTCAGCAAGATAAGGGCAGAATGGCATTTGCAGAAATGTTTAGCTATCTCTCTAACAATCCTGCTTGGTTGTGGGCCCCTTGGTAACAGCTTGGCAAATCTGCAAAAGGAATGCGACTATATAGTTTGTGTGTGGACTGTTGAGTCATTATAGCCTCCAAATTGCACAGCAGATCATTAATCATAGGCCAAGATAGGCAATCACTGCAGAAACCTGATGAAAAGGCTCCAGAATAATGCCTGCTAAATCATGTTTAACATGCAGACCTTGCCTGTGCAGATATGGAAAGGGGGAGGTAAGCAAAAAAATTATTCCCCTTTTAGGAAAGAAAACTTCTACTTATCTTTGATTTGCATTCAGCCCTCCCTCAATAGTCCTTAAGCCTGTTATTTAATTCATTTTGGTGCCAGGTCCCATCACAAAGCGAAAACCCTAACCAGGACCTATGCAGTCTATGACCTCCAAACCCCCTGTCTTTTCTTGTCAGTTCTATGTCATTTGTGCAGTTGAACTCCACCAATTTGAAATGCTGACCTCTTCCATAGACAACCTTATTCTCCTTGAGTGAAAGAAAGGGCCAAGGCCTACAAACCACTCAAGCGAGAGATGGCAAGAAAAGAGAAAAGTGGTTGACTCGTAAATCAATTTCCACAGCCCACCCAAAACCCACACGAACAATAACGATGGTATTTTTTAAAAGTTGTGCTGTTGTGGTTTTCTTAATTGAGCTTATTCTTTTTAGAAAAAGTTTTGAGCAAAGCAAAATTGTTTGTTCAGGGTAGGAAATTAGACCAGATCCTGCTCCCAATCCACTTCAGATCAGGCTATATTTGTATCAAACCTCTGTTCCCACCTGTCATCCCCACAGAAAAGGAGCACAGCCTCACAACAGGTCTTTGTCTGCCCTGGAAGAGGTGGCAATATCTAAAGAAAGGGAAATGTCTGGGGCACAAATGTGCGCTCAGTCCGTGCAGTGCCAGTCGTGGGCAGAGCCATGGCACCTTGCTTTGTGCCGCACACACTGCCCGCGTGGGCAGCTCTGTCCTTGGGCCCTGCCAGCCCCCTTGTGCCCTGTGGCCTGTCCCCAGCCCCTGTGGCCTGTCCCCAGCCCCTGTGGCCTGTCCCCAGCCCCTGTGGCCTGTGAGCAGCGGGAGGACATGCACACGGCAGGGCTGCATGGAGCAGAGCACATGCACGGCACTGTATGGACACACGAGAGCGTGGGGGCAAAGGGGCTGGGGAGAAACCTGCCACCACACAGCGAGGCACGTCTTTAGAGACCTGTATCACACTCCCTGGGGGTCTGATTCTGCCTGTGCTGCTCTCTCAGGAAGGTTTCCTGCTCCTCAGGTGGTCTCATTGGATTCAATAGCTGTGTCTTTGAAGAGCAGATGCAGAAATTGCCTGGAGCACACCATGCCCCAGGCCCCCATCCCCATTAGCATCTTTATGCTTTTCAGAGGCCTGGATCTGGCTGTGCTGTTTCTTACTGCAGAGTCACATCTCTGGGTTTAAGTCTGGGACATCCTTAATGAGCATTACCCATCTTCTCAAAGGGAAATAGTCCCTCTTCCCTGCCAGGCTGGTGTTTCTCAGTCCTGCTCTCCCAAGATCATAATCCTCTGGAGTGTGGTTAGTCTCCGTCAGCAGAGGCAGGTCCAACCCTTAGGCTGAACATAACAAATGAATCTTTTAAATTTTTTTGTGGACTGCATTTAGTTTTATATAAGTTTAGAGTCACTTACAACATATTTATACAAGTCCATGGCATAAAAAATTTACTGGGAGGAATTAAATACAATTTCAGTGCCTTGGCTCCGCACTTCCTTCAGCCACTGAAGGTAGTATCACCATGTTTTCCCCTTTTGTTATTTTTTTTCCTTCTACCTCTGGTATTGGCCCTTTCTGCACTACTCAAACCTTCACTCCAGCCTCACTTTCTTGAAACTCCAGCCTCACATCTTGAAAGAGTGATGCTGCTTTATCATCCAAAAATTCTTGTTACAAGCAAAATCGAGTGTGATGTGTTGTTATGAATGTAGGAAAGTTACTCCATCAGAAAAGATGCGCCTACAACGGCAGGCTAACTCCTCCAAGGAACCTGGCCTATTGCATTGGATTTTCTCTAAATTGCTGCAAAAATGCTGGTGGGATATGGCCAGTGGGAGGGATTACTCATTGGGGAGAGCAGATGCTCCAAAGGAATCTGCCTGTGGAGCCTGCTCAGCCAACGTGCCCCCATTGGGTCTGTGCCTGCTCGCCCTGGGGCTCACCAGCTCTGAGCCCATGGGCAGAAGGGAGATTTGGAGCTGTTTATCCCACTTGACCCTCCATGCAGATGACCTTCCATCATCTGGGGCCAGCTGATGCTAAGCAGTAAATTAAATTCAGTGGCATGCTGTCTGAGCTCTCAAAGGCGGTGCAGAGCAGTGCCGGAGCCCATGGAGCAGGGCTCATTACACGCTGCCGCAGCAGCTGGAGCTGGGGGGAGTGCCGAGCTCATTACCTTTTGTAATGTGCCCACCGATGGAGCTAGGTGTGCTCTAGATGGATTTGTCAGAGGCCAGCACTTTTGTCTGGGGGTGAAGCATTGCGTTAATCTGACAGGCAAGGCTCCACATTATGCAAAAGGAAGGATTCAACAGGAAACAGATGCGTGTGGATAAAAATTAATCAATGCTTTTGCGACCTGCACCTCTGAATGCAGCATCTGTAGCAGTGGAGACTATATCCTCTCCTTCCTCATCTCTTTTCCTCAGCAAACCAAAGCTTATGGCAAGCAGTTGCAAAGTTTGACTCCAGTTCAGTGAAATCCTTATGTGTTACAGGAGCTTTCAGCAATAATTTTGTTGGCTTTCTTGGTCAGCTCTGTGTACATCATTGTCAAACCCAAAAATTCAGGGATGACTTCACTCCTGAACTTGTGAAGTAAAGCACCAAAACCTTTATTTGACTACTCATATTCTTATTATTCTAGCACACACTTCCATGCAAAGCTAACCTTCCAACACTGATTTGTTTGGAATGCATTGCAACATGTTTCAATAGTCAGTGTGTGTTCACCTAATTTGTTGTACTCCAGCAAAATCTGTGACATGCCTGTAAGGAAGAGAAATAGGCAAAATTAGAGAAGAAAACTGGTAGCAGATCTTGAATCCATTCATTAAAATCTAGATCTTTGGTTGAAAAGAGCCTCAGAGGTATAATTATAAGGATGAAATCAGAAGAACAAGGTCTGCAGAGAGTCCCTTGCTGGCTACTGTCCATACAGTACAGCAGTGGACAGCTGAACTGGAAAATTCAAGTACAACCCATTTGTCATTGCAGACTATCTTCCTGGGAGCTTCGTTTCTTAAGATTTTTAAGGATCAAAACCTCTTTCTGAAATTCTGAACCCATTAGCACTTATTGTTTACAGCCACTGGGCTACTGATGGTGTACAATGTCTCTGCCAGAGGAGCAAGAAAAGTTTACAGAGCTGGGAGAAGGTGAGCTCAAGGGAATGCACTGACATGGAACACCTTGTCCTTCCAGTGCCCCTTGATTCACATTTCTCACATCCCTGTGAGAAGTCAGCTACTCTGTCAGAGGTGGGAACCTTACGCAGGCCCATCGCTGGGGCAGACAATTTTAATTTCCTGTTTTCTTAGAAAGGGAGATGGCGAGGCTATCTGTGAGTGGTCTCAGTTACAGCAGCAGCAGCTAGCAGGCATGCATTTAACAGCAGTGTTAATAAGGCACATGCTCCTGGTCGTGTCTCACAGAAGTAGCTGTTCAGCCCCTGCTTCCTTTCATGCTGTGGTGTCATCTGGCACAGCTAGATCCTTGTTTGGGTTATTTAATTGCTTCTTTGCCTGCCTTATGCAAACTCCATTTGTAGCTGGGCTTTTGGGCACTCGGACCCATGACTGCACTGCATTTAGCAAGCACTCTGCTCTGTCTGTAGGCAGTATTTCACACAGTCACCCAGTGACTTTATTCAGTTTGCTGGTCCCCAACGTTATTGTCACTCTGCATCATTTACCAATACAATTTTCACAAACAAAATTAGTCATTGCAATGTAGGTGTATGGAAGCTGTCCCACTCTGGAAGGATTCATTAAAATTCCCATAATAGTCTCCTTGTCAGGACTCTTGCCTGCTGTCTGGGAAGTATTTCAACAAGTCTGTCCTACTGTTGTGTTAATTAAACATTGTTCTATTTATAAATGCTCCATTGGTCAGTAGCAGTTCCCCACACAGAGAGAGAGGAGTAGTGGTAACTAAAAGTGAAGTGCCAAGAAGACGGGGGTTGGCCATGCAGAGAAGCCAAGGGACAACCCAGACTGAGCAAAATGCCCTTCTTGGATCTGTCGTTGTCCTCATCACCTGCCCTGGGGCTGCAGCGATCTTCTGACATTAAATTTTGCAGCAGGGATGGAGGAAAGGAGGTTTACTCACTGCTTTCTCCAGCAGCTATTTTATTTCTGTTTGTCTGTACATTGTAATCTCTTCACAGTGATTGCCACAGGGTGTTGGAGAAGGTGAAAATATACCTGGAAATATATCTGCCTTCAGAAAGAGACCAGGCAGGTGAATTAAGGATAAAGCCACCATCCCCCTGTGTTTATTTCACACTCCTGCCAGGCTTCTCCACAAACTTCTCTACTTGCATGAACACATCTCTTCTGACATATGCATGAATACAAGGAGAGGAACCTGCAGGAGCCCTGGGGTGCTGCTGGCTGCTGTGGAATATTCTCTGGGGGCTGGCACTGCCTGGGTGTCAGGAGTACCTGCTCAGCATTGCTCTTTCTGTACACTCCCATTTTGCTCATCAGAGCCCTGCTGAGCACAGCACTGCTGTTCACTAGGGACCCCTTCTGCCTGCCATGATTTCAGTGATTTTCTGCCACAGCATCCTGTCCTGCGTCCTGTGACACTGCAGGTCCATGTCATTGTCCTTTCTGCACACGTGGAGACAATTTCCAGCATTTGTACCCAGTGTTGTCTCCCGCAGGCTTGCTGGCCTCAGAGGCAGGAGAAGTTGGCCACCACCCTCACCAGCAAGTCCCTAAGGGGCAGAACCCAAACCTTTGGTGAAGTCCAGGGGGATTTGGGATTCAGGTAGGCAGTACCTGCTATTAGATGTTTCTGAAGGTTTTGTCTGTGCTTTCTTCTTGGTTTGCTGGTCTCCTTCCAACCCACATTTTTCTCAATACACTGTGCTAGTGAAAGATGTGTGTCGACATGACAGTGTTTGCAAATGGATATTTACCCTGGAAGCTGGTTCAGGGAAAACTCTCAAGCTGGTGTGCTCATTTTGAGAAGCAGGAGGCCAAGAAGGTGGAGGAGAAGGAAGCAAAAAATTGAGAGCAGCAAGTGTAAAGTGCTTTCAGTCTCATCCATGGGCATACATCTGTCTAGAACCTTAACTGACTGCTGAATTTCGACTTCAAATAATTGAGCATGCAAAATCTGTGAGAAACACATGAAACTCAGGTTCATCTGAGCAGCAACACAGTTAGGAAGAGATGGAAGTGATACTCTGGAAGTATGGAAGTTGTGCCTCTTTTTTTTTCCCCTGACAGTACCTCCAGTTTGACAGGATAGGAATTGTAAGAGTCCTTGCTAAGTCAGGGTCCATAACTAGGCAGGCCCACAATAAGATGTGCATTAAGAGAAACCTAAAATGTGGTTTGCTATGAAACTTAAAACAAGATGAAACAAAGTGTGTCCCACTGCCTGCTTTTTCTGCTTTTGGATTAGCTGCTCCAAATGGCTTCTATATGGCACGGAGGAATATACATATATAATGCTTAGAAACTTCAAATAAAAGGTTTGGGTCTTTAAAGAACATCCTTCATCTGAAAGTCTCAAAGGGTTGGTTATTAGTGCTTAAATGACCCTTTGCTTGTAGACCAACAGTTCGATATTATTCCATTTATTGTCTTAAAGTCACTGCTGTCCCCCAGACACAGCAGTGGATGTTGGCAGGACAGGATGTAGGTTTTGTGTCAGCTGCTTCTACCATCCCTTGCTGCTGTATCCCCAGAGGTGCAAAAGTGAAGATCTCCAGTACAGTGAGACACTAAAGCATGGACTTATGTGGCTGTGTTTTCAGAGGTAAGCTGGCTTCCTGCCTTGCTCAGGGACACCTCTGTCCCCCTGTTGCAGGCCCTTGGCAAAGCAGGCTGGGGACTCTCTCTGCGCTGCTGCCCAGGCTGTGTTGGGCCTGGATGTGGTGCAGGACTTTGCTCTCCTGTGCTGTCAGTCAGGTGCCTTTCAGGAGCTCCGTGTTCACCTCTACAAGTGCACACGTGAATTATTGTTTACTCAATAACAAATCAAACAAATTCTCTTCTATTCAGAGCAAACCACAATGATAAAAGGAAGCTGATTTCCACTATTATGAGCACCAATTGATGTCTTCTCTTCACTTGACTCTCTTTATTTCACATACAGGTGGCTTTTTTCCTCTTTTTTCTTTTTCATGTAGAAATGTCATCACCATTTAATTAGCAATACATGGCTACCTGAAAGTAAAAACAAGCCTATCTTAGGCCATATGGCAGGGTTTTAATCTGCACTGCCATGGTATAATCATGTCGAAATGGCTTCCCTTTTCAGTCAAAACTGCATTTCACACTTTACTAATATGGGCTTTTCCTTTCCTGTTCCAGAGTAATACAGCCCTGCCAGTCCAGAAAGTGCAAATTAAAATAGTTCCAAGCTGTGACCAGCAGCAGGAGGGGAAAGTGAGCCCAACTGGTGGGAGGGAGGAGGACCCCACCCCAAAACTGGAATCTGTGCTCTTTCTATGACCTGCTTCTGTGAAATTAGACCAATTGAGTTTGGGCTTTATTTCAGAAGAAAATTCCCTGCCCTTATCGCAGAGGCCTGGATTATGCCACTGGGGCTGGATATAGGTAAACTTATATATATGAATTTATTCGTGAAGTTTACCTTTCCTTTCCCAGTGCTATTGGGAATTTATAAAAGCAGAAAGCATGAAAGCTGCATGTTTGTACAAAGCAGGAGTGACCACCAAAAAACTTTGCAACTTGACTGCTGTTGTTGTTTGCAGGGTTTAAGAGAAGATTGAGACATGTGGTTTGGTGGGTGACATTTGCACAGGAATTTTACTCTTAAGCAACTTACAGGTAGCATATAGGACAACATACAGATGTTTATTCTGATGTTTTAGTATACATAACTGTCTTTTTCTGGGTAGTAGGCGAAGAGTAAAGCCAGGATTGAATGCTGTTTGCAGAGGGATGAAAGGAAACATGGGTTGTCTGTCCCACAGAAAAGTAAGGCAGACTGTGGGTATGCACTGGCTCTTCCCACAGCGCCTTGCACAAAGCAGATTCTGGATCAGAGATCCCCCCTGTCTTGCCAGTTTTCTCATGTTCTGCAATGCTGCATATCCCCAGGCACCTGTGAGGATCTATTTATGGTCTCTGTTTAGCACTTGTGGATCTCATGCTAAAATGGATTGAGACAGGACAAAGCCATAGCCAGCAATGGATCTAGATGGCTTCAGTCCATGATCCATGCCCTTAGTTTCCCACCTCTGCATTTTTACTCATCTTACCCCTCAGTAGTTAGGATAGTAAGCACCAGGCAGCCAGATAGAGGGAGAAGAAGCATCTCTTGAAACTTCTCCCCTATCCTACTGGTTGCTTGTGTTTCTCCAGGAAGAAATGTCAGAGCCCAAAGCTCAGGGAGGCTTTTCTTTTGCTTACCTCCTTCAGGAGACATACCTGGCTCTGACGCCACAAGAAATCCCTGCCTTCTCTGAAGGAGAGCAGCAAGTACCATTTTGCCTGGATGTTCTGTGCTGCTCCAGGGTGTGCACGGGATGGAGGGCTGGGGTTCCTGTCCCCAAGGTTAGAGTTTCTTCCCCATGGGATACGTAAGAATCACACAACTCTCTAACCGTGGGCCAAGTCTGTCTTTCACAGGCTGTCTGAACTGTGTTGCTGTATTTCTTTAAAGATATAACCCATGGAACACCTCAGATTGGAGGTTTAGAGATATTCCTTTCCTTCAGTCACTTTGTGTTTTGCTGGAATCTCATTTTTTGAACCCACAAACAAATACGACAATGCACAACAGTAATCTCCCTCACCCTGTCCCACCCAGCAGAAGGCTGAATGTAGAAGCTGCACAGTGCTGATCTGCTTCTTATCAGTTATTAACATATACATGTATTTGCAGTGAGACAACAAAGGCAACAAGGGCAAAAGGAAAAAAAAAATTTAAGTGATGGTCTGAGGTTTTGCTTGCAGTAAGAAAAGAACCAGAGCTCTCTTTTTATTTAAATGATTGGTAAAAATCTGTGCTTTGACGAGAAAAGTCAAAGTCTAGATGTTCACTTACAGAAATGAACATCAGTGTAGGGGAAGCTTTTAATATTTTAGTGTCCTTGTCAATGTGTATTTAACTATGGAAAAAGACTCGAGCATATGGGTAGTTGATCTGGCTAGTTAAAGTTGTACATTTGAAACATATTTCCCTAAAAAACTCTGAACAGTGAGATAGCTTTGGTTCTATACATCAGCACAGCTTCTCTGACACGAGGGCCTTCAGCCCAGCTGCAGGTTGGCTGCGCTGGACATCTGCATGGCCGCAGACATGGAAACCTAGAAATGAGGCTGGAGGGAGAAGAAAGCAGAAAGTGGTAACAGCTCTGCAGCGCTGCCCTTTCACCAGGTACCTTGTGTGCTTTGCAGAGCTGGTGCAGGAAAGCGCTGAAGGTGCAGAGGGACAGTGTAAATGTGTGTGTGTGTGGATGTGTGTGTGATGGCCCTGTGAGCAAATATAATTCTGGAGCGTGAAACAGAAGGATGAATATCAAGCGACAACATCCAGCTGCAGGTCCTTTCCCCTTCTTTTTCCAGCTTTTGGGTGAGCTGCAAAGCCGAGGGGGACTGTTAACTGCCTGGGCCTGTCCATTTGTCTCTCTCTCTCTTTACTTCTCTGTCCCTAACCCCCCTCCCTCTCCCTCCTGCAGCTCCGGAGGGTGGAGGTGCGATTCGCTATGCCCGTTTTTTATTTCCAGCACGCTTGACAGGCTGGGCGAGGAAGGCGTTAATGTTTTCTGACAGGCCCCCTCTAATTGTTGGAGCTTTTCTTCTCTGCCTTTTCTGTGAAATTCTGACTTAGGCGAGCAGCATAACAAAATGCTCTGGCATTGAAATGTGCGCTTGCACTACACTGGGCTCGGGGAAACAGCATTATTCATGAAGATTTTCAGCTGTTTTTGTCTTTTAACTAACCTTTGAGTTTGATCAGAGGCGAGCCGGGCTCCCTTTCTCAAAAGGCGGTCTTGGCAACCCGACAATGGAGCCAAACTGTTTTCCCTGTTAAAGAGATAACTATGCCGTTGAGTTGGTACATGGGGGAAATTAATCTTCAGGCGCATACAAATGATAGCTTTACCTCGGTCTGCAATCGCCTGCATGGGATTATTAATAGGACGGGGGTAAGGAGCAGGAGAAATTCAGACTGGGGCAGGGAACTTAAAAAAAATTCGCAACCCCAAGCCCATCATCCCTTTTGATTGTATAAAGCCTGCGATTGATTCTTCACCACTTGCCTTTTGCAGCAGGAATTAGCCCCGCATTGTGCGGCCTGACACGCTAAGAGCTCTCTCGCTTGGGAGCTCCAAGTTGCTGGGACGAACCGGGGGGGCGGCCGGGGAGGGCTGGGGGGCTCGGGGGGGCTCTTCTCCCCTCTCCACTTTCCAAGAGGCGAGGAGCAGGGAGCCGCAGGATCCCCCCACGCTCGGAGGCGAGCTAATCCCTGAATGCACTGAGTAATAGGCGCTGCGTTATGGAGCGGCGAGCCAGGGCGTCCCGTGTGTGTGTGTGCCCCATCCGCCCGGCCGCGCCTTGGGCAGGTGCCCGCTCCCCTCGCGTGCTGCCGCTCCCGGCCCGGGCAGCGCCGAGCGGAGCGGAGCGGAGCGGCAGGGAGAGAGGGAGGGAGGGAAGGAGGGAGAGAGGGAGGGAGAGGGGGACGGAGGGAGGGAGGGAGGGAGGGAGGGAGGGAGGGAGGCAGCTGCGTTGGGCGCACGCCGCCCCCGAGCCCCGCGGGCCCCCGCCGCGCCGCCGCCAGCGCCGGGAGAAAGGCGGAGGCACGACACGCGCGGGGACAGCGCTGCCCGCTGCCTGCCCGGCCCCCCCGCCTGCCCCGGCCAGCCCGCACACAAAAGGCAGGACCTGCGCCGCGGGGAGGGGCAGGCGAGGAAGAGGAAGAAGGAGGGGGAACAAACAAACAAACAAATTTAAAAAAAAAAAAAGGAAAAAGAGAAGGAGAAAGAAAAAAAAAGATTTTCAAAGCAGGGAAAGGACCCCCGAGCTCCCCAAAGGCCGGCCCTAGCAGGGTTGGGTGCGGGTGAGAGAGGAGGGCTGGGAGCAAGAGGAGGCTCCAAGGGGTGTGCACAGCCCTTCCCGGGGACAGAACCTGGGGGGCTTTCCCCTCCATCCTTACCTGGGCGGGGTGGGGCGAGGCTCCGCGGGGCCGGTGCTGCTCCCGCGTGCGGAAGAAAGTTTGGGCAGGATGGGGCTGTGGGGAGGGGGCAGCGGGGAGCAGGGATGGGGTTGAGGGGAAGCTCCCCGCGGCTCCCCCCGGCTCCGCGGGCGCGGATCTCGCCGGCCGTGGTGTGCCGGGAGGCAGGGGCAGCGCTGCCCACCTCCGCGGGCCTCGCCGCGCTGCCCGGCCGCTGCCCGAGGGTCTCGGTTCGGGGAGGGCACACACCCTGGGAAAGGCACTTGTTAACGGGACACTTCTCCCGCATTGCGATAAATAAACTCACAGGTAGATCAGTTAATAAATCGGTGGCCAAGCAACCTTCATCTGCACACACAACACCTCTCCGCTCCTCTGCCCCCACCCCCCACCAAATCCTGAGTAGTTCTAAAACTTATACTGCGCCGAAAGAAGTCCCTGATTTATGGAGTTTACTAATGCTAACTGAATACTGTCTGTCAGGCAGCGCTGAAAGGCTCTCCGCGTTAATACAAGAAAAGGCTTTGTGTTGCTAAGCGATTAGAGCAGATGTAATGAGATTTACCCCAATCCTGCTTTGCCCTTTCCCTATCTTCAGTAAAATTGTGTGTGTGTGTTTTCTTTCTTTCTTTCTTTCTTTCTTTCTTTCTGGAGGGGGCTGAGGGGAAAAGGGAGGGAGGAGGTGGTGAATTTCTGAGCCTGTCTTATACATTGTAGCGAACAACAGCGTAACTTTGCCTTTAGTTTAATGAGTCTGGATATTTACTATTCAGAAGTGAGCAAAAAAGAACACCTGTCTACACAAGGAAGAGAAATTTCGCCTTTGTAACAGAATGAAACATTATCCTAATGTTATATTCATAGCTATAAATTACTCGCTACACTTTCTTTGCATACCTTATCTGTACACTTGCAAAAGTGGGTAAATAAAAAGAGAGATGCTGTAAAGGGAGAGCGGATGGCAGCATATAACGGTTATTATTTTCATAACTAAACATTAGTTCCACGAGCGGCTAAAACAATGAGTGTTTGTGCTGGAGTAATGAGGGATTTCGTGACCCCACCGTGTCCCGTCCTCCCGTCCCGTCCTCTCCCCGCTTTTCCTGCCCTCCCCCCGCGATTAAATCACGTATTGATCATTTCAGGGCGTGGGGGGAGGAGGAGAAGGGGCAAATGTGTGTATACTTTTAAAGCAATGCAGGAAGAACTGTGCATTGACATACACGTGTATAAATGTCCGTGTGTGCATATGCGTCCGTGCATATATATATATATATATATATAGTTACATACACAGAGAGAAAGAAAATTCCGAGCTCCTCCACCAAAGTTTTCCCCTGTTCTTTTTTAAAAATAGCGCATCCCTCGCAACTCGAGAGCACATTTGTAGAGGAGCGGGCTAGATTTTTTTTTTTTTTCTTTTTAACTCCGTACGGCACACTGGCTCTCCCCTGTCTTTGTTGGTTTTTTTCCTTCTCCTTTTTTTTTTTTTTTTTTTTTTTTTTTTTTTTTTTTTTTATAAGATGCATTTTGCGCTTTGCTTTCCGCTTGGCTTGGTGCACGCAAACTGAATTTGCAAGTGATGCAGGAGCCGGGCGAAAAGAAGGCGAATTCTGGTCACGTCCTTGCTAACTGACAACAAGCAGGCTAGCCAAAAGAGAAAAAAAAAAAAAAAAAAAAAAAAAAAGCGGGGAATGGGGGGAAGAGTCCAATTTCTTTTTGAGTCTTGGTAATTGGGTACTTTTACAGGCAGATCACGCTATTTGGGCAGAATAATAAGTTTGGAAAGACCAATATCTCTAAGCTGCCACCGATTTCTACTACTTTATTTATTTATTTAATTTTATCTCCCTTCGCCCCTCGCTTTCCGTCTTCCCCGCCACGGTTTTATTTAGCCAGCCACTGTCTTTGCAGAGGCAACACAGCGCCCCGTGTTTGGGGTGGCGGCTCTGCCATCCCCCGTGTTTTTCTGCCCCGTTGGGTCAGAGCCGCGGAGGAGGACAGGGTCACTCCGCCGAAACGCGGGATGGAGCGCCCTCTTTTTATGAGACTTGGGCTTTGGGGGGAATTCTGTAATGTGCAGTGATTTCAGGAAGGACAATGCAATCATTAATCATCCCCTCGCCTTTTGATTTGAATACACATTTGCAACACAGAAGGGCAAGAAAACAATGGTGATAGCGCTGGATCTTTGCATATTTATATAGAGATAGATAAAGATATATATGTTACATCCATCAGATACAAACACTTCATATGCAACTTAGCTCCGGTATAGCATCAATTAACATTCTGTCCTTACATTCATCGTTGTCAATGGCAGAAAGAAAAAAAAATTACATGCCGTAGGCAGCTGATCATTTTAATTAAAAAAAAGTTTTATTAAGAAACTAGTTTGTATAAAACACGATTATACAGGACCTTTGTAAGTTTGTAATAAAATAGTAAGAAAAGGCAGTGGTGTAGGGGTTTTTTGTCTACTTGTTTGTTTGCTTGTCTGGTTTTTATTTTTCTTTTTCCTTCCACCCCCCCCCCCCCCAAAAGGCAGCATATAAAAACAAATGGCTACCATTTTGCGTTTGGACAATAGCTGCATAAACTTTGTTCACTTTGAACATTGTTTAATGACATTATTAATACACTAACAAAGTTTCTATAAAGTAAGACACATTGGTGCTAAAGTACATCTGGAGGAAATCCAAGTCCTTTACAAAACCACATACAAAAATGGCAGTTGTAAGGTAACGTTGACTACAAGTCTAAACATGGAGAGGTAATAAGCATTACATATTAAAAAAAGTATCAAGATATACACATTTTAAACCATTTGTACAAAACCTCTATAAATCTCTCTCTCTTATGTACAAAAATAGCTTAATATATCCCCAAACGGGTTAGGATAGATACAAATAGATTTTCTTATCATTAAAAAATTCACAAAAAAAAAAAAAAGATTGGAAGCATTCTATGATGGAAACGAGAGGAAAAGCTTGGATCGAAGGGAGGGAGAGGCACGGGGAGATGGGGGGTAGACGGGGCTCCAGGGACTTCTTTGAGTACAGCATAGCTTAACTTCAGCATCTCCACAGACATCGGGAAACTAACTTTGTCCACAGGTGATGAACGCCAGTCTCTGAAGGGCCGCGGCCGCGGCGAGGTGCGGAGATGGGCCGCGTTTCTGCTGAGGAGGAGGAAGACGAAGAAGAGCTCCTCCGCCGGCCGAGGAGCGCAGCGCCCTTCCCGCGGCCCGGGCTCCCCCGCCGGACACTCGCTCCGCCGGGGCGCAGTCCGAGGCAGTGCGGCGGAGTGCAAAGGCCGCCCGCTCTCCGGGGCCGGGGGCGACCGCCCCACCGCCCCCGCGGCGCGCAGCGCTGTGCCCGCCCGCCGAGAGACGTGCCCGCACCGCCCTCCGACGGCAGGGGAGCTGGAAACGCAACAGGTCCTTTTTCTGCGTGGATTTTTGTCTCTCTGTGTGTGATCTGGTTTTATGTTTTTGGTTTTTGTGTTGATTTTTTTTTTCTTTTTCCCTTTCGCAACTGTCCTGTAACAATAAAGGAGAGAGGGAGATCAGAGCCGCGCCGGGACCAGTGCAGCGTCGGGCCGCGGAGCCGCTCGTAAGTACCGCGGGGCCCGCGGGGGCAGCCGCGGCTGCGCCCCCTCCCCCGGCGCCTGCAGCCCCGCCGCTCCGCGTCCGTCCCCCCGCTATCCCCCGGCCCTCCGCGGCCGCCTACCCACCTGCCGGGACGGCGGCCGGCGTTCAGAACCAGCTCGTGAAGTCGAGAAGCTCCTGCTCCTCGGGGCTGAGAGGGTCGTAGGAGCCCTCGTCGGAGGAGTAGGAGGAGACGGGGGAGCCCGCCATGGAGTTCATGTCGTGGGAGTAGCTGGGCGAGATGGTGGGCGACAGGACGCCCGCCTGGAAGGCGGCGCTGACGGCGTCATGCTCGTCGAGCAGCTGCTGCAGGGCGCGGATGTACTCGACGGCGGAGCGGAGCGTCTCCACCTTGCTCATCTTCTTGTTGGCGGCGCCGTTGGGGACGTGCTCCCGCAGCGTGGCGAAGCCCAGGTTCACCAGCTTCACCCGGTTGCGCTCCCGCTCGTTGCGCCGCGCCACGGCCGCCGGCTGCTGCTGCGGCAGGCTGTAGCCGAACCCGCTGAAGTTGAGCCTCCTCTTGCAGCGCATCAGCTCCGGCGAGGCCGAGCGCTGCCGCTTGGCTGCCCGCGGCGCCGAGGGCTTGCCGCCCGGGGAGGGCTGCCCGCCCGCCGGGCTGAGCTGCGGCGGCGGCGCCCCCGGGGGCGGCCCCGGAGGAGCGGCGGCGGCGGCGGCGGCCACCGCCGCGGCGAAGAAGCACGCCGGCTGCAGGAAGGGCGGCTGCCCGGCGGCGCTGGACATCCTGGCGGGGCTGCCGCTGGCCATGGGCGCGGGGGCGTCCTGTGAGGCGGGAGCGCCCGAGTGACGGCCGGTCCCCGTCCCCCCACCACCACAAATTTAAAAAAAAAAAAAAAGAAAAAAGAAAAAAGAAAAGGAAGAAAAAAATCACAAAGAGAAAAAGGAAAAACTTCCGACGTTCAGATTAAAATGAAAAAGAAAAAAAAAGAAGAAGAAAAAGAGCTAGGCGACGGACGGCAGGTGAAAGGGACAGCGACGACCGACAGGAGCGGACGGCGGAGCCGGGCGGGCGGCGGGGACGGCGGGCGGCTCTGCCCGCCCCCCTCCCTCTCGCCCTCCGTGCGGCGGCCGCGGGGAGGCTCGTGGCGCTCGCGTGTGCGCAGGCTGCTTTGCAAAGCCCCTTTTGCAAAAAAGTGGCTGAGGATTGTGTCTCTTATAAGGGGCGGACGGGGCTCGCTCCCCCCTCTTCTCCTACACACACACACAGACACACACGCACACACACACGCACTCCCCCCGCCACCCCCCGCGCTCACACACACGCACACCCTGCACCTTGCGCCTTCCACGCTCCCCCCGGCTCTGCCGGCCGCGATGCGCGGAGCGCCGCCGCCTTTTCAGCGCGGGACAGCCGCACACCGCACACCCCCCGGCACACACACACCCCCACACCCCCAAACACACCCACCCGCGCACACACACACACACACACACACACACACACACGGCCCCGCGCCCCCCGCCGCACACGCGCTGGCGGCCGCGGGCCCCGCCTCCCCCCGCCGCCCCCCGGCGCCGCTCCCCCGCCCCGCGCCGCCCCCGCCGCTCGCGGTTTGTTGTCGCAAGTGCGTGCGCCCGGCGCGTGCCGCGCTCCCGGCCCTGAGCAAACACCGCGCCGGGGCGCCGCGGGGCGGGGAGAGTGCGGGACCGGGGACAGGGCACCGGGGCAGCGCTGCCGCGGGGCGAGCCCTGCCCGCCCAGGGGTGTCCGAGTGCCCAGATGGGCTGCGGGCCGGGGCGCTGCGGCGGGGAGAGGGAGAGGCAGGGGGTGATTCCCGGCGGAACCGGGGCGCGGCAGCCCCCGGGCGTGCGGAGCATCCTCTGCAGGGGCCACCTGAGCGGCACCTGCCGGGGTTTGGAGGGGAGGGGGAGCCGCGGTGCGGAATGTGTAGGCGCGGAGGGGTCCCGGGGCGTGGGCAGGAAAAGCGGTGCGCGCCCGCGGGAGAAACGCGCTTGCCATTGCGGGACGCGGCGCGTCCAGGGGCCGCCGGGAAAGGAAACTTCGTGTGCGGGACTTTGGCTGTCCCTTGTCCCTAGAGAGCACCGGCACGCCTGGCATCGCTCCCTCCGCTCACCGATCGCTGCCAGGCTGCGCTCCGTGTGTCCGAGACCCACCACCGGGGGCTGTCGTCCCCCCGCGCTTGCAGCGGCCGGAGCCGCGTGTGCCCGGCACCGCACACGCCCCGCGGACGGCCTGATGGCTCTATTAGCAGGCGACAACGGCGGGTGAGCCGTGCTGGGCGATAGGAGGAGGACGGCTGAGAGCAGAGCAGGGTAGAGACTTCTCGGGAGAAGTCACCTCGAATTACCCCTCTGGAGTGCTGAGCACCGCGGGGTGAGCCTGTCAGCAGAGAAAGAACAAACCACTCCTGGGCACGTCTCACACAGACGGTCCCTGCAAGGTCCAGCACGGGGAGGGAGGAGGTTTGTCTCATAAAGTACGGGTGTGTCGGGCAGAGCAGGCAGGTGTGGAATTAGCTCACCCTTCACTGCCAGATCCCATTTCCCAGGCCACACAGCTTGCTGGTCCTGGAGACCCCACTGATCCCAGAGAACCCACTGATCCCAGAGAACCCACTGATCCCGGAGAACCCACTGACCCTGGAGAACCCACTGATCCCGGAGAACCCACTGATCCCAGAGAGCCCACTGATCCCCTGCCGTGGCACCCTGCTAATCAGAAGTGGGTCACCAGCTTTCCAAGCAGGCAATGGTGTTTGCTTCTAACAGGGGGGTCAGGATGGAGCTGGTGTATGCAGGGGAAATGATCACTGCTCCCAGGTGAAGTCTTACATGTGGTTCAGGACCAAATGAGGAAAAGCAGCACTGAAGTGCTGAGACTTTGAGGCCGGTGTGACTGGGGGCTCACAGTGACCCCTGGGGCTGCAGGGTGCAGACGGCGTGGGAGACATGGCCATGCTCAGCACTGGATAAGGCTGATCTTGGCATGAGCGGCACCAAGAACCATGCCATGGCTTCTCCCAGTGCCCTCCTGCCTTTCACATATTCATGTTTTTATGAAACCCTTTAAACATTTTCTGCCTTCAGCTCTGTCTCATTTTCATTTCTCCCTGCACCTTTCCACTCTATAAACCCAGATGTGTGTGCTCTCTAACCCACTAAAAAGAGCAGAGCCATGGCATGACAGTCTCGCCATGGTGATATTATGGCTCTAGGAAGTCCCTGGCAGGTGGCTTTAGTCCCTGGTACTCACACCAGCTCTAAAGCATGGAAGGAGGGGACCTGAACAGTCCATGCTCAGGTGTTAGTGGAAATGACTGCAAAAGTAAGCCCTGTGCTGTTGTTGACCTCAATTACAGCAGCCTGGGGCTGTGGAAATCACTTCTTCTCATCTGCCACTGGATCCCTGGTCCTGGCTCTGTGTGTGTGTTTAAACAGTGATAACCAGAAACACAGCACAGGAGAACCTTAATGTGCACCTGCTAACTAGTATTTTAGTAATTTTTTAACATGTCAGCTTTTAATGCAGGTGTGATGAAAAATGTGAAGTAGTTCTGTGTGGTCATATTTATTTTGGGGCCTCTTTGCTGATCACTGACCAGTTTTTGACTTCTAGCCTACTGTCTCATCACATGCGGAAAGTTTTAACTTACTTTATCCACTCTTGAGCAGGACAGCCAGAACTTATAGCAGGATAAAATGTTTTTGGATTTTGTATTTTCTGGTTAGGAAGCTCTCCCTTTTCAGTTCCAAGTCTCCTGGATGGTTTGTTCGACATCCCTGGTCTGATGTCAGAATTTACTGCATTGGAAGCAGTTGTTGCCTCACCAGCTCTACATTGTGACTTTAGGAAGCATTAACAGAAATATCAAAGTAATTGCAGCCCTGTAAACTCTCTCTCTCTCTCTCTCTCTCTTTCTCTCTCTCTCTCTCTATATATATATATTTAAACACACTAATTCTTCTGGAGCAGCCCTCTTCCAGAAGTGGTGTAGAAACACCATGTAGGGACATTTCTGCCCTTTTCCCTGAAAGTGGCAGAATGAGACTCGAGTTTCTGGGTCCCTTCTTCCCCGGTCTCAGAGGGCTCTTAAAAAGGCAAAACCTTTGAGTCCCAGAGGTCACCAAGGGTAACTGATGTAATTCTGCCTCCATGGCCCTGTACCCATTTGGCTACCCTGGGTCAGGGAATATGTGTGTGTGGGATGGATGAGTGGGGCAGAGCCTTTTCCTGCCTTGCCTCATCAGGGTCCTTTTCCACCCACTGCCACCGGGGATGGAAATCACCCCTTGTGTCTGAGGTAATTCCAATCTCACCAGCTCCTCTATGTGCTCACTGTGCAGAGTGAGTGGCCAGATTCACAGATAATAAATGTTGTTCCAAGGTCCCCTGCCTCCATCCACTCCTATGCACAGTCCTGCACCTGCACCTTAAAATTCTTAATTCTAATATAATGATAAATAGCCCTTGCCCTTTTCATTTGGCACTTTTATTGTGGTATTTTTAAATTATTTTTTTTTTAATCTTGAACTGTCATTATTTTATAGTGACTTTTTTTGTGTGCCAAAATTGTAGCCACACTCATGAGGTCTTTTGAAGTCCTTGCCTTTTTTTTTTTTTTTTTTTACAAAAAAACAACTCTGGTATGTTTTTTTTTCCCCTTCCCACTTCTTTTCTTTTTTAAAGGCCATTTACGTTATGATTAAATGCTGTCTTGGAAAAGCAGAACGAAAGTCGTTAATCTATATAGATCTTCAAAGAATCGATACATTCGGGACTTCTGTAGGATTTGTTACACTCCATTTTGTTACAGTAGGCAGCTCGTCTGGATTTGGGCACATGTGTTTCTCTCCCTCCCCTCGCCCTCCCCCTCGCCTTTCCAGCTTCCCCCCCAAGAGTGAAAATAAAGTAAAAGGTCTTTCATGGTAAACAAAACCAGCTTATTCTCCACATAGAACACATGAATAGCTGGAAAAAAAACTTACAATAAATGGTGCATTTTTTTCTCTGCTGGGTATAGCATTCAAGATCAGTCCAGTATTCAAGAAGCAGTCCATTTTTTGCTCAGCAAGAGAGTTTAGAAAAGAAGCGTGGGGTCTATTCAAGGATCTTTTCCCCCTTCACAATTGCTGGGCTTTATGAAACCTATCTTCCATGCCTTGTCAGAGTATTTCTGGGGACCAATTAGTGCTTTGTTGCAAGGCTTCTTTGCTGAATCTTTGAGCAGCAAGAAAAAGCTCTCTTGAGTCTCCCCTTATTTTGACTATTTCAGTCATTACTCAGTGTAATAATTAATATGACAACTGGACGCTGAAGTTTGTATAGAAACACCTCGGCTGCAGGAGAGAGCGTGCAGTGGGTGGTAACAAGCTACAGATCAGACCGAGAAGCCACACACACAAGGAAGGGGGGAAAAAAGAGAGGGAGAGAGAATAATGAATGAAAAGAAAGAGAAAAAGAATAAAGATAAATAAATAGTTGGTGCGGCCCGAAGAAACATAATACAGACTTGGAAGGGGAAAAAAAAAAGGGCACTTGGAAGGGAGTGGGGGGGGGTGTCAAGCCTAGAGAGGTAAATTTCTTTTGAAACATTTTCCATGTCAATATAATTTTCAGAATTTCTACTTTCAGAAGTTGGGAAAGTGATTTTCTCCCGAAAAGGCGAGATGTTCCTTAGGGTAAGTAATTTTCAAGGACCATGTGTTTGCCCTTTTGCATACTTGGTAAACTTTAACGCCTCTTCCTAAGCGTCCCTTCATGGAAATAAAAACTTTAGCATTAAACCTTATTCTTGAGTAATTGTTGCCCTTCCTGCCCAGGGTGGAAGGAGGCTGATTATTGGGATAGCAATTTCGAGTTTTCTTGGTGTTGTATCATCTACAAGAGGAATAAAGCCTGTGCCCCAATGAAGAATTAAAAATGACGTTTGACCAGGGACACTGCTGAATTCCCCTCGAAAGGCGTCTTGGGATGAACACCCATCACTTTGCAGACATTTCTTGGGCTGCCAATTAGGGCATAATAAATAATTAGAGGTTTTAAGCATATTAGATACAGCTCATGCTAATGAGCTACATCAGGTCTTGTGCTAACCTGAAGTGACAGTTTGCATATAGGGCTGAAAAAAGAAAAAAAGAAAAAAAGGGGGGAAAATACAAAACCAGCCACCGAGGCAGCTTTTTCCCCCGCGGGCAGTCCCGCTCGCCCTCCGCAGCTCCGCGGGTTTGTCCCGCGGCTCCTGTGCCCTGCGCGCCCGCGGAGCGGAGCCTCGGCGCGGCTCTGCCGTGTCCCCACCGTGCGTCCGGCACAGCCCCGGGGACAAGGCACCCCGCGCTGCCTCCCGCGCCCTAGCGCCGCTTTCTGGGGAGATGAATTTTTGGGGTGGGGTGGTTTGTTCCCGGCCCCTCCGGCAGGAGCGCTGGGAGAGGGTTTGGGGGTGCCTGGGGAGTGGATCTCCCCGGAATCCCGGGGAGGGCAGGCGTGGGGACAGCCGGGACCGCTCCCGCCAGCCGCGGGGACACAGTGCCACCTCCCGGCCACCAAACCCCGCGGGGAAGGAGCCGGGGAGCGCACCGGGGAGGGGATGGGTGCAGCCAAAAAAGCCTTGGGGGTTCGGGGAGCCCGGCTCGGCGATAATGGGGATATGGCTGATATGGCCGGGAGGCTTTGCCACCGCGATGCAGAGCCTGTCTGGGGTGTAAAGGAGATCTACACCACCCTGAGACCTCTGGAAAATGCGCACAAAATATTGATGAGAGGGGATTGTCCCCTGCCACGCACACACACACACAGAAACTGCCCAAAATACTCATGGACTCCTCATCTGGGAATTTTTCCGACACCTTTGTTTCCACTAGAAAATCCCCCTTTGGCTGCTCGCTGTGCCCTCACATCCCCTGGGACATCCCGAAGCAGCAGGGAAGGCAGGAAGCTCCCAGCCCAGGGTCCTGGCACAGGAAGGGACATCCTCGCTCGGCCACAAAGCCCTGCAACTCCAGGGAAGCTGCCACTCTGCAAAGGCTGGCTAAAGGTGAGGGTGGCAAAGGGCACTCTGAAAAGCAGCCAAAGTCCGTGGCCCCTTGAACTTGCGTGGTGCCGGCCAGGGGAGCCTGCCAGCTCCAGCAGAGAGCCCTGCGAGCTGGGGCTGAGTGCACGGCCAGGAGGGGATGCCTGTGGTGTGTGTGTGTGCCCAAAGAAAGTGCATTTCTGGGGGAGAACCTGTGGTGTGTGTGTGTACCCAAAGAAAGTGCATTTCTGGGGGAGGACCTGTGGTGTGTGTGTACCCCAAAAAAGTGCATTTCTGGGGGAGGACCTGTGGGGTGTGTGTGTGCCCAAAGAAAGCGCATTTCTGGGGGAGAACCTGTGCTGTGTGTCTGTACCCAAAGAAAGTGCATTTCTGGGGACAACCTGTGCTGTGTGTGTGTCTGTACCCAAAAAAGTGCATTTCTGGGGGAGAACATGTGGTGTGTGTGTGTGTACCCAAAGGAAGTGCCTTTCTGGGGAGAACCTGTGGTGTGTCTGTACCCAAAGGAAGTGCATTTCTGGGGGAGAACCTGTGTTTTCAGGCACAGGCAATGTGTGATATCAGCACCTGTCTGTGTGTGGTTGGAAGGAGAGGGTGTCAGGGTGCTGCAGGAAAAGCCCAGAGCAGGAATAATGGACTCTAATCTCAGGTGCTCACACAGGCTGGGGAATCAGGCACGGGAGGAAGCTTGAAAGCCAAGTGGGAAATACTGGCTGGCAGTGTCACTTTTGTCCCCACAAACCCATGCTGAACTAGGACTTCAAAGAGGACAGGGAAGCTCCAGCAGTTTGGACTCTGAAATGGCCCAAGATAGCAAATTCTGATGCAACTGTGTGTTCCTACAGTAATGTCCCTGGACTCACACTCACACACCACTTTGCTCCAAAACAAGAGAATTTGGGAATTCCTCCTGTCAAGATGGAGCTTTGCTTCCTCCCTCCAGTGCCTTTGGCCACCAGGAAACCTCAGACAGTGCAGACTGATTAAACAGTGAACTGGAGGCAATGCTGCTATGATTGTGTAACAAAGGTAAGAGAGAAACTTGAAAAATAAATACAAAAAGCAGGGGGTAGGAGGAGGCAAAATGGATAATTACAATGATTTGGTGTGAGCAGTGTTTTGGGTGTTTGGTATTTCACTTTGTCTTGCCAGTACTCTTCGGTAGAGCGATCATATGTAAGAAAAGGAATGGAAAAATGGAAGGAAAAAAGACCAAAAGCACATAAAACCCACAAAGAAAGATAAAATATTAGTGAAAAGTGAAGAAATAAGGAAAGAAAGAGAAAGGCACAAAGAGCTGAAAGAATAGTTTATCTCACTGGAGAATATACCAGGTGGCAAGGCATGGTGTGTGGGGAAAGTAACAAGAGCTGTTTCTGGAGTCTGCCTTGTCCTGCACAGGAACTACAATAATCAGTGTTGTCACATCCTCATCTCACTCTTACTTTTTTCCAAGGTGGCCTTCAGTGTCCCTATCATGGATAGGGCTGTGCCTTGTGCTGCACAAACGCAGGACACAAAACTCTGGCTACTGTAATGAATTTACTGGCTGAGCAGTTAAAAACCAGAGGTTTTTATATTGCTGGCAATTACTGGGGATACTGTCCCCTACTGCTCCACCTTCCCTGGCCCTGTCCTGCTGTCACCATGTCAGCAAGGCCCAGTGTGTTTAGTGTGAATCACATCTGGCTGTCTGCTTGACCTGCCAGCCCATACCACAGGCTTGCTGATCATTTCAGAAATTAACTTTTTATCCCTACGTGCAGTTTCAGGATGCACAAAGAGGCAGCTCTTCTGAAAAAGGTTATATATATTTGCACCCAAAGCACTGAGTTACTTCACATGCATGTTAGATAGTTGATAATATGTGTGGGATGGATTCTGACTCCACAGTCATGGGGTTCGACATGGATTTGGACTGAGAACCATGAAAATGGCTGCACTCAGTTTCCCCACTGTAAGGCTACTGGATTTAGTACATACGGACAATTGACAGTAAGTCTTCTCTAGTGTTCACCAATCTGAGTGTGCATGCAAGTGTGTGTGGTAGAGCTTTCCTCGAGGATAAAATAACTCGAAAGAGAATTTGTCTTCATCACAAAAATATAGCAAGAGTACCTGCCTTGACACATTTTGTCTCTGTAACACTTCATCTTCCCAAATAGCAAGGTAGGTACTTGCCTAGTTGCTTCATTTTTTCATCTGCGCTCTGATAGTGGACTACAGCTTTCCAAATTCCCTTCCCCACTTTGGTGACTCTTATTAACCCAAACCTGGGCTCTTTGATATGAGTACTTTACCAGCCTTTCCTGAAACCATTTATGTGCCCCGCCCTGATCCCCTTGTGCTTTCCATGGCTGACACTATAGGCAAGCGCACACATCTTCGGCAGTTCTACATCCTCCTGCCCTAGAGCTCTGACCTTCTCTTTCCTGCTCCTTTACTTCCTTTGCCTTCTCCCTTTCCCCACGTTCAGGTCCATACCCCAGGGTGAGGTCCCTGCAGCTCACTCCTGTCCCACACTTCCCTCGTGCTGGGTCTCTGCAGTGTCCGGAGAGTGGAGTGATGTCTCCAACCTCTGACCCCTTTGGAAGCAACCCCACAGACCCCACTAAAGGACAAATCCCTCGCTGCTCTGCTTGCCAGAGCCTTCCACGCCTGATATTTGCCATCCCAAGGGCAGATCCCGGAGAACCTCTGATGTCTGTCCAAGGGGAGTGACCCCGATGGGAATCCCACCTGGGGCTGAGCGCAGCGGGAAGGGACGGGCAGGAGGCTGAGCCGAAAACGATGTGAGGACGTGAGGAAATGGAAACAGCAGATGCTGATCAGGAGGAGGAAGGCTGTTAATTCAGAGCCTGCTGGGTGCAGACAGAAACAATCTGGAGAGCTCTCCCTGTGGCCGTGGGGCACACAGGGGATGGGCAGCGTGGGGTGGCCGTGCCAGGGTGGGTGGGGTGGGCGTGCAGGGAGAACGCCCCCTTGGCATGGTGTCCAGGGGAGGGAGCTGGGCTAGGGGATGGCTTTGCCTCGCTTGCTCCACTTTAAATACCTTTGCACAGATCTCTGCCCGCTGCAGTTAGGTCAGAAGGCTTCACCTGCTCTAGTGAAGGGGCCTCTCTGTGCGGGCACCGCTGCCTCTGCAACATGGACTCGCAGCACTCCAAAATGAATGGTGACCCCTTCCAGGTGAGTGATGGGGGCTCTGCCTGCTTTTTGAGGAGGTGGAAGGGTGTTCTGCCTCGCTCCTTTGCTTGCACATCTTGTCCTCCCCTCCCTGAGATGCAGAGTGACACAAGAGGGGAAGAATCAAGGTGGCCTGTCTTGCTCATTTGCTGTACTTGAGCACATTTGGCAGCCCCATCCTGGTCAGCTGTTAATTGTTCTCACAATAGTGCAGAGAGAATGCAAACAAACGTTGGAAAAGTATCCTTGCACGTATGGCAAAGAGACAAAGAATGAGAAAAGACCAGCAGCTTGTTAGAGGTCTGAAATGTGTGATGAAAGCAAGCTGTCTTCTTTTGTTAAAGAAAAACAGATGATGTTATGTGCTCTTCTGGGGGAGCTTTGTGTTAAATTTTGGGACTCTGATGTCCTCTCTTTTAGTGTTTACTGACTGACTTTGAACCCTTTGCTTTGGGAAATACGGGGAAGTTCTGAAGTTCGTGCCGTTCAAATACAGGCACTGATGTTACTGCAGGGGCAAGTGATGTAACCTGAGGCCAGCAAGGTTAATTATTAGGACCAAATTCTGTGCATTTGTGTCCTATGCAATGCTGCTGAAGCCAGAGAGAAGCAGCATGAGATCTGCAAAAAAAAGGGCTTCTGTTTTTTTAAGAGCAGAGATGCCAAGGAAGTCTGTATTCCCACTGCTTTGTGGAGTGAGATCGAACTCCTACAACATTTCTCTAGGGTTTCACCTTACTAGCTACCTAAATTGTGTAATTGCTTGGTTCCAATGACATCTGTGGAGATCAGCATTTAAATGCCTTAAGAAATCTGACTCGGAAAGTAGTTCAATTTTCACCAGTAACTTAGAAATCTTTTCATTTGAAATATTTTTTCCCTTTTTTCTCTCCCACTATTTTGCATATCTAGTAAGTTTGAACTTTACAACACAGAGGTGAAGACTTTGTGTCCCTGAAACTGTAAGAAAAACTTTCTCTGGCTTTAACAGTGATGGAATTCACTCTGAAGGGCTTTAGCTAAATATCCCAGCAGCGGATTAGAAGACTGAAAGGATTATGTTATTGACCCCTGATACTGCTACCTGTGTCAGAACAGAAATTTCAGTCTGTGTGCAAAGTGGTTACCTAAAAATGCAGATTTGTGCTCAGGTAAACCTATTCTTGCATCTACATATTACTTTCTTTGAGATTGTATTAGGTCCAGGAATGGTTATTCATCCTCATCAACTGGTTCTTATTTTACTTCCTGGAAGAAAACAGAGCTGGAAGAAAATTAGAGTTGAATTTATTCCATGCTACATTTATAATTCACATACACATATCATAGAGACAATATTTCAACGCAATAAAATGTTTTTTCAACTCTGAATCATAATCACAACAGTAACAGGACAGCAGAACTACCCCAAAGCTGCAATAACTCGAGGAACAAGAAATTAGAATTTGAAATGAGAATGGGAAAACCGATCAACTGTTAAACTTATGCACAGGTACTAGAAAAACTCAGCAGTAACTGTGAGTGCCTGTGTGTGACTTCAGTGTGTCCCCTCCAGTGCAGGTGTTGGGGTTCATTGTGGGCAGTGATGCACATTGCCTCCACAGAAATTGATAAGAACTGGCTGCCAGGAAAACAATTATTTTATTCTCTTCCCCCTTGCAATTAAAGAGGTCACCTCTGTGACAGGCTCAGGAATGAGCTGATGTTTGTTAAAAGCCCTTCCATTTGATTTTGCAAATACAGATGTTTAAGGAATTAACCAAGTACAAGGAGTTAACCAAATACAAGGAATTAACCAAGTGCTGTTTACAGCGTGAGTCCTCACTCCCTACTGCAATGTGTCTTTCTCTTAAGCACCAATATAAATCCATTTACAAGAGTGGGAAAATGACTGAGGACAGATTGGAAGCAGCTGATCTCAACAAATCAAGACTATGAGTTTGGAGAGGTTTTCTAAGGCTTTTGTGTGTAATCTCATTGTACAAAGAAATCAATTATTGTCATCAGAACTACCTTGCAGGACTTAACCTTTGCATTATATCTCCTGCAAGTGGCATTTGTTATGCACCTTCAAATTAATATGCCATATAAGCTGGTCCTTACAGCATGGCTTGGCAGGAATATTTTAAATATGTAACTCCATGTCTTTCAGCGCACACAGTGCAACCCAAAATCTCGATGTGTTGGACAGACACTGGTGGAGCCCAGCTCTGTCCTTAAGATCAGTTTTGGCTGTGGTGGGTGAAAACAGAAGGAAAAAGCGACTCATGGACAGTATTTAAGCTGACAGTTTTGGTCAGACTATCATAACATCTCAGTGCTACACACATTTGTTTTGGCTTTTGCCAGACTCCTGTCATGGTTTTCCCCTGTGGCTGCTGGAGGGCTTTCATTAGCCAGCTGACACATCATTTCCAGCTGCTTTTCCTCTTGGTCCTCCCCGAGTTCGAGCTGGGCTGGCTCCCTGGCTGGAGGAGGGCTCAGGAGACACAGATTCTGCAGGAAATGTGACAACTGAGCAGGTGGCAATCTTCCCTCTGCCGCACAAAGCCAATGCTTCTGCTGCAGCTCCCACCAGAGGTCCCTCACAAAGCTGGAAGACATTTGGGAAACCTTTGCAGCCTCTGGAAACAAAGCCAGATAGAAAAGAGATAGAAAATAGATAGATATCTAAGCATTAGATAGAAATTTGTGTGGCCAGTCTGTGAGCAGCAACCTTGGAGACAGCTTGAAGAATCAGTAATTATTTACTTTACAAAACAAAGCAGCTCTTCATAGCTCTGCCTCAGGAAATGTAGTCCCACCAAGAACTTCATGGCTTCAGGGCAGCTGGATTTGATTATTAATTAGTCTTCTACAAAAGCTGTCTTTACTGAGGACAATATTTGGGAACTGAGACTCTTTATACTCTGATTTTTATGCTCAATTAAGCAATAGCCATGATGAGGACAGGCTCTACCTGAAAATACAGATCTTGGTAAAGAATAATCAAAATAATAATAAAAAATAATCAAAACTTGATTCAAGTTTTGGCCCAGGACTCATCTGCGTTGCAGATGTCTAGTGTGATCTTTGAAATACCAACCACGGGCAATTTGTCCAAGGCCAGTAGATGTTAAAAAAACCGAAACAAACAAGCAAATAATACATTAATGGGACCTCCAAAAATTTGTGATGGTTCTGCATCAAATTTACTCTGATATCAGAAAAATTAAGTGATTCTTGAAATCTCAGCAGGCATTTCCCTGCCATGTCAAGTATCCAGAGAGTTTTTAAGATCTGCCTCCACTGCAGGGCTCAGTTTCATTTCTGAAGTGGTCAAACCCCTGCTTAACAGGGCCTTTGTGAGAAGAAACACGTGTAGAGACATGCAAAGACATTCTAGCAATGAGAACCATGAAAATAATGAAAATAAACCTTTGAGAGTACTGGAAATTGCCTTTTGGAATTTGCAGAGCAGAAAATTAAAAAAAAAAAAAAAAAAAAGGGAACAAACAAAAATGAAAACACATCTTGCCCTAACTGAGTCTTTACTCATTATGGGATTTAGGGGAAGATCTAAATGCTTGCTCCAATATTTTTCTTTTTTTTTCTTTTATTTTCTTTGTTTGATGTTTTATTTTGTTTTTGAATCACCTTCCACAGCTGTGGCTTCCACTGAATATCATCTTACTTATTCCAGACCCTTATCGTAATTTACCCAGAATATTTTAAAGTCTGTCCTGTCTTCAAAAACATTATTTTTTCTTTCCTTTCAGGAATCTAGGTACATTGAAGACTCCCCCAATAAAAATGGTGTGATTTCTTTGATTTTCTCTCTGAAAGAAGAAGTCGGGGCATTGGCTAAAGTCCTGCGCACGTTTGAGGTAAATATTTTCCTTCAGGTCTTTATGATTTTGTATTGCAGCAACATTTTCTCGGGGTCTTTGGGTTGCTGTTTGTGATTCTATTTCATTGCTGCTATGGGGGAAAGCAGCCTGCATTTCTTTTCTGGGCTTAAAATCCCTTGAAGTCTTGGAAAAGAGGTAGCTTTTTAAAATTAAAACCTCTAACTGACACGAGGGTGCGAAAAACGCATTTTTTCCACTTAAGAAGGAAATATTTCATCATAACTGCTTTAGGGAGAGGTAGGAGTGAGTTGGGCTGTGACCTAAGATTGATTTAGAGCCAAATAATTTGCTTTTTAACTTGTAAGGCAAGTACAACCTGCGTGGGAGCCACGTGACTCACAGTGAACATTGCATGAGGTATTTCTGCTGGGGACAGCTCTGAGTCCACCTCAGTAAATCTGATAGAAACAATCCCACCATCTCCCACCTGCAGAATTCTACAGAATGGGTAGAGAGTACCTACAGAACAGCACAAAAATGATGGCAGTTTTTTTACACCAAAGGGACTCAGTAACTTGTGCTGATTTGGAAAGCTTTTGGGGAAATGAGGAGCCATTTACCTTTCAGGACATTGTGTGCCTATTTATTCTTGCAGAAATATTTCCCAGATGTCATGAATGTTGTTTGAAAAGCATGAAATCCTTGAAATTCAGGATGTTCTGTTGCAACACACACAGCTGTGTACTCTGTGCTCCCAAGCAAATACACTGTTATATTGGTTCTGTGGCTTTTTAAAAAAAATGTAATAGCTGTGCCTGAAAAGAGGGATTTCTTTAGAACTTTCTAAGAAGTTTTGGCCTGCATATTTTCCGTTCATAAATTGAATTTACTAGGAAATGAAAGGTTGTGTGTACCAAGGCACAAAGGCAAAATAACTATGAATTATAGGACACATTTGATTCATTAAGATAAAAGGAAATTCACACCGACGACAGCAGAGCAAGTCTAAATCTGTGAACTGACCAGTGTGACACAGTCCAGCAAAATGTCCATATGTCAGTGCTGTAAATGACTCTAAGTGAATTAATGAGACTGTTGATATTCTCTCATTAAATGCATTTAATGTGTCTGCTAACTAAATTGCTGTCAGCTGTAAAGAAAAATTTGTAGAGGAGCTAGTATAGGAGAGAGAGAAGCAGCCATTCCTTGGATGTGACTTTTCCTGCCCCAAAGCAGACCCCTGAACCAGACCATCTGAGCCCTGGATTTTCCCAGTGACCCTGACTGCAGCGAGAGCTTGGGGCTCAGCTGGATTTCCGTCCCAGCCAAGATTTCCATTTTTCTGTGCTGATTCGCAGTCTCCTCCAGCACCAAGACTTGACAAAGGACCTGGCCAAGGTGTTCTCATCTCAGTTTGATGTTTGGCATTGCAGGGAAATGGATGGTGGCTGGAGGAGCAGGATTTGATCACACAAGCCCAAGCTGCAGCTCCAGCGCCTCAGGGCTGCTGTCAGTGAATTCCTGCAGTGTGAATTCCTGACCCTTGGGCTGTCCTAACTCTGCTCAAAAAGCTGCACAGAGGTGTGAATCCTGTGTACATGAACAGCTGAGATAACCTCCACCTGGGCCACAGAGACACAGCCTTTCCCACTTTAGCTGACATGAGGGTGGGAAAAATGCACTTTTTCCGCTTAAGAAGGAAATATTTCCTGGTGCCTCCGAGACACAGACTTTGTGTTCAGTGATATCTGCAGCACAGACAGGGACAGTGGTGAGATTTGGGTGAAGAGTGGGAACAAGGGGGAAGAGCTTGAGAAAATTTTTTCATCTTGAGAGAATTTTTTAATTTTGAGAGAATTTTTTCATCTTGAGAGAATTTTTTAATTTTGAGAGAATTTTTTCATCTTGAGAGAATTTTTTCACCTTGTGCTCCTTCACTGCTTGATAACAACAATTATGAGATGCTACAGGAGTCAGGTCAGATGAGAAAATTAGCTTTCCCACATGAAGTAGGGAAAGGGAAACCTGACAAGCCCCAAAATAGGATCAGGCTGTTCCCAGGAGCAGATGTGGCACGGGGGGCTCACACCTTGTGCAGCTGCTGGTGCTGATGGCCACGTGTGGAAGGTTTGTAAACTCTGCTCCTTGCTGAGGCTGGAGCTGCCCAGACCCTGGAATCTCTCTGGGATTCCTGCACGGGAACGCAGGCACAAAGCACAGCTCTACCTTCTCCTCCCAGCTTGGGGTTGGGAGTGATTTAAGGACAGTGCCTCCAGCACTGGCTTTGATTTTGCCTCTTCTCTAGGTGAACTGTAAAACTACTCCAGAATATGAAGGGGTTGAGTGACGTGTAAATATGAGAGTTGAAAATAAAGCCTCTGTCCCAGGAAAGCATGGAACCAAGACCCAGACTGAGACACAGGGAATTGAGGGGATACCTAAAGGAAGGAGAGGTCTGGAGGTGCCATGAGCACACAGGATGCCTTTTTGCAGAGGGGGTTTCCACGTGGATCTGGGAAGGTTCATCCTCTCTTAGGTTTAAGAACTAAAAAAAAAAAAAAAAAATTGTTCTGGGGGGCTGCTCAGCCACTCCTCAGTCCCTTCCTGGGATGCACTGCCAGGGTCACATCCTGCCCCTGTCCTGCTGCTGTGCTGGGGTGAAGCTTGGCCAGACTTTAGTCCCATCACAGCTTGTTCTTCATGGGCAGCAAGAGCCCAGAGGGAGCTGTGGTGTCCTCTAGCCGGGGCTGCTCCTGGATATCCTCAGGTCCAGGCTCATCCATCACCACGACAGACAGAATCTGTGCTCAGCCACGGGGCAAACCACCCAGCGAGGGAATGAGTGTCCAAACACAGCCCAGAGGAGAGGGTTATGCCTCACTGTGGGAGCCAGGATGGACTGAAGGCACGGGAGCCTCCTCCAGGCAGGGGAAGGCACAAGGAGAGGGCTAAGCGTGCTCGTGGCACAGAATTGCACCCTCTGAGATGCCAGGTTTAAGAGAGTTCCAAAGTGTTTTGTGGCAACAGTGATGTTTGTCCTGCTCAAACATCCCTCAGGGTCGCTCCTGCAGTTGACAGAGTACTGCACACTCTCACATTTGGATTTTTGCTCAGAGCCAAGCTCCACTTTTCTGTTCGGGTCCCAGTTGCGCACAAGTTTGTGACTACAGTGACAACTGTTGTTTTCCTGGGTAGCTTGAAGGTTTTTTCCCTGAGGAATCTCCTCAGTGTACTCAGCTCTTTATGTCTGCTGGCTTACTGTTGAGAATATACTTGATTTTTTCCACTTTTTTCTTATGTTTAGTCAGGAAGATCCATCTGAACACCAGATCTGTACACTGAGGTACTCCTTGGTGCAGTCATGTGCTGCTTATTTGTGTCATAAAAGATGACAGCTAGGAAGCCAAAACTTGAATAAATACCTTCATCTGAAACAGACCAGCACACATGAGTAAAACATCATGCTTAAAATAGAATAGTTATCATGAAAATACGTTTCTTTTTTGATTCACTGGACACATCAAAATATACTGAGTATAAGCCGAGGCCACAAAAAGAGAAATTTTCTGGGTTTCTTATCAAAACTGAAAAAAGCTGAGCACTTCAGGTTGACCCAGGTGTTACACTTGGTAGAAATATTTATTTCTCTGTCATGGTAAAAGACTGTTGAAATTGAGGTAGCTTTTTTTAAACAACAAAGCTCATTCTGAAAGAAAAAAAAAGTGAAGGAAAATCCAAGTTTTTCGCCCTCAAAGACTGGCTTTCCTGTAGTTACATTCACCATTAAAAATATCAGAAATAAGTATTTCCACATATAAAAAGGATCGCCTTCAGTTTCAACTGCAGATTTTCCACACTAATTTCTGAGTATGTTAATCTTCTCTGAAGTCCTTTTTCTGGTGGATTTACAAGTAGTACCTCATCAGCTGCTTTAAGTGGCAAACGCTGCAATCCTTTACAAGCTCGCTCAGCCCATTCCCAGAGAGGAGCCTTCTCTCTTTCCCTCCCTGCTGGGACCTGCTCAGACACAGAGCCCAAGGTGGAGCCATCGGTGGGTAGGGCTCCAGCTCAAAACAAACCCCACTGACTGAGCTCCTGTCCCATGGGGTGAGCTCCTGCTCCATGCAAGGGTGGGATGGGAGTGCCAGGCTGTACTAAATGAGGTAACTCTGCTCTTTTTCTCTTTAGGAACTTTACTCAACAGAAAGTCCTACGTGACTGTTCTCTTTGTCCCCTGGGAAGGCATTGGCTCTGCGCTGGTTTGGGATGTGTCCAAACCGGGGGAAGAAAACAGACCCTTTGGCCAGGGGGTGTGTTGGAAGTGTCTGCAGTGATAGGTGAACAGGCCAGGCATGCCTCCACCACAAGATTGTTTTTTCATTATATTTACGAATGCACTGCTATGATAATTTCATTTACAGTTCATTTATTTCATTTACACTGCTCCAAATCCACATCCTTGGTCTTATCCCTCCTCTTTCTAGGGCCACGAGAGAAGGATTTCTTGACCTAAAATCAGTTTAAAGAGAAGAGTGGCCTCTTCACAGGTGCTTGTGCAATGTCCCACGCTGTCACATGCTTTTGGTTGGTCCTGCTCCACGTGTGTTGCAGCCAGATTATGCTGAAAGCCTCATACCAAATTTCAGGGCTGAAGCAGAAGTGCTGAGTGATGGACCCCAGGGCCAGCTGTCCTCCGGAGGTGTTTGCTCACAGCTGGTGCCTTTTTCAGCCTGGAAACGAAACTTGAGATGATTTTAGTACAGGAGGTAACATAAAAGCGGATCTTTATCGGTGCTCCAGGGGCAGTTCTGGAAGAATATCCACAGAAGCCCAGCCCCACATGGGTGAATACAGTTTGATAAGCTTGAAGAAATTAGCATAATTGATCAAAAGCACCAATTAGGAGGACAAGTGGTGATGCAATTCCCCCCAGGTCAAGTCCCTTCTCTGCAGCCCCCACCCTTGGTATTAGTTGGACTTGTTGATGGAAATGAGTTTTGAAGGTTTTGTTCTCAGCCTTGGTTCCCAGGAAGAACCAAGACAGGAGAGAAGCCTTGTGCCCCTAGGGCTTGGAGCTCTGCAATGGCTTTGGTCTCTCTAGCTGGGGAAAAGGACAGGGAAAAGTACTGGGAAGGCTACAAATACATGAAAGAAAAAAAGGCAAAAATCATCCAGCATAACAGGGACCTGCTCTGGCACCCTTTTCCTCCATGAGCTTGGAAGGAGACCCTGGCAGAGGTGAAATTGGGGGATTGCTGTTTTCAGCTGAGAATCAAGGCCTTGGACAGTAAAGCTGGATTGGATGGCTGCCTTTCCTTTGGGAATCCATGGCTGAAGTCCACTGTCCATCCATCCACTGTCACTTCCTAGGTCCTCTGATCTTCAAAAATTACACACTGAGCTTACACTTGTGCTTCTGACAGTGTCTTCCTTCATGAAACCCTGAACTAGCCCATGGCAAGGGTTAAAAGAACATCTCACCATTTTTTTGCCATACCAGAAAGTATGCAAGTAAAGTCCTTGCTTTGGGAAATTTCACCCAAATTGTCACTAAATGTTGATTAGCAGCACCATAGCATTGTTGAAAGTTCTTCATTTGATAACAGTGTAGGGTCTCCTGATGAAGCCAAACTTAATTAATGACAACAGTCTTGAAAACGAGCTGCACCTGGATTTCACAGCTGTACTTCCTTTTTTAGAACCATATCTAGGAGCACTTAGTAATGAGCACACAGAAGGATGTGTGAGTGTCACGGGAAGTAGTAACCCATAAATTTTTCAGAAAGTATCCATCCCTACTGAAAGCTTCCCTGTGGAGCTGTGAAAATGGCTCTGAGAGGGAGCCAAGGCTGAGATCCAGCACTGTGAGGTGAGTTAGGGAGGGACATGGGTGGTGTCCTCTCTGCATCCACCACTGTCTCTGTTTTAAAATTAATGTTTATATTGCTACCCCCTTCTAACTTGGTTATAATTAATTCTAGCTTGGTTTTTGAGCTCTTAGGACATCTTGAGACTTCCTTCTCTAACGGGCAGTGATAGGGGTACAGTTAACTTGGATATTAAAACAATGAAAGCTGAGTTCTTCCACCCCTAGGAGTGGGGGTTTTAAGAAAAAAAGCAAGAAATTGGGAGTGACTTCCTCTAACTTCAAAGGATCTCTCAATAGTATACTCCTGTAATTTCTATTAGGTGATGGGGTGAATTCTGCAAGGACACATCTAATCTCAACCCCTGGGCTCATCTGATTCCTCCCAGCTCTAAAACAGGAAGGGCAGAAGAGATCAGTGTTAATAGTTCAGGTGTGAATCCAGCCATAAACACATGGCAGTCAAAATCTTCCAGAGACAGATAGGTTAGGAGTTAGGTTCCATCAACAAAAAAATAGTTCATAAAACTGGAATAACTTTTATTAGCTGACTTTTGAAGGCATACATTGTCAAGATTTCAAACTCTACGGAAAAAACCCCAGAGATTGAAAACTGCTCAAAATGTACAATTAGACAAAAAAAAAAGTCCCCATTCTCCTTTCTCAGGTAATGAGTTGTCTCCAGAAGCTGGAGCTTTAAATAAAACGTCAGCTACTGTGACAAACCTGATGCAATTGCAAGATTTGGCAATATCAAGGACACAAAAAAGTTCCGAACAATGCGAAACTCTGAAGATTAAACACTAGATGGAGTAGTTGGACTAGAATGAAACAGATTTGTAAAGCAACTCTAGTAACAGAGCCACTGTAAATATTTTGAAATCAGGGGCTTAGTAGCGAGGCACAGCACACGAGAACATATTTCTCCAGGAGTGCCAGTTCGGGGAGTTGGACATATGCTGCTGGATTCTTGCTCTAAAAACAGTCACCAGAAGGGTTCTCCCTTCAGCTTCTCTGCTGTGAAGTCCTGAAGCCTCGGCACACAGAGGTAACAGGTTGGCTCTGCGCATTGCTGAGAGGCAGATATCCCCCAAATAAACAGCAAAGCAGCTTGGTGCTCTGTGGGAAGGTGTTCTGCTTCTCTTGGGTGTAGGAAATGAGGTCGCTCTCCCCATGAGCTCCTTCCTCCATCTTCTTTTCTTCCCCCATCTTTCCTGCTGTCTGTGATAATTTGCGTAACACCAATTTGTGATAACACCAATGCCTCTGTCAGTGTTCCTGCTGCCTTAAGCAAACCTCGTGCCCACCCTGCAGCTTATCGCTTCATTCCCAACTTTCATTCCCATCACTGCATTCTTTTTGTGGGCGTTGCTGTCTGTGCAGCTGCTCCCTGAGCCAGGCTGGAGAGCTGGGACAGCAGCAAAGCCACCTGATCGAAAAGCAGAGGGATGTAGTTCAGGTCTGGAGGAGAGAAGGCGCTGGGATGATCTTATTGGGGCCCTGTAAGAAAGAAAGACGGGGACAGAGTTTCTAGCAAGGTCTTTTGTGGGGTAATGATTTTAAACTAAAAGAGTGTGGTTGCAAACTCTGTAAAAGGAAGAAAACTTTTCCAAAGAGGATGGGGAGGCACCAGAACAGGCTGCCCAGAGAGGCTGTGGATGCCACATCCCTGAAAACATTCCAGGGCTCTGAGCAGCCTGATCCAACTGAAGGTGTCCCTGGTCATTTTGGGGGTGTTGGACTATGTGGGCTTTAAATGTCCCTTCCAACCCAAACTATCCTACGGTTGCATGATTCTATGATCTCTCAAACAGCTCTGCTGTCCCCGGGGCAGGAATGCTGAGGCAGAAATGAACAACTGTGGCTGAGGAAGGGAAGTAGGGAGTACCAGCCCCTGGAGAGGGTCTGTGTTATCACAGCCTCTGCAAGAAAGGCAGAAAAGAAAGCCCAGTCAAGGGATGGAGTCCAGTCCCCTGTGACTCTACAGAGACAGAATACAACTCCCAGCACAGGCAGAAAACAGAGCAGCACCTCAGTGTGCCTGTGCTGAGCCTTCCCAGGCAGAGGTTTTCCTCAATCATAGCCCACCCCTAACAAAACCAATCAAAACCAATTTACCTCTGCAGGAGTCAAGCCTCAGCACTCAGTCTGCTCAGACCCAGACAAGGAACTAAGCTCCAGAGCACCCAAAATCCCAACTCCATGCAGTAACTCCAACCCTAATTCTGGCATTATTCATCCCTAGCAAACACCATTTACCTTCACGGGAACTTTCTTAGCTCCAGCTCCTGTTGCTGCCCTCCTTCCCCAGAGTGTCCACCCCAAAGGGACAGCAGCTCCTGCTCTCTGCCAGGAGCTCCCCGAGCCTCACCTCGCCGAGGGGACAATGTGCAGTCTGTTTGGGAAATGGCCTTTGGAGGCCTAAAACAAATTGTGCCCAGGGCCAAGGACAGTGGTGGCCATTCTGTGCTGCAGACGCAGAGGACATCTCTCGAGAGCGGCGGCTGGTGAATGCGCTGTGACCTTTTCAACTCATTGTGTTGGTATCTAGCCAAACAATTTGAGTTCATCTGCAGCACGCAGTGCTCGGGAAACAGAGCAATGACATATATGTTTCCTAGTGAGGAATGAAGTGCCTTTTGTGGAGGGGTGAATCAGGCCTTTGCTGCCGATGGCCAGATGCCCTCCTGCGCTGAGCAAGCACCGAGAGGAGCAAAGAAAACCCTACAGGGCTTGAGAGGCTCAGGCAGAGGGAGGTGCAGATAAAAAATCTTCTATTTCTTCCTTGTAGATCCTCACAGTGTTACCTCGTGGATGGAATCCTGACCCCACTGCAGCAGGGAGGTGACATTGACACCAGCAGGGCCAGCACTTCGCCCCATGGAGTTTGGGGTCTTTAGCGAGCCTGAAAGAAGAAAATCAAAAGTCTCCAGGGATGCTGAGCACCATGTGTCAGCCCCTCTGACTCTTCTGCGGTTAATTATTCGGTGATTCTGTGATCTTCAGGCCCAGATTTCCTCCAGGGTTTTGTATATTCCTCCCAGGGGACAGAAGGCCAGGCCTGGCCATGGCATGCTGTGAGCCAGACGAGATGGTCAGGTGACAAAGTCAATGCCCACTGAAACCTGTTTAAAAGGTTTATCTAAAAAAAAAAAACCCCACTAAAAAACCCCAAACAAACAAACAAACAAAAACCAACCAAACTAACAAAAAAAAAAGAAAAAAAGAAAAAACTCACCAAAAAACACCCCCAAAAAAACCCCAAAAAAGGAAAAAAAAAGGGAAAAAAACAAGCAGTCTTTTCATACTCAAATTAGAGTGCTCAAGAAAACATTTGAGTTCAGTGTTCAGTTAACTGGAGTAGATGTTCCTGGACTTTTGGACTTTTTGTTTTGTTTTTCTCCTAAACTTTTTGTTTTCTTGGACTTTTTGGTATACTTTTTGTTGGAAAAATAGGATTTTTAGCCACTTGTTGCTTACAGAGCAGCATGGCAGCAAGTCTGAGGTCAGGTTCCCACTGGCTATAGCCGTCAATACTTTAGTTGCCAATGATCTCCTCAGAGCTGGGAGACACTGCTGATGGTCAGCAAAGATATTCAGTGAGACAGAACTTGAATTTCTGATCTAAAAAAATTAATTCTTTGCTGTGAGGGCGATTAGAATAGTGAGCAGTTGCCCAGAGAGACTGAAAAGCCTCAAAACTTGACTGGACTCAGCCCTGGGCAATCTGATTATTGCGCTTGCTCATCTCCAGAGGTGCCGCTCCACCTCAGCAGCTCTGGGATTTAAATCACCATGTTTGTTTTTGCACAAACCTGGGCTGCCTTTTCTTGGTGCAGATCCATGTTTCCCGTTGGATCTGTGCCCAGCAGCTTCTCGCAGCCCTGGAAAGTGCAGGTAGCTTTGCAAGGGACTGTGCCATGGCTTGGCAGGAGCTTCTCCCCCAGGGTGCCCAGCTGCCTCTTGGCTCATCTCCTTTCATCTGCTCATCATGCAGCATTCAGCTCCCCCTGAGAGGGCTCTCCGCAGGTGGAATGCCTCCCTCCTGTGTTGGTCCTGGGGAAATATCTTTGGAAATGTCTTTCTAAACACAGACAGGCTCTCGTTGTGCACTCGAGGTGTTGGGGTTGCTGTTTACAACACAAACTTTGTTTGCAGCTTGTGTTCTGCTTCCACCTTTTTCTAAGCCTTCAGCAGTTCATGGCCTTTGTGATGGTGCTCTGCACGAGGGTGAATCGCACACATTTCTCATTTTCCTTTCTGTTTCTCTCTCCTTGTGAAAGTCCCCAAGCCCAGTGGCCACAAGAGGTGACAGTCTGCTTTTGAGCTATTTGGATTGAGCACTATGGTTCATTGGCTGGCACATGTGTTTTTCCAGTCTTTATTACAACCTTACCCAAAACCCCAAAATTTCCCTTTCTCACAGGAAAAAGGTATAAACTTGACCCACATTGAGTCCCGACCTTCCCGTCTCAACAAAGATGAGTACGAATTCTTCATTAACTTGGAAGGCAAGAATGTCTCAGCACTGGACAAGATCATCAAGTCCTTGAGAAGTGACATTGGAGCAACAGTCCACGAGCTCTCCCGGACCAAGAAGAAGGACACTGGTAAGGAGATGGTGACAAGGTTACCATTGTCAGGGACTTTAATGTCAAATACTGAAATTACCTGTTTTTCCTGGAGTAAAGGAGATCCTCTCAGATCTTTATGGCTACATTTCTCTCTCTGCCTATTTTTCCTATTTGGAGGTTTCCTGTCTGTGCAAGTTTTTGCCATGATTCTGACTAGGATCCTGGGAAACCAGGGAGGCTCTGCCACACACTTTGGTGGGAGCAGGACTGATTCTCCATTGCTGTAAGAAATCCCAGGGAGGTCAGCTGCAGTTCTGCATCCAGAGGGAAATAAGGGAAGATTTTATGAGTTGTTCATGCCCCTAATTCTCAGAGATCTGCTGGAGTTGAGGCCGCTTGGTGCAGTGGTGTCTGCCCAGCAGATAGTCTGAGACATACTTAAATGCCTCTTCAGATAACAGATGTGACTTTAATAGGATTTCAGACTTTAAATACTTTAGGTCTGGATCTTCCTCTTCCTTCCTAGGAACAACATGAAAGGACATTAATACCTTCTTGAGATCAGTGCTGGTAATCCTTTTACCGTTTCCTTTGTGTCCTACCCATGACATTACATTTGAAGATGAAAAAGAAGAAGGCAGATTCTCTTTGGAGTCAGTTTTCTCCATTCATGAGACAAAGGGACAAAAGGTTGATTAGGTGATTTATGATCATGTCAGATCGAAGAGGTTCACTTTTGGGGGCTTTTTTATTTTCAGAAGAAAGCCACAGGACCTACCAGGGCTTAACAAAATTTTAGTTTATTTAGCTATAATGAAGAAGTTAGTAATAATTATTATTAAATAATAAAGTTGTGTATAAACATAGGCCAGAGTCAGACAGAGGTACAGCTCTAAATATCATCCAAGGAAGTCTTGCATGTGAAATTCTGACCTCACAGAAGTCAAAACTCCTGTGGTCAGCTGTAGGATTAGGATTTCACTGCATTTTACTGTGTTGATCAAAGCAGTTTTTTGAGCTAGATTATCCTGTCAGTGCTTCAAAAAGGGACTTGATCCCCTTCTGTCTGAGAGGATAACTTGTGTTTGTTAGTTTCAGTAATTCAGAAATACTATAAAATGGGAGCAATTTATTGCTGAGGAGAGAGGAACATTGATATTTCTTTTTGCCCTTTCTCTTTTTTTTTTTTTTTTTTCAATTTCAACTCCTCTCATGAGTAGCAAGGGTCCAGCCAAACTGAAATCCCTAAAGAGCCATATTTTGAAAGGTCAAACAAGCCCTGCTTAGGGGATGAACTGTGGGTGGCAAATCCTGGGTGGGGGCAGCTCCAAGGGCAGAGTGGGATGGGAACAGCCCGAGCTGTAGGAAGTGTGGTGAGATGCTGTCCTTTATCAGCGATGGCACTAACAAATAACAGCCCTTGTGCTGCATTTTGGGCCAGCTTGTCGTTCAAATGTGTCCTCCTGGCAAATCTGGTCATGCTCCACAGATGTGCTTGCGTGAAATGTTATTCCCAAAGCACAGAACAAGAGCGCTGTGCCCCCAGGGAGCAAAATCTCAGACATATGGTTTATGGGGATGTTGCCACACTTGGCTCAGTGGGCAGGTAAAGCTGGGAAGGTTTTCTTCCAGAGGCAGTCTGGGATCCCTTGGGATGGATTCTTTTACTGCTGCCTAAGATGCCCTCATTTCTTCCCTGCTAAGGATTCATTTTGCTCATGATTTGAGAAAGAAAAACCTTATTTTTCTGTTTCCTGTGGGAAGCACACAGTACCATTCTTGGGGCAGTGCTTTGAGGAAATTTCTGTATTCTGTCCCTTCTGTATAGCTCAGTGTTAAACACTGTGTGTATGTTCTTTATTGGGCAAGGGATAAATGAAAGGCTTTTTCTTTTTTCTTCCTCTATTTTTTTTTTGGGGTCTCTTTAACTGCTTTTAGTGCCTTTTCTTAACTAAACACAAAATTTAATTGACACTTTCAAATTGTTACAAGTACCAGATTTGGATCAACAGTGTGATTTTAGGTGAGAGCAGACCAGCAAAATGCTCTAAATCCAAATGTAGCATTAGAGCTTCAGCTAAGAAGGGCTGGCAGTTGCTGGGCCAAAAGCTCTTTGTGTAGATGGTTAGGCTTGTTGTAAAAACACAGTGCATCTCTTAATGGCTCTTTTTGGAAACAAGATGGGTATCTGCAGTCCACTTGGAGCCCATGAATAAAAATAATTAAATATTATTCTGTTGCAGCATTAGGGAAACGCAGACAATTTATTGCATTTCTGAAACAAGCTGGGAGCTGAGGATCTGTAGGGGCCTTGTTTGCCAGGCCCTGAGGCTGGCCAGAGCATTTGAGACTGTTTAAAAAAGGGCTAAACCTGGGCCTTGAGCTGCTATAAATTGCACAGACCTGTCTTTGACCCTCCTCACAATGGTCCGAACGGGGGATTCTGCAGAAGTCCTCGCTGGCCCTGCTTTGCTGCCTCTCACATAAATGCCTTATTAGCATTCTGCTGAGCATTTGACCCCACGGTAATTTGGTCACCACTTGGGTGTCCAGCAGCATCCCATAAACGCTGCTGTTCCACTCTCAGACAAATCAATATTTATGACTGATCAGGCCACGTTTGCTGCTCAGACCTTCATAGAGCCCCAGTGTTGCAAGAGCTCGCCCTGGCAATTCATTAATGGCTGTGCAGACAGACAGCGAGTCTGGAGCAGGATGTTGCAAACAAAATATGGGATAGATTCAGCCGGGGGTAATTCGATTTGATCTTTTAAATAGTTTCTGGGAGGGCTGGGGACAGCAGGACAGCATCCTGGCACATCACAGCTCGGCAGAAGACATGGTAGGCTTTTCTCACCCTGGCCCATGGTGTGAGGGCTGTGTGGATTTAACACAAGGTTTGCCCCAGGACTGTGCTCAGGATCTTTGATCCCATGAGAGGGTTTAGGACTCTCCAGGACCCAACTTAACACTGGTTCTGGTGGTGCAAGCAGCTCTAAGTATCCTTGGGATTTCCCTTTCACAGCCTGCTGCTCTCACCCACCTCTGTGAGCTCAGTGCTGCTCTGGTTTAGCTCCTGCTGCTGTTTGGGGAGACAAGATCAGTAAATCTCGGCCCTCCTCCCAGGCCAGGTACCCCCAGGGCCTTCATACCAGGAGGAGAAGTTTCTACTGCTGCGTAGAAAGAAAATCACCCATCTCCACACCCAGGAGTGACACTGCATCAGCCTGGGGTCAGTTTTGCCTCGAGTTTATCATGAGCACCAAAGTACTAAGGCAATCTTGAGAATAAAATACTTAATGGAAGTTAGCCAGTGTTGAATGTAAGTCAGCAGCGATCCAAACCCTGCCCAGGGAGACCTTTCTGATCCAGGCCAGCAAAGCCCCACAGACATCACTGCTGAAATCCAGTGCAGACTTTAGCCCCCACCCATTTTTCTACACAGCCTGGAGCCTTCAGGTAAGGGTGCACCCCTGAGAAGAGTGGTTATTCTCTGACACTGACAAATCCTGTGCTGTGGGACTGCCAGGCAGCTTTTTTTACCAGTGCCCAATACAAACTTTAGCAGTGTGCCTCGCAGTGGGGATGAAGCACAGAACAGTGAAGTAATTCCCCCACCAGCACACAAAGCTCAGTGCCAGAGGCAGGAGATAAACCCAGACAGAAAACAGGGGCAGGATGGCTGTGTGTGCTCACCTTACACGTGGTGTAAGCTGTTGACGCCGGATGATTTTCACTTTTTTTTCTTTCATGTATTTGCAGCCTTCTCAATACTTTTCCCTGCCCTTTTCCCCAGCTAGAGAGATCAAAGCCACTGCAGAGCTCCAAGCCCAGGGGGCACAAGGCTCCTCTCCTGTCTTGGTTCTTCCTGGGAACCGAGGCTGAGAACAAAATCTTCAAGGCACATTTTCACCAGCAAGTCCAACTAATACCAAGGGTGGGGGCTCCAGAGAAGGGGCTTGACCTGGGGGGAATTGCATCACCACTTGTCCTCCTAATTTTATCAACTACACTAATTTCCTCAAACCTATCAAACTGCATTCACCCCTGCAAGGCTGGGCTTTTGTGGATATTCTTCCATAACTGCTCCTAGAGCTCCAATAAAGATCCACTTTTATCCACTTTTATATTACCTCCTATACTAAAATTATCTCGAGTTTCATTTCCAGGCTGAAAAATGCAACATACTGACCCTCCTCTATGGATCAAACACCCTTTTTTCTACTCCCCCCTCTGACTATTTTAACTGATGGGGTTGGAGGTGCAGGAAAGCTTCTAACAGAGAGGGGAGAGAGTGTTTCTGGGGCAACTGAGAGAACGAGAGGTACATCCGGTAGCAAAGAAACCAAATTCAGCATTTGGGGACCTTGCTGTGTCTGCTGCTGCCATCTAGTGACTTCTCGGGGCTGGTTTTAGGGCAAAGAGAAGCGTGAGCATCCTGCAGAGGGGCGGCCCCAGTCCCACCTCTGCTGAGCAGAGAGCCGCAGGGAGGGAGCAGATATTTTCCCAATATTGGCTGAGCAAGCAGCACCCATTTGTGCAAGAAATTCAGGTTCTTGCATTGAATTGCCATGATGTCGCTTGATTTCCTTTTTTCTATCGTGACACATCTTGTCTGGAAATCCCTGTGGTTCTTTTTCATCCTTCACCTTATTTTCTTCTGTAAAGAGAGGCTCACGTGGGCATTACACGCCGTGGAGTCAACACCATCCCTTCTCACATGCTGTAGAATATGAGTTATGGGACAATAGAGAACCAGACCAAGAAAATTATTCAAGTTCATGCATTAATGTGTAATGACTGCAGTGATAACAGTGCTAGTCTGAGGTACTGGGATTTATAATTTTATTCATCATTTTGTTTCAGAATCCTAGCTCAAGTGAGTCCACCAGGTAGGTCTTAGGATTTCAGAGAGTCCAGAAATTTTGTATCCATGTTGTGGGGTTTCTTGTCATTCCTTTGAAAGGGCTGATTCTGGCTAATTGTGAAAATTTTCTACATTTTGATAAGCCAGGAGACCAGAAGCAATAAACAGAAAATCATAAACATTACAAGCCAGCTCTGCTCCAAGGCTTAGATACTCTTGATGCTCTCTATTCTTCCAACAGTGCAAAGTAACCATAAATTCAAGACAATTTGCTTGTCTTGTTCTTGTCTCCTACTACAGGGAAAAGGATCGAGAGAATTAGCCCCTTGCATATATTTCTTTATATTTATGATAAAAAGATGAGAATATCAGAAGGCTCAAAACCAAATAGCAAAGCAGCATTCTGATCTCTATTTCTTTTCTGTTCTGCAGTGCCATGGTTCCCAAGAAGTATCCAGGAGCTGGACAGGTTTGCCAATCAGATCCTCAGCTATGGAGCAGAATTGGATGCTGATCATCCTGTAAGATTTTTTTTTTTTGGCATTTATTCTGGTTATTGGCACAGATGTTTCTCTCATTTACATTTGCTCTGCTTTAGCACAGCTCTGGCAGACTGAATCTCACGTGGTACAGGACAAGAAGGCTACCACATTTCTGGGGTTATAATCAGCCCAACTCCTGGTTACGAAGTGAATCAAACCAAAGGTTGCTATAATTGAGCAAATGCCACAGATCATGAAAGTCACAGTGGCTGTCAGAGTGCAGGGCCACCACAAGGACCTCCTCCAGCCTTCCCAGGTGGCTCTGATGTAGTGATTTCAGACTCACTTTCTGTATCACTAACAAGAAAAGGAAGCAACATATCATGGGGAGACTGCTTTTTCATCCTTGATTACATACACACAATTTAGCTCAGTGTCTTGTTATGTGGTTGTTAAATCTGACATGGCTCTTTCATGGTGAGACACAACAAAAGAAAAGGTTCTTGATTCAAGAAGTTTGTGGTTTAAATGGTAGCATCATAAAGTTTTGTTCGTTGACTTAGCTGATAAAAAAATTGGTTTTGCGGTTTTTCTGTTTTTTTCAGATATGAGAATATTTCCTGCCTCTGTTCTCTCTCCAAGCAAACAACAACTTACTTTCATTTGTCAAAACACACTGAGTTTCATGCAGTGCACCAGAAATTGCTGCTATTAGTTTAATTGAGACAGGGTGATTATAAATAAATTACATGCAGCGCAACAAAAATTGCTGCTATTAGTTTAATTGAGATGGGGTGATTAGTCATTCACTACCTATTGCTTAACTCGAGATGTGTTGTGTACCATGTACAATGATTCGTGATGTTCACTGTGGTCACATGAAAGGCAGAATGAAAGGAGGTGCACTGAGCCAATGGCCCCCTTGTGTGTCAAGATACTATTTTGAAGAAAGAAGAAAAAAAATAATTTAAAAAAAAATGTATGTGTGTATATATATATGTGTGCATATATATATGTGTGTATCTATATATATACACATGTGTGTGTGTGTGTGTATATATATATATTAAAAAAAAGGAATGAAACTACTTGTCCTCCAGTTCCTAGAATTAGTTACCGAAACTTAAAAAAGAAAGCCATCTGCTAGTGTAAATAGGTGTGACAGTCCACAGAGTGCAGAAAAAGAGAAATTAAAGGAGCCTGTGTTTTCAGCAGCTCAGTGATATATGGAATTTAATCACAACGACCTCCATGACAGGTTAACCTTGGACATTTTCAGCCATTACCTCCTTTTATTCACACTCTTAGATTCACACTCCTCTTGAGCTGCCTCCTGTGCTTGGCTGTGTTTTGTGGCCCCCCAGTCCAGTTGTGCATTCACCCCTCAGAGGTGCATTTTTGGAGCTGTTCCCATTTTCCCTGCAGAAGGGAATCCCAGCTTGGAAAGATGTTCCTGCACTCCAGACGGAGAAGGCACTCCTGCTCCTGAGGATCCTTTAGTCTAAACAGCAGGAGAATGGTTATCCCAGATGAAGATTTAGAGGTTTTATTGCTTATCCTTGGTTTTATTGGTAATTAACAGCAAAGGTCAAGCTCCCAACCTCGAGGTCTATTAGACATTCTTTGTAGTCATTAATTCCCTTCAAATGGTTGAACTTGTACTACAAATAGGGTTTTTTGGCCTGCTAAATGGCTACCGTTCCTCTGGAAGTTTCAAAATGAGCACTTTTAAGTCTGGTTCATGCTGAAAAGGTCTGATTGAGCTGATGAATGTGTTTCTAACGTGATTTGATTCTGCTCCTCTAGCGCAGCCAGGGTCAGCAGCAAGGGACACCAGAAGGGCACGGCTGTCCAGTGCTGACAATTCTGTGTTGCTCTTGCCAGGAGCACCTCGCTTCTAAAAAGCAAGTTCCCCTGTCCTGTAGGGAGTGGAAATGAGAAAATGAAAGGACATGGGGGGCGAGGGGAGGTGAGAGGCTGTGGCTGAGTGGCTGCCCCGGGGGTTCTGCAGCCTGGGATGGTGCGAGTGGAGCCTGGCAGGATGGGGACAGCTTTCCCACCGACCTTGTGCCCTTCCTGGGCTGCACCAGCCAGGCCCGAGGGTGCTCCTGGGAGGAAGGCTCCTCACCTTTTGCACTCCCACATGGACTGAAGGCTGCTGTTTCTCCCCAGGGGTTCAAAGATCCTGTGTACCGAGCCCGGAGGAAGGAGTTTGCGGATATCGCCTACAACTACAGACAGTGAGTACCCACGGCAGGCACAAAGCAAACCCTCACCTCCTGCTCTCTCCTGGGGTGCTCACCCTGCTGCCAATCACTCCCTGCTTTTCCATGGGCATCCTCCCGCTGTTGGCTTTTCTCTGCCATGTGTTTAAATCTTCCTCTTCATGCATTTATCCCCAAATCACAGCAAAACAAAAGGAAATTGTTCCAGGCACGCGTTCAGAAGGGACATCGTCTCCCTCCTTTCCCCACAACACCCCTCTTTCCCAGCTTTGTTGTCTAATTGAACAGCAGACTGTTGCTACTACAAAGACCTGAGCATTGAATAAATATGGTATTCCCCATTAAAGCAGGGCTGGGGGAGGAGTGCCTATCATTAGCATTAAAGCAGGAGCTGCATATGCTATTAAAATAATGAATAACTTATGGTTCTGATGCTAATCCAGTGTCTGATATTTTACTTTTATCATGTCTAATCCAGCTGCAATCAGCAATTTAGGCTTTCATTTCCCAAGAAAAATAAATTAACAGAGATGATAAATTCAGTTAGAACAGGCTTGTTTGATTGCCTACAATGATCAGATCTAGAGGTGAAAAAATTCTGTTCCCAGAGACACTTGTGTGTATAGATCAGTACTGCTGGGCCTGATTCTTGCTGGGACTGGTGAAAACTGTGATTGCAAAGAAAAAATTAACATGTATTGTACATTTTGGGCTACACTTTGCACAGGATGAAAAGATAGCCCCTGAGCCAAAGAGCTAATAATGTAGTCACAAAATGAGAGACAGAATTAGACTGGCTGATGGGAAGTACAAAATATCAGGTGAAAAAGGCAGAAGCCCAGTTTATAGTTAGAAAATTTGGATAGGATTTTGCATCCAGAAGTGAATGGATCTAATGTCCATTCATAGCTATCCCACAGAAGATTTACCTTTCCTTCATAGTGCATCACAAATTCTAGTCTCTAGTTCCCAGGTTTTCACCAAACCCTGCACAGAATTAAAAATAGTAACCACCCCTTCCACCCCGAGATTCAAACTGAATTTGATACATTCCAAGATGTAATTTATTAATGTTCAGTCTGTTATCCAGACCCTCAGACACACTGGAAACACAGTCTATACCGACCTGGACTTAATTTGAAAGGTTTTTAAGCCATGGCTTCCCCCTGTAACCCTGGAAGGTGGTTGGGGATTATTTAGCAGCGCTATAGGAACAACAGTCCTCCAATCCTCATAATTCAACATGATGTTTAAAGCTCCACAGATCAAGGAGAACTGATCCAGAGAGACAGAAAATTATCATTCTCCAGAGGAGCTGCCCTGGGGCTCAAGAGAAAAATGAGGGAGTGGGAGATGGTGGGGTGTCATCAGGAGTTTAACAATGGGTCTCTGGGGCTTGGAAAGCTCCAGCATTATTCCAGCAGTGATGTTAACCCTATTAAGTTACTTAAAACCCTTTGATTTTTCAAAGCTGCTGGATTCACCTATGGCCCTTGTATTGATTGCTCAGGAATTGGTTATTCACAGGAGGCCAAACTGCATCGCCTGTGGCTGTGTAACTCCTGTTAGCTTCAACAGGAGCTAGGCACATGGAGGCCTGAGGGTGGGATTTAACTCATAATTACTCCTTACAGCTATAAAAAGTCAAACTGGCTGGAGTCTGTGTCTATTACATCACAGACCACAGATCAGAATTTCTCTGCCACCGTGACGGAGTTTTACGGAGCTGATTTTACAAAAACAATTAATATAGTGCTCATTAGAGCAAGAAATAAAACAGCTACTACATATCTAGAAGCACAAATAAACTGAAACCCACAGCTAGCAGGTATTTTTAGAACACCTTTATAGGACAAATAAGCACTAATTTGTTTTTAACACAATAATGCAAGGAGCTGTCTAAGGCCAAGGTCAGTAAAGTCCTTTCCAGCCAGTCCTAGTAAAGCTGCAATATGAAGGGGAACAAGAAAACTGTCCTGAAAATGAAGTGGGAAAGGACAAAGAGCAGGATGCTGATGGCATAGGACATCTTCTGTCACTGCTATTGAGGGTATCCATTTTCTCTCCAGTGGCCAACCCATTCCTCGTGTCGCCTACACGGAAGAAGAAAAGAAAACCTGGGGCACGGTGTTCAGGGAGCTGAAGAGTCTGTACCCAACTCACGCTTGCTATGAGCACAACCACGTGTTCCCACTGCTGGAGAAGTACTGCGGCTACCGCGAGGACAACATTCCCCAGCTTGAAGATATTTCAAATTTCTTGCAGAGTGAGTTTTGAAGCTCCTGAAAGAACCAAATGAAATTAAAGGCCTCAGCTATCAGTGGGGGTTGTAATTCTGGAGAAGGAAAAACAATCCAGGTTCTTCCCAGGTCCTTCTGTAATGCTTCTGGGGGTACCATGGGACAGAGGCTCAGACACTGCTGCTGGCAGAAAATTGCCTGCCCTTACACAATTAAAATCTATTTAACATAGGAGATTAACAAAAACCCAAACAACCAACAAATTTTCCCCTCTGTGAGGAATCTGGATAAGGCTAAACCACACACATGAGCAGTTTTTAAGAAGCCATTTTTGTCCCTCCAGGCTGCACCGGGTTTCGCCTGCGTCCCGTGGCAGGCTTGCTCTCCTCTCGGGATTTCCTGGCGGGGCTGGCGTTCCGCGTGTTCCACTCCACGCAGTACATCCGCCACGCCTCCAAGCCCATGTACACCCCGGAGCCGTAAGTACTCTGCCACCAGGAGCGTGTAAATCCGCAGCAGAGCAGCAGCAGGGCCAGCCCGACTGAAAATAACCGCGTGGGACTCTGGAGAACTCCTGGGGACAGAGCGAATGGGACTGCTCCTTCCTGAAAACTCTTGGGGAGCATTTCCAGTCTTTTTAACAATCTGCATCCACTTCTGCAGGTTCTCCCGGGGCAGATGAGGTAGTTTTGCTGCTGAAGGCCTCCTCGTGTGGTGGCTGGGATGCAAGAGAGCAGCGTGCAAGGGCATTTAGCTGAGCTATTAGCACCCAAGTGATGCAGCAGGGACTCAACACGTTGCAAGTAGGTTTCTGTCAGTAAGACAGGGGAAGCCCAGAGCATTGAACCCACCTCTTTTCCAGTTTGGAGTGTCCCTGTTCAGTTTTTTCTCTCTCTCTGTCCATTGTCCTTTTCCACTTGCCATTTTCAAAACAGATTTCTTATTCTGCTTCCAATTGTTGCAATTCTTCCTTGTTTCTTTGCTTCCTACTTGCCACAACTTATTTTCCCTTTCTTTCTTCTATTTTTCATTCTTCTGATTTTCCTTCCTGCTTTTGTTCATGCCATTGTCATCATGCACAAAGCCAGGCTGGAATGTCTTCCACAGACTTGGTCTTTTTTCTGGACATCTTAGCCCTCTCCCCTTTCCATCTCACTAAATTACTTCTCTGCATTTGAAAAAATTAACAATCTCTTCTGCTGAGAGATGCATGATGCAAGAGCACTGAAAACTCTTGGGCTTGCAAGCATTTCCATCACAAGGATAATTTTAAAGCAAAATGTTTTCCTGTGAAAGATAGCTGCTGGTAGCAATACACTGTGCTCTTGACTATGTGCTGGCTCTACGGCATTTTTCCAGCTTTGCTGAACATTTTCTGAATCACAGTTGTTGAAATGTCATGTTTTCCTGCAGTGATATTTGCCACGAGCTGCTAGGACACGTACCTCTTTTTGCTGATCCCAGTTTTGCTCAGTTTTCCCAGGTAAGTTGGTGGTTTCATTATTTATATAATTAAACACACCATTAATTCAGAGGATGATCCAAGAGCTGTGAAGGGTAGTGCAGATTCACCTTTAAGCACACTGTTTGAGAGCGGTTGAGATGACTTATTTCTTGCTTGGATCTGGACACAATTCACGTAGGTGAAATCATAAAGTCTAACTCCAAACATGATCTAGTGTGAGCTGTATTTTGACAGGCCCTGTGAAGCTGTCACCTAAAAACGTTTCTGCAGATGTTGATCCTTCTGAGCAAAGTCACATAGCTCATGGATCAGATGGATTATTACCTCACCATGATGTTTCAGTGGAGATTCAGGGAAAGTGGAGATTTTGGTTTTTCACTGTTGAAGTGATGTTGGAGGCTGAGTAAAGTGAGGAACCGTCCCAGCTGTAAGCATGGGAGAAGGCTGGAGAGGAATTTTCTTTTTGGTAGTGTTAATGTCTCTGGAAAAGGAGCCAAGCCTTGGTGAAGGAGTAAACTTTTGGCTGCATCTTAGCAGAAAACGTGAAAATACACAAAGAGAGAAAGGCATAAAGACAGAAAGAGTGACATAATGAAAGAGAGGAGGAGAGAGAGAAAGAGAAAGAAAGGAAAAGGAGAGACAAAGAAAAAAAGAATGGAGAAGGAAGGAAGGAAAAGGTAAATGGACTTGATGTAACATCTCAAAAGACAAAATGTCACTTTGATCTAGTTAGTAAGTCCTCAGCATTGCCTTCAGGCTCTGCCCTTCCCCAGAGCTGGGGTTTTCTTCCAGACAAGCCCTACTGTACCTTGTTTAACTAGGGTTGGACATGGTGATATCTGCTCCAATGTCTTTGCTGTGTGTGGGAGGAGGGCCTCTGCTTTCTGCACTGTGCAGTCCTCTCTAGAGCAAATCAACAAAAGGAACCTGGTTGTTTGTAGTCTTGTGTGTCTGTCATTTAAATCTAACTGTTGCATGCCTCCTGGAAAACACTCCATCAGCTCCCAAGGTATGAATAAGCTCTTTCAAATCATGCCTTGTCATTCAGAAAAAATAGCTCATTCAAGGCTTCAGGAAACCTCCTTTAATCAGGGCCCATCAAAACAAAGAGAAATATATAAGGTGTGTAGGTGTGATTGATTCGCCTCCTTTTGTCCCTATCATTCTCTCAGATGTTCATTGTAGACTTGATCAAAAGCCTGTCAAAGCAAGAGGAAAATTTTATTTGACCTCAATGGGCTTTGTACCAGGCACAAAGGACCATGCCTTGTAAATGACATTTGGACAAGACCCTTTGTTCATTTTTGGAGAGATTTCTGGTTTAAAATTGATCTTGCATGATAGGAACATGTCCTGTAAACATTTGTGTGTGGTTGTAAGCAATGGTAACATTTAAAATGTGAGCAATTACATAAGATGGGGCAGGAAGAATGTTTGCAATAAACAGCTTGAAGAATAATGGTTTATTGTTACAGGAAATTGGACTGGCATCTCTGGGAGCTCCAGATGATTTCATCGAGAAGCTTGCTACGGTAATTTAATAAATGAGGGCTCAATTTTCCAAAGCGCCCTGTGTTGTCTTAATTCTGCTGCCACCGAAGTCACTGATAGAACTCCCATAGAGCTGAATGGGATCAGAGTGAAGGCCATGATCGGAAAACCCCACCCTGAAACAGTTGCATTAAAGGAAAATAGCTTTGGCACCCCTTATTCAAAGTGACAGTTGTGATTAAACACAGAAGCCCAAACAAGATTTCCTCCAGCACAAACATATTGGGCAAGAAAAGATTGTATGTTACTACATCCCCACAGGAAATGTCAAGAGGCAGCTTCTGTTGTTGTTTTACCTTCAAGCATCTCTTCTCTCCCACTCTGGCAGGCAGATAATGTCCTCTGTAGTCAACATCCACACCTGGATGCTACTCTGAGACTACTGAGACCCAGAGATGCAAACTTGCAATAAAAATGAGGATATTTCTCTGAGATTAGCATCCCCAGTGCAAACTGGGGGCCACCTGGGCAAAGAACTCCACCAGCTTTGGTGCTTCTGATAGATGGGGTGGCTCTTCTGAGCCAGGGCAGGGATCCCCTCAGAAGGACAGACGAGTGAGTTAAATTTGGCACACACCATCCTCCTTCCCTGCTGCCCCAGCAGCCTCTTCACCCCCTTGCTGCTGCAGCCAGATGCCCTCTGTGAAGCAGGACACAAACTTGTCTAATCTAAGGTTCAGACTTCCACTGGGTTGGCTGGCCAAAGTAAAACTTTATTGCTATGATTTCATGGCCCCTGCTGACAAAGATAAGCACAGTAAAACACAACTTTGTGTGTCAGGGAACGGAACTGATTTCTCAGGCACAGGATCTAGAGCTGTGCTTCTCTCAGGAGAAGGATTTCCGTCTGAAGGGACACTTATTGCATTCATACACTTGAATTTGATGCATGACAATATTTTGTATAGAAATGAAAACTCCAAATGTACTCAAATAAGTGGTGTACACATGCTACTTTTGATCAAGGAATCATAAGTTTCTGTCTCGTTTTCTTGCCAGGTTTATTGGTTTACAGTGGAGTTTGGACTATGCAAGGAAGGAGATTCCCTCAAGGCATATGGTGCAGGGCTGCTGTCTTCATTTGGGGAGCTGCAGGTGTGTCCTAGAAAACATCTCAAATATGTTTATAATTACTCAAATTTCTTTTCTGAATGCCTTCAGACCTTTGGTTTTGCTTCATACCTAGTGCATAGAAGTAGCATGAAATGTGATACTCCATTTTAGAGCTCTGATCAATGTGTAGGTGCACAGATACACAGGGAACTCACACCTGTGAGTGTGAGTGACATAAAGTGTCACTGAATGTCACTCAGTAAGTGATATTATCATTGCATACCACAGGAGAAAATCTTCCCTGTCTGAAATGGGATGGATCTTTCTTTCACAGCACATTCAAACACCCTTACACTGAAATAAATTTCTTTTTTGTTATTAGTACTGCTTATCAGACAAGCCTGAGATCCAGCCTCTTGCCCTGGAGAAGACTTCTGTGCAGAAGTACCCTGTCACTGAGTTCCAGCCCATCTACTATGTTGCTGAAAGTTTTAAAGATGCAAAAGAAAAGCTGAGGTAATCCAATCATTCCAGAGAAGAACCCATTCTTGTCTGTTGCAAACGCTGGATCCCATTGCCATAATGGCCCTTGAGTTGACAGTAATGTTTTGAGAGGTATTAGAAAAAAATTGTGCAGTGCTTAAAGATAATAAATATTTTATGTCCTCAGAATTTTGGGCAAAAATGAGCAATAGCAGGAATATATTTTATGCATGAAGCCAAGAATTTGTGTTTAGTGTAACTAAGAGTTTCATCTGTCTAACCAAAATGCAACAAAAAAATTATCAGTTTAATTGCAATGATACCAACATTTAGGGTGAAGTCTCCCTAATTAACGCAAAACAAGTTCCTTTGCCATTACTAGGATTCCCAGTTCTTGCAAAAAAAGTCTTCTAGTATCTATTCCTTTTCTTCTGAAGTTATGTCCAGGTTCAGTTCTGGTTCTTGGAACAGGAATGGCTCAGTCTGTGTTTGGGGCTCACCTTAGTTTTCACCTCTACAGTATTTCTACTCCTTTTAAAAAACCAACACACCACCGTATTTCTGGGTGTTAGTAAAGCCACTGGGGCTTAGCCTTGGCTCACACTCAACAAATTTGTCACTTGGAGATGCCACACAGGAGCTTGTCCCAGACCTGCTGTCTTGTCTTTCCACCATTCACAGCTAAACACCTGCAGCATCCCAGGATATTCTGCTCCCTCAAGTTCCCCAGCTCTGAGGTCTCCCCTGCTCTCTCCCCTGCTGCTTCCTTAGTTGTCATAAACCTGCGGCTTCTCCTTGTGCCCTGTTCTCTGGGGAATACCTGGCAAAGATGGCCTTCTCTTCTGCTCTGTGCTGCTAATTTCCTCCACACAGTTTCTCTCTTCTCTGTATAATCTCTGAGTACCAAGCTCCTTGAGGAAGTGAAAGATGGTGCCTTACTTAGCAGCAACAAAATATTTTGGAGTTTCCTCTATTTTTTTCAGTGACCAAATTGAAAAAGTGGTTTAATTGAAATAGAGGTTTTGGGGGTTGGTGCAGTGCCTGTGTTAGTGTCTTGCATCTGGACATGTGTGTTTGTGTGTAATAGAATATCTTTCTGAAAAATTATCCTGAGATTGACCGAAAAGATCTCAGTTTAAGGCATTCATCTTCTGACTGGGATCTTACTGAGACTTAGGAAAGCCATCTTCTAAAGTGATCTCTCCTCTCAAGAAAAGCTAGACCAATGCTGCTAAATCCATCGTAGTCAACATAATATTTTTTCACTGTCACACCTTGTGGCCTACTCACACTGAATTTGGTTTCAGACAATGTCCTTAGCTGATAATAATTAGGTTTGAACTGGAGAAGCATTGTGGGGATGGCATCCAGCATATTCCACTGTTCTGGGCGTGTGGGAATTCCCATGCTGAGTCACAGTCTGTGCAGTGGGGCTCCATAATCAACTCGTGCGTGCTTTCCTTCCTCTTTCAGCAATAACTTCAGTAATCCAAAGCAGATCTACAAGCCAGTATCCTGCTGGGGTCTACAAGGAGCCTGGAACAATAGCTCTGACCGTCTCATCCCATTCAGAGCCCTTCTTTCCACAGTTGTGCGGCTATGCAAATTAATATTTTCCCAAGATACTGAAATCTTAATGCTTCTGACATGGAATTAACTATTTTGCAACAGAGGATGCTGCTCCACTCCATTAGCAGTGGAGCAGCTGGAATTACCTGGAAGCTACCACAAACCATGCCAGAACTGAGGTCTCTGCATGCTCCTTGGCACACCAGGATGGCGAAGATATTTTATCTTATTTTCCCAGAAACTCAGACTTGGATTAGAATTCCTACATTTTGCACTACTGAAAGGAAAGTGAGGTTTTCAAGCTTGGCAGATCCCAGTAGTGACATAGTTGGCCTATACCAGGAGCAGTGTTGCCATGCCAATAACTTAATTAGTCCTGTTCAGAAAAAAACAGAGGTGATAAGGACAAATATGATTTCAAGTGTCATGCAGAATGTTGTAGGTCTCAGATCACTCAGCAGGAATTTCAGTTACTTCCTCCCACAGATTTTCTTATCCCCCCAATCAACAAATGCACACACTAAGAAAAGACTGAGTTAGTGAAAAAAAAAAAAATAGATTTTTAACTGTATATTTGTTTGTGTTTTATTTCCTCAGGAAATTCGCTCAAACAATCCCTCGTCCATTCTCTGTTCGGTATAATCCCTACACCCAGAGGATTGAAGTCTTGGACAATGCCAAGCAGCTGAAGAACTTAGCTGACACGATCAATAGTAAGGAATTACAGATTCGTTACCTGGAATTCCTCAGCAATGGGAACACAAAGCAGATTCCATCTGGCTGCATTTAATGCTCTGACCTTGTCCAAGATAAGGCAGCACACATCTCCTTTCTTACGAAAAAATTATTTCTTAATTCTAGCCAAGCTTCAACAAGCATTTCCACTTGACTGTAGCTTGTTAAATCTGAAATATCTGATTTTGGGGGAGGTGCTAGAAAGGTCAGATGGCCTTGAGGTGGATCCTGATGTGTGGGTCTAGATGTTTTCAGTAAGGAAGAGAAGGAGAAGCATGGCTTTAATCCCATTTTCCCCTCACATTGCCAGCCAGCCAAGAGCCTCTGACCCTGATCCATCCTTGCAGGGCTGATGAAGACAAAGGGCTGACTAATACTCCAGTAAGACCCTAAAAATGTGTCCAATTCAGAGCCTCTCTGTTCACCTTGTTTGTTGCTCTGATTTTCTGATATTCGTGGAGATTCGCGGAAGCTCTCAGGGAAGTCAGGCAGGCAGCACCAAGACGGCGAAAAGAGAAACTTTATTTACAAGAACTTCTTTATATATCCATTAATAGTCTGATAATTATTGGTTGATAGTTTTGCCACCCCTATAACGATTGGTTACAACGCTGAAGTGTCCAGTACCAAAACAAAGAGATTAGAAAGCACAAGAATGCAACTTATCTCTATTCTCCATGAGAAAAAAGAGAAAGATTTTAAAACAATGCAACTACACGTGTTCCTAAGAGAATGGCTATAAAAGGTAAAAAATATACAAGAGTGTTAGAAATGGACTAGCTCTAGAATTAACTGCTGTGATTATTTCCTTTGCAGGTGAGATTGGGATCCTCTGCAATGCCCTCCAGAAGATAAAATGAAGATTTGCTGTCACTTGCTGCTGACTGGAAGCTGTCATGTGCAAGTGCCAGTCTTTGTTTGGCCTCAGTCCATTGTCTTCCAGTGTCCTGCGTGAATTATTGTGTTATATATCTTAATTGTTATAGATTAGCAGACAGACATCTGCAGGTGACCCTCGACTCTCTTGGCCTTCAGACACGAATCCGTTTTTTTCTCACCAATGTATAAAAATTGCCTTATTTCTGGGAATCTGGGGAAAGCCTGTGTATGTTTTGTGCCAAAGGTTAGCAGCAGGATGAGATCCTCACCATTCAGAGCCATAATCTACTGCCCTGTGAGGTCTGGGACCAGGGATGGGATGTCAGTGATGAACAGAGTAATCTCCCTTGCCCTCTCACAGCCACTCTCCCCTCAGTCCCTCCCAGTTGTCCAAGGTTCCCATGGAGCCTGAAACTTTACATCTTTCAGGGTATACAGGGAGATTTTTCAGGGTCTGTTTCTCTCTGTGGAAGGCTGATCTGTGAAGGCTACATTATTTTGTGTGTCCTTCTCTTGAGAGTGCCTTATTCAGCACTGCTATGAGGTGTCTCCTGACTTTCTGGTTTCACAGTCTAAAAGTTGGATACCAGCACCTTGGAAACGAAGAGGAAGTGGTTTTTATCATGCAGCTGGAGACACCAGAGCCTTCCAGCTTCTAACTCACCCTGTCTGTGGCTGGAGTTCCCACCAAAGCCTTGGGTTAGCTGCGTCCCAATCTAACTGCATTCAAACCCAAATATGTTCTCTTTCAAGACACATCCTAAGTAATGGCACCTTTTTGAATCTCCATCACCCATTTGAGCTTTAATCTCCCTTTTTTATTTTTCCTGGAGTGTATATCAGCAAATGGAACCAAAGGTGATTCCAGCTTAAGTCAACGGCTGAGCATGGAGAGAGAAGAGTCTTGCTGTTCAGGAAAGTGTTTCTGTGTTTATCCAATAAATTTCACTCAAATCAGCTAAATGTCCTCTTGGACTGGCCCACATTGTGTAATGCCTCCTTGTAGCTCCCTATTGAAGGAAGGAGATCAGCCCTTGAACATTGGAACAGAATGGAGCAAAGCAAAACTGGACAGTATTTCCTGAATACTGAACAATTTTGCATCATGATGCCAAATGACTCAGGGCTCACAGTTCTGTTAGAAGAGTCAAAGATGGAGAGGGTTTTGAAAGTCTGTGAGTCTCCTACCTGCTCTAGTACTAATTTTGTATTTATAGTTTGAAAATCCATACTGCTTTAATGTAAGCATCATCCTTTAGGAAGATACAAAGTACAGCTGTTTTCACTACATATATGGTGGCTAATAACATTAATCTTAGGATACCAGCTGGAACCCTTTCCAGTAGAGATATACTTACTCAAAATGGTATCATTTTGATGCTTTGAAGTAACTTTTTTAATCTCTGTGTCTTTTTTATTCCTTTTTTTCTCGTCACAGTGTATCTCTAGATCTTTCAATCCCACTTGACGTGTTTTCAGCATGAAAGCAGCCCATAATTTTCTCCCTTATTATAATAGGACCCATGAGGTAACCGTATGCTACAAAGAGACAATCTCATCCCAAGGGTAAAGTCTTTCAAACTAATCCTCAGACAGCATTCCAAGCTCCTCTGCTCCTGGTTGTTGGTATGAATGACAGCAGCAGTAGTTCTATAGTGATACTGAGAACCCAGGATTCAGGATATTCTTTTATGTGCAAGTGGAATAGTTAGAGAATATTGTTGCCACATGTCTGATTCCGTGTCCCTTGGTGCAGGTCTAAATGAGCAATAGCTTCAGCCAAAGCAGCATAGCATGGCTGCTCAGCAAGAGAGAGATGAGAAAAAGTTAAAGGTTCAGCATTTTAAAAGCAGAGGAAATGTATGGAAAGTAGATTTTCTTGCAGAACAAATTAGCTTGTACATAAGTACTCTAAATACTGCAAATAAATCACATTTTAAATAGTACTCCTTAATGGGTGATTTCTTATTTCCATGCTTAAAGAAAATAAAAGCTGTGTAGGAAAATGCTTTTTGCATTTTCTGACCATTGTAATTCCTCCTTGTATGGGAACCACACAAACCAACCAGAACTGAACACCCAGGCAGGAGGGAAGGCCCATCCGAGCTGTTCCCCAACACAAAAAAGGCTCTCTTGCCCTGGTTGACTGTCACTCATCCAGCCAAGATTGTGGGACTGATATCAACAAAAAACCTTCCTAATGTGTGTCATTACCCAGAAATGCACAGCAAAGCCCAGCTTGCTCTACCTTTGCACACTCCATAAATCTGTGAATGCTTCTCTGACTAACCTATTCCAAGCTAATCTTTAAGTAACCTTCCTCTCTTCTATCCCACTACAATCACGTTTCTTGGTCTCCCCATCTCCAGCTCCATTTCAGGTGATCCAAGAAGACTTTCCTGAGGCTCTTTCCTTTGCAGTGACCTTGGCCAAGGTCAATGATTGTGATGGAGTGATGTTGGCACAGGTGATTCCTCTGGGTGCCTTAAGGTGCCCAGGTCTGACAGCAGCCTTGGAGAAGGGACATTTCCTTCCCCAAAGAATGCAGAAATTATTGAAAAACAGATTAAGCATAGGAGCACACTCTTTTTAAACCTCCCTCTGGTGATTCAAACCGTGCTGGCAGCTGTCAGAGAAGGCATTTTAATGTCCCTGCTCTGCCAGGGTTTGTGACCACTGTGCCTGAGGTCTGGAGGAGCCAACATCCCTCAGGATGCTGAGACCTGCCTCCAGGGCATGGTGCTGTGAAATTCACCTTGGGTTTGTCTGTCAGCTGGGAAAGAGATGAGGAAATCAAGGCCTTCCCAGTGCACGGTCTTGGCCCCAGGGAAAAGTGCTGTCATGGTCCCTAGAGAACTGAATTTTGTTTTATTTTCCCTGGCCAGGGAAGAGGCAAGAGCACTACAGCCCTCGGGGGTGTGACTGAGCCCTAAGGGGCACCAAAAATGGCTCCATCTGCACAGGGAGGCCAGAGGGGGTGAACTTCTCTCTGGAGGACCTTCACACGGGGATTGGCACACTGGAACCTGGGGTGTGAAGAGAGGGGTGCTCATATCCAGAAAGAGGTTTGGTGATGTCAAGTGTAAGGGAAGGGAAGATCCACCTGCCCTGTCAGGAGCAGAGTTGAATCCCCCTGGAGCTTGTCCTGCCACCCAGGAGAAAGATGTGACGCTGGTCTTTTTGAGGGTGATAAAATCTTGACAGAAGCATCAGTTTCCACTTCTGGAGAATAAAATCTTGAGACTTTCTCACCTCAGTTCCACTGGCTGTGATGAAGTGCCTCTCTCTGCACCAATGGCAATGGTAAGCAGGCATGCAGGGACAAATATTGAGATAAATTTGGAGATAAAGTAACTTTTTAGATGCAGCTGGAGACATCAGAGCCGTCCAACTTCCAACTCACTGTCTCTGTGGCTAGAATCCCCACCAATACAGATAAAACCTTGGAGATAAGATCTTGACAGAAGCACATTCCAACAGAGGAACCTACCCTGGAGGCAGCGCTCATCTCCTGTAGGGCTTGGGCAGAACAGGTTCAGACGCTGTGGGCAGGGAGAGCTCAGAAGTTGGCAATGAATTCTGACTCTGGCTGAGGTCTCCGTGGCACTCCCAGAATTGTGCAGAGGGGACACCACTTGGACTGGACTATTTGGGAGAGGAGCCCACTGAGGACAGACAGCACAGAGAGGGCCCCAGTGAGGTAGAGGAGGGTGGGGAGGAAGGACAGGCTCGGACACTGTGCAGGGCATCCAGACTGGGAGATGCAAATGGAGCTCAGGCTGATTGATCGCCTCTCCACAAAGGAGCCCATGCAGGGCTGGACAGCTCGCAGACACCTTCAAACAGAGCACTTTGAAGTTCCCCGGGGGAGGAGGGCCATCTTGGGCTCCTGCGCACGTCCTACACACGTGGCTGCCCTTGATGTGTCCAACACGGCCACATAAATGTCCCCAATGTCCCCCGCAGCACCAGCTTGTCCCCCTGCTCCAGCAGATCTGAGCTCCCAACCCACACCCCCTGCACCTCCAGCCCCACCATTCCCCTGGACATTTCTCTCACACCCTCAGGCAGCTTCTGCTCCACATCTGACTATTGCAATCCTCTCTCTCCCAATGAAGACTGACTTGGTGGGGATCTCAGGCCCGAACGAAGAGGCCAGCAAGGAGAAGGAGATGTGTGGCATGGAGGCTTTGCACAGCCAGGGCAGCCTGGACTCCAACAGGGGGGATGACAGGGCCACTCTCATCCTCACCCTCACCCTCCACAGTGTGAAGAGGACTGAGCTCTCTAAGGCAGCCAAAGTCTTTGAGGTACAGACCTCAATATTCCCTTCCTTTGTGACACCTCTCCTCCGTGCCTTCCTGTCCCCAGCCCACACCTCTCCCTCTCTCACCCTCCTGCTCCCTGCCTGACCACACCTGGCCCTGCTTTCCCCTTTCCCTCTGCCCTGGTTTGGCTCCAGCTGCTCACAGAGGTGCTCTGGTCTCATGGCAGAGGGAGAGGGCTCTGGAGGGAGGGAGAATTTTAGAAGAATCAGCATTTTATGCAAGGGCCATTCAGAGCAAACACCAATCTGTTGTTTCCTCCTAGCAGTTGTGGTGGCCGGCCTTTCACTCAGATTGTGGGGATGTGAGAAGCCAGGGAATTTTCTCTGCACATTTGGCAGGAAATACAAAGAATATGAGAGCTGTAAACCACACAGGCATTATGTAGTCTGGGCACTTGAAGTGCCCCTACCAGGTGCTCACTCTCATCTGGGAAAATGAATAACTCTAAAGAAAAGTATTGTACTTGTTACTTATTTTTCTCAATTATTTAATGATTATGGTGCTATTATACATCAATAGTTCTGCTTTCATTCTGGCAGGGTTTTAAGTTACCCAGCCACTCATTTGCTGTTTCTGCCCAGTTGAAATTCTACAGCCAACAGTATCTCATCTTTCATCTCCATCTATCTCTACCCAGTTCTACAGTGTTTAATCTTTAGCTCTGTCTGTGTTTTAGCTCTTTCTGAGCCAGCTATTATTGGATTTCATTGCTTAACGTGAACTTTTAGTTAATACCTTTAATCACCTTTTAAAGACCCTGTAGAAATAAATCTAGACTTACCTGGATTTTCAGTCTTTGGAGAAGCTTCCTCATATGAACACTTGACTCCTGCAGATGTTTGAAACTCAGATCTCTCACTTTGAAACCCGCCGAGCCAAAAAGCCCAAGAGCTCTGCTGAAGATCTTGACATTTTTGTTGAATGTGAAGTTCACAGTGCTGATGTTGGTATCCTCATCACCTCCCTAAAGAGAGTGGCAAAGGATGTGAAAACCAGCAGAGAAGACAAAGGTAAGAAATGTATGCATCTGTTAGTACCATTCTTTCCGAGTAACTTTTTAAATTTTAGCTTCAGCTTCATAATAGTAATTTAATTTGTCTGGAAAGCCAGTGAGTGTGCATTTATTATTTGTCTCTGCTTTCCATTGCCACGGGTGCAGAAAGAGAGGCACTTTGTCACAGCCAGCGGAACAGAGGTGAGAAAAGTGCTCCAGCAAGGAGGGAGATGAGAAGGATAGAGCAGCAGAACAAAAAGCTGAGGAGAAATTAGAAACTCCTCAATGGCAGGAAGATTGTGTGCTGAGAGCTGTGCAGAGAACTCACTGCTTTGAGACAAACACAGAGAGGTGTTTTTCCTGTTTTCAGGCAGGAATGGGTGAATTCAGCTGCCAGAGACCATTAACACCATCCTGGGGATGGCAGATGTGGAGGCTGAGGGCTCAGCTCACAGGCTGAGCTCTCTGAATACAGAATTGCTCTGTGCTTTCCCACCCTTGACAAGGCCAGGCAGATATTACCAAAGCACTTTTTACTAATCCAGTCCTATTTGGGCACCTTTGGGTGTTCGAAATTCACCCTCAGGCTAAGAATGAGAGGCAGCCCACGCCGAGCTGCTCTCAGGAGCTGCGGGGACATCAAAAGGACATCACTGTTATTGGGGAAACTGGAGAGCTACAGAGGCTTTTGGAGCTGGAGAAGGATTTCTTTAGGATTTCCTTGGGATTTGAGAGGTTTCAGATGTGGCAGGACTGGGAAATCCAATGAAAACAGGGGACTATTTAAAGAGGGTCTGTTTATGTTTGATTCTGTAGGAAATAGGCAAGATGGGTATGGGGACAGCTGGGGGAGCTGGGATCAGAACTGGAATTTCCCCAACATCTGTGGGTATTTTCAGATTTGTATTTTATATTTTATTTTTAGATTTTCTAAACTTGATGTGCTTGGATATAATACAGCAAAAGTAAAATTTACTATTAGTACTGAGATATCTGATCTCTTGTCCAGTGTGAGATTAATGTGACCCCAAATGGACCTTTCTGACTTGTGACACAGAAAGTCTGATTACAGCATCAGTCTGACCTCAGAAAGCAATGTCAACTTCGTGTTTTTCCAGCATTAAAAAAAAAAAAAAAAAAAAAAAAAAAAAAAAAATCTCATTAATTCTGGCATTTAAATTAAAATGATCACACTTTAATTTTAGTCACTGGAAAAGGTTCCCACTTCATGAGAAGGAAACTGTTTGGAAATTCAGCTAAAGAATAATCTTGCTGGGAAAAAAAAAAAGAGCTAGAAGGAAAAAACTTGAAGTTAAGATACTTCTTTGCCTGTTTGGTTTCCAGAAAAGTTAAAAATTTCCTTTTAAAACATTTTTTCACTTTTAAAGGTATGAAAATGTAAGACTACTTTTTAGACAAGGTCAAAAGATATTCTTAAATCCAGAATGTAGAAATAAACTTGTTTTCCTGTGTCAAACAGAACAACATATTTGATCTAAAAATATTTTTGGCTTTAAAAGTTGTTGCTACTAACTAAAACTGAGAGATTATCACAGCAAGTTACTTTCAGATAATTTTTCATCCAATCTGCCAATTTGGTCAGGAAAAAAGTCAGCTACTGACATGTATGACAATTATGGTAGCATGTAGATATGAATATTCTTAGTTTTTGATGAAAAAGAAAGCTTGAAATCTTCATCATGGCTTTTATTTTCCCTGTCTTCTAAAATTTATTTGATTCTCTCTTGTTTAACTCTTTCTGCTTTCTCTCCAGTGCCCTGGTTCCCCAGAAAAATCCAAGATCTGGACAAGTATCACCATCTGATCACTAAATATGATCCTGGCTTGGACCACGGTCACCCCGTAAGTTTAACATTACTGTTATTTCATCTTTAAAAGAGAAACTCTCTGTAGGGAGATTGCTGTAAGGAAAACTTCAGGAGTAAAGAAATACTCATGAAAGAAGAGAAAGAACAAAGGGTCAGATAAATTTCATCTTCAGTAGAACTAGGGACTGCACGAGTCCCTGCAGGAGTGGACCACAAAAAGGAATTTTTTTAACATATAACAACTTCATGTGTGTTCTTAGCCATGCCCTAAGAATCCACAGAATCTACAAGAAAGTTTTTGTCATTCCATTCTCTGCAGGGTCTGCATTTAGACCCTTTCATTAAACCCCACAATGTTTCGTTGTGAGATGTGTGCAGCTCTGTGTAATATGAAATAGACTTTTCCAGGTTTATAAGTCTATCTTCTATTATTGAGAATCACTAATTTAACTATAATGCTCTAGGAGAGCTTCACACCTTCCATAACCAGGACATCTTTCATTCTTCCTAATTTCTTTCTGATAGAAACAGTCCAAGTATTTATAATCTTCCTGAGCTAACTCTTAGGCTGCTTCTCATTAGATAAACGAACAGACATTGGGAATTCTTTGAACTGGAATAAGTTGCCCTTAATCAATAACTTGATTGAAGGTGTGATCACTGAAGAGAATGAGAGAAAGCAGCAGTGGCGCAGTTACTGAAGTACTGAGAGGAGATAGATCTAAATTGCAGAACGTAGTGCAGTTTAGAAATACCTTACAAATGGAAACCAAGTTAGCTCAGGCACTGAACATCCTCTGTGTGTGGCAGGACAGAGCACAGCCTGGGCTGATTTACCACAGCCTGGGCTTCTGGGCAGGGCTAAAAATGGAGAGGCTGGAGGAAAGCACAGAATAAGCTGATGTACAGGTAGCTCAGCAAAGATTTTGCACATACATTTACTGCCAAATAGGCAGTTTGGGTTGTTTATCTCCACACCTTCGGTTTGTTCCTTACTGTCTCTTTACTGGCCAAAAAAAAATCAAACTGATGTTGCTGTGACACCAATTTCTGGGCCACCCTGTCCCTGGCTGCAGTGACATCTCAGCTTTGTCCCTGCTGCTCCGAGAGCTCTGTCCCCACCCTGTGAGCAGCAGGGACAAAGCTGAGATGTCACAGCCTCCGTGTGAGTCTGGCCCAGCACCTTTTCATGGTTTTTGCATGGACTTGTTACAGCCGCTGCCAAGTAAAGGTGGCCTCTGAATAAAGGTATTATCCACAATACCTGACAAAATAAACATCATCTCAGGATGCAGCCCTTTCCTCAGACTCATACACACAACCCTCATTAACTGAGGGCTTACTGGGATTATTGCTACACAAAAAATTGTGTGAATAAACCTAAGTGAAAAATTTGGCTTGTAGTATACAGAGTGGTTCCAGTAAGTTCTGAATATTTTAGAATAATAAATATTCGTACAGTGATGTTGATCAATGCTCTTTTATGAGCTATATTAGCACACCGTTTCAGATTTCAGTTTTAATTCCTATTATGAATGATGTAAAATTAAAAGGAATGTGATTCCCCATCTGTATGCGTATTCAATAGCTGGCAAAGCCTGCTTGATGTTTAAATTATAATAAACACAGAAGGGGCAGAAAGAAAACCCTGGTGTACAGCAGGTAACTTCTCATGTTAGTTTCCTTTCTGGTCACAGCCCCCAAATTTTCATCAAAACCTCACAGATAAAACTGATGCAGACTTTGGCTAACTTTGTTCATAAGGCTCAAACTTCATTGCTTCAGAGAGAACAACCCACACAAGGCCTAATTTTTCTGAGTGCTTCTGTTAGCACATTTACCTATGCCCACAGATGTCTCATAATGTAATTTTTAAAAAAATTATTTTCTAACTCAGGGATACACTGACCTGGAGTATAACAAGCGGAGGGCATTCTTTGCTGACCTGGCCTTTAATTACAGAGCGTAAGTACAAGGGAGAGTTCAGTGGTTCACGTGTGCTTTCAGATTTCACGTGCCAGAAATGTCAGAGAAATAATTTTTTTGTCTATATATCAATGGGGCCACTTTTGAGAGAACAAAGTTCCACCACAAAAGCTTTCACTCCAAATGAAATTGACTTTTGGGACAGCACAGCAAACACATTTTAAGACAAAAATCTTAAGATTGCATTCACATCTCCTTCAGTGCCAGATTTTGTTTTAGCAGAAGTGATTTCAAAATGAATTTTTATTTCAGTTTTTGCAGTTCCTTTTAGGACTCAGTCCTGAGCTGAGGCTAATCTTTTTCAAGGAAATTGGAGGAACAATATTTAGGAACATACTTTTGACAGTAGAAAGCAACTTACTATTTTTGTTATTTGCTTTTTTAAATGTCTCTGTCTGTGCTCATTAACTACCTGAAAACATATATAGCTCTGAGTTCTCATGTAGGTGATGTAAAACATTTCTGCCTTTATGTGTGAACCTTCACCAGAATTGCAATGCTTTTTGATAGGGTAAATCAAAGGTATGGATACAATTAGTTGTGAATTATCATGGTTGATAGCAATCCTGAAGGTCTCACATTCCTTCTGTAAAGCAGAACACATCTCCCTTTTCTTCTTACATATCCCTCTTTTTCCTCCTGACATTTTAACAGAACACACACATTAGAGCCAACCAAGACAAATAGATGGTTCATTATTTACTATTTTGCTGTTTCTATTTTCATTACAGCAAATATTCATGGTGCAGGGGGAAAAAAAAAAAAAAAAAGTACTTGAAAACTGAACTTGCAACCTTCTTGAGACACATGTTGTATTTATTCTCTCCATTGCAGAGGAGACCCTTTGCCTCACATCGAGTACACAGCGCAGGAAACAGCGACTTGGTGAGTTTGGTACTCGTGCTCCAACTCCTGGGCAGCTCCACTCAGCCCCAGGGAGGCCTGGCAATGTGAGACAGCTGCAACCTTTTAAAAACTGTGCTCATCCACCCCAAATTTTACTCCTTGGTTAAATGTCATCTCTTGGTCATTTGTTTTGTGGAAAGCCATTCTCAGGGCTCATGTTAACTATTCACTTTCTAGAGCAAAAGGCATTTTCCTGACCATCTCCCTGTCTGTCAATCCCACCAAGATATCAGAGGCCAGAAAACACCTGGAGGCTCCAGAATAACTTCTAACTGACCTCTGAATTACCATAGCTGTGCTGCTGGCAGAAATATCACCTTTTCAAACATGCTACCAGGAGAAAATGCCCACTCACAAGTTTGAAATTCCCTCAGAGGATATGGTTAATTCAATATTCACAGGACAGCTTGCTCTCCTTCGAGTATTCATTGCTTTTAGCATGGATATGCATTATTTTCCCAAGCTGAAGGTAGAGGAAATTTTGAAGTACCCTTCCAGGATATTTTATTTACACTGGAAAAGTGCCTTAGATATCATATGAAATGATGGTAAGTTACTTTTACAAGAGTGAAGCATTTCTTCACTGGGGCTTTGTTTCTTCTGAAGGTTTGACACTCAAAAAAAAAAAAAAAAAATAAGACCCCAAAAACCAACCAATGAATTAAAGAAAATTAATTCAATTGAAAGCATGTTTTTAAACGTTATGTGAAGTATGTGGCAGATTTGAAAAAGAGCAGAGTTCTTATTTCAAATCCCTCTGTTTCTCACACTAACTTTAAAATATATCAGTAAGCAGCAGTAATTACACATTTGTGTGATACTACAAAACATAAATATGTCCAAATGTCTCAAGTGAGAGCAGACTCCTGGGATTGTGCAAGGTGCCTCATGTGAGAGAGTCTTTGTTCAGAAGAGTTTACAATTTGAATGGAAAGACAGCCTAAAGGTGGGGAAAGGAAGAATGAAGAGCACATTTTCTAACTGTGCTACTGAAAACTCTAGAGCTGAAGTGAGTTGTCCTAAATCACAAAGTTTATCCCAATGCCAGGATTTAAATCCATAGACTACATGTCTCATGCCAGAACCTCAACCACACTGCCATCCCATCTCTTTCAATACTTCCTTTATTTTAAATAAAATCCACTGTGCCATGGAAAGCCACATGTAAACCCTGCATCCAACTCATCCAGGAGGACACGTTTTTATTAAGCTCAAATAGGTTTTTATAGCATCTTTCAATAGTCAGAGATTGATGGTCAGTGTCATGCTCATGATTACTACCACCAGCCAACAATCTTGGCATGGGGATGGCGTGTGGGAATGTCATATTTAAGAAAATTTAATTTTGTGTTCTTTCCTGTTTTTCTCTTTTGTTGCCAACCTTCGTCATTCCAGCTCTTCTCCACCTAGAATTAGACCCACTGTGGCAAGAGAATCGACTTTTAAAGGAGTATCTGCCCATTTCCCCAGGCCCAGCAGCCCAGGTTGTCTTGTTCTGCAGAGCTGTTTCCAAAATTAGCCTTCCCAATTGTTATCACAGCCCCCTGAGGCCGTGCCCTGAGGTCATCTGCATTACAGCACAGCTTAATTGAGCACTGTGTAATTGCAGGGCAAGTTTGCAGCACTAAATTCCCTTGGTGTCACTCTGAGGAGTTGCTGGATGCCTTCAGTTTGTAGCAACGTGGTTGTAAAAATGAAAACCAAGCCAGCGAAGAAATACGACTTTCAGAAAACAGAGGGTACAGACGATCTGAGCTTTTGTTTTCAAAATGACTTCTTGGAAGGCCCTGAAACTGAGTAGTCAGAGATGCCATATGGGTAAAAGCTGTGTAAGAAAACTTGAGAATTCAGGACAGAATTATGGGGATGCACCTGTCACATCTTCATAATAAAGTTGAATAATGCCACGTTGTTTTTTTTTCTAAAACAATAAGGAAATTAATGTAAAATAAGGTTATTGCTTTTAAAGTCCTTCAAGCTCCATCTTTCATTAAGACGATTCTTTCTAGAGTATTTGATAGACTCTGCTTTCAGCAGTCCTTTCATACCTGCTACTCTTGAATTTTGGAGAGCACTTAGGTGATTGTCTTAGAGGTACTGAGGGGGAACACTGAGCTTTGGATAATTCCTCCCTCGTCTCTGGGACAGCCTCCATTTCTGCGGTAGCCAAAGCTTGGACGCAGAGCAGAATGACACTTTGATAAAAGAGACCATATGTGCAGAAGTGTAAACAAGGCTCCAGTCTGGGCATGAACCCTGTCCTGCTTCAAATCCCATGCAGCCCCACTGAAGTCAGTAGTATTCTGTGAGGAAATAAGCCAGGGCAACGCTTGAACTCTAGTCCTCCTCATTTTTTCCTAATTCTCCCATGGAAATGGCCCAGTCTCCTGTGGCTTTTGCAATAGTGACAGCAGCCACTGTTTCCCTCTGTTCTTTTAACTTTTTTTTGTCCTAAGGTTTTCCTCCCCCGCTTTATTCTGGCTCCTTACTCCCACACTGTGTAAGACATTCGTACAAATAAAGAGCCATTACCAGGGACTGGCTATCACCTCCATAGCAACAATAGCACCACAAAAAAAGAGAATAATAATAATAATAATAATAGTAAAAAAAAAATTACAAAAAAAACAAAAGGTCATTTCCCGTACCCAGCATTTCCAAGAATGATCTCAATTTTCATAAAACAATGTTTATAAAGTTGTTAACACCCTAGGGCCACGTCTGAACAAAAATAACCATTTCTATAAGGTTCTTTGCCTTCCTGTTACTACTTGTTTATTTTGCAACAGCTAAATATATTCCAAACCACAACTCTAAATCCAAGCACCATCAAGTTTGTGAGAAGCTTAAAGCCTGTGCCCAAATCAGGTTACTTGTATTATTTTCAGCTGGTCTATTTTGGTATAATGGGCTAAAGGCTCCATGAAGCTGACATATCTTTCAAATACCTAGCCCGTGCCAGGCATCTTGAACTGCAAAAATACAAACCTCTTCACCTGTCCAGATATTACTCTTCAGTATCAGAAAATGTGCTTTTCTCAGAGGTTTCTAAGAGGCAGATCTGGGTTAGGCTTCAGCATGGAAAAGGAGGGACCAGCAGTTGAAGCTGTACCCCATAGAAAAGGGGAAATGCCTGGTTCAGTCCATCCCTAAACTGAACAACAGAATATCCCAGATTCAGCTCTCTCCCTGGGATTTCCCTCCTGAGCAAGAAGGTGCTTCATCAAGAAACAATTCTGCATCAGAATTAGAGCTCTGTCACATCAAAGGGCATGTTTGGAAGGAAAACTGGAGCAAAAGGCCCTTAAGGTTCGCTCCATCCAAACACCATCAGCTTCCGAGCACCAGGTGTGCCACGCTCAGATTTTTAGCCCATGCTGGGGCTTTCCCTCTTTCTGTGGATCTGTGGATGGGACAGATGAGTGCTGCTTTATCGAGGGCTCTGATGCTGCAGTTTTTGGTTTTCAGGAGAGAAGTCTACAGGAAGCTGAGGAGCCTTTACCCCACGCACGCCTGCGCGCAGTACCTGGAGGCTTTCCAGCAGCTCGAGGAGCGCTGCGGCTACAGAGAGGACAGCATACCCCAACTCCAGGATGTCTCCAGATTTTTAAAAGGTCAGACACTATAAAATGTGTTTTATTCTGGGGTTTCCTGCAGGTGTTTGTGCACCACAAACCATTTCCTAAGAAACGAGCTGGTGAGCAGAGCTGGTGGGCTGTAGTGCTGCCTCATGCATCTGCCAATAATGGTTGGAAAGATGTTCACAGTGACTTTCAACTCATTTAATATAAATATTTAATATTATACAAAATAGAGGTGTCTAGTGTAGGCTAATTGTGTGAACTAACTGTGAATGAGAATCAAGCATTTCAGAGATATTTTATTCTACTCTGGAATGGATGGCTAGGGAAAATGGAAAGAAAGGCCCTTGGGATCACTGGTCTTACCCTCATTAAACTAGAGATAAAACCTGGATTAATTTAGACTACAGGTTATGCATGAATGAAACAAATTTTTTTTCAAAAGAGCTGTGTTAATAATTAGACACAATTAAGAGTGAGGATACTGCTTTAGTTCTGTTATATGAGGCTTTGAATGGATATGTTATCTTGCTTTGAGGCAGTTTGTACCACTTTTGAATTGAGTGGAGCTATAGAAGATAATGATAGCAAATGCCCACCACCTAGTCCATCAGAGTGTCAGGTAGAAGCACTCCTTGTTGTCCTCTCATTCCTATATTTCTTCGTATATTTTGTCATTTCTTTGAATTTTTTTTCCTTTCTCTGTGTTTTTGGTTTTGGTTTTGGGTTTTTTTCTTTTTTTGAAAATTACTAATAGCCTGGCAAAGTAAGACAAGAAATTCTGGAAGAAACATTAAAAAAACAAAAACAAACCAAAACAAATCTTGTAAACGGCTTGGTTTCTGGGTGGGATTTTTTTTTGTTTGTTTGGTTATATATTAAAAAAAAGGGGGTTACAGGCTTCATGGTACAATAGAATACGGATAGAAAATTGAGAATAAAACCATTTCTGATTTCTTAAAATGTAATTTTATGCTTTAAAGAAGATGAAATGTCATTTATGAGAGCTGAGAATACAACACAGATTTTGAATATAGGACTTCAAAAAGATTATCATTGGCTCACTTTGAAAGCAGTGGCTTTCAATTTTCTCAGCTTTGCAGACCACCAACATATTTCCCATGGAAATGTAGATTGTGTGTTCCACTGACCACCAGACTGGTTATTTTGTTGGTCGTCTCTCACAGGCCTTTCATGGCAATGAAAGGGAATAACACAGGGCTGAAATCACAGTGCAAAAGTGTTGCATTCTTCTGTCCCATTCTACGGACACATGCAAAGCAAAAAATGTATGGTCACATCACTGGGAGTGAAGATATAATGGTGAAAGGAAAGGAAAAAACGAAAAAAAACCAAAACCCAGATGCAGGTTCTGTTCCCTGCTTGATCGTGAGGACTGTGTGTGGCCCCAGAGACATGTCACTGTCATGTGTCATGATGATAATAATAATAATTAATAATAATAATTATAATAATAATAATATAGATAAATGTGTGTAAATGTGCAAAAAGTGTGGCCTGGGGCAGGCAGTACCCCCACACTTCGCACCCCGGCGTGGATGGGTTGCTGATCCAACACCGCAGGAACTGATCCCTTAACAGCTCAGGGCCACATCAGGGATGATAAGGAGGGTGCACCTGGTGGAGGGAAATACTGCCACAGAGCAGGAAGGATCCCTGAAACCCCTCAGCTGAAGGAAATGTGCTGTGAGTTAACCCCAGGAACAGCTGAACTTGGTGTCCCTTTCCTGTGCAGAGAGAACAGGTTTCCAGCTGCGGCCAGCTGCAGGACTGCTGTCTGCCCGCGCCTTCCTGGCCAGCCTGGCGCTCCGTGTCTTCCCGTGCACGCAGTACATAAGGCATTTCTCCTCTCCTATGCATTCCCCGGAACCGTAAGTTGGATGCCCAGGCATGATTCCATCTGTCTGAATGTGTTGGGGGTCATTCTCTTGGGAGTGGCTCTGGGGTTCCATCCAGTAGTCCACAGAATGAAACAATTTGGGAAACTGGTAGCCGGAGAGTTGGAAGGGGAAGTCATGCATGAGAGGGTGTGGTTCTCTGCCTCCCTTGCAAAGTTGTCTGGGGAAGGAAAAGGCTGAAGAATATCTGGTTTAATCTTTTCATCCTGCCTTCAGTTACCATCTGCTGGGGTTTGATTTCCTGCTGTGAAACTCTCCCAGTAAGTCCTGGCCAGACAACAGCAAACACATTTCATGAGAAATTACAAGTTCACACAGACGCTTTTGTTGTGCGCTGGGACAAAACAGGGACTTTTCAAAGCTGTTGTGACATGAAGTTTAGTGCCCATGCCATCCCAGGCAAGACAATAGACAAGGCTGGGAATTCTCTGATGGCAGATGGGAATTCTCTGATCCTTGCAGAGCCAGGCCAGGTATGGAGGCAGCCACTGTGGAGCAGCACTCGGGGTCTGTTGGCTAAACTCCTTCACAGGAGGTTCACAGAGGGCAGGAAAGGAAGCTTTTAATAAACCAGAAGGTCAACTATTTTCCAGAGACTGCTGCCATGAGCTGCTGGGCCATGTCCCCATGCTGGCTGACAAGGAGTTCGCCCAGTTCTCACAGGTAAGAACATTTTCTGCTGGCTCTTTAGCCAGCTCTGGATAGCAGGCCAGAGGTGCCTTAAAAATACACTCAGCTCACCAGGAAATGCAGTTCTGAGCCTGGATCGTGCCTGAGTCATGACCTGCAGGCGTGGAGGGCTCGCAGTGCCCTGGGAGATGTTTACTCCTAGGGAGTGGCAGCCCTGCTCCCTGCGGACACGGTGTGAGAGGAAGGGCAGGCAGGGCTGGAGGGACTCTCCGTGGGAGGGCTGGGTCAGTCAGGAGAAGGATGTCCCTGTGGGGCTGCAGTTGGAGCTCTGCTGACCGTGCTGCTCCCCTGGCTGCCTGTCCTGCACCACATGGACCTACGGAGCAGCAGCTGCCGAGCCTCCGAGCTGGGTCTGCCTCTGGATGTACATTCTTGTCTCACATGAGACTTTAATTGTGTCCATCACCATGTCATTCATCAGAGTTGTTTTTCCTTCTACAGCTCACCAGATTCTCACAGCATTGCTCACATTGGTGAGAAGGCTCCAAAAAGCAAACAGAGCTTCTTTGTACAACAAGGGGATATTTACTATGAGCAGGCAGTGTCAGACCCAAATGAACTCAATGACCTCTCATAATTAAAGGCTTCAGAGCTATGAATGTTCCTCAAAATCATAGCAGAGGGAAGAAGATATCTCATTGTCCGGGCTTATCAATCAGAGTGGCCAGAGTGGAAATTGGCAATAAGATCAGAGGGGTAACATGATGGAGGTCCCAACACGATGGAGGTCCCTGAAGAAGTATCTTGAAAAGAAAATCAGTTCACCTCATAGGATGTGGTTTCCAGTTGTATCAACCTGAATACATGCCAGTTGCCATTTTGATCATAAATATTGGTTATTGTCAGAATCAGAAGAGTAGTACTTGAAATATAGTCATCTATAATTCATTCTGAAAGAAACTAGTTTAATATTGGAATTTAGGACACATTAGAAATAAGAGATTATTCAAAGCTTTCAGTTTTCTTCTTTTCCTGTCAATAACACAGGCTATACAACATGGGATCATATTCAGTGAATTTTCACATTTCACTTTTTTCCCCCACAAAGTATTTTCACAGTTGAAATTCACCCCATGAAAATTATTTTTTGTTCCGTTCAATACGGTGAAAATGCCCTAATGTTGTTTGTTTGTTGCATGATATGGCTCCTGGGATAGCAAAAAAGAGACATCTACAGATTCCTATTGTGAGAATAACATTTAACAGGGAGCATAGATGAAAGTAAACAGAATCCTCCCTGCACAGATCTGACCCACTCATAAGGGCTGTCAGAAAAAGTGAGAGACAGAAAGGCAGTGGCAAAGATAAAACCCACCTTGCTGTCCTTCCTTCTCATGCCTCCCTATAAATTTCTGCCTGGGGTAGATAATCCAGCATTAAGACAAGAGATGGTTAATTTTACACAGAGAACACTGAGGATTAAACACTCATCTAATGTGGCTCCCAGTGGTATGTAGCTGGGGGCCAGGGAGAGGTAGGCATCCTGGAAGCCATGGAAGGTCATTTTGGGTGACAAAAACAATGAGTAGTTCATGCTATTCATGCTAGAAATGATGTGGCCCTCCCCCTTCCCCTCCTTCTGTCCCTTGGGCTGAATAATCACACTGGTGTAACTCTGTCTGCTTGCTTTCTTGCTTTAGGATATTGGACTGGCTTCCCTTGGATCATCTGAAGAGGAGATTGAGAAATTGGCCACAGTGAGTACAGATGGCAGTTTAATATTGGAGGCAAACCCCAAACCGTTCACGGCACATCCCTAACTGTGCAGGGAAGGCTCTTTTTGTGTCTCAGTTTAACTGCAGAAATGGGAGCATGGCAGGGTTGTCTCTTCTCCTCCACAGGTTAGGAAGGTGCTGGAGCAGGGACTGAGTCCCTCTGGGGGAGCCCAAAATCATGAGGTTCCACCTGAGGAAATGCTTACACTTTTGATTTTATAAGAATGTACTTCTTAAGCTGAGTTTTTATGATTTCAGCCACAGGGTGGTCCCAACTCACTTTCCAGATTCAGCTAAAAGACTAGATGCCCAGTTTGATACCTATCATTTCTCCTACACAAGGTGCAGAGAACCATCAGAATTTGGTTCACCCCATACTCATTAACCTCACCAAATAGGTGAGCATTTTAAAGCAATTTGAGAGCAGCTACTGCCATTCAGTTCTGAGTCACTAGGCTGTCTACAACCATCAAAACAATTTGTACAGCTCCTTACTGCCATCTTAACTTGTTCTGAAAGTCATCTGGAGGCCAGATGTTTGGGGTTTTTTGGTGATAATGGCACCCATTTACCAGTTTTGATGGTTTTTTCATGGGAGGAGAGGAGTCTTACCCTCACCCAGCTGAGACTGATTTATTAGAGGTAGCGAATGAGAGGAGAATGTCACTCCTGAAATTCCTTACCTGGCCCACAGTCCCACTCAGGCTCAATATCCATATTGATTGTGGCTCAATATCCATATCCATCTTTGGGTTAGGACTAAGTAAGTCTACCATTAATTTTGACGTTTGGAGAGCAAAAGGTACCAGTGTTGAATTCTTTGTAACATCATCCAGGTGCTGGGCTGGTAATGGGAGGAGACTGTGACAGTGACAGTCCACATTTCCTCTTCCACCATCTGGGTCTAGAGAGGCTAGAGTGACATTAAGATCCATGCCTTTGCCAGGGTGAAAAAATTATAAGTCCCAGAGAGCCATTTTGGGTCATTCCCCAGGTCTTGGTGTGACTGGGCTAAGGCCTGTGGGTTTATTAAAAATTCCTTTACAAGCACCTCGTCCTCATCCTGAGCTGAACTGGACTAGAGATAGGGTTAAGGTTGGAAGAATAATGGGTCTCATGTCTAAAATTTTCTTGGTATCGTCTACGTTTTGGGAAGGTAGAATAAGGGCACCTTTTTGAAAGGGCTCCCTGCAGTTCAGGGTCTGTGAGAGCACAATTTCGTAAGAGCCATTCAAGTGCTCTGAACAACAAACCTATTCTGGATTAACATCTCAATACTCAAATGTTTAAAATTTATGTACCTAATCTAGACTTTTTGAGTTCCTTTTCTGGAAAGTGAAGACAGAGAAGAACCTGAAGGGTATTCATTACCCTGACATGAAATCTAACATGAAATTTCTATCCAGAAATGAATTTTCTAACATGAATTCTGTGATTTTCTCTGGAAGTCCCTGTCATTCCCTGTTCTTTATAATGAGAAGACCTTTCCAAAGGCCTTGAACCCTCTGTGGGGATCTACCTGTCCTGGGGACTGTGGGTGGAAATCTGTCAGCTTCCACTGACTTTGGTGAGGTTCAGGGCTAGGAGGTTGCAGGGTAATTTATAACACCTTCCAAAGAAAGAAAAAGATATGACTTCATCTACCCATGTAATTACCATTACAATTTAATTTTTTTTTTTTAAGTGGGACAACAAGTTTTGAAAAAATGCATGTTATGTGTAGTGTGTATTATATGTTGAGAGAAAAAAAAAAAATCCTAAAATATGCAACTATAAAATTTGAAGATACAAAGATATTAAGGAATGAGGATAAAAGAAAATTAAAGGAAAGATGAGAAGCTTAAAAATCCCTGCCTTTTCAGAATGTTTTTCACAAGTTGCTCTTATTCCCAGCTTTATTGGTTCACTGTGGAGTTTGGCCTCTGCAAGCAAAACGGATCAATCAAAGCTTATGGGGCAGGACTGCTTTCATCCTATGGGGAGCTGATGGTATGTGTCAAGTGCATTGTATTGAAAGATTTCTGTAATCCAGTTTTCTGAACCCAGGTAAAAGCAAACTATGTTTTTCTACAGAAATTAATACGATTTAAAATTCAGATTTTTCTTTTACAAAGAAATTAATTCTCCCTTCCCAGAAGCTACAGAATAAGGGAAAAACTATTGTGGTGTTGTACCTGTCTTTCATTTAAGAGATGAAATGCAACGAAAGCAACCATCCTATAAAATATTATAGATTTGTTTCCTCCTGCTCCTGCCAGTATGAATGCAGCAGACTTTAACACAAAGTACCTTTCTGAATTACTCACTAGAGGGCAATATTATGCCTATTATGAGCTTGGCTATTTCATCCATGCCGTTGACATTCACACGCACATGAACCAGAAAGGCTCTGACTGACTGGGCCAAGTGAAGTGCAAAGGAACTGGAAATAGCATGGACACTGACAATAAGAAAATGCTTTAGTATTTTTTGTTCCTAAAAACATTTCAAAACTAATCTCAGGTGTAGTTTTGCGTAGATCTGTGTGCACAGGTTTCACATTGCCTTGCTTAGGCAGATTAGCTCTAGAAAAAGAGCATTTTTACAGAAACATATGGGTTTCCCTTCCTTTGAACAAATAGATGATAAGAGAGATATTAATTTCTCCTCAGTTTTGAAGAGCACTGAAGCAGGTGATCACTTTTTATTTGCAAAAGCCCTAAACTGCTATCAGTAGGGCTCAAATTCTTCAAGCTGTGCAGATATTGGATGATTTTCTTAAAAATTGGTAAGAGCCAAAGGAAAACAAATAGCACTCTTTTCAAGCATTTTTATAAACCAGAAACCTTTTCTCCTTTTTTCATGGGAGATATATTTTAAGCTTAACACATAAAGCGAGCAGTCTAACAGCCAGCTACAGGATACCTACACATGGAATTGTCGCTGAATTAGCCTAGCCTGGACTCCCAGAACTGGAGATAGTTGGGTTGTTATGACAATAAACATTTTACAGAACTCTCCCAGTGGTGTACAGGTCAGCTTGCTTCCCAGTCAATTGACAGAAGGAAGAAATAACATTTTGATGTACCTCAAAGCATTTCAAGTGGGAGTCCCCATAGAAGGGCAGTTGAAATTAATACAGAGAAAGGGAAACCTTCCCAGACATCAACCTTCATTTTTCCCTGTAAAACCAGAAATGTTCAATCTAAGCACAGTGCAAGGTAACATTTATTCTACTCTTCTTGGCTTAATACTTTATGGCTTTAAATAAAATTAATTTACATGTTTAACAGGAGGGCAGAGGTAATCACATTGCTGATATTTATGTAGCTTTCATAGCAATATGCATGACAAAATCTATCTTCATGTGGTTACCTCCTTTTTCTGTTTGACTTGAAAGCAAAAATCTCATCAGAAATGCTCCCTTTTGGTGGCTGGAGTTGAGTGCACCAGACTTGTGCTCTCCCTCCTCTCTTTCCACCCTTTTCTTCCCCAGACACCAACAAGCTCTTCTGCTTTTGGTTGAAACCATAGGCGAGGACTGCTTGTGCACAGAACTGTGCTGTATCGAACAAAAAACCACAACTGCATCTCAAACTCCCCACCCCAAGGCTGACAATGGAAGTCATAACTGTCCTTGAGTTGATAAATGGTGGTTTCTTGTCATTACTTTCATCACTGGTAGTTGCTGGGTAAAGCTACAGGATAAACTTTTGATAAAGCTGTGTGTCTTCATCCATCACATTACTGAAAATACAGGCAGGAGTGATGGCATTTACATTCAACAGCTAATGAATCAGGATTATCTCCCTTCCAGCTTGTCTGTCTTGAAGGTAACACCTAAATCTGAAGGTGGGCAAGCAGTTAATTAATTGGCAATGAGCTCTGCAAGTTCCTCACTATGCCCCTTCTGCAACAATGGCTCAGTGGTTCTGTGCACTTCACCTTGAGCTCCTGAAACCTCTGTATACGTTTATCATGGCCCTGAAATTAAGTGCTGAAGTTTCCTTCTTCAGCTGACTGATTTTGTATCATGGGCTTTTATTTAGAACAAAACCAAAATGTAGAAATATTTCCATTTATTCATTCCAGTCTGGTTCTAACTCCAGTGTAGACGCTGGCCGTGTGAGTAAAGCGGGGAGGTCCAATGCCGAAGCACCTGCTAGCAAACTGCCAACATGAACCAACTGTTTCTTTTACAGCTGAAGACAGAAAACGTGTAGTGAAGTGCCTTTTGAATTTATTTTTTAGAAATAAAGCAGTGTCTAGAGAGATCTGTTGGAGAAGATGAAGATTGGGAGGCTCATGGTAGACTTCAGTTTTTTGCTCTAGATAAGTTTTGTTGCGGCTTGGCAGCCTTAATCCAACCTAATAATCATCTACCAGTCTTCTCAGAGGGCCCAGACAGAATTCTGCATGGAGGTCCCAGGCTTGATTCCCTATCATTTATTTGGCACAGGCAGAGAAGCTTTGGCACTTTGTTGGCAGTGAATTTAGCAAGTTCTGTGGGATTCTCACTGCAGGTCGTGTGTTGAAGGAGCCACACTGCAGCAGCCTGTGCAGGGGAGGGCTTTCCTTGTCCCTGAAGGCTTCTGGACCAGGAATAGCAGAGAGATTTGGTCACCAAGGAGGGAAGAAGGGCGTGAGTTACTAAGGTTAGATGGCTGGCTACGAGGAGATACCAACTAAGCAGCTGGGGAAGGCGAGCAGCAGCCATCCAGCATGTGTTAGATGAGAACTTAGCATCAGCAGGAAGCCTGGGAACATCCCCGAGCTGCAGCCTGGTCTGACTGTCTGTGGGTGTGTGACTGTAACCAAGGGAACCACATCCTGGCTGTGAAATCTTCAAAACATTTCCCTTTTCTCCACAGCACCCACTCTTACCAGTTTGAACTCAGCTCTAGGTGGATATTTTTGGAGGGTGAGCTGATCCTGCCCAAGCTCAGGGCACAATTTGAGGGAAAGGCAGAGGATGAGAGGCAGAGCTAGGCACTCTGCATGAGCCTTGCTTTGGATCCCTGATGTCTACCAAAGCATTTAGGAACAGCAGCTCGGTATCAGAAGGCTAACCATCCCTGAATCTAAACCGAGCAGTTGTAATGGCTCTGACTGCTGGCCAAACTTGCCTCCTGTGAACTGTAAGAATTCCTCCCCAACAGCTCCCAGCATTGCACTGTTTATTTCACTATATTCTGTCAGCTGTTCTACATTATCCAAAATGCTTCTTCTGTTAACACTCAGCTGGACTCTGTCCTACATACTGTAAAATCTTATGGCTCATACCACACTTCTGGCAGCACTCAGAGCTACATATGCTTTTCTTGCAGCACAACCAGTGCTTAACTTGTAGAGGCCTTTAAGGCCATCCGGTTTGAGCTGAACTTCCACTGAAATCAAGGGGATTTCAGTTCTGCTTCAGCACTGACAGTGGAGTGGGACCCCTGTCAGGTTTTGAGTTACTGAAATCTTTTCCCATTTGGTCCCCGGAGCTTCTAAGATTCTAAGAGCAGCCTGATGTTTGTGTACACCAACCATCTTAGATTGTATGAGTGCTATCCAAGGTTTATTCTTCAATTACACACTGCAAATGAAGAGCAAGAAAAACACCACCTTTTAGTATTTTGTATTGAGTTTTTTGTTGGTTTGGTTTTTTGGGGTTTTTTTGGAGGGGGTTGGGGGTTTGTTTTTGTTTTTGTTTGTTTGGTGGTGGGTTTTGGACGGTTTTGGTTTTTTTGGTGGGCTTCTTTTTGTGGTTTTTTGTGTGGGGTTTTTTTGTTCTGTTTTGGTTTTTTTGGTTTTTTGGTCTTTTTTTTGTTGTTGTTTGTTTTTTTCAAGCCTGGTATTTATTTCTGCACCAGTTCAGTGAAATGTCTAAAAATGCCCTTAGGAGTGCTGTTTGAACTTTTCCAGCCAGCAGGCTGAACTGAAAGTCTTGTGAGTCAAGTGATAAGATGTACCTGTGGACTGCAGTGTGGACAGAAGTGGCTTCCGTAAGCCTCCTGTTCGCTTGGGGGGTCAAAGTGAAAGAACTTGAGAATAACATGTAGGAGAAGCTCTGTGGGTCCAAAAATACAAATATGCACACACAGTATGGTGGGTTTTTATATCTTGGATTTCAGAGATTTTAGGTTGCTGTACTGGCCTGGGAGCTGTGTGTAAAATAGCAGAAGCTTTCTGTCTTCTGTTCTTCAGTGCAGCAGGAAGTATGAGATTGGTGACCTGGGCTGGGGGACTTTAAAGTAATGCTACACAGAACTGCAAAATCTTCTATGATACTAATTGAAAAAAAAAAAAAAAGGAGTATGATGTTATTTTTGTCTTCTATATATTTATATTTTGTGGGGTGCCATAGAATTTCTCCTCCCTGTCTGAGAACGTTGCTGTGCCATCCAATCTTACATCACTGTAATACCGGAAATATATATATATATTTTCTTAGTCTTAAAGAAAAGTATTTATTATTTGGTTTATTAACTGCTAATTATGAAAATCAGCTCTGATCTCTGAAAGAACAGGAATTTGTATCACCCCTAACTATTCCACAAAGAGAATTTCACAGCCCAGCAGGGACTAATTCTTTCTCTGTTCATTCACCTGCTCTAACCTGTGTTGTTCCTGCTGCAAAGTACGCTCTGTCCAACCAGCCAGAGCACAAGCCTTTTGATCCAGAAGTGACTGCAGTTCACCCCTATCAGGATCAAGCCTTCCAGCCTGTTTATTTCATAGCAGAAAATCTGGAAGATGCCAAGGTCAAGCTTCAGTAAGTAAAGAGTTTATGGGTATTTTCACTGAGGGGGGCACACTGGGTTGATTTTAATCTCAAATACATCTTCCACCATTGCAATAACCTTGCCAGGCTATCTTGCAGCATCTGCATAGTGGATTTTGGATAACAAAATAGAGCATGAGCTTGTTTATCTCAAAAAAGGCTCACAGAAATTCACAATTATATTTTGCTATGCCCTCCCTGTGCTTCATATTAACGATGTTTCATTTTAGCAACTGCTGCAGTAAATTGTGTAATTGAACTGTGAGAGTGCAGTCCCACAATGCCAATCCGATGCACCAGTCCATACAAACAGGAGGTCGTGAAGAGCTGATTTACCCAAGGTCACATGGAAATTTTATAGCAGTCTCTGGAATTAACGTGGAGCAGCAGGGGGCTTAAAAACAAGATTGCCTTTCTCCTCTGATTGTATCTGCACAGGAATGCAGAATCAGCGTTCGCAGGCAATCTAATTTCTACCAAGTTGCTGCCTGCAACCTAAATAACATTTTTTCAAATTAGCTTGAGGTGTTTCTAAACACATTTCCTTAACTGTGTGATGTTGTGCAGCAAGGATGGTTTTTTCTTTTTTTTTTTTTTTTTTTTCTTCTATTCAAAAAAACTAAGCATAGTTTAAGTTCTGGCCTTCACCTCCAATAGTTAGAACAACATGACCGATTCTGGCTGGATGTTGGTTGTGGAGCTACTGGGGAGCATGTAGGAGCTGAAATGAGGAATTTATTAGCGGAAGAGAACCTGAGCCAGACTTCTTCCCTACTCTCCCCGCCTCTTCTCCAGCAGCACTGTCTGCTGGGGCTACAGGACTAATTAGGCTCCTCATCTTAAACCTGAAAGTTCACATTAAATTTTTTAATGTGTGTAAAAATGTGGGTGAGAACTCACTGGCAGAAGAGAGAGGACTTGCAGAGCGTTTGACTCAGGCAAACCTGCAAAGAACGAACGAGGACAAGGAATAAACCACTCTCAGACATGAAGCTTTTTCATACATTTTTTTTCAAGACAGCTCCACAGCCAAGGCTGCTCAAAATAACTGAAGGCACAAGAATCTGTCAGCACGGAAAACATAAGGCAACATCAGTACAGGGGGTTCCTACCAGCGTGCACTTAATGGAAATATTGTCGAAAATGGCAAGCAACCATGTTTTTTTTCTTTTAATAGAGACAGAAAAATAGCCCAGGATGCCTAGTATCAACAGGTTTTTAGAAATTTACACAGAAAGAGCTGCTCCAGGTTATTTCTTGGAAGCGAAGGCGGCAGACATGCTGTGCTCCTGCATTCCTCAGCTTGTGGTTGTAATAACTCGGAATTGTGTGAAGGCAGAGCTGTGAGAGCACAGACGGCTCTGAGGCAGCCCCACTGAAAGCAGCACTGCAGATCTTTGGGGCTGCAAGTGCTTCAGCCGTGGGCAGAGTGCACCAGGCAGAGCTCAGGAGAAGCACTGAGGAGGTGTCACAGTGATGCCTGATGATTTTTGTCTTTTCTTCTTTATATACCCTTTTATATATTTTTTATGCCTTTTATATATCTTCTGTACCCTTATCTTACATGCTTGTAATTTTTGTATTCTGATATTCCAGCTCGGTTTTGGGGTTCTGCAAGGCAGAAAGGCCAAACATCCTCAGTAAGAGGCCAGAGAGCTCTGTGCTCCCTCAAAAACTTGAGGCTTCAACCTTGGTTGAAGCCTTCTCTCTGGAACATATTTTGTAAACTGGGCTCTAGCCTCATCTTGAGGGGAATTCTTTAGGGTAAGGGGGCATTACTTCATTTCTTAATCTTCTTATTGGGGGATCCTAGACAGATGTGCTTATTTGCAAGGTCTATAAAGATTGTATATATGTTATATGTGTGCACCTCAGTGTGTTCCACCTTGAAGAGCTGTGCCCCTCGGATCCTATTAAACACTGAGGTAAAACCCTTTTATCCCTTTAACCATGTCTGCCTCATAATTCTAAGACCAGAGAAAAAGGCAGCAACAGCAGCCTCTGCTCCCCAGTGAGTCCATGACTGCACAGAAATCAGGTTTTTCCCCAAGGAAATGCCTTGTGAACCAGAAGCTCTGTCCTCTTCCCCCACAGGAGCTACGCAAGGAAGATCCCGAAGGCTTTTGTTCTGCACTATGATCCCTTCACCAGCAGCATAGAGGTTCTGAACACACCACAGGAAGTCAAGAGGGTGCTCCATCAGATCAAAGAGGAACTGAAAAACCTCTGCTCGGCCCTCGAAAACCTCTCTTAAAACCACAGCAATACATGTCACCTGTCACTGAGACACCTGGAGCTGGTGCTAGCACTTTGAAGGCTTAGTGATGAAGATATTCTTGCAGGCAAAAATCTTTAATGCAAAAACCAGCTCAGCTCAGATCATATTTTCACTGTAATTTAGGCTGCTGACTTAGAGACAATAATGTTTAGTATGTTTCAGTGAAAAACAAGACCAACTCACTCCAATTTTTGGTAGGTGATATAAGCTACATCTGTTTGCAGTCTATTTATCTGTTATTGGACTCTTACATTTTTTTTCCTTCCCCAGCCACCTTTTCAAGTTATCTGTCTAGAGCTAGCAGTCCTTGCAGCTAACTCATTTCTTCTAGGAATTAGCATCAGCTGTTGCCCACAAACTCTGAATGGTCCTCTTGCAATGTGCAAATAAAAGAGTTTGCAAGAGGAGCACTTCTGCTCACTATTTATTTTGAAGTACTCATCTCATTCAGTAACCTTCAAATATGACAACATTATTTTTTGTCACATTTAAGATGGCAGGATATTTGTACCTTGATTAAAAGAAAAGGCAGGAAATAAAAGGCTCAAGGTATTCTGGCTCTGTCACTTACGAGGATGCTTAATTTGAATGGGATATTTGAATTCTGGGAAGGAACTTTTTGTGTAAGGAAAGATTTTCAAAGAGGCCTTTGGCAAACAGGCTTCAATTGCTTTTTTCATGGAATTCAGGTTCTCCTGGATACCTTTAGAAACCTCTGCTTCTTATTGATGTCATGATGATGATTGTAGTAATAATCAAAAGGCTTAATCTATTGAACATCTAGTGGAAAACCTAAGATCAACCACTAGCAGCTCTATAGCCTTGCTATGGGAAAAATATATTTTCCAACCCATCTCCCTCTCCAGCCTCTCTCTGAGCTGCTCCTGAAAATTATTTACACTCCTCAGCTCACATTTCCAAGAATCAGTCCTATAATTGCCTGTTCCAGGCTTTCATGCTGCTCGTGCCCCCTTCCCTCCCCTACAGCACACAAACAGAGGGTGGCTCAGGGAAAGAAGATGATGCTCCAGACAGAAGGGCTCCCTCTCCTCCCAGCAGCAGTGCAAACAGAAGAGGTCGATGCAGGTTGCAGGCATGGCATGGCAGGGAAAACGTGGATCTCATGGCTCAAAATGGGCAATAGTTACCTACAAATGTAAAGGCAGATTTATCCTGTGCAGCTTAGAAACTCTGGTTTTTTAATCCAAAGGTGTATTTAGCATGTGGCTGCCTTGTCCCCTGCTGCCCACCAGCCACCAGCATTCAGGGTGTGAGCTCTGAGGAAAATGTGAGGTCGTTTGGCTGTCGATGGAAAAGGATTTTTGGGAAAAGGAGTGCCCACCTCTGGCTGAGCCCCCACCGAGGGGCAGGAACATGAACACAGACACCACAGAGCCATCCACACGCTGGTGTTTCACACACAGCTTATCTCACTCTCATTTTTCCATTTGCCAGGCTCTAAAGGAACTGTCTTACTGAAGGCTAATAGAATGCTGTCTCTTAAACCTTCGTGTCTGCAGCACTTCAGAAAATTTTCCCATGGGCAGTAATATTCAAGATCTAGGGAGCTGCTGCAACTGCTCCATTTTATTAAAATGTGGTGATGCCTGAAAAATTTGGAAGTATCTTGGCAAAAACAGCTATGAGTCCCCCTTTCTCTCAACAGCACGAACATCCCAAGCCCCTTTTTTATTTTAATATTTTTGTATTCTACTCCAGGAGAACACTTGCATATCATAAACCCTGTTTTGCTAGAAATTCAGCCAGGGACAGAGCTGAAGTGAGTTCCTTTGCTTCCAGTATATTTCTGCTGTGATGGAAGATGATCTCTCAGCATGCTTTGATGGGTTTAATTCTACTTATCCTGCTCATAAACACACACACACACACAAATACCATTCCTCCTCAGAGCAATTTGTTTTCCTTACATATTGTAATAATTTATCTGTCTGCCTCCTGCCAATTGGTGCATAGGCAAAAATATTTGATAGCTCACAACAGATTGTTTTGAGAAGTATTATTTTCATCAATCAGTTCTTTTACAGTGAAAATTGAATCATGTGCTCCGATTCTGTGTGTTTTCCTTTTCTTTCTTTTTAAGTGGAAGATAATGCCAGAGCGGAAGAGCTATCAAAATATTTTCTATAGACGGACTCTCTGGGCCATGGGGTCTTTTTCATGTATTCCCTCTGAAACGGTTGAATGTGGAATTTAGACTCGAGTTTGGCTATTACTCAGAACAGACCTATATTTGGAAGAAATGAGAGACCTGATGGATTTGTTTTGCCCAAGGCCTCACACTTTCTTTGGAGGCACTCCAGGCCCGCCCACACACCCTTGTCTTTTCCAGTTCCTGTAGCAAGGAGAGGAAAAGAAACCATTTTGGAGCCAGATTCTCCCACCCTTACACATGCTGAGTAGTACCCAGCCTCTCCAGCAATCCCTCAGCCTGTTTAAGGTGCTGTACACAGGCAGGAAGAGCAAGATTATAATTTAATTTTGGGTGTACTTTTTTTTTTATTGTCTTGGTGATAATCAGTTGCCATACATGGTTAGGGAAGGCTCCAGGAAAAGTTAGTGACACTGCAAAGTAATGGATTTGGCTACCTGAGCTTTTAAGATGCGTAAATATTTTTCCCAAGGAGGTAAATCTTTCCCTCTTTACTCAAGCAGAACCTACCCCATGCTAGCCATGTTTGACACTCCCCTCAGAGAAGGTCCAAATTCTTTTCTTTTGATTCAGTGTAGTGACAAAACAAAAGCCTTCGGGGTTGCATCCTCATGAGTTACACTGATCATTGTGCTCTTCCAATAGTCATTCTTTCATTTCCTCACAGAAGCCAACAAGTTCCTCACACTCCAGTCAGTCCAAGGCAGCAGTGATGGGAAAGGCAGAGATGGGGCCTCCCGATGAAAATAATGGCACAGAGGAAAAAGCACCAACCAGTAAAAATATGTCTTTTTGTCAGTTTGCATTTCAGCAGTTTCATATTAATCTTGCACAAGAAGGTTCCAAAGCCAAGTAAAACACATCTTGTGACTTGAAACTGAACTGATGAACTCCCCATGGGCCCTTTGCTTATCCCGATAAACTTATTTTTCCTAGATGGAGTGCATTTAGAGCAAAATAGTGTATGTTATTAAATCTGTATTGTGCTGTTCTGTTATACATGGGAGAGTTAGTAAATTCAGTTTGTGGGTTTGGGTTTGTTTTGTTTTTTGGCTAACCAAGTCTGTCCTCTACCAATTTTGGTCCACCTTCAAGCCTCCAGCTGCTTCACTGCTTCCCTGCAGATTTGCTGGGGATGCCAAGGGTACCACTGTGTATGGAGAATACACAGTTATGCAATTTGGGGAATTTGGCAGGACAGGAAGAGGAAATTTAGGCTGGCCTCCCACCCACTCCCATGAGAAATAGTATTGTATTACAAGGCAGAGCTGTCATCCTCAGAAAGACCTTCTCAATCCCTTCCCTCTGGTTCCCTTAGCATTTTGATCTTTATACTACCTGGTGAATATAAACCTTTCTTAACCACTCCAAGAAATGCTGGGGTGGGGTGAGGGGAAGGAGGGGTGAGTAGAGGAAAAAAAAGAGAAAAGAAAAATGAAAAAGACCTTCCAAGAAAGGAAACTTCATTACCCTCAGTCTTCTTTGTCCCTGCTGATCCATGAAGAAAGAAGAAAACAAATCAAGCTTCCATGGAATGGACAGTGTATTCCCAAAGAAACCGAAAACAATAAATTCTCCCATGTACAACTACACACATGAAAATCTCCTAAAATGCCACAATTCCCCCAGTAAACCATGACCACCAATTAACCATGCACAGAAGTGTTACATGACTTCTCGAGTAAGGAAACGAAGCCACCAGGAAAAACCCTGCTGCAGCTCTGCCTTAACACACCTACTGCAAAAACAGAAGGTTCTCTGGAGCCTGCTTCCCTAGATATCCTCCAGGATGGAGAAATTCCAGTTGGCACAGAAACAGAGGGGTACATCCATCCATCCATCCATCCATCCCTGGTAATCTCACCCACCGCTAATCGGGAGTTTAAACGTGGGCTTGGAGATTTAGTCAGAAGACATCGCAGCATTCCTCAGCTGGCACATGATCAGAGCCTGGCAGGAAGGGTTATTGGCTGCATCATCTTAAATATACATTGGGTTTGGGTAAAGCTGGTGGCTGAGGCCCAAAGTGAAAGCAAATCTCTGGCACCCTCTCCCACCACACAAATTCCTCAAGGGGAAGAAAGACAGACTGGAAAAGGAGCAGGAAGGCTGACAACTGGCAGAGCAAAGGGATGAGGAATGGAAAGGACCAGTGGATATGCCTGAAACATGCTTGCTTTCATATGCTGTTGCATTATATTCGAGAAACATTTCCCCTTTTTAGCATAAAGGAGGGAATTTTGTACCTGTGAGAGCTTTGAGGAGTCAAGCTCACTTAAGACTTTTGACCCATGCCTGAGGAGTGTTGGTCTTATCTAAGGCATTTACTTTCAACATGGGATACAGAAGTTAGAGAGTGAAAAAAGAGGTCTTTGGAAAAGAGGTTTTTATGTGGTGTCTGGGAAGAACACACCAGAGAAGGCTAACAAGTCCCGTGAAGGGTCTAGAAAATGTCCTATGAGGAACAGCTGAGGGAGATGGGTTTGTTTTGATGCCTGATCAGTTTTACCTAAAACTGAGGCTAGAAAAAGTTAGGAGAATAAAAAGCAGATAAATTTATTGAAGGTTTCCAAGATATATTTAGGGCAGATAAGGCCCACTCGAGAGGCTACACCCAAAATGGACAGCAGGTCATGAGTTCTTCATGTTTTATAAGTTCTGTCTATTAAAATATCGGGCCTTAATCTTCCAATTACACCTTCAGGTGATGATGTTAATTACCCCAAGCCTGTTCCCCACAAATTCACTGTTGTTTACATATTTTGGGGCCCTGAGGCAGCAGTGTCCTTGGATTCCCAACTTAAAGGAACTGTTTTGTCTAAAAATGCTGGGAACAGAAGTTTTAGCACTTTATATGGAGTTCAGAGCTACACACTAAAACTACAGCTACACAAAAATTATAGAAGCTGAAAGTCCTAAGGCATCATTTGTTCCCTGCTAAGGGGGTCAGGCATTGGAATAGGCATTGGAATAGGCTGCCAGGGAAGGTGATGGAGTCACCATCCCTGGAGGTGTCCAAGAGGTGTCTGGAGCTGGCACCAGGGGATATGATTTAGTGGTTTAGGAGTTACAATGGGTGGACAGCTGGACTGGATGGAGTTGAAGGTCTCTTCCAATAATTCTGTGATTCTACAATACTATAAAAGCTGAAGCTGACCAGGCCTTGCTGCCTTGCAAACACAGAGTACTAAATGTTGAGTGAAGGCTACCTTAGGAAGGAAAAGCGAGCAGCTGACTAAGAAATAAATAATAAAATTATTGCTACAACTGTATGATAGGTGCTGTCATTTACCCTGTTTAACTATTTTGTCATGACCTCTCTTATTCCCATTATTTTAAAATGTTATTTATCAATCCCTTTGATTTGTGCTTGTATGTAGTTGCACTGTTTTAAAAATCTTTCTCTTCTTTCTCATGGAGAATAGAGATAAGTTGCATTCTTGTGCTTTCTAATCTCTTTGTTTTGGTACTGGATACTCTAGAATTGTAACCAATCGTTATAGGGGTGGAAAAACTATTGACCAATAATTATTAGATCATTAATGAATATATAAAGAAGTTTTTGTAAATAAAGTTCCTCTTTTCGCCATCTTGGTGCTGCCTGCCTGACTTCCCTGCGAGCTTCCGCGAATCTCCATGAATATCAGAAAATCAGAGCAACGCTTGTAAATGGGGAAAATTAGCTCATTGAACACGAGAATGTTCAAGATTATTTTCCCAGGCTTTTGGGTGGAACTTGAGCAACACACAGACACTCTTAAACTTAAACCTGGCCCTTGATGAAGGCAATTAAGACCTGGCAAAATGGTTACCCTTGGGTAAAGGAGGTGGCAGCTACCATCTGATGTACCCAAAATAAATCCCTCCTTCCATCCACAACCAGTGGTGATGATCTTCAAGATATGTCTTTCACAACATTAACTGTGGTAGATTCAAACACAAACATCTAAATACAAAGCATAACACTTGTCAGGTGCAGTAGTTGGAAGAATCCTCCCTCACAACAATTTTGGATTCCATTTGCAATGATGGGTTCTATTTCAGCTGTTTTCGGAGTTGTGGAGTTTGGGCATGGTGTGCAACAAAACAAGATGTACTGCTGACTTTAGTGAGGCCAGTTTGACTGATCTCACTTGCAGACTCAGAATCAACAGCTAAATTTCTGTTGAGCAGGCTAATAGCTAAAATGTGGAAGTAAAAATAAAGGATCCATTTATAGTCATATCACTGTGCATTTAGTAATTTCCTCATATTTACTGACAGAGAAAAAAAAAAACCCAACTGTCAGTATTTTGAAATATTCCTTGAAGTGATAGACTGGCATATTCAAGATACTCTGATATGAATAGACAATTAAAATGAACTCGTAGAAGGAAAATATCTATTAATCTGTTAATTAACAAATGCTGTCTTTCAATAACAACTAACAAGATGACACAGATGATCATCATTTTGTTTTGTATGAGACTGTTAGGAACAGTCTCAATAGAACATGTAAAAAACAATTTTAAAAAATTTTAAAAAAAGAAAAAAGAAAAAAAGGAAAGAGGCCTGTTTTTAAGTATTTCCTGAATGAATCCCAAAACTGATGGGTTAGAAATGGAATGTGTGTTGGATGTTGATATGAATTTTGCACAGTGTTTAATTTTTGTACTTCAGACATTTCAGTTTGGTTCTGACTCTTGCATTAGTTCATATTTCTTACTTTAAATCTGAGTAAACAAAATTATTTAACTCGATTTCTGTGTCTCTAGCATCCTCCAAAGGCAGGCTTTGCAGCCGAATCGGAGGTTAAGCCCCTTTGTGAAACATTGTGTGGATGCAGAGGTTGAGGAGGAAGGAGTGCTGTAAATGGAGCTCTTAGTCTCTGTTGCCTAGGAACTTTCCAATTATAATCTTTATCCTAGGGCAGGAAATGAATTAAAGGTTACCAGAGTGGGTTTTCTGTCATAAATGTGTCATCCAATTTTGCTATCATGTGCGTACAGAGTTTGGGAATAATTCCACCCAATCATTGATGTGGTGCTGGCTTTCTGATGATAGTGCAAGCCATTCAAACACAATTTCTCTGTGATACAATTTTAGTTTCTATATTGCTTTATCACTTGGTTAAATGGAGCTAAAGATAGATTAAAATAAATTGCATGGAGAAAATTGACTTCCTATTGCCTTGACATCTCTATTTGTATGCAAACATGAAGAAATGATGTCATACAGAGAGCTAGAGAACACTTCATTCTGTACTACTTAAATGGAAAAGATGGACTGTATAAAGAATTTCCTGATTAATTTCTGCAAATTCTTTCTCACATTCAAGAAGTTTAGTAAAGCCTTTGATTGTTGACTAACAGGTTGAAGACACTAAAATTATTACGGAAGGCTGTGGGGCCCCATATGATTTCCACTGATAGCTTAGCTCTGTACCTTAAGCTGATAAAAAGTGGAATTACAACAGAGTTTCAGAAGAACTGTCTTAGGCTGTGCTCTATGGTGCACTATGTTGTCTGAGAGTTCAGAAAAGGAGGCTCAGATCTTTTGTTTTCTAATATAACAGTTTTGAGATTGTGAAATCCTGTTCATATTTGTGTGAAACACAGAGCAAGAGAAATTGTATTATTTAGGAAACGTGGAGCAAGAGGTATTTTTTTTTACCTATGAGCCCCACTCATATAAATGAGGAAGAATGTTCTCCTGTAGTGAGGGCATCAACAAAAACCATCAAGAACTGTTTTACTCTGAATTCCTCCTACAACACCATCACAGTATTCTGCTAACAATTTCTCTCCAGAGAAACAGGTTCAGCATTTGTCACATTAACAGACTTCCACACTCAGCAAAGGAGTTATTTTGGGCATGACATGAAAATCCTTCACTAACAAGATCCTGGTAGGTGAAATTAGCACATCTTCAATACTAACATCTGTAGTACACAACCTGTGACTCCACAGCAGCTCTGCTATTCCACACTGGTGGTCAGTGGACGAGAAAAGCAAAAGGACAGCAGGTGTGAAAAAATGGGAGAGAGTCCTGGATTCCTGGTCATTCTGAGCAGCCATTTTGCTGTGCTTGAGGCAGAGTTAGGGGTGAGTGATCTATTCCTGAATTAAAGGACCGTGATCTATTCCTGAATTAAAGGACCACTCCTACACAGAGCTGGAGTGGAAAAGCACCTATAGTGCATTTACTGCTCTTTGTGCCTCAGGCATATCCTGTGCTTGTGCCACACAAAAGGATACTTTGGTCTTTTCCATGTCCTTCTAAGACAGAAGCTGGGCCCAGAGGTGACCTGTGATGCTTCAATGAGTTTCCTTGGGCAACAGGAGAAGTAGGGCAGGGAAAAATGCTGGAGAGCGTGAGGGCTCACTCATAACTGCGAGCTGAATGTTATCCTGAAAGCAGAATTGAAAGATAGAAATGTTTTTCCTCTCTCTGCCAAAAAGGGAAAAAGAAGTTGAACGTTGGTCCTATCAGCACTGTGTCTGGAATAATAGATATGTTACTGTACAGAATTCCCAGAGTTCGGAAGGGCATCTGGAGATACTCCAGCACCCTAAACAGAGAGCGTCAACTGGAGCAGGGTGCTCAGGATTGTGTTAGTCAGGCATTGAGTATCTCCAAGGATAGAGACTGCACAAACTCTCAGGGAAGACTGTTTTAGCATCTGACCATTCACAATAATTTAAAAAATTTAAAATTTAACATTTGAATGGAATTTCATTTATTTGATTTTGTGCCCATTGTCTTGATTCTTTTCACAGGACACTGCTGAGAAGAGTCTCTACCTTCTTTACTGTCTCCATCAGGTATTTCTACACATTGTTCAGATCCCACTGAGCCTTCTCTTTCCCGGGGTGAAAACAGATAATCCCTGGGGCTAATCACCATCAGGTGCAGTATTTTGCATTTCACCAATATCCTGGTTGTCCCACATCTCCAGCCAAGAAGTCAGTGAGTTCCTCAGTCTTTTCCATAGTCCCATTCAGCAGCAAGCCCACATTCCCTCCCCTCTTTCTTTTTTTTTTCTCCTTTTTTTTTTTTTTTTTCCTGTAGGCACACTTGCAGAATCCCTTCCTGTTTTCCCTTACATCCCTCACTTTCCTTCACATCCCATCCCTTTACATCTTCAACTCCAGCTGGGCTTTTCCTAACCTCATCGTTGCATGATATAATGTGTCTATATTCCTTATGGAAGATCTGAAACTAATTCCACCTCTTTCATATTTCTTTTTTTGCGTTTGAGGTTTTTCTGGAGCTCCTGCTTCATCCATGCAGGCCTCCTGCCATCTTCCCTTGGCTTCCTGTCCGTCAGGATGGATCTTCTCGAGCTTGGAAGAGGCAATCCCGGAATAAATGCTCAAACTGTCTTATGAAAATGTGGAGGATGGGGGAGGTGAAACAGAAGGAAAGCAGAAAGAATTCTGCTGCCTTCTTGGTCTTAGAGACCAAGTCCATGTGCTTACTCCAGCAGACACCATGTGAAGAGGACCACCCGAAATAAAGAGCAATTGAGAAGGGCTTGGTCTGTAAAGTCAGATTACTGGGCTCATTGGGCAGGCCCTCGGGATGTGGGAGCCCTCAGTAAGGTTTTGCATCACGTCCCACCCCAGAATTTGGCATCAGTGTAAATCTGGAATTAATCCATCCTGTTGACTAACAGGAGGCTCGGTTCCCCAAAAGCTTTTACCTTCAGCCAATCACAGAGTGATAGAATCATCAAGGCTGGTAAAGATCTCCAAGATCCAAACTTTGACCAGCTGTCACCACCTCAACTAAAGCACAACACTAAGCCAGGTCGAGTTCTTCCTTGAACAACTCCAGGGAAGTCTGTAACAGAGAAACATTTGTTTTTCAAGTCCCTCTGCAGTTGTGTGTGAGGAGGCACATCAGAGAGCACCTCTGGTTGTGCAGAGTCTCAGATGTGCACAGGGATTCCTTCAGCTTTAGGGAAAAGGAAGAGAATATTTTGAATACATCTTCTTCTCTTGGAATCTGTTGAGTGCCATGGGGTACTAAGCCCTGATGGGATGAAGAGGCTGCCAATAATACTCTTATTAACAACATATTCAATAACTTGACTTTTAGGTGGCTTTCTTATTTCTATTCTTCACTGAAGTACAGCGTTGGAATTTAGGAGAGCTGCAGCAATCCTGGAACGTGGAGAGAAGACGGTGGAGGTGTTGGTACTCCAAGGCAATGCACTGCCAAGGAACTTGCAGTTGGGTTAGCAGGTGGGAGCCAGGCAAGGAATTTGTTAAGTTAAGCTCTGAGGGCTGTGGTTAAGAGCAGGCAGATCAGAAGAGTTCCTTACGTAAAGGCATTGCCACCGCGGTAGAGCAGGAACATGATTTCATCCTACTTGCTTCTCTTTATATCCTAGAGGAGCACCAGACTGCACATCCCTCCGAGGGTACCCTTCACCTGCTGCCACCCTCCCGAGCTCCAGCAGCTCCCCACAATCTGCTCAGCTCCTCTTGGCTGCCCGGATCCCGAATTCTCTCAGCCTGGAGGATTCGGGCTGTGCTGTCCTTACCAAGCATCGCCCCCGGTCCCGTCCCGAGCCAGGGCTGTGTTTGTCCCCCAGGACCTGTCCCTGGTGTCGCAGAGCTCAGCGCTATTTACCTTTTCCCCACGAGGTGGTAGCGCAGCATCAGATTAATGTAAACACGGGGCTTGGCTGCCCTCCTACGTGGCTGACTCCTATTGCCCGAAAAATGTGGGCAATTTTCTTCCTTTTCACTAATTAAAGAACAGCGTGATACATTAGACCAAAAGCCTAATACATCCATGAGAATAAATATTGGAGAATAAAGAGATATCTATCCCATGCCCCAAAGGGCTGTGTGGAAAGAATGAGCGATAGGGATAAAATCATGTAAGCTTTGAGATTTTGACTTGTTTCCAGAGCTGGGGAGGCCAGATATTCTCAAATGCTGCTCCAGGAGGATGAACCAGTCTAGGCTGCAGTGTCCCTATCATCACACTCGAGTGGCTGCAGGGTGTGACAGATTGTCCTTTCAAGGCCCACCAGAATCCATGTCCAGCAGCTTGTAGGACAATGGGCTGGGCATCTCTTAGGTGAAATATTTGAGATGCTTTCTAAAACTACAGTTTTAGAACTGAAAATATAGTTTAAGTGACAGTTTTGTCCTTGGCACTACTGCTACTACTACTGGTTCCAGACAGTCCCATCTAAAGTCTTCTCTGCCTTTCTACCACTCATTGCTACCCACCTCACCTGGCAGCGTAACTGGGATGGATCAGGAAACTACTTTGCCGTTATTATTCCCTCAGTTATACAAACTGCTTCTCCTGAACCAAATTCCAGCAGTCTAGCTCACGACACAGGCTGATGGACTGCTGTGCCATCACAAACAAGAAGCATTGTGCTTGCAGCAGAGGGTTGGGGTAGGAAGGGACACATTAAATGAGAGCTGAAAACCGTGAATCCATTTTATCATGGACTTGTGTTTAGTTTCTTATGGTGAACAAACTCTCCTGCCAGAATTTCTGTCTTATTTTTCAGTCTGTTGTGCTAAATGAGGTAAAATTTCCTTTAAAATATGTAATTCACCTTAATGTTATGGAGACAACTATTTAGAAAGTTACTTAATAACAAAATATCTATTAATTTTCATACCATTATTAAAATATAGCCAAGCTAATGAACACCTCATGAGGATACACCTCATGCATGCTCAAAACCTCTTCATAGAATTAGGTCACAAAATAAAGGTAAATTTTAAGAGTGATTTTTAGTAGTCAGTCTTTTGTTAAATAGAAAATCAGAGCATTGGTATAAACCCTTTGAGATGACATCCTACCCCAGCGAATTGTGCTCAGTTCTGGGATATGTAACCTAATCAAACAGTGATTTTTACTGGAGAAGAAGAGGTAGGAAGAGAGCTTTATCTGCTAATTGGTGTGGTCTCTATCGTTGTGTCACATAATAGTCAGGGCTGACTAAGTAGGGCACTCTCTAGATTGCCTAAATTGCTCTCTCTTTCAGCAGGTCACCAAACAAAATGTCTCCAACCTCAAATCCAGGCTGCTAGGCTTCCTACACGGGGCTGAAAGGACATGGTGTGTCAGTGCCAGAGAAGGTTTTCAACCTGGCTGGTACCAGAACCTAGCACTGGGGGGGGAAAAAAAAAAAAAAAAAAAAAAAAAAAAAAAAAAAAAAAAAAGCCCTGTTTGAGTTTATTTACCAGTAATTCTAGGTGGTCTCCCATCAAAGTGCTGGAAAGTCCTCCTCAGTGTCACAGTGACTGCCCACAGCCCTTACAACCAAGGCAGAATGTTGCACAAACTACGCAGGCTCTTGGCTCCCCAGGGCATTTCTGCATGCCATGGGTCTGACTACAATCCTTCATCTCTTACTGTAACTGTAGCAGGAGGCCTTTATTTATGTCAGAGCACCCTTATAGTGTGCTGATAAAGCACTGCAAAGTATTCCAAGGAATGGACAGAGCTGTCTCCAAGAAATGGAACTGCTGTTCCAGTCTGGTGAAACTGTCCAGTTGAGTGAAAATGCTTGTACTGATAAAAAGAGTTCTGCCAATATGCTCATGCCACTGCTGGGGATCTCACACTCCTGACAGACAGAGCCTGGCAGGAATTTGGAGCATAGATGGGGCCTAGATCAAATGAACGATTTGGAGTTAGAATCGTATAGCAATGATCCTTTCAAAATGTTTTTATTTACAGAAACCCTCAACTGAAATGAAGTCTCTTAACAGGAGGTCTTGATTACTTTTCCATTTCCAAACCACACATCATAATGGGGATGGAATGTGGTTACCATAAATTGTTGGTTTACAAATCATCACTGACTTGTTAGCAACAGCTAGGATGTTAGAGTTAGAGCAACAGTTTGGATGTGATAAAGTAGCAAGAGCCCATTTTTCATGGCATCGTTGGAATGAATATAAATGAATTCTTCCCAGAGATTCATTGTGGTGGTTGTGGTAAATAACAAACTGCATATTTCCTGCCGATGTTGAAATCAATGGGAGTTTTATTATTGGCATCAGGAGAAGCAGGATTTGACCTTAATAGAAAAGAGAAGAGGAAAAGAGAAAAAGATGAGGAAAAGAGAAGAATGAGATTGAGAGTTCTGACATGACTAGTGCTTCAGTTGCCTGGGTGGAGGCACTTCAAAAGAGGAGTCAGAAAAGCAGCAAACTGGGGCCCCTTTTCATTTGGATTTTCTTCCAATTTTCTGTTTGAATTCTCTGTTTGTGAGCATTGAAACTGAGGAATAACCAGTAATAGTCACTGCTGAAAATGCAGATTTTCAGATTTTCCTTTTTCTTGGAAATGCTTCTGCCTCTCTAATGGCACTGAAGAGTTCTCTTATTGGGTTTTGGATGAATCCTATAAAAATCAGCAAAGCCATTCTTTCAGGGAAGGAAGCACAAACTTCCTTCCATACTTGTATTTGTGTCATAACAGAGATCACTATCAGTCATTTAACCTTGCTCAAGCAAAATCCACATTTGTTAAAAGGTAGAATTAGCAACCTTGACTCTGTCACACAGGAAAATCTTCACAAGAGGAATTCTGACTCAGAAATAAAGAAACTAAGATCTAGCCCCAAAGAGATCACTACACTTGCTTAAATTAAAGACTAAATGATGCAAAGTTATGTATTTCTCCTCAAGTACTCTATAAAATAGATTTAAAGCAATCAAAATAACATTGTATACATTCTCACCACATGGAACAACACATTACAAACTTTATCACATGAATTCAAAGCACTCACCAGCATCACAATTCCTAAATATAGTTGTTTGAACATTTAAAAGAGCAAATCTTGGTCCTCTAAAGCTAACAGCAAAGTTTCCAATTACTTCACAGAGACAAGAACAGATAATTAGGGGAGTGAACTTAATATAAGTGGTGTTATGTTCATCTCTATTCGGTAAACATTTAGTACTTGCCCACTTAGATTTCAACACAACAAACATGTAAGCATCCTTTCCAAAGTGTAGGTGTCCTTAAAAATAGCTAATGGGAGTTGCCAATACATGTACGAAGAGCAAATTCAAAGAATAATTCTTCTGCCCAAAAGAAGTATCTGTCCATTTGATTTATGTTTTGTCCCTCAATACCTGCAAATCACATCTCCTAAAATACAAGTCTATATCCAAGGACACTGATCCTTAAAGTTCACCAAACTACTTGCCATGTAGTAAATGCAAGGCAGGATGAATTTAGCCTTTGCTAAAACCGCCCTGAAACTGCAGTATAAATTAAATGGACTCTAACACATGGAGAGAGAGAAATCAAGTCCAAAAACACCACAATTTTTTTAAGGTAAAGGGCTAATGAAGTTCATTATTTCCCATCTGACATAATTTTTTGGTTATCTATGCAACATTCTCATTAGTTGCAAGACAGCCCTTTAAATAGCATATGTTGTCACAGTCAGATGAGGAAGGTTTGTAAAAGAAAGTTGTGTCCAATAAATGTCATTTTTCCTTAACAGATTCGGACATTGTTGAACTCTGACATGTAGGAGCAGATGATCCAACTGAGATTATCACAGGAAATCCAAGAGGAATTTAATCCAATCCTTTGAACTTTCAGTAAGATTACTTAACTGTGAAGTACACAAGGAACTATGTTGACTATTGTCGTATTTGGCTAGAGACCCCTCATTTTACCAAAGCATTCTCTAGAAAATGATCCTTTATCCCCAAAGTGTTTCTGATGTTGCTTGAAGCAGACAGCAAACACAGTTGGGACTGATTTTGAAGGAAGTGTTCTTCTTGAAGGAAATACTGTGTTCTAGAAAATCCTAACCAGTCAAAAAATTCCCCTCTGAGGGCAAAAGGTAGTTCATGCTTCTCAGAAGATGCACTTGAATTTATTAGCTCCATTTATATTTTGGACAATTTATTCCAAATGTAATCACTGGAGTACACAAGGTCTCTACTGAAGAGGCAGCCATTGCCCATTTCACTAATGTCATAAATTTCTCATTCCTCCAGAGTGGAGAAGAGTCCACTTGGGTCCAAAATAACAAAACGCATGCATTTCACAACAGGACGGCTTTTCCTCGTCAGTGCACTGCTCTACAGAGGATTTCAGAAAGAAGCATTTCAGCTTCACTACTTTCCCCTGACAACTGGGATGTCCAAAAGAGAAGCATTCAAGCTGCTATCTTGGAGGCGTGTGGCCTCCTTTTTTTGGGAAACGGTTTTGATTGCACTACTTTGAATTAATTACTGTGACTATTTACACACTGAATAAGTCTGGACTATGGTTTTACTAGGTGGTACCATTTCCCAGACTCACAGTGAATAAAGGTACTGCTATTAGAGGAATTTCAAAACGTTTCAACATTTCTCTACGTGGCAGATGGAATGGTTTTGCAATGTAAAATTATCTAACCTAAGCTGCCTCGCTTGCACACCGGTAGCTGACTCACTGTGCTAGCAAGGAGCTTAGCAAGAGCTAATTTGCCCATCTTGGGAGGGTTTTGCAGCCTCTGCTGAATTTCCTGCTCCCAGGAGCAGAATCGCCCTGCTGGCACTGATCTGGAGCTGGAGGCCAAGTCTGCCACCTCCACGTTTCAGTGGAATCTCAGCTCACTCCAAACTCGCTCCCAAGATGTCCTAGTGTGTGCCATAGTAATACTCATTAATAAAGCACTTGCCTGACCTACATCAGTTTTATTAAGAGCAGAACAACGCAAAAAAACAGGCTCGGGACTCCAGGAAACATGGACCAGAATATTCAGAGGCTGTGCAGACCTTCGATGGCAGAACAAGCTGTCTTTGAATGTGCTAAAATTCAGGCGTAACAAAGTCATCTTCTCTGTCAAGATGTTTAGGTCCAGTTTGTCCAAATTCTGCACTTTTGATATGTTTATTTGGCAGTACCTGAGCAGTTCAGGTTATGACATTATTTCAAAATTGTCCTTTTATCCACAAGCACTTCCACATCCCCTCTCAACCACCCATTTTCCCTTGGACTTATTTCTAGCTTAGAGAGCTTCCATATATCAGCATTCTGGGGCTTAAGAGAAATGTGTAAGTGCTTCCTAAAAACCACAGCTAACGCAGGGAACTACTCCCAGTCAAGCAGTAGGCAAGGAGGAGAGCTCATTGAGCCCTCACGTTTGGGAGGCACTGAAGGCTCTCCTCAGCCAGCACAACCCCAAGGATGCCCAAGAAGTTGACAGACTCTGCAGGAACTCCCGTGGAGATCAGAAGATGCTTCCAACTGAGCGCTGCTCACATCCTGCTCGATGGATAGAATAGCAACTGCTCAGGCATCTGGTAGCCTTTGGCTGTGTGCTTCCCGAGGAGTGTGGGGTGCTGCACACTGGGCAGACAGCACAAAGGCTCCTGGGGCTGTGGTTTATAAACAATGCACGAGCCAGAATGTGGTATTGAGAAAGCTGATGTGTTTCTAATGTATGTAGACGTTGTTGTAACTAATATCTAAATTATAAACACTCCCCCACCTCCACCATCCAAACAGAGTCCAAAGTACCAATCCTTGCCAGGGACAATAAAGTAACCCAAGTTTGGAGTTTCTCGGTCAAGATAGTTTTGAGTCATGACATTTCTTTAAAATAAACATCAGGAAATTATCCAAAAAGTGAGGTCACCCCACTTTGTAAAATATCTTTCTATCTCCCAAATATTTTGCCTAGTATCAGTCACGTTTTCCTGGAAATTTGTAGTCTGACATAGAAGTTTCCCTGTGCAATTTCAGGTGGATTAATTTCAGCTTGACAAAGCCAGGGTGGGGCTCAAAATCAGCCTTAAAATGGAAGATCTTGCATCAAACTAAATTATGGAAGAGCTTCTCCACCTTGTATTTTCTTTTAGCCACTCACAATAACTGTGCCTCTACTACTGAACATCTGAGCCAAAAACCCAGAAAGACAAAAGCCAAAGACAAACCAAAAGACAAGAAGCAGAGACAGCAAAGAAGACAGAGAAAGAAAAACAAAACAAAACAAAACAAAACTACCTCACATACAGACCTTACTCTGAAAGCACAAAGATAAGAAAAACAGCCTCCGTAAAGTCAGTTTCAACATTAGGAGATGACAGGAGCAGCAGAGATGGCAAAGCACCTAACCTGACCTACTGTCAAGAAAAGCTAATGAAAAAAAGATGAGAAAAATATAGGAAACTTGTCACTTTAAAAGAAAAAAGTAGTTTTAAACACTGAGTCTATGCAAACCAACAAAATACTCAGAAATTGGATCGGATCTATATCAAAGTAACTCAGCCTGTAATTACATGAGAATCAAAAAACACCAAAACGCAGAATAAAGATACTGTAGAGTACTTTGTCTTTTGTGGAGCAAGCCCATTCATACCACCAAATAAGGAAAAAAAAAGTTAAAAGGAGTTCAGCATGATGATTACAAAAAGGGAACCATAATGGATGGGAATGGGCAGAACTGGGAATGACAGAAGAAAAACGGCTAAAATTAACAGTAGTGAGTGAAAAAATGAGGCAGCTCTGTGTGAGACTGACCTGAGAGAAAGCTGTAATAGAAAATCACATCTTGAAGAAATCCCCATATCTGAGTTTGCAGAGAAAGATAGTATCACACCTCAGTGCAACTAATACCATTAAGAAAAAAAAGAATGCCTTCAGAAAAACAGATCAACCTGCAGGTATGAAATGGGAAAAGGATTTTAAACGCCCTGAAGGTTCTTTGAATTTCCAACAGTGTAAATTGGAGCAACAAGCACAACTTCCCACAAAATTCATTTTGCCTGTATACTTAGCCCATCATAATTGTGTCCATAGATCACTAGGAATTCCCAGAACAAAGGGTCAGATATAAATCGATCCAGCTACACTGAGTAAAGTGAATGCACATCTAATTTCATCAGCTGATAAATCACTTTGGGATCTGCCCAGCAGCATGCTTAGTTCAAATTGCTTGACAGGGAATGCTCCCAAATATGCTCATCATGTATCTTCTTTTGTTCCTATTGAAGAGAAAGGAAACCTTAACTTGTCATTTTGGTGGGATCAGGATGATGCCAGCTTTGAAAAATGTTGCCTATTTCAAGGAAGAATTTCTCTGCCTTATAGATACATCCCATCATCTAAAAAACAGACACCAGAGCACATGAATTAACTCCTTTTTCGTGTATACAGCATCAAATATTTTTCACATTTCTTCATCAGACTTTGAACTGTATATCAAAAGAAAAGAAATGGAGAAAAGGAAAGCAAAGCTATCACTAACTATTCTACCCAATGGAAGAATCAAATGGAAGGATCAAAACCTCAACCAGATAAAACCTACTATGTCTTCAGATTGCACATTTATACTGAAAGGACAGCAGCTTTCTGCCCCCAGAAGCTAATCCTTTTCCTTCTTGCAAACACCTCATTTAATCTTGGAATATAAATAATAATCCCGAATTTTCTGTATTTTATCCTCGATCTATTACTGCCGTCAATGGGAGTATTGAAAGTCTGAGGAACAGGCACTGAGCTGAAGCTTTAGGCTAAAAGATCTAAATCCAAGGCTATGCCATTTTCTCTGTCTGAAAAGTGCCCACAATTTTATGGGTAACCTATGAAAACAATTGAAGTAATTGTGGTGGTCTTGCATTGTTTAGATTGTTTTCCTTCCGCTCCCCAAGCTCACAATGTGAGCAGAGCCATCACAATGATCTATTGGAGCTGGGGCCAGACTCGCTGTAGAAAACTCAATATGAGCTGAGAACCAAAATGCAGTCACAGCTCCAAACAGCTCAGGGATGAGATGAATTCTTTGTCTATCCTGTATCCTAAATGCATCCAAATTATTCCAGCATCCATATATCTACGTGGACCACTTAACTCCCTCTTGAACTCTCCTCAGTGCTTTAAATTGCTTGTCAGCCACATGCGAAAATGTACAGCTCATCTAAAATTTACATTCCAGAGCTTTCTATCTCTGATTTCTCTCTGCAGTGAGGCTTCTTCTGATCCCGGTGCCACTGAAATGGTGGGACTGACTTTTGCACAGATACTCAGAATTGTGTGTGGAGCAGAAATGTAATGAGCCCCGGGTCAGAATTTCAGCAGTCCCTTATTTAGGGCATCAGCATGGGGGAGGGCTGGCTGAGATAACAAGGTAATATGATTGCTGCTGCTGGCAGGGGGACAGATGTCAACATTGCCTCTCCTTTTCACGGAAACATACCTGGCTTTATGAAGAATAGGTTAGCAAATATTTTAATACAAATAGCAACCTCAGCAGAGCTGCCAAAGCAGGCTCCAAAGAGACTGACTTGTTTACAGTCTGGACCGGTGCCTTAAAACCTGACGTGCTTATTCAACAGAAAATTAACCCCAAAACGGGTATCATCATTACTGTAGGGAGAAGCTCCAGAAAGATAATATCCTAACTCACTCCAGCTGAACTCAGGACATTGTCCACTTTTTATCACATCCAGTGCCCTTGTAGTCATTCAGAATAAACAAGCAAATAAAGAAGTGAGGTATATCACATGTGATAGCTTGGGTCACTGGGACTGCATAGATGTTTGGATCTGGCCCAGCCTCCTGCCTTCACTTGAATTACTACTGGAATCTAACTTTTTGCATTGTTTTAAGAGACTAAATTGTTCTCTCTATGTACTTTGGTCATCCCAACTCAGATGTTATCTTTTTCTTTCCCACTCTAGTTTTTGGCTACAAAAAATATACATGAAGAGGAGTGCTGAGAAGAGCCTTTTTTTCCCAGCTGCAGAGTGTGTGTGTGTATGTGCCTATGGCACTGTTCTCCCCAAAAAGCCTTTGACAAACAGTGTCATTTATGAGGTCATTTGTGTAAGGGGTTACTGGTGATCCTGATGAAAATGAATACTGCTATAGATTTGACCTTGGAAGCAACATCAGTGATACCAAACTGGTGTAGGTAAAAAGGGAGAGAAGAAATTGTTCCCAAAGTTACTGTGAATGTGCAGTGACAGAGGGAATGATCACTGCTCTGGAAAAATCACTCTGCAGAGGTGTCATAATCTTTAGCTATCAAATTTCTCGGAAGATGGAGAAAGACTGGTCCTGGAACTATTATGCAAAGGCCTGTAATACTGGATGTACCAACTGAGACCTCGGTCAGCTTTCGTTGCATAAGTGAGTTCATTTTGAACAATTTGGGGGAACAAGAGGCACAGCTGAGGAGGGACAGGCACGAGGCAGGGCTTTCCTGAGTGACCCAGAGCTCTGTGAGACCCCACATTGCCCTGCATCCTCCAAGGAGGCCAGTGGCAGGCACTAGAGTGGCAGCGTCGAAAAAATGCCATTTCATGTCTTGCCTAACTCCAGTTCTTTGTGAGAAATTGATCTCAGACCTCCATATAACCTGGAAACTAAAGTAACTGGATTTGGATTTTATGCAACTTTTCATGGGTCACAAGCTTTTATTTAAACTAGAAAAAAACCTTTTCTTTCTATCCCAGACTATTGCTATCCCAGACTACGACAATATTAAGAGACTGCAGTTGTGATCTAGAGGAAAGGGTGAACACAGGGAGTTATTGCTTGGGGTGGGCAAAGGTGATAAAAATTTGTGATGGCCACTCTTGATGACCAGCACAGAGGGACATGACTGACTTCCTTGTCCAACTATACTTTCATCAAATTTGTAGCTGGACACGCAGGCTTTCTGGGGTTGCAGCAGCGTGACATCTCTTATAAGGATTCAATAGCAACCCCTGTCAGAGTGGTGAACTCTCTGAGAATGCGAAACTGAAGCAACCTGAAGTTATCAGGCCACAGGAAATTTTGTGGATTAAACACATAATCCAGCTGGGATTTGGTGAGAACTGAAAGCACATAGTCGCTTCCACTGAAAATACCTGCCAGCACCTCCTCCATACTGAAAGAATAACAGAATGCAATGAAAACTGAAAGGCTTCTCACAGTACCCTATGAAGCTTTTTAAAAGAATTGTATCTCTTTTGTAGAATTCTGTAACTATTTAAAAACAAAACCAGAACACTGCTTCCTCTTATGTCTGTATTTTTGTAGTACTATCCACAGAAATTTATCAGAGCCAACCCCGTTAAATTCCTTACAATTGTCCCACAAGGGTGGTTCTCACAGCAAAAAAGGAGAAAAATGCTGGCAGTTTATGTAATGTCTTTTTCACTTATACGATCTGAGAAGATATCTAAGAATTTCAATGGTGTAGAAGTCTCTGGTGACAAGAATCAGTCTGGAGAGCCTTCTCTGCAAACTCAGCCTTGTTTAACTGCCTGTCCTCTTGTACACCCTTGTCCCATCTCCTCTTGGCTCCTGAGAAGACAAAGAGAAAGATATATTCTCTTGAAAATCAACACACTGAACTAGAATGCAGTATTTGAATGACTGAAAAATACCCCTTATATATTTTATATATAATGTTTCTGGGTCTGATTTGCTTGAAACAAATATTTGCCTACAGAAAAGTCTGGTTGGTTTCAAGGGGCAGAGTAAAATGTTCCCTAAATAATCCTTACCCAATTCCCTGCCCTTCCTATAAGAAGTTTCTTCAACTTTTACTATCAAAACTCAGAAAGGAGCACAGTCCACTCCTCTCTCTCTTGCACCACCACATAAGCTGGAATTCTGGACCCTGAAATGCCCAACTTTTACCCTTCTTGCGTTAATGACTGTGCTAATTTTCTTCTTCACACACCTGATACGAAATATGAAGCATCCCTGTGACCTTTAAACACCCTGCACGGTTCTTCAGCTCCTCTTTACGTGATCCAGACTCATCTCCAGCTCCTGACAGAAAATCCTGTGTGTGCACCTGGCTTGTTTACATCAGCGTGTAGACAGCTGAGCTAACACATTTCAATGGATCTACTGCAGAAGCAAAAGGAAATTAATACCTCTCCTTCTCTCTGCAATCCAACAGTTGCTCCACCATGGTGTCAATTTGCCATTAAATGAGAAATATGTGTAAATCCATTTCACTGCTACCTGAATGCTGGGATGTGGAGCTAGGAAAGAAACAGGCTGACAAGATTTTGGTGGTGGCCACAAAAAGTTAAAGCTATTCCATTTCCCCATGCTTGAAATATCACCTCCTATTGGTGTTAATTCTTTTTTTTTCCTTTTCTACTAGAAGTAGCCACATGTTCCAGGAATAACATGTGAGTGAAGCAAAAATTGTATGAGAGACACATAGCACTCACTGAAAGCTACTTGAAAATTCACCTTCTATGCAGACAGCCCAGCAGCTGTATTTCTCAAGATCCCTGCTACACATACGGCATTTTTCAATGTTATTTCACTGGACATGAGTAGGTGATACCCCTTTACCTGGACAAGGAGCATGCAGGAAACACCAGAGTCACAAGAGTCATAAAAATGTCCATGCACAGCAGCACATTTGACCTGTAATCCTGAGTTTATCACTGTGAATACACAGACCTTTTTCCTTCAAGGGTAGAGGGCTGATGGATTGCAGGGCTCTGTAAATAACTTCTGACTTCTGCAGAGCAGGATGAACCAGTGAGCAGAAACACGTGTTCATCGCAGGCTCTGGTGAGCTGAAGGAGAGCAGCAGTGTAGGAAAACAAGTGTTAGTGGGAATAAAAAGTCTGCTCCAGATTCTTGTTCTGAACTTGACACCAGAGTACCAGGAAAGTCTCTGTGGGAGAGTTTGGAAGACTTCGATTCATGTCTGGTGGAGCAAACAGCAGTTGTAAAATCTCAAGAGATGAGGGCCACCCAGAGTGTGTCAGTTTATCAACTGGACAGCTGCGGTGTGTCTGCAAATGCCAAACCATAAGCACATTGGCAGGGGAAGCAGGAATTGTGGCCAGCACGCAGAGAAGTGGCTCCTGAGTTTCTGAATTGCCTGCCTCTCACAGCACACTTATGGTCCAGGCCAGCCTGCCAGCTCCAGCGAGGCTACTGTGCAGCAGCCCAGGGACACAGACACGCCTCACACCTGGCTCCAAACCCTTGGGAAGGGCTCTGGGTTATGGGGGATGGCAGTCTGGGAATACTGAAGGATCCAGCTCCAGTCCCTGCGTTGGGTAGGGCAGCAAGGTAATGGCAGGGGAACTAGAAAGATCTTATAAACTTATTTCTCTCCCGCTAAACAGCCCTTTGGGAGCTACCAGCAGCATGAGAAAGGGACTTCTGGTGGCAAAGGAATGTCTGAGAGGCCTTATCAGATGCTCTGGGATCACAGGACTGGGAGCAGAGCAGTAAAGCCACTCTTACACACTAAAGTGATCTTTAAATATAAAAAAGAGAGCCCTGTGTCTTGAGTGCAAAAGAGTCAGTAGTTGCTGATGGCCATGTTTTCCACCCATTGGAAAAAAGCTGGAAATCCAAACAAATTTCTCAGGAGGGGAAGGCAGAGAATTATGCCTCAAAGAATGATTTGGGCTACAGTGACAAGATAACCAACGTCAACAACAAATGCCCAAGGAAAGTGAACAAGAAGTAAATTAAATATTGAATGAAGTGTTATCCAAAATATACATGGCATTTTATATCAGTCTTAGGTGTCCTTCAGATACTTTATAAGCTGTAATATTTATGATTATTGGTGTTTATAGTAGTAGCAGTAGCAGCATTAATGTACCAATAGGCTGTGAAGAGATAAACTCTATTCCTAGAGTATTCCTAATGGAGTTCTACTAAATCTTAGAGTATTCCACCTAATCCATTCTGAAGACATTGACTAACGCTTAGTTTGTCAGGATTTTAAGCTCCTAACACTGGAAACAGGGGCAGAGGATTATCCTGGCTTCTTAAAATCCTCTAACTAGTCAAGAGTTGGGCAAAGGCAAGGAAAAATTGACGCTGTTTTTGCTGATCCTCTGCTATCTCAGGCCTGGCTTTGCTAGATATTCTGGCCAGAAGCTTTCTCTTGCTTTTCTAGACTTTTATTGGAGAAGAATACAAACCAGCAGGCTTGGGATGCACCTGGAAATGCCTGCAGCCATTCTGAGGGTAAGGGAGAGGGAAAGGTGTCTTTAGATACTGACAAAAGATCCAGTCTGCCTCTCCACTGACTTCGCTTTCCTTGTGAAGAACCAGCGTCCCTAAAATCCTTGGAAGTAACATGGATGCTTCTTCCCTGAAAATATAGGGAAACAGCCTCGGGGTGTTATAAAAACCAGGAATCAAACACTGGTGGTGCTGAACCTTATAGATAAAAGTTTGCAGCAACTGCTCCAATGTCCCCAACTCCAGCTGAGGCTGACTATCACAACCACAACACAGAGGACAGCACAGACTGATCTAAATTTGTGTCCCAGAGAGAAGATGAGTCAACATGTGGTCCACAGGCTGAGCTAAATGACCATTAAAGGTCACTTCCCATCCAAACCATTATTTGACTCTGTGATCTCTGCAGCTGCGTAGGCATTCTGGAGCTCAGAATTTGGGAGATGGGCATGGGACCGGTTAGGAAGCAGATGGTGATTTGGGGTATCAGGGAACGTCAAGATGTGTGCTGCTGAGAGAATGAGGGGAGCCCTGACTGTTCTGCTTTTCTGTTCCTCCACTCCTGTGAGATTTTGCGTGCACTTCTTGAGGACAGCACTGAGCCTGGCCCAAGCTGGTGTGAAGGAGGGCAGGGCTGAGCAGGCTCCAAAGCTGGCCATGAGCACAGCTGCCAAGTGGCACTGTCAAGGAAAATGTCAATCACCTAAATAACATGGTCTTTTCTCTCTGAATAAAGAGGATATGGGACCATCTGATATAGGCTGACACTGCTCACCTTAATCCCTGGATCTTTTGTCATAATCACAGCAAAGAATAAAAAAGGGGGGAAAAAACAACCACAAAACCAACCTCACTTGTTTAACTCTTTACCCATAAATGCCACACCTGTTAAAATAATCATTTATCTACTGAGGTCAGAGTGAGCAGTGAATTTTGCCTAAAAATCGAGAACAGAATGGACTTCTCCTTGAAACTTTTATGTCGTGTCCAAGCACTGCTTAGCAAAAAAACCCCCAAAAACCAAACAACTATCTTATTAGCTACAGTGCATAGCTATGGATCTTATTAGGACAGCTCTAACAGGGCAGGAGGGGGAAAGGGCTGGTGATCAGTCATTCATGAAATGCAGCCACAAAGAAGATGACAGCTACGACTCTAGCGTGTCGTGCTAAAGAAAGGGCAGCATTAATGTCATTCCAGAAAGCTTTGGCAAGCCTCCACTGTGAATACAATACAGTTCTGACCACCCATGTGTGATAAAAATGTATTGAAAATGAGGCAGGTAGAGAAAATGGCCACACAGCTGATCAGAACCTGCCTGGTAGAAGAGGACCTGAACAAACTGGTGCTGAGCCTAGCAAATCAAGGGCTGCTGGATGTCCCAGTGATTGGAAGTTCAGCAGACATAAGGAAAAGTATAAAACTAGATAGAGAGAAGAAATTTGAAAATCTAGACAATAACAGTGTCAGCGGTTGCACATTGGCTGGGACTAAAGTTAGGCTAGAAATTAAAAGGTTTGAGATTTCCAGAAAATGAAGTGGAGCTTTGGTGCTCTTCTCCCTGCATTCCCCACTCTCTGCTGCTGATGGTCTCACCCAGTGACTATTGGTATTTCTCCTATGGAAATATGAGCCAAACTGGTTATCAGACTAAAGGAGGCCTCCATTTAAAAACCCACCATGGCTTTTTTTCCCTATTTGTTAATCCATAGTAAAGTCAAAGGGGTCAATTCCATCCCACACAACATTTAGATTTACGAAGCAGAACAATGCCTTTCTTTTTCTAAAAGAGAAACCCCTCAACTCCTCATGGCAAAGCCACTATGCTTTTCTCTGTGACAACGAAAAAGAAATAAGGAAAATCAGATTTTTAATTAAGCTATATAATTCAACAGAAGCACTGAAGATAAGGCTGGATGCTTTAAGATTATCCACCACCCAGTACAAGATGTGTTTCCTACTAACTGCTCCACACTAACTATTGAAATATCATTCATCCATTCCATGCACTGCTTTCATCTCTGCCACACATTGCAAAATGTAATACCAAAGATAAGAAACCATCAACAGCAGCTCCACTGCTTTCAATAAATCTGCTTTCTACACTCCTCTAAGAAACAACACTAACATCTGGATTAATCTTTAGTTATTTGCAGTAGCAAATCCTTATCTTTAGTCTGAATTCTGGAATAAACTCATATAAACAGAGACTAGTGTAAGAATATTGAAATGCATTTTATTTATCTGCAGGGGAACATGCTATTTTGCCCATAAACAAGGGAGCTGTCATATTTAAATATTTCTCCAGTACAGTCATAAATCTCTCATAAATGAATGTCTGAGTCTAGCTCTCTCTTTGAACTTTATCTTGCCTTTATAGAAATGTATTGTCTATGGTTTGGTCTTTTTTTGTGGGTTTTTTTTTAAGTTGTTTGCTTGCAGTTCTGTCTACTGTCTCACAGTTGTCTGTGACTTGTTGAGTAATGCTATGTTACAAAAGAAGACACTGTGTCTACAAATATAGGTATATAAGAGGATTTACACTTAAAATACCATTTACACTTAAAATACTCATCATCCTTATCCCTGGTCCAGTGAAGTCAGAAGCAGTTTTTGCCCACTCCATTTATTTTTAATTAACCCTTCTAAAAGAGACTGGCTTTCCCCCCCCTCATATCCACAGACTGAAATGTAATGGAAAACTCAGGAAAGTTGTTAGAATATGTTCTATAGGTCTGAAGTGCTTTTCTCCATAGCTTAATACCATAGAAAGGAAAAAAAGAAGAAAAAGGAATTTCACTAGAGTCTACTGGGTCTCGAAAAAGCTAGTACTGGAATCCAGGAATTTCACTCATTAGGCTGTGGTACTATTCAAAATACAGCAGCAAAGTTTAAATGGTGATATAGTGCCATTTATTATATCCTGCACCAATAACAAAAGCTGGAAAGCCAGCCACTTCCACAGGAAGGTTCTCCTCTAATCTGTATATTCAATACATCTCCCCTGAAATCTCTAAAATTTCTATAGGAGGTTACATTTTCACTTTCTGTTTTGCTGTCCACGATCAAATGTTCTAGTGCCAGACGTCATTGCTGGCCACGGAAGGACCATAAGAGCATTCACATGTTCATGAAATGAATGGACAGCACTGCTATGAGACAAAAAGCTGAAGGAGGAGAAAACAACTATTAACAGCACCAGAGAAATCAAATTCTCCGTTGCCAGTAAACCTTATTTCACCACAGCTTTAAAAGGACTATCACAAGGCATGAGTTTTTGCCAGAGACAATCCCCCTCGTTGTCCAAGGTGCAGCCTGCAGGGAAAGCTTGGACAGGCTCTGCTGGCTGGCTGAGGTAAGTGCCTTGTTATCCATTCCGACATAGAGGAAGTGGGAGTGATCCCCCAGAGAAGGGCTCCAGAAGACAGGCGGAAAAATCTGGCGGAAGGAGCCCTACAACCAGACAAGCCGGGGGAATTGGCAGAATATACGTGAAATTATTGCTAATGCATGGATGAATAACAAAAGCCCAGAGCAGATGGACTCTTGGGATCCAGCTCCAGATCCAATAGGAGTACCATTCTCCATCCTCTAATCCCATGCCACCCATCCCAGGCACTTTGAGGGCCAGTAGGGTTCTCTTCCGCTGTACTTGAAGCACATCCAGCCATTGTCGCTTTCAATACCTCTTTGTAATGTCTGCAGCCTTAAAGTCGCCCTGTAGGAAGCAGCTGCTGTATGAAAAGGGAATGAGCTTCCACTGGAAAAAAAAAAAAAATCTCTTATTGAAAATAGTCATTACTTCACCACTCAGCATGCTAAAACATTAAATACAGGAAATTGCCTCTCTCAAATCTAGTAATGCTAGACATATCAAAAAATACACAGTATTTGCAGGACTCCATCTTTGCTACTCTCAGTTTAAAAATCATCTTGGGCCCCCTGTGGAGGAAGCAAGCAACTCTATTTGCTTGTTTTTGGAATAGCTTTGAGCACATCTAATGGCAGGGACACCAGCAGCAAGGCCAGTGTTACCACAGCCTGCAATTAAGGAAATTACAAAGGACAGAAAAGCTTCATTAAGGAGCAGGTCATTCCAATGGTGACAATCATGCCGTCTGTGGAAGACCTGAGCCCAAGATGCACCCATCAGTGTGGGGTATCAGAAAAAATGGTATGATGCAAGAGAAAACACAGCAGATCCCCTAGATCATCCCAAAGATCATCCACAGTACTACCAGTGCCTTATCATGACATGGAGATCTTTCCAGTCATGCTCTCTAAGGAGTATTTACCTCAAAATGGTTATTGCAAACTACCACAAAGCACGAGCCAAAAACTGCAAAAAAATGTCAAAAAGAATTTTCTTCAAAAGGCACTAAAACCTGAGTAAGAAATCCTTGCAGTTTTCTTTTCATCTTTTTCTTTTGACCATGTTTTAATGTCTTTTCCCTGGACATGCACTATCCTAGCTCAAAGCCAAAGAATAAATAAATGTATGCACACATGTGCAGTAGGGTCACTGAATGTTGAGGAGGGGAAGGAAAATTCATCAGGTCAAGTCTTCAAATCAGAACTAGATCTCCTTCTAAAAGATATGAAAAGATAGCAATCAAAATGAAGGAACATGTTAAATAAAACAATTTCGAGGGAATAATTTATGGCTGGGATTATACACGAGGGGCTTGAAATGAAAGGGAAAGATTCAATAGAGGTCAGCAAAGGGAGATCCAAAATCATTTGCCTCTCAAACACAGAAGATTCCATCCCCATGGGAGTTGGGGCATGTGGCAAACTTTGAATTCAGCTGGATGCAGGGGAGAGAGGCAACGAGGCTGCTCTGTGCCATGCTAGACTCCAGCAGCTCTTCCTTTGGGCTCGTGGGATTTGAGGTGATTTTGCCATAAGGGAAAGCAGTGACTGGGTGCTGATAAACATGAGCACAGGCTCAGAGAAACTCTGCCAAGCCTGGGAGCCTCTCTCTGACAATAAATGCCCAGTTAGCTCTCTAAACCCAAGGGAAAGCACACAGCATCAAACTCCCAGGGCTCCTTTCCAGATCAGCATTTGGGAAAAGATATTCTGATCCGTGCTGCTCCTCAAAAAATACAGAGCAGTACATGTGGGAGAGGTAGCATCTCTGAGCCAGCATGTGTCAGTTCCTCTGTATGGAAGGTCTTAATGGAAGCAATCATTAAATCATTGAATTTCTGGAGTACTGCAAAAAAGAGATATCTCAAAAGACAATACACTTGCTCTTAAAAAAAAAAAAAAAAGGAAAACAAAACACACCACAAACTCCACAAAGTTCTATATTCCCTTGAAATCCTTGCTGTAAGAAACCTGATAAAATGAACGGCAGTTGCTCTTTCTCCTCTTCTGGCATTAAAATCTGTGAATTTCTATTATTTGTTCACCTTTTCATCATAAAATGTGTAGAGGGGCTTAAACCTCAGAAACCTCAGGAATATTTTTTATCAAGAGACAAAAGATGGTTTCCGTTTCTTTACATATAACACAGTGAGTCCTCTCAGCCTTTCTTGCATCTGATCTCTATCACTTCTAAGTCAAGGGCCAAGTCTGTAGTAGGAAAAATAGAAATCACTTTAATCTATACTGGAAGAAATGAATATTTGTTCTAGTTGACAGGCTGGCAGGAACTCAGGAGAACAATATACGAGACAAATCTCAGAGAAGGTTATTTATTCTCGTTCAACCACAGCACAAATTTCCTGATGAAGCTGAGCTCTGGAATGCTTGACCAGATCTCTGTGAACCTTGTTACCAAGGTTGAAATTATCATGAATTACTGTTGTGCTCATTAGTGGAAGTTCTCAGAGACATTAAGTCACCTACTGGCTGACCTTCTGAAGTAGTAGATTTACATTACCCAGGACTCAAAAAATACCAATATCAGCATTTAATCACGGAAGATTTTTATATAAAGTTTGCCAAGTTAAATCAAAGGATTGAACACTATTCACACCTGCTCAGAAAACTCATTATTGATTAAATTTTGCCAGTTGGGTTTCCTTTTAATAGATTTATGCCAGGTTAACAGAGACAGCAATCCCTGATGATAAAATGCAGCTTCAATCACTTTTTAAAAGACAGTTCATTTTTAGGTGCAGGCAGATGGCCAAAAAGAGCATTCGAGTAGGGACTGGAAGCATTTGGAACATCAGTGGCTAGTTCTTATTTACATCTGAGAAAATGACAGTATAGGAAAGTTGAAGAATGCCAAGGGTAAAATCTCAGCCATACTAAGGTTAAATGACACCAGAACTTCTATCCTGAAGAAATGTTTTCAGTAAAATCTCTCCCAAAGTTTTGCAAAAATTAAAGTTGTGTGGTTATGACAGTTACGTACATCTTAACAGGCAAGAAGTTTGCATAAATATTTGAGGTTTTGGGCCAGATTCATTTGAAAGTAAGTAACAAATTTGGAACAATTAGTCCCTTCTCTTCCAGATCTCAAAAGTTCAGGCAGTAGTTGGAGAAGATCAGATCTGACCCTTATTTCCACCTTCACAGGGTAAGTTCTAAGTGTACCAAAGAAAACAGCACTGCTCTTCGTTATGGAGTCTTAACAGATCCTTTCAATAGCTAATTACATAGATTTCCTAGTGATTTTCCTTTCCATTTCTTTTCCTCAAAATGCCTGATGTAACTTTGTCTTTAACTTACCCATAATAAAATAAACATGACTCCTCTTCCCTGCTGTTCGTTTTTAAAATTCTGCAGCTTCAATCTCATGCAATTCTCTGGCTTTCAAGCTATCAGCTGAATTTCCCTAGATGTGTACAGCTCCAGCTCCAGTATATTTTGTTCTTCATTTGTGTTGGACATGAAATTTTAGTTTGGTGTTATGCATTATGGAGAGTCTGGAAGGGAAGGTTGTTCTCTTCGCACTTGGCCCTGAGGGTTGGCAGCAACACTGCAAAATGACTTTATCCCCAAACCAGATGTTCAAGTTGTTTTAATAATATCTTATGTTTCCTTCACAAAATAAAACAAAAACTCACTGTATCAGAATGTTCCAGTGTTACAGCAATGGGATTTTTGCTGTCTGCGTTTTGCCCACCAGATGGTAGCACTGAAATGAAATCGGAAGTTTTCTATCTAAGCACTTATCACCCTCACAGGTTGGACAAAATTCTTCCTTTGTAGCAGTTGTAGGATTTAATTGCAGGTAATTCCCTGGGTCATCTTCTATCCTACAAGCTTCCATCTTATCTGACAGCAAACACAATACAAACATAAGTAAAATGGTGTAAAATGGGCCCTGTTCTTTCGTGGATTAGGTGTTTCATAGTTCACTTGCAGTTTATATCTTCCCTACTTTTTTCTCTCTTCCACTTCAATTTTGTTTCCCATCATTACAAAAGAGACTAGCAGAAGGAATTTTATTCATATGATGTGACTGCTAACATCAGCAAACTTTAAATTCAGTAAAGCTGAAAATAATGTTGATTTTCCATGAAAACCTTGTTCTTGGTTCAGAGAAGGCTAAAGGCTACCAGAGGACTACTAAAAACACACACAGAGTGCAATGTTCTGTCTTCTAGAGAAGTTACTTTTTATCTCTGTGTTACCTGTTTCTGTGTCTTACTCAAGCCATTCCTTCTGCTAGTCTCTTTTGTAATGATGGGAAACAAAATTGAAGTGGAAGAGAAAAAAAATAAGGAAGACATAAACTGCAAGTGAGCTATATAACACCTAACCCATGAAAGAACAGGGCCCATTTTACACCATTTTACTTATGTTTGCATTGTGTTTGCTGTCAGATAAGATCCAAGCTTGGAGGATAGAAGATGACCTAGGGAATTACCTGCAATTAAGTCCTACAATTTAAGATGCTATCCTGATTCACATTTGTGATACCAAATTTGCTCAAACGCTATGAAGAATAGATTTTCTCAGTTCATTATGGATAACAGGCAGAACCAGAGACAACAGAATTTCTACCTGAGATCCTTCAAGCACATCTGTGCATACAAGCTTTCAGTTAGAAAAGAGCTCTTAAACACATTTAGTGAACTCATATTCTTATTTTTTTTATTTTTTTAATGCTTCATTCAAGTGTCATCATTAGTAGATTTTCCCAAGAAGAAAGGCTCTATAGAAACCATAGTGATTTTTTTTCACCTGACTAAATTCCAAGCTAGTGACTATCTAGTTCAGGCTTAAGCACAGCACTCAAATCTGTGAGGAAAGCAGTGCAAATATTTTCAGTGAGATTTGAATCAGGACCACTTTCCCTTAAGAGTTTTGTTCTTTTCCATGCTTTTGCTCTATGCAAGTGGCCAATAAATCATTGTTTGCAGGCCCTTATCTAACACCATTGAGTTTTAGCAAACAGATTTCTAGTCCACAGGAAGGATTATTGTCTCACATTCCACCATGAAAATAAGGCTCTCACATACCAATGAAGATGAAGCTGTCAACTGCTGCAAGAACAAGTCCCCATGGACTCTACCAAAATTACTGATCAGCTGCATTTCTATAGCTTTGTCTTTTTACAGACACTGTAGGCTGATGGAGTATCATTAAGGAGAGCTCTTGGATTGTATTTAGTTTAGACCTTAGCATTTTGTCTCCTTTGTTGGGGTGGACCTGTCTGAAATTAAAATTCTTGAGAATAAAACTCCAAGGAACACGGGAAGTCATGAGTTTTCTGGTAGGATCAACACGAGTCCCTGAGGTTTAAATGTAAATGCCAAAAAAAAAAAAAAAAAAAGAAAAAAAGAGAAAAAAAATGCTAAAAAAGCTAAAAAAGCTTAGCAAATGGTTTGGTAGAGAAGACTACAAATGTCTGGTAAGTATCTTGGTACTATACCATTTGAGGTAGCTGCTGGATTTCTGCCAAGCTTTGAAAGTGAAATGAACCTAGAGTACAGCAGGTTTAAAATATTTTGAATCTGTGCCATCAATCTGGAACTTGAGCAGTATTACTCAATTTTCCATACTTTCTTTCTGAACCTGGCTGCACAGTAAGAAAATTTGAAGTGGTTTTCTATAAACCTGGGTGGCTTCATGTTTTTTTATATAGAAACCATCTGAAGTGTTGTTTTCACTAGGTTTTGACCCCAAACCAGGCAAAAGTTGGTCATTTCAGCTGAATTTCCTTTTGAGGTTTTGGATTTCGTCCAACCTTAAGCTCTCATTCAGGCTGTAGAAGGTTCATATGTGCCTTCTTTGTGAACCTGCTGAGTTCACTCATCTCGCACAGTCAGAACTCAGAGCTTCTACCAAGAGGTGAAGGGAAAGGATGCACAAGGAGCAAACAGACCAAGCCTGTAGTCCCTCAACATGCACAACTTCCATGAATTTTGTTGAGAGCACCACGCATGGTGCAGCTCTAACCACCCCACCACTTTTTCAGGAAGGGCGATGTCACGGGACAAGGACTCAAAGTTCATTTCCTCTCTCTAATGCAGACTTCCACTGCAGTTTTGGACAAGTCAGCCAGGGTAGAAATCCAGGTCACATGGACATGGATGACAAAACTCATATTGACACGAGGGCAGGATCTCATCTTAATCTACTTGCACTGGAGCTCTTGATCTTGCACCTGAAGCCCTTTACTTCATCCTTTTTTTGTCCTAGCCATTCGTACAATAAAATAAGCACGATAGAGAGCAAACTCTGCTCAATATCCAGAATCGGCAGGAGCTGATCTCAGGTGGGGCCTCTCGGTGTTCCTGTCATGCAGATGACAGGCAGTAAAAGATGAGCAGCATGTGCACTTGACCTGAATGGAAACAGATGGAGAATGCAAGGCCAGAGGATTTCACTCCACAAGATCACAGCCCCGCGCTCCATTGTTAAACTCTCTAATGTCCTGCAAATATGCAGGATCTTCCTGCAGACTCTCCTTGCAAACAGGACAAAGCACAACTTCTGGCACAACAGAAATCTGTATTTGTTGACAGAGTATTCACATTAAAAGCTGGTTTTAATCAGTAATTTCTTTTAGCTGACTGGCTGGATCTAGGTACAAAGGTACAATTTCCAAAAGTCAGTAAAACAATTTTAAAATACATTAATTATAATTTTATAAAGCATTTTTCATCAACACATGGACTTGAACTAATGCTAGCAGGGAGTGAAGAAAGACCTGAAATCTGTGTACTTACTTCCAGGTCTAGCTGTACCTAACATCCAAGTAATCTCCATCAGATCATCTGCCAATTTGCAGGTTCAGCATTCACACATTTTCCACTAGATTCACATTGCATGTTCTGCCTACAGCAGCATAATTCACCACATGTGCTTTCAGGAGCACAGCCATTACAGAAGATGATGAACAAGTAGCACTATCCAGTCCCATGTATGATATTCTGTAGGATATTCTGTGTTAGTGCTTATTAGCACAGAAAAGACACCACATATTGTCAACCTGTACAAGTACAGTGCTGATATTTCTCATCAGGGTAGACAATGGTTTCAGCATATCCACGTACAGCTCTTGCTCCAATTTAGTTCCCCTCTCCACCCAGGACTTATACAGGCACTTCTAGTTCTGTAGTTTCCCATTCTTCCTGGAGGTGCTTCTACTTCTAATAGTTTCCCTTTCATTGCCTGGAGGTGCTTCTACTGTTCTGTATGTGCCTTGTCTATTCCCTTTCACGTGCTTCTCCCGGCATCTCTAGCTCTTTACCTTTTTCAATCTAAAGGGAGGTGACTTTTTTCTGAGGAGCAACTGCATCCCCTCTTTTTAAAAGAGAAAACAATGCACTCTTTGGCTGCATCCATGCTAGTAAACTAAATGTGCTAAGGAATGTTCCCTGGCCCACAGCAAATCTGGCACGGAGCAGGCTGCCTGAGTCCCATTCACTCCCTTCGCCCGCCAAACCGGGGCGAGAGTATCCAAGCTGCCCACTGGGAGCTGCCCTTGGCCCGCACCAGCCCCCAGACATATTTGGGAATCAGCGAGGACGGTGCTATCTGACCTGGGTCAGAGTGTTGCCAGCATCCATGCTAAAAATCTAACAGCAAAGAGTGGTCTTCAGCTCTCAGGAACATTCCCTGGCATGGCTGAGTTTGCTAGAGTCAGGCTAGGCTTGATTCCTGGGCTGTTAGCTAACACTGTGTGCAGTCGTGCCCTTCCAGTTTCTGCACACCAGATCCTCCAGATAAGGATGGCTATCAAACCAGCAAAGCCAGAGGTGCAACAGCACTGACAGCGACAGAAAGATCACATTGTCTGCAGTGGAATAAACAAACAGAAAAAAAATAAAGGGAAAAAAATTAGTTTCTTTGCATGCCTACACCAACATGCCTTTCACCCCAAAATGCTCCTCCTCACAATTCATTGTTATATTTCTCTGAGCTCCTGACTCTTTTCCTTTCTCCGTGTGTTTTCTGCAGCCCCTGCCACTTCCTCTGTGATCTTTTTTCCTCCCTTCACACCTACTCAAAGCTATTATTCCTGAATCAAATTTGACACACATTTCTCAAATCATTACTTTTCTTTCCTATGTTATGTTTCTCTGCTTTAAATTCTCCTCTCCTACATATTTTTCCTCCTCCCTCAAAACTACCAAAAGCTCTTCTGTTTGATTCATTTACTCCATTGACTTGTTTTCTTTGTTTTCTTTCATATATTTTCTTTCATTGTGTTTCTTTCATATATTTCATATATTTCATTGTATTTCTTTCATATATTTTGTTTCATATTCTTGATCATATATCGTTTAAAATCTAGAATAATTCTTGGACATCTTCCTAGTCTCACAGTTACTTGTTCCCTTCTCTTGACACACTTTCCTTGCACCCGTCCTTTAAAATTCAGGACACTGCAAAAAATCTCTCCTGTTTGTTCATAACCACAACCCCATTCCACTGCTTCTTATCTCTGTGCCCCTTGACTCTTCTCCCAGAACTTCCGCCATTCATTCTCGAATAAAAACAACAGTGAGGGGGAACACCTAAGTTTTTCACAGCCAAGGGGAGTGGAACAGAGTTTTTACACCAGTCCTGTGGGTTCCATCGTGGTGGGACCAGAGCACAGGTGCTTGCAACTGCCAGGATAGAAAACTTGGTAAGCCTTGAAATTTTGTGGTGAGACATCAGGGAGAGCCTGAAACATCCACAGCCTGACACCTCTTTCCACCCAAGACCAGCAGTTATTTGTTGTCCTTCTTTGGGGGTCTGCTCCAGATGTTCCTTTAGCATTCGTGTTCCATTTGCATTCAGTGCTGATTGCTCTCCCAGAGGCACTGACTCCTCTGACTGATATTTCACATTAACTGAGGTCTAGAGTCAGTAAAATATTTAAGCTTGTGTCTAAAGATATCTCTGTTCAACAGGAAGAACAGCTGCACAGAGACCTGAGCTGCCTCAGGCAGGAGCTCCTCTGCAGCAACTCAAGTTCAACACAGAGTCCAACATCCACACAAGTCCTTGTTTGGACTTGGATTTGCGTTTGTTTTGCAGCCAAAAATCCTGGGGTCAAAACCAGGTGTCTCTGAAGGAGCCCAGGATGTCTACATGGAAATTCAGCTGTTACCGTGAGTGCATTGGGAGGTTTGAAGGAAATACAGGGCATGGCTGTAGCTCTCTGGTCTTTGCTGCACACGGGCAAGAGTGTCAGTCAAGTTTCAGGTGGGGATTGGCAGCACCTGTCAACCTTGGAAAGTTCACCAACAAAATGGAGCTCCACAAACAATCCCAGAAGTCCTACCTTTGCTGGGCACAGTAAATAATCTGAAGCAGGACTAACTGGTGGTACACTATGGCTTGCAATCTACAGGAAAACAAAATAATCTGATGGTCTGGAAAAGCATTTTGACATGGTTCATTCATATGTGGCTTGAACTATGAAGCTTTTGTCAAATTTTAAATTAAATTTCTATTTTTGAGCCCATCTTTTTTCTTTGGACAAGATTAATTTTATTCAGCAGAAAATCCGATCTGCATTTTTTCAAAGCTTTCTCTATTTGTAACATTGAAACCTTTTCAAAGCTGAGAAATAAACAAACAGAAACTCCCACAAAACAAAGAAAAAAATCTGAAAGAAAATTTCAGGAGAAAAAAGACCCTAGACATTAGTCTTTACATTGCATTCAGAGGCAAAAGAAAGTAAGGGAGGAAGGAAAAACAATATGGATAGAAGAACAAAATATTTGTTTCCAATAAAAAAAAAAAAGAAAATTTAGAAGAAACTGAAAACTTTTCCTGAAAGTTCTGGTTTTGGAAAAAAGCCATTTTATATTGAAATTTTTTACTCCAAGTATTTTTTTCAGTCAGCTCTAGATTAAACTGTTCAAGTTGAACTTTTGCTTCATTAGCTGTTTAGCAGTTTCAGAGCAAATCAACAAGACACAGACAAGTCTTAGTAAACTCCCCAAATATTCTTTTTGTGGTCCAAACAGCTTAGCATTTTTTCCTTTGTAGGATTTTACCCCTCCTCTCAATTTTAAGAGCACTTCATAGATTTCATTTGATCTCTCTTGGTCTTTGGACTCCCAGAAAAAAAAAAATTGTTGAAACTATGTGATAGAAAATTGGGGATTTGGCAAGGGAAACAAACAAAACCAACAACTTTTCACAAGGATACTTGCTTTCTGTGGGGGATTTTTTAGTGTTTTCTTTAAAAAAGAATTAGAAATGCATCCAATTTTCTGGCTGAAATCTTTAAAGGAAAAGGATTTCCAAAAGAGCTACTTAAATAATTTCAATGGTGAGTTTTTCATAACCTTTATAAGTTAAAGAATGTGTATCAACAATGAAAATTTCTGTCATAAGTCACGCTTTATTATTTTTATGAGCAACAGAGTCCTGCAGAGAACTACTGAACACCCTCCATTTCAGCTTAGCTGGGGGAGAGTTCTCAGTGATGCTACAACTCCAGGCATGGACAGTAAGAGCTCCTGGCTGGGAATAAACCATGGTGTCTCTGCTAAAGAATCTACTTCTGTTGAGTTTGCTTTGTTTTGCACTTCTTCTCTGCTGTCGTTAAAAATCACCAAAGAAAATCTTCAAGGAACTTGGGGATCTGGGGGCTGAGTGCCATCTGAGGAATTTCAGGGTGGAGTTAAATAATTTATTTATAAGGTCTAATATCTCGTGCTTGGCTGGTTGTTCTTGTGGTCCTCTACAAGGATGGAGGGGCCTGGGGGCTTAGCCTGTATCCTGATTTCCTCAATTTCTTCCCACTCACCTCCACTACATAGTTATTTTGTGTTTATTTATTTTCTCATACTAGGACACTTTTATCCAGAGTTAGATACAGCTCTAATACCACTGTAAGCACAGTGCCTTGGTCCTTCTTTGCAATAACTTCAGCCCAAGCACAGCCAGGATGGTACCAGTGAACAGAGCAAAGAGTTAGTCTTCTCCCTCAGAAAAAGCCATGAAACCCTGCTTATTTTTGCAGATACACAAAAGTTTAAGGAAGTGACAGTTACATGTGTTTCTTACTTTATCTTCTCGTTACAAACACCTAATGCTTATGACCTCTCCCGCTTGTTTATAGATATTTTAGGACTGTGAAAACCCAGTGACAAACCCCAGAACCCACCATGCAAAAGCTTTTTCTTTGTGCCTGGGAGAAACCTTCCCTCAGATTTTGTATTCTCTCTTTTTTATCAAGGGCACGGAGTTGCTGAGTCCCATCTCACTGATTATCCCTGTGCTTGTGGCTAGAAACCTTTTCTGGCTCCCGACCCAGCCAGCCAGCACTTATTCTCTCAACAGTAATAATCACATCCAAATTAGATTTGCTGTTAAACAACATCCCATTTCTTTCAGAAACAGGAAAAATGAAAACATGTATAGGAAAGCCTTTATTCTTATCCACAGCAACAGGATGTGGGGTTACAATGGGTCATGCAAGCATATGGTGCAAAAGGTGAATATTTGTTGAGAACCTTTGCTGTTGAGATCAGACTGTCGAAAGTGCCTTTTCTCCATGAGGATTTGAACATTCCTACTGGCAATGACTATTTGTTTCAATTCACACAAAAATTTGATTTTGGGCTGACCGCAAGTACTTATTTATTTTGGGTTCAACCACTGAACCTCTCCCCTCCAGCCCCAAGTAACATTTTTAAAAAAAGGCAACGACTTCTACAATTCTAATCCAGAATGTACTTCCTAGGTCAGAGTCTCACGCTGTTCCTCCTTCTAAATTAAGGAGTCGCTGATCCTTTCTTCCTTTTTATACCCAACCACTTTTGCCCTGCAAAAATGCAGCCCTACACAGTGAATTGGATTAGAGATTTGGGTTAGTCTTTGCTGGAGACATTTCTGATAAAAGAGCTTCTGTCACTAAGGTAAGCTCTGGGCACAGGGAGAAGAGGGGGATTCTGTACAATAACCTTCTCTAATGAACTTCTCTAGGCTTCTGCTCTCAAAACCAAAGCAAAGAACATTACAAACCCACCACATCTTTCTGGTGACTTCTTCTCAAACAAAACCCAAAAAAAACTAACCAAGCCAAGAACTGGAAACAGTATAGAAAAAGATGACAAGAAGTATGAAAAGTGTAGGGTAGCCTGTGTTTGAGGAGAAATCTAGACCTCTTCAGCCTTGAAAGAGAAAAATGGGAGCTAAAGACATGCAAGATCTTCTATAAAGTCACCATTTGTAATGAAAAAGTGAGAAGTCACCAAAAGAGTCTTAAGTAACTAATTCAAGTAAATGAAAAGTATTTTAATTGAGAAGGTGCAATTTAACTGTGAAACTGTTTCATCACTTCTATTTACAAGCAGCAAATACTGCCTGAACTTTCTTTTATCTCCTGGGATTATAGTTACTGCGGCTCTTCACTAGAATGTTTGGCTTAAACTTTATTTAAAAATAAAGGGTTTCATCAAGAGTGAATGTATGCACATGCAGAAAGAATGCAATTTCAGTTTTCTGCAGTAGGCCATGAAGGCACCCTTTAAAGAGCAAGTTTATTGGAAAAGACTGCAGCTGACTCATTACATTAAAAATACCAATCAATAATCCAGGAACGTTTGATATGCAATAATTATATGCTAATATATCTTGAAAATTATTTTTAAATATTTCTAGGCAAAGTAATTTGCATCTGAGAACTTTCACAGAAAAAACACCACTGAAGAGTTAAACCTGGTTGGGTTTTTTTTGAGATAGGTACATAGCTTCATTGAAAAAGGATGTGATGTGCCAGAGGAGTCACTAACAACTAAGAGTTCATTCACACAAATATTTATGGTTACATGACACCAGGAGTACTCTGTTAGTGGGCACCAGTAATACAGGGGCAATAACAGATTACCCATAAAGAATGCCCTATTAAAGTTTGGAAGATTCTGAACTGCAAAGTGAGCATCTCAGCCTTTACCTCAGTACATAAAATTACTGCTTATATGACTTATCTGAGGAGCTGCTGAAGGATTGTTTAATTCAATGAAAGACAATATTCTTTCAGGATTTTAGACCTTGCAATATAACACAAAGGAGCGCTGGTATTTCCTGGCATTAGCCATAGGATATGGGCTGGGTCATAAAAGACCAAGCTACCAGGTTTAGTAGCTAAATTAAATCCCCTTACCCTCCAGATATTCTTTAATCTTGGAAAAGTAGATAAGAAAAGCAAATGTTTCAACCAAAACTAATGACTACCCTAGATGAATTCAAGCAATTAGTAAAGAACAAATCAATAACTATAGAAAAGAAGACAGGGCAAAGTCTCAGAATTTCCTACAGCCATGAGCAGACTGTCCTGATGCTTTTGGGATCTGTTAGCAGCAATCACCTCTGCTCCTCGTGGTTCACCATCTCAGTGTCACTAAGCACTCTGAAGCTCATGAGGCTGCCCAAGCAGCTCTGGAAGTGGGAGCACTTTTGGAGGTTTATACTTACAGTTCCTGTGGCTTTCCATTTCTAAAGAAATTTAGAATTTAGCTATATATTTGTTCTCAAGAAACAGAAAGCTTCTGACTCCTAACATTCTCTTCTGAGAGCCTTTACCATCACGAGTGCTCATAAGAAAGGGCATTGCTAAGATCACCAACTTATTCCCTCAGCAGAAGTCCCATTGATTTGCCTGAAATATTCTCCGAGACATTAATGGCAACTGCTGTACATTCTTGGAGTTCGTTTTCTGCCCTATTTGTCATTCTTGATGTATAGTGCTTTTGGCTAACCACAGTTAACCACCTTCGGTTCAAGAAACCCATTACATTCTGGCACTAAAGCTCTGTTCTTCTGCCCTGAAGTCTCTAACATCATCTCTGCTGTGAGATGTATGATGTTTTGCAATAGTTCTCAATGTGAATAAATTTGTTAAACGCTCCAGAATATATTCTCATAACCAAACTATTTCTGCTAACCCATGCAAATATTCATAAAAGGTTGGCTGAAAAGAGTAGAAATTTATGGACTGCTGAACACAATTGGTTATTAATTCTTCTGGAATCCTGCATGTGGGGGAAGGGAGATTATACTACAAATTCGTAAGTGGATGCTTTCTGAAATGTAACATACAGCAATTTTAATTTAAACAAAGCCTTTCTCATTAAAAAATAATGTAATCCAAAATGATGAATCAAATTCAGACAAGAGCAAGCAAGATCTTCCTATTGTTTCAACTTTGTGTTTATTTATCTGCATTCTGTTTCTTAGAAACATGTTAATGCTTAAACCCTGATAATGCACTCAGGTCCTTGGAGCAAAGCAAGCTACACATTATGAGACCTAAGGAGCAGAAAAGATTGTTTAAAATTCCATTAGCACTTCTCCAACAGTCAGCACAGGGACATTTTGACACTACCTAGTGACACCCTCCCGATCTCAGCATGTTCCATTGCACTTCCAACACCTTTGCAAAAATCTGTGCTTAGGCAAGGATCACCCTGAAAAGAGCCCTCATAGACCACTTCATGCTTCCTCTCACAATCATGGATATTCTAATCATGCCCTTTTCAAATGGAAGGGTTTTTTTATCAATTTCATGATAAATGGACACTTTTGGAGGCTAAAAGGGGGATCTGTGAAGTAGTTTCTACCGTATAGATTCCCGTGGCAATATGGCCTGTTTTTACCTCAAGTGATTTATAAACATATACATGAAACCACTCAGGAGCCAATCCAATAGCCAGCAGTTGCATTTCCCAATCTGGGTACAGCTCTACCGCAGTCAAATCTGAGTGTTGAAAGGATGTGCCCCAAGATCACCTTGTTCCAGAGGTGCAGTCTCTAATCCAAATAACTTTGTATCATTTTGGACCCTTCCTTAAGCAGAGAAAAATGAGTTTCAGCTCCTCTGTGGCTGTCCCCTGAGTCTTTCCCCTTGTAATGACAGGGGCATTCACTATCGTCCCCTACCAATATGCTCAGTGGAATATTGACAATAAATCAGGGAACAGGTTTGCTTAGAAACAGCAATGAGCCTGTGAGTCTCCGGGTGGCCTCTCTCTTTTGAAGCCTTTCCTCTTGCCCAGTTACCTTACTGATGTTCAGTCAAATTCCTTTGTCACGACGCACAAATCGTGGTAGGTTTCCTAAATAACCAGTCTTACTCATCCCAATTGGATATTAGCTCTCACTCAATTTAAGGCTTTTTTTCTTTCCTTGGCATGCACTGCATAGATTTTTATAACACATAATAATTTCTGTCCCAAATAAGCACATCATCAATCATTATTTCCAGTCAAAGAGATTTTGGTACGTCTCATGTATCAGTGGAATCCTGCAATGAAAGCACTTCAACTTATCTGTCCAAGGAGAAGATTCTAACTCAACATGCCCAAACCATAGGCTTAAATTAAAAAAAAAAAAAAAATTAAAAAATTAAATAATTTAAAGAAATAATATAGGTTGGCCTCTTCAGTTTTTCTCACAGGCTAAGAGATTACTTGATAGCTTTGCCTCTCTTCTAAATGTATATAGTGTATACCCATACCATCACTTCAGCCCTTTGACTCCTGATTTCATTCAGCACATTCTGCTGGCCCTTTAACTTTCTTCCACTAGGCAGTGAAAGGATTATTTGCACTGAATGTATGTTTTGGCATGAAACTGGGATCTGAATTGTTGTGTTACATCCTGGGTACATTTCTCACCATTGAATGATAATTATAATTTATGCAGTTATAGGACTGTCTGTGCCCCATTCAGTAGATCTGCTTAGCACCTCATGTTTATCAGAATGGCATTCAACTCTTTTAAAAGCTGAGCACTGGTTATTTAGATTTACCACATTAGTGTGATTTTTGTCACTCAGCTGCCTATTACCTCTGCCACCTAAAAACAATTTTACTGTTCTAATACCTAGTAGCCACTAACCTTTCTGTTAACTATTTGATATTTTGATTGCATTGTTTTGAAACTGGCTCTCAAAGCACTGCTGGTATCAGAAAACTATTTTGAAGAAAGCAGGTGCACCACAACACAGAATAATCACATGCCACAGATTCTCCACACCCAAATTCGAACCACTCTTAGAAACAGAATACACAGAAATAGATTGCAACTCACCTTTCTTTCCCTCTCAGGAATGTTCTCATCCTGATTCTTGAAAGCTTCATCTGGGAAAGCACTTTTCTCTTGTTCTCTTCTTGCCCCAAGGAAGCACATAAACCATCTCAGCAGCTCCTGATGCCTCTCAGAAATGTTCTTTCGGAGGACAGTTAGCAGTGGTGGCATAGGAAGACAGGAGGTTTTCAAGACCAGACTAAATAAAGCTCCTAGCAACCTGGTCTGGTCTCAGAGCTGGCCCTGCTCAAGAAGAAGAAAAAGAAGTTGCCATCACCCTGAATTAGTCCATTATTCTACACTTCAAAATGTGATAAAATTATAACTGCTTCATTACTGACTTTAGAAAAAAAATCACAAATTTAGCCATGACAATCCTCCTAAAAACACTCCTAGAAACCCCATCTTCCTTGAGGTAGTCAGCCTTAATTTCCCTTCAGATCTAGCGCTGCAATCAGGTGTGGATATCAGCAATCTGCTGTCTGTTAAGGATGTGCCAGCTAAGCTCTTGTTCACAGATGTATCTCCTTTATTCAAGAACCACGGGGCTCTTCCTCTGATTGCTGACCCGTTATTGTGATCATTCAGACCACAGATGAGATGGCTCTTACTTCCCTGAAACTTTTTCACATCCTGGTGTTAGAGTAGAAGAATGCCAGAAAGGAAGGTTGGAAAAAACCCCACGTTTATAGGAAAAGGGTCTGAAAGTCCCTAAAGGACACTTTAAAACATATATGTATTCTTTATGGCTTATATCATGCATAAAAACTCATATATCATGGATACCAGAGCAAATTCTGACTCTGCTGATACCAACTGGAATTCAGTGAGAAAGTCAGGTTTCCCTTGCCCAGAGAACCTCAGCCTGATAATATTAACATGCCTTAAAACCTTTTCAGATATGGTGAAATTAAACCTGCATTATGTATTTGCAAGACTAATCCATAAGATCTAAACCATGCATTTATTTCTGGCCAGACAAAGTAATAAACTGGACCAGAATCTAGAATAAGATCTAGATCAAATAACTCCCTCCTGCAAGTCCATAAATATCTGCCCATATCTGAGCAGTTACACCAAACCTATTATGTGTGAGTAACTTTTTTACCCTTTTTGAGGAATTTGACTCCAAATATGTTGCTTATTTAGGCTGATAGCTGTTCAAAACAAAATTGACAAAGTCACAGAACAAAGGTCTTACACATTGGAATATAGTTACTTATATGAAAAAAACCACTCACAGCAGTGTGAAATCAAGATTGTATTTTCCTACTTATTGTTCAGTGTCTAAAATTGTAAGCTTTCAACATGAAAAAACCTACAGCTACAGATCCATAATTTTTTTGGGTCATTTAAATATATTTTTCTATTAAATTTCTGCTGACAGAAAGACAGAATTTTCCATGTATATTCACTACTTCTATGTCACCTAAATATGTTTGCATTCATTTTTTAATTTTGTATACAGAATTTAAATACCATGATGACAGGCAGATCATTCAGAAGGGAAATTAAGATAGAAGTGTGGCAAAATATTGTCCCAGAAAAATCTCTTTAGCAAAGAACAACTTCCAGACCTTAGCTTTCCAAAAAATGCCAAGAACAATTCCCTCAAACACAGAAACCTGAGGTTAGAAAAGATAAGTCAAAACAGTAATTTTTCTACAAAAGACTCAAGTCTAGCCTACCTTATCAGGCTGTGTACTTCCATGTTCCTGAAGTGTGAAATACTTCCTGAGTATAATTTCTGTCATAGGTCTTCTTCTATAATCTGTGTGTTTAAATTCTGACCATTTGGCTCTATCCTCCCTTTTCGTTTTTATTTTAACAATCTTAAGACCTTGGTCTGGTTCAGCTCATCATTTTAGACTGTTGGAGACTCATTTTGAGCCTCTCTCTTAATCTTGGATGAATTTTATGACCCCTAATATGCAGTGATTTAATATGGTGAAAATACAGTGAAAGCAGTGATTTACTGTGACCACTCTGCAAAGCAACAGTCTGTGATTCTTAAAAGAGTCATGCCTTGATTGCCTGTGTCTTCCTTTTCTGACACTTCTGCCAGACTTAATTTCCCTCACTCCATGCAAGCCCCTCTCAACTGAGTAATGACTCCAGGAATTTATTTGACCTTTACCTGACTACCTTGGATATGTGAAATAGTAGCTGGCCTTGCAAATTCCAACCTGTTGTATTAAAGAACCAGTTCCACTGATTCCTTTTGAATTTTTCTACTTTTGGAGTAAATCAGAAAATCCACATGGATGAGCCGGTTCACACTCTATTGTAAAATAGGGCTTATAGGAAGGACTTCTTCAGGGTGAATGAAAATTAATATTCCTCACTGTTGATTTAGGGCATATTTTTTAGAAAAGCCCTTATCCTCCACTCTCACCCCACTATCCAAACCAGACTTTCAGAAAACTTCAAGATCTGGGAGAATATTTGCTGAATATCTAAGTCCAGTTTCTCAAAAAAGAAAGTCATGAAGGGTTCCATATTTGCAGGAAAAAGTTTTTTGTTAAAACATAAGTGCATTTTCCCAGTTTAGCAGATACAACTTTTAAATAATAAGCTACCAGTGTCACCCTCCTTCCACTGTGTGGTTTCATAATCAAACAAAGTTATACTTCAATTTTATTTTCCATAGTCATTACAATCTTTTTTTTTTTTTTTGTCATATGCTAGACATTTTACATTATTTCTATCTTCTCCTATTTTTGTCTCTCTTACATGAGCTCAGACAGTTGGATAAGGCAGCACAAGTATTTTGTCACAGTAATATGATGTTCCACTCAGAATCTCTCCTTTGGAAAGCACTGGGATTCTGGCAGACACCATAAATTACCGTTTGGTCACATCCACACCTCTAAAGCAGAGCTCGTTATGGGATTTGGCTGAAATGCCCCATCTGTCCTCACAGTCCAGGCTTTTAGCATACCTTAAATTGAGCCAAATCTAGTCTGTTTTTGCTGACAGGTAGTCTTACTCCCAAATTTTTGCTACTCAATAGACAGTGCCTTTTTTTCCCCTTTTTCTGATATATTTGCACCTCACCATTCTAAAACCTCCGACTCTGCCCTGTATCAAAAGTTTGACTCAACCCAGAACTATGAGGATTCTTTAATCCAAGAAGAACTGTCTCTGGTGGATCAGGCAGATTGGCCATCAAGGCTCATGCCACTCTGAGGAAGAGAGGTACATCTGTAAGCTCTGAGGGCGACACACAAAACTTTAACAGGCTCCAAATGAAGGAATTTCTTGTGCGCTACCTTCATAATTTCTGACAAAAAACACCCTCCCTTCAAACAGTGCAGGACTTGGGTCAGCAATGCTCTTTGTCTGGTCTGGTTTTCTACCAGATTGCAGACACATTGAAGCTGCAGAGTTCACCAGCATGAGGAGCACAGAGCCCAGGCTGGAAAAGGGAAAAATGGCACCAGACACTTAATATAGGAAAATTATTTGTCCTCATCTCTCTGAGAATTCTTTGGAACTAGACAGGAGTTTAAAAATCAGGCTTGCTTGGTCTTCAGATAATCGTTCTTGAAAAAACCCCACAGAAAATAAAGAGAAGCTTCTTCAACTCTAACCCTTACTTGTGCTCTAACATGCAAAATAAATGTAAAAACCAAACAACAATTACCTCTGAAGTGGTGTTTCTGTCTTTGCCCAGGCCCCTCAGCTGATACTTCTGCTCTCACCCTCAGTACCTCTCTGGAATCATCAGTTTCTGCCCTGATCAATGGCATCTCGCACAACTTCATGCACTCACCTTCTCCAAGTATTCATTTAATGTTTAGTCAGCCACCCTTTATGTTTCTCCCATGGCTGCACAGGATGTTAGCTCTTGAGTCAACAAATCTCATTCCTCTCATTCACTTTTTCCCCTCTCTGTGGTTAATGTACCCTCCTGCCTTCCAAAGTGAAGCTGCTCCCCATGCCACATGCTTCTCTAAATTTCTGTGATCTTTGACTCTCCACAATTCTCTGACCTCCGAATCTGTCATTGCTGCAGAAGGTTCTGTTACCAACATCTCCCTAATTTCTCCTTATTTGCGCACAAACATACCTTCATCACCTCCTGCAGTGCTTCACCATCACCACTTTGCCCCAAAGGAAATGGGTGCTCCATAAAGAGTTGAAAAATTTTGGATTTTTGACCAGAACACAGAATCTTAGCCTTCATCAAAGCACTGTCACTTATGATAGCATTGCAAGAGTTCTCAAAACACCATTAATGTCCATTTTCCCCCAAACTACAAGATTTTTATTTAGAAATGTTTTATCCAGAGACTTCTTCCAGAGATGAATCATAAGAGATCAATAGAAACATACTCCAGGAATAGAATAACTGAACTCCTTTGCATTTCAAAAGAATACAGAAAGCCATCTTTCCTTCCAGCTGAAAAACAATATGAAATAATTTTTTAATCCCACAGAATTACTGCCATGATCTTTTTCATTTCTACTTCATTATGATCTTGATAACATGTAAAAGAAAATTTTTGTGGTCCAAATTTCAAAGTGGGGCTTTTTTATAATGAGGGAGTTGATGAACCTATGAGACAGACTTTGAAACCACAGAATTAAGTGAAGAAAATGGATTAAACACAGATCATTAACTCAACAGCAGTCAATCAGGCTGAGAAATCATGGGCTATAAATTCTTTTTTTTCTTTTTAAATCATGCAGGTTGCTGGGGCGTGACCTTATTGCACTTTTTTTTTTCAGAGATGCAGGAACATAAGCATGAACTTAAGTGACTTGTGACTTGTGAAATAGTAAACTTATCTGGGCTGTAGTCTTAGACTTCATTTGCTTGTGAGTTCTTAATCTATATTCTTCCAAGAAAAAAAAAAACCCAAACAATAAGGAGAAATTAGTTAAGCCACACAGCTTCAGGTACAAGGCCTTTAAAGGAAAAACAAGAATCTCATGGTAGCACAAGTGGAATGCATTTTTAAAGAATTAAAGTGGTGTGGCACACTGACTTACAGTTGCCTTGGGTTATGAAAGCTTTATTTTCCCTCTCTTGGAATGGACACATTTTATAAAATGTTCCTGGCCTTTCATTACTCCTTTAACGTTGAACCTGAGGCAGAAAACACCAGGCATCACTCCTTTGTGTCGGAACAAGAATGGAGGCGTGTGCCTGAGCAAGGCTTTCTAGGATCAGCCAGCACAGCTGATCAGGATGCACAGCAGCATCCAGAGGGACGATCCCAGGAGCAGAGCAGGGAAGGCAGGATTGGTGCTTCCCTTCTCTCGATGAAAGGAAAACATGGCTTTGTCCTTTTGTGGGAAAAAAACCCTTACTTTCCTGTGTGTACACAGGTGCTGGTCCAAAGCCACTGAAATCAACACAAATATTTGCATGGACTTCAGAGGACCCTGGATCAGAGCTAGAGCCATTCGATCTAGCTGGCATGTGGAGGTGGAGGCAGAGTCAGGTTCCTTGCATTCCTCGTGGTTCTTTGCCCTCCTGTTCACCCCAGAGGGTGAGGAGTCCCTGTGCCATCTGGGGCCACCACCCTGGGGGGAAAAGTGGTCAGGGAACAGCAAAGGTGTCAGAGAAAGGGAGGGAGGGGTGATGGGGAGCTGGTTCTCCGGCTGTGCTGAGTAAGGACTGTGCTTACTTTCCCCATCTGATCGCCACAAAATTATTTATAACTGTCCTTGTGGGAAAATACACAAGATAATAATGGATGCTCTACAGCAAACAGCTGAATCACAGTGTCCCAACCTCGCACTCTCCAGCCCTTGAGCTCAGCCATCTAGGAAGTGCCAGAAACTAGAATGCATTTTTATAAAAGAAAGCGCTCATATCTTTTAGGCAGCCAATGTTTGCCTGCCATTGGCTGCTGGAGTCATAGCTTTCATCTAAATTAAGAGTGGTCACAAATATTCTCATAAACTCAGTAGTCATCCAACTGTGCGGTGTGAGCCGACAGCTGTGTGACACACAAGAGTCAGAATAGAACTGGCAGGTGAGCCAAGGAAGTTTTGGCTGTCCTTTGGAAAGGGAGACTTCTGCAATGTTATTTAAGCCTTCTCTGAAATCAACTGCACTGCAGTGACAGGAAAAAAAAAAAATCCTACTTTGTAAGACTTCCGAGCCAGGAGGAAAACATCCTGAGAGATGGACTTTGCGACTTCAAATGCTAGGTCTGTTTGTTAGCTAAGAGTTAAATTCGATTGTGCAATCAGAAAATATGGCTTAAAACCTGATTTCCAAATCAAACAGCCCCGTTCTCCTGTTTTCAAGCTCTGACAGCCTTTCCTGACTGCCTGCATTCGTTACCACCTCAGCTTTAATGCTCTGTGTTGCCACTTGGGTTTCCTCCCATTTTGTTACATGATCACCTCTAAGACTCTGTTTCCAAACAGAGCTGCTCACCAATAGCATGGCTCCCATTTATCAGTTAAATAAGCAAGGTTTGGTTTAATATTAATGGATTGCCACATATTTGTCCAGGGAGAAGGGACACACAAGATTTGGAAGTGAGGTTTGTCATTAAAAACACTTCCCAGCTGATGATTACTGAACTATTTATAATCAGTCCTGCAGGACGATTGTAAGGTACTGATGAAGCAAGATCACCCTGTAGATTAGATGTGCCTTACCCTTGCTAACAGAATACTTTCCTGTGACCCCTGTGATGATTTTTTAACCCTGTCCTTCCTACAAGGTGGTTTTAAATTTTCAGCCTCAAATGTCCAGGGGAAAAGAGTTCCAGCAAGAGTAGCATCAGTGGTAATACATCCCGATACATCCAGAGCTGTGCAGGAGTGGGGAAAAGAGGGATAGGAGGAATGTATGGAGCTGAGGGTGACAAACTGTGGTATCCAAAGGAAGGTGGGAAAGAGAGAACAGCAATGTCCAGCACTGTCTGAAGAAAAGGGAATGTTCAGACCCTGATGGAACAGAAAAACTTCCTGGAAAATGGTACTAAGTCTCAGATCATCATCACAATGTTTGGGATGGGTTTTTTACCTTTTTTGCATTTATTCAATGCTTAGTTACAATTACGAGCCAAAATTAATAGCCCTACTTCTAAGCAATGTAGAGTCAGATCAAACAAACCGCCCCAAAATCCAGAAAAAAAAGTTGCCCAGGGCAGCTCAGGAAGCTGTGGATAGATGGGATGGAAATCACAAAGGATAGATAGTGATGTTAAATCAGATCTTTCAGGCCTCTGCCAAGTCCATAACCCTATGGAAGGTCCAAAGCACAAGGGGTAGGTGTTATAAAATGTGAATTAGAATAAAAAGGCAATTGTAGAGCAAAAGGACAAAACAAATATCTTCCCTTCTATCTTTCAGGAACATCATATTCTGAACATCCTAGATAAAAGAATGCTGGTCAGCAAAAGAAATTATTTATTATGCTTCAGAAAGATGTAGTACAGAGATCTTGGTCCAAGAGCACAAACCTGTCACTGTAAAAGATGAACTTAAGTCCTTGGAACTCCACCTCATCCGCAGCCTATAAATTGTGGGATTGAGGTTCAAGGTGCCCATATATCCTTAGGTGTGTCTGTGACAGAGCAGGAGGCAGAGGCCCTGATGCAAAGTTCTCCTAAGTTAATGGAAGCCCCCCAAGTGCGCTTTAGGGACTGGAGTTCAAAACTCCAAGCTATGCCAATACTTCATTTAACCTTTGCTATGATGAGTCTGTCCCTTCTGCCTTCCCAGATAAAATAGGACAAGATTCGCCATCTTATTTCAATGTGCTCTGATGTGTATAGGTGTTAATGACTACACAGAATTAATTCAAGTTACTGAGAGCAGTCTATTGTGAATAATATTTTCTTAAATTTATTACCTTGCTGTTGGTTTCCCACATTATTAAATAATAGGATCATAGAAGATATAAGATTTTACCCTTATTAAATCTTTCTTGGAACGTTCAGCTTCAATCATTTAGGATCTACGCTTTTCATTTTTGCAACCAAGAGCTATCACCTCTTTGTCTTGCTGTTCACTGGCTGGATGCCCTTGGAAATTCACCTTCTCATGATTTCTTTTGCCCAAGCTCTGTTAATGATACCTCTCACATGAAATTTTGGGGTGGTCACATCCAGAGGCAGAGAAATGCAATTTGTCCTCCGAAGGACTCCAAAAGTGAAATGTGCAGGAGCGTGTTATAAAAACAATCACACAGATTTCCTGTAGCATGAGAATCCAGTTTCCTGAGATCACATGCTTTCTACCACAAAATCTTTCTTTCATAAACCTGGTGAAAATCATCACCAAACCAGCCAGTTTTCTTCTTTACCTTCTCCCTTCCACTGCCCTTTTCGGTGCTAACAATACAGAGATGGCTGAGGCAGCTTTCTAATCCTTCAGTGCAGAATAAAGAATGGAAGAATTTCTAGAGAAGAAGAATGTGTTTTAGTCCAGACCCAAATGTGAATGGAAATAGAATTATTTATCTGAAATGGGTTATTTGGATTGTAGGTGAATTTATACCCACAGGTCATTTTTTCAGGTATTACTTTGAGAGCAGTGCATCAAATCCACAGCTGTTCTTACAGGTTTAGCTCACAGGTAGGAGAAGTTTAATGGATGGGAAATGCTGCCAAAGCATATAGGCCCACATACATAAATATGTAAATATATAAATACATAAATATATAAATATATAAATGTATATATAAATTACATAAATATACAGACATATAGAAATATATAAAAATAAATATAAATGTAAATATAAATATATGTATATATACATATATACATATATATATACACATACATACATACATACATATATACATATATACATATATACATATATACATATATACATATCTATTTGGGGTCTTATTCATTTATTGCTAATGCACACTGAAGTTCAATGCCATAGAACAATCTTCTGAGGGAAGCTAGAGAAGGCAAGGGTTCACTAGGCTACAATTGTGGTTTAAATATATCCTGGGAAGGTGTGGTACTTTCTAATTTTAGCCCAGCTGAGTTCTAGAGAAATTTCTCTGCAAGTCTATAAATAAACAAGAGTATTAATGTTTCTGGAGGAATCTAGGACAGACTGGAAATGTAATAGAAAGTAATATTCCTGTTAGAGAACCCTTTACATTCTTATGTGAGGCTATCATTCTCCATTAAATTCTGCAGAACTTCTACATAAGAACACAATATAAAAAGATGTGATGTGTACATATAGTGCTGGCCATATTAAAAAAAATAATAATGGGCAGGTTTTTTGAATATATATCCAAACCAAATTCTCTGTGGATGTACATTATCCTGAATCAACTGAACCTGATTAGTAATAAGTTAAGAACCCAATCAAAATTCTATCTCATTGGCTCAGAAAAGATTAGCAATATTTAATTTTCACCTTATAGACTGAATTCATGTCAGATGAATTTTTAAGGAAGGGCAACAGATGAGTTGAAGCTGACATACTGTCTATTTGAAGGACTGGATGTGAGCAAATAAAGATTTTTTAATTCATTTTTTTAAATCCCAGAAGATGTGATTCAGTTGTTTAAGTCTAGCTACAGGGTCCTAAAACATAGCATGCATTTCACAACCTCCTTGTGTCATGCCTTTGTTACATCTCTAAATTTAGTGGCACTTGGAAAAGATGTTCCTTTGACATCGTAAGACCTTTGATTCCTGAAAATATTCCTGATCCTATAGGAGAAATAAAATAAAAAAGCAGAAGCAACAATAATCAGGTGAATTCACTGTGACAATTGAGAAACTAAGCAATGAATATAAATTCAAAATGAAAACACCAAAAGGGGGAGAGGTCCTGTACCCAATCTCACGGGGCTAATCCATCCTAACAGTCCAAGAGCTGCCAAAGGAAGGAAAAAATAAAGATGAGGCTCTGGCAATGGGTAGAGAATGATTTTGGAAGCACGAATACCAGAGTGTTAGATGAAAGAAATTTAAAGGCAGTGGAGGCAAAGTATTGGATCACAAAGGAAAAAAAAAAAAATGGGCTGAGGAAGAAAGGCACAGAAAAAAACATCTGCAAGCAGCTCTAGTGATGGGGAGAAAAGAAGCAGGAGACACACACCCAGGTGCAGCATTGCCAAGCAGCCCGAAACAAAACCCAGCATCATTCGTGTGGGGATTTTTCTCGCTCTCGCTCTTCAGATCAAAAGGAGAGCAGCAATGCAATCTGCTCTTCGCAAAGAGCACTTTCAGCCAAGAGAAGGAGAGTGCATACACTGGAACATCTGTTCCAAGAAGCCACTTGAAAAATAATCTTATAATAGCATGGGGAAAACATCTGTGCAGCATGCACCAGACCACCAGTAGTGCAGCAGCAGAGAGTGGAAGGGGGAAGGAGGACAGGAGGGAGTGAGGGAGACAAAGTAGAACAAGATTAGGTCAGGGGCAAGTACCCCAGTGAGGGGCATGACCCACATGTGAAGAAACTGCTCATTTGGTGTCTTTTCTCTTCTAATCCTCAGCAAGAGGCAGACAGATTTCTCACCCACTGAGCTGTGTTTATTGGCAGATATTACTCAACATGTGCAGCTTTGAAAAATCCCAAACTACAATCAAAGTGTTTGAGAGGCTGCATGGAAAGCTCCCTGCCCTTGGCCTCTCGTGTAACCCCCACCCCTTCTTCCTCAGCTCGCTTTATCTCTCCTGATAGTGAAATAAATGTGCTTGATAAACAGCCACTACTAGCTCAGGTGAGGAGAACCAGGAAGCCAAACCACTTTTACACTGTGGGGGTATTTGACCTATTGTGACCTCAGTCCACTTGTTTTCACCTTCAGTCTCAAGTTCAGAAGAAACACCCTAAGCATCACACAAACATGCACACACATGTACAGTGTGCACTCTGTTCTTGGCTTCTCCCTCCTTCTGTTTTATTTCAAGAGAACTGAGCCCTTAGAGCTGCCCTGTGCAAGTTTCTGTAACATGGCAACAGTCAGGATATTTCCCCCAAGTAATGACACATTTTGCAGGAGATTTATAAGGAAAAGAGTGTCAAATTTACTGAGCTGTTTTTTAACTCTAGGTTCTCCAAACAAGAAGAGTTTTCCCAAACACATATCTTCTTGACCATGGGAAAATAAAGAATCAACAGGTCTTAAGCATCAAACCTCCATATGAATATTTAGGTGATGTGAGCAGGTATATAAAATTGAACTGAGGACTACTAGAACTTGAAGTATTCCCTGTGTATCTATAGGTAGCTGTAGCTTTCTCTTTCAACGCAGAGAAAGGAGAAAAAGACCAAGCTCCCTATCCCCCACAGAATCAGATTTCACTGTGGGAAGGTGATAGGGAAGTGAGGAAGTTTGAGTTATTTTAGAAGTTAGTTGTTAAGCCGAATTAACCAGACGCAACTAGTAAATAGATAACTTTTGTCCACATTAGGGGTGGGTGGAAGAAGACATAGAAAAGGACATGTTAGAACACTATTAGAGCACAGAAAGGATCATATGTAGCTATCCCCAGAGGTATGCACAGATGGGATATTGGGTAATTAGGTTGTCACTTTGGAGCAAATCCATGGTCAAAATTGCCCACAGTTACAGCTGGCAATGTGTACCATGCAAGCTCTTCTTCATACCTGTCTTATCTCAGGCTGCTCTAGGTGCCCATCTCCTCTACAGCATGGCTAGAAAGGCAATGAGCAAAGGGACAAAAAAAATTGTAAAACATGCTGGGAAATTAGGAGAAGGAGCTGGTAGCGTGATGGAAAGGAAGCACAGCTTCCCTCCAGGTTACAGACCAATAAAGATTTCAGTAAGTAAGCAAAGTGTGCTAAACCAGGAATGACCAAAGACCAACTTTCTTCTGTTTCATTCACAAGGAACCAATCTTTTCATGCCTCACTGTTACGTTACTGGTGCAGCTCTTTCCCATTTCTAGCAATGCTCTGAGAGCTTTGTTTCAGTTGGAAGACACGATACTTATTTTTCTTTTCACATCTCAGAAGTGTAAATGGAAGAAAATTGTTTTCTTGTCAACACATATTGGCTCTCAAAATGGTTTTATCAGTTTAGCTTCTGCATATCAATGCAAGCTAATGTATGCATCATAGGCTTATATAGTTATTAAGAGGAATACTCCGAAAGAAAGCGGCCCTGGTTTGATTATATTACCTAAAATTATGTTAGGTTGATAAAATAACCATTGGGAAGATTTCACTTGCTATAGAAAACAGTTGATTAAAATCAAGCTGATTTTAATCAACCAGTGCTGATTAAAAACAGTTTCACTTCTGTCTTTTCTTCTGTGGACCACAAGTCCTGTGAACTGAGGTCATTTCCAGATCAGAGATGTGGGAGGGGAGTCAGAGGAAATGGAACTGAATATATAGGCAGGAGCACACAATAAGGGCGTTGTAGGTAAAGATGAGCAGCTTGGATTGGACATGGCCAGTGACAGGAAATCAATGGAGTGCTAACGTGTGGGAGGAAACGAGGATGGCTTTAGCAGAAACTTTTAGGACAGATGTGAGGGAGAGAACAGAGGAACTGTGGGGCCAGACAGGAGAAGATCACAGTAACCAAAGCAAAAAACATCTGAGACACCAACAGCCACCTATTTGGGGAGTTTCCTCTTTTCTCACTCTGAGACAAGTCAAAAGTTAGGTGAACTGTTAGGTGTTGTGTGAGCTCTAAACCTCTAACAGCTCCAGGATTTGTTCCTTACAATGCATTGTAATTGTGCTGTGGGTTTCCAACAGAGAACGTCAGGCAAGGCTGTATCTCCTTATTCCCTAATCTCATTCATCTGCATGGTTATCAACTGCAATATCATCCAAGACACCAACATTTTGAATACCCTACGCCTCATTTAATTAGTAGAAGCATCAGAAATCCCATTCTCCAATCCCTTGGCTGGAAATAATTTGCTCAGGGCGAGTCACACAATATATTTCACCAGCATTATTGTTACGTGTGTTTTTCTCTCCGCGAAAAAGCCTTGATTAATCTAATGACCAATATTCCACGAAGTCCAGTAAAGCTACCAGTGGCACACAACTTTGTTCCACAGGCAGCAGCATGGCTCCCTGATAACATGGCAAATTTTTCTTTTTCAGGGCTGCCTTTCCTGAAAATTCATCAATGCTTTGTCTCCACAAGCAAGGACAGTGATTTGCCTGTTTGCATATATTTAGAATTGTCTCACCAAAACATGAAAAGCATCGTAATGTTCAACAACCAAGGACTTCTTTGTATAACTTAAGAACTCCTTTACTGCTTTTTTTCCCTGACCAGGTAAAATCTGGGTTTTATCCCTAAAAATACAGGGCATATCAGCTAAAGTAATGTATTACTGGGCTTTTTTTCTCTTGAAATTGAGTGAGAAGACTCAGAGGTTGAGCAGAATGTTTTTACCATTAGCTTACTGTAACATACATACAATTGCCACTGAAAAAATAGAATTTGATTATTAACAGAGATAAAAAATATGTTTCAACTCCAGCAAATCTATCAAACTTTCATCCCATCTTTTACTTTTTGAAATGTGAAGGCAGAGGGGACTGAAAACTCTGAAGTTTTGAAGTATGCAGTAACATGTTGAAGAAAATTTTGAATCAATTCTCTCAGACAACCATCAATCCATTTTTTTAAGCTGTTCAGTCCATTCAGGTTTTATTCATGGATTAAAGAGCTAATTTAATTGCAAATTTTCACAGACGTACAACATTTGACTGTAAAAAAACAGACTGAGTATAAAGGACAATAAAACCTTTCACTCCTCCACTACAATCACAAAAGTCTGGACGACCTTATGATTTTTGGAACCTCATTAAATAATCTTCTAAGTATCAGGAGAGACTACAGGCTCATCTAGAGGAGATGAAGAGAATACTTTTGGGGCACTGTAGTTCATTAGCTGGCACTTACCTTTAAACAAACCTAAACTCCAGCTCCACTTGGGCTGAAGAAGATGGGCAATGGTTTGCAAGGCTGTGTTCAGAACAGTTAAGAGAGGAAGAAAATTAGCTTCTATCAAAACAAAGACTTTTTCTGGTCCTATCAAACAAGTATGTGTTACTAGAAGAATAATTTCCAGTGGGCAAAACTGTGCAGAGACCTTTCTCTGAATAGCAGTGTCTCCTTGCTGTCATGGAGTGACCAAAAGGGTCTCTACAGTTGGGTCAACAGCTCTCAGAATACACAATTTTTACTCCAGTAGGTGAGTACCAAAGGCTTCCTGCTGCTCCTGATGATTTTGTGTCATCACAGGATCTCAGGACTGAGTTATTCCTACAAACATACATCTGAACCTCTTCAGAACCAATATAGCTACAGCTGCACAGGCAGATAAAGCATCCCAGGGTCCCTTTTCTGTCCTTTAGATGGAATGGCATGGCTTGAGACCAAACTTGTGCCCTCAAAGCCCCGCACTAAGCTACCCCAAACCAGGTGCTTTTACCCATATTGTTTTCTACAAACACCCCTGGCCCTTGCTGTAACTTGCTGTAACAACCATGACTGAGAATTTTATTCACTTTGGAGAATTATTAATTGTCATGCAAACTGTGCAGAGGTGTGTGCTATCAGCTAAGCACTGAGGATTGCAAGGGAATGGTAGCCAAATTCTAAATCACAGCCCTTTACAATATATTGTAAGGGGCTACATTTACAGATGTAGCCTGTGGGACCACTAAGTCATGAAAGTTAAAAAGCAAGGAAGAAACAAGAGACATTTATTTGAAGACTTTGGATTAAATTATCTTCCTTGAACTCCCTATGCACTCTGTTGCACCAAAGGAAAACTACTCAGACATTAATGAGAAAAAAATGTCTTCCAAACATGGAGTCCTCGCCCTCTGAATTGCCCTGCTGGTGTCTGGAGAAATCCTCATAGATTTCCAATTAAGCTCAAGAGATGGTACTGAAGATCTTTCCTTTTATCTGAGCAAGTGAGAGACCTGGAGTTAGCAGAATCTCCAGAATAAAGTGTTCTTTCTGAAAGCAATTATCTCCCTGACAATAAGGATTCTTCCTGACACATGCCCTCAGCACATGTGATGGGAAGTGCAAGCAAGAAGACCTTGTCACAAAAAAAGCCATGTGGGACAGAGGACTAAACTGTTCTGGGGCAGAGAACTAAAAGGCTATTGGAAGCCACATGGCTTAACTCAAACTGAAAATCTCCTCCTTTCCCTGTTTGCCAAGAGGAAAGTTCTTGGCAACAAAAAAAGTCTAGGAAAACAAAGAAAATTGCTAAGTAACCAATGAACAAACTAACAAGCAAAATGACAGAAAAATGATCACAAGGCCAAAAGCATTGCAGCCTGTGATGAGAGCAGAGCTACATCCGAAGCCAAAGGCAGTTGAAGCAAACCAAGAGAGAAGAAGCTCGCACCACTCTTCACAATCTCAGTGCAGAGCACAAAGAGAAACAGGACATGAAACGCTCTTTAGGCACTCCAAAGGCGAAGAGTGCTTTGGTTTGAGAGGAGAAGGCACTTTGTCATCCCCCAGTAGACAGACCAACACTGGAAGGAGCAATATGGTGTTTGAATTCAACAACAAAAGGCTGAGTCCTCAACGTCAGTGTAAAACAGAACGCAACCTTGAACATGGCCTCACAGTGGCTCCACCATAATTGCTCACTCCCTGCTGCGTTCCCCATGCAGCAGACCTAGCACTGACATCTGGTACTAATTTAGGGTTCATCTGTTCTACAAAAACAAACATATTGTGGGGCCTCCTTGCAGCAAGCTTGCCCCTCGACTTGGTTAAACCACGCTCCGTCTTGTAAAGTAGATGTGACATAACCCTTTGCATTTTGGCCCCGAACCACGCTACAGATGTTGCAATGTTCAAGAGCCTGAAGTGGCTTAAACTGCAACACTTGGGATCTTCCAGGGAGCAGCAGCAATTCCAGATCCTTAAAGAGAGTGGCATTAACCCTTTCCCTCCACTCCTTGAGAATACTTCCGTCTTGTTCAGTATACTGATCTGTGTGAATCTAACATGAGGCAGCTTAATTTTGGATGTGTTTCAAGGTGTGGTTATTTGATATCAGGTGAGAAAATACTGTGGGAAGTTTGTTTGACCTGCACATAAACACATTTGTCATTTTTGTGTGAAAGGCTGTAGGCAGAAATCTCAGGGAGATAAATTAATTTGGATTTAAGCACAAAAGAAATGAGATTTGGGGCCAAATGAGGGTCTGTGCGAGATACACAAAACTTCATAGAAAGTACCCGAGGGGCACCCACCTGCCTTAGCAAAGGATTTATCCCAAATGCCTTTCTGAGTACCTGAATATTAATTAAGACTTCATTCTTGCACTTTGCAGTGTGTCCATCCCCAGTTTCTGCTCCGGGGACTGAGCGCTGACACGGCTGCTCCAGCTCCAGTTATTGCAGAAACTTCTCACGCTCTGCATGCTGCTCATTCTCATGTGGCATTCTCTTTCACTTTTTTTTTGCTCCAGCTACTGTTTCTCTTGCCAATAAAGATTAGCATAACCTTCAAGAAAATCTGGCAGAAGGTCACGGTCATTTCAGGGAGAAGTAAACAGAGTGAGAAAAGCAAAGAATGGAATTACTAGAAGAGTGTAAGAACTCTCTGCCTGCTACGTATAGGCCATGCTGTCAACAAAAACAGATTGGTATTTAAATGAGTTAAAACTTATGTAAACTCTGCTAGATATCTGAGAAGTTGCATGGGTCTGGAATTCAGGACTGCATTAGACCTTAAAAATATTCAAAACCTGCAGTCTCTTACTCAACACAGATTGTTTTTCCATTGCTTGGGATGTAAGCAGCAGAAGAAATAATTTGCAAATATTTGGAATGTTTCTATTTGTCATTTTTAAATCAATACATATATCTTGCTATTCTCCATAGGGTTTTTCCTCTGCCTCTTATGTAACTGGTAAAGCAGATTTTTATTTTTCCTCTAAGAAAAAGAGAAGTTGATCATATCAGTCCAGGACTTTTTCCAAAAAACCTGGAGGCAGTGAGGTTTCCATACACCAGGGCCAAAATACAGATGTTTGGCCTAAAATTGGTTTTATTATTTTTATTTTGGATTTTGGAAAAACAAGCATACAAGTCTCCGCAAAAGAACACAAGTCTCCACAAAATAACACAAGTCCATGTGTTCTCTCTATTGCTATGGAAGAAAAAGTAGCAACCAAAAAGAACAAAATGAGCAGGCTTGCTTTCTCTAAGCACTGCTTTCAGAAATGGAAAAACCAAGCAGGCAGAAAACAAGTGTAATGAAGGGACTCTGACCCCACAAGAATGCCCATTTTTTCCAAATGAACCAAATGGTCTAATAAAGGATATTACCTTCCCTATAAATCTTGCTTCTCAGAAAACAAAGGCTTAATGATTTCAAAATGCTTCCACAACAAGGAGTAGAACCAAGCCATGGAGCAGCCAGGGTGACAAAGAGGGAGAGAGCAAAGGCGGAGTTCACGCAGTATTTCATCACGAGAGGAAAGAGCTGAATGCACAGCCCAGCAAAACCCTCCTGGCTGGAAGTTTCATGAACAATTACAGGAATGTGTCATTGATTTTCACACATATCACCTGAGCTGTGTGCTCTTCATCTGGTGTTTGAACTTTGCTGACAGTTCTTGACACAGGATGGGATTGGCTGGAACAATGAATGAAAGCTAGCTAATACAGACACTGTGAAACATAAATAGAGGAGTTAGCAGCAGAGTTTCCATCAGAATTTGCAGAGCAGTGTTTATAAGTTTTGCTGTATACATGTCGTTTTGCTATAGCAACAAAGATGAATAGTCATCATTTTCTGTGACCAACAAATCTAGAATTATCTGTATCCTTCCTTGTGAATAGAAATTATTTCACCTCTACATGAGGTGCACTCTGGTAGCCAAAATGGGGAAGAAATCCGTGATATTGAAGTTCATACACTGTGCATATGTGGGATTCCCCAGAGGATCAGCTCAGTCGGTATGACAGCAGATCTTCCAGTTTCCCAATGACAATAACTGAGTCAAGTGAGAAACTACAAATATTAGTCTGTTTTCACTCTACATTTTGAGAGTCTCTAGAGTCTATTGCTCCCAGCTGGAAGTATCAAATAACTACCTGATAGTGTGTGAGGCATCAGAAAATAACAGCCTGTAAGAGCTAATCTATTTGTTTAGCAGAGGAAAATTCACAGAGCTGATGCTCGGCTCAAACACAAAAGTGCCCCAGAAATATCTTGTGCTTAAGATGTGTTACACAGTACACCACAGACAACAGGATGATTTCTCCCATCCAACAGGAAACACTAAAGGCAATTAAAAAGCTTTGAAGCTAGGATTATTTATTTATTTCAGGTGATTTTCAGCCACTAAAAGCATTCATCAACCAGGCGGCTGAGTAAAGGTGAAAAAAGCTACCCCAACCTATACTTTGAAAACCTTAAACTCTTTTTTTCAAGCAAAATTAAAAAGCAGACAGAATATAATGGAGTTCAATAGTAGAGTGGTAGGTGAAGTAAGAGAAGATTTTGGTTCAATAAAACAGCAAAATAAGCTCTATAGAAATAAAATATGGCATGGTATTATGGCTTTAATTTCAGCAAAATATGTACCAGTCTTCTGGTTGACAGATGAAGTAGTCAGGAAGACTTAATCTACTCAAACTACATGAAAGGAGAGAATCATGATGACAGAACAAGACATACATATCCAAGCACATAGGCCAAATAAAAGCATCATTTTTTATGGCAAAACAAAAAGAAATAAGTATGCTGAGAGGTAATATGAGTACTATCGTGTGGAGCCTGGAGAGTCAATAAAGGGCAGTTGGAAATGGCCATGGAGGAGAAAAGAAATTATGTGATTAATAATAGAGAAACCTGATGGGGTAAGTCCAATGGGTTTTGGGGGATTGTATTTCATGTCTAATGTGTTCCATAAAAGCTACAGTGGAAAATCAGATCAGGTAGTGGTGATATTTTGCATCCAATATCCTGCTATGTGATTAGAAAGTCATAGATGACTGAGTGGGCTCCACAGTGTTTGTGGTTAAAGTACTGATTAGCTAAACAAACAGAATCAGACTAGAAGGTCTCTTCAACATTTCATAAAAATATAGGAGCTTCCCCTCAAAAAATCTGGTTGTTAAGAGCAGAAAGGAAAATTCTGTTACCTAAAGTGACTTTTGTCCCGAAGATCATTTTCACGATCTACACAGCCAGTAATACAACTTCAGAAATTTCTAGAAGTAATGGATTTTTTTCTTAACACAGAAATCCTGCATGGGATATCAAGTAACTCAGTAATGTCCATATTACTCACCATAATGGACCTCATTATGATAAATAAGGAACAGTTAATGGCTTTTACAAAAATTGAAAAATTGAAAAATTGCCCAATGAAATGAGGTTTGATTTATTTAATGCAAACAGGTTATGTCACCAACCTGAAATATCTCTTGTTGGGTCTTTTAAAACCTGTAGATTTTGAAACTGAGAGGAACGGTTGAGATTAGAGTTGGGAAAATCCATTTAAATGAAGAAGTGCTAAAACAACTGGGAATTTCTCAGAAGCACCTTGCTGGATGCCCAAGAAGCCAGGATCCTACAGATTAAAAAAATATATACTTGAGTGAAGAAGATTTTCTTGGTGAAAGCAATCACATAAATTTTGTGTTTACACCTATATACACACACAAGCATGCAGTACATGTATGTGCATGTATACATGGAGAGGGAATTAAAAACCAATGAAATTACTATAAAACAAAAATAGAAGTGGGTAATGAGGTTAGTAACTCAAAGGAATGAGTTTTCCTAAATCAACAAATTTTAAATAAGTAATTTAAAAGTTCCGCAGAAGCAATAAATTCAGTGTATTAATTGTAAGTCAATAGCTAGGTCCAGACAGTTGGAAGGTGAAGTGGGATCAAGGAAAAGCAGAAATGTCCAGTAGATATTTCAATGGCATTTGGAATGAAATGAGCTGTGTAGCTACTTCTGAATATATTACTGATAGGTCAAATAATTAGCCATGCATAACGAAGGAGGAGGTGAGGTAATCTCTGTGACAACTAAACATTTACAAAACCAGACTCAAATATCTTAGGTTCAAGAGTCTTGCATCAATTAGCTGAGGAAACCTCTAAATCATTAGTATAATTTTCTGGCAAACATTAAAGAGTAATTAAATAGAAAAATTAAAGATGATCGGAAAATTAACAGCATTGTCATTGAGAGGATCTTGTAGTTAATCTTCATTATTCTGAACAAAAAAAATGAAGTTTACTAAGGCAAAATACTGACTGTTTTAAAGGTTATCTCAGATGCAAAATGTGAACTGCAGACACCTGAATAGTGACACTAGAAGAATTAATAACTTGGCCTTAGGAGGTAAAATAAAATAAAAATTAAAATTACCAGACAGAATCTCAATTAAGTGTTACAAAGATAAGAAAAATAGACATATAACCCTTACAAAGGTGCTGATGAAAATAGCTTCATTATAATGAATATCTGAAATTCATATCTTGGTATTACATAGTAGTCAAAGACAGCTAGCTTGATTTTGAAGGAATAAACTGAGACTCAGAATGAAATGGCAACTCCAATAACTACATAATACAAGCATAGATATTTTTCACTAACCAACCCAATAAGGTGTTCTGTTTCTTTCCACCACTGCCTCTTAGAAAATGTAATGGTAACTTTCAATAGCATAAGCAGCATCCACCTGGAAGAGCAGCTAAAAACTGGTGGTAAAACAAATCAACCAACAAACCTTCTGCAGCTGGACTTGTTCATCTATTCAGCCTTTCTGTTGCCTCAACATCCCTTCTTTTTTACCTGGCCTTGATATTTTTGCTCCTGTACACAAACTGTTTTTATTATCCTCTCTTTTCTCTCATCCGATTGTCAAATGTTCTTTTCCTGGTGTCAAGGGGAAGCTCTCAGATGAACCCTCAAGATGTCCCCTAAGCCTCCAAAGACATGGCACCTGTCAGTCTGCACTGGGAGAGCTCCAAACATTCCTCCAGCAGCAGGGTTCCCTGGCAGAATGGTCATGGCTGACTGTACAACAGCCTCTGGGTCTGAGAGAATTGGGGATTCCGTGAGAGCAGGAAGGGCTGAGAAGCTGTGTGAACAGGAGAGTCTATGGCTCTTTTGGTTCTCCTCCAAAGCCCTGCTCCCTTGGCTACTGTGTGTTTGCCAGCAGCAGGGGACACCAGAGGAGAAAGGTCATGGGATGCTCATCCTGACATGGGATCTGCACCTCCCCAAAATGGATGTACGGATTGTAGAATGTTAAGGGGTTGGAGTGGACTTTAAAGATCACCTAGCCCCAAACCCCTGTCATGGGCAGGGACACCTCCCACGAGACCAGGTTATCAATGCCTCATCTAACCTGGCTTTGAACACTGCCAGGGCTGGGGCATCCACAATCTCCCTGGGCAGCCTTTCAGAGGCTAACCATCCTCAGGTAAAGAACTTTCAAATATCTAACTCAAATTTCCCCTCCTTCAGTTCGTACCCATTACTCCTTGTCCTGTCAGTACAGTTCCTGACAAAGAGCCCCTCTCTGACTCCCCTGTGGTGCCACTTGAGATGCTAGAAGGTGCTGTGAGGTCTCCACACAAGCTGCTCTTCTCCAGGCTGAACAGTCCCAGTTTTTTCAGTTTGGCTTAGCAGGGAAAATGCAGCAGTCCTCTAATCGACTTCATGGCCCTCCTCTGGAATTGCTCCAACAGTTCCATGTCCTTGCTTTGTTGGGAAGGCCTGAGGGGTGCACAGTACTCCAGGTGGGGTCTCACTATATCCTCAGCATTCAGAAACACCCCTTATGCTTCCAAATTGGCTCAGGGATGCAAGGCACGTCAGCAGGATTTACACAGCAGGACATCTGCCGGGGCCTTTCTAGTCCTCTCCATGATCCTGGTGTGTAAGGACTGCTCCATTGGCATTTTGGGCGTTTTAGTCACTAGTGGGCCAAGCTATCTCACTAAGGAATTTCTGAATGGTGTGCATATTAGCTACCCTGGCCCCTTTTCTATTTCTTATTCACTCATACCCTCCCAAATCTCCCTCCCTCTTTACCTTCTGACAATTTATGGGTCATGTTGGCCCTCCCGGGGAATAAAAATTCATTGTTGTTTGAATGCTTTTGCTGACACATTTCTGTTCAGCTGCAGGTGTTCCTCCCACTCAGATTTTTGGCTGTCACTCAAAGCTGCGTGCCTGGTCCATGGGTTGCTGAACAGTGGTCCCTTCCTGACTTTGCAGGGGAATCGGCACGCAGAGAGCTTGGCTCCTGCACGCCCTGTGAGTGGGAGGATGGAGGTGGCTGCTGGACTGAGGAGGTCCAGCTGTGAGGACCTTCAAGGCAGGGTTTGGGAGCCATGGGGTGTTAATGGCCCTTCATTAGGCTGGAAGGGTGTAGCTGCTCCAGGAATAGGTGCTGCAGCCAAAAGCAGAAACACAGGATGGATTAATCATTTCTCTGAAGCAGAAAAAAAAAAAAAAAAAAGGAAGAGAAGGAGAGAAGCTCTTAGGGTAAAAGGCTTCCTTTTTGAGGGCACCCTTCTGCCCCACATGGAATAATCAGATGGGTTTGTGCAGTTGTCTTAGACAAAGTCATGCAAAACCAATATTAGCTTTATCCAGGTTCCCTTCCCATGCCCCTTTCTTCCTTGCTACCTGCCACTGAAATGAAGAGCAAACAATGCCCCTTCCCTTCTCTCTTGCGTTCTCACTTGTTGCTTTCTGACATTTTTAATCCATCTTGTCCATCAACCAAAATACCCAGCACTTGTCCTACCATTCATTAACAACTTTGCCTCATCAGTGGAGCAAAGAAAAGTGTTTAGCATTCAAAAACACAGTTAAAAGTACCATTGTAATGTATTCACACAGCTCTACTGGAAAAAGAACAAATATCTTCAATTTTGGCTCAGTTTTGAAGTATTTGACTTTTCAACTCTAACACCCTTGCAGTATTTTTAGTGTAATTTCCTGAAATTTGTCTTGTAAACTAGAGGTCTGACCCAAAGTGGTCCTCATCTGAATTACAACTTTTAGAATCACAACACAGTCATTTACAACCTGAGCTAATGAAATAAAAGGCAGGAGAAGAGACTGAGAAAGTGAACGTTTGAAATGGCCTTTAAAACTCACCTAGTTCATTACTCCTAGGGACATCTTCACTATCAATCTGCCCAAAGCCTCATTCAAGCTGACCTTGGATGCTTCCAATGATGGGCCACCCACAGCTCCTCTGGGCAACCTGTCCCAGTGTCATTAGTGTAACTGTAAAAAATTCCTTATGTCCAGGCTAAATCTATCACTTTAAAACACTGCTCCTTGTGCTGTCTCTGCAGACCTTGGTAAAAAGTCGGATTTGCTCAAAGCTGTGTTTTCTAGGGCAGATCTGTTGTCTTTTTTCTGCAAACTTGCTGAGGGTGCTCACCATCCCAGCCTGGCTGATGAAGATATCAGATATTATTGGTCCCAGGATGGATCTTCCAGGGACAGCACTTTTTGCTGGTTTCCACTTGAGCACTGAGCTACTGAACACAACTCTGGATGTGACCATCTAGCCAAGTCTTTATCCCGCTGAGATTCTGTCCACAAAACCCATATCTCATCGATGTGGCAGCAGGAATGTTGTCATGGACCAAATCAAAGGCCCTGCAGAAGTACAGATGATAAAGCATTTTTGTTGCTGCAGAAAATTCTGCAGCAACTCAAATCTGAGAGACTCATTACACAGTAATAAAACTCATGAGATGATTATTTTAAAAATTCTAATATCCAGACTCTTGGAAATCTAGGAAACAACAAACCAAGTGCAGGTTTGACACTTGCTCATGTATGGCTTTAAGTCACAGATTAGATCCAAGAGCTCTTTTCAGGCATTTTTAAATTTCAAATCCAAAAAGTATACAATTTACCTTAAAGTGTCACTTGAAATGTTCTGCTAAAATGCAGTACAGTAGTATGACTCTTCTGAATTATGGAACTAATGTGTTCCACACGTTTATGGTATTCTCTTTTTTAAATACAAAAGCCCTAAGAAAGCCCCTAAGAAAAAAATCATACTTTCAGGTTTTTGAGGTAGAGATAATTTCTGAAGAATTTGCCAAGATGTTCTGCAGGTTTTTTTGCTGGTGCTGCACTTTAGCAACAGAAGCAAAAATGATTCTTCAACAGTTTAGTGGAAAATCAATTATAAATTATGTGAGGTACCTCCAAAATTTTCCACAGGAATGGGAACATGTCCATTCATTTTCTGTAAAACAAAATGGAAAAGTTTCCTGCAAATTTCTTCCAATTTTTCACCTCAATTTTTACCTAGACTCATTGATATTCCTACTTCATTTGGGCTTAAGACATCTTTTTACAAGACAGTTTTGTTTGGTTTTCTGTGATGTTTTCCCATTTCAATTAGGTGATAATTTTACTTAAGTGACGCCTATGAAATCTATTAACTTCAGTCTTCTTGAAATTGGGTTCACCTTAGCAGAGAATATCACACTGAGATTTTGGATATCTGGACAACACACCTTGTTTGAATAGTCATTCAAAAAGAAAAAAAAAACCCAAATTTCATGAAGTGTTTGTTGGGCTTTTTGATGTGTCATGAAGGCCAGAAAGAGGCAGACGAGAATTTTGTATTTCAAATTGTCAGAGAAGTAGGAAAAAATCTGGGAGCATTGAATAAATTTATGACCCTTGTCTGCCTGAAGAAATGTTATTCATTCAGGTAATCTGAATATCTATCTTGTGAACATTCATGGATCTCTTTAAATAAATAAAAATCCATTCTGGTTGCAATTGGAGTCCACATAAGCAAACTAGAAGATAATCCCCAACTGCAAATCAACACCTCATGCACATAGCCCTGGTGTCAGAGAATTGGAAGTCTGAGCTTGGAATCAAGTTTCAAAGAAATGACAGAAAAATTAAACTGATTACTTCCTGCTTAAAAATAAGCTTCCATTTTTATAATTTACAAAAAGACCGCAACCAACCCAAACAAACAAAGAAACAAATAAAAAGGGAAAAACTTATTATTAAAAGCCCTGCTCTTTTCACTATGAATGTAAGAGAACATTTAAAGTACAAAACAGGAGCAAAAACAGAGGTCTTTCATCTATAAAACACAGATTTAGACTTTGTATGTCATGGACACGAAACAAGCAAAAATCCATGCAGTTTATACTCCAATTGACTTCATTTTTAGAAAATTAAGCATTTGCATTGACAGATTATTCACTTCAAGTGTCAAGAAAAGGAAGGAATTGCCCTGGTGCTTCACATAACTGATTGGTTCAAAAGCAATCCTCCAAATCACAGGAAAATAAGGCTGCATTCTAGGCCATGAAGGCAGCATAATCTTCCAAGGTGGTACCATATTATTGTATCTTAAATTACAGGTTTAATTTGCTGCATCTATTCCTTGTCTGGTGTAAAAACTGTGCTTTTCAACGCTATCTTCAAAGTTGTTGTTTTTTTGTTTTTTTGGTTTTTTTTAATACTTACACTTTGGGTGACTTCAGTAATAGTCTCCAAGGCGTGTATCTTAATTCTTGTTTTGAAGAGAACAAAAGTCAGAGATCTGTCTTTTTTTTGAGATTTAGAAAAGAAAAGAAAGAAAGAAAGAAAGAAAGAAAGAAAGAAAGAAAGAAAGAAAGAAAGAAAGAAGCAGCTCTTACTAACTCCAGACAGAATAAAAACAACCTTTTTGCCTAGACATCTCAAAATGATGCTATGCCTAAAAATCCCTTCCCCAGACCATCTTTCATATTCCACCTTTTCTGTCCCTCCATGTTGCTAAATCCTTGGTCCAGGCCCACACCATCTCACCTAGGGATTCACTTTTTCCAACTGTGGCCTGCTAAAAATTGGTCTAATCCCAACTCCTTGGTTTTACTGTCTATGTCTAGTTAGGGTCTACAGTCTGACGTGCTCAGAGGGAGATTTAGCCCAGCCCAGAGCAAGGTCTCGGATGGCAAAGGCACACTCAGATCCTGGATGTGAAGATCTGGAACGAAGCCCAGCCCAAAGGTTATGCCTGGGTTCTGGGGCTGAGTAAACAGATTAGCATTATTCATACTGATTAGAAAGAAGGCAAAAGGGATTAACAGGGAAAAGATTAAGTCTTCATTTATCCATATTAGATTTGAGGCAACATCTGGAAATAGGTAGAGAGAGATAGTAATTGAAGTCTAAAAATTAAAGTCTAAAAGTGAAGCACATTTTAAAAGATGTGCTTGGAGTGTGACCTTAACGCTATTTAAGTCTGGAACTATTTTTCAAATTCCATGTTTATTTTTATGTAAAAATCATTTGGAGATATTACAATAATTATCATTACTCTCCAAAGAACAACCACTACAAACTAGCTCTCTCCTCCAGCTCTTTCCTATTGATGTCCAATGCCCTTTTTAACACCTGCAAAATAAATTCATGTGGCTTTCTGGAAAAAAATGTTTTGGTTCTCTGCTAGGCAACAATATACATGGTTTCTCTTAATGGTTTTTGTTATTTAATCACTGTAACTGGCATGTCTCCTGTGTCCTACCACTGAAACTGTGTCATTAAGCTGGAAAAGGTCAACCACAAAGCAAAATTTTAAATTGAGTTAAGCAGAGCTCAGTTATATTATTCTATAAAAAAATGTGAGGCACATTCAGCACACTGAAGACCTATCTAACCTTTCTTTTATCTTTCCTCTTCACAAAACTCTCACAGATTGGTGTGTCCCAGAGGGTCTCTGTCACAGTTTCTGTGTTTTATGCATTCATTGTGTCTGTTTCAGTGGTCCTAGTTAAGTCTTAAAACCTTGAAAGGATGCAACATTTTGATAATAAAACATTTATTTTTCCACCATCCAGGAGGAGATTGAGCCAGGTGGTCTTTGAGATGACTTCTGCCAAACTGATTTCATGGGAGAACTTTTACCCATGTTGTCCCATGTTCTCACTGGGACAACATCAGCTTTAGTAAGTGCAGAGTCATCTGTGTGTTAATCATCATTTACATGGAACAATAAAAGCTTCAAGGACAGCAATCCATAAAGCAGTGAAGACTTCTGTACAGATCTGGTTTGTCGGGCAGGCAATCATCTTCTCCGTGAGGAACCCAGACAGAAGTATTGCAGAGCCTGGTTAAATCCAGGCCCTTCCACCTGTCTCTGTTTAATACAGAGCCTTGTTTCATACTGGAATATACAACATTTCTTCCAGAAGTGTTGGTACAGACAGCTGTAAGAACACAACCTGCTGGACCCTTTTAATCTAATCAGATCCATGATAACCATGAGTTGTTTCTCAGAGAAAAAATACTCTGAACCAGCCTTGGCACCTGAGGTTAATCACCCTGAAAACCTCCCTGAGTCCATGAACTTTCCCCAGTAACCTTAGTACCAGCAGAAAATGTTCCTTTACCACCTTTTTTACGCAGGAAGATAGTTCCTGGAAATCTCAGAAATATTTGCTAAGCTTTACAGCATTAGCATGATGCTCTTCACAAGTCCTGCTTTCAAATAACAGCAAAGTTTGTCTTTTGGCTTCACTTGTCAATGTGTAAAGTTCCATGAACTACAGGACAATGTCTAATTCTAGAATAGCTTCATTACTAGAAGAATTTTAGTTAAATTACTTTATCAATATACTAAATTGCAGTAGTATTGATAATTTCTTATAATATACACTTTTTCCCCCTGAAAAATATGAATTTAGAATGCTGTGCAGGGTGGTATTTTATGATTGTTCATGGAATCTGTATCAGACATTCCTACCTCTGTCTGAATTTTTCCCCAGAAAAGCAAATGGGGAGGCTGAAGGTTTAAGATCCATTCACTATTTTATGCAGAGTATTTCCCCTGAAATCAAGAGATGTTCCTGTAAACACTGAGCTACTTATTTATTTCTTAAACCAAAGAATGTATTTCTTTTGTTTTCAAGTGTAATGCATATTACTTTTGACAATCCTCCATAAGGTTAGCATTGTTTCAGCTTCTCAGCGTCTTGAAGTGAGACAAAATCATTTCTGTGAGAGTGATGATTATTGCTTAATTATCCAATTTATAAAACAATAATTGCAGACAGCCTTAAAAGAGGCAAATCTTAACACATCCCAAATTATACTCAGCATACTCATCATCACAAATTATATCCTATCAATTTTTGCATGAAATGGAAACCAAATCCAATGATATTCTCCTAGCAAAATAGGTAGGCAGAGATGCTTCCAAGTAATCTTTTTCCCCCCACCACTTCCATTTTTGCTTAATTCTTCCATCAGTTAGTTACAAGGTCCAAGATGAAAATGGTTTTGTTCTGAATCAGGTATCAAAATCAGAAGCAGTTCCCAAGCTAAATCTGCCTCCTGTTCCTATGCCTCTTCTCCCATGTACTCTAATATTGACATTTGGTTCCCCGAGCAGCTCCTTTCTCTCCCTGTCACTACTTAAAATTGTTTTGATGGCAACTTTGCTAAAAATTAGTTCATAGATTTCATCTCACAAACCATTCAGCTGTTTGTATCTAGAATAGGCAAAAAAAAAAAAAATTATGGGGAAAGGAAGGATACTAGATGTATCCTCTAATAAGACTTAAAATCATCACAGCTCCAAAGCAAGCACTAATTGTCGTTAATCAGCTTCCAAGGAGCATTATAGAACACTTCCAGCCATTAAGCACACTTCTGTTCCCAGAAGCAAGAACCACCATCCTGACAGAGCCTAATACAATGTGAAATCTCCATAGAATATTTAATAAACCTACAGAAGTAGAATAGCTGATAATGGACTGACTCTAAAAATCCATGAAAGAAGGATTTAGTCATTAGGTTTCATTGCTTCTTGACTTCCGAAACAGATTACCCAAAACAACATAGCCTGTTTTTGAAATTAATTAGTAAAAAAAAAAAATTATTTCCATTACCATTGAGATGAGCAGGTTTCAATTCTCATTGAACTCCTGAAAGGTCTATGTAGATAAAGAATTAGTCTAGTCATAAGTACCTATATAGCATTTAGATATTGCCTATGTTACTTATTTATCCTTCAGGGATTATTATATGTAAAAATCTCTCCCATATAAGCTAGATATTGAAAAGATTCTTGCTCTAGATAGTGACACTCTCTAAGGCAACTTCTGCTTACTTTATGCATCCCAAAGAAAGAAATGTAGTAAAAATTCCAGCACTCTACATAATGACACTTGCATAAATCAGGCTGGATTTGACCCTAAATTTAAAACGAAATAAGTCCCAGAAGGAAAAAGAAAAATAATTTAATATAGAGCTTATCCATCAATCAATAGTGAAAAATCTCCTTAGTTTCCAAAATCTACCTTAGAAGCTATGGCTATTAATTGTTTTCTCCTCATAAAGCTAGATATTCCTTTAAAATTCAATAAGAACTGTGAATTTCCTAAAAATACTTATATAATATACAAGTAAAGGTTGAGGAAAAAAAGCAAAATCCCTATGAGCTGAAATTTAATAGATTGCTGTTGGTTGCTCCAAACTGTTTGTGGTCAAAAGCATTTTAAGAGCACGGTGTTATTACACGATGAGTAAGTCAGGTTTTCTTCCCTTTGTGTTTTTTGTTTGTTTTGTTTTGAAGCAATGTTTGCTTTGCTTTGTTTTGGGTTTTTTTGGTCTGTTTTTGTTTTGTTTGGGGCTTTTTAAAATTTGTTTGTTTGTTTTAAAATCTCTATCGCAATTTTTTACCAGGAACTGTCACCTTTAGCAAGACTTACATTAACCCAAATGCCAGATGTTAATCTCCCTAAATTGTTTTTGTGTGGCTGCCTTTGCAGGAGCCCCATGGAAGCTCAGTTTCAGGGGTGCTGAGCACCCAGTTAAACCAGGAGAGGCTCTGGATCCTGGGTGGCCTTCAAAAATCGAATTTGAAGGCAATGCTGCTGACACAGAGAAAGCAGCCCTGGAAGCTCCTGCACAGAGAACACCCATTGACTCATCTGGTATTTCCATACATGAAAGATTGGAAAACTTCTTTCTATTCTCAAATCCTACAAGGTTCCTGGATTGCGTTCAGCCTTATTATGAATTTTCTTAGTTTCCATCTCCCAAATACACTTACGCATTTGAAAGTAAATTAAAACTAACCTCTGTGGTTTTGTGCACTTATGTGTGTCCATCCATAGACACACACATTCCTCTGCGCTGTACTGTATTTTGAGGGAGAAAAAAACCTCCTTTTGCTACTTAGAGACCAGCCCAAAAGAATGAAAACAAGATGAGATGATCTGAAAGAACTTATCTGAAGAAAGGATGTGAAAGAGATGATCTGTCACAAAAGAGTGACCTTGCTGCTATCCACCTGCCACAGTGTCACCACTGCCATTTTGGTGAGATATTTTAACTTTGAAAATCTGGGCAGATGTCCCCTTTTACCTGAATGTTGCCATGTTTTTGACAAATTCATGGCCTTGTGAACTTTTGCTGTTTCTGCAAACAGACAAAAAAACTTAGTTTGATGGTGCTTACAACAATACTATCAGAAAAATATTTTTTCAGTCTGGGAATTCAAGAGCCCTGTGCACACTTCTGCTAGCCACCAAGAAGGAGGGAAGGTGGAAGAAATAGGCCATGACAATCTCCAAATGTGGTTAAAATGACCCCACACAAAGCAAACCAGCCTCACCTCTCTGCATTTTCAGAAATGCAAAAGTGACCCAAAGGGTGAGCGTGTGGACCTCAGAAGAGATGAGAAAAACTGGGGTCCAGTAAGATGACAAAAAATTAACACTTAATCTTCCAAATAGCATTTCATAACTGACTTTCAAGAGTAAAAAGATATTATTTCTCCTCTTTATTACAGATGTTCTTCAAAATGAAAGCTACATCAGACAGCAAAGGAAGAGGGCGTTTGTACAGGTTTAGTTTAATGGAGGAAAAAACCACTTAAGACAGCTGCAAAAATGAAGCTTTCTTAAGTGGTCCTTAATGAAATTAGACAGTATTGAACTGAGACAGAAATCTGTGTAAAATGAATTTTTCCTGCAAATCTAGACTTGCACAGTGCTCTGAGCAATCTCTTTTAGCCAGTGGCTGGCACAGAGGTAATGTCTTCTAGAAGTCAATTTTGACCATTCTTTATAAGGTTAACACTGTTTCAGCTTCTCAGCTTCTTGAAGTGGGACAAAACCTAGCCTTCCATTTATGACAGTGATGATTTTTGCTTAATTATCCAATTTATAAAATTAAAAAATAATTGCAAACAGCCTTAAAAGAGACAGATATTAACACATCCTCAAATTATGTACTCATCACAATGCCCACCATCACAAATTATATCCTATCAAGTTTTGCATGAAGTAGAAACCAAGTCTAACAGTATTCTCCTGGCAAAAAAGAGATGCAAAGCCCTGAAAATCACAGGTTCTAAAACTGCTCCTCTCAAGCTGCTTTGAAATGCTGAATTACACCTTTATGACAATATAAGGAACCAAGCAAATTGCAAACAACAGTTGTCTGCTCAGAAATAAGTCAGTGTTTGCTGACTTTCTGGATGTATAACTAGAGCTTCTGAATTAGAAAAGTGACGTCAGCTACGGGTTTGTACATATTTTATTCTGCAGGCAGTCAGTGCTACACAGAATGGGTGTGACAAGGATTATTTTTTAAAAATTAATGTTTGTGTGTATATGTGGGAGGAAGAGCATTTTGATGAAAGTGATTTGACTTCCAGCAATACACTTCAGCTCTGTGACCTGAGAAATCATTAGGAGGCAGAACTTCATATCAACAACTTCACATAAAGTCATTTTGTTCTGTGATGTAACATCACTCAGCCAGCCAAGGACTATGGCTTCAACATGAAAATATTGAAGAGCTCTTACGGGTGGGATAGTGAGATAGGCAGATTTTTGTCACTGTGAAGGCAGTCTGGAGCATTCAAATATTCAACCTAAGAATAGAGTAACAATGGAATCAACCAAGGAAAATCAAATTAAAAGAAAAGGATTTCTAGTGGAAAAAAAAAAAAAAGCCTTTTTTCTGCTTCGTTATATATGAATAAAATAGAAAGCAGAAAAGTACAAAGAGATTTTTGTCCATTTGTTCACCTTTAACATTCAGGAGGACAAATAGCCTACAAGTTGGATGTGGTATTGACATAAGAGGTATCATTCTAATTAAAATGGAACACTGAACTTTTATTGGAGAACAAGAGCGATGAGTGCTGAATGGTGACTTTCTGTTTAAAATATTTGGAAGACAGGCTCACACTATGACCTGCTTCCAGTTTCCAGTGGTATTAGGGATGAAGCCAGTATAAATCCAGTTGTCACAAAAGAAAAAGTTATAGTATATATTAAACCACAAAAAAATACTTTCAAATAACATTAAGGGTATGACTTAAGCCCACAAAAGCCAGGAAATTCAGAGTTAGGGCTGCAACTCTGTCCTCAATTCACCCCATTTTGTTTAGGTATTACAGCAGATATGAAGAGAGCTACCTGAAGCATGGTGGTATTGTTATTGGCCCAAAATTTGATATTTATCTGTCCTGGGTAGGGTTTGCTTGTTACACTAGAGATGACAAAGCCTTCTAGAGGAGTGGAAAATTCTGTGACAAATAAACCTCTAAATAAATGTTAATAATATACATCCCTTTAGTTGATTAACTTTGTGAACCATGTTCCTGGGCTTCAGACTGGTGATTTCTCCTGGAGATGTCTGCTGGGACTCATATGAGCAGAGGACAAACCTGCGTCACACACAGAGTGACTGAGATCTGAATATGATGAAGGAAGAAGCCAAAACACCAAGGAAGCAAAGTGGATTCATAATTAGCAATGAATGTCTAGTGGGAAATACATGATCATCTGATGAAAGTGATGAGATTCAACGAAAGGACACTTGAGAAGTAACAACAGGTTGAGAGATGAGCTCAAGAAGCAACTTGAAGTAGAAAATTAGCAACAAAAATGAGTTAAGGAGGCTTTTGTCTGATACCCAAGGAAAATATGACTTTTATCTGTTTGAGTAGAATGTGTAATGGAAGAGACACAGAGAAATACATGCATATGTTTGATTTAGCTATTCCTATGTCTTATGCTCACCAAAATGAAGAGTGAGTGCTTTCTGGAGCACCCAAAGGTTTTGTATGTTTGCTATCATGAGTTAAAAAATATTCAGGGTTTTCACTAACTAGATTTTGGCCAACCTTTGACTCATTCTAGTAAATATTATTAATAATTCCTGCATCCCTGCAAATAGGCCATACTTTATTGGATTTTCTTTGAAATTATTTTATTCTGAGGTGCAATTACACAGAAAAATGTCCCTTTATGCTGACTTAAGACCACCTACACAAGGATCTTCTCAATTATTGTTGACTCAGGTGACTTGTGATTTTTCCACACTCTTAATAATGTAACAACAAAAAAATACACAGGACTTTGGTTTCATGTTCTACGTTATTTTTGAGGAAGTCAGTAACAACTGGTTTGGGTCCTGCAGATAATTTGGCATTGCAAGGTGCAAATCCTTCACTCCCTCCACTGCTTCGCACAGGAGCACATCAGGGACTTCATCACAGCTGAATCATGTTCTGTCTGGTCCCCAAACATCACTTAGGTGTTGATTCATGCTTTCCCAAAATTCAGACCACTTTAACTTTTCCCAAGCATTTCACAGAGCTGAAATGGGTCTAGAATCTGCAATGATTTTTAAAACTTGTAGAGTTTTATTTCTGTGTTTCTTCATGTGAGAAATGCAGCAACCTGTGATTCCATGTCTTTTTGGCAAGAATTATACCTAATTGCTCCATACTTCTTGGGTTGTACATTTCATTTTAATTTCAAGACATAGCATAAGGATCTAGTAAGTGAAATACATGAGATTCACTTTTTAAAATCTCTCAGTGCTAATCTGAAATTGTGGTGATTACAGTCACCTCAAATCTTAAGGTTTGATTTCTCCTTGAGCAAACTGAATTTTTGTAAACATGCTGCCCATCTATTTCTAAAAATACCATAAATGAACTGACAACTTTATTTTAGCTGGTGCTCTCTCACCCATACTCAGAGAGAAAATGATGGAAGTACAAAGTTGTTATCATTCTACCATTTACATCTAGAGATAAAATATGGAACCTACTCTTCCCATAAACCCAGTCTAATTCAGCTTTCAGAGCTAGACTGACCAGCTGCTAAAGAATTGGGTTTGTTCTCATTTAAGCCTATAGGTTTGCATCAGATCAAAAGCAAAAAAAAAAAAAAAAAAAAGCTGAAACAGGCAGGCTTTACACAGTTCCCCTCCAAAGAAAAGTTTGCTCTGTATTTTCTGGAAATCCAGACTATTTTTCCAAAAGATTTGTAGTCCTTGTTAAAATCCATGAGTTGGAGTCCATTTACCAAAATTTTCATAATATTAAACATGTACCACAAGAGATGTACTTTTAAACAGCAATCTCCACTGCTGTCATACAGACAATCGAATTACCACATAAAAACTGAAATTCTATGACATTTTATGTTTGTCTTGTTCGCCAGCCTCCTTCACATCCACGGCAATGCAACCTTTTCCCTACTTTTTCCTTGAGACTTAAGCTAGGTTTTATTAATTTATGACTGTCTCTCTGAGAGGACACACAAATTCAGCTACCAAGACTTTAAAAAGCTTCTGTAATTCAACCATGTGCCTGAACATTCTTGTTGGATGACCTTATATTTGCTTTGAGCTGAGGACATCCTCCATGCTGTAACTGTTGCTCTGCTGATGGATGAAGCCTGTCCTAATGGAGAGATTTTCACATTCAGTAAACTGAATTTAAATTCAATGTGACACCTTCTGCATACAAAAAACATTTTAACTTTTAACTTCAATCATTAACTCACCAGAAAAAAATCAACAGGAGTTATTTTACAATAGCATATTCTGAAACATTAAAAAGCAAAGTTGTTTAACTCAGGACAATGTTCTCACCTGCCACTTCAAACTGTTAAATTCAGAGTTAATTACAAGCCCTAAGTACAACCAATGTTCCTTGAAAGGGCTGCAAATACTTTGAACAAGCCATGACCCAGTTTTCAGCACAGTTGAGCCAAACTATTTTTGCTGTTTAAATAAAAATAACAAAAATGCGCATTTTTGCATAGTTTCAGCACAAAATTCAGGGGGCAGAAAGGGAAGAGCTGTGGGCTGAGACGAGTTTCACTTTACAGTTTTGGAACAACCAAAACTCCAAGTTAAATGGGCATGGTGAGTGCATGGAACCACAGGAACCAAAACCAAAGAAAAGGTTGGGATGGAATGTTATTCCAGCTCTTATATCTGTCATGGTAGCTAGGTACTCTCTGGCCCCCATGGCAATAGAATCTGAATAATGCATTTTGTAGTGATTTTCACATGTGATTCTCACCAGGGAGGCTGCTACTAGAATAGTGTGTGTGATTCTTGATGTCCAGCCTTAAAACAAAGATGTTAAAAAATTGTGCACGGCTCAGGAAAGCAGAGTAAGAATGAATCATAGTGTGGAAAATTAGTCATAGAATGACAGAACAGAACAGCTCAGTCCAGTCAATTTGTCCAAGGATAACTAGATGACCTGATAATAGCTTATTAGTGATTAAATGAGAATACTTTTGGTAGTAGTTCTGTTGGGTTTTTTTTTTTTTTTAATTAAAGAAGATAAATATCAAGAACTAATAACTGGAAATTGAAGCTTGACAAATTGAGAACAAAAAATGAAGTGCATGTTTTGGATTATCGAGATAATAACAAATAACTTACAAGTGTTATGGTGAAGTCATTCACCACTTTAAGTCATTGAATGAAAAACAAATGTCTTAAACTGTTTTTCCTAAACCTGTCAAAAGGGGCTTAACACTAAGGTTATTAAGACAAGATTTAGAATAAGATTGTGATAACCTCAGTCACAAGACATGAAAACAGAATGGAAATATTCCCATAATTGTCAGTATGTGAGACTAACAGATGACAATGCAAGCTGAAATTTTCTATTTCTGAAATTCCTAATGATTTTTTTTTTTTATTCTGATCTGAATTCCACCAAAGTGAATGGTATTTTTTCTTCTGACTTGAAAATGCATAGTGAAAAGTAAATTTGAGGACTTCTGAAAGTCTCACCCTTACTGTCACAAAAGCTGACAACACTCAAGGAGCTGCCTGGTTTTCCCCTTTACATTCTTTTTGCAATAAATGCCTTCAGCAATAAAAACGTCTATAATAGTTCTCACTTAAGGTGCTTGAGAACAAAACAACCATGCATGCAGCCAGACTAGCAGCCCTAAAAAACAGTCTTTTAAGCCATATTTCTTGCAACACCATTTCTTTCTTCTGGAAATATTACAGGACATATTGCTGACTGTCACAAGCAGAACTGGAGGGAGAAGCCCCTATTCTATCCATCTGTGAAATGCAACCATCCTTGAGTGCAACACAACAATTTCCCAGTGGCTTGCTCGTCTGAAACCACAGTGAATTTGAGGCAGTGAGCTGTATTAGATTAGCAAGAGCACTCATCTTGCAAAAACATGCGAGTAATTTCCAAGTAGATTTTGTTTTACTGAAAAACAGTCCAAAATTTTACTCTTGCTCACCCAGGATGCCTCAGTTTAACTCAAAAACCAAAGCCTCGGCTCCTATAGAAGAGGTTCATCACCAGCAGTTGAGAATATTAAATCAAGCTGAAGCTAGAATGTAAAAACTCTTTTCAAAGAGGGCTGTTAGTGACACATTTTTAGACTCGAGTCCTCGGGATTAAGATGTTTTCCCTGAGTATCTTGCAATGAGACTAACTCAGCTACCAGAGGTTAACATGGGACAATGATTCAAGTTATGCAGCCCATTGAACAAAAGTTCCTCTCAAAGTAGTGGGAGTTCTGCTCAGTTGAGGGACTCAGAATTTGGCCCAGTAATTAAGTTATTCATTTTTAGCCCTGAGCATTCCTCTTCCTCAGTGGAGTGTGCCAAGAAAGCTCAAAAACTGAGCAGCACAGAAGTAGCATTAAACTTTAACAATGCTTTGCACTGACACAGGGGGGAATATCAGAGCTGCTCAGAAACAATGGCACGATCTCCAGCTCGAGCCAGAGAATTCACAGGATGGGAATTGCACATATGTGCTTTGCACTGGGATCATGCCCTGCTCTCATATGCTGAAGTTCTTCTCTTGCCTCGTGCGTAGAGCTTAACCTGACCTCTTAAATCTCTCTGAAGCTGCTGTGAGTTACCTACCACAGGTTGTAAATGCCCAGCTGGAAAGTGAGCTTTTTATTTCTTCCATATTACTCAAGTCTATTTTTTATATTTAAAGCATAATTTAATTGAACTGGATGTTAACTTTACTTGCTTTGACCTCCATTTGACAAATACTTAAATTTGTCTAATTTTCATTGTGTAGCTAGATCTCTGATTCAGTTGGTTCACAATACATAACAGCAAACAAAGCATGACAATATGCCACACTGTACACAGTGGCATTCAACAGATTTGGTTTAAAAACAAACAAAAATACTTACAAAGGTTTTAGAGAGTTATTTCTATTTTGCAAGAATTATTTAATACTAAAGTTTTTTGGTTTTTTTAAAATTTTTTTTAGTATTTTCTATTTGTTTAAGTACTTTCAAAATATTTGCGTGGAGCAGTCCAACAGCATACTTGACTGACTTAGACGTTCTTGCCTGTTTGTTTTTTCCTTGTCTTGAAATGTGGGGAGAGGCCACTAATTTCTTTCTTCCAGGCATATCTGCTTTTTGCTTTTTTTACACAGACCTGTATAACCTTGGAATTCAGGGAAATAAGCTAACCTTGAACAGGAACAGTGTAAATTCCCACCTGAGATCTCTCTTTTACAGAAAATGTAGCACGCATGATGATCCTCCAGGGATGAACTTAACGGTAATTCTCACTTTTTAGTGCTTGACTTTGAATCAATACCTATCTTTTTAAAACAGAAAAGTAGGGAAATGGCTACATCTATCCCAGTGCACTATTCTGTTACCCACAAGTCGAATGGGCTGCATGGCACAGACTAATACGGTTTAGAGGGGCAAGGGAGGGGGCAGTTCATTGTTCTCACTGCTTGTTCTTGCCTTCAGCCCCATTTATTCTCAGCTGCATCGTGAATTTGCCAACCAATTCCAGTCTCTCTGACTGAATCTCACAGGATCACAGAATGCTTTGGAAGGGATGTTAAAGATGAGTTCCAATGCCACTGTCATGGGCAGGGACACCTTCCACCAATCAATCCAACCTGACCTGGAGCCCTTCCAGGGTGAGGCATCCACAGCTCCTCTGGGCAAAGTGTTCCAGTGTCCCAACACACTCAGAGGGAGAATTTATTCTTTATATCGAATTGCCCTCACCCTGGACACTGCAGCTCCAAGTAAGGCAGAAGGGCTGAACTGAAGGGTTTCTGTCTTGCACTGATGATGGGCACAAATGTTAGCTCAGATACTCCCATAAGAAAGACTTATCTTTTTGCTCTCCTTGCCTCACCAGTCCTGGAGTTCACCAGGTTAGATGGTCAGGCTTTTTCATTGGTTTAATTTCATATAACAAAGTGTATGTTATCATGTGACTACTCATCTATGGAGAATTAATTTTTTTATTTACTCGCTAGAGCAAGGTAAGCATTTCAAGAGCATGATTAATCCTAAAGAGATTTTACTGAAAGAGGTCTCAATCTAATAGTCCCAATAACATTTCACTGATGATTAAAGGGAGTCTAGGTGGTCAGGTCCATTTCCAAAGTTTACATTATAGACATTTAAAATAAAATTAATTCTATCCTCCACAGCCAAATTAAATGTGCAACTCCAGTGGTCCATAACTCAATAAAGGAAGTACAGTCACACAACAAAACCCCTGTGAATATCCTTAACAATTTTAAAGTAGCAGGTAAGTATCTCAAGAAGCATATTCAAAAGTTGTTGATGTTTACCAACAATGTTTTATTAACAGACCACTGACTGAATTTAAAGATTATATATAGTCAGTGGAAAGGAGAGGAGGACATGACTGCTAGTACCAAATAAAAATAATTCCAGCTGCTGCCTGTAAGAGCTACCATTCCCTGTCCCTGCCACAGGCAAGCGGTCACTCCCTGTGGCACACTTCTGTGCCACCACTCACAGCCACAGTGTCAGGAAACTAATTCATCTGAAAAGTTCGCAGTCCTCATCTGGATTAGTTCTCTCAAAGTCAAGAAGCAGGAATATGCCACCATTGTCTGGGGATAGGTGAGGTCACCACTTTTGGCAGAAGCATCTACTTAGATCATCTTCAAGTGATTGTGAAAGCACAACCTTAGCTGCACGCAGAGCTAATTCCCATTATCTTCTGCATTGCCACAGCGTGTGACCACTCATTCGCAGATCCCTGCTAAAGTGCAACGTAAAACTCAACGCTGAGTGTCATTTTTTAGTGTCTGAGAAGTCATCTGACAATGGGGGAAGGACCAAAAGAGCACTGAAGAGGCAAAAGCCTTGGTGTTCAAGAGTAAACAGAATCAGACCAGTGGAAAACTTCATTTTTAAGTGGGAAAAAGTTAAGTGAAGAAAAGCTGCTTCCAGAACAGCTCAGAATATCCTGAAAACTTTGTTCAAAACAGAAAGAAAGCAGACATCCAACAAAAACATCTCCTTTTGACAAATTTTATATTTCTGTTACAAAACACAGGGATTCAGATCTCACTAAAATAGTTGCAATTTTTCTTCTCAGTTTCTTAGAAATTTTCTCAAAAAATCATGAGGTGGATACATACAAATGAAAAGTTTCCTTACACAGTTAAAGTTTAGCTACTGAAAACAAGACCTTATAATGAGATACATCTGAAATCTGTAACAGTAGGCAGTTTTTCCAGTACTAATAATAATACTTTTATTGTAGGAACCTGTGTGTGAAAATTCTGGTGTGGAAGTGAAAACCAAGCTGTGCAGAAAATATGGACTTTCTAAGTGTTCTTTCTGTAGGTGCTACATCAGCATCCATAAAATACATCTACTGAGTGAGGCAGGGACAGTAATAATAACAATATTAAGTACCTCCCATATAATACTCATCCTTGCAAAGATGTATGGGATGCAGAATAATTGGTATTCACAAATAGCCCTGCAGATTAAGCTTACAGAATTTTCATGGTGCAGTTGTTTATGAAGAAGTGAAGCTACCCCTCAGCAATAACTTCTAACTTCAGTTCTCATGTCCGACAAGTAAATATTTATTATTATTATTAATACATATCCCAGTCCTTTTCAGAGTGTCCAGTCAGGCACTGTATGGACATATTGAAACCACAGCCCCTGTCTTCAGGAGCTTACAGGATTAAGTCTGCCCTATTTATCATAAAGATGCTGAGCCATATATTCATAGGGATTTGCTTGAAGAAGTGTTTTAATTTCATGTTTCTCAAGAATACGTATCACTTCAGGATCTTGTAGGTAACATACTGCTAAAAGGAAATTTACCACACACACCCCTCTAAGCCTGATGAGGGCCCAGGAGCTAATCAAAAACACTACAGGCCTTTTAGCAACAAATCTGAATTAATCAAATCATCCCTGCTGGTTTTTGTTAATGTTTGGACAATCTAGCTTTTCTGCAGTGTTCTCTCGCCGTCTGAGCAGAGGACAGGGAGCCAGAAACTCCTTGAGTTTTAATCCTGGCTCTGACACTGATTCTCTCTGCGGCTTTGGGCAAGGAGTCATTGTTCTATAGTAAAATGCTTGTATTGGCAAGATGATGAACTACTACTGTAGATGATCTAATAAAATTTTTCCATCTTTAATTTCTGTGATTCTGTAATGCTAACAACATAAGTTTCAGCCTCTCATCTGAACAGAGGAGATAAATACTTACCCAGTTTGCCTGTGTACAAAGAATTAAAGTTATGGGACACAGGACTTCGCAGGACTGAGGCTACAATGCTTGATTAGCATCTTGTTTAGTATTTTGATAATCAATAACACATATAGGGACAGTGTAAAACAAGGCCAGATTGAATATCCTCTTTCCATTCTACTCATCATTGCCTGAGCTGGAGTTTGTTGGAAAATCAATCCTGTCTCTAGCTAATTGTGTAGCCTTATTTTGTGTTAGGCATTGCTTCAGTGAAATGGTTCAGAACGGTAAAGCAACCACTAAATGGTGATCTTTTTTTTTTTTTTTTTTTTTTTTTTTCTTCTTTTTTTTTCTGAGAAAGGTGAGGGAAGAGGGAAAGCACAATAAGGCAAAGTTCCAAGAGTGATGCTCATGCACACATTGACACTGTGGGAGTGTCTGCATTTCCCAGCTGCTACCACCAGCTCAGTTGCACCCACTGGTTGGTGATTTAAGGCGAAGATTCTTATGGGTGACTCTAGCTTGACCTAGGGCTGAAGAATAGATCCAAGATAACCCCCTGAAAGTACAATTATGACAACATGCTTCTGGAAAATATTATTTAAAATTTCTGGGCTCAGAAAGAGAGAGGACATAGAATTATAGAATCATAGAACTATAGAATGACGTATCAGATGGAAGGAGACGGCAGAGAAGAAAAGCCAGAATATGTTTTGGTGAAGGACAGATACAAACAGATCTACCTAAGGACTTTCTCATTTTCCTAAGACTGAAATCTGGTTTGCTCACACAAGAAAACACACAGAGGCAACTTCTTACAGAACTGGTTGCTAGTGAGTTATGTCAACATTTGGCGGGGATTTCCCTCTCATTGTTTTAGCAGGATCTATTGTTGTTTCCACAACTGAATTATTTGTATTAACTCACTGCCTCTGATAAAGGATGACACCTTGGCCCTTGACTCTATCGCTACACATCACCACAAGGTAGAGACAGCAGGAGGAGTGGTCCTTGCTTGAACTGGGGCCAGTGAGAAGTTGGACTGACTTTATTCCACACAGGGGAGAGGAGACAGCGATACAGGGAATGTGGAGATGCACAGAGAGAGGTTGCTGTCACTCAGGGAGGTTATGGTGATCTGCAGGATGAATGTCAGAATCTATCAGACTGGCAGGGGTAAATGAGAGAGAGAGGTGATTACTCTCTCTCCCCAAGTTACATTGCATTTTGGGGTTTGTAATCATTTTGGGGTTCATAATCATATGCCCACAGCCAGAGAGATACCCTTTATCATGTGAATATCTTGATAGGAAAAGACTAGCAGTATAATATTTCGCTCTTTTAAACTGAAATTCTGCCAAATTAATTTTCAGTCCACAAGACATGACTTTGCCATACTGTTTTAATACATTAATAAACTTCTGTCAATAGACATTTGCTGCCTTAAATTATTCTGTAACAACAAGACTTTATTATGAAAAATACGTATAATTACTGCTATTTACAGAAAATATTGGTGGAGTTGTTAGGTTAAGCAATCAGGGCAACTACAGAGGAATGGTTGGTTAACCAATTATCACATTTTCTTAGAAATGAGTGCATAAACCTCAAGACATACCACAGTTAAAAGCTATTTCAGCCACTGGAAAACAACTGAAAGACATCTAGAAACCTCTGGAAAAGGATACCCTTCCCCCCAGGAAAAAAATTTACTTCAAGCAAGTCACAAGAAAGTTATTATCCAAGCTAGGTCGCTGACAAGAGATGTTATTAATGATCCCATTGAAATTATTAATGCATTTAACAATCACTTTGCAAACTATAATATTATATCCTGGGAGAATACTGAATCATGCTGGTTACTTGGATGAAGATCAAATAAGCTTAGGATGAAAAGATCAGACTTTGAGAAAGTTTAGAGTACTTTGTGATTAATAAAAATTAAATGCCAGAACTACTTGATTTGCATTTAAATCCACAAAGGTGTTGGCTGGGTTTTGCCACGTGATTTGGAATTTCACAACGAAGCACACCTCTGCACACACAAAATATCAACATGGATGCAATTCAAGGACAAGTCTGCTGCTATGTTTATATGCAAATATGCTAGAGGAATATTGTGTGCCCGTGATGCGTAAGTGAAACTTCTCTCCAATTCACAAAATGGATCTGGCTTCAACACTTCGGTAACTGTAAAACCTCTCTTGGTGATTTTTGTGTGGTCTTGGGAATCTGGAGATGTCCCAGCTGACTGGAAGTTGGCAAGTGTCCCTATTTTCAAGAAGGGCAGGAAAGAGAACCTTGGAAACTACAAGTCAGTCTCACTTCAAGAGATTTTAAAACCCAACAAAATAAGTTTTCAAGTTGCCCATGTCTGTGGAAGCACTAGTGGGAGCAGAGTAGTGTTCAAAGAGAGAGCAAGGAAAAAGTGCTGCTCAGCAGCTGGTGGAACACAGTTAAATGTTGAAGGCAGGTACTACTTAACTACATATTAATTTTCTCTGCTGAAATGAGCGCTGAATTAAAAATGGAAACCCCTCTAAAATTCACACATAAAAGAGCTAAGGTAAAACCTCAGTGCTACAGGTATTTCCCTCCTTCATGCCCACATTTTCTGTTCTTCATCCATTCTTAAATTAGAATGAATAACCAGAGATAATTATCACATTTCTGTAATGACAGAGAACCTGCACATGCTAAGATAGTGGCATAATTTGATATTTATGAAATGCTTCTTTATTTATGAAGCATCTGTCTTGAAATTTAATTACCACCACCACAGTGTTTCATTACAATTCTAACACAGATTAATAATGAACAAGATTCCTACCCAGGCTATTAAAATTTGAAAAACTAATACCCTTTGATGAATTCAAACCACCACCTCACCCAGCTACTGTACGAAGGTCTTAGTACTTTCGTTTATTTTTCTGTTTCCTATTTCAGTCAGAGAGGTTAAAATAGGAAAGCCAAAAACTGGAAAAGAAACAAAATGAAAGAGGGACAAGGGAATGGGTGTGTGAAAAGTTAGGGAGGTTTAGAGCAAAGGGTTCAGATTACAGCGCAGAAAGAGGCCAGAGAAATATTAAAAAAAATTATGAAGTTTATGATATTGGACACAGAATAAAAAAAAAAATACCAAGAGAAACAGCGTAAGAATAGATAGACGACAGCTGTGGGTGGGTGAAGAGAGAAAAAATAGGAAAGGCCAGATCTTGTTCCCATGGAAGTCAATGGCAAAGCCCTCATTGACTACAGTGGGAACTGGAGAGGCCCACAGTGAATGAAAATTCCTTCCCATGAGGGTGGGAAAGGGTGGAGAACTGGCACGAACAGAAGAATGAACAGGCACAGGGAAATGAGAAGCTGAGAGCAGTAAGTGAGGCCCAAGGTGACAGACTCAGAAGTAATTCCATATATTATCAGGCTGATGGACAGCCAGGGGCCATTGGCACATCCCAGGACCGATGGAGACCCAAACTCAAAAGCCCTCCCAACTTCAGCAGCCAACGATCCAAGAGCTGGGGCCTTCACATCACTGTTTTGGACAGATCTTTTACTAAACATCAGCTCATGGCACCTTTGCTTCACAGTGATGGATGCAGAAAGAGCTGGGGTGGTTTGCAGGTCAGCTCCTGGGGGCTGCAGTGAATGGACTGAGGGAGCTTTGAGCCATGGTGTGGACACAGGAACTGGTGCAGGCAGCTCAGGGGTTTTGAACTGATAATCCTGTTTTCAGTCATTAAAATGATCTATTTCACCTATCCATACACTTTACTGTGCATCTTGCAATACATGGTGCTCTCCCTAAAGTCCTACTTTTTCATTTTTGTCCCCTTTTAGTCTCAGAAAAAAGTTAGACTTAAACATTTCCAAAAGCTCACAGAAATACAGACAGATAAAAATAACCAAGGCATCATTCTTGGGGTGCGTTTCTGCTTTCAGACTGTGACTTTCTTAATCTTTGCCTTCAGACCAGCCAACCCACCACCCCCAAGCCTCACCATTTACTCATGAGCCAGCAGAGCTTTGTGAGCTCACCAGCAAAGTATGTGTATCCATTCCCCCCTAGTGGAAGATAAAAGTCCTCTGCTACTACAAAAGACTTTGTCAGCTCAAGTGCTAAACAGCTGTGTTGGAAATTTCAAGAACCCAGACCAACTGAGGACCCACGTGAGGATCCACAAAAGGATTGAATGTTCAATGGGTTTTTGGTCCAATCTTTGCTCCTGTGTTGCAAACAGCCTCAGAAAGCTGTGATGTGCCTCCCTCCTGCATACCCAGATACAATCCAAGCCCATGGCAGTGTGGTTCTTCTAGGTGAAGCCAGGCCTTTTTCAGAGTGTGGTGCTCAAGGCTGGCTCTTGAAAGGGCAGAGCTACGAGAGTTTTGCCATAAAACCTAACACTGAGACTGAACCATGCAGGAGGCAGAAGGATGTCCTCAAGGCTAGAGTGGTTAAAACTTCCCTGGGTAAATTGATTGTGTCTCAGCTCCTACTGCAGCTCTTAGGTGCTGCTGGGAAAACCAAAGGGTCTGAAATTTTCTGCAGTGGACAACATGGCTGCTCTTTGTTTGTTGTTCAGTATGAAAGCACACAGCAAGTGCACTGAGATCAGTGAGACCAAAGAGGTCTTGAGATGAGCTCCACTTGTCACATACACTGCTCTTATAATGTCAGCTAAATCGTCAGACTGGGCACTTTATGCTCTTTCACTGTTTTATCTACAGCCTGTCACAGATCTGTGGCAAAAATACTCCCTTACTAGACAGGACTGCCACTAAGAATAATAAATCATTCTGGGCTCCTCTAACATCTGTGTCTGTTTCCACCCAATCTTGGAATCACCTCATCTCTATAAGAGTCTCAATCACCTCACAAGTGTCTCAAATTCTACCTCTGCTTATTCACAGAGAGCCATGCCACTGTAAACAGGGCCTATTTCAATCTGACACGCTTTCCCCAGCCTGATTTGGCTCTAGAAACCCCCATCTTTGTCTATAAAATGTCTTTTTTCCACTGCTTTCTGCTGAAACCTGACTGACCCAGAAGGTGGTGCCTCCTGTTAGGCAAGAGTCTCGTCAATATGGCATTTCTTGGGGATGTAGGAGGCACAGTCTCAATTTCCCCTTTCTTCTGAGGTGAGTCATACTCAAAGCTTCCACACAATAGACTTTGGGGAACGCAAGGAAGGGAGGGTAGAAACATTGGTTCCTTTTGGAGCTCTGCCATGACATGAAAGAATGATGTGCATAAACTTTCTGGACAAGCTTTAGGCTCCAGGCAACAGCAGGACTGGATCAGAAAGCCCTACACTCCTTAGGAATATGAAAAACTGTAGATTTTTAATTTTTTTTAAGGGCTCTTTATTAGGAAAAAGCAGCAAAATAGATATTACCTATTTTGGGTAGCAGCTGCTGTCTCATTTCCTCCTTCGTTCTCAATTGCATGCTCTAGCCATTAAATTAGGAAATATTGGTTCACTTTGTTGTCCTTGCCTTATTGAGAAGAACTTGCTTTACCTTACAGTGGAATGCCTGTTGAGCACAATTTTTATTTCTCTATCAGAGTGAGATGGAAAATAATGAAACCTGGATTTCTAAAACATCAAGTGAATGCTTAACCAGTAAATGATTGCACAACATCACAGTAAGAGCACCCTCAAATCCTTTGCTGCCTACTCCTCTAGTCAGATTCTGAAATAATAATGTTCCCTGCCCTTTATTAGAAGCAAGAACTTAGATACTTCACCAAGGATGAGGGATGGACTTCTGCCCAAAGCACTAGAATGTGTGATCCCATACTCTTCGGTAAGATTTTTAAGTTTTCACGGTAGAAAGGCTTTAAGGATATTTTTTCTTTTCAAAGACCTTCTATATGTCATCCCTGGACAGCAGTCTACTCAACCTGAGAGTCAATCCACATAGCCCTCTGAAATATCTTTACTCTCCCTTTACATCACACATGGAGTTTGGGCAAAGAACCCCAGGGTTCTGAAATCCTGTCTGCAGTCACATATTCTTTTTGAAAAAATCCATTGGCACTCATGGAAGAGCCCAGCAGAAATATTTCTGTACACAGTAAAATTTCTATATTCAGGACAGGGTTTAGATGGCACATGATAAATAATTTACATGGTCATATATTGAAAAATGAGACTGCAAGGAACTGCCAAATAAAGACCAATCTTCAATGAGTACCATTTGTCATAGTCATTAACGAGGCTGGAGTTCTGTAGAAAAATTGGGCTGCCTAATTAAAAGTGCAATGTAATACAAACTGATATCATGTCACGTCTGTGTACAAATTTATGTTGAAACAGAAACTTCGCTGTTTGCAGCTCCTACTGTCTTCACATCCTTTAGTAAGGTTTTTTTAGATGTAAGTTTAGACAAAGAAAGAAAATTGTTGAAAGTTGATATAAGGTTGACATGCAGACATAGAACATCTCCATATGTCTACTGAGTCAGAAACAGACAACACTGTACTGCCTGCAGGTGTTTAAAGGCTGTCTTGGATTTCTTTTTTCTTTTTCTTCCAATGATTCAAAAATACATGGGATGGCCCATTTATTATATTTATTATACTACAATGGAGTGTTGCACTACAATGATAATCTCACCCATTTTACAGAGCTTAATGAATTTATTGTCCTGGTCTAGCTTTATTTATGATCTTTCAAAACTGATTTTTCTATAAGTGGAATTTATGGATAGTGCAAAAAACATACTCAACTGTCTAAGACATGAAACAGGTTTTGAAATCTTCCAACAAAAATATTTTGAGAAGTACACTCTAACACTGCATACACTGTGATTTTAGCTTAAACCTCAGTACAATGCTCTTCCTGCCATTTCTTATGCATTTTTCCCCAGTCCTGTCACTCCCCAGGCTATCATTTTCAAATTGAGAGTCAATGATTCCCAGTGGTCTTTATTAATTCTTTTTTTTTTATTATTTTGAAAGACCAAAGATTAAAGCTGAATCCATGAGCTATTATCAGATGGGAAATATTAATTTACTAAAGCATCTGAACATTTGGAGTAAATTTGAAAACAGAACCATCTGTTATATAAACTAATCCAATAGACTCCACATTTTGTATAGCCAGCTGCTGTCAAGTAACAGATTATGAAACCAAGTAATAAATCTTAATTCAAAAAATGTTCCTCCATTTGAAAGGTTTGAAAATTTATTTTTCCTCTCTTGTTTTAATGTAAACTTGATGCAAGCTGGCAGAATTCTCTGACCTGTTGGGGGTCTAGTATTCACTCAGGTGCCAATGGGAGACTGTGGATGCAGTCTCAGAGGTCACTTTTAAGGCAAATTTTGTGACACCAACCTCTTGAGCATCAGTCACTCACACCGTGACAAAATGGCCTGGTTTTGAGATGGGTACCCCAAAGTGACAACATTCAAAACAAGCATTGTATCCACCTTTTGTAGACTAGTCAAAATAAGGGAAATAATCTTTCCTGCAGGCAAGATTTAAATGAATAGTTCAGAATTCTGTTCAGCCTGGGTTGCGATCGATGCTGAAGACAAAGACTCTTTGTGGCAGTCAGCACTCAAATGGACTGCAGACAAAGTTTCCCTCTCTGATATGATGATTATGGGTCCATTTAACAGCCACCAGCAGAGGATTCACATGGGACACCAGAAAACTCAGCTAGTTCCACACATGGAACCCAACAATTCCTGCATCTGACGCACCTGGGTCTGTCCTTTCCTCCACTCAATGGCACAGCACAGAACGCTTATCCTTCTAGCTTTTGGAATGGTTTGTCCTCTCTACCCACATCACAGCAACCTAAAAGAACTTGTGCAATCCATCTGCCTTCTTTTAGACTAATTCGTGCATGCTTGTGCCAGTGTAAAACTCAACGAGGGAAAGAATTTATACATACATATATATCTATACATTTACTAAATTGAACAGAATTGGACCATCAGGATCCCAAATTAGGTGTGTTTCCTAAGTACAAGAAGGTCTTGAATATTTGGTTCTTACTATCCTCATCCAAAAGAAAACAAATGTCACATCATATTAGAAGAAAAATAGTATTTTTGGTAGTTGCTGTGAAAACATTGTCAATTCCTCATTCTTTTCAGAGTAGATCAGCTATAGATTTGCCAACAGGTACAAACACATTCTTATGTACTTAACAAATTATGAAACCTGTGACCAAATGTGGGCATTTGTAGATGAGACACTGCAAATTCACTGGGGTTTAGGTTGCTTTGGTTCAGTTTGCAGTTCAGTGTTGTAAGCCAACAATCAGATTAAACAAAGAAGGAAACTTTTCAAAGCATTGTGCTGATACACAGTGAAAAAAAAATAAAAGGAAAATACTGAAAGAAGCTTTTAAAATCCTTACCTACTCTTAATCTTTATATGAAGAACAGTACATTACTTTTCAAGGCCTTCAGGTATCCCACCTGAAAAGTGACAAAGTAATTGTTGTGAGCAAAGGCAGCAGCCTCTTTTCCTAATGTGACATATCTGATTGTATAATTGGACAAATTCTATAAAACTTCATATATTTAAGTAGAAGAACTACACTGTTAACAGAACTCCTCTTTTTTTCATAACTTCTTTACTTCTCTGAACACCGTAATCAAACACTGATTAATCTATTCCAGCATTCACCAAATCCATTAATCACCCAGACTGCCTAATTCACTGTCCAAGACAGCCTTTGGAATAGAATGTACAACTGTTTTTTATGTAGGGGAGCACTTTTTGGTGGAATAACATTTTAGATAATTTAACCATGTTAGTGATTAAGTGATTCAAAGTTGTATCATCTAGCCATTTTTCAGCCCTAAATTGCATTTCGCAATTAAGTACAAATTTCTGAGTTTCTAGCCTGCATGAATTAGGCACATTCTAAGCAAACTTTTCCAAAAGTTTGCATATTCTTAAAAATTCTAAATAACAAGAAAAAATTGCCAATGGAAAACTAGTCAAAGACATCTGTTCTGCCATCGATTTATTCAACAATCTCCCGTTAGCATGTACACTAAAGGGAGAATAGGCTCAGCAGAATGCAAGAAAAATGCATTTCACTAACTGAATAAATTCCTTTATATATTGTGGCAAGACAAATAAATAAACCCAGAGATTTACAGACAGCCACCTTGGCTGACATTTCAGAGAGCTGGAGCCTTTAGCAATATTTTTTGCTTAACTCCATCCTAACAAAGCCCTATCTCTTCTCCCAAAACCTCATTTCTCAATTCTCCCCTGCTCTCCTCTTTCAGGCCCACTTCCCAGTTTCTTTCTCTTTTTCCTTCCAAGGTGTGATTGCTCTCTTTGCTCCCCAAAGTCTCCTTCTTGATTGTTTTGCTCTGCTTTAATGAGTCCAAGGCTTCGCTCTACTCCAGAAATTGCATTTACCCTTTTTGTTCCCAAGCACATCTGTCTCCTCCAAGCTTTCTCTCCTGTTCTGACCTTCCTGCACTTCAAGACTTTTTTTGCCAAGTTTATTTCCTCTGTCTCTCTAGCCTCTTTTTACTTCTCTACTCTTTTTCTACTCTTAGTGCACTAAAACCATGCCACTATTTCTTCTTTTATTTTCTATTTAGCAGTGACAAACTAAAACTTGACAATTCAGATTAGTAAGAGCAATAAAATAGCAGTCATTGTCCTATTTTTTTTTCAGCCAAATATGGAGAGAAAAGAGGGAGACTTTTAACAACTTATCCAATCTGGACATTGCTAAAAACAATAGCAACTTTCAAGCCTCATCTGTGATATCTTATGCATAGTCAGAAATTCGTATGGCAATGCCATTTGATACTAAACTTACATTTTCTAATCCAACAATGAAATGTTCAATGCTGAATGTAGTAATAACTATTTCTATAATTCAGATTTGATAAGGTGATATTATCTGAATGTTAATTCTTACAAGTCTCTTGTATAGTTTTTCCATTTCTTTCATGTATACTCTGGCATATGATAAAAATTTAAATTTCTACTGACTCTAAAATGAACAGCATTTCTACCTTGTCCTTCACTGATGGATATTACAAAAAAAAGTCTGTTAAAGATTTTACTATTTTGATCAAAATAAACACATTATAGGTTATTTTCAGATTACTTTAAATTGTACTTTTCATCTAATGAAGAAATTAATTTGTACCAGAGGAGAGGAGGTCCTTCCCTGTTCTCAGTGATGCTAATAAACATTTAGCTAGTTAATTCACTAGAGACAGGATTAGAATGTAGGCCAACAAAACAGATATTTCGTATTTAAATTCATTACTTTCCTAGTGCTCCATGCTACGATTCCTCAGCCAAGCAAAACTCCTCCTGACTTCCTGTATTAGGTCCATCTTTATTATTTAGCAGATTGACAGAACCAGAGTGGTACCATCTATTACTACTGGCAAAAAACATTTGAATTCATCTTCCTCTTATTCACAGGATGACTCATTCTGTGTCGTACACACTTCATTTTTGATTTATGTAAGACGTACATTTTAACATCCTTTCTGAGACTCAATTATTTAATCTATTTTTGTCATTCTATTCATTCGCTTATTCAAGCCATTTTGCATTAATAATCAGTCTCCATTCTTCTTCATTATTTAGTATTATTTGGTATAATGGAGTGTGTGCCAACTACGACTTTTGGATAAAGCTTCTGAATGAGTGACACATTTACTGCTGAAAGTTAAAACATATAAAACTTCAGACAGCAAAAAAAGCAAGATATTTGTAGAAGTACTGTCTAGTTTTGAACATCATAATTGTGACTTGAGCCAAATTAGTAATAATAGTATGCTTTACCCAGCTATTTGTCTCCATATAAGAAAAAAATATGTTATCCCAAATAAGTCAATACTGAGAACCAGAAATGTAGCTCTTCTTAATTTATGAAATACCCTTTAAGGTATTTCACAGGGAATGGGAGGTGCTGCTTTAGCAGAAGTCTTATTTATTAAGAGACAAAATATTCTCCGTCTTATTAACAAATATATAGATGTGATCTGCTTTTTCTGTAGGAATGTAGTCTCATGAAAACTGAATAATGCTCAACAGTTCCAGACTCTTGTTTTGCACGTCCTGCATATTGTTTCCTGTAAACAACTTCATGCCAAGGCAAGTGTCAAACCTTCTCACAGCCTGGAAAAGGAAACAAAATGGGCAAAGAACTGCCCTGGCCACACTTCTCTGCTACCTGTGTACACCACCAATTTGTCACAACCTCAGGAAAAAGGTCAAGGTAAAATTCTTGTACGCTGTGGTTCACAAAACAACATTTTGCCCAATCAGACAGATTTCCTGACTGTTTCAGTCATGTAAGTGATGACAGTTGCATTCTGACATCCTGGACTTCAAAGTTTGAGAAGAGTGTGTGCAAAGTGTGGTTCTTGAAAGGCATTTCACAGAATGATGGAATCATTGATGGAAGCAACCTCTGGATACTGTCTATCAATTCTCTAAAAATATCAGCTGTTCTCCCCTCATCCACACCCTTCTGGTAAGAGTAGGGTCAGTTAAAGCTCCTGGGTCAGTACTATGTCCATGTGGGGTTTGAATGTGCCTGAGAATAGAGACTCTGCAGGCAACTCCTTCCAGCCTTTGAATGCAATCACTCTGAAAACCTTTCTCTTATGTTTTACCTAAATGTGTTGTTTCAGTTTGTTTCCTTTACTTCCTATCTTTGAACAGGTCATCAGTGAGAAGAATCCAACTTCTTTCTTGCTCCTTCTCCCCCTTTCCCCTTTGAAAGATCCCTCTAAGACTTCTCTAGGTTTTACAGTTCTGGTTCTTGGTCTCCCATCAACATGTCAGATGCTCCAGTCCCTAAATCTTCTTGCCCTTTACTGGCACCATTTCAGTTCAACACTATCAGTTTTATATATAGGGGAGTCCAGGACTGCAGTGGAAAAAGGGAAAGGGTCCCTTCCCTCCATCTTCTGGTAACTACACATTTTCTTTTCTTCTACCCTCTATCATCAGCATTCTTGCTGTTACTGTTTGTTTATTAATGTCTTTGCTGCTTCCAGTAAATTGTTCTTACTTCAACCTGTGATCTTTACCTTTTGTGCCTACAGCTCTCCTCTCCAGGCCACTGCAAGGAGCAAAAAGCTGTATGTGTCTTGGAGTGGTTTGGGAAGGCTAAGTTTGGGAATACCACTTCTAAACAATGAAGGTACACAGGTACAGGACTTTACATTTGCCTTTGTTAGAAATCATGAGATTTCTGTCGACTCATTTCTCCAGCCTGCCGAGGTCTCTCTAAAGGGCAGCACAACCATTTAGTGCTAATCATTCTCATTTTGCATCATCCACTAACTCGCTGTGTGTGCACTCTGCCCCTTTATCCAGACCATGAGTGAGGATGTTAAACACTCTCAGCTCCACAATCCCAGCCTTGGAGCACACAAATCATGAATATCTTCCAGCACAACTTCATGCTGCTTCCCTTTGGTCCCAGCAGTTCAGCCACTCTTCAATCCACCTCACAGCTAAATTTCCTCAATTTGTCTATGCAGATATTATAGGAGACAGTGTTGAAAGCCTTGTAAAGGTCAAAATAAATAATAACAGCTGTTTGTTTTTTCATCCTTCTTGAAAACACGAGTGCCTTTGCTGTCTGCCAGTCCTTGAGAATTTTGCCCAACTGCTATGAGTTTTCAAAGTTTTTTTTAGAGCAGCCTTGCAATGACATTGGAAGGCTACCTCAGCACTCTTAAATGATTATTTCCTCAGCAGTGTTACAACACATTTAGAAAACACTATCAAAGCATTCCTGTAGCTAATTTATACATATAAGTGGAAAACAAACCTTGAATTGTGTGACAGCTGTGTTTTCTGATTTATGTTGCACAGGTAAAGAATTTAAATCTACTTCAGGTGATTCTTGCACTAGCTATTCTTAGCAAAGTCAGTAATTTCTTATTCTCCTTATTCTTCCCAAGATCATAAGAGCATCACCCGAGTTTAAATAAATCATGAAACAAAAGCAGAATGAAGTTTATTTCACTGAATATGTGTCATTTATCTTAAATTGTCCATGGTGGGAAAGCATTAACTGTGTAAACAGTCAGTGAGAGGAGACCTCTTGGCTGCTGCAGGTTAAATTTTGAGAAGGAAAGGAAATAATTGAATATCATGTTAGCAGACAGTCACTTCTCCTACAAAAGGGTATACTTGGAAGGAATAACTACTTGAATCTGTGATGCTCATTATAACAGTGCTGGCCATTATTGGAGATTTCTGTTTGGCATCAAAAAGATACACTCATACACTCTAAATTATCTATAACAAGGTGTCGAATTCCAACTAAGAGATTTTTTTTTTACACAAACATATATGAATTAGCTACATAAATTAGCTACCTAATCCTTCACGCTGAGTTTAATACATGCATCTCAAAGGTATATGTACTGTGAGCAAATCCAAATATTTTTTCTAAGATATTAACAGCAACATCTTCAGCAGAACTGATTTCCAATATTTGTGTTTAGCCCATGTCACTGCTTCACACACCTCTAGATCCATTCATTTTCTGGCTGCTTCTGCAATTGGAGTACAAAAATGATTAACCTTTCTGGTCACATCAAAGAAATCAACAATGATCCTCATAGTCTTTTAGGGAGATACATGTTATTTTCCCTGTTCTAATTCTGTTATTCCAGTAATCCAAAGAGTTGTCCCACCAGTAAGAAAATGGGCCTGCTTCTGTTAATTACTGCATCTGCATATAAATCAGCTTGCTTTGTAAGTCTAAAAGAAGTGTAGAATTTTTAGAATATCTCAGATTTTTTTAGAATATCTCGGATAGCTCTCAATGGAGGCTCAGACACACCATCAAGCTGCTTGACAAATTATTGTAGAACACACAATTTCTGTTTGCCAGTTCACTCTGCCAGAAACAACGAGAAATTACTGCGACTTAGATCAGCCCAGAATGAAAACAGCTAAAACTGAGACTCATTTCTGCTCATTTTAGAGGCTAAGAAGACCCAACATTTGCAATCGTTCAGCTGGCAGAAAGCACCATAATTTGATTTGAAATCCAGGTTGATGGAACAGTACTAACCACAGTGGACCTTCAGCTGTGCACTGAGCACACAGGTCTCACATGTCTCTTTGAAAGCTTTGCTTATTTTTGTGTCTTCTGGAATATTTTGTGGGGTAGAAGATTTCACCCAAGGTCTTAAGCTAAAGGCCAGTAATTAAACTAGTAATCTGGAGTGTCTTCTGAAGCACAGAAGAGTGAGAGTGACGATATAAATTATATATACACACGTATATATGATTAGAAATGTACAGTAACTATTTATTGATTGGAGCTCCCAAAAACATTCGTTGTCTTTCTCCCAGTAAGATCTGTTTTTCTCCAGATATTCAATACAAGTTTTCATGTCAACAAATTTTGACTTCACATTGCTGGGTTAATGGTTGGACTTGATGATCTGAAAGACCTTTTCCAACCTAAAAGATTCTGTGGCTATTGAATGATGTTATCTCTGGGCTCTTTCTGGGTAATAATACATATAAAGGGTTCCCCACAATGAAGCATATTCCATACATGATTGAGATGTTACTAGCACAATGTAAGCTAACAAACACATAAAAAAGTATTGAAATGTTTTAAAGTGAGAAATTGTTGTAACTTTCAAGATCGCTGCTTCTAGTTCAATTAATTCTGAATATTCTTTTACTAATTTGAGGGGATTCGAAAAGTATTAAAGCTCTTAAGTTCTGTTTGCCTAAAATTTCATACAGTGGTAGGTTAAACCTTTTCAATGATCTCAGGATTAGCCTTAGCTTTCAAAGCTCATACAAAAGAAAGTTCTATAGTCCTTTCATCTGAGATGTTGTTTTCTTTAGGATTATGAGATAATGCATCTGGAACAACATTCATTCATCCAGGTTTGTGGTTTAGCTGAAAGTCAGTCCAAATTCCTGTAATCACAAGTGACATCTGGCTAAACATGCACTTGGGTCAAGTTTAGACCTCAGCCACTATAAAGGGCTGTGGTTAAGATAGCAAGCTCAACTTGACACCTCCCAAACAGTGAATACACGCTCAGTCCACACCAACATAACAAGTTAGGATTACATCTTTTTTACTTTTTTCTCCCTGTAGCTCAATGTTTTCTTTCAACAGCCTTCAAGATTTTTTTTTTTTTTTGTCAAAAGCTTTCGTGGTGTTTGTATGGTGCTTCCTGCAAGGACTTAGGCTAAAAAATGCTCAAAAGCTGCACATGGTGTACCTGGTATCTCCTAGTGTTAACCAAATTATAAACCAGAATTTCAGAGCATTAACCAGTAGGTCCAAAGGCAAGAAGGAAGCTACAAAATCTGAACACGCAATTTATGAAACGGAAAAAAAATGAACTATTTTGAAGGTAGAACACATAGCAGAAAGTCTGTAATTCAAAATCAACCAAAATTCAGTTGTACTTTAATCAAATTGTAAGAAAACTAGGGAGGTACATATCTGCTTGCACCAGGTGTTTCAGATGAGACTTAGTGACAGGACTTAGCCTCTTTGATTTTCATTACCCATTTTTGTGTGAATGCATATTGACCTTCTCTCATAATTATTTTCCTTGGCTCTGAATGAGAGACTGAATTTCATCTCAGTTCCTCCAGGGCCTGGAACTGGTCAGTCTCGCTTACATTTTTAATGGTTCAAAAGAAAAATTACTCCTTCTGGATCAACACCACTGATAAATCTCTTTCTGCATCTTACATCACTGCAGAATTGATAATTCCAGTCCTCTCAGCTATTTAGCAATACTGAATTAAACATTGTTCTGTTCAGTAAAGGTCATAAGAGATGTAAAGTAGATGACTGTACCCGTCCAAAATGTATCTGTCCACAATGTTAGACTTCCAGTGAATTCATGTTATATGGCAGAAGTTTCCACCCATGGCATTCAATGACTGGACATACCTCATGGCCAAAACAAAAAAATTAAAAATTGTTTAATTAGAAGCAAAGTTTTTTAAGGAAAGTCTCTTGTATACCTCATTCCACCTGAAGTTCATTATCCCAAATCCTCAATATGGTAGAGTTAGTGAATAGCAGTGAAAAGGAGAATTAATGCTAAAGGAAGCAGACAATCCAAGAAAGTGCACATTAATAAAAATGAAGAATAGCACATAACACAGGGGAATAACAAAACTCTTCGTGCACTGCAAAATATATAGAAGGAGAAAACAGAAATCTATAGCATGAGAGATAAAAAGAATGTCACAAACTCACCCTAGGAAGAGCAGAAGAGAAAATTAGATGTATATTTTATTTAGGTTTTGCAGGGGGGAGTTGTAACACATGATTCAGCTTGGCTTCAGACAACTCCTAAGCTATTTGTACAGTTTTCTACTTCTAAAATTCTGTTTTTCTTTTGAACATGCATATTTTTTTATTCCTTGTATGCTCTCTACTGCTACTACTATTTTTTAAGGTGGCCCTCTTTGTTATTGTATTTACAGCTCTATCCTACTCCTCCCCAGAGCACTTTTTAAACTGCCTCCTTTTCCCTTGGCTCCGAACTGAAAGTAACACCTACACTGTTGATGGCTTGGTCATGGTCCTATAATTACCCCCAGCTGTTTGTCCAGGAGGCTTTCTTTCTGGAACTAGAACTTGTTTGTACATTTTTCTATTGGTCAGATGTGGAAGAGCCTATCATCTGAAATAATTGTATAGTGATTCGTGTATTAACCACATCACCTTCAGTTTTCATGATTTCCACTTAGCGTTCTCTTACTTTCTCAGAGATAAGCCTCAAGTTCAGCACTTTTTTTCATTTAGCCTTTCCTAAAGGTTTTTTCTGGGAGTTGGTCCAGCCCCCATTTATTACAGCTTTCAGTATGTTAATATTTGGTAATACTGCAAATAGAGTTTCACACGGAATAGAGACTGCCCGGGCAGTGTCATTGAGAATCACAACATTTTTTTTTTTTTTTTTCCCCCTAAACTTCTGCTCGAGTTCCTTGTATATTGCTGGATGCAAACCAAACAGGTTTCTGAATGAAGCATTTCCAGAACTTTATCTAATAGTCTTTGGAGTGATCCAGTCTACCATATGGGATAAATGTATGGAGTGATATGGGGTTGAATACTTTAAACTGAAATGATATAGAATTATTTAACTTTTCCTGGTAAAAATCAGTAGTATACACAGAGTTAAATACCAACCATCCAACATTAAGGCTGTGAACACATTCTTTAGCTCAAATTCTCTATCTTTTCTTGTCAGTATGATTAAAGGCTCAGATTCAATGTAACTAATGTCTAAGGAACTTTAATTTTCCTTTGATAAACTGACAAAAAGCCATTTCTTTAATCTTAATCCAAAGGGCACAGTGTTACAATGGACTCCTTGTGAGTTTCACCAAACATGTGAAAATCTGTTCTTATCTTCAGAGTCCTTGCTAGAAGCCACTACAATGCCCTGCCAGATCCAGGGGTACAGGCAGTGGATTAGTCTGGAGCAATTAGCTATCAACGCTTGGGAGTTGTTGCTATGGTGGGAGAGAGGTGCATATAGAATTTCCCATAAAGGTGACAGTGAAATATGAATTGGTTCAGAATCAATCTAGGTAGAACAGAGCATATGACAGTAAGGAGAGACCAAGGCCCTGCACATTAAGGATGTGTTTTCCTAGCCAGAGCTGGGGAGTGTGAGAGAGCAGAGGAAGAGTTTGAATTCTGAGTTCCACTAATTGCACTGCTTCTGACCCAAAGTCCTGTTACAATTTTCTGGACAGATGCACATACACTCAATTTTATTTTTTTTTTCTGTGCAGAGTAGGGCTATACAGCTGCAACCATTATAAGGGAATTACGGGATGTGAAGTTTGTAGCAGAAGTGAAAAATAGAGTTTATAATGTGCCAATGCTATAATGCAGAACCACCCTTTTAGCCTTTCCTCTCTCCATAAATGCATACATACTCCTGAAATGTTCATACCCACATTTTCTGTGGATGTGTACATGGCACAGGCAACATTTATCCATATTTTAATTTGTTTCCTCTTACATTTTGTGCGTTGCTCCATTTAAGAAGAAATATAACATGACAGAAGTTGGGCTCAAAGGAATTCATCATGTCTGTACCGTCACTGGAATGAAATGTCTCTTTCTCCTATCCCTTGTTCCCATTTTCATTCAAATTGGACGGAAGAAACAGTCCTAGCAGATTCAGCTTGTCAGCTATATTACTGGTAAAAATCTGTTTGGAAACCAGATTCCTCCACATGAAAATGTGTGTGTTAATTAGCCCCTTTTGTGTCAGCCTGCTTCTGAGCCAAGTCTGAAGAGTCATTTGAGGGCACCGAATGTCTGTTCTGAAGAGAGGCTTACGCGATTGAGAGTGTCATGACCACTTGAAAAACTTTCTTCAAGGATGAGAACTTTTCTGTTGGCAGCATGTTATCAGGAACATCTAGTCCAGCACCATCAAGGATTTTTCTGTTTATTTTAAAAACATGCAGACACTACAACTCCCTTTTGGTTGTAGTGATACAGGGAATTGAGGGCAGAAGAAAAAATGCTCAGAGAGACGGACTTAATGAACTAAATGCAATTTATCAAGAATAAGTGCCTGGATTTAAGTGCCACAAGTTTACCTATCCACTCCTGCTCCATCTGCAATGATTTTAAGCACAGACCAAAGCCAAGAAATACAGCTATGACTTATGAATTTCAGTCCCTATTAAGAAAACTGGCAAGGATCAACTGAAGGGTGTTGGTCAAGCTATTACCAGAGAAAGAATAAAGCACAAGGGTATCTGCTTGAGGTGTGCCCACTTTTATTAAAAGGCTGCACTTATTTACATTCTCTTTTTGGCATTTGTAGCAAGTAAGAACCAATGTAATCCAAACCATCCTGACTTCCCTGGCTGATATAGGGTCCCAATCCTCCAGACTGAACTGGAGTGAACAAGGCAAAACTGACCAATTTCCTAACAAACCCAGCAAGTTTCTTCATTCCCTACCCCCACACCAAGCCCATGTGCTCACTTTATCTTTCCCACAACTCTTGTCTCAGAGAAGCACAAGGGTTATTTTTTCTCATAACCACTCCAAACTGCATTTCTGAGAGGACACTACTTCCTTCCATTCTCAGCAATTTCAGAGGCTGCCAGAGGCTGCCCCTCTTCCCAGAAGTCACTCACAAAGTCAACAAGCAGTTTACCCTCTAACTGTTTTGATGTTGGCCTGCCTTCCAGCAATTCTCAGTTGGCACATAGTCTCCTGCAGACTATAATCAGCTTGGCACATGTTAAAACACCCATGCCAGGGCCATGGCCAGAGCGAGTCAAGTCAACTGCTGTGCTGCAGTCACAGTTTGCCTCGTTAGAGTTTCAGCAACACACTCAAGACCAGATTCTCTGGCTGCCCACATTGTCTAGCACTTCACATCTCCTTTATGTGAAACTGAGAGCGTTGCAGTTTTAATGTCAAGAAGTAAACCTTGAGAGAGTTTTCCCCCGGCGCGCTCTGAGCTCTTTACACAGCTTAGATGATCTGCATTCCTGCCAGCCCACCCCAGTACTCCAAAACATCGTGCCTAGCACAGCACAGCCCATCCTGCCCCAGTCTCAGCTCACACTGCTAAACCCACGTAGCTCTGCGTAAGATGTGTCCTTTCCAAAACCCTGCTGAGCACACCAAACTTATTGGCAGGCATTTTTTCCCTCTGGAGACAAGGTGTGACCATGATGTCTGGGACAAGCAAGAGGAAGTGGAGGACATCATTCCCTAGGAGGGGAAATCCAGTGAAGCAGATACCCAGGACTACAGTCATGAGGATGAAATTAGAGGCAGTGGAATATCTCTCCTGTCTATATGGCCACTGCTGCTTTCACAGGATGTTCTGTTCAGTCACATAGAGAAAATGCAATAACAGACATTTTTTAATGAGCACTCAGTGGAGAATTCAACAGTCTGCATGACAGGGAAGGCTAGTGGCACTCACTCTTCGCCCACTGTTCTTTCACAAACACATATGGCTGTTAGAGGATGCTTTTTTTCTTAAATACTTTGGAAAAAACCAACCTTGTCACTGCATGACTGCTATTTAAATTTTCTGGTTTTCCCTAAACTGCAAAATTCGCTAACACTATAAAAACATCAAAATAAGGCAGCCCATCAAGGGCATAAACATGTTATAGTGCTTCTAAAAAAAGTCAGTGCTTAATCTGACTGTGATTAATATGGGTAGCCTTTTCATACAGATTCTGTCTGGATTGGCAAAAATAATTTTATGCCTTTTGGGGAAGAGTGTATATAACAATTGAAAATAAAAAGGTCTCTCAGATTTTACTACTTTTTACAACCTTTTTCTCTATGTAAGGCTTATAAAATAATCTTAAATTATAAATCAGAAGTGAAATGGGGAAACAGAAGTGACTTTTACCCTTGACCAAAAACAAAAATGGTTTTGCTGTTTGCAAAGAGACTATTACTTTGGCCTAATGCCCAATATATGTTGATACAGATGGTATATTTCCCTTACCTTGCAAGAGCAGCATCCACCAAGGTCAAGGTCCTCACTGCATTCATATAAACAGTGACAATCCCTGCTCTCCCTGCAGGCATTTTGAAGGGCTCTATAGTCCTGAGTGATCCTCTCAGCACTCTCCACCCTGCCAGTCCACCTGCTCCGTAGGCAATGCCTTTGTGCTCTGACTAAAGTAGAGGAAATCTCAGCAGATATGTGGCACCTGTTCCTTGCAGCTAAAGTCCCTGCAGTCACCTCATTGGGCAGCCCCAGGGACACTGACAAAGTGCGCCCAGAATGGTCCAGGGCAGGATAATTGTGCTTTCCCTCTGGGCAGTGGGGTCACCTCTTTCCTTGGAGCCTCCTGGTCCTTCCTCGCTCCTCTTCAATGCTGTTAGCCATGGCGAGTGAGAACACACAGTCACGGAAAGGCTGCTGCCTTTTGGCTGAGAGAAATATGGCACAGACACAGCTAAAGAGGGGTAAAAGGGTTTTTCTTTGGGATTTTAATAGGATCCGAGGTGCACAGCTCTTCACAGGTGGAACACACCCAGATCCACACGCTTGTATAACACACATACAATCTTATGGACGGTGCAAATTGGCTTCTCTACCTAAAATCCCCCAATAAGAAACTTAATAATTGAAGTAACTGTCCCTTTATTCTAATCACACCCCCCAAATGAGGCTAGAGCCCAGTTTGCAAAATATGTTCCAGAGAGAAGGCTTCAACCAAGGTTGAAACCTCGAGTTTTTGATAGCACAGAGCTCTCTGGCCTCCTGCTGGGGATGTTTGATTTTTCTGCCTTGCAGAACCCCAAAACTGAGCTAGAATATCAGAGTACAAAAATTACAATTATGTAGGCTAAGGGTACAAAGAGTGCATAAAGGGTACAGAAAATAGGAAAATGGTATAAAAATGTATGAAGGGGTATATAAAAGGCAAAAAATCATCAGGCATCAAGGCCAGTGGCAAGGTTCAAGGGCAGCAGTGAGAAGGTTCATTTATGAAAAGCAGCGCCATGGATCACAGAGTGTTTATGGTACAGAGCAAAGAAAGGAGGAAGGATCCTTAAAACAGGTGATTGCGTGCCAAGGACCTCCTGTGAACGTGAATGGAGAGGCTGAAAATCATGTGGTGATTTCATGTGGTCATGTACTCACTGTGGTCTTGTACATGTGTATATGTATCTTGTAAATGTATATATCTACATCTATATATATACCTTATGTATAAAGATATCTTGAGATATCTTCATTGGGAAGATCCTCTGGAGCGATGTAGAGAAGGACATAACTGTAGGAATCTAAAACCCATAATTCACTCCCTTCCTTTCTTTGTCCTAGTGCAGGAGGGTTTCTGTGCCATCATACCTATTCCTATTTTTTGCAGGAATGAAAACACCCAGAAAAAGGTATTTCTTGCAATCTGCTGTGATGACTAAAGACATTTCCCAGCTACTACTGTAGCAGAGACTTACATGCATAATGTTTCCCCACCTCCAAAGTTCCAGATTCTTTCTTTCCTGAAGATATATTCCTTAAGATCAACGTTTATTTAACATTAGTAGCAAACCTGGAAATGTGTATTTATTATAAGTCTAGTAAAATGTACCCATCTTATCGATGAGGCATTAAATGTCAAGTTTATCTTGAAGGACCATTTGAAATGTAAGCAACTAATAAATAAGTGTTTCTTTTTTTGTTAATACAGGTCACTTAATATTACAGTTTATCAAAAGTAAGTCAGTCATTTAATGGTATGCTTGAATCTATGTGTGGTTTGCTTGCTTTCTTCTCCTTTGATACTTCTGGTATTAGCTCAGTCTCAGAGTTCCTACAAATTTACTGTAAAAGATCTGTTTGACAATGAGAGAAGAAGTTGCCAGCCATGCCAATTATAGTGATTTTGTGGTGTGGGACTTTAGGCCACTGGGAACTAAAGATCCATGCCAGAAAAAAAAAAAAAAAAAGAAAAAAAAAGCTATTCTAGGCATCTATGTTTCTTTCACAATTGTATTCACATATCCAATTCAAGCACAGTAGTATGTTATCTAAAGAAAGAGATTAGGTTCACATTAGGACTTTTCTGAGTACTTGATATTAAGCAGGGATATAGAAGATTTTTTATTTTTTTAAATTTTTTTTGCCTAGGAAAGTAACATCTGGAACAAATAGAGTCTTTAACTGATTATCATTAACACAATTGTGTTGTGTTCTCAAAAAGCTATTAAAAAGTGTTAACATGGTTACATCATGAACTTCAGCTGGTTCTTATAACACAATCAACTCAAACCAGACGTGTACACATAATGCATATTTAAAGTACTGTATTGTAAAACACGATCTCCAGAACACTGTCATTAATATTAGCATTACTTACCAGTTCAAGCAGTTGTTTTGAGGACAGATTCCATGACCTCTATAACACTGAACAGTATTTAAGTGCACATTTAAACAAGTTAGCAGTTCCGTAGGAAGTATGGAAGCCAGCAAACACTTTGGATGGAAAAGAATTTTTTTTTCTTTTTGTCAACCCATTCTGTCTCACCTGTTGTTCAAACAATGCCTTTTTTTAAATTAAAAAAAAAAATAGCCCAAGAAATTATTTCCTTGCTATTCAGATGGATGTTTTTCAAGACGGGAAAGTGGTCTTGGAGATGCCAAATATGTGCTCACTCAGGTAGCCTCGAGTCCATCCTTTTATGAACCTGTAATTACACAGCCACAGAGTATTTCCCCAAAAATATTCAATTTTCATTCAGGAAAGAAACTGAATGCACACTGGGAGCCGATGAAAGGGTTAAGGTGCAACTGTACCTCATTCTTACCATATCCTGTGCTTGATTTTTCAACCATAAAATCCCATTATTTAGTTTAGAATGAAAGGGATGTAATTTTTATGCAGCAGCAATGCTATGGATTCTTATGATGGAAGAAATACTGGCAAAATAGACAAATGTTTTTCCAGTAATGAACTGAACAGAAAGTTTACATGCATTTCAGTATGACTGGAATCATAAATATCCATCACAATAAAAACTAGACAGAAAAGCAGCTAGCATACTTTTTGTTTCCCTGTAAACAATGTTTCTAGAATAAAAGTTGAGGAAAATAATAAAAATTTTCAGTAAATATTAGAATAAAAGAGACAAACTTAATGCACCTATCAGAGCACTGTAATCTTCAATAAAGAGAATTAAAGATGATTATAGAATTTTAAAAGACCAACTGATTCCAAGCCAATATGTTCCAATCTTGTCAGAGTCCACAGCACAATTATTAGTACTGCAATTTATGGCCTCTAACACTAGATAAAAATATTCCCAGCGCACACGACACAAAGCTTCAAAGAAAACTCGGTGTGCCTGCTCGAATTTGCTGGAGTTTTGAGAGGTCAGTTCTGTACCTGCAGTCTCATGGCAGCTCACATAACAATTGCCTTCACCCCTACACTGCAGTGAAGAATGGAATCCATACCTCCTTCTGCACCCTGCACAAAACCACATCACTGCGAATTCTGCTCGGCCTGATTAGCTGAAATGTGATCTTGTGTTCACAGCTGATCTGCCCCAGCCTCGTGCTCCTGAATGACCTCGGCCCATTGTGGTGACTGGAGGCACAGTTACAATGCGAATCACTCCCCAAAAGATGGAAAAGTATTTAAAGAATCCCAAATAAATAAGAGCACTGCAAAATATAGGTAGATGCCCTGCTTGCATGTATGATTTTCTCTTATATCAAAAGGAAAAAGAATGGAAATTGAAATTTATAATGAATGAGAAACATTTAAAATCAAATACTAAACAAAGATTTTTGCTCCACTGGTAAAATCTGCTACACAGCTTGCTATGCTTTTCAAATCTCAGAGTTTTGAAACACTGATGATGTGTAATGATCTCAAAACATCACCAATATTCAGTTCTTTATCATAATTCTGATGCTGTTGCTCATAAAAAAGAAAGATTTCAAACAGAAACATTTTTTTAAAGAAGCAATAATAATCTTTGATGTAGAAAATATCCTATGTAGCAAAAAACCCCAAGAAAAATAAAGATTTAGGAAACTGAAGTGTGATAGCTGTAAAGTAGAGATAGAAACAGGAAAGCCCTGTTTAAACAGATAACACAGAATATGAAGTAAATGTGTTCTCTTAATCTTTTGTGAGAAAAGCTAAAATTCCAAAAATGAAACAAAATATCTAAAGATTTATTTCTCTTCATAATTTAAAATTCTAGCCCATGATACTCCTCATAGGACTTGCCCCTCTTTAACAAAGTTAAAACATGTTTTCTTACTTTCTCATCTCTTTTTTTCATATAACAAAACCTTTCATATTCATGTTTTGTTTTATTAAACTTATATTTCAGTTTTTAGAGATAATACTCCTCACTTACTCGAGTTTAAATAACAGCCTGGCTTTTTTAAGCAATGTAGCAATGGAGCATAAACTTTTATCATACTTGATTGTGCTTGGATTGTACAACAATCATTCCAGAAAAAAGTTTGGGGAAGAAGGTCTTTGACAAGAACACTTGTGAATGGTGCAATAGAAAAAAATAAGAAAATAAGTAAAAGGAAGCATCTGTTGGGAATTCTTCCAGCTGTGCTTAACACATTTGGAAGACGACAGAGACATAATATGTGCGAGGCTAACACAGTAGCTTGTCACTTCCTATAAACATACAGAGGTGTTCTTTCAGCCATGATAACATTTTCCAAAAAATACATAACGTGGCTTGCTCTGCTTTCCCTCTATGAGTTTCAAAGTACCTAAAGTACCAATTATTCCTTTTTTACAGACAGGAAAACATGGAACTGATTGGAGAAATCACTCAAGTGGCTCAAGTAATTTAAAGGTAGAAATTCTAATAAGAGCCAAGCTCAATGCGACCATGTTTAAGATCTGTTAGAGATCAAAGTGCATTTTTGTTTAATTCATTCCCATACAAGATGCCCTGAAACTCAGAACCACAGGTTTGCAAAATTGGTCTTGATGGCCTAAGCTGCCACCGCCTTTCAGAAAAAACCTAAAGCCACATCCAAAGACAAAATAACACAAAAGACAGCAAACAAAAATAAAGGGTGTAAAATACATCAAGCTTACTAAGCAGATACTGCTCAGAACCACAAAATCCATGCGTGAGTCAAGATCATTCTGCTCTAGTTCAATGTACTTCATATTTCAGGAATAAAATAGGGAAAAGAAATCAGAATTGGCCACTTGATCAGAAAATTCTGTTCAAAGTGACAGTAGAAGAGAGGGTTCTATATCCCAGGGCTACAGTATAGGTTGAAGCCTGAGCTTTAAAAGACACACTAAAGTCTCTTATAGAGAAGCACTCATGAATCAGTGTCAATACAGCTTTTATTTGGAGCAACTTTGCCGTTCTGTGGGTTCTTTTTAGTACTTAAATTATTCAGTAGTTTCTTGATGAAAGCATAGTTGACCAAAATCTAAGAATCGTAATTAGATGAGGTTGTTAATGGGCTTGGGTTATTTTTTTTTCCATTAGCTTTTAATGCTTTGTTCAAAATAAACCAGAGTATCACTGTATCAATAAGCCAAACTAGAGGTGACTGATTTATCTCTAACTTCTATTTGTAGAAAATATAGAGAAAAATGTCAATGAGGGAGCTTAGCATTTGAAGGTGCAGAACATATTGGCTTTAGTCCACAAAACACTGTATAAATTTAATGGGATAAGCCCCTTCTGAGCAGTAAATCATGAGAGTGAAGTGAAATGAACCCAGAAGAAATAGTCCTAAGATGTACGGTAAGATCCAGATTAATTGTAAATTAAATAAATTGAAAATGGACGAAGCAGATGTTCTTTTCAGTTTAGAGACATCTTATTTCATCTCCAAAGAGAGTTTGCTTGCAAGTACATTAAGGAGTCATTTCTGAAGTCTCTGACTCATGCAAGAACTCTTCAGGCCAAGATAAAATAGATAGGCATTTTTGCCATGTACTTACACTGTTTGCTTTGTATGGACATACACAGCCTACTTGTAATAAAATTTACAGTATTCAGTTCTCTTTACAGCTTTTCCTAAGTCAGCAAATAAAAAAATATTGCACATAGGCATTGGCATTCATGGGTCTAACTTAGAGAAAAAGCAAAATATCATTAAACATATGTGCTAGACCCTCCTGTATAAAAATCTATGAGCCCAGATTTAGCCTTGACGCTAATGATGACTCAGGAAAAAAATTAGTACATCTCTAAATTTCACCTAAATGTGGAAGAAACAGTCTAGGAAATCAAGGGAATATCTAAGGTCATGCATTTTTTTCCTGTGATAGAGGCACTGAAATGACTCATGGAAATCAGCCTTCATACACATCTATGCTAATGGCTGCTCACCCCAATTCCCACTTATTTTACCTTCCCTCTATACATGCACAGATAGAGCTCATGCAGTCATATCTCCTAATTTTCTCTCTTTGCTAATTCTGACTTTTTGCTGCTTTTAGGAATAAGGAAGTAAGCAATTTTTTGAGCAAAGATGATCTATTCAGGGCTTAGCATTGGGAAAGTGAGAGCAAGACTACAAACAGCTAAAACTGGGAATTTCCAGTTTAATGGAAAATGCTGGTATTTTGATTATTCTGAATCAGAACAAACTATTTCAAAATTTCCCACAAAGCAGAAATTAAAAAATACTAAAAAAAATGCTTTCAAAAATGTTGAAACACATTTTGTTTGAGCATTTTAGTTTTGCTTTTTTAATATTACTTTTCATAGTTTGTATTTTTGTTTTACAGTCATAACTATAGCTCATCTCATGTCACTTAATTAATGCATAATTTTCATAATATATTATCATTTTTTAAAATTTAAGTGTTCAACTTGTGAGCAATTATATCCAATAATTGATGTATATTTCATTTGAGTAGGAAAAGAAGATCAGTATTTGGCTTTTTATTATTCCCAGCACATTTGTTTCTAAAACCAGGGAAAATCCCATATTAATAAAAAGATATTAAAACAGTACCTACCTTAATTTATACTATACATTAAAATTATGCGGTAATTTTATTTTATTCATCACAGCATTCTCACCATACATTTTCAGTTTACAAGTCACTGGATTACTTTTGAGTAATCCACTTTCATGTTTACTTGATCAGCAAACGCAAACGATTTCAATTTATGTGATGCTCTCTAAAATTTAATCATGAGAGCTTGCACTCTCCCTGTTTTGCCCAAATGAGAAATTGTTTTTTAAGGCACTGCTCTCCCCTTGGTGTCTCTTCAATAGTGACAATGGAATGACAGCTCAGATTGCATATCCTCATCCTTCCTATCAAATTTGTTGCTTTTTTTTCATCTGGTGATGATGCTGCTTAGGTCACCATGACAAAAAGGGTTTGAGGCTTTTTTTTTAAAAATAGTTCATTAACTCAAACGAATTAGCAAAATTAATTTTTTCTTGACTTCGCAACTTTTAACTTGATGAAAGGAATTTTCCACCGTATACTTGACTAATCACTAACTTAAACATGGAGTTCCATATCAAGAAAATACTCCCTTTCATCTCTTTCTCCAAAGACAATCTTCTCTCTGCTATTTTATGTCATGAAGAACAGCTCTTTGCCAGCCATTGTCTTATTCCATCCTCTCTGCCACCACGCTCTCTGCCCTGTCACCCTCTCAGGTGATATCTGTGAGAGTGGTGAGATCTATTCCAGTGGTTCTATCTCGGTTTTCTATCAGAAAATTTATAATCCAAATGAAAAAAAACCCCAAACAACAGCTAGAAATCACTGCATATGGGCAAGGGTGATTTAACACAAAAGAATACAAGACAAAGGCACACTGGTTCAGGCTTTTTCAGGAATTGTGGAAATGTTCCCACCTTTTAAGAGAGGATTTAAGGAGGGACAATATATTAATTAGGCTGATTGCTTATTTGTATATTTGTTATCTCCTGTAAAACAGAGTTGTCCCTGGAAAAACTGACACATGAGTTCTTCAGCATTAGAGCATGTCAGTGAAATCATGGGAGTATTAAAGTAGAAAAGATGAGGATCAGGACACATAAATTCCTAAATTCCTGATTACATCTTTCACACATTTCATAAATCTCTGTGGCTATGCTATTACTGAAGGTTATACTTAAGAAGCCAAACAAGGATATATATGCTATTGCTTTTTAATGTTATAATAGCCATCCACATTCTAATTAGATAACTTTTTCTGGCCTGGACACCTTTTGTGAGTACTTTGAACAATGCCATAAACTCTGTAGTTTACAGGTGCATTTTATTCAAGGGAATGTATGCAACACCATAAGCATGCAGTCATACAGTACTTTATTCTAGGTGGTTAAAGAAGTTATATTTAACAAGGGAGAAATTAAGCAATCTCAAATAGTTAACTGAGTGCTATATTGACTAAAATATTATCACCAGCATAGAAGCTATATTTTAGGAAACTAGTGATCCCCAGGTCAATATGACCTGAGGGATTTTTAATTTTCTATTTTAAAAAATGGAATTATTTAGTGAAGAAAAGCACTACACTAAGTTTAAAATTCACTAATGGAAACCTTTCTTGAATCTAATGTGCTTTCCTGCCTTTTCACAATACCACTTTAAAACAAGAACGAGGACAGAGAAGTGAAGAGCAGCAGGACCTTAGGCTGGTCAGGTCTATTGAGGAAAGGTGTTGAGAAGAGCTCTGTGGGAAGAACCAGGATCAGCAGCTCTTTAGGGACACTGTGATGCTCTGATTACCCTGAAAACCCAAAGCTGAACACTGCAGGCTGCTCTCATGGCCAAGAGAGGCCTGGTGAGACCCAGGAGAAAGCAAGAAATGAGCAGTGAGATGAGGGTTTGAAGCTCGGGCAGCAGGGAGGTGAGGAATGAGTGTTCCTTCTCTTATTTAGGAAGAAAAAGGCAGAAGTATGTGCACCCATCTGTAGTACTGTAAAAGCAAAGAAAAGATAAGGATTATCAGAGCTTTGCTAATTTTTCTTCCCACTTTCTTCTCTCAGGATGGTGAAATAAGTGATCCATGTGCCAGGAGGTGCAGGAGGCTCCATCAGGCTGTGTGCAGAATGGTGCCACCATCCAGAGACCTCTGAAATGCAGAGGGGAGAGTAAAACAGACCAGAATACAAAAACACATCACCTGCAGCCCAAATGGGTACTAGAATACTTGAAATATTTGTATTACCTGAACTAAGCAAACTTACCTCAAAGCCTCCTGTGCTTCTGCCATTATGTTACATTAGAAGAAATCCTTTCCAAAGATTAATCAGCTTAGCTAACCATACACTGTTTAGAACTGCACAGAGCAGAGTATTAGCCATTCACAGAGGATACAAACAACTAAATGTGTCCTTTCTGCCTGGCAAGCACCCTATAGCTCAAGGTGGATCTGAAAACTGAGAGGGGATCTGGGCCAACATGATCTCAATTGTTATTTTCAATAATAAAGTACAGCTAGCACCTCAGCATGCAACTCTCACTTAGTGCAAGCGGACAGGGACAAAATACAACGTTCTGAAACAGCTTTTATGGAAATCATGCATTGTTTGTGCCATGTGTTTGGTCTCTGGAGCTGAAGTCTTGTTCAGTCCTCTACTTTTAAATGCCATCTTCCAAACCCAAAGGGTAACAAGCATAAACTGTGTCTATAAAACAACATCACAACTTTATTCTCAATAGCTAAGTATTGAAATTCAAGCATACATTATAAATAGAAAAACAGCTGGCTTGGAGCACATTGCAAGCCACTAACACAGTTGAGGGATTTGAATGACATCATAACCCGTGAGAGCATGTTGCTGGCCAGCTGGTGTTATTTATAATATACTCATAATTGAGGAAAAATAAAAAGGCAGAAGTTAGGTATTGCAGAACTAATAAAGTTGAATTCTCTCTTTCCCAGTGTCATTTAAATTGTTGTCAAGAGAAATTTGAAGGTTACTACTAAAAAGGGGGATTATCACTTTGTAATTACAGCAGCAGATTTAAGATAAATGTCATGGAAGCCCCCCAGACTGGGCTACTTGTTTTACTGTTTTCATAATACTGTAAGTTCTATGAAATTACATTATTTCTCCTGTGTGGTTGTTGAAACATCACAAAGCTATTTTGCCCTATTTACAAGTAGTTCTCAACAATTCTGTTATTTTTAGCAAATTGCAAACTGCTATTTTAGGGTTAATTGCACAGAGAGTTGGAGGTATTAATTGTTACTCAGCATATAGGCATGCCAAGTTTAATAACATAAAGACATGTTAAGAGAAAAGTAGATAACTGCCTGCCTTTATGCACTAAATAAATAAAATACCTCTGCTGCTTTGCATAAATAAAATGTATATATATATATGCACAAAGGTATGCATATATACAAACATTGCCCTACGTGTGTAAGTTTTTGTATATTTGAAATGCAGACACACACACGTAAATACAAATGCACACACAGCTACCTGAAAGTTAACCAGAATACATTTTCTTATTTTTCATGGCAGCACAAGCTCTTTTTGTCTGCTAACCCCTCAGTCACTAATTCACATTCTTTTAAAGGGAAAAAAATATGCTTCTGTGCTCTAGTTTTAAAATGCAAAGGTATGATGTTATTTGTCACCATGCCCAAAAAAGTCCTTACTCGGTAACTTTGCCAGAAGAGGGAGAGAGAGAGAGGCAAATGCTCCCCCAGCTGTTTCCTGTCTACAGTGTCTGTGTAATGTAGATAAATGTGAGGATTTTCTCTAAATCCCTCTTCTGTTTGCTAAATCTCACTGTCACTGCTAAAATCAGAGCAGATAGAGCCTGCGCAATGGAATAAAGTCCTCAATATTGAAATGTGACATTGCTCTCAACATCTCACATCTCTCTGGATTTCTTTTTTCTCATCATTACTGCTAACAAATTCATTTCCAGACTTTGCACTTTTAAGAAGCAATGGAAAAAATCAACAGTCTTTCAACACAATTAGTTAAGTGCTGCTTGTGTGATTTCTTGAAGGTAAATCTTTATTACTATTTCAAATAATTTTTTAGTTTTATTTTGCTGTGTATTGTCTGCTTCTGGCTTGAAGAGTATTGTGCACTTTTCAATAACATTATTTTAGAACTGAGAATTATTTATAAATTGCTGAACATGCAATTTTATGTGATCTGGAAAATGGCTGTATGTAATAGTTGCAATTACATAGATAACTATAAGGGTAAACTATTGCAAATACATGTCTTAAATTTCACTTCTATTCAGAGAACTTTGTAATATTTCAGTTATGTCATTATTAAAAGGTCCAATTACATCATTGTCTATATTGTTAATGAATGCTTCTGAAAACAAGAACTTTTAGCTATTTTCTGCAGGTGCAGGGTTTTATAGGAAAAAAGGCATTATTCACATGTTAAGTTTCTGCAGTTTTATTATACACAATTATAGAGAAAATGTTCATGCTTTCACAAGGAAACTTTTAAGGGATGTTGTCACTGCAGCAATTTTCTGGCAGCATCGTAGCATTTACTTGTTTTTTGCTTTCATAAATTAAAAGTAAATGAGAAGTTCAGTTTGTTTTCTACATTAGAAACCAGCTGCGACTCTTGCTGACCTTGCATATTTGTACAGCTTAAGCAATTGTACATAAAGAAAATGGAAATTCCCTTACATGTTCATCTCCAAGTTTTCCCTTCTAGGGAGGGCTGTTTCAGGAAAGTTTGCATGTGAAGTTTGATGTTATGACCCTATAATTTCTGCACAATAATGTAAACTGTCTGAAGGTAAATTTGACTTCAGTAGGTGCATTGACCTCTGTTTCTGTCAATTGGCTCCAGTCCAACTTTCCATTATCTGCAAATTTATGTTCTTCAAAAACTTTTTCCTCCTTAATATTTTGCAGGGAAATTTATGTACTTGAAAGAATTATCCTGTTTTAACTGTTTAGGGCCTAATTATTTTTTTAGAGGGTCTTACACTTAAAACACACTTATCTCATTCCTTAATGACCTAATTACAGGTCTGTGAGTGCAAGGGATGAAATCATTCCCTTAATGTATAAATGGGCATCATTTCCAATATACTTGAAGGATGAAGGGTTTGTTGTTTTTTTGGTTTTTTGTTTTTTTTTTTTAAGTATTGAGCAAGGCACTAAGAGACATAAAAGTAATGTGCTAGTTCCTCAGCTGTGCATCCTGCCAAGCTTCCTTGGAATCAATGGAACATATTGATTGAGGTTAGCATGTAGCCCAGATTCTTTACTCAAAGTTAACAGTGTTTAAACCTTGATCCACTCTAGAGTATATATGCTTTATTTATTTAATAATTGCCAATGAATACTGATATTGCATAATAATTACATATTATTACTATGGCTTGATAATCAGGCCCAATCCCTATGGACTAAAATGTAATTTTGAGTATGTAAGTCTTGATTTCTTTCTGTAACATATATTCTCCATAAAAATGTCCCTCCTTCAAGATATTTATAATTATTGCAGATGTTCTTCCATGTTACTAAAATGACCAAACATGTGAAGAATTCTCATGCACAACTTGTGTCAACTGATAGTTTGTTAGATGAAGAGGACTTACACTGAAGAATTAAGAAGTAAATGAGATGTACAGTGTTCATATATCACATTCCTTTGTGGTGCTACCCTTCTGGACTACTAAAAGAGGAATGTAGCAAAAGCTGACTATTTTACTGAAAAAAGAGGAAATTCCAGCTGTGAAAATATGGTCAGTGATTCTATGCAACTAAAAGAAGTGCTTAACCAGGCTCATCTTGAACCTGCATTCAATTTCCTAATGTAATTAGATGCTTCGATAAACCCCACCCACATGCCAATGCGTTTTCTTTTAAGCTCTCAACTTTCTACTCAGATTGGGGATAATGTAAGTACTCTGCTTGGTTGTGGAGAACCTGGAGCAATATTGGATTACAACTTTGTGTTTTCTTTAGAATATTCCCCTCAGATACAAAGGGGAACTTTGATTTTATCACGAGCATATTGAATCAATTAATGTTGTGTTTAATTAAAATGATGAAGTAAAGTTAAAGTTTTAAACTATGTTTTGAAATTTGCTTTGATGAAACAGTGCCTAACTTATCAAATAATTGATTGAACCTTAGAAACATGTGAGCCTGTTTTCTTTTCTGCGAAGTTTTTACTTGTTTGAAAGTTCTTGACTGTTGTTAAATTCGGAGATAAAGTTAGAAATTCTCTGTGGTTTATACTGTGCAGCCTTTTTGGCTTCCACTAAAGGAAAAACAGTAGATAATCTGTTTTGTCGTAGTTCAGTGCTGATACTTATCTGAAAATGTAAGCCAGCTGAGAAGTCTTGAAAAATAAAAAATTGTTAAATGTCTAAAATTTATGTTTATTTCTGGACCAAATGTTATACGAGAACAAATTGTTAAATACATAATGTTCTTGTATTTGTAATGTCTTTCAGCTTTCTGAGGCAGTGTGCTAAACAGCTTTCTGCTTTACCTCCTCAGAACTGGGAACCATCTTAAACTGCAGGTGCATCACATTTATCTTATAAATTCAAAAATATGGCAAAGGAAAAAAGAAATTGTTGTCAAGATACGGAATCATTACAGGAAATAGTGCCTCATGTTATCATCGTTCATTTATAATCTGATCTTTTTCCATCTGCCATTGAAGTCATGTCCATGCATTCAAGCTTGTTGGGTTTTGCATGGCAAAGTTGGCTAAAGACACTTGTGAGTGGGAAAATAAATTTGCTTTCTTTTTTTATGATATATCATGGGATTTAAAATTACTCATTATTTTCACAGTGGAAATAAGGGACTCATCCAGCAAGGCACTAAGATCTCTTGCCAAGGAAATGAGAATTCTTTAAAATTATTGACTAAAAATGGCTCAATACACCATTGGATCAGATCCCAATTGATCAGAAAATAGATAAGTTCATATTTTCTTCAAAAGTTCAGTGAAGAAATATTAAAGATTAAATGGTCCCTGAAACCCTGAAAGAAACTTTGGGGAAGATTAATCATTTCACTCCAATTACTTTGCACTAGACTGCTAATACAAAGCAGTTTTAAGCTAAGTTTAACTGTATGTGGAAGACACATTTGTAACTTCTTACCTGACTGCAATGTTAATGTTAACCTTGAAAGAGAATGAAATTAAATGCAGATTTACACCTTTCAAAACTATCAGTTTTGGCAAGTGATCTAAATAAGTTCAGAATAGGCATTGAGAACATTAGTCAGTGTCCTGCTACTACACATAAATAGCTTTTCCTAGCATTAAAAGAAAAAGCTATCTTCTTTGCATGTTGGGTAAGAACTTTGGTGGACATAAAGTGGCACAAAAAGAAGTGGATAAATGGATTGGTGCAATTTTACACCCACTGAGGACTGGCCCCTCTTCAGCCATAAGTACAGGAAAAAGATAATTTGTAAGCAAATGTAAATGAGAAAAGAATTACCACCTCTGTGCATACCTCATGGCCACAACTATGAGAGGGTATGATGAAGGTCAGCGAAGTTTAGCTGCTTGCAACAAGTAAAAATACAAATCCTTAATGGTCCTACTGATGCTCCTGTTAATTTCTCAAATGCTTCCAAATGTTTGCCTGCTAGTACCAGGGGGACTGCTAGAGCCGGTGAATCCTCTGCTGCAGAAGGTCCCACATTAACTCCTGTGACTTTGGCAAGCTGAACCTTGCAACGTTTTTGGTTTGTCTTGGTATTTCCCTTTTTAAGGTGGCTGGAGAACTGTGGGCTACTAATAATGGACCCTTTTCCTATTGGGCCCAATTTCCTTCAGCAAGTTTAGAGCATTCATTCTTGTGATGATGTTTTAATTTAAATAGCTCTTCTCCATCACCTGCCTCCCTCATTTCCCACAGTACCTTGGCAGGCACCTGTTATATTGCCTCTCAGTTTATCTGCTCTGAGACAAACCAATTCAAGGTTGTTTTCCTTATTCCTGTTATTCTGGGCTTCCCTTTGTCTGTCTATTCCACTCTTCCATATCCTCCTGTGGCAAAAGCAAATACAAATCATAGTAACTAGAGGGTTCCCTGACTGGATGTGTTAGTGAATATTCACCAGAATAAATAATCAGTTTGCAAAATACACAGGCTAGAACATGTAGGCAGTTGCAAAATCATGGTGAGACATTTCCTGATTCCATGTTTGTTGTCCAAGAAACCACAGCACATATTCATTCTCATTCACAAGGGTGCAAGAGTCATTTTCTTTAAGACTCTGGGGAAATTCTGACCCTGCTTTTGCTTCCTTGGCAGGTGAAGATGCACACTGTGTCCTACATCCATTTCTTCTACCTTGGCCTGTGTTTGCTTACCTTAACCAGTTCTGTTGCTGCTGGCCCAGAGACTCTCTGTGGTGCTGAGCTGGTGGATGCTCTTCAGTTCGTGTGTGGAGACAGAGGCTTTTACTTCAGTAAGTCAACCCTTCCTTTCGTTTAACTGCTAAACGTTTTCATGTAATCCATTGGGGTCTGCAGCTCTCTAAATGAGTTACCTACGATCATCGAGGCTGCCAACTAGGACTGGTATCCCATATCTGGAGATTCTCAAGCTTTCAGTCACCACAAAGCCTCAGTAAAGAATAAAGTTGTGCCTGTGTTCAATCCCTCTGAGTTTCTGACAAATTTTCATTTTCAGACTTGTTTTTCACCACTTGCCAGCTGTTGCTATTCCACCTGCTCTGTTAGTGCTTTCCACAGACCTGTCACTGAAATTAAATGAATGAGAGCACAGACTAAACCCAAGACATTCATGATGCAGAACTACATGTACCTGTTAGGTCAGACTGCTAGTAAACAGTTTAAGTACACACCGCATCATATTAAAAACACACTAAGCTTCAACATCTGGTTTGGAAAAAAGAAGAGCTGGAAGGCAGCAAGCAGAAAGTTACCACATCCAAGTATCCACATGCTTCATCAGTTAAATACAGGTGGAGGAAAATTCATGCATGGTGAGATAATAAAGACTAACACCAGTGCAGGCAACAGATAAAATTAACTCTGCAATAGTGTGGATCAAGAAATACTCAACTTTTAAGTAATAGACATCTATTTCTGATTTTCAGCTGTTTGCTATTTAAATAACAAAGTTAATGAAACTTTGAGCTAGGAATACATTCATTCTGAATATATTCATTAATATATTTTTCAAAACATGCTAGAATTTGTGCTCAGGCATTTACTTTTAATAACAATATGTGCTTCTCTGACATTCTTGATATTCCTTCATGGCTGAAGATTCTTGTCTTCTAAGCTATCATTTTTGGTTTTCTGATCGTACCCACCCTATTCTTATTTATTTCTATCCATGGAGTCATTGCTTTCAATATTTTCTCCTTGCTTGCAATAAAAATCGGAATTCAGATTCTTGCACTTCTAAACTACAGAAAATCCTAATTTCCTCAACATATAAATTGTAGAGATTTTCACTATCTTCTTGGCACATTCTATTAAAGTTCACTTTTGAAACCTGTTTCATATATGCAAAGTAGTTTACCATTCACAAAAATCCCCTTCTTTTCTGTATTCAACACGTCAGTTATTGTTGATCAGAACCTACTCCAGGGTGTTGTTTAGCTCAGTATTCTGGTGCTAAACACAACATTAAAACTACTGGAAGCTCTCATACAGGAATTTAGATTTTTCTACCAGCTCTGCAGGCGTTCATTTATACACCACAGTATATTGGTGTATTTAGCAGAGGAATTGGTTGTTATTTGAGTGTCCTACAAACACTTTGTTGCTGGAGTGTATGCAAAGACTCTCATCTCCCCCTCCTGTTTCTGCACTGGAAAACAAAGAGATAATACACTAAACCTTAGAACAGCAATTATTCTTTTCCTGTGTGTGCGTCTCAGGTGTTTCTCTCCCAGCAAAACGTTTGCTGTTGGTTCAGAGAGCTCTCATGCTTGCTTTCCACAAGAGTAGCTGCCACTGCCAAGCAATCAGACCTACTGTTGTGTGTACTTTGTGTTCCTCAAGGTAAGAGGTCATGTGAAATGCTAATCATTAGCAATAACTCTCTTTGGTTTCAATCTCAGTTATCCTGAGGTTTCACAATCTGTTTCAAATCTCTACCCTAAGCTAGGTCATCCTCGCTGTAAAATACCAGGATGGGTTTCCAAAGTTTCAGAGGAGATCATTGCCTTTGCAGTCTTGACTTTTATCTGCTGTCAGTTTAGACTTTCTCTCTGGTCTGTGCTGTTTTCTGACATTCTGAGTTTTCACTTGAAATAACGTAATGGCACCATAAATGTTGAATTTGTTTGTTTTATTTGGAAAACTACGGAAGGTTTTACTTATGAATGGCCACCCTGTTTTTAGGAAAGTCTTGCACAGTTGTAATCAATAGAATGCAGTTGCATCATTCAATAGGAATTTTATAAAGCTGATATGTATGTGGCCTCCTCTACCTGACTACATCTTATTTGTGAGGAAGAAATTTAATCTGTTTTAACCTTCTCCCTCTTATTTGTCAGAGTTCAATCTAAACCACAAAACTAGAGAAAAGTAAGCCCAGTAACACTGGTAACACAAACTGAGGTCCTCATATCAAATGTACTACAGAATGCAGCATATTATTGGAAATTAAAAACACTGCTTCATTTCTTGGGACTTTTAGGAATGCCACATCATTTGCAGAGATAAAAACCTAGTGAAATTTTTCTTCTGTTGTAAAGAGTATGTCAATAAAAGTAGTATTTTAAACCTTCTATTCTCATACTCTGCTTCCTTTAAATAAAGTATAATCAATGGTAGTGTTTGCCTTTAACATGCACAGGAAATAGCTGTGAGGAAAACTTTTTCTTCCATCATTCTGCATTTCACTAGAGACTCCAAATATAAAGAATACCTTTTGGCTGAGGTGGAACTCCTGGTTCAGAGTCAAGGTCAAAGCTTCTGACTATTCCTCGGGAGTTGTGGGTGGAAGTGAAGATAGAAATAAATGTGTTACTTTCTGTTGAAACTCTGTACTTCCCAACCACAAGGCTATATCTATGGCTAGGACTGGAAGACAAAAATTTCCTTTACATAGTCTACTCTGCCCAACTTTTTAGCTATAAAAGGAAACTCTTCGCAGCTTCTCAGGAGATGCCCCAGCTGCTTGCCACACACAAAGAAAAGTTCTGACTTCAAGAAGTCAAATGTGGTTTCTACCACTCTCTTTTGTCTTGAGATAGACTGACACGGAGCATTTTTTAAAGTTTTTTTAGGGGAAAACACAGCACAAATCCCCAGATTGAACACGTACTTTTTCCCTTGGTCACATTTAACTCCAAGCAGCCCTGGCTACTGCTCAGACAGCTTTTTGTGTCCCATGATTTAGCAGGCAAATAAAAAAGCAGTTTGCTGCCACCTTTTATCTAGGGACATCTCTCTAGGAGAACCTGTGCCCCTCGAGTTCTGTGTGCCAGGTTTTCTTGGGAGAAGGTGACAGAGAGCCAGGCCTCAGCTGCACAGGAGGCTGCACTCAAACACAGCTTTTCTCAATTCAGGTTTTCCCAATCTCAGAACCTCTGGATCAAACAGTCCTGAAGCCAAGTGGGATGGCCTCAATGTTCATTTGAATTTCAATGTCTGGAAAGGTCTACTATGGTACACTTATTACAAAACAGTGCTGAGAGCAGAGAATGTTGGAAAAACTAAAAGGAGAAATTACAGGAAGTTTACAAAAGTGATAGCCCAAGAGGGGGGAAACTTTCCTTGAAATAATCTAGCCTTGTCACAGGAATTTACTTTGTAGATTAGTAAAAAAAACCCCAAAACTATTTATTTCTTTGTAAATGTTGAATTTGCTGGACAGTTATTCCTTCTTGCTCATGCTGTTTTCCAAGGACCGTTACTACCTTGAGAAAGGACAGATTAGGTAGCTTGTTCTAAGGAGAAAATGCTATATTCTTTTTTTTTCTAGTTTCTTCTCCTTCAAAATGATACCTTTGCCTTTTACAATAAATACATAGTGGTCTGGCTCAATACTCATGAGTACTAGTAAAGAAACAGACTTCTTATTTCCTTAGACATTTTCAGTCTTCTCATTTCTAATGCCCAAGTTAGATGGCAATACTTATTTGAAATCATGAAAAATCAACTTCATGAATTAAAACTCCGGCTTTTTTCCTGCCAAAAACACTGCTTTAGTCTTGTGGTGAATCTTCGTAACCATCACTTGCACAAAAAAGAAAGAGCTGAATTTAGATACCTGAGACAATGGAGCTCCTCTGATATTCTTTAGAGAGTGGAGAATGATCTAGCACATGCTTCCAAGTGAATCCCATAAAAGATGGGCTTTTCTGGTATCCAGCTTAATCTTCCCTGTGTCAATGCTTTGTGGAGAATTACTGCAGATTTTTACTACATTTTTTTTTTTTTGTCCACTAAGACAATCAAAATTGTGTGCTGTCCTTGGGAAAATCCCCAGCTGTGCACAATGTAAGACTATTAGTTTATAATCATCAGAAAATCAGGATAAGCCCATGAACATAATTTTGGGCAATGAGAGCTGTCATGAGATCTCATTGCTTTGTAGAACTAAGGTACATGTGGAGGAATTGCTGCCTTAGAAAAGAGGAAACAAGCAGCACAGCAATAGGCAATTACATTTCGCTTCCTCCATCTCCCTCTAGTTAAGAGCTTCTTGTTTACTTCAGGAAGTCTGCTTTTAAGACGTTATTAAAGTTTCCAGGCCTGTCAAACCTATCAGCATAATTACCAGAGATGGCATGGCACTCAGATCTTCAAGCACTCCATACCTGGAGGAGCTGTGAGTCATTAGCTGCTCTCTGCATCCCTGATTGAAAAGAATGTTAATGCCAGGAGCCCAGCAGAGGCTTGCTGAAAAGCTGCCACGGACACACACAGACTCTGGTGTCAGTGACAGTCTTACAAATCTTTGCAAACAAATGCTGGTCATCTTGGCTGTGTTCAGACAGCAAGATCTGAGAGTGTTTTTAAGTTCCTCAGTCTGGCTGCGCACCCCATTTATGTCCAAGTGCTGATCTATGGAAGATTTGAGTGTGTTCCCCCAACAATCCTTACCTTTTACAGGAAAACTGACCTGGAAAGGAGCTCAGATGTGCAGGATCAGTGCTCAGGGAACCACAGGCACAGCTGCTGATGTGTCTCTGTGAGAGAGAAAACAGCTCTGGAGTGATATCACTGTAGAGTCAAACAGCTGACACAAGTCTGGTGTGTGCTTTGTTGCCCCTGGTAGTAAACAGGGAGGAAGTTCTCCAAAAATAAGCTAGTCTTTGAAAGAATTTTCGCATTTTTTGCCACATTAAGAGAGGGTGAGTAGTGTTAATAAAGGCTAACCTTAGTTTAGTGAGGCTAATCTTCTTAAGTTACCTCTTTAATAACAGAGAGAGGCTCTGTCTTCTTTCTCCATGGATTGCAGAGTGAGTTTAGGAGGATTTACACTCTGATATACACTAAATTTAGTCCCTGCAAACAGGTCTCCTCTACAGCTAGTTTCTCAGGTCTCAGGATTTTATAATCTTTCAACCTTTTCCTTAAGAAGGACTGTAGTAGTTTGATAATTTTAATGAAGTGACTGCAAACAAGTCATTGATCAAAATTTCAACAAGAAACATCTCTGCAAAAAGTGCCTACTGTCAAAACCAAATAAGTACATTTTCTCCAGAAGTTCAATTTATATATGTCCTTATTAGCTGTTAGATATTAGATATGTTAATGCTTTCTATGATGTTTACCTTTTTTTCATGCACTAGGCCAAGCTTCAAATTTGCTCTCAAATAACAGAAAGCTGTTACTTGACATTTGATTCTCTAACTGCTGTATGTGTATTTAATACATTGTTTAGTCTCATGTTGGATAAAGTCACTCAAAGAAGCGCTTGGCAAGATCAGCATTAATTCTTGGCATAGCTGCCCCTCTTACTTTTCCACTGAATCTTAAATACCAAGAAAAACCCTTCACTGACTTCAATTCTGGCACATCCTTTATGCAATTGGCCAAAACCTTTGCATGTGGACCTCTTTGTTTGTTCTGGTAGCAATAATGGATTCGTGATTCTTGATCAGGAGTCACAAAGCAAATCACTCAGTCTGGCAGAACCACACACTCTCATCAAAACCTCTTGCGTTTGCTACCTGGGCATGAAGGGCATTCTGTGCAGGGAGCTCAAAGATGGAAGTTCACAGAACTGCTTCTCTTATTCAGCACTTTAGCTCTTATGAATGTTTCAAAACCTTTCACATCACTGAAAATCAAAGAGACTTAAAGCCATTTTCGTCTCAGAGCTTTGCTAACAAAGGATGGATTTGGACTTGTTTATCAAACCATACCCTAATGTCAGTGTTTCCCTGTGACACAAGCTTAATTGTTCGAAAATATGACAACAAATGAAAGGGATAACCAACAGTTAAGTAATTTCTCAGTCTAGAAATCAAGACAAAAGAAATACCACAAATGTATACTTATTGAAGAATTTATGCTAAATTTATCTCTGGTAATAACCACAGGAACTTCAATGTCAAGAGGAAGAAAAAGCCATTAATTCCTACTTTCTATGTGGTACACTTAGTGCAAAACCATTATGAAAGATAAAGCCCAAGTACTGGGTCGAACTTTTAAGAAATGACAGGCATATTTCATGTTTGCATCAGTAAATGAGGTTCTGAGAACAAGAATTTTAACACACCCATCGTCTTTGGAGGGGCATACCAGTGGGTCACTCCAGCTTGAAGAAAGTTACTTAAATTCCTACAAAAATCCCACCCAAGTCTGACATACCTGTTGTGTTTTCGGATTGAATCCCACATGCAGAGAAATTTTGTTTTCAATGCTCTTACTCTTTCAAGGCAGAGCAGAATGCGCTGCTCACCTCAAGTGAAACCCTTTTCTAGCGAAAACTAGAATATCTTCCTTCTATCAAAGAAACTTTCTAGGGCTCATGTGTCTCTTCATATTTTTTTCCTGAGTCTACATCATATTTAAATATTTCCCATCTTATTTTAAAATTCAGCTGTGATCCCAGTCTTCCCATTTATGTAATATAACTCTCCTAGAGTAAGAGAATGCTACCAGCCAGCAGGCCCTTCTGCTTCCTTATGTGCCCAGAAAAGTGTGGAAGTAGGGGAAGAGTGTCCTGTTAAAAACTTCCTTTGGGAAATTGTGACTCTCACAAACCTGAAATTATATGATGTTTTTTATACAGAGCTATTTGTTTATATTGTTTGTGTCTTTGTGTGTTAGGCAGAAATTTACACAAGGCTGAGTATGCAGAAAAAAGAAAGTGTTGGCTCGGACCACTCTGATTCAGTCCAGCTCAGTGAACAAAACTGTTTTCTTTCTGAAAATAAATATTCTAGGAATACTATTTCTATCTCCAGAAAAGTAAACACTTAATACCCCCAAATCCCATAAACAGCAGGTTCTAAGTAAAACAAATACTACTGAACATTGGTTTGACTTCAAAAGAAGGTTCATTAACAGCCATATCCTTCTAAGGTAATGGATAAAATCTTGAATTACACACACAAACTCTGTTTTCAATACAGGCTCTTTACCAGTCTGTATTCAAAAGAAAATCTTTAAATGTATGGTTTATGCAAAGGTATAAAAAGTCTAAATGTTTTAGGAATATCGTAGGGAAGACGTCATTCTTCTTGTGGATCTGAAAAGATGAGTACATTCCTAATTCTATTTGATGGCTGTGCCAGACCAGGTATAATAAATCCAATTTACAAGAGGGATTTTTTTTCAGACTTGCATTAACTATGCTGAAGGTTTCTTTTAACTCAGCCCCATTAAAATGACTGGATATGAGCTTCTACTCTCATAATGAAAGTTTTATAGCTTCTTTTTGTAAGTCTTCATTGATTACTTCAGATTACATGAAAGCTAAATAGGATATTTGTTTTAGGTTAACACAGCAGGTTTAAATTGATTATGTTGCTTACCTTGAAACTCCTGTGGACAAATAAAAATATTGTTGTAATAATTTGTTTCTGCATCCCCTGAATTCCTGAATTACTAGTCAACAGGTCTTCCATGAAAAAACTTAGTTTTTCCTACGTATTTCAAGTTTTATGTTTCTTTCCATTAAAGTTTCCAGCCTTTCACAGACATATTTAGTTTGGCAGGAAGAATCTGGTGACTCATAGACTGTAGAAATTTGAGAGCAAGCTACTGAAAATGTATCTAATTTCTTCTTGTGTAATTTGGGAGCAAGCTACTGATAGTATGTCTAATTTTCCTAGTTTAATCAAATGTATTATTGGCAAATACATGCCCTGAATAAAAGCCATGTTTATTTCTGAAATATATAGCTAAGATTAAATGCAAAAACACCATATATATTTGCTTTTAGAACACTTCTGGGTTTGTTCTAATTGTTTCTGGCATTTTACTCTAAATCAATGGGCGCTGAATGAAAAACAGAGGCACAAGTTGAAACAATTTGCATTACAATCCTACTTATATTTTTGAATTCAGCATTATAAAAGTGTTCCTTATGATGTTTTCTGGTGGAACTTTTTGGGTTTTTTTGTTTTTACAAGAGAGGATAGAGGTGTAGGAAGAATAAGTAATGTTATTTTATCTCCATGATTCATACAGAGAAGGAAAGATGTATTAGAAAAGCTCTCATTTGTATTTTACGTTACTGACTACATTGTTCCTTTCAGACAAAAGTCTTTTAAATTCAGATCTTTCTAGACATACATAATTTTCATTTATCCACATACAGCATGAACTTGCTGAAGGATAACCACAGAACAGAGTTTGATCCAAACTAAGGAGATTCTGGTTCAGCTTCAATCCACCTACTTTTGGGCACTTAAATGAGGATTCTGAATTAGAAGCCTATTCAAGCTCATCCTGCAGTCAGTGAGAGGACTGACAAACTTTCAGAGCTCTCATTAACTTATGAATTTTCCCTAGAAGACTTTCCCTTCTCCACTAAATTAGGCAAGGAAGCTTTGGCAATTGCATCCTTATCAGTTGAGTAAGGGCCCTCCGTTCAAAGCCTAAATTTTGGTGGAATGAATCTGTTTAAAACCACACAATGAACTTCCATGTAGAGGTAAGGATGCACTCATACAGATTGTATTTTAGATCAAGGCAAATCCAAGCTTTTTTTAAGTGCTGTGGTAAAATACAGTTAAGCAAAGACACAGAAAGTGCAAATAACACCAGTTAGAGCTGCTCCTTTGGCTCTTAAAAACTTTAGTCTGACTAAGTGTGAATCCTGTTGGAGAAATCCTCCAGTTTGACACAGTAAAAGTACGAGGGAAAAGCTTGTCTATCTTTTCTTTCTTGATATAATAGGTAGAATATACTCTTACATGCCATAGTAAGTAAAACTCCTTCGTGTTTTATTCCTGCAAAACAAGGTGCACTTTGCCATGCATGAGTAATGAAGCAGTTTTTCACACTGGTGTTCACACAAGATCATTTCTATCCCTATGAATATTCATCTCCCAGCAGCTTTTAAGCAATTGAGACAATAATAATATTTATAACCTACAGTGACATCTAAATATCAGATGCCATTACAGAAGGATTTTCTCTGTTCGAATGCTGTGATTTCTGTCATAGTATCACCATGGAGAAAGGACACAGAATGATGATCAAGTGGAGGTTTGAGATACTCCGGCAATGAAATGTTCAAAGTCAGGTTGGACAGGGCTTTGAGCAACCTGATCTAATCGAAGATGTTCTTTTTCATTGCAAGGTCCTTTAGAGGTCTCTTCCAACCCAAACTATTCTACGAATTTGAAGATTTTAAAAGTAGCTACTGCTGACCTAAGGAGCTCATCTCTAAAAGCAATAATCTGACAGAATTAAGAAAGAATCCCACCTGAGGCTGTAAACCAATCCATGAGTTGAAACAACACCACAAAGCATCTCTGCCTTCCTCACTTCAGTGCAACTCTTCATCCAAGGCAATCCACAACAGCACAGAACCACTTCAAACACAGCGCCTTTCATGATCTTCTCTAAAGTGATCCCTTTGCAGGGAACAGAAATCACAATATTTAAAATTTCCAAACCATCTGTGGGGATAGGAACTGTCCTTTAGGTTGTTCAGACATTGATAATCCTTTTTCAATAACTGCATTGTTTTGAAGCAGAGTAAACACAAGCACTAAAATCAAGAAAAGATTATGCTATGTATAAATATGTATATGATTGAGCTTATTTCAAGGTGCTCTTAGTATTTTGTACTGTACTACTCCCAATTGGTTTGGCTTGAAGAAAATGGGGTAGAAATCAGAAATCACTTCATATTTGCTTCTGCATTTAAAAGACATAAACGGTGTTCTCTTATGAGACACTAAAAATTATTTTCACATACTGAAGTAGTTCCCCCACTCTTTCAGGAATTACATACACTAGATTTAATATAAATATTGCAAGATACAAACATTTCCAAAAGAGGAATGGTCAAGAAAATCTGTTCATTAAAAAAAAATTAGGAAGATACTTTGCAGAATTTCACCCTTGTCTTTATTTTTGCAAAAAAAAAAAAAAAAGGAATGGAATTCTACAACTGCTGCTCTGATGGCATTAAGTCAACTACCCTAATTTTTCTTTCCTAGTCATTTTATGTTAGTTTTTGAAAGCAGTAAGACTTGATGCCATAAAACACAACTATTTCCTGTTATCACTAAGATGAAGACTAATAAAATGAGCAGAATTCATAAGTGGTGATATTCTTACTGTCTGCTGTTCTTCTCAAATAGAAATTTATGCTCTGATATGAAACAGATGAAGTTCAGATCTGTGAAAAAAGAACAAAAACTTTTTTTAATAAATAAGACTTTCCCTGCCCCCATCAAGAATCAAATAACCTGCAACAGATTTTGAATGCAAAATTATTATACTTGAATTATGAAACAGGTGGAAGTGCCTTCTTTGGTTTTTTTAAAGTATGTAGTATTTTTAAAGTGTATCTCTACAATTTCATGTGGCAGAGGAAAGAGCAAACGTTAAGGAAAAGCTGATATGTAGTATAATAAAGAAGGGACAAAGACGATGCCAAAGAAAGGGAAAACAGTAATGTTAACAATAATCCAGGCTGGCCCCGTCCAGGAGTTTCTTCATAATCCAAAATTATGAGTCCATGGATACTCAGTCAGGGTTATCTGTTAACTTCAAATGGTTTTAGCTCAGTTCATGGAGGATAGTGGGAGTTATTCTGAGGAAATCCATTCCGTGAGTTCTGAGCTATGTTCACTAAAGAAAACATTGATCATCGATTTTCCTAAGTTTTTTGGCCATAAGTATCATTACACCACAAATATTTTCCCTTGACTGGATTCCCATTGCTTTCTTACTAGTCACCTGTTTTTCCTAAGAACTACCAGCTGAACTTCTGATATTTTTCTTTCTGCATATAAATACAGCAAATAAAGGCTCTTTTGAGCAATCAATAAATACTATTTGTTCCTGATTTGAAAAGGGTACGTACGCATCAAAAAACTCCTCATTTTTAACATTGTTCAGACCAACCTGAAAGGTTTGTAGTGTAACTTTAAAGTTCATCTACCATTCAGCTCTTCACAGAATCACAGAATATGCTGAGTTGGAGCAAACCCATCAGGATCACGGAATCCAACTCCTTACCCTGCAGAGGACACTCCAAAAATCACAATGTGCCTGAGAACATTGTCCAAATTCTTCTTGAGCTCTGTCAGGCATGGTGCTGTGGCCACCTCCCTGGGGAGCCTGTCCCAGAGCCCAATCACCCATCGAAAAGACTGAAAACTAACTTTTGGAAAGGGTTACTCCATTTTCAAAAATCAGCACAAGTCTCATGAACAGCCAGTGAGAGCTTTGAAGCTCCTAAAGGCATATGAGTCAGATTTTCAATGGTTTTTAGGCACTGAAGAGGCAGATGGACACTCAAGAGATTTTTCCAAAGCAGTCATGTATCTAATTTCCGCTGAAATAATTGATAGGTGATCCTAGGCAGGTTTTTTGTTTTGTTTTGTCTTTCTAATCCTTCTAGGCATATGCCTGTGTTTTTAGTTGCCTCAGCATCTTTGGAAATACAAGTTCGGGTCCTTAGCTACTTGTCTAAATTTTGCTTATGGACCTTATTGACTACTTGTGAAAAAGCTATCACTATTAAAAGCCCTTCAAAATAAGAATTGGCATAATGACTTGGCTTCCTCTCTGACGTTAAACACACTAATACGCTTAGTATGAAATCTTCTTATTTCTAGCATAAATATGTGAGGCATCAGATGAAAGCTAATAATTTCCCAAGTGAGCTAAAAATAATGATGGCTGAATTTGAATAAATATTCTAAGAGGCATTCTGGAACAGACAGTGGTTAATAAGTACTGTAAAAGCTACCTTTTTACTAACCTCATTTGCAAGATGCCAAAGCCTAAACATGCACCACAAACAATACTGGAGGAATATCAAACATGAGAAAAATTATAATCACTGCAGAAAGTTGGAGACAATGCATATCTTATAATTTTCTGTGTCTTCTAACCAGGAAAATTTAATTTAAATTCTCACAAACTTTTTTAGGATGTCTTATTGAGGAGTTTCACATACTTGTGACTTAGATTTGTCTCTCCTGCAATAAGACTATCTGACAACACCTAAATTTACTGCAAGAATTCAAAATACATTTTAATATAATGAATAAGTTTTATTAAAAAGTATTACTTTGTGTGATAAAAAATAATAGAGGAATGTGGAAATTAAACTCACTTTTAAACACGGTGCAATGCAAACAGAAGAGTTAGTGAAAGAACCAGTGACTGAAGATGTGTCTTTAAGAATTCCTTAAGATCAGGGAATACCAGCCTTAATTTTGGTCACAGGCCAAGGAATTTTTGTTTTGACACACAGTCCATCACTAAATGACTAAAGCCTTTAGTAAAAAAAATGTATCCATAGTTATGCAGAATATACACTTCTTAGGAGAAGGAAAAAAATCATTGCCTTCATTCTGTAATGGGTGCTCTCATGCCTCATTGACTTCCATGATCCAAACACTGCAGACAATAAGAATTCATATTTTCCTCAAACTCCTCTAAAGGGCTTATCATAGAAGTATTTGATTGCAACCTTCAGACAAATACATCATATGCTACAATATCCCAGGAAAGCATCTATTTCTTGGAACATTTGTAAATATTTTTGCCCTAGTGACTGCATATCCAACTGGAGACGGCAGGAACTTTTTTCCCAAAGTAATTCTAACATTTCTGCTACAACTTTGTATTCTATTTTGCATGTTCAAAATAGAACATGCAATGAATTTAACCTAGTGATTCAGTGTAGTATCTTCCCTTTATACAGGGAAAAAGTGAAGGATAAAGACAAAACCATTTCCAAAGCATGCATCTCCAAGCGTGTCCCCTCCCCAAAATCAGCTTCAGAATACCCTATCCTACCTGAACTAGCAAACCACTTTCACCAAAAGAGCTGGGAACAAAAGCAAGGCAACCTCCTCCGGTTTTGTTCAAATCTAAACGCCTTTCCAAAGGATCACTAGCTTCTTTCTACTTTCATTGGAGTGACAGAAATTGCCTCCTTCTTGTGAGCTGCAGAAATTCCAGAGCGGCTCCTGTGCAGGACAGCAGCAAAGCTCTAACCAAGAACAAGGTTGCCTGGTGATACAGGTCAGAGTGCCTGGTGATAAATAGAATTCAATGCAAAAACATTTAAAGTTTTAAATTATTGAAGTCTCTTGGTCAAGAGATCTGATTTTAGGTGAAGAGGTCAAAAACAACTAAGAAAGAATATAAAGTAATTACTTTTCCTTTTAAGCTGATGAAGGACCCTATGAAAGGTGGTACAGAAAACCCCTAAATCTTCTCACAAAACGTTCATCAAATACTGTAGCTGTGTTAACACTTCTCAGAGTTCACAGAATCACAGAATTGTTAGGGTTGGAAGGGACCTCTGGAAATCATGTAGTCCAAGGACACTGCCAAGACAAGGTCACCTAGAGCAGGTCACACAGGAATGAGTCCAGGTGGGTTTGGAGTGTCTCCAGAGAGGGAGATTCCACCACTTCCCTGGGCAGCCTGTTCCAGTGCTCTGCCACCCTCAATGGAAAGAACTTCTTCTTCATGTTGAGAGGAAACTTCTTATGTTTTAGTTTGTGGCCTTTGCCCCTCATGCTGCCACAGGGCATCACTGAAAAGAGTCTGGCACCGTCCTCATGGCACCCACCTTTGAGGTCCTGTAGGCACTAATGAGATCCCTCTCAGCCTTCTCCAGACTAAACAGGCCCAGCTCAGTGTCTCAGCACAGGAGATGCTCCAGACCCCCAGACCCTTGCTCATCCTTGTCACCTTCCTCTCCAGCAGCTCCCTGCCTTTCCTGTCCCGAGGAGCCCAGAACAGCACACAGCACTCACATGTTCCTCACCAGGGCCGAGCAGAGGACAGGATCAGCTCCTCGACCTCTGGCCACGCTCTCCCCAAAGCATCCCAGGGCACCACAAGCCCTCCTGCAGGGGCACACTGCCAGCCCAGAGCTGCGCTCTAAACCTTCAGCAATTTCCTGAGCTCTGTGCTGACACGAGTTAGGCTTATCCACACAGGGAATCAGTCAAAACTACCAACTCCATGAGAATCTATTGCAGCGATTTTATGATGTGAGTGCTCAGCAGAGACCACCAGTGCACTTTGCAACAGTCACCATAAAAATTTAATGCTTCTCACACACCGAGCCTTGTTTGCAATGGACAGTAATCTACTAAATAAAAAGGCACTTTGTATGGCACCCAATTTCCTTCCTCCTTTTTCCATTCTGCATCACTATATTGTACACAACACTTGGAAAAGTGTTGGTTCTGAACAACCTAAACAGATGGTCAAGTCTGTCATAACTGGCCTCAATTTGTCTTTTTTTTTTTTTTTCCCAAAGGAATTGATAGGCTATCATTCCCAAAATGCCAGTATAAATTGATAATATCCTGCTAAAGTTTTCATTTTGGTGCTTCCCTATAGTCTCAGGAGATGGAGAGATGGCCGGGAAAACTAAAACTTAATTTGTATCAAAAGTAGATTGTTTTCTTGCTGAAACAACTACAATCGCAGAAAACTGAAGCATGCAGCTGAAATCTGAAAGTCCCATCATTTCTTATTTTGAGCCAGTATTAATAATCCACCTTTCCTTTGAACCACCTCTACCTCTTGAGTTCGTATTATATCTTCATGCTATGTTAAAAGCACAGTCATAATGCTGTTTTATGAGTTCTTTTCAGACACATTTTAGCTATAGTAATTTAGCTGATGGCTGCTTGATTTCAGCACAGCCAGTGAGAAAGCAAACAATCCAATGACCCCAAGTTCACTGAGATTGCTGGAAAATGAAAACAAGGGTTTTGGAAGGCCAGCGCTTCAACACATAAAGAAATATATTGAATACTTCAAAAGATATAAAATTCTTAGAACTGTTGGACAGGCTTCTGTGTGTGAACTTTCCTGTCCAAGTGGCATTGCTAAATACCATGGCACCAATCGGAGGGCTGACATCATATTGTTGTGTAACTCATAACCATAGCAATGTCACTTCTTAAAATGCATTATATGTGCATTCAGCTGCTTAAAATCTCAGCTGTGTCAGCTGTTAGGTAAAGTACAGTTTAGGAGATTTATTTTGAAATATGAGCTCTTTGTATTTTTTTTTTTTTTTGTAAAGGAAACAGAAAATGTAAAGCTTGTTAAGCCAATGTTAACGCTGGGAGTTTGGATTCACACAACAGGCACAGTGAGAACAGGTTTCATCACCAATCTAACTCACAATGATACAGTCTAGTAAGAGAGCTAATTGTGATCATTTTAATTTGACAGCAATACACTCGGGTTTTTACACTGCAAATGGGCCAAAATGCACCAAAATGTATGCAAAAAAAAAAAAAAATATCCACAACACACCCAAATTGCTGAGTACATGGTGTAGCTCTCAGCCTGAGAAAACTTAATATAGGCTCAGCCCAACAGCTACAAGCAATGGAGAACAACATGTAACAGAAATTGGGAATGTAATCCTCCTCTCCTTTTTTTTTTTCAACCCTAAGTGCCCTTCCAAAAAATCATTAGCCTATTCCTGCTCTCACTGGAACAACAGAAATTGCCTCATTCTTGCGAGCTGCAGAAATTCCAGAGTAGCTGCTCTGCAGGGCAACAGCAAAGCCCTGACCAAGAATATTCCGTGTTGCCGAGTGGCTGGTGATAAACAGAGCCCAGCCTTGCCAGGTGCTAGGAAAGGGAAGGACACGTAGGCTTTGCCTGGCGCCGCGTGGTGCGGAGTAGGCTCTGCTATCTGTGAGCTGTCCCTCTGCAATATCTGCGTGCTGGAGCAGCGAGCCACAGGAGCTGATGCTGCTCTGGCTGTGCCTCGCTGCGGCCACAGCAGCAGCAGTGGTGTAATGCAGCCTTTGCCCTCCTGGTAATCCATCAAGGGGAGCACTAGCGCTGTCTGTGATGTGGAAAAATATGAAATAAATGCTGGTGGTGCCCCTTGGGCTGCCCTGTGAGTTCTGAGGTTATGCTTTCAGGAGATAAGGGATGATATGGTCCATACAGCATCATCTGGGGTGGACAGCATCAAAGCTTCTTTGGCAAAGATAAAGACACCTGAATTTCTCTGGTAACAAAGAACAAGACCACCATCTCACCTTTCAACACCAGGCAATTATAAATGTTACTTAAAGTGCACAAGAACTCTGGACACAGATTACTTACAGAATCAAACCCACAGTCACTTGATTGATGTACTGCATATGATGATCTTGTTGCTAGCCACTTTCTCATATGCACAGAAAATTGAAATATAAATTTTGCAACCATTAAAAGAAATTATGAGATGTTGAAATGTAGGAGTCCAGCAGTATGCAATTATGATTTGCACGGTCCCTTTCTGTGCCTTCCAAGAATCCAGAAATTAGACTTCCTAACATGAGAAGCCTAATTGGTGTAAACCATCTCCCATCTTCTATATTTCAGAGGACAGACCAAGAGTTTCTTTAGATAGACAATAGATAAGGAGTAAGCAGGTGGGAGGGCTATGACTATTTCTGGCTTTGGGACTAACTGGTTTACATAACCTTGAACCAACTAATTTTATCTGTATTTGTCTTACTTTCACCATGTGTGAAAATGAGGCAATGATGTTTATTCACCTTTTAAAAATGCTTTTGAAATCCCCTGATTCAGGTAACAATTCAGATCCAACGAAATACTATTTTTTAGAAGCTCAGTCACACATAACCCAAATACTGCAAGGGTTAAAATTTTAAGCAAAGTGTCATGTTGCAGTACTGATGATAAATTATAGGTAATAGTCTATAAAACCTAGGAAGACAGTTCAGTAAATACAAAAAAAATAGCTCTGTTTACATAAGGGATACAAATTGGCTACTACTTTCAGTCTAGAAGTTAATATATGCCATATTTCTGCAGAGAATCCTGCAAACCGTTTTTAAACAATGTTATAACAGTTTACATAAAACTTAATGGCAAGTTAAGTAGATCACCCCAGCAGGCCCTCTGCTTACTGCAGGAATATGGCACAGAGTTCAGAGGTTACTTGAGACTCATTCTCCCAGCCAAACGAGTCAAACAATAACACTTTTAGGCACTGAAACACTTCTCCTTGGTTTTCAGCAGAAGCAGATGTGGGGCTGACTGCACAACGAGCAAAAAGAATACTTTGAAAAGAAAATGACAGCAAAAACACAAGCTCAGTTTGCAGTTTATGTGTAATCATCCTTGCCTTTCACCTTGACACTAACTTTCTAATATTTCCCTCTTCATGTGAGGATCAGTGCAAAGCTTCAGTAACTTGAAGGAAGCTCATTCCTTCATGTTTGCTTCAGATTTCTCTGCTAAACAAACTGGTGCAGTGTTTCAATCTTAATTTTACTTTGGGGTGTAAGTTCTGAGTCATCATCATCATTTAATTTTCTCCAAGCCTCCAGCTCGTGTTTTCTGTTTTTCTTCCTGGATGTGTCATAACAACTGAATTGTACCACCCCAGTAAAATGGTGAAGCCTAGCACACATCTGCCAGCAGCAAAATACTGTGCTCTCACTCTAATTCCCCCACACATTCCACTTTTCACACTTCCTTTGCATCCTCTCAATAAAGTGGTAGAGCCTAGTAAGCAATTTCTTTTATTTTCCACAGCGTTCTGCCAATAAGTCAGAAGGATTACCTCAGAGAAGAGCTCTCTTGCCTTGCATGCTCTTTTCCTAGCCCCATTTCTATCAATATTCCCATGAGGTTAATTTCCTGAACTCAGTGACTTCCCTGTCGGTAGGATATCTGTCAGTTCTGGGTCAATACTGTGCCAATGAGCTGTGAAGGCATTATTTTTCAGAATTGCTAAGTAATTTTCACTTGGAAAAATCAGTTGAGAAAATTTTTACTCTTTCGAATTTCATAGAAACTCTGGTCAAGAGTTCCCAGTATTCTAAAGGCAGAGACAATAGAAAAAAAATGTCAGTCTGAACTTCAAGATAGCCATCAGGAATTTAAAGGAGTCAATACTCTAGCATATTTCTTTTAAAAACATTCATTACACAACAGAATTGCATAGAAGAGAAAAGAAGGTGAGAATTAGCCGTGGGAGAAAGGTGTTACAAGAAAGACAGAAAAACTTCATTTAGAAAGAGGTGAAAAAGATGAATCAGAAGAAAACATAATTTAAGACAGAGGAGCCTTTAAAAGTTGCTAACAAAGTTGTGTGTTTGGCAGCCACCTCACCTGAACTAGGACTTTGACTCCTCCGAGGGTGAATCACTTTTGAACGAGGTTTCAAGGACAGCTCTGCTCTCCCAAACGCGCAGCACATGCAACCTTGTCACATTTTTCTTGCCAGATCTGGGTTGGGCAGTGCCTGCCCCGTGTAGGAGCCATTGCATGGCAGGGATAGGCACATAGATATCGATTTTGCAGCCCTGGTTAATTCAGACTGTGCAGCATCTCTGAAACACCCACACCGACCCAACCGCAAAGCAGCCACGCCTTGTTCAGCTTCAACATCGGTAGATTCCTAGAAAAAAATGGTTTGGAGAGAAATATCCATGTTCAGATGGGGAAATGTCAATATCAGACAGCAGGGTCACTTATGGCGGCAGTAACAAATGATGGCAGCCACTCTAAACAGCAGAATTGCTAGATGACAACTCCTTGAAATTATCACGAGAAAAATATCTGAACCAAAGTAATTTTCAGGGGGCTCGGAACCAGATGATCTTTAAGATCTCTTCCAACCCAACTATGATTCCGTTTTGCCTCTTCCCCAAATTCCACTTTCACGTGATGGAAGCACAGAGGTTATTCTTTAGAACAGGCCTACACTTCAGGGAAGAGAGGATTGCGTTTTAACAGGGGCAAAACCATATAAGTTCTAATCTTACTGCCAGAAAATGGTTTTAGATGCATCCTCTCTTTCCAACTCTTCTGCAAGAAGGAAACAAAACACCTCAAGAGTCTATAGAATATGCACATTCACAAAGCTGGAAACCCAGACAGTTAAGGTTTGGTTAAGTTATAGCAGCATTAAGGAGATTAATATTAGAAACTCAGGCAATCTGAAGATTAGGTGTCATTACCTGCTCCAACAATTAATGGCAATATTACCATGCCAAACAATAACAATTTATATGTATGATTACCAAATTTTGTGTTTTTCTGCTCAGTTGATGGGTTGCAAGGATATTTAGTTTGCTTTCACAGAAGTATTTAGTTCTTAAACACTTATATGCACTTTGTGCAATCAATCAGGATTAATTGTTCTTTAGGGATTGGGCTGCCCCCCACTGATCCCAGTTTGAGCTATAGCAGATGCCACAGAGCCCATCCAGAAGAGCTAACTCTTCTCTTTCTTCTTCTACATCCACTAAATACAACTTAATATAATTGTGCCAGAGCAGTGAGACAATAATGAATGAATGGGTCCACAAACAGCTCTGGAGAGGTTTCAGCAATTTCTGCAAGGAAATGAATCAAAATGAATCTGAGCAAGATGCAGGACATGGAACAATAATATCTGTTTTCTTGTGATTAAAAGGAAAGAACAACAATCCTGCCACTGATACTTTCTCTTGATCCAGTATGGTGCCTAATGTGAAAGTTTAAAATGTGAAATAAATTAAAAATATCTGTTCTATTCGCAAGCAAATCAAGTACTCAATAGCTACTACCAATTTCAACACAAAAAATTTAACAGTATTTTGAATTTTTAAATAGTGCATTTTTTAGCAATTTTACAGCATATCTCTTTGAAAGACCTCGTGGATGTCTTGCCAGATGTGACACAGTGGTATAGGAACTCTACAGCAGAGAGCTTATTTATCCTTAGATCACCCCACTCTTTCCCTCTCAAACCAGAGAAACCATCTCCGAATTTCCTAACGATCTCGCAAGATAAACATTGAAAATTAATAGAGCTGGAAATTACTATATTAAAAGGAGCATTATATTCTTTAAATCTAGTGCTAAGAACATAAACCTTTCCTAAGTCCTACTTATCGGTGCAGTGACGTCATCCTGGAGTAGGAGAAAGATAATCTCCCTTGTTGCTGCATTATTGAGGAACGGCAAGGAGTCCTGACAAATTTCCTGCCCATCCTGCACGGATATTTAAATGCAATAAAACCCAATTTTCTTTATTTCTGGCATCTTTTCTCCCTGCACGGGAGCATGTTCCAGGCATTTTTCAGTGCTTTGTCTCTGCTCTTTGCCTTTTTCTTTGCCTCCTTCTCCACTCACAGCCCTCACTCCGCCAGCTGTCACTCCAGTGACATTTCCCAAGCATGAAGCTGACAAAGAGCAGGGCAGAGTTTAAGTGGCGGAGCTGTGGAAAACAGTAGCAATGTTTTAAAATATCAACATAACTCAGTGTTTTGGGAACAATTTCCGATATTGTTGCTTGAATGGACACTGTTTACTACACAGCCTTTCACGCTGAAGAGAACTCAGTTATTTTAGAAAATTAAAAGGTTAGTCAACTGTAGCACACAGCTATTTTGTCAGGAAATTTCATATTTTTCTGCCATAATACTTCATTTAAATTAGACATTAAGAAAGCCCAATCTGATTAATACTAAGAGATTTCTGCACAGACAATTAAGGAAACTGTTAATATTGCTAAAAAGAGGACAAATAACAGAGAACAGGACAGATATTTGAGAAGTGTTTTGCTTCCTGATTTACACATCTTCTCTACCAACTTAATTTTCAATTTCAGAGCTATATTTACAGGCCAAAACGATCTGAAATTCTAGTCAAAAAAAAGGTCAAGAGTAGTTCTCACATGGGGGTGTCTTCTTCCAACAGTTAAGCTTTCCTCTAATTTTTAATTATTTTCTGTTATCTGAGCTACTGTGCTCCAAGATCCAAATACTGACAGGAAAGACTACTGCAACATTCAGAGTTAGCACAAGCATTTTCTTCAGTCTGTAAAAGCACTGGCCCCCACCACCGAAATTAAATCAACTCAGCCACGCCAAAGGCAGAAAGAGAACTCAACATGATTTTCAATAGTCACCAATAATCTTAACCTAACTTTAGGAAACGTTCAAGGTAAGATTTCCAGTTTGTCAGCTGGCTTGATTATGACATTTACAATCCTCATGGGCACCTTCAAGTTGAACAGGGAGAAAATCCTAATTTCTTTTTGTTCAGAAATAGTTCTGTAGTGTTTCTGTTCTTCACACATTATGTGGTAAGGAGAGAAAATTATCCCAGGCCATCCTGACACTGCTCATGAGGTGACAGATTTACAATTTCTGTGAAGGGAAGGCACAGGAGCCTGTTTTGTCCTGAAGCACAGGCAAACCCTGACCTTGCGGAGTTTTTCCACTGCTCTGACTTGCAGGTGCTGCCACACTGCTGAGCAAGGGGGAAGGAGCCCTCTAGTGAGGACAAAAAAGGCACCTACAGCCCATACTTTTCACAGAAATAACACAGGAACACAATGAATACCAACAATGTCACCGTCAGTCTCCAGGCATTTGAACAGCACACACTGCCCAGGGTATTCAACACTTACAAAACCTCCTGGATCTCAACCCTGAGGTCAAACAAACGAACAAACAAACATATATATATATATATATATATATATATATATATATATATATATATATATATATATATATATATATATATGTATATGTCATAATGTGATTTCAGAGCTAATGTATGACTTACCATAAAGAGACAGCCTTAATTGAAAAAAGGATCCAAAAACTTGAGAATGATGGAGAAATGAACTGCAGTCCTTCCTTGTCAGATAAATATTTTGTTTAAATTTTTCAACAGACCTCGACCTTAAGAACAATTGGTAAGAGTAATTTAAAGGACAGAAAGGCTTTTTTTAAAACCTTCTGTACTAGGATAAACTTTATAAATCACAGAATCATTCACATCTTCCAGGGACATAGCCAGTTTGCACTATAATATAGCCATATCCAGGAAATCCCAGTGTCAGATCTATTGATAGAGCTTCATCACAACAGCTCCATCACTCTATTTCATATAATAGAGGAAAAAAAATCCATGTATTTCACTACAGCATATAGTTCACATAATATTCACATAATACATACAGTTGATGAGAAGTCATTGGAACAGCAATTTATGCCTTTGTGATTCCTCTAGTATGGCAAAAGATTAGAGACATACAAGTAGAGACAGACACATAAAGAGAGAGAGATACTCAGTCCCACACAGGTCCATAATATGCAGCTATTTCTGCATAAAAAACTTTTGCTTTACGATTTGTATCACTACAATCAGGAAAAAAAATAGCAAGGATGTTGTTTATTTTATTGTCACCAAATCTACATGAAATATACATTAAATGTATCTGGTTTAAAGCAGTACTGCTCTGAAGTTGCATAGAGAAAACCACACGCAATAGTTTATTTTTGGTGGGTTTTGTCTTTAGAGTGATCACAGTTGATTGCATAGCAGTTTTATGACTCTGAATGGAAAGTCAAAACAATTCTGAAGTTTAAATTGATAACAATATAGTTAATGCCCTGCTGTCTAACTGCTAGAGGGATAAACAAAGAATACCTAGAATGCTGCAATGAGTTTAGGAAATCCATTTGGAAAGTTATGAAGTGGCATCAGAAGTCAGGAAGAGATACTTGAGAGGCATAAGCAGCTAACAGATGACGAGAAATTGCAAATAATTCAGGCAAATCACAAGAGATGCAGTTTAGGTAATCATTTAGAAACAAAGAAATGAAAACCCAGACCCATTTTAGACAAGCAGAATTGTGAAAGTGACTTCATTGTACTTCCATTTAGGGTTTAATCCTGGATGCAGACCTGAAACTTTTCTAAATTTCACAAATGGGGAAAATGAGTGAACAGCCACTCTCAGTAAACTTGCTGAACTTCTCACTTCTGGAGAGGCTGCACAGCCTCCTTGGGTTATTTTGGCACCTCCTTTTCTGGCAAGCAAGGAGGAGTTTAGAGGAATTTAAAAGAAAAAACAGGGGAAAAAATTAATCCAACTTTCCCAAACCACAAAATATTCAATTTAATTTGGGATACATTTTGCCCACAGTGAGAGCAAGGGTCATATTTTATCCAAAAAATCACTCTCGATGGAAAGAACTCTAAAAGGTTTTGCTACAGAAGACCTCAGTGAAAGAAATATTGTGCTGTTGGCATCCATATCCACATCAAAACTGTAAAAATACTAATAGGGCAGGAGGTTGCAAGCATCATTTTTTCATTTTTTTTCAATGACATTTGAGTGGATAATGACAAAGTTAATTTGGATATGCTATTAAATGAAAAACTCTTCAACTGCACATCTGAAAAACCTGAAAATTACTTAACCTCACCAGGACATTTGCCCACTCCTTTAGTTTTATCAAATCAGAAAAAGCAAAGATGAAAAATTACAAGGATTTTGGGGTTTTGGTGGTTTTCTGGTGTGGAAGTATTGTTTTCTTATCCTACTTGATTCAGCTTATGTAGATCAATACCAGATTTAATTGTAGGATTAACTGCAATTAACTACTTAAGAATAGTAATTTGAAAATATTTATGATCTCATTAAGTCAAATTCTGGGTACCAACAGGGTATGCCTGAACATGATTTTCCTTTGCACATCCTGACTCTTAATTCCAATACAGGACTCTTAATTTTAAATACAGCTAAGTAACTACAGAACCAAACATCGAGAGACTCACAACAAAGATATTGATACTGATGCCTATGTCTGAGACAAAACTCAGAATCTATGCTTTCAGATCATCAAAAGATTTCTTCAAAGTCCTCCAGACTTTGAGATTTATCAGCATTTAAAGGAATAAAAAATGAATGATAGGTGTTGAAGACCTGAGAATTAAAATGGCTGTGATTCTAATAACCAACATGGGAATAAAAGAGATTCTTTAGAAATGTGTTTTATTGGAATTATTTGATTCTCCTATCTCATTTGCTCTGATGCTGTGTAAGCCCTCCACTGGCCAATGATGCCTAAGTATTTTTCCCACAATACTTTTTTTTAAACATTTTTTTTTCTAATAACCACCACAGATCCTGAGCAGGGGTAGGCTCAGACTGATGGAGTGGATGACATGATGTGCAAAACATTGGCCCGGGGCTGGGAAGAATGATTTGGCAGACAAAGTGCATCTAACAGAGAGGATTTACAGAGTCACCATTAAGCTTACACATTATGACACCTCCAAAAAAATGAATGATCTACACCATTGTAAGAATCCTTATTCATCCCACTGCTTTTCTACTGAACTGAATTCACTTGCTTAAATAATTGTGGATGTTGTGGCTCAAAGAAAGTCAGTGAATACCTAAATTTTAAAGTCCAGATCGACTTCAGCTTTGCCACAGCACTTTTAAAGTTTATAGTATTCCCATATGACTCAGAGAAGAAGCCCAGTGAAACAAAAGGACAGCAGGATTGCAAAATAAGAGAAGTAATTGAAAAACATCTCCAACTGATGCAGAGGTTTCAATTATTAATCAAACTTAAACAAGTTGGAAAGGAAATAATAAAAGAAAGGAATAATTCTGGTTACTTAGAAAAACTTCTTTTTTAAAGGAAATGAACTTTTAAAACCTCTGAACTTCCCTGAAAAGGCCACTGAAACTTAGCAAGTGAGAACTGAAAAAAAATCTTCTTAGAAACTACATTCCCTTTTAAAAACTGTGACTGCAGAGGGCATTGTCAGCCCCACAAAAGAAGGATTACATCCTATTTATTTCACAAAGCAGCTTTACTGCCTATGAGCACTTCCGTCTTCAAGGGTCCTACAGAAACTACAGTTTTGGTATTTAAGGTGTTAAACTGAAATTAATTTCTCCCTGATAGTCCCCCTGATGTCTTCAGCTATATAAGGTAAACTGGAAGGACAAGGAGAGCAAGTGTAGTTTCATTTGTTATTCAGCTCTGATTTCTTTCCCCTTCTGTTCCTGTCACTAGAATTGATTCTCCTAGCTCCTACAGCAATGTTAAATCACTAAAGAATGGAGCTACAACTGATAGAGACCCAGTGTGAGTGGAAGATTAATCAAAAGTAACTATACTTTAGCTAGGTTTAGTTCTGGTTCTGTTTCCGGCCACAATTCACTGTCCCTTTCTCATCCCAATGACCTCATCCTCACTCCCTAATGACTGTGTAGTCCTCTGGAAAGTTTCACCTTTCTTTTATTTCCTTTGACAAATTTAACAGGAGCATCATGACCTCAAATGAATGTTTCATTTCAAGATTAGATTTTTTTGTGCCCTACTGACTCAAAAATAAGGTTAAAGAAAGACAGGTATATAGTTAAAGGATTGGCCTGGTGCTTATGTTGATGTAGGTTCAGTTCCTGGCACTGACACAGCTTTCTCCTGTGCTAATAATTGATAGTTAGATTCCATAAATATTGCTCAAATTAAGTACTATCTTCCTCTGCAAAGAGCTCTTGTAATTTAGGATGCAGTACTGTTTAACATCAGAGAAGATAAAAGAATCTGTCTCTTAATCTTTCTGTCTTAATTTCCCTTCTGAACGTAGTGGTTAATTTGTACTTTCAAATCAGGAATCTTGCGAGTCAATCTTCACAAGTAAAAGCATCCCAATATGGCAAAAGTAGCAGACAATAAAAAACAATTTTTCTGGGAAATGATTCACATCTAAAGTGTTGGCCATAAGAAAACTACATGCTGGACTTCCACCAAAGCATTAAGTCATCTTACCATGCTTAAAGTAATTTTCGAAGTAATTAATGTCATTCTGACTTGTACAGAAAGGTTCAAGAACTGAAAGTCTAAAGAAGATTAAGGCAATACTTCACAGACACAAAACTGAATCTTGTTTATTGCTTATGCTCTGTTGCTGCAACACTGTAAAGGGTTGGACACTTTTCAGTGGCAAAGCCCTTGGCAGCGATGTGAGACCTCACTAGTCAGAGCCTGGAGCACATGAGAGCAAATCCACAAAACTTAATGGTGCAGACAACTGCACGAGTGGTGTCAGCGAGGAGTGAGCCAGGCCTTGCTGGCCTTGCCTTCTTTCCCCTCCTATTTCTCTTCTGTGGCCACACTTATAGAACCATTGAGGTTAGAAAAGACCGTCAAGATGGTCGAGGCCAACGTTTGACTGAATGCCTCCTTGCCCATTAAACAATATCACGAAGTGCCTACATGTTTTTCGAACACTTCCAGGGATGGTGACTCCCCCACTCCCCTGATCAGCCTGTCCAATGCTTGACCACCCTTTCAGCGAAGATATTTTTCCTGATATCCAACCTGAGCCTCCCCTGGCGCTACTTGAGGCCATTTCCCTTTTTCCTATCACTTTTTTCTTGGAAGAAGTAAAAACCAACACTCATCTCACCACCATCTCCTTTCAGGTGGTTGTACAGAGTGTAAGGTCTCCCCTGAGCCTCCTTTTCTCCAGGATAAACACCCCCAGCTCCCTCAGCTGCTGCTCACTGTGCTCCAGACCCTTCCCCAGCTCCGCTGCCCTTCTCTGCACACCTCCTCAAGGTCTCTCTTGCAGTGAGTGCCCCAAGCTGAGCACAGATTTGAGGTGTGGCCACACCAGAGCCAAGAGGACAGACCATCCCTGCCCTGTCCTGCTGGCCACACTGTTGCTGACACAGGCCAGGTGGCACTGGCCTCCTTGGCCACCTGGGCACTGCTGGCTGATGTTCAGTGCTGTCAACCACTGCTCATTTCTAACAAGGGAATGAAAATTGTCCACCTCTGTAGTGGGTGACTTTGTCCTGTGCTTACCTATTTATCCTCCTGTAAGGACCATTCTGTATATACAAAAATTAAAAACGTAATGTGTGTCGGTATGTGCGCTCCTGGACAATGGAAAAGGTGTTAGATGGGACTTGGAGCTGCCATTCCCACCTTCTGCCTCCAACCAGACAATGATGCCAAAATGCAAGAGCAAGAGCACCATGTTTGTCATTTGCTATTTGCTTTCGTTCTCAGAGTGCAGCTGAGAAAGAGCTACAGAGCTAAAAATTCTGATTACAAAGCGCAAAGCCATGCACTGCTCATCATGTGGTCAGTGGCATTAACCATGAATCAGTCATTCTGCTGCACATTCTACATCAGTATCCTCTTCTTCTTTCCTCCTTCAAGGAATCTCATCCCATCCGTTCCCTGCAGTCCCTTCAGATGCCACCAAGACAGTATTTCTATATATATAGTCAGTATATATTTACTGACCTGTAAGTTTGGAAGAAAAAACAAATGTTCAATATCAGCATGTTGAAAAGCCTGCTAAGGACAGTGGAAATATTTCCATTGATTTTAGTAGACCTTGGATCAGGTTATATATAAGTAAATTCTGGCATCTGATTCATCAAGACATGATCCTGGCTGCACTAAAAGATTTACCGGTGACTTCAGTAATGCTGCAATTTCACCCAGTTTTGGGGGTTTCATTGCTATTAATTTGGTAATCTAAATAAAATGCAGTATTTAATTGGCTTGGGATAAGGAGGATATGGAAGGTTCTGTCATGACTGCTCCTACTTCTGCCACACTCAAGGGTAAGCAGCAATCATTTCCTGTAGAGCATATACAAAAAAGGGGAGGGGATGTATTTTCATCATGAATGGATGTCTGTACCATCATTGCCCTCCTCAGTGCGCTGTAAGGGGCAATATTCAAATGTAATAATGACCTTTTGGCTTCTAATTATCTTGTCCTAAACCCTGATCAACCTGGCTATTCTTGCCATAGTGAATTTCTCTTCAGCAAAGCATTTCTCTTGCCAAAGTATATATTTTTTGGCAGCATCTGGCACTTTCCAGCCCTGGAATCTGATGTAGGCTTGTAAATTGTGCTAGGTCGGCAAGGTTTTCACCCTCCAGAGCACTGAATTGGTGTAAAATAAGACATATTGTTTCCCATTCTTTCTCCATTTTTTTTTTCCTCAAAAGTATCTAAACTCTGGAATTCCTGCTTCCTATCCCAGTACAACACTTGAAATTATAGCTTTGTACTATAGGCAGAATATGGCACTCCATGTGAGAGGAAATGGTTACAAGTGCTGTACTTTGGAAATAAGTTTAGGGGAAAAGAAGAATTTCTTCCCAATTCTATACACAATGAAGGGGGGAAAAAAGTGTTTCTGAAAGGATATTTCTAGAAGAAAAAAAAATATTCAACTATGTGACAGACTAAATAAACATAGACATGCAAATTACAAATTAAGACATCTTCTGGAATAAAGCTACACTTGTCTCACTGACTTTAAAGAAGTGAAATAGTTATTTTGCTCTCCATTTGAAACATCAAAGAGTTATCATTCTTTTTCAAATGTGAAGCTTATAGATCTCACTTATTCAGGCAAAACACTCTGTGAAAGTCTTGATAGATTTCTCTTACAGATCAATACTGAGTGTCTATGTTTTCCCAGTCTTACTTGCTTAGGATTTCAGAGCAAAGAGCAAACATCTTCTTGCCTTGGACTCAGTAATTAATACAATCTAGTATTCCACAAAGCTGTAGCTGTAGTGCAATATCTGAATATTAACAAATGCATATGCTCTCATAAAGATTTTACTTGTGCATACTGATAAAGCTTATCCTCTATTCTCATGCATATTAAATTAGATTTCAGAGCTAGGGCATCCATTCATTGAGAATTTATAAATGCTAATATATGCTCATTTTGATGAATACAAACAAAAATCAGTCTAAGCATAATAATTTTTTTGCATTAACAAAACATTGAAGGAAAATGGAAACTAAATATTAAATATTGTCACTTCAAAATGTATGCTACTTATTTACATGAAAGTCACATTGCCTACTTTGCACATTTAAACCTTGAGGTATTTCTGTTAAGGGACTTTACAACAATCCCCAAGATTTGTTATTCGCTTGTTTGTTTATTTGCTTGTTTGTTTGTTTTAACACTTCACAGAAGTATCAAAACCCAGGCATTTCCTGCTGATTGAACATTGACTCATAATTTTTCAAACACAGATGAGAAATTCCAGAGCACCCTCAAGAAGTATTATCAATATAACATTAACCCATTTGTCTAAGATTACAAGGAGATTAAAAGTGATATCAACAATCTCTTATTTTGCATATGCAGGCATTTATAATGCAAAAAGAGATGGAAATACTAGACTAACATACAGAGTATAGTCAAAGAGGTTTGGAGATACATAATTAAACAGTACAGTGGCTGGTATGCTTTGAGAACTATTTGCCATTATATTTAATTGTTAAATTGGAAATTAAAGAGAATGGCTTTGTACTCCAACAGTGGTGTACCCTCTGTGATTTAGGACAAATAATTTTTAATTTAATTAATTTTCCTTGAGTTCACTTCCCTAGAAGAAGCTGTGCATGTATGCTAAGACTAGCTCAATTAGCTTTATCTGTAGCTGATGAAAGAACACTGTTTCTTCCAGAGGACAAGAATAAAATTAATTTTAAGCAAAGCATTAAGTACAGGAATAATTCAGTCTCCATACACACGTGTCTGTCCACTATCTTAAACTAGATCCCTAATTTGCAGAAACTAGAGATGAGCAAGATGAATCTCAAGCTCAGCATCCCTCATCCAAAACCACTCCAATCAACACTCCCACTCTGGATCGAGGACACAGGATGTGCTTGTTCAATTAATGTGTTGCAATATTGCACTATAAACTCTCAGAATGTTGCTCAGGCCACAGAAAAATCCTGTCTGACCGCCCTGCTGCCTCACAGGATGCTCACATGTATCCTGGAAGTGTAAGTTGCTATCAGTGCTTCAAAATTGTACCTTCCCATGACGCTTTGATGGAAATATTTTGAGTTTCTTGCTACAAGACTGTAGCACTCAATAGCTCAATGGCCTTTCACCATACTTTAAAAGCTGCAGTTGCAGCTGAAGATTGACTCTAACACTAGATTATGATTAAATCCACTGTCTTTCAGATTAATTATGTATTTCTGAATTACAGTCTACATGGCACTCTTGGGTTCTACTGCTCAGCTAAAAAGACACTACGTACAGCAAATGTAAAGAGTCACATAAAAGTTCCAGGACACATAACCCCAGTTCGTTCCTAGAGTCCTAGAGCATTTATCCTGGGCTATTTCTCCTGTAATTTCTAATTTTAACATGGCAGCAGTGGATTTTGATTCTACACAGAACGCCTAGATAACTTGACTTTTGAAACTTCTGTAGTCCCCCCAGTGCTTCTCACATTGAGACCATCAGTAGAGGAAAACCAGTGGCAGCAACAGTAGGATATTTTGGAGTGATGGGGAAGAACAGAGAACCCAAGAGTAAACAAGTCCTGCTGAACTGCTTCAGTGCCTGCATTATTTAAAAGGAAGTGCTGCTAGTACAGAATCCAGCTGTTTAACCATTGGAATTCTATACCTTGGGCTGCTCTTAGGGCACTTCAGAACAGTGGGACTGACTCTCTATCTGCTGATCACACACTGAAAGAAACCTTCACAAATTTGATACATTAAATAAGAGCCAAATATTTTACTAAGTAAACGCTGACCTCCACGATATGAAATTCTTTTGAGCTAGCAACTGACAAAAAAGGAAAGAAACCCCCAAGGAAATCGGTGTACGTCAGCAAAAAGGAATGCCTAGGACTGTTGTGTGTCCACAGGCAGCACTCTGAAGGTTGAGAAAATATAAGGAACTTTTGATAACAGCAGGAAGGCTGCACTCAAATGATGTCTGAAAGATGAGAAAGGACTATATGGATTCCCAGTATAGTGACACAGAAAGTCCAGTCCATATTGAAGGCAATATTATTTAAAAAAAAAAAAAAAAAAAAAAAAAAAGAGAAATCATATTAAAAATGCGGAACCACCAGCCATTTATTAATATGGATTTTTATCTAGCAATTAACTTAAGTGCTTAGTTCTATCAGTCCCTGTGTAGGAGAACACTCAGGCATGTGGTCACTGTTCAAGATGTGATTTAGTCCAACTCACCACGTAGGAGCTTGAACATTTGCCTGGATCTAAGTGCATGCTTTGGTAACTTGATGAGCTGGGACCATCTGATCCTTCAGCCGTGCCAGAACAGATGGGCCAAATAGTGATAACATCTGTAGAAGTGGTAGTATCTCCTTGTAATTCTTTATCTCATCTTTCTCTGCGATAGCATCTTTGTATGCAGCTCCTAAGAGGTCAGCAGCAATTTAAAATCTATTGCTTTAGAATTACTTTAGTCATCAGATACTTCTCAATCATGATTGCAGGTCATGATTACTGAAAAGGAATCTTTTTTCTGTTAATTTCCTCTCTCTGTTGTACAGCTCTTTAGGCAATATCACTTTCTACATCACACAAATTTTAAGAGTACTTGATTGCTTAGGTCTTTCGAAAGCCTTGGCAAAACATTTCTTGAAAGAAAATATTCTGACTTCTCAACAGTGATGTTTTCTTTATACAAAGGATAAGCATTTAGTAAACCATGTGATATACAAATATTTAAGCCTAAAAATGAATTAATGTCCATAGCTGATGACACCATTGCTGATGTGATAGAGATTCCATTCCAGGCTTGTTACAGGTACCACTCATGCTTTTTAAAGAGCTATTAGACATTATATAATCCTTCATAAAATTATTATTCTGTCAGAAAGTTAAATAACTCCTAGATGTCTTTGGTCTGGCTACACTAAAAATTACTTTGAAGTACTCTGAGATTTTGACCAGAAAGATTCCAGGATTCAGGATTTGTATTAACCATTTATGCATATGATAGTGAGGAAAAATGATGCTACTGATTACTAAAAAAAGCAGGCAGCAGACATAGGTTAGTAAAAGTATTTTATCAATTTTATAAGTGATTAAATTTGGACACTGAAGGGTAAAATAACTTGAACAGATGCTTTCAGGGTGTGCTTGCTTATGAAACATTGACAGACTGAGAAAAGAAAGGGAAGCTCAATTAATCAGTTCTTTTACCTATAGTTCAGCTGGATTTTTCGGAAGTTACACCTGCATATCCAGGAAGAGAATTTTCCCTTCCAGGCTTTAAATGTGAGCATGACAAAATGTGGCACAGCTCTGGGTCTGCTGCAGAGTAATGACACTCTACACTTTATCATGAGTGCTAATTTTTAAAAGTATTGGGCTAAAATAATCAGATTGACAGATTTCAGGGAAAATCTCCAGGGAAACGCTTGTATTTCATATTATAACTCAGTGAGGGAAATTAGTCTGGGGGGAAAAAAGCAAACCAAACTCTACATCTTAGTATTTATAATACTTTTCAGTGATACACATAGAACAACACACACACATACACACACAAACCAAAATATTACTGTAGTTTACTCCTGGCTTGCTGTTCTGTTTAGTCCTATGAAACAAATAATTTAGCAGGCAATGTACAATATAGAGGCCCCCAGTGGATTGCAATATACTAGGTAAGCATGTTTTTCTTTTTGTTTAATTTATAGTCCCTGGGGGAAAAAAAAAAAAAAAAAAAAAAAAAAAAAAAAAAAAAAAAAAAAAAAAGACATTTTAAAAACCTGTTTTCTGGGCTTACAAAGCTCATAGGGATAGTTAGCTCTTAGCTGGCTGAACTGCTGGCTAAAATGTGAGACATGCTGTACCACTAGAGGTCTTTTCATTTACTGATGTTCCAAGGCCTCAAGGGTTCTTCATCAGTGGATTCAAGTTTTAATCACAGGGAACTGTAAAATGTAGTGCTGTCTTTTCAAATTGACAACCGCAGGACAAACACATGGTTATCAACCTAGACTTTGCTGTATAAGCACTGGGGGCAATAATTTCCCAAAGACAAACTGAATATTCATCTTTTTTGATACCCTTATCCTTCATCTAACTTGAGTAATTCTTAAAATGTAAACTCCTGCCAATCTCTGTGAATAACAGATTTTTGGTCTCAGTGATAAAACTGAGAAGGGGAAAAGAAAAAAAAAAAAGGCAAGAAAAGAAATTGGTAGAGCTGACTGAATTTAGTTACTTCATTTTTTGGCTCTGGGCATGCTTGTCTTTTTTTTCCATATTTTTCAGTTCTTAACCAATGTGGATCATTCTGTAAATGGAAAAATTTAATGCTGAAAATGTCAAAACAAAACACTTAATCTTTTCAGAATTTTACTGTCTGAAATCAAATTCTACCAGAATTTTAAAATAGATGTAGTAAGTAAGCAACTACTTACTTTTTGTGAATTTACCGTTCCTTCATTGCTAGTTATTTGTAACAAGGCAACAGCAAATCCGAGTGGGCTGTGTACAAATGATCCCAGGAAATAATGGGCCTTTAATCTCTGCGTAGGAGAACAGAGAATTCAGTGATTACTAAGGAAATGATAAACCTCTGAGGGGAAAAGACAAAAATATAAGTGTGTAAGAGTTGTATGAATGAAAATGTTGGCCTTTACTGGAGCTGAGTGAAAAATGCAAAATATCTGCCGATTAAGTAGTTTCCAGAGATGCCTGGTGCAAATGCAAAACACAGGAAAGCCACGCTCTGTCAGTCCCATTTCTTACCTTGTGCACATCTATGGAATATAAAATCTGTTTTTATCTGTTCCATCAACCTTCCTATTTCATTTTACTTTGTTGCCGCAGTTCCTGCTTCCCACTTTGGAGCTTGCAGATCTCACAGCCTGTGCAGTTGTACACAGTATTTATTTCCCCTTTGGAACACGCACTGAGTTCACACAGTACCTCAGTGCAGCCTTTTTTATTATGAAATGCATGTCTACAACACAGTCGTGATCTATGATCTTTACACACCAGCGACCTTGGTTGGCTCAAAAATCCATTTTCATACAAAAGCTAAATGGCAAATTTCCTTTGTACGGTTTCTAAATGTCAGATTTCAGCTTCCTCCCTCTCCATTTTTGATGCTAGGGCAGTTCAGGAAAATATTTCAATAATGCTTTTCTAAGAAGGCATAGATTTGTTCAAACGCTTAAACAGCAACCTCCCAGAGACAGAGATCAAAGCTGTCCATTTCCAGGAATATCTTCCAAAGGTGCATCTGAGAACAAGGTCTTAGAAAAGACACACACAGGCAGGCTCTACAATGGTCACTGGGGATTCAGTTAACATCACACAGCTTCATAATACGACTTTTTCCGAGAACTTTGTATATTCTGTCTAACACAAAAACCTTTCCCTCTGTGTTTTGAATAGGTAAGCCCACGGGGTATGGATCCAGCAGTAGACGCTTACACCACAAGGGAATAGTGGATGAATGCTGCTTCCAGAGCTGTGACCTGAGGAGGCTGGAGATGTATTGTGCTCCCATAAAGCCACCGAAATCCGCGCGGTCTGTCCGTGCTCAGCGCCACACCGACATGCCAAAAGCACAGAAGGTAGGCCAGGCTGGGCAAAAGTCACAACAACCAAACCAAACCAAACCAAACCAAACCAAACCAAACCAAACCAAACCAAACCAAGGAAAAAGAAAAAACAACTAAAAAATGCCCTGTGTATTTTAGGGAAGGGGAATTCTATTAAGGCTGGTAACGTAGAAAACAGTTGGTGTGTTCTGCCTACTGGATTTAGTGGAACTTTGGAAAATAGTTTCCACGGTAGGAAATAAGTAGGAAGTGGTGTGCTCCATCTCATCTTTTAGAACACTGAATAAAACATGGAATTGCTAAGCTAGTTGTTGTGAAGTTTTATCCTGCCGTAGGGTAGTAAGTGACAAGTGCTCACATCATCCAATCACAAATATCACCTAAGATTTCTTTCAAAAGCGAAACTAAACACTAAATGTTAAACAACTCAACCATCCAGAATCTCTTCACTCATCCTCCACTTTTAGGGAGAAGTAGAGTGAGTGCTCAAGATGGAAATCAGCCATTCTGCTATTCATTTTATATTTAAATGAACCATTTTTTAATTCATTATTTTTGCCTTGTTTTTTTAAATTTATCAGAACTAAATTAAATGGATACTCACTGCAATCATTGCATACTCCATTTTAACTATTTAAAGTTCAGTATGTATATTCTCCAAGCACTTCCAATATTGATTAGTATTATTTATACAGTTGTGAAATTCTGAGTATCCAGATTTTTGTTCTACTGATACCAGAGGTACTGTATATTTATATATATCAAGAGAGCCTATAGTTCAGAAAACCCATCTTAGGCTAGGCTATGATTAAGCTCATGTCCAACTGTCTCTCCTGTTTGAGGTCTGAACATCTGTTTTACATATTATCTGTCTTCTGCTGTAAGTCTCCCGTGATTTATTTTATTGCTGTTGACCCTGTCTGTCCTACACATATGTTGGCACCACTCCTGCAGTTATCTGAAAATTTCTGCTTACAAGACCTGGAACCTAAGATTTCATAGGAAGTCAGGAAACCAGTGCTGTATATTAAAATCCTTAATATCGACTTTATGAAAAGAACTATTGTAATCATGCCAGCATCCATTCCTTTCCATAAGTCAATCCACGGAATGCAATCCCTTCACCTCTTCCTCAAGGGTTTTCCAAAAATCAGTGTCTGTGTGATCCTTTCTGGGAAATATCACCTTGGCCCTTGAGACCCCAAAGGGCACACAGGGCAAGAAGAGAAGACTTCTTCAGGTAGAGCTCAACTGCAGACAAGAAACCCCCGTGGTTTATTCCTATCTGGGCGCACATAAACTCAATTCTTGCTGGGAAAGAAGAAAACAGGCTTGGCCAGGAATCCGTGTGCTCCTTCCCATGCTTGTTGCTAAGGTGATGAATAAAACATTCGAGTGAAGGAGACAAGATACCTGCCAGCTCTTTGATGAATCTCCACACCAATTTCCTTGGAGGAATGAGGAATGATGTCATCTTCAGGCAGCTGTCCTCTCCCCAGCTCGAAACATAGGCAGGAGAACGTTTTTCTTACAGACAGGAAAGACCTTGGATCTCCATGCAGCATCAGGGGAGGTAGCACTCAGGAGGGGCACTGGAAGAAGGGAAAAAATAGGGAATATGTAATTGAGTAATTGAGAGAGCCTAGCTGCAGAAGAAATCATCCCGGAAATTAAAAAGGGAAAAAATCAAGAGGTGAAAAGGGCAGTGAAAGCATAATGAGGAGCACAAGAAAAAGGAAAGGGGAGGGAATTAGATCAAGGAGGTTGAGAAGATGTAAAATATTGCAAGGATATGGCAAAACTGAATGAACCAAGGTGCATTGCACATAAAAGATGGAATTTTGAAAAAACTGGGGAGAAAATGAAATTAGAAATAAATTAATATTAAAGAAAACAACACCTTTAAAGAAACTGTACATGAAAAGGAGCCTGTTGAACAGAAGAAATCATAAATGCTTCTTCATAGGAACTTGGCAATAAAATAACAAATATGATGGGAAATACAAACAAATTTTCATTTTTATCTCTAGGTGGAGAAAATTAGATTGAGGAAGCAAAAATGCGAAGAGGTATGAGAAATTATTATTCAGATCTATGATAGATAAAATGAAAATACAGTGGAAGGAGAGAAGCAGAATTCATTAGGAAAAACTCTGGTACATATTCTCATGTAATTCTTGTTCTTTCTCTTATCTTTTTGCAGTCAGTTGTACCTGCCTCCATTAATAAAGGCAACTTCATTCACATTTTTTTTATAGACTCTCCCAATATGAATACATTTAGCTAGTTCATAGTGTTGATATGCCACTGATTTTAACTAAAAAAATGAATATGCTCAAAGTCAAATTACTTTTTAGTTAAATACTTTGTTTCTCTCTTAATATTATATGTTATATATGAGATATATATCTTATTCATAGAAAATGCATATATATATATATATTTGTATAATAATATATACATGACCTCTTTAAAATTTTCTTATTTACATGCAAGATGTAAGGTAAGATTAGGTGGAATGCATAAGATGCTCTATAGTTACTCTCAGATTTCACAATCAGTTTTTTATGTATTTCATACATCTGATATAGTCTTTGTTTAGCGTCTCCTCGCAATCTTTTTAAATGACAAATCCAGAATTTGGGGTTTTGTTTAAGTATTTCTAGTGTTTAGGTAAGTGGTGTATTTACCCTTTTCCTTGGGCAGATCGTTCTTCCGAGGCACAATTTGGTAGAAGATCTTAGTTCAATGGAGTAGGGATCTTCTTTTGTTTACAGTTTCAGTATTTCTGATGGAAAGCAAAGTAATGGTTTCTCCTAGTTCTACCGTAACTTTACATCTAGAGTTTTAAAGTGCAAAAGAAGAGCAAGAAAGGGAGTTAAAATCCTCTCTTCAGCGTCATGGTACCATCGAGCTTTTCTTCATTTCTTTCTTTCTCTTCCGAAAAATGCTAAAAGTTTAGTCAATTGCCCTTAAGTGAACTAAATTTTAACAGCAATTTAGAAAAGTAGTGAGCAGCACTTTGAGAAACAGCTGCTCTACCAAGGGAAACAAGTGAGCAATTTCCACAACTGCACACGAGGGAAGACCGTGACCTTTTCAAATGAAGCAGTGTCACAGGACCGATGTCATAAAGTTCTTGTCAGTCTAAGAATACAAGGTACTTTGAAAATGACTGAATGCGAATGCTGGCAAGGCTGCTTTTAAAATCCACTAAAAAAGAATCACGCAATCATTTAGGCTGGAAAAGAACCCTAAGAACATCGAGTTCAGCCATTAACTCAGCTCTGCCAAGTCCACCAGGAAACCCTGTCCATGAGTGCCACAGCTACACATGTTTTAAATACCTCCAGGGACGGTGACTCCACAGCTTCCTCAGGCAGCCTGATTCACTGCTGGACAATGTTTGCTGTGCAGAAAGTTTTCCTACCATCCAATGTTCTAAACCACCCCAGGTACAACTGGAACTTGCTCATGAACGCAGGGCCATTCCATCCCTTTGCCACGCCATCCCTCTGCCATGCCGTCCCTTTGCAACCTGAGCAAAAGGGCAAGAGAGGTGCACATCCAGACAGAATTTTCCTCTTCCTCAGGTTTTCAGTCCTTATTCTTCTTTAGACCTCATATGTGAAAAATACCCATAAAAATGTATAACAGCAAAGTATGAAGAGGAAGTGGATTCTCTCAAAATTCTTTTCAGATTTTATCTAATCTTCAAAATTTAAATGATACTGAGTGGGACTAGGAGAGAAAGGGAAAAGGTATTAGTATTTTTAGTTCAAGAAAATGTCATCAAGAAAACAGAAAAGGTATTGCATTATATCTCATTAATTTTTCTAAGACTGGCAGATTCTTTTGTAACTGGCTCAGTATCAACTCATAGATACATTTACAGGCCAAAATATGCACCATGGCACCAAGCCTAATTTCTGTTGAAGCCACGCCACATTACCAAGCCAATGGGGGAACTTTAAGGTGCAACAGATAGAAGGACTTGACCTTTTCAGAGAATGATTTTCTCTGATTGCTTGCTTTGCAGCCCTGTTTTATTCTCCTGACCACGCTGCCCACAGAACTAGAAAGCTTTCCAAGAGACCCCAGAGAGTTCAGAGCTAAGGGATCATGCCTGTTACTACAAAACCCAGATTTTCCATTTATTCCCAACAGAGCAAGAGGATTTTTAATGCCAATGTGAGGTTTGAATGTCTGTCCTAACAGGACAAGAATGCTGCTGCAGGCTTCCCGAGACCCTTCTAGCTCAGTCAAATGGCCACTGCCATCACCAGGGTAGTTGCTATCCTACTGTTAGTGATGCCTTGTCTCCAAAGATCCATGCTGAAGGTGATGAGCCTGAAGTCTGTGCTTCCCTGTTCTTGAGCTGAGTTATACAAAAATCACATTTTGCATCTCTCACCTTAAAATTGTGGTTATCCTTGTCTGGGTTTTATTTCTAATTACTTTCTTCTCAAAGACTTGAGAAATGAACCAAACTTTTCCATACCAGTGGAAATGCAGGTCTGAGAACCTAATTTGGGCATTCACACCTGTTTTTTGGGTTTAGGGTTTTTTCCCCAGTGGCCTCAGCATTGCATACTTGAAAAAAAAATGTGTTCTGTGGGTCAAAGCATTTTCTGGCCTGCATGTTCCTATCAGTACACTCGTTGGTAGTTATGCATCAAAATGCTGATTCTGGAGAAGGAAGTGCTCTAAAAACCACCTGCCATCTTCCCTCAATTTCAAAGCTAGTCTGGATCATGACAGATCTTTTCCAAAAGCTGTAAGTGAAACCCTCCTGCATCTTAATATCTGCTTTATTTGGGTGATAAAGCCATTTAAAGTCAGTCATAAATTCTCTCCACAACAGTAGTGGAGAGAATTTATATTTCCATTTGGGAAGCACACAGTTAATTTTCAATCTAAATATCCTCTGAAAGCCACTGCAATGCAAAATGGCTGTTGTTTCATTGTAAGGCTCTCACTGTCCATTTTATAGATCAAGAGTTTGTAGTTTTTTAGAATGCATGACTTTTGGCAGATAAAATGTAGCATATAACTTTTCCTATATGCTGGTAAACTCTCTTTGAGGAGGAGCATCTAGGGTTAGCACTGAGGAGAATTTTTGTTTTGTTGCTGTGTAGAAAAAAAAAAATTGGGCAGATGAGTAAAGAAATTCCTGTTTTCTTAGCTCATTGTAACCAATATAAGCATTTGTAGAATAAGGCAGGACCTTTAGTGTTGGCAGACTCCTGTGCAATTCTGCAGTGATGATTTTAATGAAAATGAGTGAAAATTTAAGGGTTCAGCCAGAATGAGCACTTCAGGGTGAAAACTGAGGTATAACTTAGGAAAAAGTAAAGACAGCAAAGGTGGCTTTGGAAAACCTGGAAGAGAAACAGGCAGTGAAAATCAAAACATATTTTAATTTATGGATAAACAGAATTCTGTTGGCATTTCTGATTCTGTATTTGATTGATGCTATTCTACAGCAATATTAGCAAAACTGAATGAGGAAAAGCCAGTATCCTTCTCAGCTGTTCACAGGAACAGTGACTAGATGATTAATCTAGTCTATAATGGCAGATTCCTAACAAAAACATTTCTTCATTATGACTATTTTGCTGTTAACAACTTTGGCTTGTCAGTGATGATAAATCCTAGTTTGGCTCAATGTTTTATACTTGGTGGTGGTATAATTAATTTAACAATTACTAGTACTGCCTGATCTTTGTTTTACATACTTAAAATAATAATTTAGCTCATATCCATCAGAATCCAATACACATCCAGTGAAAATTAATAAGCTCTATGTGAGCTCGAGTTTTGTGATCCTTTGAAAGTTTCTGATTTATTTTATATTTAATAGATACTGAAGGGAAATGGAAACGTTATGTATAGAGAATAGTATTTTACATGGGAAATCACTAAAAACCCCCACAAAACTGTAATGCACCAAAGTAGCTTCCATTTTCTTTCTGTCCATCAGAAAAGCAAGAAAAAGTTATCAATATTTAAATTTTAAAGGCTCCTTATTTTTAGGGCTTAAACAACAACCAATGCAGTGGTAGAGCTGCATGCACATGGCTTCACCTTTCACAGAGATTATTTTTTTCCTTTTTGGCTTTTCTTGGAACAAAACCAATATTTTCACTTAACTAAGAAACTGACTTCTGATGAGGATTATAAATATGGAGAGTCACTTAACAATTCTGCCTTTAGTCTGATACAGAAAATGCAAAGTTTTGGGCCTGGCTAATATTTACGAGTGTGGCAAATAAGGAAATCAAATTGGAATGTATATATCACACCCATGACTGCTGCTGAAGACTGACCTGTGTGTGGAATGACAGGGAACTGAGAACATTATTCCCTCCACATCTCTCTTGATTTGCCTGGCACATCACCTTGCCTGTTTTGAAAATACAAATTATATGGCTGCAGCTCCTACAGTGAACTTTTTTCCTCCTCAAGGCCTTATTAAAAAAAAAAATCCAACATATCTAAAATGCTATTTATGCAATATGCAGTTAGCAGAGCAATTTTGGAAACACCTGGTACCAATGCCCAAGAGATTCCATGAGTCCTGCAGGTAGAGCTGTAAAGTTCCCTGGCCCCTGTACCTCCTTCTCTTGCAAAGGTCTTTGGGAACGAAAGGAAATCTTTGGTACCTCCAGTAGGTCTAAGCCCATCCAGGTTCCAGTGGGCAGATATCTCCTCTGCCAAGACCAACAATGACAACTGTTGAAGTGTTTGTGTCTAGGAGAACAGGGAATTCCAGGTACAGAAGTTCTGCAAGTTAAGTTCTCTGTAGATAACTGAATTATTCATTAAAACTCAATTATCTAACAGTTCCAGCACTCTGGACAACTGTTTTCCCACAATTGTTAAGTTTTGTGATCATACAACATATTTAAACCTACCTGTAATAAATTCTTCTTTCTAAACTTTCAGGAAGTGCATTTGAAGAATACAAGTAGAGGGAACACAGGAAACAGAAACTACAGAATGTAAGAACATGCCATCCACAAGAATGAAGAATGAATGTGCCATCTGCAGGATACTTTGCTGTAAATAAATTATTTGTTAAACATTGGAAGACTTAAAAAAACCTTTGTTTTAAAAAGCTTGATGCAATTTCAACCAATGGGCATTCTCCCAGTGAACAATGCAACTAAACATTCCAATATTAAGTCTTTAGAGAACAGAACATTTTAACCAGCCCAGAGCTAAAAAAAATTCTGTGGTTGATATATTGCTGTTTGTTAACCTGTTTTAAATGTCCTGCACGAAAACTCTTAAAAGTCCTGTGCCCCTCAAAAGCCTACAAATTTATGGGCCTTTGATGGATCCAATTGCACTAAATTAACCTATGAACACTGGCTGCTGGAGTCATCCATCAGCCTTGTCTAAGTGGTGGTTTTTTTATTTGCACTTCTTTACAAGCAACAGGCTGTTTGTTTTACAGTGTCTGATAACATTGTTTGTCTACCCCTTCATATTTGCACAGTTTGACATTCCCAGTAACAGCAGCAGTAAGGTAACATATACACTTTTAAACATCCATTAATTCCATCTGTGGCATTTCGACAGAATATGGGTTATAGATGCATTTGTTTTAAGACAGTTTTATTCTTCCTTCTCTTGCAAACATGCAATTTTTTGCAATTTGTGAGACAAAAGATTTTTAAAAGCAGTTAAAGCATACATAGGCTCTCGAACCAGTAACGATTACTTCCAGGTAATTATTTTGCAACAGTATAGGTAACTTCTTTCTTCCTCCATATAATGCAGTATGTAAAATTTAGCATATCAATAATACACATATATCAAACAGTATGTAAAAATCTCTGTTTTATAGTACAACGGTGCTATTTTATAGTTTGTTACATGAAAGGGTCTGGCCAAAACGGTAATAGGTAAAAGCAAATATGGAAAGACCAAGCCAAAGAATAAATAACAAAATACTTTCAAAAATGTTCAGCTTAAATCAACTAAAGTGGCTTCAGATTTCAAAATGGAAATAACTTTCCCATCTTCAAAAGAAAATTCAGATACTTGTTTCCTTTTAGATTTTTGAAGGGTAGTGTTTTGACTTCTGATTATGTGGAAACCAAACTCATAGATGCCTAGGCCCAGAGAAGAAAATTTGAAAAACGGCCTTCAAATTACTTCAAAGGATAGTCCACTAGGGCCTAAATCTTCCTGAAATATTAGCATTCTGTTCAATCATAAAGGGGTACTCAGATTCCCCTCCATTTCAATTCTCCTCACAATCAGATGTGATTTATCTGACTGTCAGTTGGGCTGCTGCATCTCTCTGTAAGACAGAAAAGCAAATCTAATCACCAAATTACTAGCATAGAAAGAGTCCTCGAGGAGAGATTAACCAGAACGTCCTCACACCCTGACCTGCAATTGCCATCCATGAGGGAGACAGGAATTCCCAAATAATCTCTGCCATATACCTTCAACAGGCAGGGCACTGCTTCTGCCCTGAATAACACCGTGTCCTCTGCTGCATTTTTGTAAATCAGCTCAGTGTGAGCTGGACAGGCAGTGAAGGGGACAAGGAGCCAAATGTGTCCCCAGGTGAGCAGGGCAGGGAAGGGAAGGCAGAGGAGGCTTTGCTCCACCCTGCCCAAGAAGCCCAAGGTGGTCCCACTCCCCTCACGCTGCACGGGGTAAGCTCAGGCAAGGGACGAAGCAGCTCCAAAGGGGCCTGTGTGAAGGGAGAAATTAGGGAGATGGTAGATTAGATCTGTGAAGGAAATATCTCCTTTTGAAGGCTGCTCAGATCTGCCTTTCTTCCTACTGCAGCCAAGGGAGTCCATAATTATTGACCAAAACACAAGAGAAAGTTCCCTCCAGACTGCATATGTACAGCATCCTATAGCTCCTTGAGAAACAAGCAGGGAAAGTCACAAAAGTCTAACAAATGAATGCAGTTCCTTTTTTATTCCCATAGAAAACCTGTGGTTTGTATTTCTAACGAGTGCAATGTATTCCTATGCAACCCTTTAAAGCCTCTGCTTTCTGTGAGATGGATGTCTATATGCACAATAAGCTGCCGCAGCAATGTAAAAGTAGAACAGTAAATGAATAAAAAGAATATGTCACAGCTCTCACTGACTGAGATAGTTATGTTGAAAAAGGAAGAAATTAAAGAGAAACAGATGTGGAAAGTAACCTAAATTATTTACCACCAATTCCATAAACAGAGTTAGCAATTCTGATGCCTGTCACAGCTCCTAAAGGCCTTTTTTTGGCAGGGGGGATGGAGAGGGAAGGGCTTTAATGCCTGTAAGAATTCTGAAATGCAATCTTAGAATAAGTCATTATTTTGAAGTCACAGACATAATACATATTTCCATTTCATGCCCCATGACCCTTTCTGTCCCTTATTTCCTCTGAAGTTCTAAGGGGAAGAGGGAAGAAAGGTGTGAGTATAAAAAGCAGTTTGCAGATATCTGTGGCGGCAAGTTCCTTTGTAGATAACTTTTTTACTGATGCACTGTTAACTTAACTGAATAACTATACATCATTTTACGTTAATTCCTGTAAATTAATTCAAATTTTTGGTCTTATCTTGGGACTTACACACGCGCATTCATGCCACCATATTTCTCCCGTTGAGAAACCACAATTAGAAAATGTCACTGAGAGACAGCAATATTGAACACAATTTGAGAACTGTCTAAACAAATTATAATAATTCTTGAAAGCAACTAAAATAAATAATGAATAGCTTCAAAGTTCAAAGGCAACGCTTTGCTTTACTAGAGAATAAATGGTATCGCAAAGTGGAAAGTGGCCCCAGCCCCACAGATGTGGAAAATGCATTTTGTACAAGAAATCTCCAGTCCTGTGGCAGGGAGCTCATGATAAACCAGTTAGTGTGAAAGATAAAGGGCTGCATTAGCTTAATAATGTCAATAAATCTGCTACTTAAAGAAGTTGAAGCGTGAGCCAAAGCATCTCCCTCCCAAAAGTACAAACCAGTCTGTATTGAAAACTTCTAATTAGTGACACTGAGAGGTTCAGCTAGATTTTTAAAAGCACTCCAGATACTTAGGAACAGGGCTCCCACCGATTCCCATAAATCACTTAAACGATAAAGAAAAGCCGATTTCCCATCCTTCCCTATCATGTAAGTCATGTGACAGAGATCACAGATTTTTGCGTTCTAGAATGGACTTAAAACTCCAATTGTTACGCAAAATGTCACTGAAATGCATATGTAAAAAAGTTAATTAAGCCTCGTTATTTTCTGTCATTCCAAAAAGCACTGCAGATCTAAACCCACTGAAGATAATATCTCTCTTTTATTCAAGGTAGAAAAATTTAAGTCTCATCTCCGTAGTAAACATAATCAGTCATTAGGATTTTAAATGGAAAATTAATAAATCTTTATTCCACTCAAAATGTACTTTACAAACCTACACTTCCATTTCCCTGAAAGACTCGTATGAGCTCATTTGCAGCATTCAGCCAAGAGAGACAAGAAAATCAAACTCTGGGATATTGCAGATACATTAAAACAGGCCCCCTTTTTTTCCCAAGGCAGCTTACAGTGTCAATTCTTTTTTTTTTTGTCAGATTTAAGGGGGAATTAGGGGTCGGTTTTCTTTACAGAAGTGAATTCCACACACAGCCAGGAGCCATGGTCGCCATGAGCTCCTTGTTCTCTCAATATCAATGGTTAAAGTTGATTAATGAAGACTTTAGGCCAAGCACTCTGTCCTCTTGGCTCTCCATTCAACAAGCAATGATATTTGCCATCTTGAAAAGTCTATTTGCATATTTGCTTTACCTGTTACTGATTTGGCCAACAATGCCAAAGTGGTGCTATTGTTTTGTTTAAGAAAGTACTTGACTAAAATATAAAAGAAAGCATAAATATTTTTTTAATGTATGAAAATGACAATTACATAGGTATGGTTATTAAAATAGAAATAAAATTAGCCATAATTTTACAACTTTTTGTCACTCAGAAAGCAGCAAAGTAATCTTATATCGATGCAGATGAGGCAGGAAAAAGAGTCAAAATGCCACAAAAATTCATAGATTTTCAATGAAATTCTGAATCTTTACTCCAAGTCAGAAATACAGATGAAGAAAAGTGTTAGAAGTCAGGGAACAATGGATAAGACTGAAATCCTTTCAGATTATGTGAGTCCTGTATCATACCAGAGATTTTTAAGCCACACTCTAGCCTGAAATCAGTGTAGAGTTTGGCTTTGGCAGTGGCATATGATTGAGATTTTCACTAAGCACACATTTTTAGTTTTACCTGATTATTTCTCACTCATGGCACACCCTCCAAAACTTAATAGTCTTTAAAAAAAAAAAAAAAAAGGCAAAAGACACAAGCACATCTCAATATAACAAGGAATGAGAAAACATATTCTGGTTTTTTTAATTCTTGCCAGTTTCAAATTGTGAGAAAAAGTTGAAATATATGGCTAACAGTCTGTGAATTTTTTTTTTATTACTTTATGTGGTCATTATGAACATCCTAATGTGCAAAATTTCACACTTCATTTTTTTGTTTTGAAATTATGCTAAGTTAAGCCCAAATAGAGATTCTTGGAACCCATAGGCCAGACAGAATACTTATGTTGTTCTGATGAAGGTATAATCAATATATTTAAAATGTTTTATTTTTAGTCTGAAAAGGAATAGAAATAATTTATTTGGGGGGTCTACTTATACTTGTCCCTCTTTTTAGGATGCTGTTCAGTGGAAATAAATCTTCCAAACACCCAACTTCTAATCAAAACCAACAATTATTCCTCCCTCTCGCTCTGCCCAGTTAAAACACCATTGCAACATAATTTTATTGTTTGTCTGTTTCTTTGGGAGGGTTGTTTTGCTTTGATTCACTTTGTTTTGATTCCGGGGGTGAGGGGTAAAGAGGAGGGGATGAAGCTTTTGAGTCATTTTTTTTCTCTTGGGTACAATCCACATAAAATAAAGAATTTATCTTAATGAGATTACTAATTATCCAATTCATGTGTGGAAGTAGCATTAAGTAAAGCAACAAGATTAAATTTGTCTTGAAAGGAGGAAAAAAAGATTTTAACCCAAAGTTTTTACCCATTCTAATCCTACACTAAACACTTTGCTTCTCACAGCATTGGAATATTCTACTGGACAATAAGTGTCCAAACACACAGTATCTGATATATATAAATCTCCTTTGATTTTATTTTTTTTTTACAGGGAGGTTGTTACGGGGATGTCTGAAATTTGATTACACGCCATGCCGTGTAGAGATACCATTCTAGCAGAGACCAAAATGAGAAGGACCTCCCTGATTCTTGCATTAGGAAATCTCATCCTAGCTGCAGAAAGGGTGTACGTGTGCATATATACACATATACAGTCACATGGACACATATATGTGCATATGTACACAATGTCACAGCGTGTGCATGTCTATGTGCATGTGTGTGTGCACGTGGATGTTATGCTTTTCTTTTTCCTGTCGAGTAAAATTTGAAATGCTTGCTTTTTACTCTTCAAATCTTATGGATTATATTCAGTAATCCAACCGGAATCTAATTTTAGAAGGACATTGTGTAATGTGGATGTCACAAATTTAGATCCTGTCTTTGTTTTTTGTACCTAAAGAAAGGACCAGATATTTCAACCATAAGACACCTCTTCTTTGCCATCAGGCAACTATATTTATCTGTTTAGATACAGATATAAAATACTAATTCTGAGGGCCATATTATAAAAACTTTTATTAAAATTTTATCTTTTGTTTCATTTTTCTCCATAAAAGTATTAAGTGTGATTTTTTTTTTAAGGATAAGCATCTCTTCAAAGTAGGAATAATGGGTAATATCAAGAGAGCAGAATGAAATTTTTTGTCATCACCTCAACTATAAATTTGTCATTTATATGTTTTTTGTAAGAATAATTCATCCCTCTCTACAGCACCCTTAACTATATCAAAAGTGGAAAAGACTTAGCAAATTCCTATATCCCAGATTATTTATAACAAGTCTTGATTTCTCTTGATTTCTCTGTGCTCTTCAGTAACTTTTTATTTTGCCAGCTTGGCTCACAAAATCATAAAAAGCACCAATGTGATACTTCTGCTGCTAAACATTCTTTCCCACAAGTATTTAATGTACACCCACTTAAAATATCTACATATTCACACTTTATTGCTTAAGAAACAAAACAAACACAGTTGAGAGATCATTTTTCCACTATTTTTTTAACTAAATCAAAGGCATTGCGTTTTTTGTATTTTCCCTTCATCAGTGTAATTTCATTCAGCTAAAGCAGCAACAAAATACCTGCAGAACAAAAAGGACTCTATAATGACAAACAGAATCATGCTTCATGTACGCATGTTAAAGAAAAAGGTTTAGCCAGATAGCTATATATGCAACTGATTCAATGAAACTCGTATTTTGTAGTGAAATATTTAACCTTTTAAATTAAAAAATCAAATGAATGTTCCACTCTTCCTGGTTTACTGGCACTAACCTAACTTATGTTGTGAAAAAACTCTGACTTTAACAATGATCAAAGACAAAGGATCCAAGACCAACAGACTAAAAGTGTTATCAGTAAAGAGGTAAAATGTCCTTGTTTTGTGCACAGCAATGAATTCTATCTTAATTTTTTTACATTAGAATTTGAAATGAAAGTTATATAAATACTGCATAAGAATTATGGTTCTCTTCATTATTTCCACTTAGAGATGAGTTTGGATATAATAAAGCACATGCAAGTGACACTGCATGATACAGTATATAAATCATATCTTTTCATTTATTATCATTTCTAAGGAACTAGTCCAACAGAATTCTATAGAAATCCTGTGCAAGGTGAAAAAAAATACTTGTCAAAAGTGTGTAATGATAATAGTTGCCTGATCAAACTCATCAGACATGAGTCACAAAATGCTCCACTGAAGGCACACTGGTTCTTCATCGTGTTCTGAACAGTGTCACCTCTAGTCTGACACCTCACATTGCTTCCACCAGAATGTGATGGCTCTGTTTCACAGTTTCTTAATCCTTGGAGTCTTTGGGTTGAATATTAAACATGTTTATCAAGACTAAGGATTGTAGGAAACAAAATTAAAGTAGAAGAAGCAGCACCACCTGCTGCTGATAATCAAATCATGTACAAGCTTTCTTTTCTCCCAAATTACTGCGAAGCCACCCAGAATGCTAAATGAAGAGATTAATAGCACTTGGTTTTCAGGACAGCCTTTCCATAAGGAGTGGCTGTCCTCCCTTCCTTCAGTGTTGGACCTCAGTTGGTATCCTGACTAAAACTGGGGTTTCCATGGTGCAAAGCATGAATGTGGATACATGAATTTCTGATTTCACTACTGAATAATCCTACTATTAACATTTCAAGTCATTATAACCAAACAGTGACAAGTGTTAAGTGTTCATTTACTAGAAACCATTTAAATATCTATTAAAGTTCTAACTGGATTTATTCTTTCTTTTTTATTTTCTTGTGCTTACTCATAATACAATGTCACTACTTGATGACAAATAATATTTCATACTGTGTATGTAACATCATTGTGTTGCAGAATCCCCCAAATACCTCAACAATGTCTTTGTTGCGCTATTCTCCCCATTTAGCACTTATAAGCTTTTCTAGTAACAACCAATAAATCAAAAAAATGGAGCTCTTGATATGTACAAATATAAAAAAATTCAAGAAGTTTTGCTAGTTTGCAGTTCATGTAATGCCATCTTGACCATTCTCTTCCCCTCTCTCTATGAGCTGTCTAGAACAGTAAACTTTGCTCCATAAATAATAGTGTATTCATGCTTTTAAAGGCTTTTATATGCATTTATGGTAGGTAAAGGTTGGAAGAGGTAGTTGACTGATTTTCACTTTTATCTACTTTGATTTCAGTAAAGGGCTTTGTCACTCTGTATACATAAAGGCTAATGCACCCTTTGGTTTGTAGAATGTACTGAAATGTTTGCAACCCTCTTGGTATCAGGTCCAAAATGTGAAGCATTACTGTTAAGAGGGTATCTTTCTAATGTATTTGTATGTATAGTTTACACCTCTGTGAGGTCTAATAAAGGATTATGGTTAATAAAAAATGCGTTGAAAATTCCTCATCCATGCAGATTTTGCAGCAATTAGCATTTTTCCTTTCTCTTCCCTGGCATGCACATTTCAATTTTCTCAGAATACACCAAAATCAGGACATACCTTAGCAGGATGAGCAGGCTTCATTCATCCTAAAATAGAGCTGGCATGGAAAGGGGCTCAAGGGCCTCCGTGAAAGGAAGTGTCAGCAGATGAAATCAGGGAACCTATGGAAAAAATTAATAGAAGTGAATGACCAGGAGCCAACTGTATTCAGGCACAGAGGAACACAAGAACTCTTCTATACAGAATTCTCTCAAAACCTCCTTGCCACGTTAAAACGAAGAGGTAGCCAGTGGATATGGGCTATTTAAAAAATATGCAATGGACATTTAAGGAACTACAAAATGCCTTGTGTTTCTATCACTTCTGTTCTAAGGAACAGAATTTGTGAGTAGGTGAATTAATGTTATATGAGAAATATGGTATCTTGCAGCAAAAGGAGGGGGGTTGTTGTGAAGTTAAACCTCAGAAATCCGTTGGGAGTTCTTTGAAAAAAGAAAAGGACAAGCACCTAGTCAAGGAAGATCAGGGTGATCTTGTATTTCCTAAATTTTTGTAAATTACGTCCCTCATCCAAAGTTCTTTAAAACACTAAACTATCACAGAAAGAGAGGCAAGTCCTTCAGACCTGCACGCTGCTGATTAAAGAGCAGAAGAGAGAAAACAGCAAGAATAAATTGCTAGGGAGTGGCACCATTTGTGAATTCTTGCTGCAAGGTGTTCCAGCACTCACACTGCTCCACCTTTCCCTAAACAAGGAGAAGGGGTGGACAGCAAGAACACAAAGTTTGTGGTGGTGTTAAGGCAATCGGATGATGCCTTGGTAAATCTATGCAGACCATCCTCAGTGGGCAAAAGGCAAAAACTTGCCTTTCATGTGCTTCAAAACAGCTTCCAGGAAGACTTTTGTCTGTAATTTTCCGGGTACTGGGGCCAACTTGCATCCCCACAGATCATGGCGCTCTTGGGTGGGTGCAGTATTTTCCTTTTTCAACTCACACACTTTCCTTGATCTCATACAGAGAACAGCCTCGCAACACCACTGTGCATCTCCCTTACCACCCTCCTGTGTATCCCATGTGGTCCCAAAATCTTGTGTGTCTCCATTTGCCTGAAGTGCTTCATAATCCCATCAACTTTTGTTGTGGGAGATGCTCCTCTCTGCCAGTGAAGTCAGGTTCTGGAAGGCCTGAGGACAGCCTTGCCACTTCAAAAACAGAGCAAAAGGGCCTCTGGCCCAGGAAATCCCTAAATTGTGAATCAGTGGAGGGTAGGAGTTTCACTGCATGTTGCCTTGTTCCAGTATTTTTCCCTAGATACTGATTTTGGCTGAAGGGCAAAACAATTTCCTGGACTGGTTACTCCATCTTATCTTTACTCTGACTTCTCATGTTTTTATCTTGCTGCCTTAGTAGACATTGTAGACTCTAACTGCACAATCTCTAAGTGCACGATCCCTGAAGCAATATCCTTCACTCAAATTTCTCTGTATTTAAATATTTACAGGCAATAATGCTTAAACCCCACTGTCTTGTCATAATACTTGAGCAATTTAGGGAGATTTTGGCTTAAAAATAATCACTCAGCAATATTCAACATATTTTCATTCTTACATTATCATGATGAGATGCAATGGCGATAACAAATTGTGGCTTTGGCAATGTGGCCAAGGAACAGTTTAGAATCCACTAATTTGTAATCTTAATCACAATTTTCTAAAGTTGTTAATCATATGTATTTCATACATTACCACAACTTTTTAATCTTACATGAACAACTTGTTAATAAATATGACTGTATTATAGGCAATGCTAACACAAGAAAAATAAGAACACAGGCACTGAGAAATGTATAAGAAATTACTAACAGTTCAGAAAGAATAAAAACCTCTGTGTTCAGCCTCTTTTTTCTGTTGTGTACCTCCTCAGATGCAGAGAACTTAATTTATAGGAATTTTGATCTAAGAATTGCTGCAGATTAACCAAGCCTGGATATTGATTTACTTTGAAATCATCTTATTGCCCTAACTTGAAACAGTTTTCAGATCACAAAGAGAAAGACAAAAATCAGTCTAGAAATCTATTGCTATGTGAAGGACAGCAGAACCTGTGGAAGCTTACTAAAAATTAGGATTATCAACAGCAGCTGTTAATTATGCCATGGAAGATGCTGTTATTTTTTTAATGCAAAGTTTACATTGTATATGGAGAACTAAACTGATTTTTTTATACATGGGCAACTTCACTCAGCTGTGTGTGGTTTTGCAGTGTATTTTCATACTGCTTTACCCTTGGTTAAAAATACCCTTATTCAAACATCATTGCCTAAATTTTGGCTTACGGCTTTCTATTTTTACCGATTGTATCTCTCGTACACACTTTTTAGATAAAGTCGATTGGGGTGGTTTTAAGCCAACGTTTCATCTCTGTGAGAAGGATTTACCTCTGAGAAGTGTGTTTTCCCAACGGAGAGGGTGACAGAGCCATTAGCATTCACCACAGCTCACACATGTGGCGCGAGGCATCAGCCGTACACAGATTTTCTGCAGAGAAGTCATTTGTCATCTCTGTATTTTGACAACCAAAACGCTGAGGAGAAATTGAACAGATCAGGAAGAGAAGTGTTAGTCAAACTGAGATAAAACAAAGATTAAAGCAGGATTTCCAGATTACCACTGGGCTGGTTTTGTTTGTTTGGGGAGTGCTTGGACTTAATCTTTAATAAAACAACCATTTCAATTAAGATGCACTGTCTTTGTATCAGACTCCAAGCTCTCCAGGACTCACTTCTCAGCATGTGCTCTCTCCACTAAGTAATGTTTTCTCTCTTTTTGTTTGCCTTTTCCTTCTGTTCCATATACCACCTATTCTTGCTCCACAGTGCCCCAATGCAATAGGAAAAGAGGCAAACATCTTCCCAGTCCTTGAAACAAAAAAATGCTGGACTGATTTGGGCATGCTGAGAGATAAAGGTTTGAATGCCATCAGGCTGAACATGGAATGAAAACAGATCTCCCACTGATTTTACACACTGTGTAATTAGCTTAAAATATTGCAGGGGAGAAGGCAAAGCCACAGTGGCAGAATTTTTGGGGTGCCCAGAGCAACACAACACAACTGTAATCACTTCAGCATTTTTTGGGTTCAAAAGCAGACAGAGCAGGGAGAACCAGCTATTTCCACCATTAACAGACCACAGAGAAGCTGCCAGTTTTTCTTGGTTTTGTCTAGGCTTTAGTATTTCAGGTATAATTTTCCTTAATTGTTTCAAAATATTTATGTTTCTGTCACATCCACCATTTGCATTCTAATTCAAATTACAGAGAATCAGTCTCTTACCTGTGTTTGAATTCATATGGATTTTATGGAAACTACCTGCCTGCAGAATCTCTACCAGAATTAGTATTCATATTGTGCAAGGGGGAGAGTTTTCTTCATTTCACATTCTTCAAATCTTTTCTTTCCAAAAAATGCTTTATATCATTGCCTTTCCTGCAGATCTTCATCTGGATATTGTTATCATTGTTGGTACTTCCCAGCTTCAAATATTTTTTTGTACACATAACTCCTAGAGCCAAATCAGTCAGTAAATTTCTTGGTAATTTAACATGCTGAAAACAATCCTGTACTGCTTTAAGCACATTCTGTTGTTTTTTCAGTAATCAATAAATAAGCAATTGACTTCAGGCAAAACACTTCAAGTAGCCTTTTCTGCAAATATAACTTACTATCAAACACATTTCCTGCTGTTCTTGTTTTGTTTAAACAGCATTTATCTTCTAATCTTTGTTCAAATATTACATATTCTCTGCTATGCCAGCCAGAACAATTGCACCAGTTAATATTAAAACATCTCTTCCTACACTTAATGTCACTTTTTGCTCTACCTATCTCACCATCCATACTGTTTCTAATCTCAAAATCAGGATAACTTCGTGGCTGAACTTGCAGCACACTAATCCTATGCCTATCCAAGGCCTCCAGGGAACTTCACCAGCATCTTAAAAAATAAGATCTCATGTTCAAATGTGGACACTTCAGCTGCCCTCACAGGTAACCACTGACACCCAGGCTTTGCTTTTATCTCAGTTTACAGAGTGTATTTTTATACCCTCCAGAATGCCAGTGGTCAGCAAGTCTGGCTCTGACTGCTTCTGTAATTCCGAGGATGGAGGCAACTCTTTCTAACCATCCTGTTCTGAGATAGACTAGAACTTTCCTGGGCACTAAACAATCTCTAGTTTGCATGATTTCTTTTAGTCTTTCTGCATTTCTCTTTCCTTTCTACAAGGAAACAGACTGGCTCTTTAAAGTTGTTAGTTCTAAGCTCCAGTGCAGTAACAAATTACCATGATAGAATTGTTCCCCAAGCCTTTGGCCAAGACTCAACAAGGTATTTGAATCACTACAGAAAAATGTACCATAAGTAGGTCCATTTGAAAATCTTTCTCAATAATGAAAGTGATATTGATACAGCTATTAAAATCCTAAATCCAGAAGTATTTTCCCCTGTAATATGTCTATTAATATCAATATACTATTTTATTTTTTCTTTATGAACTCGTGCCTCTTGCTACTTCAAAAGAAGGCTATGCAATGAGTTTTGTTCCTTTTTTATTTCTCTCTCTTCTTTTTGCTTTCTCCACTGACATTCTTCAGCAATATTCAATACGTGGCACATCTAAACTGTTTTATTTAAGGATTTTGAATTATTATATGTCTTTCAGATAAATTACTAATTATAAACTTCAGGCTTCCTGTATTTCATATAGCTCAAAGTTTTTCCCCTGCCATAGCATTATCTTTTGCATTCATCACTACTGGAAGAACTTTCTTTTTTACTCTCTGCTTCTTTTTCAACTGCTGTGTTCTGTGTGAACAGCTTCCTTTGTACAAAAAATATCAGTGCTAAACATTCTTTTCCCATCCCTCATATTCTAACAGCTACACATGCAGAGAATGTCTCAGAAAACATTTTCCATACTATATGCCTTCAATGTGAGAGCAAATCTAGGCCATGAAAAAGAAACTTTGCCTTTCTCTTTGCAGTGCTTACGACCCCTTCAAGCTTTCCAGCAGACAAACACAGTCATTTGTTTACTTCTAGCTGAAAATTTCCAAAGAATATTAAAAAAACCTCCTTCATGATGCCTCTTACATTCCCAAATGTGAGAAATTAATCACACTGCTTCCATTTTATTATGGGTTGGACAGAATAACTTCCAATATTATTCTGCACAGTAGTGTCAGACACAGGTAAATTGTCCCTGGGACCTTGATTAAAAAAATCAGAATTTAACCCATAACACCACAGTGCTTTTCCAGCGCCTTGTGATTTCTTCTTGACTTGTTACATCAGTTTCTTCAACTCTCTCAAGCACCAGAAAGAGCAAGAATCATTAAATGTATGCAGCACATGCTTGTGCAGATGAGAGATTTTCCAGCTGCACAAAAAGCTGACTTAATGTGCAATATACAATTTGAAAAGGGTTATCAATCTTTCAATGCAAACAGTGGAACAAATAAAGGCAATTTTTATTTGAAATGTCTTTTCCATTCTAAAAAATTTTGTTCAATATTTGGCTAAAAAGAATCCTCAATAATTTATAATAATACAGTGGATCTTTTCCTATCCATCTTGCCCCCATACACAGAAATGTCTATTATTTGCCCAATTTCAAAATGTTCATCCTATTACAGATACTACTCAGGAAGAGAATAAATCTGCAAGATTTTGACCAAAAATATTCAGGAAACTGAAAGGCCAAATATAAAACTGTAAAAGCTAAAACATAACAGTAAATACATAATAGTCTACGATAAAAGCCCCTCCAAAACTCTCAGTTTAGAAATGTCGTGTGGCACCTCAGATTACTGAAGCCTGAACACATTATCAAGGTGATATGCCATATAATTTGAGCATAACAAAAAAGTTGACAGTAACTAGTACAGATAATTATGTCATGAGATCATGAAGGAATAATTCTTTCTACTTATGGAACATATCACAGTGTTTTTCAGAAGAAAATGGAGCAGAATTATCTTCATTTTGCATCAGACAAAAGGGAAAGACTGAATTGCTAAAAAACAGCTAATTCATAACAAAACCAAGAATTCAAGACATCCAACACTGGTTTTATATTCACTGTTAAAAACAAATATTTTGCTGCAGGCCATTCTATTAATCCAGATTTGGGAAATAGAGCATAGGATGCACCTGATGAGAAAGGTACTGAAACCAAGAGGAAGTGCTGGCAAGGCCTTTGACATTTTTACCAATTTTTAACATTTTTTACCATTTTTACTTTGTCTGGTTACAAAGAGATTATCTATCTTTGTATGTCATGAGACAATGCCAATTCACACATTTAAATTTGTTGCTTGTGCCTTTAAGTTTTCCTTTTAATCATCCCTAATCACTACTTTAAATTCTTTATTTGATGAAGAAATGAACCATTGTGCTAAAAATACACGCATAAAGTCAACCCAGACTTTTCAGAGTAACTTCAAAGAAAAATTAAGGTATGGCATTCATTTGAACATAGTGTTAGACAAATGTATCAGGTATTTTCTACAATCATTGTAAGCAGTTTCAATTACAATCTGAACATATCTACCCAAAACAGGTTTATTTTAATTTTTCTTCTGTCAATACAATCTGGTTGGTCTCCTGAAAAACATAGAAATTCAGCTAACAAAAGAATGGCAAGGGGATTTTGTCTCTCTCTCTAGTAATCTCTTGAGAAATCTATGCCTAGATGGGATCAAAACAAGAACTTAAAGCATGCAAGCAGTCAGGGGATACTGAATTAGGAGAAATCAGCAATGCCTACAGAATTCCCAATGGCAAAAACTTCAAAACAGACCAGAAAGGAAAAGGAGATAGTTCAAGAAAATAACGAAGCAATACTTTTTGAATGGCTAACAGAGATCCCTCTTCTGACCACCATCTGGCCAGTAAAATTTAAGAATCTTCTATTAAAAGGGAAGCAAAATCTTCAGACAAGCAGGCTGTAATAAGTTCACTCTAATTAACCAGCTGATTAAAGTTTTCAACTTCAATTGAAAAAGAGAATGCTTAAATAAAATCTTGTTGTGAATACAATTCCTTCAGCCCCTGGAGAATAAAACTTTATTCATTAAGAGGAAAGACTAACATGCAATTTTAAAATTACTTATCAAAACCAAAGGGTGACAATGTAAATGTGAATATTTATTAATATTCCTAATGGCATTCACAGAAGGTTTTTATGAGATTTGGGAAGTTTTTGAGTGTGCAAATGCCAGTACACTAAATCCATGTAATTATTTGTCACTTTTTTTTTTAATCCAGGATAGAAACTTGAAAACAGAATGTCAGCTGACCCAGTTACAGCTTTGGGGCAAAAGTACAAAATTTGGTCATTCCTATAAACAAATGCACACCTCTCTCTGTAGAATTTTAGACATCATGAAACTCTGCACAAGTGATTTCTGACTTCTGCTAACTTTAATTTCCAACTTTAGCTTAGCATCTGCTTGATTCACTACAGAAAAAAAGGAAGAGAGGAATTTCCAAGAAATTTCTCTCTTTCTCCACTGTGAATTTGCACTCATTCACCACAACTACTTGGAGCTCTTGAAAATCTTAGCTTTCAGGACTTAGTGTTAAACAGCAGAGAAAAGTGTCCTCTGAAAGTGTCATAAATTTATCTGCCATAGATAGGATGAGCTCTTTTAAATATTAATGCTTCACCTCTCAATTAGCTCAAAATCTAGGACTGAGAAACTGTGACAAGGCTTCTCATATAGCAATTTAGAACATCTTATCACTCATTTAACATCATGTTATAGATTCAAAATTAGAACTCCCACGTGATACATTTCTCACATCCCAATAAAAAAAGACCACAGTAAAGAAAAAAAAGAAAAAGGCACATATATTTTGCACATAAATTTCATTATACAACAAGAAATATTCTTCGTCTTTAATGAACTAAATTTACTTAACTATTTATTTCCAATTCATAGTAAAATTCATATTCAGAGCTAGGGGAGGAAGAATAGAAGATGGAAAGAAAATACAGGAATTTCAGAAGCACTGAGGCTTCCACTGGAACAATGTACTCAGTTTTTGCATCAGTCCATAAATGGTGTTGGGTGGAAAGTACCAAAGGGATGTAAAAATGACCACTGGTCTAGGAAACATGGCATAAAAGAAAACAGGAGAAGCTTGGGTTCTTTCAGTCTTGGAAAGAGATGGCAGAGGAAATGAAACACATTAAAAGATTTTTGCATTCCTTTAGCTTCATTGGCTGACAGGGAAGCTATATCAATGAATCTGTATTAAACATTTAGAAGAATATTACTGATATGCATAAACTTGAGTTCAAAATTCAGATTCTGCACATTTCCTCTTAACTGTCCAAGGAAGATTCTGAAATCTGCTTCTACGGTAAATTTTGAAATCCTTTATGCACACAGCATTATGAAAAACTATGTAATTCACTGGAAATTAAAAACAACCTACTTACAAATTTTTTAAAACTCTTCCTCTAAACTGTACATGTATGTGACACAGAAAGCTTTATTTTACATCTGACAAACAAGAAACTGTTTCCTTCGTGCAAAACCAATCGCTGAAATTTGAAGCAGGCAGAGATTTCAGATTCATGCAGTATCCTTTCTACAGATATATTATTTTAGGTTCTGTCTCTGGAGCAAACTCTCAGCAGACTCAGGGCTGTGCATGGCTTTCAAAATGTTCAGCTCTCTAAAATAAGGATTTTTTTTAAAAATACATGTTTTTGGTGACTACCTATCTTTCAATAATAAAAATCAAAGCAAGTTCCCTACCTCCATAGCAATGGAAATCCTAGGAGTTTATACACATTTACCACAGTGCCAGTGTGAAGATATTTACAGTTTGCAGGGCAGTTGGTAGGGTATTTCACTGTTATATTTGTTGCTGATTAGAAAAAAAAATACAAATCTGGTTTCTGCCCTTGGAATTCCACAGATGTAAAGGAGCCAAAGGTGAAAATTTTTGCATAATACAGACTTAAGGAAAACCAGACGGGAAAGGAAAATCGAATATGCCGAGTGGGAACCTACAAATGAGGCAGCCTCAGCCTGCTCCGAGCAAGAGAGAGGAGCAGTGACAGCAAGGAGGAAAAGCCTGAGAACCTGGGAGTGTTTGCCAGGGATCACTGACCAGATTGCCTCTGAGGAAGCCTAAGCAGTGCACATTTGGGTTCTCTGCCCCTTGATTTTAACAAAATCTTTTTTGCTTGTTTGCTTTCAAGCCCTGCATTTTTATTCCTCTTCTACCTCACACTGCCCCTGTTTTCTCCTGAGCTTTATTTTTCTATCTCCTCGCAGCAATTACAGCCTCAGTATATTCTGTGAGCTCTGTTGAATTTGGCACTCACCTGATCATTTAATATGACAGACACAGAACCCTAAGAAGGTTTTGAGAGAAGCTGCAGCTCCCTGACTTCAGTAAAGCTGAATGTGTGACAGCTCAAATGTGATGCAATTCTGACTAATGGAATAATACCACTCATATGTTATGTGCAGTAGATGACAGCAGCTCGGAATATTTCAATTATACATTCCTTATATTAAAAAACTAAAAATAGCTCAGCTATAAGCCTGCCTAAGAGCCCCATCGAAAATAAAGTATGATCAGTTGAAACCTCTCATATTAGTGGAACCAAAGAATGATTTCAGTTTGACTGTGTTTGGGTTTGTTTGTTTTACAAGAAAGACATAGAGCATGACTATTCTGTAAAGCAAATATTTTTCCAGTCCATCAACCTTGCAACAGATAAGTAAAAACACAAGTTGGAGGAAAAACATCTACAATCCTTGTGAATGTATTCATGGCATTCAATTCAGAGAGGAAATCAAGCCTTTCAGCTTTGATGTCTTGTTTTGAGGATGGTTAATAGAACACGTAGTGATTCTCTGCACTTTTCCAGCTCCAGGTTTAGCTCCTACATATAACAACTGGTGAAGGCACTGTTGAAAGAAAAATCCTGAGTCTGTGCACAAGAATAAACTGGAAACTTATCCTTCCCAACATTATGAAAAACACACTCATGATATGGCACTGAGCTTCAGAGTGCTAACATTCCAAGGCTCATGCACCAGGCAACATTCCTGTCAGCCAATTTTACATGCCAGATGTCTTGGAGGAAATGAGATCCTGGAAGGGAGAAACCAATAGAAAAGAATACTAGATTTATTTCGTGAAAACATGATCAAGATTTTTAGCACAGGGAAAGCTACAGACCAAATTCTGGAGGTCTTAAATTGAGCAAAAATCCTACTACAGTCAAGAAATTTACTGGTTATAAATCATAGATTTTGGCTTGATGTGATTGATGCAAGATGAGACCTGAAGTATCATGCTGAAAAAATTTATATGGATAGTATAACATTCCCCACAATAACTAAACTCATAAACACACAGGGAATGGGAAAAGAGAAAGGGGGGGGAAGGGATTTTAGGATTTTAACCATTATCGTAATCAGGCTTTTAAATTAAACTGTTTTTGGTAAATGAAAATCTTACCTGAAAGTTAATATGAAGAAGACCATATGGGACAAATCAGTAAGACAGGAAAAAACCTCCTCAATTTCCATAGCTAATGATGGGATGGTTTGGGTTGGAAGGGATCAAAGATGATCTGATTCCAGCCCCCTGCCATGGGCAGGGACACCTACTGGACCAGGAAATCCCAGTCCAAACTGGCCTTGAGCACTTCCCAGTGTGGGACATCCACAACTTCTCTGGACAATCTGTTCCAGTGCCTCTCCACCCTCACAGGGAAGAATTGCATCTTAACATCTAAATGGCATTCATGTATCTTCATTTTCAAATCAATCTGAGAAAATATTGAGGATGCCATATCCCTCATCCTGAATACTTGATTAATACCTTGATATATTTCAGAGTAATATGTTGTATTACTTATTTCTATGCCTGCTACTTGTACAAAATTATGATTCTTTAAAGTCACTCCAACAAAAAATGCTCTATGACTGATTATTTTTGCTGTTTGCATTTGTGTGTGTAAAATTTTGCAAGAAAGAGACTGAAAACCTTTCACACATTTTTGCAGAATGAGATTCTAAGATACTTGACCAGAGTGAGATGCCCCCAAGAACTTGAAATAGAGTAAAAAATCTTAATATTTAGCACTTGTTACTCTATGTAAGCCCCATGAAAAGATTTTTGCCTGATCTTTTTGGGGTCACATTGTTGTGATCATATTTCTTGTCCCTCACTGACCTTTATCTGTTGAAAGATAATGCACAGAGGAGACTAGAGATTAGTGCAAATTTGCAACCAGAGAATATTTATCCTTAGAAGCCACAAATTAATTCAGGGAAAAGAAATTGTAAAGAAGGAAGACTAGTTAGAAATGTGATTAAGTGTAAGAAAAAAAGAAGCTAGGAAAAAACACAGGTAGCTACTGTTTTACAGGTTAGAAAGGTTAGATTGGAGATTTTTTATCATTTATTATTTTCTAAGGTAAAGCAGACATGCTGGAAAAGGCAGAGGGAGAAAATGTTTTTCAGCCATTTTGAGGGAGTGAAGAACAGACTATCAACCAAAAGGAAATTATTTCAGGAACAGGGTGAGCCAAAATAAGGTTTTTCTATGTGAAAGGACACATACCTCCTGGTGGCAGAAATCAAAATACCTTTGAAATAAATGTACTTTAGTATTTCACAATACTAGTTACAATCACTGCACCTTAAACGTTACACATCTGCAGACACTTACTGTAATTTTCTTCATTTTTTAAGTCGTAATGAGAAATATTTGATGATTATACACACTTTTTCATTTTACACACTCAAAGACATGCAGAGGTCCTAGGAGTATTTTAACAAGCAGGGAGGGGGGGAGAATGTGATGTTTTTAGGATCAGCATATCTATAATAGAATTATTAGGAATAACAAAAATACATCAATAAGGCAGTTGGGATAAACTTTAGAATTGTATAAAAAAGATATAAAATATTGTTTCCTCATGTAAATAAAAATAATTTCCAATTTTTGACATGAGAAAGGGGTGAGAGAGCTAGGAGCATTTAGCCATGACAAGAAAGGTTCAGGGGAGAATGTGCATAAATCTCAGATGCAAGGCAGTAGAGAAGACAGAGCCAGGCAATTTCCAGTAGTGACCACTGACAGTTAAAGAGGTAACACAAAATAATGGAAATTGCTCTCACATGGAACAAAACCTCTTTTTTAATGCCAGGGAGCTGAATAGCAGAAGAGGTTACCCAGAGGAGCTGTGAAGTCTCCACCTCTGGAGATGTTCAAGGTCACCTGCAAATGGAGGTGAACAATGTGCTGCAGTTGACTCTGCTTTGAGCAGGGAGGTGGATCCCTTCCCTCCTCAATGATTCTATGGTTTTGTAACAACAGAAGAAAATTAATTAGGCTCCTTGGGAAAAATTATAGTAGCTAATTAATTACTTAAATTTGTATTTACCAAATGAATGCAATAGAAGTATAGATACTTTAGCAAGAAGTAGATAGGTGGACAAATCCAAACAGCAAAGTTTGCTGTGTCTCTTTCAAAATGACCAGCTTCACTCCTTCTAAAAGAACTATAAAAGCAAGAACTATTTTGATTTTCTAGGTCTAACAAGTGGCACAGAGATGTGACATCACAGTATGTTCTAAGCAATTTAGCTGTATATTCGATTGTGTTATTCACTATCTGCAATGGGTTTGCCTTAGCTAAATGAAGAATATGACAGAGCACTGAGATAATCTAATATTCTTCTGTCCCATAAGGTCTCTACCCTTATTTCTTACCTATTTAAAGCATTTAAGTGGTGACCATTCTGTATCTGAACTTCCCCAAGTTTATGCTGAATTATTATTCAAAAAAGATTGCTGATTAGCTAAGACAGCAACTGTGTCTTCCTGATACACATCTTGATAACTTTGCCATGAAAACGGAATCCCACTTTCTTGTGAGAACAAATAAGCAAAGGAAATGCCAACAACGTGATGCCTTCTAAATGGAAATGTCCAGATCTTCTTGGTTTTATTGCCAGACTTCACTGAGTGAAATGTAGACTGGTGGCTATCAATCAAGCACAATTTGTAGACATTCAATGTTGCAGAAGAATTATGTGTGGCTAGAATGTGCCAAGATGCCTCTTTGAAGAAGATTTACTTGTGTTAGACCCATGTAAATCCCCAGAGTGAACTGTATCAAATGTAGCCATTTTATGTCAACATGAAAATATAAAAGGACCAATTTTATATCTGGTATCACTAGCAAAATAAAAGGCAATTATAAGGAAGAAAATTAAAACTATCAAAATAATGGAGAATCATCCAAATTACAAGAAGAATATTCCATTGCCCCCAAGAGGATGTTTCATGTTTGGATTAACTCACACATTCCCATGGTGGGTGAGCCTTCCCCAACACTTTTTAACATCTTACTTAACCTACATTTCAAACCAACACTGAAATACTCACATCCCTGTGTTTGCAAATTAATAAAACCCTCCTAGAAGTTTCTAGCGCCCAATGTCCTTGAAAGCACTTTGATGATGAAGAAAGCAGTAACCAGCTGCTGCTTCACAGATGCTGAAAAAGCCTGGAACAAACGACACTGATTGTAATGATATGTTGCAGAAGCAATAGCAGTGGAGCACTTCTGGTGAAGACAGCCTTCCTGTTAAACAGAAGACCAAGCACAGACTCTTCCTCTTGTTCTGTACAATATGACTGCCACAGATTGCAAATCTCATAAAAAGCCAACAGGGTTTCTGACTAAAGTTGAAAAGAAATTAGAAGAAATCCAGCTAAGGGCCAAATAATATGAGCTGAGACTCCAGTGTTCGTGGAAATTGTATAAAGCTTTCAGTTAGCTAGTAGGAAATGGGAATTGCAATCAGACAACATCCAAGTACAGATTTCTTATATTTAAGTTAATTTACTAAAGTTATTTTATTTTCCTTAACTTTTGCTTGAGACTCATTTCTCCTGACAGCTACAAATCTTACTTACATTCCTGTCTTCTAAAAGACATATCAATTTTTCTTAAAACATGCAAGGATATTTAATTGAAAATTGGAGGTTTTCTGCTGCCCAGAATATGCCAACACCAAAAAAACCCCAAAAAAACAAACCACCAAACCAAAAGGCCCAGGAAAATAAAAATCCATGTAAAAACAATATAAACACCAATCAAGAATTAATTACACAAGATTTAGTCTTCCAGCAGAGAAAGAAGTGTTGTTACAGAGTGCTTGTTGGCCCAGAATAAAAAGATAATTTGCCATGGTGCAGAATGAAGTCATACTAAAATCTTGGAGGAAATACAAGATGTTAGCCATCTTAGGCGAAATAAGTAATTTAATCTCTTTGCCAAATTTTACACATTTGGAAATAGTGACACTGACAATAACACTTCACATCTTTTAAAAAACATTAGTTACACTGAAGCAAACTCCTTCGTGGAGTCTTTCAAAATTTATCATATTTGTACAATGAAGGCAAACCTGCAAGCAGTTATTACTATTGCTACTGTGACAGTTATCTGAAGAAATATATAACTTATAAACTGGGAATGGTGAATTGTTTCCAAACACAGATCTTCTACTCTGTACAAAGCAAAATGAAGTTTTGGAATTGATTGAGTGGGTAGGTAAACAGCTTTATAGAGAGAAATTCACGTTCTTTGGTGAGAGATGATTAGAAAATTTGAATCATCTCTGAATAGGCAAGGACCATTGGCTAAACTATTTAATAACAAAAATAAAAGCTATTTAATAACAAAAAGGAAGGGCAAAAAGTGAGAATAAGTGAACACTTATTTCAACCAACTCAAACCACCAAGAACAAAATCATGTCTCCAAAGGGCATGTAAATAATTGATCTGCATATCACCTGGACTCCTAGAACTCTAATACAAACTACAATTGGAATTTCTCATTTCTGAACATATATTTAATGCAGTTGATATCACACAAAACTGATGGGATGAGCTGTGTGACTGAGCAATATCCTCACTAGGTCTAACTTCAAGGGGAATCAATCTGATAAGGGAAGAGCAACATTTTCTGTCAAAAAGGCAGTTTTGAGATTACTGACAAACCTGACAGGTAGTCTTTAAAGCTTATTAAAGTCCAAGATGCAGTTATTGTAGTAGCTGAATGCCAAATCAAGAAAAGAACATTTCAACCTTGTTGTAACTGAGTTATGCCACCCCTGGGGCAGTTTCAATCTCTGAACAGTTAATTCACCAACTCTGACAACAGCTAAAGGTGCCAGAGACCCTTTGGGGTGAAATGAGAAGCAACAACTGTACTATTTATCCCTGAGAGAAATATCACCTCTCTCTGCTGTCTCTGCCTGGTTTTGGATAGGTCATATTACACGAACCTCCCAAAATTAGCTCAGTTTTGGTGGATCTGCAGGTGTATTTCCACTATCAGCACAGCCAAAGGTGCTGCCAGACTTTGTACAGCTCTTGACAGGGGCAGACAGAAGCTGAGCCTTGATTTAAGGTCTTTCAGCTTTCTTCTAAGCTGTAAGGACTGTAGACACCCTTTAAAAGGGCTCACTTGACCTTATGTTCCTTTCTTTCCTGACAATCTCATTTTTCCATTTGCTGATGGCATATGAGATGCAGTAAAAATACTGAAACCTTAACTAATTTTGCCTCACTCAGGAAAATTCCACCTTGGTAGCGACACACACTCACCAGCTGAAGGGTTCCAAGGCACAAGCTTCATTTGCTGACAGAGCTGCTCACACGGGGGTGATACCTGAGGATTTTTGCCTTTTCTTTCTTATATACCCTTTTTATATTTTCTGTACCCTTTATATATTCTTTGTACTCTCTTAGTTTCCATGCTTGTAATATTTGTAGTTTGATAGTTTAGCTTAGTTTTGGGTTTCTGCAGGGCAGAAAGACCAAACATTCACAGTAAGAGGCCAGAGAGCTCTGTGCTATCAAAAACTCGAGAGTTCACCAAGGTTGAAACCTTCTCTCCAGAGCATGTTTTGTAAACTGGGCTCTAGCCTCATCTGGAGGGGAATTCTTAGAATTGGGGGAACATTACTTCATTTATTAAGTTTCTTATTGGGGAATTCTAAATAGATATGCTAATTTGAGAAGTCCATAAAAATTGTATACACATTATACGGTGTGGGTCCATCTGGGCATGTTCCACCCTGAAAAGCTGTGCACCAAGGATCCTACTAAATCCTATTAAATACCAAGGTAAAACCCTTTCACCCCTTTAACCATGTCTGCCTCATAACTCGAAGACCAATCAAAAGGCAACAGGTGCTGCTTCCTAAATTCTAAAAGAAAAATAGCTGAATAAAAAAATGAACCCTGGTTTTTAAACCTCTTGCCTGCTTTCCATTATTTAATTGGAATTTCCACCTGGGGATCCAAATCCCCATGCTGCCATCCAAAATCAGATCATGCAGCAGAAGCAGGCGACTCTCAGCAGAAAGAAAGAACTACTCTGACAAAGCTCTGCACAGTAACTCTAAAAGAGAAACTGCCAAAGCTAGGTTTTTTTCCTTATGATGGTCAATTTTAAAACGCTTGAAAATATTTCCTCCAAAAGCAAGTTTCTTACTACATTTTCGTAAAAGTAAAGATTTCAGTTTAAAAATTTCTCTTTGTATATATACACACAGACGTGATTAATTCTTAATGCATCTCGAATTGTTTACTGTTTTAATTGATTCTTCAAATTTTGGGACATTTGCTTAGTAAAGGTTATTGTGGGCAGACAAAACAGAGAGACTTTTAATGTCTGTATCCAAAATTTAAAATAGGAGAACTTAATATGTCAGAATTATCAAATAATGCAGGAAACTAAATCTAGCAGTTTGGTCCACATTCTAACTGGAGTTTTTAATTATTTTTGGCACAAAATATGGATAAATATATTATTTATTATTGAATTGTCATAACTATGCATTCATTTGGAAAAGTGATAGAAATGTCTGTGGCACAAAACAACTCAAAACTTAAGACAATCCTTCCCCTACAACCATGTTCAGTGCTTTTGCATCACACTGAAATCCACCATACTCCAAGAAAACAAATCTATTATTCTACTAATTACAAAATAGCCAGACTCAGTGCAAATGCTCTTCTGACTAGCTCTTTGTTGTCAAATATGCAAAAGTCTAGATCTCAACAACAAAAAAAAGGAAATAAAATAAACCTCTCTTACTTTCAATTACCAAATTAAATAAATTCATCGCCATCATCATAATAAATAAAACACTCATCTTTGTTGCTATCAAAATGCTGCCATGACAAATAGCAAACTTAAGTGATAAGAAGCAAAAAAACAGTCCATGAAGAAGATCAGTTTCATCACCCAGATCAAGTAGTTTCACAGTCATAATTCACACACAGAACTTACAAAAAAATCCGGTGCAGATTTTCTGCAATTAATCTGCAGCAATTAATCTGAAAAACTCAGTAGTTTGAGAATGTTTTTTTCATTCTTAGACTTCTAGTAACTTTCTAGATTTTTGACAGCCATCCAAATTCACCAGTACATAGCAGCAGCAAGTAGCTAGAGACGCTAATATCCTTCCTTGTAAAAGTAATATCTTTAAAAGTCATAGTAACTTCAGTAGGAGTAATTATTTATGCTTCCAAGTACTGTGAGTTTACGCAAGCTCCAAAGACACATTTTTGGACTGTACTTGAGCACTTTTAAACAAGATTTGGAGCCCAGTTTTGATCCAGTCTAAATTTAGTTTTAAGCAACTCTGGCCTACCCAAGGTACACTGATCCAGGCTGGTGCAGCAAAGGTTGGCTTTTTGGCGTTGCGTTAAAATTTTTGTTTTCCTATTTAACAAATTAAAATACTTTTTAAAATAAACCAGCACATAAGCATCGTGTAAGAGATGTTAGAATAGTATAACTTCTTGTATCTGCTTTACGTGTCAGGGCTAAGCCAAAAGAGCTGATAATAATCCTTCTATTTCATGCCCTGTATGGCTGCGAGCACAGGAAGTCTCTAGGACAAAAAGAGCTAACCATGATATTGTTATGGACACTGGGCAGAACAAGAGTTCATGAAGTTTGGAGTAGAAAGAACTGAGAGGTTAAAATTGCTGTGCAGGATATCCTCTCAATTTTTCACAAGATGTGAATAAGAAATAAATTCATGTGTAACAGCTTTCAGTAAACTAAACTCTAGATGTAACTTCATCTAGATTCCAGATCCTGAACTACCTGTTGCTAAAACAGGTTCACATCTATTTATACTGAATATTCCCCATCTAGAAAAATATCATAATACATGGGGCTGTTGCATCAATTTCAGTGTAGGATAATTAGAAGTTATACATTTGCCAAAAGAATTTGTTTTATCTGTATTTGGCCAAAGTATTGTAATTTACTCAATTTAAGGAAATTATATTTCCATGGGATGGACTGTAATTTTTTTTTTTTGCTCTTTCATTTCTTCAGTTCCAAATTACTGCTTGCTTTCTTCCTTTTCAATATTCTTGTGTGAAAAACTATACCCACAATGAATTCCAGGGAAAGATCTGTGTATATCAGGAAACAATGGAGGTTATACTTCTCATATTCCAGTTAAAGCTGCCTAAAAAGCAACCAAGTCATAAATGGAGGCATACCCAGCCTCCTTAAAATGTTAACTTGCCACTTAAAAGAACTCAGGATTAGCTGAGGAGCTTATTTAACCACCTGCTAATATTGCCTTCATCATCACACCACTCCACAGAGCCCCTCAGAGCAGCAGGAAATGGAAAAGTGAACTTTTACAGCAGCAGCAGAGGCACCGCTGTGTGCTATTGACCACGGGAACACATCACAGCTCCAACCTGCAGCCCAACCCAGGAGGTGATGTGCATCCATCGCCGACACAAAGTCATATTCAGGGTGCAGGGGGGAAGATCACAGTTCTGCTGCCTGGGCTACATCTGCTCACAGCCACAAATTGCTGCTGCCTGTGCTGTGCCTGTTCAAGGACAGGGGAAAAGTTTCCAGACTGAGTCAGTACCTTTTACCAGCACTAAATCCATATTTTGAAAAATAAGACATAAAAAGGCAATGATTATAATACACAAAATGAGAGGCAGTACTCTAGGCCAACTATTATTATTTTTTCCTTCAGGCTGCAATTCTTTATGCCACTAAGCTTCTGGTGACTCACACCACCATATTGTACCAACCAACAATACTCTCAAAATGCAAATTGCTAATGACTTCTTTTAGCCCAGTACAAATCTAGGAAACAAGTGCCATTCACTGCAGTATCTCCATAGTGCCATAAACTTCTTTCCACATAAGTTTAAACTAATGGCCCTCAAAGTTTTATCTCATGCCTAAAGCTATTTGTCGCACTAAATAGCTGTGATATAATACTTGGAAAAGAGCAGCATTTTTGCATATGGCACACTGCTTCATAGAGTGAACATCCCTTTTATGTACTTGTATGGGTAGCAGAACAAAATAAATGCTTTCCCTTTCAAATATATTTCTATTATTTTTATGACTCTGCTGTTTTATAGTATTTGCCTTATTGTGAGCAACAATTTTTGGGAAATTAGTCTGTACACCAACGCCTGTTAAACTGGGAATAAACATGAGGAATTAAGAGATCTGTGTGCAGTCTCAGGACCATGATATGATTATGGAGACAGGGCATGACTGCTCATATATCTATCCACAGTGCAGAAATGGATGGAAACAGGCACTTTACAAAAAGGATATGCCATGAAGATGAGGCAGTGGAGTTGTCCTTTATGTGACAGAATGCTTGGAATGCATGGAGCACCCAAGAGCTCATCAATAAGCACTAAAGACCAGTGTGGGTAACATGACAGTGGATGTCTGCTCTAGGCCACCTGGCAAGGAAAAACAAGCAGGTGAGACCTTCTGCACACAGGTAGAACAGCAGCTCTGATCAGGTGTCCTATTTTCACTCACTGAAAAGCAAAAGATGCTCCATCAAAACCAAACAGCACACAGCTCACCCGACCCTTTGGCCACGGGCAGAAGGACAGCATCATGTCTGTTTTGTGCCTTTTTCCCTCTAATTTCAGATCAGACAAGGTTAGGTAATAAATTCAGTCTCTAGTCAGATACAATGTTAAACCACAAGTACATTTCTCAGTGAATAATCTACAGGTGAATAAATTACTTTGGTCTAGTGAGGCACATGTAAAATATGCAGTGAGAATGTGCTCACTTCGCATCAGTGTCTGGAGCCAGACAGATAAAAACCCAAGAACTGAACAGGATGGTGGGTGTCAGAGAGAAGCACTTGTTCCCCAGCTTTCTGCTAAATAATAGGCTTTTTTCAAATCAGTGTAGGATAGTATTACATTAATGTGGCTTCTTTCTTTTGAAGGCAAAATTAAATGCCAGTGACAAGAACTACTATTCACCATAATTGTACTAAATTTCCCTAATTACACGTGAAATTACCAAACTGGAACAGGAAAAGAGCTGTTTTAATGTTGCTGGCAATACCACTGTAGTAGATTACCTATCCCAGCTACACAGCAGCAGTAGATGAGCAGATGTACGATGACATTAAAAAACATTTTTAGGAACTTTGATAATAGAATCTGACAATCTTTGTAACGTGGGGTGTTAACACAGCACCACTGCTGCAAAAATGCAGGAGTGACCAGAGTTAATCACTGGTTCTTCTGTTGACATGGGTAAGTTAGAAATGGGGTTAAGTGCTTTGGTGATATAAATCCACTTGATTTTTTATTCTCTAAACAGGATGAAGCAAATGTGATTATTTACAGTCTCATTTGCAGCAGTTCTTTGTCACCGATTTCATAAACAGTATTTCTGCTACTGTAGTTTCTCACTTTCAAGCACTTAGCACAAATATATTTTAATACAATAAATTCTTAACAAAAATTATTTTTATGGCTATGTTTATATGTATTTTACATGTATTTTACATGCATCTTTACATGTATTTTACATGTATTTTACATTTTACACTATAGCAAGTGTTCTAGTTAAAATGTGATAATTGTATATCTGTGAATGTTTCAGACAGACCTCATTTTGACTCTTATTTAGTGCTTAACTAACACTTTTCACTTCTGAAAGTGACAAATGAATCCCATAAATAAATTACACAAAATCCACTTATCTTATTTACCTCACCCAAGCCACTGTACACATCAGGGAAGTGAAGAATAAAAGAATGAAATTATATTATTTAGCTCAAAGCTTCTCTTATTATCTAAGTGCAGGCCCAGCTCCTCTTTTAAACTTTGCCATTCATAGTTTAAACTCCTACCACTGAATTACTCATTGCCTTATTAGTTTAGAAGGCATTATGCTCCAAACTTGGAATATTTTCAAGGCCTGCAAATACATCATGTGGTAAACAAATGAATTTAAAAAGAATAAAATGTGTTCTATAATTTCCTAACATTTCTGGTTTTGTCAAAATTATCCCCCCCAAATCCCTTTTAAACCTATCTTACAATTTTGAAATTATCTTAGTATTTGTAACCTCTTTTCCTTGTAACTTAAAACCAGGTATTGTATATATATAGGCAAATATAAAAGCCCCTGTGTTTCTTCACTAGGCTATAGCTAAAACAATCTAACCCATATTTTAACATTTCTGAAAGTGAATTTGAAATATGCTAGAATAATGGCAAATTACTAGGGGAGACAGAGAAATGACTTGGAGAATTTTTCAAGCTTTATCACACATGGAGAAAAAAAAACCAAACAAAACTGCCAGAAATTATCAGGAAACATTAAAACTACAATGCATCTCATGAAAAATGCAAAAAAAGCTGTATTGGAGAGAACATCCCAATTCTAGGAATAAACTATACAGTAACAGTGGAGTGCATTACACTAATGAAAAAATTACAATAAACATAAAGAAAGATGAAGCTGCAGCAGTGAATGAATGGTTCATTGCATCTGGAAACATAGTTTTGTATGTTGTATGCCAGAACCAAAATCAAGTATAATACCTCTGACATACCTACCTGCCTATGTCAGATGGAAAACAGCAGAGTCTGGTTGTTACTGTTAACATTTAAAAATATAGCTTCTATTTTCTTCACTCCAAGGAGTTTTGCTTATATTGAAAAATCAAATACTGGGCTCCAGTCACACTCTCAGGTATGCTGTGCAGGAATCTAATCTCCTTTGCAGGTATTTCTTCTGTCAACAGGACACATTTTCCAATGGGTGAATATGCAGCAGTCAGGCTAAAACAGGATTGTTAGGCAGCTCCTGAGCAGTTCAGCTTCTTCAGTGTAGCCATTGGGCTAATCCACAATCCTAATACAGGAACTGCACAGACTGAAGGGGGTTGATTTCTCATTAGTTTTGGGACTGTCAAGCACCATATGAAAAACTGTATGTAACATACTTCATGCTGACCCAAGTTTATATGGCAAAAGAGAGAAAAAAATAACTATTTCTGCATTTACTTCTAGGCATTAAAGTTGATTTGGAAATTAAATCTCCTTCCTAATTGGAAAACCTAGAGGAACAGAAAGCACATAATTTACCATGTGTCTATATGACCTTCCAATTAAACTTTGACTTATCTATTAAAGAAAGAACTGATATCTCACTTATTCCCAAAATATATTTCCCTTCATCAGCACTAACATGCTCAGCATTCGAGGATTCCAATAAGCTAAAAACTAATACTAGTAATTGCTGCTATTAATAACATCCATTACATGACACTTCTCCATGTGAGTTTCCCCCCAAATACCAAAAACTCTGACTCTAGCCTGAGTTCTATACAGTCATAAGCCAACAACATTTGTTTTTTTAAGTTTGTGACATTTTAACAAGCAAGATGAGATATGTCATTGTCTGGCCAAGCTAGAAATGTCAAGTCAAAGCAGAAAACCTCAATGAGAGCCATTATTCAGTCACAGAATGCTCAGTGAAAACTAAGTTTACTATGTTTTTTAATATGGGTACTTGCACACAGATGGTTTTACTTGAATGAAAAGTTATTGCTGGTCAGCACCAGAATTATTTTACATTGATATTAATTTTATACCTATGAAGTCGTTTGGACTGCTACTAATTAAATATTCTGTCTGCCTTTTTGACCAAGGAATGAAAGAAAGATACATTCAGACCTTTTAATTCTTAAAACATTTGTTCTATAGCAGATGGTATATAGAGAATTCATTCACTGAGCCTACTTACATATGTCACATGGATTTGACGTTTGTGAGACCCTAAGACCTCAGCCTCCAACACATGAAATTTCTACATGACAGAGACCCCCTATGTTTGCAAATTATTGTAAATCTTGGCAAATACACAGAGGTTACAAAACATTGCAATTTCATTTGCAGACTTAGTTCAACATTTATCATACTTCTCAAAATAAACAATGGAAGATATCATCCACATGAATTTCTTATGTTCGTATTTTTAAACTATAATTCACAACTACTTTTAACTATTTCTCCACTTCTTTTGTTCCATATCTAATGGTCAAATTCTGCTCTTTCCTAGAGCATGTATATGTCTAGGTCTAATTATAAGTTTGAGTCACCTCTTCTGGTTGATAAAATGCTTACTGATTTGACAAGCTTCATCTCTAAAAGAAGAAACAAGTTAGTGTTTAAAATGAGAAGGAAATGTTATTCAGCTTCTTTTAATAATTAAAATCAATTTTTCATTAAGCACTACAGCTCTCACAAAAATATGTAAAGTTAATGACAATACCTAGCAAAATGTAGAGCTTGATTATTTCTAATGAAAAATTATGTAAAGAACTGCAATTAAGTCATCGGAAGCATGATTTTGCATAATCATCATGTGGAAAATACTGCAGGGATGATCTTATTCAATATAATCAATGTCATGTGTAACTGTTTAGCTTTTGTACCCATTTTAGGATGCTGATGATAAACAATTTCCTTACCATTCTAGAAATGTTTGCCTGTTTATGAAAGAAAATTCGACAACAGGAAAAAATCTAGATGATTGCAATTGACACATTTTCCTGACATAAAAACACTGTTGGTTTTTTAGATTATCTATGACTTCATCTACAAAAATACTCAAGAGATTATGTAATCAGAAATAATGGTGCAAGGAGAGTGCCAAAAAAGGAATAATGTCATTGTGCTTAAGCAGCAGTTTACTATCAAATATCGTAATAATGGCTAGAAACCCTTTTTTCTCTTTCAACTTACATATGTAAGAAGGAAGTAAATAAAAGAGCTTGGCATCTAACCTGGACATTTACATACCTTACCACAGAGTTCTTACCATATTACTCCATGACTCTGAGAACAAAAACACTCAGTTTAGAGACAATATTACACATTATACATAAACAAGAAATAAAGTCAGGTTCAGAAGCCAAGCAGGGCATATTCTTTTTACAAAATTGCCAAGAAGCATAGAACTACACCACAAGAGTAAATTCTCTTTATTTTCTTCAGCTTCTTGTTCTGTTCATGCTCAACAACTCCACAGAATGTAATAAATATGAGCTTGTTGCACATTCATTAAATATGAAGTGAAAAAAAAAAAAGGCTCTTCACCCCATTCCACCAATGAATATATGGCTAAATACGTGGCACTTCATCATTTCCCACTAACAAATACAATGTTTCCACAGTCAAAAGTCTTGTGTTACATTTTCTGGAATGTTCTATGGCTTTACTAAATATAGTAACATCAAATATGTTAATGTAACTACATTTTAAAATAAACATAAATGTGTATGAATTAGAATCCACAAATAGAAATGCTGGGAAAAGTTGTTAGTGGTAAAACTGGTCACGCAGAAAAAGCAGTGATATTGCAAGAGGGATTTTTTACTTGCAAAACAGAAAGTACAAGTGTATCATTTCGGGTTAAAAATACTTATAATAAATGTTAAACTCAGACATTTATTCATTAAGTAAACGAACAAGAATTTTCACACAAAAGATCAGAGAGAAAACCAATTAACTCTGATCACTTATAGATCATGCTGTTATTAAACATTTCTACTCATTTTTACACCCTGAAGAAAGGATTTTTGTTGAATATTACAGATTTGCTAGAGGAACTAATAAATCAGGTAGACAATGCATCTGCTGAAGCAGGAAATATAAGTGAAAACAAACTAACAGCATACTAATATTTAGGAAAACCTAAATGTATCAAACATATTCCCCTGCGGTGTTGTCACCCAAGTCCCTACTCCCATGTCCTATATGGTTATGATTGAGCTTTTGTAGGAATTTTGTACCAATCAATTCAGGCCTCCTGTCAACTTCCCTTGACTTTCAGACGGACAAATCTTGAGTTTAGAGGAGGTGACCCAGCAATCGTGGATCCCTCTTCTCTTCAGCACTGTCACTGGGGTTTGTCCCAAGCAGAACTCTAACCAGAGCAAAGTTTATTCCTCTGAAATTCAAAGCTGTGATCTTATTTGCCCCGTTCTTTTCACTCAGGGTCCTGAACATCACATTTTACGGTCACAAAGTTAAGACAATCTTCATACTCAGTTCCTAATTATTGGCACCAGGTCCATTAGAGGGCTTTGCCTCATCAGGTCTTCTGTCAGCCTGTGTCAAGTCATCATCAGTGCACTCCAGATGCCCCCTGGAGTGCCTGTGACTTGCTTTGATATCCTTGCAGCAGGAAGGAATTCATAGATTTATAACAAAATCTAATCTTAAAAATGGATCTTTCCTTTCCAGAAATTCCCTAACATGTTAATTTGAAATTAATGTTTGCAGGTATAGATGGCAACTCTGAACCAACAGGTAGCGGTCACCAAATTTGATCGTGATTGCATCTTAGTAATATCTTAGAAATTGTAAATGACTTGAACTGAATCCGGAAATTAGCTAATTTCTAAATCCAGAAAAATAGCTAAAGGCTGAAAATTCAATAACTACCAATATTTATGCATGAAATCTATGAAATTATTAGTAGCTCAAGTTTCCACATTTTCACTTTGGCATGGGTAAGCAATTAATCTGCCTCACATTTTGGTCAAGAAAAACATACACAAGATTTCAAGATTTTACCTACATAATACATCCCTACCTAATACTGATTAAGACAGTGGTGGGGATGGCCTTTTTCCCCTCAATGTCCCATTATGTTGAAGGGCTAGCTGGTTTTGCAGTGTGATACAGTAAACAAGGGCTCAATGGGTAAGCAATGTTCAGATCCTAAGTAGAACGACACTGGCAAATCACTAGAACAAGCTACTATCCCTGCAAAGTAGCACAAGTCTTCTGGCTGAAGCTGTAATCCTTGCTGGCTCTATTCTTTGCATGCTTGTAGCACTGCCACTTATAAAAATGATGATCTCCCATAGAAATATCAAATGTACTCAGCTGCCTCACACCCATACGCAGACCATAAAGGACAGGAGCCCTTGCTCACTGAAAAGTCACAACTCAATGACCAGAGCAGGCAGTGCCAGCAAAAATTAAAGCAGAATAGGATATGGGAAGTTTGCTGATAACATCTCAGAGAATGACACATACCATGTGGCAAGTAATTATTCTTTGAATGGGAGTCAATGTGGATGTAGCTATGAACGGCAGAGAGCATCCTCCAAAATGGTGAGACAATAATTTCAGCTGCAAATAATGTTTCTAACCAAAACTTGGCTACTAAATGAATGACCAAGTTGAGGTCATAATGTTTGGCAGAAGTCATTGCGGCAGCACATTTATCAAAGAAGATAGCTGTTGTTGATTGCCTTTGGGAAAATGACCTTTAATATTCAAAATATGAGGTAATGAAAACAAGTGCTAAACATAGGGATACCCTAGGCTAACCATTTCAATATTTTGTTTGGAAATAACTGAGTCTTATAAAATACAAAACTCCAGCTAAGGTGAACCTTTCATGATCCTATATCAATGCCAATGATGACTGACATTTCACTGACAGCACTGCAATCTTCCATAAAAGACATCTCTGATCAAAACAGCATTAGATCATAACTAGGATAAGGTCATTTCAAAGCAGGTTGGTTTTGCTTCTAATTAAATAATGTCTGGTGTAATTCTTTACCTTGTGGCATTGTTCTTTGCAGACCTTGATGCTCATCCTTCCCGTGGACTGCTGCCACGGCTAACAGTCCTAGCGCCAGTGGATATGGACTTGTTCAGAGCCTGCAGAAAGCACTGGAGAACAGCGACCCACCCATCTGGATTGTCAACACTGAGGAAGCAGACATCTGCCAGAGTCATTTGGCTGACTTGGGCAGGCCCTCATTTATGGGAATTACCAGGCATGCTGGCATGGAGGGATGTCATATGTCCAGAAACTTAGCTGATTTCTCCTGGACAGCTTCCACCAGAATCTCCAGTGTGACTGCCATTCTGTGCAGTAACTCTTGAGAGCTTTTATAAGTATCTGGCTGTACTTTGGAGTATCAATGGTAGCACAGTCTCTTCTGCAGACAAAGGCAATACACAGTAGAAACTCTATGATTAACAGCCTGCAATTTCTCTTCCTCAGAGTCTGTGAGACAGATGTTTCAATCATCCACAAAGTTCACATACTTGGGATGAAAAAGACCTGACTGTAATTGATATAACAGAAGCAGGTACAATTTGGTTAGATTGCTGGCATAGATAATAAAGAAAATATGTTCAAGGATACAAGAGTCACTAAATCATAACGTCACTCCTAGTCCTTGGATAAGAACCACAAGCATTGCAATAATTAAGAGAACACACGTATTGTAACATTCTGTACACCACTGTGCTCATAAGAATGGCAGGAGTAGCATCACAGAATGGTTTGGGTTGGACAGGACCACACAGATCATCTAGTTCCAACCCCTTGTTGCTAAAATAAACTGCAAAAAAAAACCCTGCAAAATACCACATACTAAAAAAAACTGTAAAATATCACAGACTGGTACGGCAAACTAAAGAGGGAATACCTGGTGGGTCCTTCACAGGTTACCACAAGAACAGAATTAAAAAAATAACTGATTCTTTTGCCAGCATGAAGGAGGAGAATCCCAGACCCACACCTTAGGTATGTGGCTCAGCTTACAATGTAAAAACTACACTAGAGCATTTCTGTGTGTAAACACCTCAGACTTTTGCGTTTATTTAAAGAATAACTGACAAAATAACATATCTCAAAAATGTGCCTCGGATCCAAAACAGTGTAAAAATATTTCATGGGCTCATAGTTCAACACTATTGTTCCATAATTACCAAGATTCCAAGCAACTGAGGCTTATACTCTGTCATAAGAAAAAAGTATTAGTAGAAGCAATTCAGATGAAAATGCAGTTCTATATAAAAGAGAATGAAATGTAAAAAAAAACCCAAAAACCAAAAAACAAACAAACAAAAAAAACCCCACAAGAAAAAACAACAGAAAAACAACCCAAATAAAAATTGACATTATTGATAGAAAAAAAACAGATGACAATCAGTACATTATTTGGATTTTGACAAAGTGCCAATTTACTGAACACTTGCTCTGCAAAAAGAAATTGTGGTAGAGTTGGTTTCATTCTTCTATCTCCACGAGAGCAGAGTCTCAACTCTCATTATGCAAATTGACTCAGAGGATTCAACTCAGCAAGAGAACCTGTACAGTCTTGTATGGAACACAACTGCTCCATCGACAGGATTTATGGATAACATGGACAATGTTGATAATAACATTCCTTTACCTTACCCAAGCCTCTTTCATATAACAGTAAAGAGAAGATTTGATGCTCCTCTCAGACTGTGGTCAGTCTTAGGCTTCATCCACCAATGGTTCCAGAACCATTGGTTAAGGACTTTAAAGAACACTGAACTTTTCAACATTTCTAAAAAAGTTCTCCTGCCTCAGTGTTAGTTATGCAAAACAAATGACTCACCTCAGTGCTATCAAAGCCATATGAACAGTAATGGTGAAGAGTAGAAATCACAGGAGTTTCAGCAGGCTGCACTGGATAGCAGCTTCAAAGGCTCTCACAGACATCCTGTGCTCAATGAAGCCCAAAATTGCAGTTGCACCTCCTGCATTTTCCTGTATTTTTTTCTTGGATTAAATCCTCTCATTTGCCTGTAATGCAAAGGGGTCCAGTCCTTCTTATCCTCCTTATTGCTGTCATGAGGAAGTTCCTGGTTTTGGTTGGTTACAGAATAATTGACTGTGGCTTGCCCACAACAGTTTTGTGGACTTCTCTTAGAAATGCAGATTTTTACATGAAGACAGAATATTTCAAACTCCTTTGACAGAATATGAGTGTAAAGAGACGGTGACCAATATGTTTATCACTAACTTTGCTAGAAGAAACTATGCATAAATTGTTCTCTTCTGCTGCTGTACAATTCCTTAAGAAATATTTCTATTTTTATGCACTTCCTCCAAATGAAATTCTAAAATGCCTTTCAAAACAAACAGCAGAAAATATTTTAAAGTCTTCCCAACTGTGAAATTGATTTATAACACAAACAAATGTTAACAGTGCATTCTATAAATACACAACTATAATTCAGCAGAGGACTGAAATGGATACCCTGGATCTTGGGCAGAAATTTGGTAAAAATCATCTACTTTGTGGGGTTTCACCCCCACCCTTTTCTTGTACATTCTCCTGACACATTTATAAGAATTTTCAAGCTCTCCAAGTTTTTAGAGCTGTGCTCCTGCACAAGTCCAGAGCTGTCCTGTTACCAGCAGCATTGTGCCCATTTCATGCAGAATTAATTTACTGATTCTAGGTGAGTTCCAGTGCAGCAGGAGGAGCAACACCACAGTGCTAGGCAAGAGTCTTGATTTCCTACAGCCAATAATGAAGTGTGCTAATTACCTCTTGTCTGCCCTGTGAACTGCTGACACACTCTTTCCATTATTAGCACAGAGAATCTCCACTTTAGCACCTGCTCGTTGGCTTTGGTGGGAAGGGTTTGGAAATGAGACACTGAGGTATTTAGATAGATACACAAGAAGGGTTAGGATTTCAGATACAACTCAGACTGAAATACAGCCGTTTCTACAAAATGTACAGGATCCAAACGAAAAATAAAACAAACAAAATACCCCCAAACCACCTTTTAAAATCAGAAGTAGTAAGCCACTAGGCAAATTAACATTGATCAATTATTTTTGTGCTATTTTAAGATTCACTAAAATGATTTACTAATGGTTGCTTAAGTAATTTCTCTTGCATTATGAAGTTTTTCAATTCTGATAATAGAAAATAATTGACTTTATACAATGCATACCTACTTTATTTATTCTTCAGTCAACACCAGGCATTAGGTTCAAGCACTTGTACATGGCAGTTACAGTAGTTACAAGACCAAATGAAACTATTATAATTGTTTTGTAACCCATTCCTAGAAGAATTCAAAATGAATATAAGAGAAATTCCAGGTATGTTATCACCTAATTTTATTTACTCACATATACCACATGAGATTTCAGATGTTAAGAGTTCATATTTTGTTGTAACTAGATGCAAAGTAGAAGCAAGAAGAATTTCTCAAAATAATTGTTATTGTTCTGAAAGCAGTACTGGGTTAATATTTACTATTTAAGAATGAAAAAAAATTCACAAACAATGGTAAAACATAGAAGCTGATGAATTTTACATTTTTACTAAAATTGAAAGATGCAGGATGAAGAAATAAAAGCATGGACATCAGAGTGTTAGGATTCCCAAAGGTATGAAGAGAGCATTCATGACTTTTGCTTTATTAATTGAACAAAACTGTACAGACACTTAATGTGAGAGGAAAATACAAATTAGCAAAAATATATTGGATGAGAAGTATTAAACGATGTATAATCAGCTCTCAGATTCATCTCCTCTTTAGCCAGGCAATTAAAGACAAAGAAAACAAAACACTTCGATTTCCCAGAGGCAAGTACAGACTCTACAGCAAGGAAAAGAAAACAAGAAGTGACAATTCTGTTTGTGAGAGATGCTCTGCTCGGAAAGGATTAAATCCACTTTCCTCATTTGGAGAAGAGTGGGTACACCAAAAATGTTTTTTAGCAAAATCTGCTTATCTGAAAATTCTTAACAACAAGTTCCTTTGGCACAGCAGGTGCTTTTCCAGGAAGGTTCGCCCTGAACAGTGGCCAATTTCCCAGTGTGTGCCTCGAGCAGCAGATGTTTGGTTCCTGCACTGAGCTGAAGGATAAAACAAACACGAAGCTCTAGCTGAGGCACACAGCCACCAAATGTGTGGTTTGCATCACCAACATTAAGAGATTAGCTAAATTTCAGCTGGCCCTACTTGCTTTCCAGATAAGGCAAAATACCCCAAACAAAAACAGCCAACAACAATAAAAACAAAGCCCAAAAACCAAACAGAAAACCCCCACAAAAACAAACAGACAACAAAAAGACCCAACCAACCAAAAAAACCCCAAAAAACCACCCCAACAAAACCAACAAATCCACACCAAAAAACCAAACACAAAAACCCCCAAAAAACCAAACCAAACCAACAAACAAAAAAGCCAAAACAACCAGCTTCAGACAACAACAAAACAACAAAAGTTTGCAGAAACTTCTACATTTCCTACCACAGGGTAATAGATACATTTCAAAGACTTTTTAAATGGAAAACTGAAGTTGACTTTTCTTTCTATATTCTTAGCAAGCATATGTTGTATTTTTTGGCTGAGAAAGGTCCGCTCTTAGTAAGAAAATATAGACAAATATAGTATATTTTGAGCCATCAACTCTGAACAATGCAACCTGACATAATGGACATCAAAATACAAATTAATGACTTCAGCTTTAGCATGGTGGCAGTCTAAGTTATCATTGAATTTCAAGATTTTCAACTCTTAGTGAACCCAGTTTTGATCAAAAGCTATGATGTATCACACCTTGACAACAGTTCTGCTTCCTATGTAGATTAGTTCCTCTTAAATTGTCTTAACCAGAGGTAAGGCTTTATAAACAACACAAATGGACATCACTGTTTCTGTGAACTTTGTTATATTGATCCACCAAAAGGAACTAATCTGTTCTAAAAACATACAAAGAAGCAAATTATCCATGACAAAGAAATGTTTTAGTTCTAAACAGGTGGGATTAGAAGGATTATAGGAAAGGTTACTCCTTAATATGAGTCATTTTAAAAGAATGAACTCATCAGCCATTGAAGTAGTTTCCATTCAACATGTAAAATATATAAAGTGTGCCATTCCAGAAATGGAAAACATACTAATTTACAACTGGAAAAGCTTTCTTAGAATTTTTCTGAGAAGTGCCGAACCTCTATGCAAGCATTGAATAACTCAAAATGTGCATCACATCATACATGCTAATTCTCTCTCTTCTCTCTCTTTTCTCCCAAGGTTTTCTGTTCTCAGTTTCAAAATCTCTGCAAGAGGTAGAAGACGAAGATATGTTGCTAGCTACATTAAATCTAGGAAAAACTCTACGAAATGGAGATAAAACTATGAACAGGGGAGCTCTACCTTTGCTGAAGCACTACAAGACTGAAGACAGCAGTGTTTTCAATGAAAAGAATGCTGGAAACATGAAGTTTTTGGTGAGTTCGGTTTTATATTTTGGCTTAATTGTAAAATTGAAATTCATTTATACCCCTTTAGAAAACAAGTGCAACAATTTAAAGCAATAACCAAGCAAATATACAAAAAATATCAGTTTAACATAACACAGTCAAGAAAAAAAAAAAATCAACTCTATATATCTAATGCCAAGATTCTAAATGTGTAACTTGGACAGTTGAATTAAATCTGATTTTTACAGATAGTAGCCAAAACTTGGCGGGGGGAAACCTATATTTATATGTGATGCATATCCCTATATGCAGCAACAGATTTTTAACTTCACTAAACATGAGACTCATTATCTAATTATGTCCATTAAACCATTTTGGCCAAAGGCAAAAGGCTGGTCATTACTTTTAAGATATGATCTTCAAACATAAAATAACTGCACTGTTGAAGTATAAAGTACAAAATGTGAACACAACTGACATTATTTAAAGATAAGCCTCTTGTTTTCCCTCGAAACAGGACAGAGGTTCCAGACATGATTTCTTCAATCCTGCTATGCCAATCAACTTAGGTAGAAAGCAACTACCCTATCCTGCCCTGAAGGGAGCCATGGCTTTTCCAGCTGACACTGAAATCCAAAATATTGAGTCCATACAGGAAAGAGAGACCACAGAGGAAGAAAATTCGGCTAAGTTCCCTATAGGAAGAAGAGATTTTGACAGTAAATATATTTTATTTTTACACAAAAAAATTATTGCATTCTGGTAAAGTGCAGTGCAATGTCAATATAGCAATTTGGTAATGGTTCATTTAGAAGCTCCATGTCTGTTATGATTTGGCTCATGGGGGAGGGAGCATTTGTCAAATTAATATTTCCAGAGGCCATAAGAATTCTAGTTCTTTGATGATTTAAACTTTCAGACTTTTTTTTCCTCCCGTAGTCCTCAGGTGTATGCTGGGAAGAGTCTATCGACCATGTTGGCAAGTGTGAAAACTACTGATCTGCACCACCTTCTCCGAAGATTAAATGTTTTATTCTGAATTTAATGTAATTTGAAGATACTGAGTGTTAGTGTGGCTATACATATGCATCCAAAAATAATTTCTCATTGCATTGCAGAGAGATACATAATTCATTACCAAAGATAACATTGTGTAATTATTAACAATGTATTGTTATTAAAAATAAAAGACTTCAGCATAATCCAGACTTGTAAGTAGTTGTCTAATATAATATACAAGCTACTTTCAGTTATTTAAGCATGAAAGGAAGTAATTCATGAATTTCACCTGTTTTCTTACAAAATTTTACAACTGTCAACATATCATGTATGCGAAAACAAAACCTTAGAGTTGAAAAAAGTGAGTTAATTTTGCCTGACCAGCAATCAACTTATTCTTACTTGCAGTTCTGGTCTGTTTTCTTTTTCCACCAATTTTGCTGTCCAATTCCTTTCGAGATCCGTTTGAAGTCTTAAGTCTTTTAGTATTTTTTTGCAAAGATGGTTCACTTTCCTTGCCACAGATTACTTTGTCATTATTCAAATCCATCTGTTCATTCTCGGAGTTCTTGTTCCTTGGCTGACAACTCAGCTTTCCCATTTCTGTATAACTTCTAGTCTGGTGAACACTTTCAGAAATAGTTCCAAGCACTGGTACATCAAGACATGAATTTGTACCTTCTGTCATGTAAGAATATCAAAAACATATGTGAAGAAATAAAAAGTTACCTGGGAATATAAATCCTTTTCCTATCAGGACTGCCCTGTTATTTTTCTTTTTAAATCCAAACTAGTGCATTAGCAATAAAACAAAGCTACGCTGGGCATTGCAATTACATTTGCTATGCATTCATAAGTGCATTGCCAATTTAAAGTTACATTGCTCAAAAATGTATAATAACTAACTTAGGGAAGTGGATTTAGAACTTTAAGATATTGGAAGAGAGGGCTAAAGGGCATAAAAATTTTATATATTATATAGTTTGTAGTGCAGTAAAACAAATTTCCCCCCTTTCAATGCCAAAACTACAAATTTCACTCTGCTTACTTTTGTGCAATAAGAACAAAAATGTAATATATGCAACATATATAATTTTTTATCTCAAGATAGCACCAACGCATTTTTCAAACACTTATATTTTCAAAGCATTGGCATTACAATTTTATTGCAAAAAGATTTAACTGGCATATGAGACCTTGAGAACAATGAGACATTTTTGTTCTTTTTCCTTGAAAACATTTATACTGAGTTCTACTAAAGGCTTTTTGGATAGCATTTAAAATATTACCTATCACATTTATTTACTCAATCCTACCACAGCTTACCTGTGCGTTTTCCAGCTTTTAAATGCTGCTTTGGTACAGGCTGCTTGCAGGTTGGAATTATGTGGGAAGGCTGACCACTCCTTTCACTCAAATCATTTTTATATGTACAGGCAAACTGGGATTTAATTGAAGATTGCTTCATCTGCAAATACCAATCTGCTATTAGCTTTTATTATTTACAGAAATGAAAGACAACACCTGCAAGACTAGTAAAGTATTAAGCTTTCCCATTCTTTTCATATAAAATACCAGAAAAATTATATGCTCACATGAGAAAAGAAAATGAAGTATTCATTTACAGAGTGCTTTCAAGAATAATCATTAGTCTATTAAAAGTCCTAAAATAATTGAAAAATCTTTTTTTCAGCTCTTTCAGAAAGTTACACATTAACTCTCAGAGCTTCAACGAAGTTTTCTGTCTTAGCCCCTCTTTCTGACAGACTCCTGTTCTGAGTAGGTGTCATAGCCACCACAGTTAATTTTCATACTTCCACAGGTCATCATCTATACTTACCTGAAAGAGGAATATAAATTACTTTTTCAGATTTCCCGTTTATTCACAAAACGAAGCCACTTCACCACTGAATGCCAATGTCTAACTCCCATGTAGCTTAAGTCACAAGTCAAACTTCCTCAGCTTATTCTTAAGTTACAGCTTCACTTCAGCTGAGAATTTCAGGTCAAGATTTGTACTTTCTGTACAATTGATAATAAATGCTATAGGCTCTGCAAGACAAATTCTGCCCTCACTCCATCTGAAAGTGCACTGGATTGTACAAATTATATTGAAAGACATAGCCCAGAGCAGATAAGTACAATACATTCGGATTTTTAGTTAATAATTCTATCACAACAGTACAGGCAAATCGGAATCAATTTGAGCTGAACAGGTGTGAAAGTAAAAACATCAGAGAAAAGAACAAGCAATAAGCACAGTTACAAAATAAATATTGCTATATAAATAGATAGCAGGAGTTGTTGATTTGTTGAATAAGAGGTTTACAGCCACTTTTCTGACTAAAAACTTTGCATTATGCAGGTTTAATTTTCTTCTTAGCACAAGCATGATTAAATATTACTGTTCAGATTGGACCCTTATATATACAATTTTCTTCTAACTCAAATTCTCAGTTTTAGACAGAAGGGAAGAAAATAACATTCCCAGAAACCCCCTTTTACAGAGGACTTCATCCACAAAATTCAGTCACAATTTATGCCACTTTCATCAGATCCTGCTTTCATACATACGACACAACAGACTCGAGCTTATCACTGAGATATAACCTAGTTATCTCTTCATGGTACTGCCATCAGCCAGGTGAACACACAGAGTCTATTTCGAAAAAAATATCCCATTCATTTACAGAAGCATAGTTGTTCTTTCTGGTTTTATATCTTTGTACATGCATATTTTTACTTTAAACCTCAGCATTCCCTTCAAGAGTTAAAAAGACCAAATTTTCCCTGTTGTCCATTGCTGTCAAACTGCAATTTATCTGGGCCAGATAATAGACTGGGAAAGAAAAGCAGATTTAACAGGGCAAACTAACAAGCCTGACTCTCAACAACTGAAATCTCTTTTAAGTGTTAATCTCCTTTGTACTTAAAACATTTACCACAAAATAAGAGAATATACATAGACATTTACAAGGTTTGTAACAACATCATACTGTTCAATTACAATATTAAGAAGATAAGGGGCTTACACTTCCTTTAAGCTTCAGGTTACTGTAATATGAATGAAAAATGTTTTCCAGTATTTGATATGCTTCTGAAAAACTTCATCTTAATCCTTTACAAATTCCTCCATTCTCAATTATTGTTCAGTAAATGGGACACATCAAAAATTACACAATAACTTTAAAAGCTTTCTATCACATTCATATTGCAAGAGGCAAATAAGCTATGATTTTGCTAAGTTGATGAATCTATAATAAATACAGCATGAAGAACAAAAAAATTGAGCAAGAAAGTCTGATAGTTACCATTCTATAACCAACAAATGCAGTTATTTTCTTATGAACAACAGTTTCTTTTTACCACTCCCATCCGACACTTCACTAATTCAGTTTGCAGGGAGAGAATATGTGGAGTCAAAGGACAGAAGTCAAGCTCAACTACTGAAAAACTCACAGCACAAACCCTTCTGTGTTTCAACTTCACTGAAGCTTGAAATATGTCTGTATTGCATCAGACACCGTTCAGGCATTGCAAACAGTACACAAAGCTCCACCAACTGAGACTGTTGATGCTAGAACTATCTAGAGGGTCTATATGTGTAAGACAATTTGCTGAAGCAGTCAAAATTGTCAACTAGTCCAGGAATGTATATTCACTATTAGAAAGATCTGTATTACGTGGGGTGAAGGAGGAATAAGCAAGTTTTAACAACCTGAAGGCAGCACAGAGGAGCACAAGCCTAGAGCTGAATTAGGAACTAGAGCTCCACTGGAATGTTTTTAAGAAGAAAGATCAACCTAAAATTTACTTGAAGCAGACAATGAAGCCTGTCAACAGCTTGAAAAAGCTCTTAGGAAAAAAGCTCTTAAAGTTCTTTTGCATTAAATTCCCTAAAATTCACTCCTTTAAGAGCACCACTCCAAGGACCCACAGCTCTGGGAGAGAAAAAATGTTGAGAGATCAGTTTGCTAACTGAGTAGTTCCACACAAATGGCATACAATGAACTCAGATTTACCATCCCCTCTCCTCTTCACAAACAAGTGGGATGTTGCTCTTATCCCCACACAAAGAAAGAAATTCTGCTGCATTTCACAAGAAAAAAGGTTGACTGTTACCACTGTTCAGCTGGAAGAAAGTAGGATAGAATTTACGACTCTTTCAGCACAATTAAAAGTCCTAATAAGCAGATAAAGCAAACATTCTCCCACCTTGACATCTGTATCTAGAGAAATTTTTCAGTTGTTCAAGATGCCCACATAAAACATTCACTTTTATGTGAAATATTAATGGTGCATGCTCTATTTATTTCTAAAAGTTAGATTATAATCTGTTCCAGATCTCCTTCCAGCATCTGCATACAGACAGTACTGCCAATATTTAGTCACTAAGAATGTTGAGATTTGGTTTTTATACACTGGAATGGCATAATAGAATTTGAAAACCTACATCAGTAACAACAAACACATGTTTTTATTTTCTAGCCAAACAACCAGAGTACTATTTGGAAGAGAAAAAGAGATAAAAAGAAAATTTATTTTCTCCACCCTTACCCTTGTACTTTTAGAAAAAAAAAAAAAAGGTAAGTTGAAAGAGAAAGTTGAAAAAGGAAAGAGAGTAGAAAGGCAAGAGTAACAAAACAATAAATTATATCTTTGCCAAACCAAGGCATGTTATTAAAAAAAAATCCCAGATAGCTCAGGTAATGGCAAGCTTTTATTGTACTGAAACTATAATTTCATTTTTTTTTCAGCATGATATTGCACCAGCCTTTTGCTATCCTAAAATAACCTGCTACTGTTTTGAGAACATGAACCTCAAATCACCTCATTACTGGCTGTCAAACAAAACTCACAGCTATAGAGCCTACATAAGGTGGTTTAGGGGTCTTGTAGAAATAAAAATGGTATTTTCTACACAAATGTGGTTTAACAACTGACACCAAGTCTTTCTACAGATTTTGTGTTGAACATAAAACCTTTTCCTCCCCTCCATGTCTCTCCTCTACTAAACTCCAAGTCACTTTGACGTTCTCCATAATTATATTCCACTTAGGAAATAAATCTTTCTTGCAACAATAGATGAGACTGCTACCTGAAGAGGACTCATTTCTCGGTTACTATGACTTTTCTGTTCACAATTATAGTGGGCACACTGAAAACTCTTGATAACTTCCTGCTGATAGTTTTCCAAGTCACAGTTTATTTGTACTGGAATCACAAATAGGCAAAACAATTCTCTCAAGTAACAGCATTCAGAGAGCTAAGCAATGAAAAATAACAGCAGTGCATGAAGCTAGATATTAAGTCATTTTATAGAGACATGAAAAAGTCACATGAGAAAGGCAGACCAGGATTTTTGCTTTGTGGAGCTTTTTTCTTGGAAGGATTTCTATACACAGTAAAACTACAATGAACTTGGAGCATGCCAAGATTTGTTAGAGTTCTTAAGCCACAAATTCTTCTTAAAACTAAAACTACAGCTATGTTCCCAATTGGAGGGAAATAGTGCCTCATATAGGAAAGGTTGTCTCCGGTTACATTAAGAAAAAATCACGCCAAACTACTGAAAGTCCTTGCAGCTGTTTCAGGGTAAGGCTGTTAACAATGCAGCAGGATTTCTAAAACAATATATCAAAAGGCAAAAACAATCTTAACTTCACAAAAAAAATATCTGTTACATTCTCATATATTGCATGCTTACAGCCTAATAAATTCGGTTCTTCCCTTCTTAACTCCTGAAGTTCTCCGTTTCACTCAATCCCATTAGTTCAGAAACAGCGTTTCACCCACAACTTGAAAGTCTCATTAATATTTTGCAGTGCAGAAGAAAGATGAAAATCTTATTATGCAACATTTTTGTTGTCCTAAATTGCTCTTCAGCCTAAACAAAGCAGGTTATTGTAACAGCCTGTTCATTCCCCTCTCACACCACTAAGAAGGACTTTAATAACCCATTGAAATCAACAAAATAAGTCGCCAAACAATAGGGCATCTCCTCATTTCATACAACTAGAAGTATGATTCAAAAAAGGAGACAAAGCTGGATGAACCCTTTCCAGACAAAATAACTCTCTCCTGTCCAATTAAGCTTCTTATATATTTCTGTAAAGCAGAAAGGAGTGGTAAGGACAGCTGGCAAGAGACATAACTCACTACATGCTCCACAGACCTTTCTGAATTAAAGACTCCTACAAATACCATTCACCAGAAGATACTTCACTTAACAGACAAACTTGAAACTGAATTGTCTCTCAAAGGACGACCAAGTTTCATATTCTTACTCTTACCTACTTCTGCTAGAGAAACGAAACAACGCCACATGCTTGTTCCCCAGACTCCTTTCTCATCAAGGAATAAGAGCAACAGCTTTGCTTCTGAACAAATGCCATTATAGTTAGGTGATCTTTGTGTTTCTTCCAGTATTTAATGAGGATTGAAAGACAAAAAAATATTTCTTTGTCATTCACTGTTGCCAGGAATTTGTTTTGGCACAATGGAAATATCCACAAGATTTATTTTATTTCTGAACACCAATTCCAGTTCATAGCTACCTGTTTACTTTATCCACTGTCCTTATTTTTAGATACTAAAACACATACGCGTGATGATGTGCCCCAGGTCTAAATATTATCAATCTGCATTCCTCCACACAATTCCACAGAACCTGAGAGATCAGTTCCTGTTGAGGAAGGAAAGAGTATAATTTTTTTCTCTGACACTTTTTAAAAATTTTATTTTTAATTTCAGTGTCTCTCTTTTTGCTTTCTATATTTTCCTAAATTTCTTCATTTAACGCATACGTATTGATGGAACTCAGCAGACAATCAATCACCGCTACTGTGCTTTCCTTCCCCTCTCAAATATCATGGAAAAGGTAACTTTTATGGGACAAGTCCTAATGAGACATCATTAATTTATACTATAGACTAACTACCTAACACCTATCAGAGGTGTTAGCTCCTTAGGGCAATTTTTTTTTAACTAACGCTACCATCACCCAAATGGCAAAAGAAAGATCCTTCTCTGAAAGGGTCCTTCTTTCTCTGAAAGATCCTTCTCTGAAAGGATCCTTCTTTCTCTGAAAGATCCTTCTCTGAAGCATCACAGATATCGAGAAGAAACATCATATTGCTATTCTCTGATTCAATACACAAATGTCTGGTATCTCTTCTGAATCAATTGCTAACATGAGCACATTATGCATAACGAAATCTGTAACTGCGAATTTTACAAACAGCCTGTACACATTTCAAGATGGGTTGCATGGAATAATAACGGAGACTGACAGTGTAAGAATGTGGTAAATGTTACTGCAGCACTTGAGATCTAAGGTCATGGACAAGGATTCTTTGTGCTATATGCTGTACAGTAAGGACAGAACAAAATTTATTTCTACCAAGAGATATTACAATCCTAGACAAGAAATATATGGATTCACAGAGAAAAGAACCGAAATTAGTCACTGAAATGGACATTTATCTCAACAAAAAGCACTACTAAGGTTTGGGGAGAGGTTGATTTAAAGGTACTGAAAAAGGTTTGAAAGGAGTCTAACGAGTTCTGCAGATAGCTGTAGGAAATCCCTTCAGCCATAAGAAACAGCATAAAAGACAGCTAAAAGGGTTCGTCTGAAAATTAATAAATGAACAGCAAGGACTGATATTGCAGGCTGAATATGAGCAAGGACAGAGCAAGGCAGCAAATCAGAAATAATCCATGGATTCAGACAGGCTAAACCAAGCAGTTGACATGTAAAACAACTTCAAGGAACAGACTGAGGTGCAAACAGTAGGATGGCATCTCATGTCTAATCGCTTTGATAATAATTTTTGAACAGCAATCTCAGTGAAGAAAGGTAGGACAAAGTGGCAACTATCAAGTCCAAGAAAAACATACAGCAGCACATTAAAAAGTAAAATGAACACCTAATAAATTACACTCGAGTAGACATAGAGCAAAATATTCCAGAGGTGTCATGGAGTGAAAATACATACAATACCTTCTTCAGTGTTAAATATACAACGACAGCCAGACCTACCACCTCAAATCAAGAGCTGGGTATCCACAGGATGGTAGAGAATTAACAAAATATATCAGTTTTGACACAAGGGACACTGAGGTCACTTGCAGATCTGTGAACTGCTGATAGCTGAAGTTCTGTTTGTAGATGTATTCAGCCACAAAGAAGGTACAGAAAGAGTAAAGAGGAGAAAAATAGGGATTTATATGTCTTCATTAAAAAAAAGAAAGGATAGGGAGGAGTAGAAACATGCAAAAAGTTGTAAAAAACATTAGGTAGAGAGAAAAAAACAGAAAAATAAAATGAAATATCAACATTTTAAGAAAGTAGGACTTTATTTGAGAGGATGGAAATCACATATGAATGGCAGAGAATTACCTGAGTTTTAGCTATAAGTCATTAGTTGTTTGGCAACAACCATTTCAGTTGACTCATAACTTTGCTTGTTTTTGTCAAGAACTTGTATGTTTCTGGCAAATGTCTCAAATGTGACAGGTAATTACTTTTAGATAATAATTTTTGCACTTTGATACTGAACACAGCTGTTCATGGATACAAATACAAAACTTCCATTAAGATAAGAAAATTATGTATTTCACCATTTTATGCAAACACCGTCACACATCTTTGCTATTAGATGAGTAAAGCTGCAATTTAAATGTTAATTACATAAAATTAATATAAAGAAGATCCTTTTTCAATCTTTCATAATTTGCCCATGAGTTTTAAACTAAATTTCACCACAATTAGTGCAGGTATCCAAAATGGCCATCATTGCCCCAACCCCAAAAAAAGCACTCAGAATGAAGTGGAAGAATAATGCATGCTGGAAATACTGACATTGCTTTTCATTTTAATGTCTTTCTACTTCTTAGACATGCACTATGTGTTCAAGTTTATCTAATGTCCAGTGACAGAAAGATATTTTCCATTGTGGTGTTCTAGAATGAATTCTGATGGCTTAGAAAACCTCTTCCTTATTTACCAATTAGGTTTTTATTTTTACATATTGTCAGTACTAAGTTTGTAAAAAATATTATGCCATTACTGTTATTTAGCTTTCTGTTGAAATACTGAAGAAGTTAAGCTCTGCTTCCATCCATAGTCCCAACATTCAAGTTTGGCAATTTTGAGGAAAAAAGACTATGTAAAATGCACTACAGTGAAAGACAGCAATTTTCAGAAACACTGAAGTTGCTCTTTCGAATAGAGCCCCTCAATACCAGCATATTCTTGTAAAGTTCCATTTCATTTACAAAAAGCAAATCTTAGCATCTTTATTTTATTGTTCACAAAGCAATGTTATGGAAATGTCCTCAGACATGACTGGTACAAATAAAAAGCATCAAAAGAAAAAAAGCCATGAAAACTCATTATTACACTTCTTCAAGGTCTGTTTGAGTAGAACTAAACTCAGGTGCCTGTGTTCAGTTTTATCTCTATTTTCAGATAGCTTGGTTTATTTCAATGGTCCTGAAATACACAGACGGGTAAATGAAGAGAGATGGATTAATTCAGTACACCTCCACTAAGAAATCTTCATTAGGAAGTACTTTTAAGTTTAAAGCCTCTCTCTTCTGGAGTTTTAGATATTTCTGTTCACATTACAATAATGCTCTATTTGGACTGATTACCACAGGGCAATCATATTGCTTAGCTATGGGATAAAAATCTCAAATATCTCTCTGAACTGTAACACTGTTATTTTTATTTTATCACTATCATAACAATGCCTCTATATTTGCATAGCAATTCCTACACAGTACCTTAATTACTTTTTCATCCACAGATTTCAGAATACGCTGTCTAAGAGGTTTTGGAGAAGATCCATCAGGTCGTGCTGGAGATCTATATTAAAAAGACATAAGTATTTAGAACATGTAAAAGTAATTAGTCAAGAAAAATTGTTGCCATACCAAGTTCCTCAAAAACAGGAAGGCAAATACCTTCGCTCTCCAAGCTTTACTTTGTTTTCTACCTTCCTAAGGAGCTACATGTACTGTGGCAACTGAAAAGAGCATAAAGAAACCAAATGAACAGTTCCAATTTCTGGTACTCATTTTGTAATATGTTTCAGATATTGTAGCTCTGCAGACACAGTATTACTATTATTATTATTGTTATTATTATTATTGTGATTATTATTATTATTACTATTATTTGTAATGCTGGTGATGAACTTCCAAGCCACCATTCTACTCACACCCCCATGAACAGCATCTGGTTGATATTCAATATAAATTTCCTCATATTTACAGACTTTTCAATAGAAACACTCACACAAAATGTTTCCTCTCTCTTACATTTCATTATATAACCAGTTACATACATCAATGAAAAAATTTGGCGCCTATAATGAAAAAAAATTATGTATATAGAAGGGGATATTGTGGTCTTGAAATAAGAACTAATCTATGCTTTTGTAAATAATTACTTCTCTGTTTAAGTTCATGGCAGATCAATGTGCCCATGAGGACAGGTTTTTCAACAATAACTCATTCTTTATTTAGCTTATTTTATCCAATCTTTTTCATAAATAAAATTTGGTTTATTTAGCTTGTTCTTGTCCTTGGTGCAAAATTTCTGCTGGCCTTCCAATTGTTCTCACATTTTAAATGCCAAAATACGTAGCTCCAAAACAACATCATGTTACTGCCTACACTATTGTTCTGGTTCATGAATCCTCTTTGTAACCCGTAATGTCAAAATTCCCAGCATCCTGATGGGTCCTCAGGAGCAGTGACCAAATAAATCCTCACTGCTTCTTCAGGTCATGGGTAGGTGAGTTTCCTTGTCAGTGCTCACAGAAATGAGTTTTCAAGAGTCCTTCACAGAGTTTGTGCTGCCCAGGAATGTACTGTCTCAAAAAGTACATGTTAGAAAAGTATCTTGAAGATACAGAAAATGCAAATGAAGACTTAAAATGCTTTTGAAAACTCAAGACTGTTCTAAAAATGCTTTTCCTTTACACCTAATCTCACAGCAGACTGCACTTTGGTTATTTGTTTTGTGTAAGTAACACCAACGCTTTGTTAGCCACTCAGATCCATTAAAAAAATCCCCAAACAAACACAACAAAAGCAGCCTCCTAACACTCACCTGAAGAGTGTCAGAACAGAGGTGATGCCAAACAAACTAAAGCTTTCATTGTCACATAACAGATCTGCTTTGTTCTGGGTGGGAGGACTGACAGCTTCTTCATCCAGGAGAATCAGCAAGGCCTTTACAGTATCTCTGCCACAATAGGCAGTGCCATGATTTATGGAATGCAATTTTGGCTGAAAGTAAATAAAAAGGAACATAAGCCAGCAAAGTTCAATGAGCCAGAGCAATAGCTCACCTCCAAAATCAGTGCACATCAGCACAACATGGGAGAACGCCCTCCTTCCCTTTTGCAGTAACCATTTATGGGGAACTTCTCCATGGGAAAGTTTTTCTCATCCCAAGCAATTAGTAGAGTTTAGATCACTGCCAGCTGTATGTATACACTGATGAGCAAGTCACACAGAAAAATGTACAAATCTATGGTGAGCAGCAGAAAGAAACATTCTGTTTTCTGGTACACAAACATTCTGGTGAAGTCCAACCCCTCTGACTAACAGTCTGCTAAAGCAGTTGGTTAAAAGTGAGATTTCCATCAAGATTTGACAACAGAGGCACTTGGCACAATTTCCTGTTGTTTGGGTGAATTCCTCATGATTTTCCACAAGAATAAAGAATTCCTTACAGAAAAACCCCATCCGCATCTGGAAGTGCTCAATGCAAGAGTCAGCAGTACAGATGGAGAAATCCATAGCCACTGTGGGACTTTAGGAATTGAAAGTTTGCTGTATTTTTCTTTAAAGGTACTAGGAATTCCACAGAGAAATTTAGGGCTTAATACACAGTAGTAATATTTTAAAAACTATAGGCTTTCTTATTTACTAATACACAGAAACACTGAATACTCTGACTATATTCTGAAGGGCAAGACAAGCAATGAACTGCATTTATCTAATCAGTTAACTGCTTTTAAACACAGTCTTGAAAATATCCAATTCTATTTTTCTCTCTATTTGATTACATCAATTAGTGTATGTAGCTTTCAAGAAACCATAGCAACACATGCCAGTCAGCTACTATAAGTTATAATCAATAGCTAGAAATAGCAATTACAGAAATGGCTGTTACTTGGCTTTACAGAATTGGCCTATTTCAGTACCATTTCATTTCCTCAGATTTTATTCTGAACCTCTTCAGTCATTCCATCGCCATAACATAGATTTTTATTAAATGTCGTGTGTGTGTCATGGTGAATTTCTCTTAATGACAAAAGTACAAATTTGGCATCATCTCGACTGATGACACAGCAAAGGAAAAAAAACTTTAGAAAATAACATAACCTCCTAACTACCAAAAAAAACTTTCAGAATCTCAAGGACTACAACATCGCTCTGTGTACTAATCATGGACAAAAGTCCAAGGCAAAATAAGAATTCCAGATAAGATAACAATCCCTGCAATGAAAAAAAGCTTGTTTCTAAATAAGCTTAAAATCATTAATCAAATTATTTTTTAAAATCAAATAGTTGCTCTGTCTTTGAAGGGTAGTGACCATTAGTTGCTCCAGACTATTCTGGTTAGTTCCAGAAACACCAGCCAGATTCCATTTACATTAGTAATTTTCTTGGGAAGAAATTAATCATAATTTCTGTTAGTCACTCGTGCAGGCTTCAACACAAAGTAGTGCTTCCTGCTGCACAAAGTAATAACTTTTCCTGCAGCTCTAGATTCTTACAAACCAGGTATTTGCAGGAAAACTGAGCAATGATGGAAGAAAACTGCCACTGCCAGGAGAAAAGCAAATATTTTTCTAACGAAGTTACTCTTTTCAGGTACATTTTATGAGGGAGCAGCCTTCCCAGGAGCTAGTGGAAGCATAATTTTCACCTCTATATTTAAGATCATATTTTAAATTTGCACTCAAAGAAATTATTCCATCTCTTACATAGGAAAAAAACATAACATCCCATCAAACCAGAACTTATACTGAATATAGACCATTTTTTTCTGAAAAATTATACCATCAGGGGGTTTCTTTATTAAATGAAATCAAAATAAAAAACCCAAGCTCAGAACGAAGCATTAATCTTTACTATCCTGAGATCTTAATAAAGCAATACAGATGCTCTAATTTTTAATAGTGCTTGAAATAATTTGGAAAACTTCTGTGACTTGTTCAATTTTGCTTATTTTTTTCATTACAAATGGCAACCTATCCCCGCCAAGCTCGGCTAAAATATGCCATTTGATATCACTTTCCTAACATTTGTCTAAGGTGCCTTTTCCACTCCTTATCTCTCTGAATCATATGTTTAAGGATCATTGTTAAAATAGACATTCATCACAATCTTCCCAGACTTCATTTACATCAACAAAAAGGATTTCCCACACCAAAACCAAAACAAAAAACACAGTGCTGACACAGGGAAAAGAATTTACACATATTCTGCCCCTCCATCCCTTGACAATTACAAAAAAAAACAAAAAAACAAAACAAAACAAAAAAAACCCAAAAACAAAAAAAACCCCAACAAAAACCCAAACAAACAAACAAACAAACCAACCCAAAAAAAAAAACCAAACAAAAAAAAAATCAACTTTAGTCTGTTCTCCACCAGTGTTCAGTCCACATTTTGGCCATTACCTCTCTCAACTATTGCTGAATTATCTCTAATTCCTCAGGCCCCACAAAGGACTGTGGTGGCTGACCCTGGTTCGCTCCAGGTGCTCACCAAGCTGCTCTATCCTGCCTCCTCCTAAACAGGACAGGAAGTGAAAAAATCTTGAAAAAAGCCCCTGGGGTCAAAATGAGGACAGGTTGCTCACTTGCCATTAGACTATGAACTTACTGAGAACATTAAGAAACAAATATTTATTTTGGAAAAGTGACGGTGAATTTCTCTGGAGAATGAAGTTTTATTAAAATGCTTTTACATGACTAATAATGATCTACATAATTTTTTTAAATTTTATTGCTGACACAAGTAGCTGAATAAAGACAGAGCTGATGATAGGTATCAGTTTCTCAGACGAGAAAGAGAAATAAATAGAAGGATATGAAAGGGAAACAGGGAAATACAGTGAAGAAATATTTATAGCAAACAGAAAAATGAGGATGAAATATATACTCCAACAGACTCAGTGGAAACACACATTTAAACCAGCTCAACTGGCCAATAGGGTCTAGCTGGGTTTAGCTAGAAAAAAGAAGAAGGATATTGAAGGTTTAATTAAAATTTGTTTAAAATCTTTTGTTACCATGGCATAATTCCAATGATTTCACAAAACAAAACATCCTAACAATTCTAAACACATTCAGAATATAGCTTATAAAATCTTGACTTGCTAGAAAAATACATGACATTAGAGATGTTATACAGCAACAGCGTAAAACAAAATAATTAAAGTTGGTTGACTTTTTCATCACAAAAGGATTATAATCTAAACCTGAGTAGATACAAAGTACATGAACCCCAAACAGAAATCCTGTATTACGCTCTCTACACCTGACTTACAGAACTTTAAATATTTGATTCCATCCATGAAAACAAAGTCATTCATAGTTTCATTAGTGCCTTGAAACAGCAAAAGAGAAAAGCTTTCACATAATTGTTTGGTGTTTTACTTTCCCTCCCACTCCACATTTTACCATGTTTTAAACTTTTCATATTTAACCTTATTTTAAACACCTTACCCTTAGAAATACTTGATGCTGAACTAATTAAAACCTCTGTATTTTAATAAAAAATTACAGATAGAAGTTTTCAAATCTTAATTCTACTTCCATGAGGTTCTTTTGTTTGGAAATTTGTTATAGATTTACTGCTTTGAAATTAGTGGCAAACCTGACACTTCCAAGTATCTACATTTATAAAAACTGCACAACCAAATTAAGCTTTGCAGTGTATTTTATTTACAATTTTGAGGTAAGAAATTTAGTTTAAGTGAATCAACTATTTGAAATCCACAGTGTAATCCTCAAGTGTAAGTCTTTCAGCAAGTTTAAAACCATGGTCTAGAGGAAATGACACTACTTTATAGTGTTAGGAAAAGATTATACTCTATAGATAGCCCTTTAAAAATGAAAAAGAAACAAAACAGGCAAAAGACATTTGCTTTCTTATAAAGCTAAATAGTGAAAAGAACAAAAGAAGTCCCATTACCCGTGCTGGACTGACTCCAGTAGTGCTAGCAGTCGAGGTTTCCTGTTGTGAATCGATAATATTTTTAATCTTCAAATCCAAATCTTGTACAACTTCCTCTACTGCCTGACAGAAAGGATCCCCATTGCTTCGGCCTTTTATCAAATGCATCTTCACTGTTGACAGAATTCGCCCCCCTGCGATTCTGAAAATAGGCACAGGGTCATCTCCACATTAATCTTGGCAGACTTCAGTGTACCTCTTAATGTTGGACATAGCCAGTGCTCACTGCTAATCAGAGAGAACAGCTTTGATCTTCTAAATCAAACAGCAGTGCAAATGGATTGCCCAACACAATAGCCTGCTAAAAAAAAAAGATTACAAGGAAAGGTAATGAATTCAGCATTTAGTAATAGCCTGAGCTGCAATACAAAACTAACTTCTCCTCAGAAGCTCAAAGTACTTTATTTAAACCTACACTTATGGGTTTGCTCATAAACTGTTAAGTGTAAACAAAATTTTTCACTCAATCATCCGTTCCTGTTTAATACCCTATTCGGTTTTTGAGTCTCATTCTTTGGGAAGGTGCTTCAAAATCCCAGTCTTCTTTCAATTTTGTTTAAATAGATAGTAATTACACCACATGAACATCACTGTTAGCTATAAAGGCACCCTCCATTAACCTCTTTCTTCACCAAGTGTGTCTGACTACTTTAATTAAGATTTTGTGAAAGAGAGAATAAGCCCATTGAGTTAAAAGCTTAACAATTTTGTCCAGTACCTACACAAAACAGTAAGTATGTTTTACCATTGCTTGAGCCTGGGAAAAGAAAAAGCACTACAAGAACCACTTATCCCTCCTACACAATAATGCATTTTTTTCCCTAAATTAGATTTACAGTCCACATCAAAGCAGACATGCAGCATCCTGAGCTGCTATTGGCACCTACAGTAGAAATTTTAGATACATCTATGATGCTGCAAATGACAATTCTGTCAAAACCCCAAAGCAATGGCTTCATTGCTCCAGGTCACATAACCAAGAGTGACATGACAATTCATTTTTCAACTTTCTCCATGCTTACTTCATGCTTATGTGTTTCCTTCATGCTCCTGCCAGGTTGCCCTAAAAAGATATCTTGCAAATGCAAATAAAGATGTATTTTGTACGCATTAAATTCTGAAGATAAATTTTAGAATGGGAGAACCTTCATCAAATGAAACTCAGCATGTCTACATTTGTATAAAATATAAACTAATTGGGCAGATTTAGGTAAGAATAGGGACTGAGTTAGAGGAAAAATAATTTGTTTATATTTTTTCCACTTAAAATACACTTGGAGGGAACTGTGCCAGGCACCTTACTGTTTTGACTTATTCAGGCTGAACAAGACTCCTATAAGTAACTTGTAAAACCTGACGTTAACATAAAACTTTTTTTTGTTTGTTAGTTTGGTTTTTTTAAATGGGTAAAAGCCAAATATTTCCACACAATTCTCAACTTTAGCTTTTACAGATTAATGATTATTCAATTCACATTAGATTTGTAGATTTGCAGGCTTCATTAAACAGAAAAACTTACTCTTTGAAGAAACTTAAGCCCAATGCATGCACTTGGCCAAAAGAAAAACCACCAAGTCTCTCTGTACACAGGTCAAGACCCATCCAGATCTTGCAAAAGAGAGTTTAAAAAAAAAATATTAAAATTTATTGTACCACTGCTCCAAACCCCACAATTCAATCTAACCACAAAAGAATGAAAAGTTCAAAGGCAGGAAAAGAAATCCACTGCAAGTTGTGAAAAGGTGAGAGGAGAGCACTGTTGAAGAAGAGCTCTGTTTCAGAGATGCATATGGGAACTGTGGCCAAGTCTCCTCATGCTTCTTGCCAGACTGATCTGTTTCCCTCAATCCTAAACTTACATTTTCCAAAATAATCTCCTCAAATGAGAAAAGTATTGTATCAAAGGAGGAGTATCTGTTCCATAAATACTGCGCTGAGCCTAGAACTCCAAGGCAAACAAGCAGGTGAAGGGATTGACTGAAATTCCCTGTGAAAACCAGGTTCAGTTATTTCTGACTACATACATGGTGAACTTCTTTACATCTTTAGCATTTCCACACATTTAAGATATACACACATAAGTATGCTGGAAGAAAAATGTTATTATACAACTAGTACTAGGCACTAGCACAGTTAATTAAGATAATCATGCCCTAAATTTAAATGCTTTGCTCTGCATATGACTCAATTACCTTATAGATTTTCACTGGGAAAAAATAACAAACCTTTGACAAAAACATTTTCTATGTTTATTTTTTTGCCTCTATTGCCCAATGCTAACTAAAGATATTTGCTATTAGAAATAAAGTTCATTTAATCTCTTCTTCTCCCCATATTCCTTCTCCTTTTCCAGGAATGAGTTCCAGTCTCCTATCAGATATACAGAGCACTAACTGGAGCAAAGAAAAGTTTATTTATACTTCAACTAGAATTTATATCAGCAGGCAAAGACATAAAATGCTGATTCAATGTGTGTGGATTAGTACTGAAATACTATGCCATAGCTTATGCCATTTTACACCAGAACATAACATAGAATAAGTTGTGTTGTGTCATTAGTCTTGCATACATATATATACACACATACATATACATATATATATATGTATATATATATGTGTGTGTATATATATATATATAGACACACATAAATGTTGATTCTAGTTACTAAATCCATTTCTAGTGAGGCGCAAAAAGATGAACTAAAAGCATGATGATAAAAGGAAAATGTGGTAAAAAAAGCACCTGGGGTGTTAGGAGGTTTGGGTTTTTGTTTGTTTGACGAAGATGACATCCTATTCCAGACTGCTCTGATATTACTCTTTTATTATTTCTATTACTCAGAAGATCAGTTGAACTTAATGAACTTTATAATTTCTGACACTGCACTAAAAAAGATATTTATAAGAACAAAATATAGTTGGAAACTGTTTTCCACTTTGCAGCTCCTAAGAGCCAGAAGGACCACAAAGGTTTGCTTTAAGCATGGAATTACATGGGCATCTCTTATGACAATTTTTACAGCAGCAAAAGCTAAGAATTTTTGGTTTTTTTAATTCTGAAAGAGAAGCAAGAAAACTAATTGAATTCAAGAATGAACTTGATACATTAAACAAAGCAATGCCATTTGTCTAAGGCAATAGAGAACTGGAAAGTCAACCATTGCCATTATGACAGATGTTGTAAAAGACCATTTTTTTTTAAAAGCTAGTAATATAATTCTGTTCAGAATCACATGCAACATTTCTTTGTTCAAAATGTATAAACTGAAAGAAAACTAAACTAGAAAACCAAATTCTGTCTTTATCTATGATCGAAATAGCCAAAGGAAATTCATCAGTGTAATTATAAAAGGAAGAAAACCCAACAAGAAAAACACTTTAGAAACAATCACGTTCCACCGTTCAACAGAGGATGTCTAAGCACAGATGCCTGAAGTCATAGCACTGTCATAGTTCTAAGATTTTGTGACTGTCAGTGGCTGGGCTTTATATCTCCTCTGAACAATCTTTGCTGGCACTAGTCTTAGACAAGGTGCTAGAACAGAGGGAATAATCCACAGTTTTGTTTCTGAAACCAAGGGCAGTATTTCTTCAAAACATCAGGTGCTGAAATGCAACAAGACAAGGGGTGGAATCCATCTCACCTCACTTTAATTAACCATTTAGGCCCATTTTTTTGGCACTGGAAAGAAACAGCTATTTACAAGAGCCTAATCACCTGGCTGCCCTTAACCTAATAGCAAGGTGTAAGTAATTTGGCTGCTTTTAGCCATCCATTGTTAAGTGTGTTTATCTGTTGCTGTCTTGACCCAAGTGACTAAAAAGAAAAAAGAAGTTAGAAAAGTGGATGATAGTTTTCCATTTGCCCAGAGTGTCATAAGCAATCTTCCAATGAATGGAACCAGCAAAGTCCAAATGTGACCATCAGCATCAAAATTCACAATTATTTTAGATCAACGGACTGAAGGAATGGCTTAACTTCTTCAGCTCTGACCAGCACTAAAACGGTAGACAGTTCAAGCAGGATTCAGCTCACCTGTCTTGTAGTTAAGAGAAAAACAAAGGGCTACATATACATAAAATCAATCAAAATCAATCAAAAAATGCCTTATTTGCACCAGTGCTTCTAGAAAGAGTTTTTAAAAAATAGTACAGTGTAAAACTCCACCTGTTGCCCAGGCACTGGACAAATCATATCTTCTGTCACTGTTTTTTTCTACTAAAAATATTCACAGATATTCATGCCATTTGAACTCTTTTTGCCTTACATCATTTGAGTCCCAACCTTACCTATTTCTATCTCATTTTCCTTATCAAACCATCTTTTTTACGTAGAAGTGACTAATTAGTAGGAAATGAATAGCATACCTTGTCTATTTTGTTCCTGAGATTGTCATATAAACAAGCTCCTCTGCTTACCAAAAATCTAAATGACATCAGTAAAAACTCTTCCTCCAGAGCTCAGGCCCTAGTGTGAAAAGTTAATATGATGCAGAAGCCCTTTTATTCATTTTCTGGAAATATATCTTTTGCAGGAAAGACTAAAATAGCATAAACAAGAAAAGAAATTGAGAATATGGACAATATTCAAAATCTGATAGAAAGCAGAACAAACTCCTGAAGCCTATTCCAAGAACAGAAAAGAATATATCAAAATTCTATTGTACTAAGGTTGACATTTTGTATTCATTCATTTCAGCTTCAACAGAGGTTAAGAAACAGATGACAAATATGTAACTATCTGACTCAGGTAGTAGGAACATGTGTCTTAAAAGAGATCACAAACACCTAGTGATCACAGGGTGGGAGGAGATCATAGCCTTTTTTCTTTGTTATGGATTTAAAAGATGCTTTAGAACTTGATAACACCTGATCAGTTATCCAATTCAGAGCTAATTTAGACCTATAGGAAGAGAGCAGCAGTAATTCCATTGTCAAACACAAAGCAGAAGATGTCAACCAGAGCTCGATCTGCCTGGGGAGAAGAGCAGGACAAAATTTATCTAGGAAACAATACAATCCAAATGCTTCTAACAGAGCAGTAGCCATGCCTTTAAAGCAAATCTAAGGTTAATTTCTAATTATGCTATATGCATAAATTAAAAAAATTAGTAATTCACGTTAAATTAGATTTCAAAATTTCAGCAATGAAATCATATCAGTGAACTTATCTAGATTTTAAATATATTTCTAAATGAAAAAAACTATATCAAAACACTCATAGTACTCAAAAATTCCACCCCAAACAATGGATGTATGATTATTAATCTCATTTTCTAACAGATATGAATACTGAGTGAAGACTCCTAAGTGATCCATTCATGTGACAGACCTTACACCCTTTGGAGTTTCACAGATTATTACATCCATAACAAAAGCACAGCAAAAAAAGCTTCCTGTTGCAGAGTATTTTTCCATGTTGCTGCTGCTGTTTTTGCTGTATTGACTAAAATTTCTCTTTTAGCTTGGTGGCAGAAACTAGAGTTTCTCCTTTTCTCCATCCCAAGCTTCGGCTGCCCAAGTCTGGCGACAAAGTTACTATAAAAGTAAACAAGTATTCTTCCCAGAATAAGAGTCTTGATAAGCAGCCATCGACTCCCTTGTGAGAAAGCTCTAAAAGGCAAAGGAGCTCAGGAAAGCTGTTATTAATTACAATAATATAAATTATATTATACTATAATAATATTACGAGCACATGAGCAGTCCATCACAATACTTAGGAAAATATGCAGAAATATCAGTAGACCAGCTTGGCTAAACAGGGAGCTGATGACAGAGCTTGAATGCAAAAGGGCTTGACACAGAATGGTGAAGAAGGGAGATTACAAACCATCTAGGAACACCACCCGGGCATTTAGGGATGGTATCAGGAAAATCAAAGCTCAGCTGGAGTTGAGAGTTACAAGGAATGTTAAAGGAGCTTCACCTGATGAACAAAGAAAATGAGGGAGCTTTGCGGAAGGCAGATTTTGCAGCAGTGTGGAGACAGATAAAACAGAAGTACTCTGTGCTGCCTTTGCCTCAGTCTTCACCAACATGGTCTCCTGGGCCTCCAAGTAGAGAAATTTTTGAGAAAAGAACTGCCAGCAGTGGATAAAGGTCAAATCAGGCTTCACTTGACAGTACTGAGTACATTCAAGTACATTGAACCAAATGGACTGCATCCAAGAGCCTTAATAGAATTGGCAAATGCCCTCAATTAGACAACTTTATATCATCTTTGAAAAGTCATGGTGACCAGGTGAGGTCCCTGACAAATGGAAAAAAGCAAATCATTGCCAAAAAAAGACCAAAAGGACAGTTTGGGGAACCACAAGTTCATCAGCTTCACTTTGTTCCTTAAGAAAATAATGCAAAGTCTTCTAAGAAAACATATCTGGGCATATGAAGGATTAGGTGCTGGCTGGTAACTATAAGCATGTATTTATCAAGGGTAAATTATGCCTGACCAAGCTGGCTGTTTCCTTTAATAAAATTACTTGATTTGCAGCCCAGGGGAGAATGGTGGGTGCCATTTACCTTGATTGTAGCAAGGCTTTCAACACTGCCACAGAACACTCTCAACATGTGAGTATTGGTGGTACAGTCCGGGTGGATGGATGATTAGAGGAGTTAACAACTGCTTGGATGATCACACTCAGAAGGTAGCAAACATTGCAACAATGGAGTAACATCAGGGCCGATCCTGAAACCTGCTTTTTTCTATTCTCTTTGGCAGTGACTCTACAAAAATACATGCTCATCAAGTTTGCAGATGACACCAAATTGGATGGAACAGTCAATACACTCGAGGGCAGAGCTGCCACGCAAAGATACCTAAACAGACAAGAGGAATGGGCTGACAGGAACCATATGAAATTCAACAAGACATGCAAAGTCTTGGAAAGGAATAACCCCTTGCAATGACACAGGCTGGGGAGCAGCTCTGAGTAAAAAACCTGGGAGCCTTGGTGCATGTTCAGCAGGCGAGCCGTGAGCCAGGAGCATGCCTTGGCAGCAAAGAAGGCCTACAGTATCCTTGGCTGCATCAACAGTAGCGTAGCCAGTAGTCTGAGGAATGTGATTATCCTTCTCTAATCAGCACTTGTTGGACCAAATTTAGAATACTGTGTCCAGTTTCGGGCCCCCAGTCCAGGAAAGACACTGATAAACTGGAGCAAGTTCAGCAGAGGGCTGCCAAGCTGGTCAGGGAGACATGCCCTGTGAGAAGCAGCTCAGGGAACAGCTTGTTCAGTCTGTGGAAGAGACGCTTCAGGGGGATTTACGACCAGCTTTCCAATACCTACAGGCTGGCAACACGAAGATGGAGCCAGACTCCTCATGTTGACAGACACTGAAAACAGACAATAGCCAAAAACTGGAATAAAGAGAGGTCGCAACTCAATGTAAGAAAAAACACCCACAACTTTGCACTGTGAGGACACAAGCAGTGGAATAGGTTGCCAAGAGGGAGACTAAAAACCTCCAAGGATGGAGACTGCACAAAGCTTGTCTGGATAAAGCCCTGATTAACCTGAGCTGACTCCATAACTGACCCTACTTTGAGCGGGATGTTGGACCAAAAACTTCCTGATGTTCCTTCCAACCTGAATCATTCTATAATCCTAAATTTAAGCAATCCTATATACAATGTTTTGCATAGGCTTGCACAACTTTCCAGCAACTTTAGACCACAAACCTCCAGGGCTGTGTGAACACAGTCCAATTAACTCAAACATCCAGCACAAGCCCAGAGTGAGTCCAATAGTCATTCTCTCCCCAAATACTACTGCACCTTCAGATGCAATCAGAGAAAGAGAAGAAAAAAAGAAGCACATAAGAAATAGCTTTTTCCCTGTGGAGGGGAAGCTGAGAGCACTAATCCCCATGAGGAAGGTGAGCTGTGAGATGCTCCAGTGGGCTGCAGCATGCGGAGCGGCTCCGATGGGGCGAGCAGGACACGGCGAGAGGGACACGGAGCCCCGGCTCCGGCATGAGCTGGGCGATGGTGACACCCAGTGGCCACTGCCAGTGCCCAGCTGAGGGGAAAATGTGCTGCCAACCTCCCAACTTTGCTACTCCCCAAAATCTGCGGGGATGTTTGAAGTGTATCTGTGTATATGCACCCCACACATCCCCCGTACGAACCATCACGCACAGTAACCAATATGGCAAACGGCCTTCTGTCCTTCAGGTTTGAGTCGCACATGGCTTTTAACAAACTTGGGGAAAGTCATTTCAGAAGTTCTTCTGGCCTAAAAGAAGAGTTTCCAGAATGAAGGATTAGCACTGCAGTTTTTCATTTATGCCAACAGGAAAGGGTTTTCAGATACTAAGGTGTATAATGATCATTCTTTACGCTAACAAATACAACATTGATATGCTCCTTGTCAAGAAACAGGCGCAAAAAAGTAGAATGTCCATGTTCTCCATTTACTGTATTGACATTGCCCAAGCCTTATTTGTACAAATCTATAAATAGTTTTAGCATTACAACTTTTACAGCACCCCCAAATGTTAAGGAATGTTCATGCCACTGATTCTTGAAAGATTAGTGATTTCTTCTATTCTTAGACATCTACAGAATGAGGAGAGGCAAACAACTTCAACATGCCAGAGAATGTTCAATCTTCTCAGTGAATACACCTTGAAACTACCAAATTTCATTTTGTCTTTTCATTTCTCCTTCTATCAGGAGTGCCATATTTGAACCAAACCATCATAGCTTCATTAAATTTCCACTCTGTTTTCCAGATTTCCCTTCATTCATCTAATCTACTGTTCACTTCCTTAGCTGAGCAAAAGGGAGATGAGAAACACATTTTTGTTATCCTCCATAGGTTAGCAGATACTTGGTTGTGCAATACCTCCTACTAAGTTCAAAGTATTCTTAAACACTTTCCACCACTGTCCAAGACCTTCAATTTGATTTCTAGATTTCCAAAGCAAAGGAATCAGGCAGATGAAGAAAGCCTCTTATCAACACATGTCCCACAGTGACCCAGCCTTTATTTGGCTACTTTGTATTTTGTGCAATTACAACTTTCACAAGGTCTCCACTGTAACAAAATGAAACTGAAATAACAGACTTCTAATCATTAAGTAAATTTTAAAAAATACAGCATTTTTTTGTGGCATAGCCAATACAGAGACCTGGTTAGTGCAGGTTGGCTAATCTCTACATCAGAGAAAAAGCAATGCTGCAGGCAGGTTGTCTAGTTTGCTCTTGGATTTCTCTGCAGGCTTCTAAAGATGAAGCCACTCAAACTTCTGCTGCATTGCTGCTTTTTTCCCCTCCCTGCTCTTTAGTTTGCAGCATTAACAGAACTAGAGAAACTCTTTTTGCATAGAACTGCAACCTCTGGAACTCCCAACAACTGTTTGATCACAGGTAGGACACAGAAAGTCCTCATTCATGTGACACACCAAACACTTGAGAACATCTATAGATGCACAGATAAAAGTCGTATTTTATATTGTGAGGGTATAAAGCCCAGATAGAGTATGAGAGGTACTATAAACACCACAGTACAGCACTTTGCACAGTTTATAGTACAAGGTACTATAAACACCACAGTACTCCTGGCCAGCAAGACAAACAGTGACACTTACATGTGTACAACAAGCTTTATGCACATGCCAGAATGTGACATTAATAAGAATTATATCCCAAAATAAATGGGACAGCAGGTGCAGCAGGGAGTTACACAAATATCTGCCTGCTGAAAAGCATTTCCAAGCTCTAGAGAAATCACCCAGTTAGTAAGTGGTAACTCCCAGCAACTATCCCACTTGGATTTTTCTTACATTTAAACATCCTCTCTTTTAAACAGAGAGGTAATTAACAATATACAGCATTTTATGTTACACTTTTCTGAACTGCATTTACCTGAAAAAGTGGTCTTTCCATCCTAAAAAGTTCATGCACATAAATGTTTTTCCATTTCTCATTTTTTATCAATATACAGTGCCAGATATGACTTAAACAAAGAAAAAGTGTATACACTATATGTTGAGCTAATAGTTTTCTTTAATCACCAGCACAGACAGTATGTCTCTGGCATCCAGGATTTTGAAATGAAAGAACAAAGAAGCAGCATAAAAAAGTAAGACAAAACTGCAAAACAACTTCAGAAATACTTCCCACTTCCAGCCTCAATGGAAACTGAACATTAACTTAAATAATGCTTACTTAGAAGGTTTTGTTTTCCACTGTGAGGATTAGGCTCAATTCAAACCAAAAAAAAAAAAGATTCTTTAGTGTCAAGGAAAGAACTATTATAGCTGATTTGCCAAAGTTTTGTATGGAAAAATTACTGATTATAAATGAAAAAAGTATTAATTTCTATGCAGCTTAAGAAAATAGCTCTTCTCTCTGTAATAATGCCAGCATTCACCAATTCAAATTCCTGTGTTACATGTACACTTCTCTAATTAATCACACATTTATAAGCCTGCTCAAAAGACTAACTTCAGTTCTTCAAACACATTCAAAATCAGTGACTCCACCAGAGCCTCCCTAAAAAATAATGCTTATGCTTCACTTACGTAGCTAAAATGAAAAAAAGAAAAAGCTAAATAATCAAAATTGTCGGTTTTTAGCAACAATGGACTCCTTTACATACGGGTAAACAGAATGAAATGACCAAAAGGAAGTAAATAACCAGCAAAAAGTAAAGCACATATCAGTTTATGTACTTACCAGACTCACCAGATGGAAATCCTTGTAACTTCATTTACAACTAGGGAAGTAACCAAACCACCATACATACATAGATTTGATAAAAATTTAATACAAAAAAGCCTTCAAAAATTCATAAGCTTAACCCTATTGTTTTTGAATTATATTTTCAAATAAGGTTTAATTTTTAAACATTTACTCTGAATTCTTTAATAAGTAAATTATTTGATTTTCTGTTTTTCCTCCTCATTGGGACACAAGCACAAGAAAAGGAGGTGCCCACTAAGAAAAAAGTGTAACACAAAAATCTATTACCTTGTACTTAAGGTTTCACCAATAATTTCTTGCAGCTTGTCAATAAAATTAATAAAGCTGGAAAGCCCTTTTACATGGGCTCTTAAAGGATCATACACAGAAGATGCACTGTCTCTTCCTCCAAGTTCTGTGGTCCGGATAAAAGATGTTGCCATCTACCAGGAGAAATATTCAGAAATATCAGACTGTAGACATACATGAACTGTACATATGTTGAAGTGAGCCTCTCCTACAGGTCTGCAAATTGTGTAACAGCTGGCAGAAAGCAGAAAAAACCTACCTGAAATCAAACAATGCCTCTTAATGCAAGCTTTGTATCTTATCATAAACATTTGCAAGATCAATATTTAAATAGTACAGTAGTATTAAAAAAAGAAAACACAAGCCAAAGTAAAAATGACCCAGCTAATTTGGTATTTACATCAGCCTTTTGAAAGCTTAGGACAAAACACTTATTAAAACAGGGTTTAGAACTCTCTGGTTGTTGTCGCTGTTTAAATGCTCCTGCTGGCCTCACAAAAACTACTCTTATATTCAGAGGGCTGTCTATGACCCAAGGACAACTTTAACATAAGCATATACAACTTGACTTCAGCATTATACGAATTTTCAGAGAAGCAAAAAACGTATACTCAAATCTTACAAAAAATGATGACAGCTAAGGGTTCTGTCATGCTGATAGTATCATCCATGTATTTTTATTTGCTGTAAGACAATGAAAAGATGTGCCAAAAGCAGCACACCTTAGAGTACAACCCTCAGAATTTTAAGGCAACAGTCAGAACAAAAACTTTAGCAGTTGTCCAGAAAGGTGACAGTAAGGATAACAATCCAATGCACTTGACACAGATGCAGTAATATGAGTTCTACATGGAAATTGTAATTTCAGACTACAGAGCTAAATCTTAAAGCTCTTAAGATTTGAAAAGAGTAAAACTGGAACTACTCTAGCACAGAAAGTAAACCTGCCACTATTCCTGTCTTTGGGCTAAAGATTTCCTATGGATCAAGTACACAATTCATGGGACCTTGCCTTCCCAATGGAAAATACGCTCATTTTCAAGATTTCTACAAGACACAGATGCCACAGATCAGTGTTGCTTATTAGATTAAAGCCACATTCTCTGTTTAGATATCTACTTCATTGACTCCAGGAAGTTTCACGTGACACACATACCAGAAAAATGGACATTTTTTTCTCCTGTGAGGCATGCTTCAGGCTAGTGAAGGCTTCTCTACCAAGTCCTCTGTCAGGAACATTTAGAATATGAGCCAATGCCAGATCATCCTTAGAATTCACCAAAAGGCTTAAATACGAACAGACAGACTTCTTTGCCAGGATTGTCACCTGCATAAGAAAACATCACACAAATTGGTCATCCTGCTGCTAAATTACGTTCTATTTTATTTTAAAGATAATTAGACATGTACTGGTGTAATTTTTGGAAGAGTAACAATTCGTCTTGCATCATTTTAAAATGCTACTTAATGCATGAGGATTCTGGAAGTCTTGATAAAAACAAACATGATTAATAAGTTAGAATTGCATAAACAGTACTTGAATATTCACAAAGTGTTTGAGGGTTGGATCTCTAGTTATTAAAATTGGCTATGAATTTCTATTTAAAAACCTCCTCACAGCTATCCCTTTTCTATCTCAAGACAAATACTAGCACTATTAAACCATGTAAAAATTTGTCATTAACTTAAAAAATACTAAGATTAAAAAAAGAGCAAAGAATATTTTTATTGCACAAGTCAGAGCAGCAGGAAAGCCATTGTGGCAGTGGTAGAAGTGCTGTTTAGGGAAAAACATCAGTTCAGAAATATTTTGAGTTGTACACAAATATAGATTTGAAATTGCCATTTATTATGAGAAAAGCAAGTTTGGAAATTACTAAAGCTCCAGCATTTGAAACACTTCAGAGATTCTTATTTTGGTGGTTGAAAGGATAAAGGGAAAGAATCAGTACTTCTAGAGAATCCTTAAGTCCTCTTCTGGGACAGCCAAACCTTGTTTGCTTTGCTACAGCGACCACTAGAGTGGCTGCTCCGATTTCTTCCACATGTAAGGGAGCACAAGCTAATAAAATTAAAGGAGATCACTTCCCTTATCTAATGCTTAGTCAAGACAATGTATGAGTGATGATGTACTTGCAGAAAAACTTTTTTCCTGCTGTTTCAATGCAGATTAAGTTTACATCAAGTGCCTGTCATTCTGGACTGTCTTGCAGAATATGAATATCAGCACATAGCCCCAAACACACCTACAATATACTCAAGTAATACAAAGTTTGAATACACAGGTTCTATTTTTTTTAAACCAGCCTCATTTGAATAACAATAATTGGAAAATATAAAATTATTTAATCTTTTCAATAGATACAGAATATTACAAGAGACAAAAATAATTTTTACCTTCATATGCTCCTGGCCCTGTCTGTTGACTTGTGTAGGAGTAGCAAGAACAGAACCATTATTTTCTCGTGCATTCATTACTCCAGAAATAAATTCCAGCAGCTGAACCTTTAATAAAAAGATCTGAATTAACTTAAATATGAAGATGACTAGAAAGCAAAAGTGGCTTTAAAACCTGGTGTAAACCTACATTTCTGCCACTTTGCTAGCATTTGAGGTTAGCACAGCCCTTACAATCTACTTTAGGTTTTAGTCTTTAAAAGTACAACTGTTCTAGCAGAGAAATGAGGTGTAAGAGTCAAATTAACTTAGAAATTATCTCAATGAGTTATGTTATACACTTGCACTAAAAGCCACTTCTTATGTTTTGGAGAATATTTAATATGTTATGCCAAGTTTAGGAAGAGCTCATTAATCCACCCAAGTTCCCTATCTTCCCTATGAAAAGGGAAAGAAAACCACATTAAAAAGCCCCAAACAAACAAAAGACCTGCAATAAACTACAACAGAGCAGTGACTGAGTGGCTGAACTGGAACTTCTGAAAAAAACAAAACCATGTAACATGCAAATATATGTATTATACAGAAGTTTTTATTTAAAGAGCATGGTATTTTCAAAATGGCAATCATTAAAAATATTTTGGCTGTATATCAACATACAACCAAAACTCTATGACCTGTAAATTACTAAGCTTTGTTCCAGTTTTATCAAATCTCTACAGTTTATTTTTCAGTTCCATCTATGGCAAGGAGTGATTTATTCATAGAAGAGTTGGGGGACTTAACTATCCAGCAGGACAAGAGAGAGAAATAAGTTTTGAGTGAATTTAAGATCTCTTTAAAATATTTAGTAGTTTAAACTCAAGTGCTTCCCCAATGGAAAAACAAAGTAACTTGTGAATAATCCAGAGCTCCTGTGTTTAACTAGAAGTGACATAAATCCATAATTGGAACCAAAATTATGCTAAAACAATATAAGAGGTCAATCAAACACAATACTTACAGGGGATATGTTTTCATCTTCAGGTAAAAGTCCAAGACTAGAGCACTTCTGGGATACATCTATTAGATCTAACATATTGCTTCTTGCTAAGAAGGCATGATAGGCTTTTTTTACATCAGCATAACTTTCAGGTTCTCTCATGTTTTCATATGACAATCCCAATTTGTCATGTAACAAATAGTTCCAAGTTTCCAGCACATCACTAAGTGATACTGTAAAGTCTCCATGGTGCTAATACAACCAAAAAAAAAAAAAAGGCAAAAAATGTTTTATATTCAGAATAGCTTTAAAAATAAAATTAAAACAAGCTGCATATATATTGGAAAATCTATTATAATCTAAATTTATCACAAAGTCTTACTTATAGCTGAAGTTCTTCCACTGTGCTGCATTTACAGTTGAATTTTGTTATATTCTGTCAGTATTTGTTCCTGACCTTTAAAATACCAGGCAAGTACATCAAACTTTTCTCATGAGGAAACACATACATTGTTGCAAGGACTACTTCTTGCATAAATCCTTTATTTACAGAAACAGTTTTCAGGATGGCAGGCATTTAATACCCAAAGTCAGTAAATATAGCTGCCTTACATTGCCTCAAGCAGTAAGCTGGCAAAACATATGTCAAAAAAAAAAAAAAAAAAAAAAAAGGAGCTTTTCTTTCTTATGTTAGTACAACTGATAGTGTTGCTACATATTTTTAGTAAATACCTTAAAGCCATGCACACACCTCTGTTCCTAGTACTATAATTAACATTAACTATACAGTTCAGACTACACTCTTTCTGTCAAAATTATTAAATTATGTTCCATGTGCCCCTCTGCCTTCTCTTCCAACTACTTGCCCTTACCACCTTCTCTTTCACAATTCGACTCCTGATTTTTGTCCACACCCTGCTCAAACTGAGTACCAGTCCCCGCTTCCTGCTGGTACACTTTTGTGCACACTGCTGGTATCTAAAGCATTCCCCAATATATGGCAGCAAAAAAAAAAGCTGTTATTTACCACGTAACATGATGGAAACATCCTGGGAGCAAGTAACAAGCCTTGCTTTGCATTGTCCATAATGGCTGATGGCTCCTGTCTACAGCAAAGGTTTCATTCTATTTCATGACATTTTCACATGAAGCGAATTCATTACTTACAAACACTATTAGCAACTGAACACAACACTAAATACAAAAACATAAGGAATTCTAATAATTTCAGTTGTTCCAGCCCGAATGATGCCTCCTTAGGGCTCTAACATATTTAGCACAACCTCCTCAATAGACCTTGTTAAATATACAGTTCCAAAATCCTGAAAGTCAACTATTTTGATATTGTATAGGCAAAGAACTAGGAATGAAAATTAAAGAGCACTCACAAATATTAGCTCCAGACTCTTTTCCCTTCTAATTTTTGCCTGGGTTATGATAGATCAGCACCATGAACTTATGTTATTCCACATATCACCAGAATATTAAAATGGCACATATGTTTTCTGAAAAGCACCTGATTTTCATTTCAGCCCCTCAAAAAATTAAACATATAATCATATTATAACTCAATTTAAACAGATCAAAGCAGCAGTAGATGGGAAAAAAAAAGTTGTTTTCTCACTTTATTTTGAATCGAAATCCTTCAGGAGTACAAAGTTAAAGTACAACTTCATAAGGTATCTAATAAATCAAAACCTTTCCTCACCAGATCAAGGGCCTGCAGAGATTAGCACAGTTTATATTAGTGCTGCAAAAATATTTTAAATCCAAATAATATTGCATTCCAGATATTAACCTTTCCAATCAGGCATTCACTGTGATGGCATATTCTATTACTTACATAGTCCATTTGTCAAGTCTCCAGTTTTAAAATTAATTTTAAAAATAATGTGGTCTTTTGCAGTAAGCATTTGTCAACTGTCTAATAGCTTAAGGAAGTTCAAAAAGTCCCATGCTTTCCTTCTATCATAGGCAGAGCAAGTATTTAATTTCATATGAATAGAACCAATAAGGTATTATAAAGCATCTTCCTGGTAGTGAAGTATATTAAGTTTCCTTGGGACTCTTTAGAGTGTCTGAAATCCAGTATCAACATTTCATGCCTAAAGACACCATTTTTTAGTATTTTGTAGGTATTGCAAGTTTTCTAGCGCTAACTACATAGCAAATCCATTTCTATTTTGACAGAAAATTGTTTTAAAAACCAGAAATTTGCACATTTCAGCATCAACATGTTGGCTTCCACCTCCTCCAAACAAATGCTCACCAACCCTTTTTGGAATATGTGTGTAAAAGACTACTGTGCTTAACCACCACCCCTGAGTTGGGTCTAGTTCTGCTCTTAAAATGAAAATTTCAATAGTTCTTGTTCAATGAGACACAGGCAAAAGCCTGATGATATATTGCAACTGTTTCTGCTGTGCTTCAGACACCCTCCAGCTCTGACAAGCCACAGTGCTTCTTTCAGAGAATCTTTAGGGTTACACCACCTCTCCACTATTTGACAGACACTTCTTGTACACACACAAAAAAAGCCATGTAATTCCTACTGGTTCTGGGTACACACTCACAATTTATATGTACATATAGGTCTTGACCTGACAAGTGTCAGGAAAAGCAGCAGCCAAGAATGGACTGTGGCAAGTACAACTCATGCAGACTACACCAGATCAGTTTTATACTTGTGTTCTTCTCATGTCATTCCAAAACATTTTCGGAGCACTCAGAAAAAAAAGATGCACCCCAAATGCCATGGTTCACCCACCCTGATCTACAGCACAAAAGAAACATTGAATGGAAATAAACAAAGTTACACAATCAGCAGAAATACACTGTTGTTTAAAGTTTGGAGCCCAAACATACACATAAAGCACTTCCATCCTCCCATCTGTCTTGCAATTCCTTTTTCTAAGCCCTTATTCCATAGCGCACTTAATCACACTGATTTTAGTGTCATGCTGCACGTGGCCCCCCGACACACCTTGTTTTACCAAGCAGCCAAAACAGCATTTCAGGCTGGTGCCTAAGCACTAAGTGCAGCAAGAGAATCAAGTCTGAGGTGCCCCAAGAACATACTGAAAAGAACGCTAACCTGTTTATTGACTTCAGCCATGCACAGCTGTAACGCCATCAGCATGCAGTCTGCTCCACACACAGTAGTCCTCTCAGAGTTGGTAAACAAAGGCCATTGTCTTCTGAAACACTTGACCAAGTGTAACATTTTTTGCTGGAAAGTAACCATTGTCCAGAGTAGAAGATAATCAAGAGAAAGATGAATATAACTATGCCAGAGGCATATGCAGGTCTTCACCTCCCAACAAGCTTTGGAAACCTTGTTGTATCTTCTTAAAGATCAAGTTCCTAGAATGAACTCTTCCAGCTAATCCAGACTGGCTTCGCTGTGACAGAGCAACTGTGAAGGTAATGGGTTAAAAATGCTTATGTATGTCACGCCTTCATGAAGCCCTTATTCCCTTGTACATTATGCCAATATAAAGGAATGTTATCACAAATATGAACGGTCTTTTTGTCTCCAAAAGCAGCCTCAGAGTGCCTTCAGTACTTTCTGCATTTGCTGTACGTTCAGTTGAGTGTCTATGAGGAGGTTTGAAACCTGGAAAAAAGATATTTAATATTTCTAGGACTTAATAATACAGACAACTCTAAACACTTTTGTTACCTGTATAGCCTTTTTCCTTTAACCTTTTATTTTTTTAAATTCTACAAGCTATCTTCCCTGACATAAATTGGACTACGTCACGCTTTGGTCTCCTTCACTTTCTTGCATTTGTCAAGCCAAGGTACATGACGATGCAGTAAAAATTTGCCTTTAAACTTGTTCTTTTCTAAACAAAGTTCCATAAGACTGCAGAGACAGTACAGGAGCAATACCCGTTCCATTTAATTCCAGAACACAAAACCAACCCTTGACCTTATTTCACACAGCTGAGGCAGAGCCCCCGGCGCGTTTGTTTTTTGGTGAATTGCACGACTCTAAAAGGTGATGAAGTGTGGGTAAAGGGCAAGGAGAGCACGAGACATCGGGAAATACATAGTACAGCAGCTTGTCACTTTCCAAAACACTTGAAGGGACAACCCACTTTATCATGAGAGCGTCACTTGGGGGTCACAGAGGATAAACCAGGTGGGCTGCAAGACAGCGTGGGACAGAGCAAAACCTCTCCGGAGGCTTTTCTTCTCCCCACTCTGAGAGGTTTCCAAGGGACAACACCTCTCGCTCCCAGCGAAACAGCCCGAACAAGCCAAAAGCGCTGCGAAATTGGCGGAAATTGGCATTACCATTGCCGCCGAGAGCTGCCGTCCCCTCACTCAGCGCGGTCCCGGAGCGCTGCCGGGCCGAGCGGCCCCGTTCAAATCGGCCCCGTTCAAATGGCCCCGTTCAAATGGCCCCGCTGCCGTTCCCTCTGCGCGGCTCCCCCGCTCCTGGAGCGGCGTGTCCGGGCTGAGGACGGCCGAGGCGCAGCGGCCCCGTTCAGATCGCTCAAATCGTTCAAATCGTTCAAATCCGCCGCGCTGCCCAATGGGCGCCGCGCCGCTGCCCCGGAAGCACAGGCGCTGCTGCCGCCGCCGGGGGCGGGCACTGCTGCGGGAGCGGGAGCGGGAGCCGGTGCGGGATCGGGGTGCGGGATCCGGGAGCGGGATCGGGGTGCGGGATCGGGGTGCGGGATCCGGGAGCGGGATCGGGGTGCGGGATCCGGGAGCGGGATCGGGGAGCGGGATCCGGGGCTGCTGCGGGATCCAGTGCGGGCTCGGGTGGCCGGTGCGGGATCGGGGATCCGATGCGGGATCGGGGGATCGGTGCGGAATCTGGGAGGTGCGGGATCAGGGGCCGGTGCGGGAGCCGGGACTTGGTGCGGAATCCGGTGCGGGATCGGGTGGCCGGTGCGGGAGCCGGGAGTTGGTGCGGAATCCGGTGCGGGATCGGGGAGCCGGTGCGGGATCGGGGGCCGGTGCGGGATCCTGTGCGGGATCTGGGGGCCGGTGCGGCATCGGGGAGCGGGAGCGGAATCGGGGGCCGGTGTGGGATCCGGTGCGGGATCGGGGGGCCGGTGCGGGATCGGGGAGCCGGTGCGGGATCTGGGGGCGGGAGCGGGACCTGGGAGGTGCGGGATCCGGGGCCGGTGCGGGATCCGCGGCCGCGGATGTGCGTGTGAGGCGGGGCAGGGGCACCCCCGGCCCGGCGGAACTGGGGAGCAGCACTGGATGGGGGGAGGTATGGGGCACCCACGAGGCTCGGTTGCCCTGGTCGTATTTCCTAAAGAAATGAAGGTGATAACACTCTCGGTATTTTCAAGGTGGTCTGGTGAGTGAGAATTGAGGCTGAGAAGGTTGGGGCTGTTCAGCCTGGAGAGGAGCAGCTTCCGTGGAGACCTCGTAGCACCTTCCAGCATCTCAAGTGGCACTGCAGGGAAGCCGGGGAGGGACTCTTTGTCGGGAACAGGACAAGGAGCAATGGGTACGAACTGAAAGAAGGGAAGCTTCAGTTAGATATTAAGAAGGAATTCTTCATGGTGAGGATGGTTAGCCACGGGAAAAGGCTGCCCAGGGAGATTGTGGATGCCCCAGCCCTAGCAGGGTTCAAAGCCAGGTTAGATGAGGCATTGACAGCCTGGTCTAGTGGGAGGTGTCCCTGCCCATGGCAGGGGTTTGGGACTAGATGATCTTTAAGGTCCATTCCAACCCCTTAATGTTCTATGATTCTATAATGGCTAGTGCTCGTGGGAAGGCTTAGAGGAAAAAAACTACAGATAGGGTTAGAACATGGATTTGGCCTTAGGAGCAAAGCAATGCAAGTTATGTGGCTAAAGTATTATGGTAATATATCACCATAATACCATAAAGTATTTATGGTTTGTTGTATGAATTAATAAATAAATACACAACTATGGAGAGCCTCTCTGTGTTTGGGTGATGCCTGTGTCAAACCTGGCTGGCTCCCAAACAAAACATTCAGTCTTGGATGCTGGGATCTTCAGATCATTTACATACCAAGATCTGTCAAAGGTCTGAAATTTCAAGCTGGTTTTCACGTGGTGTGTAGTTAAAGGTCTG